>JASUUJ010000349.1:5300000-6625000 GCA_030449895.1 Citrus mangshanensis
TCTACATGACTCAACCATATGAATTCAAGGTTGCTGGAAAAGAAAATTGGGTTTGCAAATTGACAAAGTCGCTTTATGGATTGAAACAATCTCTGAGACAGTGGTACTAGCGATTTGATTGATTTATGAACGGGCAAAGGTACACAAGAAATAAATTTGATCATTGTGTGTATTTTCGCAAGCTACAAGAAGGATATTTCATTTATTTGCTATTGTATGTCGATGATATGCTAATAGCATCCAAGAGTAAAGATGAGATTGAGAAGTTAAAGACTCCACTCAATCAAGAATTTGAAATGAAAGATCTAGGTGAAGCTACGAAGATTCTTGGCATGGAGATATGCAGAGATAGAGCTCATGGCAAAGTAAGCTTGTCTCAGAAGCAATATTTGAAAAATGTTGATAACTCTAGGAAATGAGAGTTATTACATTAATTCTAGACTTGAATCAAGACCACTTAGTGAACAAATAAGGTGTTTTTATTACAGGTTTTTTACATTTTGCATAAACATTCATTTTAGTTGAGTCTTAATAAGTTTTGCTTGAATCAATGTAATTTGTGCTAAAAACAGGTGCATAATTGTAGGTTCTCAGAAAGTCTTAATTCATGAGGGGATTTTGAGACAGTAGTGGAGAAAGAGGAGGAAAGAAGATGGCCACAAAAGAAGAAAAGCATAATTAGGAATAATACAGTGCTGTTGAGAATGTTAGAGCAATCCGTGCTGTAGCAATCTGGGAGCAATGAGGGAGAAAACTTAGGCGTGGGTTAGCGCATGTTTCCTAATTTAACGCATGCACGCTCATGGGCTTGTGTTTACCCTAATTTACAATATAAAAGGGAGGCTTGCACTACATAGAAAGGCGGCAAGTGAATTATCATCAGAATAATTACAAGGAACGAAGAAGAAGTTCAGAATTGAAGAGTGTTGTTTCGGCAACATTGGAGAATCGAGCAGAATTATTTGAATTTGTCTTTCACCGTGCTCACTTATATTTATCTTCTTCCTTTAATTTTTTTGATGTATTCCGAGATTAATATATTTATGTTTATTTTTCTCATTCAGATTATGAACTAAATTTACTCGTAGTTGAGTGACAAATAATCCAATGGGTTCTTGACTGTTCTTATATGTTGTTATGGTATTGCTGTAGCATTTTACTCTAGTAGTTTTTATGATATAACTGTTATTTCGGTTGACCACCCATTTAATAGCTTCAGTTAAGATAGAGCAGCAAAAGGGCATGTCTTAGCGGATATTATTAGAGTATTACTTGATCTTAAGTCGAGTTTCCTAGATTAAGTTATCTTGAATCCCATAAGGGCAATACTTGAAGTTAAGATTTGTGACACACTAGACATAGGTGTTCACCTTGTAGGGTGGAGAGATTAAAGGTTATAATGTCGTACCATAAATATATTAGCAACTGGTCATTGTTAATAGATTTAAAGGTATGAGACTTCCAACATGCAATAGCTGAGGATGCAGATTTATTCTGCCCAGTGCTGCAGCACTTATTGTAACAACTGGTACTAAATTGATAAACAACAGTCACCCCATTAGGAGAGTTTGATCATTCAACTACTATAATCTCAATTGAATCTTAGACACATTTAACCTAGTTTATTTCATTACAATATTGTTTTATTTAAATCTCTTGCAATCATTAATTACGATAGAATTACTTGACAATTGTTTGTTTCGTTCTTAAGTTGATTTGTACTATTGTGATTGCTTTAGCATTTCGAGTAACATCAATCCCTGTGGAGACGATCTTGAATACTCATCACTTTATTACTTATTGTGTATACTTGCACATTGGCATTTGTAGTAATTGCTTATAAAAAACAACCAACAATTTTTTGGCACCGTTGCCGGGGATTGATTGTTTATTTTTGAAGTGTGAAGTAAATCTTGATAGCGCCAAATTTGATTTGATTTATTCTATTTATTGGCAAATCGGTACATGCATGCGCAAAGACAGATATGTGGTATTCCAATTCGATCCTGAGATTGAAAGGACTGTCAGGAGACTGTGAAGAGAACAAAGGAATTCAAAAATTGTTTCAAGCATGAATAATTTACAGGATGCGGGGAATTTAAATCCTCACGGGCCCTTACAACCAGTCAACATTCAAGAAGAGCAGAATGAACATGCTAATGGGAGACAGCCAGTCAATAACAATATTATTTACATGGCTGATGACAGAGACAGAGCTATAGGAGGTTATGCTGTGTTAACTCCTCAAGTTGTACACCCTGGCATCATCAGACCTGAAGTAAAAGCTGTAAATTTTGAGTTGAAGCTAGTGATGTTTCAAATGTTGCAAACAGTTGGTCAATTCAATGGATTGCCAAATGAAGATCCTCATCTCCATCTTAAATTGTTCTTGGAAGTAAGTGATGCTTTCAAGATTGCTGGAGCAACACAAGATGCCTTAAGGCTGAGGCTCTTTCCTTATTCCTTAAGAGATCGAGCAAGAGCATGGTTAAATTCGTTACCATTTGATTCCATCACTACATGGAATGAATTGGCTGATAAATTCCTAATGAAATATTTTCCATCGATAAAAAATGTAAAGTTGCGGAATGAGATTATTTCCTTCCATCAACTTGAAGATGAGAGTTTGTACGAGGCTTGGGAAAGATTCAAAGAATTGCTCAGAAGATGTCCTCATCATGGTATACCTTGTTGCATTCAATTGGAAACTTTTTACAATGAGTTGAATCTAAGTACAAGGTTAATGGTGGATGCTTCAGCAAATGGAGCTCTGTTATCCAAATCTTACACTGAAGCTTATGAAATTCTGGAAAGAATTACCAATAATAATTATCAGTGGCCTTTCAGCCAGGCAACCAGCAGCAAGAGGATCAGCAGGGGTACATAACATTGATGCAATTACAGCCTTATCAGTACAAGTAACGTCATTGACTAACATGGTAAAGTCCATGACATCTGCTCCAGCAACAGTAAAGCAAGTTGCTGAACTTTCTTGTGTATACTGTGGTGAAGAACATGACTTTGATAATTGTCATGGAAATCCAACTTCAGTAAACTATGTGGGTAATTTCAATCGACAACCTCAGAACAACCCATATTCAAATACTTACAACCCTGGCTGGAAGCAACACCCAAATTTTGCATGGAGCAGTTAGAATCGAAATGCTCCAGCATTAAATGGACAAAATAGAAACACACAACCACCTGTTTTTCATCAGCAAAGTCAAGGGCAGAAGCATATCAGTCAGGATCCAATCACTTCACTGGAAGCATTGATTAAGGAATACATTGCAAAGAATGAAGCAATTGTGCAGAGTCAAGTTGTATCCTTGAGAAACCTAAAAAACCAAATGGGATAACTAGCCACAGTAATGAGCAGCAGAACTCAAGGAAGCCTACCTAGCAACACAAAAGACCCTAGGAGGGAGGGCAAAGAACATTGCAAAGTAATTAATTTGAGATCTGGAAAGAATGTTGATATCCTAGTTGATGTAACAAAAAATGGGATGGAATTCAATTCAGCACAAAAATTACCCCAAAATGGAAGCATGTTACAACAACCTCCCCATCACCCCATCAAGACACTGGTTACATGGGCCAAGCTACAGCAACTACAGAGGAAATTTAACCAGAACATGCTGAAAAAGAAGTTGCAACACCAGTAGTCACAACCTGTGCCAAACCAAACAAACAGAGTTTGATATCTCCTGAAGTTACCTAGCAGTTTGACATCCACCACCTTTCCCACAAAGGTTCCAGAAGCAAAAACAAGTCAAGCAGTTCAGTAAATTCCTGGAAGTGCTGAAGCAATTGCACATAAATATACCTTTTGTAAGCCTTGGAGCAAATGCTAAATTATGTGAAATTTCTAAAATATATCTTGGCACGAAAAAGAAGGCTGGGAGAGTTTGAAACTGTTGCTTTAACACAGGAAAATAATCATATGCTCCAGAGTAAAATTCCCACAAAAGTGAAAGATCCAGGGAGTTTTACAATACCCTGCTCTATAGGAACTAGGTATGCTGGCAGAGCACTTTGTGACTTGGGAGCTAGTATTAATTTGATGCCATTATCTGTATTTAAGCAGCTGGAAGTAGGGGAGTGCAGACCAACAACAGTCACTCTGCAATTAGCTGACAGATCTCATGCATAACCCTGAAGGAAAAATAAAGGATGTACTGGTGAAGGTTGACAAATTTATCTTTCCAGTGGATTTCATTGTACTGGACTTTGAAGCTGATAAAGAGGTACCCATTATACTTGGAAGACCTTTTCTAGCAACTAGAAAGACTTTAATAGATGTACAGAAAGGAGAGCTCACCATGAGAGTGAATGATCAGCAAGTCACATTTAATGTACTAGAGGCTATGAGGAACCCTGATGAAGTAGAAGATTGCAATTTCCTAAGTGCAGTGGATTTTGTTGTAGCAGACAGAATAGACAGATGTTGTAGTAATGCACTTGAAAAAGTCACCACCTCTGAGGATGTCGAAGAGGAAGATGTTGCAGCAATTCAGACAGATTGGTTGGACAAAAAACAATCTGATAGGCACCACAGGTTTATTGAACACTTGAATCTTTCAGACAGGGAAGTAAAAAAAATTTTACCATCTATTGAATCGCCTCCTAGTTTTAAATTAAAACTGTTACCTTCACATTTGAAGTATGCCTATCTTGGTCAAAACAACACACTCCCTGTAATCATTTCTTCTACTTTGGATGCAGGTCAAGAACAGAGTCTAGTAGATTTGCTGGGAAAATACAGAAGAGCAATTGGATGGACCATGGCAGATATAAAAAGAATAAGCCTATCAATATGCATGCATAAAATCCTGTTAGAAGATTGCTCCAATAATTCGGTGGAGTACCATAGAAGGTTGAACCCTATTATGAAAGAAGTGGTGAAGAAGAAAATCATCAAATGGTTAGATGCTGGAATCATATACCCAATATCAGACAGTTCATGGGTAAACCTAGTTCAATGTGTTCCAAAGAAAGGAGGGATAACAATAATTGCTAATGAGAAGAATGAACTTATTCCTACAAGGACAGTGACTAGATGGAGAGTATGTATGGATTACAGGAAGCTCAACAAAGTCACAAGGAAAGACCATTTCCCACTTCCATTCATAGATCAGATGTTAGACAGACTTGTGGAAAGTAGTACTATTGTTTCTTAGATGTGTATTCAGGCTACAACCAGATTGCTATAACTCTAGAGGATCAAGAGAAGACTACATTTACTTGTCCTTATGGAACATTTGCCTTCAGAAGAATGCCATTTGGGTTATGCAATGCTCTAGCAACTTTTTCAGAGATGCATGATGTCGATATTTTTTGAAATGGTAGAGCAGATTTTAGAAGTTTTCATGGATGACTTCTCAGTTTTTGGAGAAGCATACAATGATTGTTTACACAACTTGGAAGAAGTTCTTAAAAGATGTGAGATGACCAACTTAGTATTCAATTGAGAAAAGTACCATTTCATGGTACAAGAAGGAATAGTATTGGGACACAAGATATCCAAGAATGGCATTGAGGTGGACAAAGCCAAGATAGAGGTAATAGATAAATTGCCACCTCCAACTTCAGTAAAGGGTATTAGGAGTTTTTTGGGTCATGCTGGATTCTACAGAAGATTCATTAAGGATTTTTCCAAAGTAGCTAAACCACTATGTTCATTGTTGGAGCATGACAAACCTTTTTACTTTGACAAATATTGCCTACAAGCATTTGGAGAATTAAAGAAAGCTCTGATCATTGCTCCAGTAGTTATATCTCCAGACTGGACTTTACCATTCGAACTGATGTGTGATGCTAGTGATCATTCTGTGAGAGCAGTATTAGGGCAAAGAAATGATAAGGTTTTTCATTCCATATACTATGCAAGCAAAACTTTCACTCCAACTCAGATCAATTACACCACTACAGAGAAAGAGTTACTAGCAATAGTATTTGCTTTTGACAAATTCAGAGCTTACCTGATGGGTACTAAAGTAACTGTTTACATAGACCATGCAGCTATCAAATATTTAATTTCAAAGAAAGATGCTGAACCAAGATTAATCAGATGGATCTTATTGCTTTAAGAATTTGATTTGGAAATTAAAGATAGAAAGGGGACTGAGAATCAAGTGGCAGACCACTTGTCACGACTAGAAGCAGACACTAATACATTGACAAGGAAGGGCATCACTGAAACATTTCCTGATGAACCGTTGCAATACAAAGAATCTTTGTCAGGACCCCCATAGTATGTAGATTTTGCTAACTACTTAGTAAGTGAAATGCTACCACCTGAGCTGAAGTTTCAAGAGAAAAAGAAATTTCTTCATGATGTTAGAAGTTATCAGTGGGATGACCCACATTTATATAAGTTGTGCTCAGATCAAGTAATACGAAGATGTGTTGCAGCAAGAGAGATTCCCCACATACTGGAGTCATGTCATGCTGCAACATATAGAGGATATTTTGGTGGTCACAGAACAACTGCTAAAGTTTTGCAATCAGGTTATTACTGGCCCACTATTTTTAAAGATGCTTATGAATTTATTAAATGTTGTGACAGGTGTCAAAGGACAGAGAACATAACTAGAAGACATGAAATGCCATTGACCAATATCCTGGAAGTAGAAGTTTTTTATGTCTGGGGAATAGATTTTATGGGACCCTTCCCACCATCCTTTGGGAATTTATATATCCTTGTTGCTGTGGATTATGTTTCCAAGTGGGTAGAAGCTGCAGCATTACCTACTAATGATGCTAAAACAGTGGTGGCTTTTCTCCAGAAAAATATTTTTCCAGGTTTGGCACTCCTAGAGCAATTATTAGTGATGAGGATACACATTTTTGCAACAAAGTCTTTTCTGCAGCAATAATGAAATATGGAGTCAGACATAAAATAGCAACAACATATCACCCACAATCCAATGGTCAGGTTGAAGTGTCCAACAGAGAAATTAAAAAGATCTTAGAAAAAGTGGTGAACCCAACGAGGAAGGATTGGTCTTTACACTTGCATGACTCTCTATAGGCCTACAGAACAGCATACAAAACTCCACTCGGCATGTCTCCTTACCGAATTGTTTATGGAAAGGCTTGTCATTTGCCACTAGAGCTAGAGCATAAAGCACATTGGGCACTGAAGAAATTAAATTAGGATATTCATGCTGCAACAGAGCAAATGAAGCTTCAACTTCGTGCTATTTTCATATGAAAATGCAAGAATTTATAAAGAGAGGACAAAACACTGGCACGACAAGCACATTCAGCACAGGCAGTTCAACCCTAGTCAATTAGTGTTGCTCCACAATACAAGACTCAGATTATTTCTGGGAAAGCTCAAGTCACGATGGTCTGGCCCGTTTAAGCTGTTAAAATCTTATCCTCATGGAGTTGTTGATCTTCTCGATGAATAAACAGGTCAAGAATTCAAAGTTAATGGACACAGGGTTAAGCATTACATACATCCAGCGGCAGATTGTTCAAAGGAGGTGTTATTCCTTAAAGAACCCAACTATTGAACAATGAAAGAAGGTCAGGCTGAAGGACCCTAAATCAAGCGCTCCATGGGAGGCAACCCATTGTGGAGACAGCCACTTCAAATCAATTTTGATCTCCTTTGGTTTTGTTGACAGCTTTCCCTCCTTACCATTTCAATTAATTTTGTTCTTTCATTCTAGCTATTTAATTATTGTATTCTTTACTTTTGCTATCATTTGATCTATTTAATTTTAAATTTTAGAATTAATTTTAGTTTGTGGGAAGTATATGTGACAATTGACAAGTGAGGTTGTATGGTGGCAGAATACAAAGGTGAGCCACGTGTCAGAGGCTTTGGTGTGGAGTATGTAACCGTTGCTAGAGTAAGCGAATTGGTGCTGCAGCAACCAATTTTACCGTTACAGTAAATTAAAAGATGGAGCATCTCACTTACCGTTGGAGATAAGTCATGACAGATGGAGGCATATATGTGGATAGCAATCGCGAATAAATTTATGAAATTAATGCCTTAATTTTACTAGTCGATATTTTTGGGATATGCGCATTAATTTAAAAATATTTTCTTCCCTAATTTATCTTTAGTTACCATATTTATCTTCAATTAAAGGTCCACTATAAAAAGGAGTCACTGTGCTTAGTGATCTACGACACTATTCCCCATCTCCTTCGCAAATACAACTCTCATACTTCTTAACATCTTTTTCTCATTTTACTCTCAGGGGCATTAACCTCAATTTGTTACTACTACAGCAATGCCGAGGTATAAGAAAATAGCCAGCCGCCTCAAAGATCTGTCACACTTCCAGAGTTACCACGCCGAAGAAAAATATGAAGAATTCATAAAGCCGCGTAGGATTCTGGAAGAAAAAGGGTTTCAATTTCCAGACCAGCTCACTGGAATTGTGCAAACAATTCATAATGCTGCAGCAAAGCGAGGATGGTTAGAGTTTTGCAACCACCCTCGAGATCCTGTGCTACCCGTAGTTAAAGAATTTTACGCCAATTTAGTAAGCCCTGATCAGCACAATATTTGGGTAAGAAACACACTTGTCCCATTAGACTCCAGTGGTATAAATGCTTTTTATAATTTACCTACTGAAATTAATTGTGAGTATGCCAAGTTGCGTGATAAATTAACTCCGAAAAAGTGGAACACCATTTTCACAACTCTTACAATCGAAGGGGCATCATGGGCTAACGAGGAAGGGCGTGTAGTTAATAGGATAGATTTGAAACCTATTGCTAAGGTGTGGGTGAAATTTCTAAAATCTAGGCTTATGCCCACCACTCACACTACTACAGTTTCGCAAGAAAGGTTGGTCTTGTTATATGTCGTTGTTCGAGGGCTTCCCATCGAATCGATGTGGATAGCATCATCGCGAAAGAAATTCGAGATTGTGCAGCCAAGACTCACCGAACTTCTGCCTTGCTATTTTCTTCACTCGTTACCAGCATTTGTGTAGTTTTCGGTGTTCGTCTTGACGCCAGAGATGACCATGTCAAGAATGATGGTGCCTTTACAGCACGGACCATTGAGAGAGTTGCTGATGAGAGTGCTGCAACAACCACTGAACTAGCTGTCGTAACAGGAGCAAGACGAGCTATTGGCTTAGAACAGACCATCCAGGCACTCAGCGCATGTATAACTCAATGTGTGGATGTGTGGAAGCTCAGCAGAGGAAAAACGATCGGTTTTAGAGTTATCTACAGTACCTGGACAACCAATTACACCAATTTGCTCAGTACATGAAACACACTCACCGGAACTTCCCTGATTCACTACTCCAGCAGTATAATTTTGACACCAACACCACTAGTGCTCCAACAGAAACTAGTGAAGAAGCCACTGCCATAGATGAACCAGCAGATGAAGCTACAGCCGAACCACAAGCAGAGGTAGAATCAGAAGATGCTGAGCCATCTGACCCACCTGAGGAAGAATGTGACAAGTCTGAGACTGATAGCTCATCCACAGAGGCAGAAGACAATTCGGAGAAAGAACGTAAGGAACCAACCATCCCAACCCAGCCCAAAACTAGGAAAAAGCATGTTATTCAGGAAGAGGAGGAGGAAGACCTTGAAGAGGAGCCGTCTATTCCAGTCCTTGCGGGCAAGAGAAAGGACAAGAGTAAAGTAAAAATGGCAACACCTCCAGCCTCTGAAGATGAAATGGAGCAAGTCGATGCCGAGCTGGCTGCTGCAGCAGCCAGAGCTATGCCTACACCTGAGCAAGCCAAGCAACTACTTGTGGTCATTGCTGGCATCACAGCTAAGGGCCAGGCAACTGATGCATTAACTCAAATGCCTCTACAACAAACTCCTAGCCAGCCTATTCGTGACAATCCAAAGAAAAAAGGCGATGCGTCTACAAACCACATTTCCTCTCACCAGCCCCGCGACAAAAAAAAAACAAGGACATTGCCAGCTACTTCCCTAAAAGCTTCACCAAAGGATAAGCTCCGCAGTGCATCCAAGAAGCGCTGATAGCATCCCGTCATATGCTGCAGTCCCCACCACAGGGGAGTACTCTTTCCTTACTAGTTCATTTATAAAAAAAAAAATTCTTTCTGTTTGTCAATTTGTGTGGTATTTTCTAAGGTCTTCCATATCCCGTCATGTGCTGCAGTCCCCACCACAGGGGAGTACTCTTTTCTTACTAGTTCATTTATAAAAATAAAAAATTCTTTCTGTTTGTCAATTTGTGTGGTATTTTCTAAGGTCTTCCATATCCTTATCAGTTCGTGTGCCTTTGTTATGTATGCTTGTGAGGACACAACATCTCTCAAGTTTGGGGGGATTATGTTTCCGAATGCATGTGTTTATGTTTGTGTTGTGTGAAGCTCTGTTATCTAATATTTGTGTATGGATTTAAAAACCCAATGAAGATAAATTGAGTGTTATTTAGTATTTATGAGAATGCCAAGTAGAGATAGTTATAGATAAAAGTGAAATTCTGTCCCAACACTTAGACTTTGATTGAATTGTATGAGACTGCTAGAGCAGAGCCAAAAGAATAGAAAATATCTTAAGTTTGGGGGGAGAAGCAAGTTGATTGATTGTGATATATATGAAATAAACTCTGCTCCAATGGCTCAAGTTGCTGAGTAACTAGATCTGAGTATGTACCTCATATGCAGAATTGTGTCAAAGGTAGCGAGAGTTATGAGCAATGCTGAAGCAAATAAATAAAATAAATAAATAAATAAAAAAGAGAAAAAAAAAGTCCTCTGTTTAAGGCATTGAGTAGCCAGGTCTGTTCATAAGCCCCATGTGCAGCCTTGAGTAAAAAATACCTCTAGATAAGATTATACTGCAAATATTATTGCAGCAACTCTGATCTGGGGATGGTTTGAGTAATTGGGTGTCATCATTACAAGTGATTGATATTCACATGAAAGATAAATGTTACAGTGAAGAGGTTGATTACTCCCCATTTTATCAATGTTAAAACAATCACAGTTTGAGTATGTGAAATTTATGCTACCCCATTTATGAATGAAGTGTATCACTGCTGAAATTTATGCAGTCCTTTGGTGATGTTACAGCATATCTGGAATTCAATCAAAAGAAGCACACACACACTATGGACAGAAAGTAGCTTAAGTCTAGAACTGATTTACTATGGTCATTTTGTATGATTGGGATTGTGATCTGAAGGTGGAAGAATCCTTTCAAATTTGATAAAAGAGCTAAAGTTGTGTGCATGATTGTTTGCGGGAAGTGTTAGTATGTGTCAATACTTGAGGGCAAGTAATGGTTCAAGTTTGGGGGTGTGATAACTCTAGGAAATGAGAGTTATTACATCAATTCTAGACTTGAATCAAGATCACTTAGTGAACAAATAAGGTGTTTTTATTACATTTTTGTTACATTTTGTATAAACATTCATTTTAGTTGAGTCTTAATAAGTTTTACTTGAATCAAAGTAATTTGTGCTAAAAACAGGTGCATAATTGTAGGTTCTCAGAAAGTCTTAATTCATGAGGGGATATTGAGACAGTAGAGGAGCAAGAGGAGGAAAGAAGATGGCCACAAAAGAAGAAAAGCACAATCAGGAATAATGCAGTACTGTTGAGAATGTTAGAGCAACCCGTTCTCTAGCAATCTGGGAGCAATGCGGGAGAAAACTTAGGCGCGGGTCAGCGCATGTTTCCTAATTTAACGCATGCACGCTCATGGGCTTGTGTTTACCGTAATTTCCAATATAAAAGGGAGGCGTGCTCTACATAGAAAGGCGGCAAGGGAATTATCATTAGAATAATTACAAGAAATGAAGAAGAAGTTCAGAATTGAAGAGTGTTGTTTCGGCAACATTGGAGAATCGAGCCGAATTATTTGAATTTGTCTTTCACTGTGCTCACTTATATTTATCTTCTTCCTTTAATTGTTTTGATGCATTCCGAGATTAATATATTTATGTTTATTTTTCTCATTCAGATTATGAACAAAATTTACTTGTAGTTGAGTGACAAATAATCCAATGGGTTCTTGACTATTCTTATATGTTGTTATGGTATTGATGTAGCATTTTACTCTGGTAGTTTTATGAATATAACTGTTATTTCGTTTGACCACCCATTTAATAACTTCAGTTAAGATAGAGCAGCAAAAGAGCATGTCTTAGCGGATATTATTAGAGTACTACTTGATCTTAAGTCGAGCTTCCTGGATTAAGTTATCTTGAATCCCATAAGCGCAATACTTGAAGTTAAGATTTGTGACACACTAGAAATAGGTGTTCACCTTGTATGTCTTAGCGGATATTATTAGAGTACTACTTGATCTTAAGTCGAGCTTCCTGGATTAAGTTATCTTGAATCCCATAAGCGCAATACTTGAAGTTAAGATTTGTGACACACTAGAAATAGGTGTTCACCTTGTATGGTGGAGAGATTAAAGGTTATAATGCCGTACAATAAATATATTAGCAACTGGTCATTGTTAATAGATTTAAAGGTATGAGACTTCCAACATGCGATAGCTGCGGATGCAGATTTATTCTGCCCAGTGCTGTAACACTTATTGTAACAACTGGTACTAACTTGATAAACAACAGTCACCCCATTAGGAGAGTTTGCTCATTCAACTGCTATAATCTCAATTGAATCTTAGACACATTTAACCTAGTTTATTTCATTACAGTATTATTTTATTTAAATCTCTTGCAATCATTAATTACGATAGAATTACTTGACAATTATTTGTTTCGGTCTTAAGTTGATTTGCACTATTGTGATTGCTTTAGCATTTCGAGTAACATCAATCCTTGTGGAGACGATCTTGAATACTCATTACTTTATTACTTGTTGTGTATACTTGCACATTGGCATTGTTAGTAATTGCTTATAAAAAAGAACCAATAAATGTACTACAGTAGTTTAGCATGACATAGCAGACAAAACCTATGAGTACCCCGTTGGCTTCTCATTTCAAGCTTTCTGCACAATTATCTCCTTCAACAGATGTGGAACGAGAATACATGTTACAAGTTCCGTACTCAAATACAGTGGGTAGCTTGATGTATGCAATGGTGTGTATAGGGCCTGACATTTCACATGCATTTAGTATAGTGAGTAGGTACATGCATAATCATGGTAAAGGACATTGGCAAGTTGTGAAATGAATTCTACGGTACATTCAGAAGACCGTGGATGTTGGTTTACTGTTTGACCAAAATGATACACTTGGTCAAAGTGTGATCAGGTACGTTGATTCTAATTATGCTGATGATTTAGACAAATGACGATCAACCACCAGATATGTATTTACTTTTGTTGGAGGGCCAATCAGTTGGAAGTCTACACTACAGTTTACAATTGCACTGTCGACCACAGAGGTCGAGTACATGGCAATTACAGAGGCTATTAAAGAGGCTATTTTGTTACAAGGCTTGCTTGAAAACTTGGGATTGATACAAGAGCAAATTAATGTATATTGTGACAGCAAAATGTTATTCACTTAACAAAGAACCAGGTTTATCATGCTCGTACAAAGCATATTGATGTACGATTTCACTTTGTATGGGAAATTATTGATGAAGGGAAGATTCTTCTTGAAAAAATTAAGACTGCAAAGAATCCCGTAGATATGTTGATTAAGGTGGTGATAGGGATCATGTAACACCCCAAATCTAACACGTGCAGAGCACGTGAAGAAGGAGGTTACTCACAAATCATTAATCTTTACTCATAAGTTTCAAACTGAAATTCCTCCAATTCTTATTCAAATAAATCCATAAATCCAAACGTCAAATACTAAATAATCTCTCTCGAGGACATATAAAAATAATAACAAAAGTCTCAAACTCCAAATTACACGTTCATAATAAAAGTAACTAAAAAGAAACACAAGTCTATTCCTCCTCTTATTCAATAGCAAACGGAAACTGGAAATCACTAACTCCAAAGCTAAGTGCACCTCTCAAAAGAAACTTAATCTGCAAAAAAGTAATGACGAGGGTGAGCCAACTCGGTAAGTAAAACCATTCCTAACACACTAGGCCTATTGATACCAAAAATATTGCAAGCCTTCTTTTGTTTAAAACATATATCATAATCCATAATTTTCATAAAACGATATATCATGATAACATAAGATAAATTCTTAATAATTCAGAATATTCAAAAGCATATTTACTTACGAAGCAAATCATGTAATACGTATACAGAAAACACAAGGTTAGCTCATGTCACATAGTGTCACCTATAGTCCCGGTGACCCGGCCAGAAACAGAATCAGAATATCGTGTGCACACTCAGAACAGAAACCCAGTACTGGTCCAGACAGATATATCGTATATTACGATCAGAATCAGAATAACTATGGACAATGAGCCAAAACATTAGGAATCTCATACAATAATTGAAATCAAACATAGTACAAAACATTCGTATCAGTTTCATAAAAGTTCATATCAATAATATAGGCTTGCATAACATTTTAAAGATAACATCATAAAAGGTTGTCATGTCATAAAATCATTTACATATTAAAAAGCATTTATAAAATACTTTGTTAAAAAGAATGGTTTGAAAACATTTACATAAAGCTAATTTTGTTATCAAAATTAGTAATCCTTTAAGTAGTATCAAAACATTTATACTTATAATAATAATATCAAAATACTTATACATATCCAGTACATTAGGAATGAAGTTACTTACCTCGACAAATGAACTTGGATTAACACACCTCTAAGCTTCTAAGAGCCTCAAACACCTTCAAAACCTTAAACAAATACAAGATATGACAATCAATAACTTATTCTAAGAATCTGATTTTCTAATTCATACCCGTACAGGTCTGATTCTCGGAATTTTAACTCTTAATCCAAGTCTCAGAATGATATAAAATCCTATGGAACCATTCTGGACATCCATGAGTGCCCCATGTAAAATTTACAAGAGAATCCGATATCAAAAACATTTTAAAAACTATTTACTTCTCAGCAAATTCGAAACTGTTTTCACATAATCTAAACCAAACAGAACGGGTTCCGTGATTTTTATAAAATAAAATACTAATCAGAAAATTATGAAATTAAAACTGGGAATCCTAGACACATATATTAACATACATATAAACTTTCAGAATTTTTTTGAGTTCATTTGGTGGTACAAATAGTCTTGTGAATCTGATCACAATACTGGAATCGTAGATTTCCAGTGCAGTGGTTTCTATTTCCAAAATACGCATAAAATTGAAAACGAAGTCGAATTTGATGAAATAAAATTTAATCAAGAAGCCCTACATGTCTAGTTTCCAGACATATAATTTTTATAAGAAAATTCGTTCAGAAAATATAGCTTTAAAATTCGAGATCCTCATGCTGTCCAGAATTATCCTGTGCTTAATATGTCAAGGATTGATTAACTAAACTCATACTAAATCAAAACCCTAAGCAAAGTCTAAATATATTCTAAACCATGCATCATGATCTACAACCATTAGAATCGTGCCAATATAAACCCTAGTTAGATAGAGTGATTAGAAATCTGAGAACATGGAGAACAACTTACCTCGCTTTGATTCTCTCCTAAACAAAGGTTTGAATCCTAAGATTTGGGTAGGAGCGTAAAGAAGAGAGAAGAATAAACGTTGTGAACTTAGGGTTATGGAAGGGGGAAAAGTATGTATTTATAGGGGATCTTAAGAAACCCTATTCATAAGGAAAAATAACCCTTTTCCAAAATGATCTCATAAATAACCTCTATTTAATTAGTACCCCTTTCTAAATAAGGGTTATAGGCCACCCATAATTCTCAATGAAAGCCCAATTTCCATAATTTAATATGTATGGGACTTTGTGGCGTTACAATTTCTCCCCTCCTAACAAAAATTTCGTCCTCGAAATTAAAAGGTTACCTTATGCATGGAAGAGTTGAGGATACTTCTCCAACATTTCGCTTCCCAAGTGGCTTCCTCAATAGAATGATTCATCCATCGTACCTTCACTAGGGGAATAACTCTATTCCTTAATACTTGTTCGTCTCGATCGACAATCTCAATAGGCTGTTCCTCATACGACATGTCTTCATTTATCTGAATCGGTTGATAGTATAGCACATGTAAAGGGTCTGCAATGTACTTTTTTAACACAGACACATGAAATACATTGTGAAGCCTAGACAGACTTGGTGGTAAAGCTATGCGATAGGCCACCGGACCAATTCTCTCTAAAATCTCAAATGGTCCAATAAATCTAGGACTAAGCTTTCCTGTCTTCCCGAACCGAAACACCCCTTTCCATGGCGATACTTTCAAGAAAACAAAATCTCCTTTTTCAAATTCCAACTCACGTCTACGACGATCTGCATAACTCTTCTGTCTGCTCTGAGCTGTTTGAAGACGTCCTCTAATCAACTTGATTTTATCAACAGTAATCTGTATTAATTCTGGACCCAAAAGTTTTCTTTCACCAACTTCATCCCAGCAGATTGGGGACCTACACTTTCTTCCATATAATGCCTCAAATGGTGCCATGCCAATACTCGAATGGAAGCTATTGTTATAAGCAAATTCGATCAACATTAGGTGCTCTTCCCAACCACCACTCAAGTCTAGGACGCAAGCTCGAAGCATATCCTCAAGGGTTTGAATAGTCCTTTCGGATTGTCCATCTGTCTGTGGATGAAAAGCAGTGCTAAATCTCAATTTCGTCCCCAACTCTTTATGTAAGCTAGCCCAAAATCTTGAAGTGAACAGTGGATCTCTATCAGACACTGGAACCCCATGAAGCCTCACTATCTCCTTAATGAACAACTTAGCTAGTTGCCCTACATTGTCTGTACTCTTCCTTGCCAAGAAATGAGCTGATTTCGTCAATCGATCAACAATTACCCAAATGCAATCACATCCCCTCCTAGAAAGAGGTAATCCAGAAACGAAATCCATTGTTATGTGTTCCCATTTCCACTGAGGAATAGGAAGCGTTTGTAAAGTTCCTGCTGGTCTTTGATGCTCAATCTTTACTTGTTGGCAGACTAAACACCGAGACACAAAAGCAGCAATATCTCTCTTCATATTTCTCCACCAAAAACTTTGCTTTAGATCACGATACATCTTAGTACTACCAGGATGCATACTGTAAGATGATTCATGAGCTTCTCTTAAGATCTCAGCCTTCAACTCTTCATCTGCTGGCACGCATAGCCTTTGTCCCAACCATAATCCATTCCCATTATCAAGTCTAAATCCGGGCTTATGTCCTTTGCTCACATCTTCACGGATTTTATTGAGTTCTATGTCGTTCTTCTGAGCTACCTTAACTCTATCAATTAGAGTGGGTTGGACTGTCAAATGTGCTAACACGTCTGCTTGCCCATGAGTAACTACCTCAATCCCACATCTCCTCAAGTCTTTTACCAAATGAGATTGCATGGTGATAAGATGAGCCATGCACCAGATGATTTCTACTCAAGGCATCTCACCACGTTTGCCTTACGGATGGTAATTAATAGATCAATAATAATCCTTTACCAAATCCAACCATCTTCTCTTCCTCAATTTCAATTCCTTTTTAGTAATAAAGTAATTCAAACTCTTATGATCGGTGAAGATCTCACAAGTCTCCCATACAAATAGTGTCTCCAGATTTTTAGAGCAAACACTATAGCAGTCAATTCCAAATCATGAGTTGGATAGTTTTGTTCATGATTCTTTAGCTGCCTTGAAGCATATGCTATAACCTTACCATGTTGCATTAAAACGCAACCCAAACCTTTTCTGGAAGCATCACTGTAAATCACAAAACCTCCACCTTCAGAAGGGAGAGTTAAAGCGGGCGACTCTTGAGCTCTTGAAAGCTCTTTTCACATGCCTCATCCCAATTGAACTTCACATTCTTCTTAGTCAAATTAGTCAATGGTGCTGCTATGCTAGAAAATCCTTTGACAAAGCGCCTATAATAACCTGCCAATCCTAAGAAACTCCTTACTTCACACTAGCCTTTCCCAATTCACAATTACCTCCACTTTGGATCTGAAATACTATCCTTCATCACTATATGTCCCAAAAACATCACACGATCAAGCCAAAACTCACATTTCTTAAATTTTCCATACAACTTCTTCTTCCGCAATGTTTCTAATACAATCCTCAGGTGCGACTCATGCTCCTTCTTACTCTTAGAGTAAATTAATATGTCATCAATAAAGACGATGACAAATTGGTCAAGATAAGGTTGGAAGATCCTATTCATCAAATCCATGAACGTTGCATTAGTTAATCCAAAAGGCATAACTAAGAACTCATAGTGTCCATAACGAGTTCGAAAAGCTGTCTTCGATACATCCTCACTTCTTATTTTCAATTGATGGTAGCCAGATCGTAAATCAATTTTAGAGAATACCGCTGCACCTCGTAATTGATCAAAGAGGTCATCAATTCGGGGAAGAGGGTATTTATTCTGATAACCATATTCAACTAGTCAATACACAACCTCATTGAACCATCTTTCTTCTTTAACAAAACGGGAGCACCCGGCGACACACTAGGACGAATGAAACCCTTATCTAGTAATTCTTGTAGCTGGACCTTTAGTTCTTTTAATTCAATGGGTGCCATCCGATATGGCGCCTTGGATATAGGTGTAGTACCAGGAACTAATTCTATAGTAAACTCAACCTCTCAATCTGGGGGTAGTCCCGGAAGATCTTCAGGAAATACATCAATAAACTCCCTTACAATAGGTATGTCTTCAAGGCACGCCCCATCAGGATGGTCAGCAACTATATACGCTAAAAATCCTTCACACCCCTTCTTTAGCATTTTCATTGCCTTAACCATAGAAATCAAAGCTTTATGACTCTTATGATTCCCTTGAAAATGAAATTCTTCCTCGCCAGGTAGGCGAAAAATAATTTCCTTAGCAAAACAATCTATTGAAACATGGTAAGGTCCTAATCAAATCGGCATAATTGTTAATCTTAAGGATGGTCAATCGCCCTTTAATGTTAGGACGTAACCCTTCCAGGAACTTCCTACACTTACTACCTTCATTAGCAACCAAGGTATGAGCAAAACGAGAGAGGCGAAATTGTTCCTCATACTCCGCAATGACTTTGTTCCTTGAGTCAACCTCAAGAAATCACCTCCGATGTCGAACTCGTTCGGAAAATACTTTTCATGAAAAGCTTCCAAATAACTCCCAAGTAATGGGTGCATCTTGCAAGCCACTTATGAGACGAGATTTGGCATCCCACCAGTGGTCTGCCTCACCCTGAAGGACAAATGAGGCTAATATTACCCTTTGATCATCATTACAACCCATAGCCACAAATATCTTCTCCATCTGTTTTAGCCATGCCTCTGCAACCATGGGATCGGCAGTCCCCTGAAAGGTAGGTGGTCCCATTTCTTAAATCGTTCTAAGTTCACCATAGCCCCATGATCTCTTGCGCCACCTTGCCTTTCAACTGGCATATTCTCTTGTGCCCCAACTCTGCCTCTAGTCATATCTTGAATTAACTTGCTTTGTTGTTCCATCAATCTAACCATTGCGCGCATCATAGGATTTCCTTCGTTAGCCATCTCGCGCAAGGTTGGGTCGTCAGCGATACCTAAAACATCTCTCGAGCTAGAGGCATGCCTAGCACCTCCCTACGTGACATCTTTTGACTATAACACGGAGAATAAATAAATAAATAATTAAAAGGGTAAATAATTCATAGCTAAAGGTCGTGCAAGTGATCTTGAATAAGTAGTATAACTAAGAAAATTTGATATTGTAAACAAGAGCAATAAATATTTAATCACTCTATTAACCTCAATAAAGTCTACAGAGTTTCATGTCCTACAGCCACAAAGTTCATAGGTGTACTCAACCGGATAGGAAAAGGATCTATCTTTACTTTCCTTTCCTTAGTCGTGACTCCATCTGTCTCGATTTCCTTAGGAGTTCTATAAGGTAGTTTATTTAGACAGGAGATACCCATCCTTTGCTATAGTAAGGCTTAAATCGAGGTCTGTCTAAAATAGGCGACGTATTACAAGCTTATTCTTGTTAGCTCCTTGCCATAAACACGTAGTCCACGTATAGCCTCGTTGAGCTTCTTTCTTGAATCTCCGGTCACGGAGGAGTATCGATGTAGACCTCATAGTCTGTCTATCATCCATTCTTATAAAGTCTCCTAAGATCTTTGACAAGAACTCCTCAAGATAAATTGTTCGGTCTATCAATTTCCCATCTCTTATTCTTAACACTTTTCATACCCATATTGTCCTTCTTCATGTCTACAAAACAAATGTAATCGATTTAATTAGACAATCTAATTAAACCGTAAAAGAAAGTCTACAGAATCCTAACCTAGTTGCTCTGATACCACAATTGTAACACCCAAATCTAACACGTGCGAGCACGTGAAGAAGAGGTTACTCACAAATCATTAATCTTTACTCATAAGTTTCAAACTGAAATTCCTCCAATTCTTATTCAAATAAATCCATAAATCCAAACGTCAAATACTAAATAATCTCTCTCGAGGACATATAAAAATAATAACAAAAGTTTCAAACTCCAAATTACACGTTCATAATAAAAGTAACTAAAAAGAAACACAAGTCTATTCCTCCTCTTATTCAATAGCAAACGGAAATCACTAACTCCAAAGCTAAGTGCACCTCTCAAAAGAAACTTAATCTGCAAAAAAGTAATGACGAGGGGTGAGCCGTCAACTCGGTAAGTAAAACCATTCCTAACACACTAGGCCTATCGATACCAAAAATATTGCAAGCCTTCTTTTGTTTAAAACATATATCATAATCCATAATTTTCATAAAACGATATATCATGATAACATAAGATAAATTCTTAATAATTCAGAATATTCAAAAGCATATTTACTTACGAAGCAAATCATGTAATACGTATACAGAAAACACAAGGTTAGCTCATGTCACATAGTGTCACCTATAGTCCCGGTGACCCGGCCAGAAACAGAATCAGAATATCGTGTGCACACTCAGAACATAAACCCAGTACTGGTCCAGACGGATATATCGTATATTACGATCAGAATTAGAATCAGAATAACTATGGACAATGAGCCAAAGCATTAAGAATCTCATACAATCATCAATAATTGAAATCAAACATAGGTACAAAACATTCGTATCAGTTTCATAAAAGTTCATATCAATACTATAGGCTTGCATAACATTTTAAAGATAACATCATAAAAGGTTGTCATGTCATAAAATCATTTACATATTAAAAAGCATTTATAAAATACTTTGTTAAAAAGAATGGTTTGAAAACATTTACATAAAGCTAATTTTGTTATCAAAATTAGTAATCCTTTAAGTAGTATCAAAACATTTATACTTATAATAATAATATCAAAATACTTATACATATCCAGACATTAGGAATGAAGTTACTTACCTCGACAAATGAACTTGGATTAACACACCTCTAAGCTTCTAAGAGCCTCAAACACCTTCAAAACCTTAAACAAATACAAGATATGACAATCAATAACTTATTCTAAGAATCGATTTTCTAATTCATACCCGTACAGGTCTGATTCTCGGAATTTTAACTCTTAATCCAAGTCTCAGAATGATATAAAATCCTATGGAACCATTCTGGACATCCATGAGTGCCCCATGTAAAATTTACAAGAGAATCGATATCAAAAACATTTTAAAAACTATTTACTTCTCAGCAAATTCAAACTGTTTTCACATAATTAAACCAAACAGAGGGTTCCGTGATTTTTATAAAATAAAATACTAATTAGAAAATTATGAAATTAAAACTGGGAATCCTAGACACATATATTAACATACATATAAACTTTCAGAATTTTTTGAGTTCATTTGGTGGTACAAATAGTCTTGTGAATCTGATCACAATCTGGAATTGTAGATTTCAGTGCGGTGGTTTCTATTTCCAAAATACGCATAAAATTGAAAACGAAGTCGAATTTGATGAAATAAAATTTAATCAAGAAGCCCTACATGTCTAGTTTCCAGACATATAATTTTTATAAGAAAATTCGTTCAGAAAATATAGCTTTAAAATTCGAGATCCTCATGCTGTCCAGAATTATCCTGTGCTTAATATGTCAAGGATTGATTAACTAAACTCATACTAAATCAAAACCCTAAGCAAAGTCTAAATATATTCTAAACCATGCATCATGATCTACAACCATTAGAATCGTGCCAATATAAACCCTAGTTAGATAGAGTGATTAGAAATCTGCTGAGAACATGGAGAACAACTTACCCGTCGCTTTGATTCTCTCCTAAACAAAGGTTTGAATCCTAAGATTTGGGTAGGAGCGTAAAGAGCAGCAGAGAAGAAGAATAAACGTTGTGAACTTAGGGTTATGGAAGGGGGAAAAGTATGTATTTATAGGGGATCTTAAGAAACCCTATTCATAAGGAAAAATAACCCTTTTCCAAAATGATCTCATAAATAACCTCTATTTAATTAGTACCCCTTTCTAAATAAGGGTTATAGGCCACCCATAATTCTCAATGAAAGCCCAATTTCCATAATTTAATATGTATGGGACTTTGTGGCGTTACAATTTCTCCCCTCCTAACAAAAATTTCGTCCTCGAAATTAAAAGGTTACCTTATGCATGGAAGAGTTGAGGATACTTCTCCAACATTTCTGCTCCCAAGTGGCTTCCTCAATAGAATGATTCATCCATCGTACCTTCACTAGGGGAATAACTCTATTCCTTAATACTTGTTCGTCTCGATCGACAATCTCAATAGGCTGTTCCTCATACGACATGTCTTCATTTATCTGAATCGGTTGATAGTATAGCACATGTAAAGGGTCTGCAATGTACTTTTTTAACACAGACACATGAAATACATTGTGAAGCCTAGACAGACTTGGTGGTAAAGCTATGCGATAGGCCACCGGACCAATTCTCTCTAAAATCTCAAATGGTCCAATAAATCTAGGACTAAGCTTTCCTGTCTTCCCGAACCGAAACACCCCTTTCCATGGCGATACTTTCAAGAAAACAAAATCTCCTTTTTCAAATTCCAACTCACGTCTACGATCTGCATAACTCTTACATGCTCTGTTTGAAGACGTCCTCTAATCAACTTGATTTTATCAACGATGTCTGGACCCAAAAGTTTTCTTTCACCAACTTCATCCCGATTGGGGACTACACTTTCTTCCATATAATGCCTCAAATGGTGCCATGCCAATACTCGAATGGAAGCTATTGTTATAAGCAAATTCGATCAACATTAGGTGCTCTTCCCAACCACCACTCAAGTCTAGGGCAAGCTCGAAGCATATCCTCAAGGGTTTGAATAGTCCTTTCGGATTGTCCATCATGCGTGGATGAAAAGTGCTAAATCTCAATTTCGTCCCCAACTCTTTATGTAAGCTAGCCCAAAATCTTGAAGTGAACAGTGGATCTCTATCAGACACTATTGACACTGGAACCCCATGAAGCCTCACTATCTCCTTAATGAACAACTTAGCTAGTTGCCCTACATTGTCTGTACTCTTCCTTGCCAAGAAATGATTTCGTCAATCGATCAACAATTACCCAAATGCAATCACATCCCCTCCTAGAAAGAGGTAATCCAGAAACGAAATCCATTGTTATGTGTTCCCATTTCCACTGAGGAATAAGAAGCGTTTGTAAAGTTCCTGTTGGTCTTTGATGCTCAATCTTTACTTGTTGGCAGACTAAACACCGAGACACAAAAGCAGCAATATCTCTCTTCATATTTCTCCACCAAAAACTTTGCTTTAGATCACGATACATCTTAGTACTACCAGGATGCATACTGTAAGATGATTCATGAGCTTCTCTTAAGATCTCAGCCTTCAACTCTTCATCTGCTGGCACGCATAGCCTTTGTCCCAACCATAATCCATTCCCATTATCAAGTCTAAATCCGGGCTTATGTCCTTTGCTCACATCTTCACGGATTTTATTGAGTTCTATGTCGTTCTTCTGAGCTACCTTAACTCTATCAATTAGAGTGGGTTGGACTGTCAAATGTGCTAACACGTCTGCTTGCCCATGAGTAACTACCTCAATCCCACATCTCCTCAAGTCTTTTACCAAATGAGATTGCATGGTGATAAGATGAGCCATGCACCCAGATGATTTCCTACTCAAGGCATCTGCTACCACGTTTGCCTTACCTGGATGGTAATTAATAGAACAATCAAAATCCTTTACCAACTCCAACCATCTTCTCTGCCTCAAATTCAATTCCTTTTGAGTAAACAAGTACTTCAAACTCTTATGATCGGTGAAGATCTCACAAGTCTCCCATACAAATAGTGTCTCCAGTTTTTAGAGCAAACACTATATTCCAAATCGTGTGTTGGATAGTTTTGTTCATGATTCTTTAAGCATATGCTATAACCTTACCATGTTGCATTAAAACGCAACCCAAACCTTTTGGAAGCATCAGTAAATCACAAAACCTCCACCTTGAAGGGAGAGTTAAAGCGGGCGATCACTGACTCTTGAGCTCTTGAAAGCTCTTTTCACATGCCTCATCCCAATTGAACTTCACATTCTTCTTAGTCAAATTAGTCAATGCTATGAAAATCCTTTGACAAAGCGCCTATAATAACAATCTAAGAAACTCCTTACTTTTCCCATTCACAATTACCTCCACTTTGGCCGGATCTGTGAAATACTATCCTTCATCACTATATGTCCCAAAAACATCACATCAAGCCAAAACTCACATTTCTTAAATTTTCCATACAACTTCTTCTTCCGCAATGTTTCTAATACAATCCTCAGGTGCGACTCATGCTCCTTCTTACTCTTAGAGTAAATTAATATGTCATCAATAAAGACGATGACAAATTGGTCAAGATAAGGTTGGAAGATCCTATTCATCAAATCCATGAACGCAGGCATTAGTTAATCCAAAGGCATAACTAAGAACTCATAGTGTCCATAACGAGTTCGAAAAGCTGTCTTCGATACATCCTCACTTCTTATTTTCAATTGATGGTAGCCAGATCGTAAATCAATTTTAGAGAATACCGCTGCACCTCGTAATGGATCAAAGAGGTCATCAATTCGGGGAAGAGGGTATTTATTCTGATAACCATATTCAAGGTAGTCAATACACAACCTCATTGAACCATCTTTCTTTCAAAGCGGGAGCACCCGGCGACACACTAGGACGAATGAAACCCTTATCTAGTAATTCTTGTAGTTGGACCTTTAGTTCTTTTAATTCAATGGGTGCCATCCGATATGGCGCCTTGGATATAGGTGTAGTACCAGGAACTAATTCTATAGTAAACTCAACCTCTCAATCTGGGGGTAGTCCCGGAAGATCTTCAGGAAATACATCAATAAACTCCCTTACAATAGGTATGTCTTCATCGGGATGGTCAGCAACTATATACGCTAAAAATCCTTCACACCCCTTCTTTAGCATTTTCATTGCCTTAACCATAGAAATCAAAGCTTTATGACTCTTATGATTCCCTTGAAAATGAAATTCTTCCTCGCCAGGTAGGCGAAAAATAATTTCCTTAGCAAAACAATCTATTGAAACATGGTAAGGTCCTAATCAAATCGGCATAATTGTTAATCTTAAGGATGGTCAATCGCCCTTTAATGTTAGGACGTAACCCTTCCAGGAACTTCCTACACTTACTACCTTCATTTATGAGCAAAAGCGAGAGAGGCGAAATTGTTCCTCATACTCCGCAGACTTTGTTCCTTGAGTCAACCTCAAGAAATCAGCCTCCATCTGATGTCGAACTCGTTCAGGAAAATACTTTTCATGAAAAGCTTCCAGAAATAACTCCCAAGTAATGGGTGCATCTTGCAAGCCAGCCCTTATGAGACGAGATTTGGCATCCCACCAGTGGTCTGCCTCACCCTGAAGGACAAATGAGGCTAATATTACCCTTTGATCATCATTACAACCCATAGCCACAAATATCTTCTCCATCTATTTTAGCCATGCCTCTGCAACCATGGGATCGGCAATCCCCTGAAAGGTAGGTGGTCCCAATTTCTTAAATCGTTCTAAGTTCACCATAGCCCCATGATCTCTTGCGCCACCTTGCCTTTCAACTGGCACATTCTCTTGTGCCCCAACTCTGCCTCTAGCCATATCTTGAATTAACTTGCTTTGTTGTTCCATCAATCTAACCATTGCGCGCATCATAGGATTTCCTTCGTTAGCCATCTCGCGCAAGGTTGGGTCAGCGTCGTCAGCGATACCTAAAACATCTCTCGAGCTAGAGGCATGCCTAGCACCTCCCCTACGTGACATCTTTTGACTATAACACGGAGAATAAATAAATAAATAATTAAAAAGGGTAAATAATTCATAGCTAAAGGTCGTGCAAGCGCGCAGAGTACTGAATAAGTAGTATAACTAAGAAAATTTGATATTGTAAACAAGAGCAATAAATATTTAATCACTCTATTAACCTCAATAAAGTCTACAGAGTTTCATGTCCTACAGCCACAAAGTTCATAGGTGTACTCAACCGGATAGGAAAAGGATCTATCTTTACTTTCCTTTCCTTAGTCGTGACTCCATCTCTCGATTTCCTTAGGAGTTCTATAAGGTAGTTTATTTAGACCGGAGATACCCATCCTTTGCTATAGTAAGGCTTAAATCGAGGTCTGTCTAAAATAGGCGTATTACAAGCTTATTCTTGTTAGCTCCTTGCCATAAACACGTAGTCCACGTATAGCCTCATTGAGCTTCTTTCTTGAATCTCCGGTCCGGAGGAG
The DNA here is from genome assembly GCA_030449895.1 of Citrus mangshanensis. NCBI lineage: Eukaryota > Viridiplantae > Streptophyta > Magnoliopsida > Sapindales > Rutaceae > Citrus > Citrus mangshanensis. The sequence goes on from JASUUJ010000349.1 coordinate 5,326,730, forward strand.
TATCGATGTAGACCTCATAGTAGTCTATCATCCATTCATTATAAAGTCTCTAAGATCTTTGACAAGAACTCCTCCTAAGATAAATTGTTCGGTCCTATCAATTTCTGTCCATCTCTTATTCTTAACACTTTTCATACCCATATTGTCCTTCTTCATGTCTACAAAACAAATGTAATCGATTTAATTAGACAATCTAATTAAACCGTAAAAGAAAGTCTACAGAATCCTAACCTAGTTGCTCTGATACCACAATTGTAACACCCCAAATCTAACACGTGCAGATCACGTGAAGAAGGAGGTTACTCACAAATCATTAATCTTTACTCATAAGTTTCAAACTGAAATTCCTCCAATTCTTATTCAAATAAATCCATAAATCCAAACGTCAAATACTAAATAATCTCTCTCGAGGACATATAAAAATAATAACAAAAGTCTCAAACTCCAAATTACACGTTCATAATAAAAGTAACTAAAAAGAAACACAAGTCTATTCCTCCTCTTATTCAATAGCAAGCTGGAAATCACTAACTCCAAAGCTAAGTGCACCTCTCAAAAGAAACTTAATCTGCAAAAAGTAATGACGAGGGTGAGCCGGTAAGTAAAACCATTCCTAACACACTAGGCCTATCGATACCAAAAATATTGCAAGCCTTCTTTTTTTTAAAACATATATCATAATCCATAATTTTCATAAAACGATATATCATGATAACATAAGATAAATTCTTAATAATTCAGAATATTCAAAAGCATATTTACTTACGAAGCAAATCATGTAATACGTATACAGAAAACACAAGGTTAGCTCATGTCACATAGTGTCACCTATAGTCGGTGACCGGAGAATCGAATATCGTGTGCACACTCGAACATAAACCCGATCTTGGTCCAGACGGATATATCGTATATTACGATCAGAATTAGAATAAGAATAACTATGGACAATGAGCCAAAGCATTAAGAATCTCATACAATCATCAATAATTGAAATCAAACATAGGTACAAAACATTCGTATCAGTTTCATAAAAGTTCATATCAATACTATAGGCTTGCATAACATTTTAAAGATAACATCATAAAAGGTTGTCATGTCATAAAATCATTTACATATTAAAAAGCATTTATAAAATACTTTGTTAAAAAGAATGGTTTGAAAACATTTACATAAAGCTAATTTTGTTATCAAAATTAGTAATCCTTTAAGTAGTATCAAAACATTTATACTTATAATAATAATATCAAAATACTTATACATATCCAGTACATTAGGAATGAAGTTACTTACCTCGACAAATGAACTTGGATTAACACACCTCTAAGCTTCTAAGAGCCTCAAACACCTTCAAAACCTTAAACAAATACAAGATATGACAATCAATAACTTATTCTAAGAATCTGATTTTCTAATTCATACCCGTACAGGTCTGATTCTCGGAATTTTAACTCTTAATCCAAGTCTCAGAATGATATAAAATCCTATGGAACCATTCTGGACATCCATGAGTGCCCCATGTAAAATTTACAAGAGAATCTGATATCAAAAACATTTTAAAAACTATTTACTTCTCAGCAAATTCGAAACTGTTTTCACATAATTAAACCAAACAGAACGGGTTCCGTGATTTTTATAAAATAAAATACTAATTAGAAAATTATGAAATTAAAACTGGGAATCCTAGACACATATATTAACATACATATAAACTTTCAGAATTTTTTTGAGTTCATTTGGTGGTACAAATAGTCTTGTGAATCTGATCACAATACTGGAATTGTAGATTTCCAGTGCAGTGGTTTCTATTTCCAAAATACGCATAAAATTGAAAACGAAGTCGAATTTGATGAAATAAAATTTAATCAAGAAGCCCTACATGTCTAGTTTCCAGACATATAATTTTTATAAGAAAATTCGTTCAGAAAATATAGCTTTAAAATTCGAGATCCTCATGCTGTCCAGAATTATCCTGTGCTTAATATGTCAAGGATTGATTAACTAAACTCATACTAAATCAAAACCCTAAGCAAAGTCTAAATATATTCTAAACCATGCATCATGATCTACAACCATTAGAATCGTGCCAATATAAACCCTAGTTAGATAGAGTGATTAGAAATCTGGAGAACATGGAGAACAACTTACTCGTCGCTTTGATTCTCTCAAACAAAGGTTTGAATCCTAAGATTTGGGTAGGAGCGTAAAGAGCGAGAGAAGAATAAACGTTGTGAACTTAGGGTTATGGAAGGGGGAAAAGTATGTATTTATAGGGGATCTTAAGAAACCCTATTCATAAGGAAAAATAACCCTTTTCCAAAATGATCTCATAAATAACCTCTATTTAATTAGTACCCCTTTCTAAATAAGGGTTATAGGCCACCCATAATTCTCAATGAAAGCCCAATTTCCATAATTTAATATGTATGGGACTTTGTGGCGTTACAATTTCTCCCCTCCTAACAAAAATTTCGTCCTCGAAATTAAAAGGTTACCTTATGCATGGAAGAGTTGAGGATACTTCTCCAACATTTCTGCTTCTCGCTCCCAAGTGGCTTCCTCAATAGAATGATTCATCCATCGTACCTTCACTAGGGGAATAACTCTATTCCTTAATACTTGTTCGTCTCGATCGACAATCTCAATAGGCTGTTCCTCATACGACATGTCTTCATTTATCTGAATCGGTTGATAGTATAGCACATGTAAAGTGCAATGTACTTTTTAACACAGACACATGAAATACATTGTGAAGCCTAGAGACTTGGTGGTAAAGCTATGCGATAGGCCACCGAATTCTCTCTAAAATCTCAAATGGTCCAATAAATCTAGGACTAAGCTTTCTGTCTTCCCGAACCGAAACACCCTTTCCATGGCGATACTTTCAAGAAAACAAAATCTCCTTTTAAATTCCAACTCACGTCTACGACGATCTGCATAACTCTTACATGCTTTGAAGACGTCCTCTAATCAACTTGATTTTATCAACGATGTCCGGACCCAAAAGTTTTCTTTCACCAACTTCATCCCAGATTGGGGACTACACTTTCTTCCATATAATGCCTCAAATGGTGCCATGCCAATACTCGAATGGAAGCTATTGTTATAAGCAAATTCGATCAACATTAGGTGCTCTTCCCAACCACCACTCAAGTCTAGGGCAAGCTCGAAGCATATCCTCAAGGGTTTGAATAGTCCTTTCGGATTGTCCATCCGTGGATGAAAAGCCTAAATCTCAATTTCGTCCCCAACTCTTTATGTAAGCTAGCCCAAAATCTTGAAGTGAACAGGTGGATCTCTATCGACACTATTGACACTGGAACCCTGAAGCCTCACTATCTCCTTAATGAACAACTTAGCTAGTTGCCTACATTGTCTACTCTTCCTTGCCAAGAAATGAGCTGATTTCGTCAATCGATCAACAATTACCCAAATGCAATCACATCCCCTCCTAGAAAGAGGTAATCCAGAAACGAAATCCATTGTTATGTGTTCCCATTTCCACTGAGGAATATGAAGCATTTGTAAAGTTCCTGTTGGTCTTTGATGCTCAATCTTTACTTGTTGGCTAAACACCGAGACACAATATCTCTCTTCATATTTCTCCACCAAAAACTTTGCTTTAGATCACGATACATCTTAGTACTACCAGGATGCATACTGTAAGATGATTCATGAGCTTCTCTTAAGATCTCAGCCTTCAACTCTTCATCTGCTGGCACGCATAGCCTTTGTCCCAACCATACTCCAGTCCCATTATCAAGTCTAAATCCGGGCTTATGTCCTTTGCTCACATCTTCACGGATTTTATTGAGTTCTATGTCGTTCTTAGCTACCTTAACTCTATCAATTAGAGTGGGTTGGTCAAAATGTGCTAACACGCTGCTTGCCCATGAGTAACTACCTCGATCCCACATCTCCTCAAGTCTTTTACCAAATGAGATTGCATGGTGATAAGATGAGCCATGCACCCGATGATTTCTACTCAAGGCATCTGCTACCACGTTTGCCTTACGGATGGTAATTAATAGAACAATCAAAATCCTTTACCAACTCCAACCATCTTCTGCCTCAAATTCAATTCCTTTTGAGTAAACAAGTACTTCAAACTCTTATGATCGGTGAAGATCTCACAAGTCTCCCATACAAATAGTGTCTCCATTTTTAGAGCAAACACTATAGCAATTCCAAATCGTGTGTTGGATAGTTTTGTTCATGATTCTTTAGCTAGAAGCATATGCTATAACCTTACCATGTTGCATTAAAACGCAACCCAAACCTTTTAAGCATCAAAATCACAAAACCTCCACCTTCGAAGGGAGAGTTAAAAGGGCGATCTTTGAGCTCTTGAAAGCTCTTATCACATTCCTAATCCCAATTGAACTTCACATTCTACTAAGACAAATTAGTCAATGGTGCTTCTATTCAAGAAAATCCTTTGACAAAGCGCCTATAATAACTGCCAATCTAAGAAACTCCTTACTTGACTAGCAGCCTTTCCCAATTCACAATTACCTCCACTTTGGCTGGATCTGCTGAAATACTATCCTTCATCACTATATGTCCCAAAAACATCACACGATCAAGCCAAAACTCACATTTCTTAAATTTTCCATACAACTTCTTCTTCCGCAATGTTTCTAATACAATCCTCAGGTGCGACTCATGCTCCTTCTTACTCTTAGAGTAAATTAATATGTCATCAATAAAGACGATGACAAATTGGTCAAGATAAGGTTGGAAGATCCTATTCATCAAATCCATGAACTGCAGGCATTAGTTAATCCAAAAGGCATAACTAAGAACTCATAGTGTCCATAACGAGTTCGAAAAGTCTTCGATACATCCTCACTTCTTATTTTCAATTGATGGTAGCGGATCGTAAATCAATTTTAGAGAATACCGCACCTCGTAATTGATCAAAGAGGTCATCAATTCGGGAAGAGGGTATTTATTCTGACAACCATATTCAATAGTCAATACACAACCTCATTGAACCATCTTTCTTCTTTACGAACAAAACGGGAGCACCCCAAGGTGACACACTAGGGCGAATAAAACCCTTATCTAGTAATTCTTGTAGCTGGACCTTTAGTTCTTTTAATTCAATGGGTGCCATCCGATATGGCGCCTTGGATATAGGTGTAGTACCAGGAACTAATTCTATAGTAAACTCAACCTCTCAATCTGGGGGTAGTCCCGGAAGATCTTCAGGAAATACATCAATAAACTCCTTACAATAGGTATGTCTTCAAGGCACGCCCATCGGGATGGTCGAACTATATACGCTAAAAATCCTTCACACCCTTCTTTAGCATTTTCATTGCCTTAACCATAGAAATCAAAGCTTTATGACTCTTATGATTCCTTTGAAAATGAAATTCTTCCTCGCCGAAAAAAAATAATTTCCTTAGCAAAACAATCTATTGAAACATGGTAAGGTCCTAATCAAATCGGCATAATTGTTAATCTTAAGGATGGTCAATCGCCCTTTAATGTTAGGACGTAACCCTTCCAGGAACTTCCTACACTTACTACCTTCATTAGCAACCAAGGTATGAGCAAAACGAGAGAGGCGAAATTGTTCCTCATACTCCGCAACAGACTTTGTTCCTTGAGTCAACCTCAAGAAATCAGCCTCCATCTGATGTCGAACTCGTTCAGGAAAATACTTTTCATGAAAAGCTTCCAGAAATAACTCCCAAGTAATGGGTGCATCTTGCAAGCCAGCCCTTATGAGACGAGATTTGGCATCCCACCAGTGGTCTGCCTCACCCTGAAGGACAAATGAGGCTAATATTACCCTTTGATCATCATTACAACCCATAGCCACAAATATCTTCTCCATCTATTTTAGCCATGCCTCTGCAACCATGGGATCGGCAATCCCCTGAAAGGTAGGTGGTCCCAATTTCTTAAATCGTTCTAAGTTCACCATAGCCCCATGATCTCTTGCGCCACCTTGCCTTTCAACTGGCACATTCTCTTGTGCCCCAACTCTGCCTCTAGCCATATCTTGAATTAACTTGCTTTGTTGTTCCATCAATCTAACCATTGCGCGCATCATAGGATTTCCTTCGTTAGCCATCTCGCGCAAGGTTGGGTCAGCGTCGTCAGCGATACCTAAAACATCTCTCGAGCTAGAGGCATGCCTAGCACCTCCCCTACGTGACATCTTTTGACTATAACACGGAGAATAAATAAATAAATAATTAAAAAGGGTAAATAATTCATAGCTAAAGGTCGTGCAAGCGCGCAGAGTACTGAATAAGTAGTATAACTAAGAAAATTTGATATTGTAAACAAGAGCAATAAATATTTAATCACTCTATTAACCTCAATAAAGTCTACAGAGTTTCATGTCCTACAGCCACAAAGTTCATAGGTGTACTCAACCGGATAGGAAAAGGATCTATCTTTACTTTCCTTTCCTTAGTCGTGACTCCATCTGTCTCGATTTCCTTAGGAGTTCTATAAGGTTGTTTATTTAGACCCGGAGATACCCATCCTTTGCTATAGTAAGGCTTAAATCGAGGTCCTGTCCAAAATAGGCGACGTATTACAAGCTTATTCTTGTTAGCTCCCTTGCCATAAACACGTAGTCCACGTATAGCCTCATTGAGCTTCTTTCTTGAATCTCCAGGTCCTGGAGGAGTATCGATGTAGACCTCTATAGTCTGTCTTAGTCTATCATCCATTCATTTATAAAGTCTCCTAAGATCTTTGACAAGAACTCCTCCTAAGATAAATTGTTCGGTCCTATCAATTTCTGTCCATCTCTTATTCTTAAAACTTTTCATACCCATATTGTCCTTCTTCATGTCTACAAAACAAATGTAATCAATTTAATTAGACAATCTAATTAAACCGTAAAAGAAAGTCTACAGAATCCTAACCTAGTTGCTCTGATACCACAATTGTAACACCCCAAATCTAACACGTGCAGATCACGTGAAGAAGGAGGTTACTCACAAATCATTAATCTTTACTCATAAGTTTCAAACTGAAATTCCTCCAATTCTTATTCAAATAAATCCATAAATCCAAACGTCAAATACTAAATAATCTCTCTCGAGGACATATAAAAATAATAACAAAAGTCTCAAACTCCAAATTACACGTTCATAATAAAAGTAACTAAAAAGAAACACAAGTCTATTCCTCCTCTTATTCAATAGCAGGCTGAAATCACTAACTCCAAAGCTAAGTGCACCTCTCAAAAGAAACTTAATCTGCAAAAAGTAATGACGAGGGTGAGCCGTAAGTAAAACCATTCCTAACACACTAGGCCTATCGATACCAAAAATATTGCAAGCCTTCTTTTGTTTAAAACATATATCATAATCCATAATTTTCATAAAACGATATATCATGATAACATAAGATAAATTCTTAATAATTCAGAATATTCAAAAGCATATTTACTTACGAAGCAAATCATGTAATACGTATACAGAAAACACAAGGTTAGCTCATGTCACATAGTGTCACCTATAGTCCCGGTGACCCGGCCAGAAACAGAATCAGAATATCGTGTGCACACTCAGAACATAAACCCAGTACTGGTCCAGACGGATATATCGTATATTACGATCAGAATCAGAATCAGAATAACTATGGACAATGAGCCAAAGCATTAAGAATCTCATACAATCATCAATAATTGAAATCAAACATAGGTACAAAACATTCGTATCAGTTTCATAAAAGTTCATATCAATAATATAGGCTTGCATAACATTTTAAAGATAACATCATAAAAGGTTGTCATGTCATAAAATCATTTACATATTAAAAAGCATTTATAAAATACTTTGTTAAAAAGAATGGTTTGAAAACATTTACATAAAGCTAATTTTGTTATCAAAATTAGTAATCCTTTAAGTAGTATCAAAACATTTATACTTATAATAATAATATCAAAATACTTATACATATCCAGTACATTAGGAATGAAGTTACTTACCTCGACAAATGAACTTGGATTAACACACCTCTAAGCTTCTAAGAGCCTCAAACACCTTCAAAACCTTAAACAAATACAAGATATGACAATCAATAACTTATTCTAAGAATCTGATTTTCTAATTCATACCCGTACAGGTCTGATTCTCGGAATTTTAACTCTTAATCCAAGTCTCAGAATGATATAAAATCCTATGGAACCATTCTGGACATCCATGAGTGCCCCATGTAAAATTTACAAGAGAATCCGATATCAAAAACATTTTAAAAACTATTTACTTCTCAGCAAATTCGAAACTGTTTTCACATAATCTAAACCAAACAGAACGGGTTCCGTGATTTTTATAAAATAAAATACTAATCAGAAAATTATGAAATTAAAACTGGGAATCCTAGACACATATATTAACATACATATAAACTTTCAGAATTTTTTTGAGTTCATTTGGTGGTACAAATAGTCTTGTGAATCTGATCACAATACTGGAATCGTAGATTTCCAGTGCAGTGGTTTCTATTCCCAAAATACGCATAAAATTGAAAACGAAGTCGAATTTGATGAAATAAAATTTAATCAAGAAGCCCTACATGTCTAGTTTCCAGACATATAATTTTTATAAGAAAATTCGTTCAGAAAATATAGCTTTAAAATTCGAGATCCTCATGCTGTCCAGAATTATCCTGTGCTTAATATGTCAAGGATTGATTAACTAAACTCATACTAAATCAAAACCCTAAGCAAAGTCTAAATATATTCTAAACCATGCATCATGATCTACAACCATTAGAATCGTGCCAATATAAACCCTAGTTAGATAGAGTGATTAGAAATCTGCTGAGAACATGGAGAACAACTTACCATTCTCTCCTAAACAAAGGTTTGAATCCTAAGATTTGGGTAGGAGCGTAAAGAGCAGCAGAGAAGAAGAATAAACGTTGTGAACTTAGGGTTATGGAAGGGGGAAAAGTATGTATTTATAGGGGATCTTAAGAAACCCTATTCATAAGGAAAAATAACCCTTTTCCAAAATGATCTCATAAATAACCTCTATTTAATTAGTACCCCTTTCTAAATAAGGGTTATAGGCCACCCATAATTCTCAATGAAAGCCCAATTTCCATAATTTAATATGTATGGGACTTTGTGGCGTTACAATTTCTCCCCTCCTAACAAAAATTTCGTCCTCGAAATTAAAAGGTTACCTTATGCATGGAAGAGTTGAGGATACTTCTCCAACATTTCTGCTTCTCGCTCCCAAGTGGCTTCCTCAATAGAATGATTCATCCATCGTACCTTCACTAGGGGAATAACTCTATTCCTTAATACTTGTTCGTCTCGATCGACAATCTCAATAGGCTGTTCCTCATACGACATGTCTTCATTTATCTGAATCGGTTGATAGTATAGCACATGTAAAGGGTCTGCAATGTACTTTTTTAACACAGACACATGAAATACATTGTGAAGCCTAGACAGACTTGGTGGTAAAGCTATGCGATAGGCCACCGGACCAATTCTCTCTAAAATCTCAAATGGTCCAATAAATCTAGGACTAAGCTTTCTGTCTTCCCGAACCGAAACACCCTTTCCATGGCGATACTTTCAAGAAAACAAAATCTCCTTTTTCAAATTCCAACTCACGTCTACGATCTGCATAACTCTTACGCTCGTTTGAAGGCGTCCTCTAATCAACTTGATTTTATCAACGATGTCGGACCCAAAGTTTTCTTTCACCAACTTCATCCCGATTGGGGACTACACTTTCTTCCATATAATGCCTCAAATGGTGCCATGCCAATACTCGAATGGAAGCTATTGTTATAAGCAAATTCGATCAACATTAGGTGCTCTTCCCAACCACCACTCAAGTCTGGGGCAAGCTCGAAGCATATCCTCAAGGGTTTGAATAGTCCTTTCGGATTGTCCATCTGTCTGTGGATGAAAAGCAGTGCTAAATCTCAATTTCGTCCCCAACTCTTTATGTAAGCTAGCCCAAAATCTTGAAGTGAACAGTGGATCTCTATCAGACACTATTGACACTGGAACCCCAAAGCCTCACTATCTCCTTAATGAACAACTTAGCTGTTGCCTACATTGTCTGTACTCTTCCTTGCCAAGAAATGAGCTGATTTCGTCAATCGATCAACAATTACCCAAATGCAATCACATCCCCTCCTAGAAAGAGGTAATCCAGAAACGAAATCCATTGTTATGTGTTCCCATTTCCACTGAGGAATATGAAGCGTTTGTAAAGTTCCTGTTGGTCTTTGATGCTCAATCTTTACTTGTTGGCAGACTAAACACCGAGACACAAAAGCAGCAATATCTCTCTTCATATTTCTCCACCAAAAACTTTGCTTTAGATCACGATACATCTTAGTACTACCAGGATGCATACTGTAAGATGATTCATGAGCTTCTCTTAAGATCTCAGCCTTCAACTCTTCATCTGCTGGCACGCATAGCCTTTGTCCCAACCATAATCCATTCCCATTATCAAGTCTAAATCCGGGCTTATGTCCTTTGCTCACATCTTCACGGATTTTATTGAGTTCTATGTCGTTCTTCTGAGCTACCTTAACTCTATCAATTAGAGTGGGTTGGACTGTCAAATGTGCTAACACGTGCTTGCCCATGAGTAACTACCTCAATCCCACATCTCCTCAAGTCTTTTACCAAATGAGATTGCATGGTGATAAGATGAGCCATGCACCGGATGATTTCTACTCAGGCATCTGCTACCACGTTTGCCTTACGGATGGTAATTAATAGAACAATCAAAATCCTTTACCAACTCCAACCATCTTCTCTGCCTCAAATTCAATTCCTTTTGAGTAAACAAGTACTTCAAACTCTTATGATCGGTGAAGATCTCACAAGTCTCCCCATACAAATAGTGTCTCCAGATTTTTAGAGCAAACACTATAGCAGCCAATTCCAAATCGTGTGTTGGATAGTTTTGTTCATGATTCTTTAGCTGCCTAGAAGCATATGCTATAACCTTACCATGTTGCATTAAAACGCAACCCAAACCTTTTCTGGAAGCATCACTGTAAATCACAAAACCTCCACCTTCAGAAGGGAGAGTTAAAACGGGGGCAGTCACCAAATGACTCTTGAGCTCTTGAAAGCTCTTTTCACATGCCTCATCCCAATTGAACTTCACATTCTTCTTAGTCAAATTAGTCAATGGTGCTGCTATGCTAGAAAATCCTTTGACAAAGCGCCTATAATAACCTGCCAATCCTAAGAAACTCCTTACTTCAGTCACACTAGCAGGCCTTTCCCAATTCACAATTACCTCCACTTTGGCTGGATCTGCTGAAATACTATCCTTCATCACTATATGTCCCAAAAACATCACACGATCAAGCCAAAACTCACATTTCTTAAATTTTCCATACAACTTCTTCTTCCGCAATGTTTCTAATACAATCCTCAGGTGCGACTCATGCTCCTTCTTACTCTTAGAGTAAATTAATATGTCATCAATAAAGACGATGACAAATTGGTCAAGATAAGGTTGGAAGATCCTATTCATCAAATCCATGAACGCTGCAGGAGCATTAGTTAATCCAAAAGGCATAACTAAGAACTCATAGTGTCCATAACGAGTTCGAAAAGCTGTCTTCGATACATCCTCACTTCTTATTTTCAATTGATGGTAGCCAGATCGTAAATCAATTTTAGAGAATACCGCTGCACCTCGTAATTGATCAAAGAGGTCATCAATTCGGGGAAGAGGGTATTTATTCTGTAACCATATTCAAGGTAGTCAATACACAACCTCGTTGAACCATCTTTCTTCTTTACGAACAAAACGGGAGCACCCAGGCGACACACTGGGGAATGAAACCACTTATCTAGTAATTCTTGTAGCTGGACCTTTAGTTCTTTTAATTCAATGGGTGCCATCCGATATGGCGCCTTGGATATAGGTGTAGTACCAGGAACTAATTCTATAGTAAACTCAACCTCTCAATCTGGGGGTAGTCCCGGAAGATCTTCAGGAAATACATCAATAAACTCCTTACAATAGGTATGTCTTCAAGGCACGCCCATCGGGATGGTCATATATACGCTAAAAATCCTTCACACCCTTCTTTAGCATTTTCATTGCCTTAACCATAGAAATCAAAGCTTTATGACTCTTATGATTCCCTTGAAAATGAAATTCTTCCTCGCCAGGTAGGCGAAAAATAATGTCCTTAGCAAAACAATCTATTGAAACATGGTAAGGTCCTAATCAAATCGGCATAATTGTTAATCTTAAGGATGGTCAATCGCCTTTAATGTTAGGACGTAACCCTTCCAGAACTTCCTACACTTACTACCTTCATTAGCAAGGTATGAGCAAAACGAGAGAGATAAATTGTTCCTCATACTCCATGAGACTTTGTTCGAGTCAACCTCAAGAAATCAGCCTCCATCCGATGTCGAACTCGTTCGGAAAATACTTTTCATGAAAAGCTTCCAAATAACTCCCAAGTAATGGGTGCATCTTGCAAATGAGGCGAGATTTGGCATCCCACGGTGCCTCACCGAAGGACAAATGAGGCTAATATTACCCTTTGATCATCATTACAACCCATAGCCACAAATATCTTCTCCATCTATTTTAGCCATGCCTCTGCTGACCATGGGATCGGCAATCCCAAAGGTAGGTGGTCCCATTTCTTAAATCGTTCTAAGTTCACCATAGCCCCATGATCTCTTGCGCCACCTTGCCTTTCAGGCACATTCTCTTGTGCCCAACTCGCCTAGCCATATCTTGAATTAACTTGCTTTGTTGTTCCATCAATCTAACCATTGCGCGCATCATAGGATTTCCTTCGCCATCTCGCGCAAGGTTGGGTCGTCGTCGTGATACCTAAAACATCTCTCGAGCTAGGCATGCCTAGCACCTCCCTACGTGACATCTTTTGACTATAACACGGAGAATAAATAAATAAATAATTAAAAAGGGTAAATAATTCATAGCTAAAGGTCGTGCAAGCGCGCAGAGTACTGAATAAGTAGTATAACTAAGAAAATTTGATATTGTAAACAAGAGCAATAAATATTTAATCACTCTATTAACCTCAATAAAGTCTACGAGTTTCATGTCCTACAGCCACAAAGTTCATAGGTGTACTCAACCGGATAGGAAAAGGATCTATCTTTACTTTCCTTTCCTTAGTCGTGACTCCATCTGTCTCGATTTCCTTAGGAGTTCTATAAGGTAGTTTATTTAGACCCGGAGATACCCATCCTTTGCTATAGTAAGGCTTAAATCGAGGTCCTGTCTAAAATAGGCGACGTATTACAAGCTTATTCTTGTTAGCTCCCTTGCCATAAACACGTAGTCCACGTATAGCCTCATTGAGCTTCTTTCTTGAATCTCCGTCCGGAGGAGTATCGATGTAGACCTCATAGTATGCTTAGTCTATCATCCATTCGCTTATAAAGTCTCCAAGATCTTTGACAAGAACTCCTCCAAGATAAATTGTTGGTCTATCAATTTCTGTCCATCTCTTATTCTTAAAACTTTTCATACCCATATTGTCCTTCTTCATGTCTACAAAACAAATGTAATCGATTTAATTAGACAATCTAATTAAACCGTAAAAGAAAGTCTACAGAATCCTAACCTAGTTGCTCTGATACCACAATTGTAACACCCCAAATCTAACACGTGCAGATCACGTGAAGAAGGAGGTTACTCACAAATCATTAATCTTTACTCATAAGTTTCAAACTGAAATTCCTCCAATTCTTATTCAAATAAATCCATAAATCCAAACGTCAAATACTAAATAATCTCTCTCGAGGACATATAAAAATAATAACAAAAGTCTCAAACTCCAAATTACACGTTCATAATAAAAGTAACTAAAAAGAAACACAAGTCTATTCCTCCTCTTATTCAATAGCAAATCACTAACTCCAAAGTTAAGCGCACCTCTCAAAAGAAACTTAATCTGCCAAAAATAATGACGAGGGGTAAGCCGGTCACTTAAGTAAAACCATTCCTAACACATTAGGCTTATCGATACCAAAAATATTGCAAGCCTTCTTTTATTTAAAATATATATCATAATCCAAAAATTGCATAAAACGATATATCACGATAAAATAACATAAATTCTTAATAATTCGAATATTCAAAAGCATATTTACTTACGAAGCAAATCATGTAATACGTATCTGAGAAAACACAAGGTTAGTTCATGTCACATAGTGTCACCTATAGTCCGGTGACCCTAGAATCGAATATCGTGTGCACACTCGAACATAAACCCGATCGGTCAGACGGATATATCGTATATTACGATCGAATTAGAATCGAATAACTATGGACAATGAGCCAAAGCATTAAGAATCTCATACAATCATCAATAATTGAAATCAAACATGCAAAACATTCGTATCGGTTTCATAAAAGTTCATATCAATACTATAGGCTTGCATAACATTTTAAAGATAACATCATAAAGGTTGTCATGTCATAAAATCATTTACATATTAAAAAGCATTTATAAAATACTTTGTTAAAAAGAATGGTTTGAAAACATTTACATAAAGCTAATTTTGTTATCAAAATTAGTAATCCTTTAAGTAGTATCAAAACTTTATACTTATAATAATAATATCAAAATACTTATACATATCCAGTACATTAGGAATGAAGTTACTTACCTCGACAAATGAACTTGGATTAACACACCTCTAAGCTTCTAAGAGCCTCAAACACCTTCAAAACCTTAAACAAATACAAGATATGACAATCAATAACTTATTCTAAGAATCTGATTTTCTAATTCATACCCGTACAGGTCTGATTCTCGGAATTTTAACTCTTAATCCAAGTCTCAGAATGATATAAAATCCTATGGAACCATTCTGGACATCCATGAGTGCCCCATGTAAAATTTACAAGAGAATCTGATATCAAAAAAATTTTAAAAACTATTTACTTCTCAGCAAATTCAAAACTGTTTTCACATAATTAAACCAAACAGAACGGGTTCCGTGATTTTTATAAAATAAAATACTAATTAGAAAATTATGAAATTAAAACTGGGAATCCTAGACACATATATTAACATACATATAAACTTTCAGAATTTTTTTGAGTTCATTTGGTGGTACAAATAGTCTTGTGAATCTGATCACAATACTGGAATTGTAGATTTCCAGTGCAGTGGTTTCTATTTCCAAAATACGCATAAAATTGAAAACGAAGTCGAATTTGATGAAATAAAATTTAATCAAGAAGCCCTACATGTCTAGTTTCCAGACATATAATTTTTATAAGAAAATTCGTTCAGAAAATATAGCTTTAAAATTCGAGATCCTCATGCTGTCCAGAATTATCCTGTGCTTAATATGTCAAGGATTGATTAACTAAACTCATACTAAATCAAAACCCTAAGCAAAGTCTAAATATATTCTAAACCATGCATCATGATCTACAACCATTAGAATCGTGCCAATATAAACCCTAGTTAGATAGAGTGATTAGAAATCTGCTGAGAACATGGAGAACAACTTACCCGTCGCTTTGATTCTCTCCTAAACAAAGGTTTGAATCCTAAGATTTGGGTAGGAGCGTAAAGAGCAGCAGAGAAGAAGAATAAACGTTGTGAACTTAGGGTTATGGAAGGGGGAAAAGTATGTATTTATAGGGGATCTTAAGAAACCCTATTCATAAGGAAAAATAACCCTTTTCCAAAATGATCTCATAAATAACCTCTATTTAATTAGTACCCCTTTCTAAATAAGGGTTATAGGCCACCCATAATTCTCAATGAAAGCCCAATTTCCATAATTTAATATGTATGGGACTTTGTGGCATTACAGATCAAGTTTGAGCATTGCCTAAACTTGATCAATATCCTACAAGTTTGAAAGCAGTCGAAGAAGGCAAAGACTAGAGGATGGTTTGTTAATAGTCGACTTAGATTTAGATAAAATCTTCGTCGAGGTGGAGAATTGTTGAAAATTTCAAAATTGGAATTAAAATACACATGTATGCACTCAACTTTGGAGAGGCAAATTTAAAGACAAATTCCTAAGGTAGGTGCCTAATTTTTGTTGACAATTATGTTGAGGTTGGTGCAATAGTGCACCCCATTTTTTCTATAAATAGAAGGCAATTCCTCATTTGTTAATGCATCCAAATTTGTGAGATTTCCAAGTGAATTTTGGTAGAGAATTTCCTTAGGTGCTAAGAGAATTTGGGTGTATTGGGTATTGGGTTTTTGAGAGTTTTCACTTTTGTAAATTTCCATTATTAATAAAACTATCTTCCAATCTTTACCCGTGGATGTAGGCATTACTCCGAACCATGTAAAATTTATTGTGTTTTTTTCTTTGCATTTGTTTACACCACATTTATATTTCTCCAGAAGTTATAGTCACTGTAATATTGGTAATTGTTCAACCTCACGCTTCGGCAACATTGCGTGGGCGTCGATCTAGCCTAGATAAACTCATGTTGAAGCTTTGACTATAGCTGACTTATCGGATGGTGACTTTATCGTCAAATAATAAGGCATCTGCAATTAGTTGTGATACTCTAATGAATAATAGAGAACTAGATTTGGGATATTATGTCAGTATCTAATACGATATCTACACTAATACGAAACCGTAATTAAAATGAAGGTTTAATGACACTATTATGATGCGGTAGCAATTCTAGAAGCGTTTACTGTGGCTTAAACAATCATCGTAGGAAGGGCCTGAGAAATAACCTAAATTAAGTCTTTGTTCAAGAAGAAGATTGTTTATTAAACAAAGATGAAAACTAGTTGCAAGGGTGAATGTTTGGAGATTGCTACAACGGTTGCTAGATTGCTAAAAGGTAGGTTGTCGTGGTGTCAACAACTAGTTAATCACTCCTTATGGTGCTTATGTATGCGTTTTGAGAGAAAAGCTAGTTAATAAGGCCTGGGAGTCTTATTCATAGAAGCTGGCATGAATCACTGTGTATAAGGTAGGATTTGAGAATTCTTTCCTCTTTTATTGGTAGGAAGTAATGCTTTCCTATTTGGGTTAGAATCTTAGGATTTTCTTCCTATTTTAGGGTTTCTTCATAGTCAAACATCTAGCTTGTAGGACAGGAAAGGTGCTTAGCTGAGATTAAGGTTTTAATTAGATATTTAATTTGTAAGTTTAATTAGATATAATTTTTTCCTTTCGTCTAATTTTAATAAAGGTTAAAGTAATCAAATGCTTGAACGGATTTTAAGAGGTATTAGAAAGGGTGCCAATAGTCCAATTTTGACACACAAGGCAAGAAATTGCAGCACCATGGCCTCTCACAATTAAAGCATCAACAAGCAGAAATTTAAAAACAGCTAGCTTATATATTGATCTCTAACAGCTAGTGAATATTGTCTTTATAATCTATTCAGTTTGAGTACATATGTTTATAAGGACAAGATTCTGAGTTGAGTTTTTGCAGAGCATTGAATGAATGATCATAATTTATTTTTCATTTTAATCTTTTGCAATTTTTTTTCCTAATAACCATTGATTTAGTGCTCAATAAATACTCAGTTCAGCACTAAATCCTTGTCCATGTCATGTATATATTCCCCTCTGTAAAGATTCAATAAGTTAAGAAAAACTAATTCAGTTTTCATCTTATAATATCAAAATTGTTTGTGGTATCAAAGCCTAATGGCTTCAAACTTGAATATTTCTAAACCTACACTATCTCTTCAATCTTTCATCAATCGTTGTTGGTTGATTTCTATAATCAATTATTATCAATGCTAATGTGCAAGTATATACAATAAGTAATAAAGTGATGAGTATTCAAGATCGTTTTCACATGGATTGATGTTACTCAAAAATGCTAAAGTAATCACAATAGTGCAAATCAACTAAAGACCGAAACAAACAATTGTCAAATAATTCTACAGTAACTAATAATTGCGAGAGATGAAAATGAAACAATACTGTAATGCAATAAACTAAGTTAAATGTGTCTAAGATTCAATTGAGAATAGAGTAGTTGAATGATCAAACTCTCCTAATGGGATGACTGTTGTTTACAAAATTAGTACCAGTTGTTACAATAAGTGCTGCAGCAATGGGTAGAATAAATCTGCACCCGCAGCTATCGCATGTTGAAAATCTCATACCTTTAAATCTACTAACAATGACCAGTTGTTCATATATTTAGGGTACGACATTATAACCTTTAATCTCTCTAGAGTTGATGTAATAACTCTCATTTCCTAGAGTTATCATACCCCCAAACTTAAACTATTACTTGTCCTCAAGTAATGACACATACTAACACTTCACACAAATAAACATTCACACAATTTTAGCTCTTTTATCAACTTTGCAAGGATTCTTCCACCTTCAGATCATATTTTCAATCATGCAAGATGACCATAGTAATTTAGTCCTAGACTTAAGATTCTTTCTATCCATAGTGTGTGTGTGCTCTTTCGGTTGAATTCTAGATATGCTATAGCATCACCAAGGGATTGGATGAATTTCAGCAGTGAGAACACTTCATTCATAAATGGGGTAATCATAACTTTCACATACTCAACTGTGATTATTTTAGGTTTGACAAACTAAGGAATATTTAACCTCCTCACTGTAACATTTATCTTTCATGTGAATGTCAATCAATTGTAATGATGACACCCAATTACTCAAATCATGCCCAGATTAGAGTTGCTGCAGTAGAAATTGTAATGTAATCTTATCTAGAAGTAACTTTTACTCAAGACTGAACATGGGGCTCATGAACAGACCTGGCTACTCAATGCCTTAGATAGAGGATTTCTTCTTTTTCTCTCTTGTTTTTTTTTATTTATGTATATGCTACAGCATTGCTCATAACTCTCGCTACCTTTGAACACAAGTCTGCATATGGGGTACATACTCATATCTGGTTACTCAGCAACTTGAGCCATTGGAACAGATTGTATTCCATAGATATCACAGTTATTCAAACTTGCTTCTTCCCCCCCAAACTTGAGATCTATTCTTTTCTTTTGGCTTTGCTCTAACAGTCTCATATAATTTAACCAAAGTCTAAGTGTCGGGACAGAATTTCACTTTCATTTATAACTATCTCTAATTGGCATATATATTGAATAACACTCAATTTATCTTCATTAGGCTTTCAAATCCATACACAACTATTAGATAATAGAGCTCCACACCACACAAACATAAAAACATGCATGCAAACATAAACATATGCATTCGGGAACACAACCCCCCACAAACTTGAGAGTTGCTGTGTCTTCACAAGCAAACATAACAAAGGCACACAAATTGACAATTTTTTTTTTATAAGAACTAGTAAGAAAAGAGTACTCCCCTGTGGTGGGGACAGCAGTATATGACAGGATGCTATCAGGGCTTCTTAGATGCACTGTGCAGCTTATCCTTTGGTGAAGCTTTCAGGGAAGTGGCTGGCAATGTCTTTGTCTTTTTCGCTGCGAGGTTGGTGAGAGGAGTCATGGCTAGGGTTGCTGGAGCAGTACTTGTAGATGTACTGCTTTTTTGTTTGCTGGTTTGTCTTGGACTGGTGCGAATAGGGTGGCTAGGAGTTTGCTGGGGAGGCTTTTGAGTTAATGCATCAGCTGTCTGGCCCTCAGCTGTGATGGCAGCAATAACCGCAAGTAGTTGCTTGGCTTGCTCAGGTGTAGGCATAGCTCTGTCTCCTGCAGCAACTAGCTCAGCATCGACTTGCTCCATCTCATCTTCAGAGGTTGGAGGTGTTGCCATTTTTACTTTACCCTTGTCTTTTCTCTTGCCCTCAAGGTCTGGAATAGACGGTTCCTCTTCAAGGTCTTCCTCCTCCTCATCTTGAATAATGTGCTTTTTTCTGGTTTTGGGCTGGGTTGGGATGGTTGGTTCCTCACGGTCTTTCTCCGAGTTGTCCTCTTCCTCTGTAGGTGAGCTATCAGTCTCAAACTTATCACCTTCTTCCTCACGCTGGTCAGATGATTCAGTATCTTCTGATTCTTTCTCTGCTTGTGGTTTGACTGCAGCATCTTCTGGTGGTTCTTCCGTGGCAGTGGCTTATGCACTAGCTTCTACTGGAGCATCTATGGTGTGGGTGTCAAAATTAAACTGCTGGAGCAGTGCATCAAAAATTTTCGGTGAGTGTGTTTCATGTACAGTGCGAATTGGTGAAGTTGGTTGTCCAGGTACTGTAGATAACTCCAAAACCGACCATTTTCCCTCTACTGAGCTTCCATACACTGAGCTATACTGTTGCTGAGTGCCTGGATAGTCTATTCTAAGCCAATAGCTCGTCTTGCTCCTGTGACAACAGCTGGTTCAGTGGTTGTTCCAGCACTCTCACCAGCAACTCGCTCAATGGTATGTGCCGTAAAAGCACCATCATTTTTTACATGTTTATCTCTGACGTCAAGACGAACACCTGAAACTACACAAATGCTAGTGACGAGTGAGGGAAATAGCAAGGCAACAGTTCGGTGAGTTTTGACTGCACAATCTCGGATTTCTTTCGCAATGATGCTACCTACATCTATAGCAAGCCCTCTAACTATGACATATAACAAGACCAACCTTTCTTGCGAAACTGTGGTAGTGTGAGTGGTGGGCATAAGTCTAGATTTCAGAAATTTCACCCACACCTTAGCAATAGGTTTCAAATCTATCCTATTAACTACACGCTCATCCTCATTAGCCCATGATGCCCCTTCGATTGTAAGAGTTTTGAAAATGGTGTTCCATTTTTTCGGGGTTAACTTATCACGCAACTTAGTATACTCACAAGTAATTTCAGCATGTAAGTTATAGAAAGCATTGATAACACGGGAGTCTAATGGGACAAGTGTATTTCTTACCCAAATGTTGTGCTGATTAGGGCTTACCAAATTGGCATAAAATTCTTTGACTAAAGGCAGCACAAGATCTCGAGGGTGGCTGCAAAACTCTAGCCATCCTCGCTTTGTTGCAGCATTATGAATTGTTTGCACAATTCCCGTGAGTTGGTCTGGAAATTGAAACCCTTTTTCTTCCAGAATCCTACGTGGCTTTATGAATTCCTCATATTTTTCTTCAGCGTGGTAACTCTGGAATCGTGACGGATCTTTGAGGCGGCTTGCTATTTTCTTATATCTCGGCATTGCTGTAGCAGTAACAAATTGAGGCTACTGTTCCTGAGAGTAAAAAGAGAAAAAGAGGTTAAGATTTAGGAGAATTGGATTTGCGAAAGAGACGAGGAATAGTGGCGTATAGTACTAAGCACAGTGACTCCTTTTTATAGTAGACTTTTAATTGGAGATAAATACGGTACTTGAAATAATTTAGGGAATAAAATATTTTGAATTAAATGTGCATATCCCAAAATCATCAGCCAGTGAAATTAAAGCTTTAATTTCGGAGATTTGTTTCCGCAATTTCTATCCATGTCTATGCGTCCAACTGTCACGATTTTATCTTCAATGGTAAGTGAAAGGCTTCAGCTTTTAATTTACTGTAACGGTAAAATTAGTCGCTACAACACCCATTCGCTTATTCTCACAACAGATACATAATCCACACTAAAGCTTCTGACACGTGGTTCACCTCTGAATTCTACCACCATACATTCGCACTTGTCAATATGGAATTCAATTGTCACACTTACTAAAATTAAGTCTAAAATTATTAAAAGAAATAAATAAATATATCAAATTAAATTGAAAATAAAGTATGCAATAATGGAAAAAGATAAAATAAATGGTGAATCATAGAAAAACAGGATAAAATGGTAAAGAAGAAGAGCTGTCTACAAAACCAAAGGATATCAAAATTGGTTTGAAGTGGCTATCTCCTCAATGGGCTGCCTCCCATGAAGCGCTTGATTTAAGGTCCTTCAGCCTGACCTTCCTTCTTTGTTCAATAGCTAGGTTCTTTAAGGAGTAACACCTTCTTTGAACATTCTGCTGCTGGATGTATATAATGCTTAACTCTGTGTCCATTAACCTTGAACTCGTGGCCTGTTTGTTCTTCTAGAAGATCAACAGCTCCATGAGGGTAAGATTTTAACAGCTTAAATGAGCCAAACCATCGTGACTTGAGCTTTCCCAGAAATAATCTCAGTCTTGTATTGTGGAGCAACACTAATTGACCAGGGGTGAATTTCCTGTGTTGAATATGCTTGTCGTGCCAGTGTTTTGTCCTCTCTTTATAGATTCTTGCATTTTCATATGAAAATAACCGTAATTCATCAAGCTCACACAATTAAAGTTTTCTTTGCTCTGCTGCAGCATGCATATCCCAATTTAATTTCTTCAGTGCCCAATATGCTTTATGCTCTTGCTCTAGTGGCAAATGACACGCTTTTTCATAAACAATTCGGTAAGGAGACATGCCGAGTGGAGTTTCGTATGCTGTTCTGTAGGCCCATAGAGAGTCATGCAAATGTAAAGACCAATCCTTTCTCGTTGGGTTCACCACTTTTTCTAAGATCTTTTTAATTTCTCTGTTGGACACTTCAGCCTGACCATTGGATTGTGGGTGATATATTGTTGCTATCTTGTGTCTGACTCCATATTTCTTCATTGCTGCAGCAAAGATTTTGTTGCAAAAATGTGTACCTTCATCACTAATAATTACTCTAAGAGCGCCAAACCTGGAAAAGACATTTTTCTGAAGAAAAGTCACCACGGTTTTAGCATCATTAGTAGGTAATGCCGCAGCTTCTACTCACTTGGAGACATGATCTACAGCAACAAGGATATATAAGTTTCCAAAAGATGGTGGAAAGGGTCCCATGAAATCTATCCCCCAGACATAAAAAACTTCTACTTCCAGGATGTTGGTCAATGGCATTTCATGTCTTCGAGTTATGTTCCCTGTCCTTTGACACTTGTCACAACTTTTAACAAATTCAAAAGCATCCTTAAAAATAGTGAGCCAATAATAACCTAATTGCATAACTTTGACAGTTGTTCTGTGACCATTAAAATGGCCTCCATATGCTGCAGCATGACATGACTCTAGTATATGGGGAATATCTCGTGCTGCAACACATCTTCTTATTACTTGATCTGAGCATAGCTTATACAGATGTGGGTCATCCCACTGATAACTTCTAACATCATGAAGAAATTTCTTTTTCTATTGAAACTTCAGCTCAGGTGGTAGCAACTCACTTACTAAATAGTTAGCAAAGTCTGCATACCATGGAGATTCTGACTGCTGTAGCATCTGTGCTTGCTGTACTACCAACAGCTGTTCATCAGGAAAAGTTTCAGTAATGCCCTTTCTGGTCACTGTGCTTTTGTCTGCATCCAGCCGTGACAGGTGATCTGCTACTTGATTCTCAGTCTCCTTTCTTTCTTAAATTTCCAGATCAAATTCTTGAAGCAATAAGATCCATCTGATTAATCTTGGTTTGGCATCCTTCTTTGAAATTAAATATTTGATCGCTGCATGGTCTGTGTAAACAGTTACTTTAGTACCTAATAGGTAAGCTCTGAATTTGTCAAAAGCAAAAACTACTGCTAGCAACTCTTTCTCTGTAGTGGTGTAATTGATCTGAGTTGGAGTGAACGTTTTGCTTACATAGTATATGGAATGAAAAACCTTATCCTTTTTTTGTCCTAATACTGCTCTCACAGAATTATCACTAGCATCACACATCAATTCAAATGGTAAAGTCCAATCTGGAGATATAATTACTAGAGCAGTGATCAGAGCTTTCTTTAGTTCTCCAAATTCTTGAAGGCACTCTTTGTCAAAGTGAAATAGTTTGTCATGCTCCAGCAAAGAACACAGAGGCTTAGCTACTTTGGAAAAATCCTTAATGAATCTTCTGTAGAATCTAGCATGACCCAAAAAACTCCTAATACCTTTTACTGAAGTTGGAGGTGGCAGTTTATCTATTACCTATCTTGGCTTTGTCTACCTCAATACCATCCTTGGATATCTTGTGACCCAGTACTATTCCTTCTTGCACCATGAAATGACACTTTTCCCAATTGAGTACTAAGTTGGTCATCTCACATCTTTGAAGAACTTCTTCCAAGTTGTGTAAACAATCATTATATGTTTCTCCAAAAACTGAGAAGTCATCCATAAGAACTTCCAAAGTCTGCTCTACCATATCAGAAAATATAGACATCATGCATCTCTGAAAAGTTGTTGGAGCATTGCATAGCCCAAATGACATTCTTCTGAAGGCAAATGTTCTATAGGGATAAGTAAATGTAGTCTTCTCTTGATCCTTTGGGGCTATAGTAATCTGGTTGTAGCCTGAATACCCATCTAAGAAACAGTAGTATTGTTTTCCAACAAGTTTGTCTAACATCTGATCTATGAATGGAAGTGGGAAATGGTCTTTCCATGTGGCTTTGTTGAGCTTCCTGTAATATTTATATGTAGTTGCTTCAGCATCTGGGTGAGCTTCCTATCAGATTGTTGTTTGTCCATCCAATCTATTTGGATTGCTACAACATCTTCCTCTTCAACATCCTCAAAAGTGGTGACTTTGTCAAGTACATTACTGCAGCATTTGTAAATTCTGTCTGCTACAACAAGATCCACTACACTTAGGAAATTGTAATCTTCTAATTCATCAGGGTTGCTCATAGCCTTTAGTACATTAAATGTGACTTGCTAATCATTCACTCTCATGGTGAGCTCTCTTTTCTGCACATCTATCAGAGTTTTACCAGTTGCTAGAAAAAGGTCTTCTAAGTATAATGGCCACCTCTTTGTCAGCTTCAAAGTCCAGCACAATGAAATCCACTGGAAAGATGAATTTGTCAACCTTCACTAGTACATCATCTATCTTTCCTTTAGGGTATGCATGAGATCTGTCAGCTAATTGCAGAGTGACTGTTGTTGGTCTGCAATCCCCTACTCCCAGCTGCTTAAATACAGATAATGGCATCAAATTAATACTAGCGCCCAAGTCACAAAGTGCTCTGCCAGCATACCTAGTCCCTATAGAATAGGGTATTGTAAACCTCCCTAGATCTTTCAATTTTGTGGGAATTTTACTCTGGAGCATATGACTGCTTTCCTGTGTTAAAGCAACCGTTTCAAACTCTCCTAGCCTTCTTTTTCGTGCCAAGATATCTTTTAGAAATTTTATATAATTCGGCATTTGCTCCAAAGCTTCCACAAAAGGTATATTTATATGCAGTTGCTTCAGCAATTCCAGGAATTTGCTGAACTGCTTGTCTTATTTTTACTTATGGAACCTTTGTGGGAAAGGTGGTGGATGTCTAAACTACTGGGTAGCTTCAGGAGATATCAAACTTTATTTGTTTGATTTGGTGCAAGTTGTAACTACTGGTGTTGTAACTTCTTTTTCAGCATGTTCTAGTGGAATTTCCTCTGCAGTTGCTGTAGCTTGGCCCATGTAACCAGTGTCTTGAAGAGGAGGTTGTTGTAACATTCTTCCATTTTGAGGT
Organism: Citrus mangshanensis; assembly: GCA_030449895.1. Lineage (NCBI taxonomy): Eukaryota > Viridiplantae > Streptophyta > Magnoliopsida > Sapindales > Rutaceae > Citrus > Citrus mangshanensis. Next base: position 5,352,098 of record JASUUJ010000349.1, read on the forward strand.
AATTTTTGTGCTGAATTGAATTCCATCCCATTTTTAGTTACATCAACTGGGATATCAACATTCCTTCTAGATCTCAAATTAATTACTTTGCAGTGTTCTTTGCCCTCCCTCTTAGGGTCTTCTGTGTTGCTAGGTAGGCTTCCTTGAGTTCTGCTGCTCATTGCTGTGGCTAGTTGTCCCATTTAGTTTTCCAGGTTTCTCAAGGATACAACTTGACTCTGCACAATTGCTTCATTCTTTGCAATGTACTCTTTAATCAGTGTTTCCAGTGCAGTGATTGGATCCTAATTGTTATGCTTTTGCCCTTGACTTTGCTGATGGAAACCAGGTGGTTGTGTGTTTCTGTTTTGTCCATTTAATGCTGGAGCATTTCGATTCTGACTACTCCATGCAAAATTTGGGTGTTGCTTCCAGCCAGGGTTGTAAGTATTTGAATATGAGTTGTTCTGAGGTTGTCGATTGAAATTACCCACATAGTTTACTGAAGCTGGATTTCCAGGACAATTATCAAAGTCATGTTCTTCACCACAGAAAGTTCGAACTTGCTTTCATGGCTTTTACCATGTTAGTCAATGAGGTTACTTGTGCTGATAAGGCTGTAATTGCATCAATTTTATGTACCTCTGCTGATCCTCTTGCTGCTGGTTGCCTGGCTGAAGGCCACTGGTAATTATTATTGGCAATTCTTTCCAAAATTTCATAAGCTTCAGTGTAAGATTTAGATAACAAAGCTCCATTTGCTGAAGCATCCACCATTAATCTTGTACTCGGATTCAACCCATTGTAGAAAGTTTCCAATTGAATGCAATAAGAGATACCATGATAAGGACACCTTCTGAGCAATTCCTTGAATCTTTCCCAAGCCTCGTACAAACTTTCATCTTCAAGTTGATGGAATGAAGTAATCTCATTCCGCAGCTTTGCATTTTTTATTGGCGGGAAATATTTCATTAGGAATTTATCAGCCAATTCATTCCATATTGTAATGGAATCAGATGGTAATGAATTTAACTATGCTCTTGCTCGATCTCTTAAAGAATAAGGAAAGAGCCTCAACCTTAAGGCATCTTGTGTGGCTCCAGCAATTTTCAAAGCATCACTTACTTCCAAGAATAATTTAAGATGGATATGAGGATCTTCATTTGGCAATCCATTGAATTGCCCAACTTTTTGCAACATTTGAAACATCACTGGCTTTAACTCAAAATTGGCAGCATCTACTTCAGGTCTGACGATGCCAAGATGTACAACTTGCGGAGTTAGCACAACATAATCCCTTATAGCTCTGTCTCTGTCATCAGCCATGTAGATAATATTATTATTGCCTGGCTGTCTCCCATTAGCATGTTCATTATGCTCTTTTTGAATGTTGACTGATTGTAAAGGCCCGTGAGGATTCAAATTTTGTGCATCCTGTAAATTATTCATGCTTGAAGCAATTTCTGAATTCCTTTGCTCTCTTCGCAATCTCCTGACAATCCTTTCAATCTCATGATCGAATTGGAATACCGCAGATCTGTCTTTGCGCATACATGTACTGATCTGCCAATAAATAGAATAAATCAAATCAAATTTGGCGCTATTAAGATTTACTTCACACTTCAAAAATACACAATCAATCTCTGGCAACGGCGCCAAAAACTTGTTGGTTGATTTCTATAATCAATTATTATAAATGCCAATGTGCAAGTATACACAACAAGTAATAAAGTGATGAGTATTCAAGATCGTCTCCACAGGGATTGATGTTACTCAAAAATGCTAAAGCAATCACAATAGTGCAAATCAACTAAAGACCAAAACAAACAATTGTCAAATAATTCTACCGTAACTAATAATTGCGAGAGATGGAAATGAAACAATACTATAATGAAATAAACTAAGTTAAATGTATCTAAGATTCAATTGAGAATAGAGTAGTTGAATGATCAAACTCTCTTAATGGGGTGACTGTTGTTTACCAAATTAGTACCAGTTGTTACAATAAGTGCTGCAGCAATAGGTAGAATAAATCTGCATCTGCAGCTATCGCATGTTGGAAATCTCATACCTTTAAATCTACTAACAATGACTAGTTGTTCATATATTTATGGTACGACATTATAACCTTTAATCTCTCTACCTTACAAGGTGAACACGTATGTCTAGAGTGTCACAAATCTTAACTTCAAGTATTGTCCTTATGGGATTCAAGATAACTCAATCTAGGAAACTCAACTTAAGAACAAGTAATACTCTAATAATGTCCGCTAAGACATGCCATGTTGCTGCTCTATCTTAACTGAAACTATTAAATGGGTGGTCAACAGAAATAACAGTTATATTCATAAAAACTACTAGAGTATAATGCTACAGCATTGCCATAACAACATATAAAAACAGTCAAGAACCCATCGAATTATTTGTCACTCAACTACAAGTAAATTTAGTTCATAATCTGGATGAGAAAAATAAACATAAGTATATTGATCTCGGAATACATCCAAAACAATTAAAGGAAGAAGAGAAATATAATTTGAGCACAATGAAAGACAATTAATTCTGCACGGTTCTTTTCTTTGTTTCCAAACAGCACTCCTAAATCTTGATCTCCTTCTTCTTGCCTTTGTAATTATTCTTGATGATAATTCCTTGCCGCCTTTCTATGTGATGCACGCCTCCTTTTATATTGCAAATTAAGGTAAAAACCAAAGCCCATGAGCGTGCATGCGTTTAAATTAGGAAACATGCAATCACGATTTTATGGTTGACCTGCGCTTTAAGCTTTCTCCCGCATTACTCTCTGATTGCTGTAGCACTGGTTGCTCTAGCATCCACAACAGCACTGCATCATTCCCGATTGTGCTTTTCTTCTTTTGTGACCATCTTCTTTTCTCCTCTTGCTCATCTAATGTCTCAGCATCCCCTTATGAATTTAAAACCTACAATTATGCACCTGTTCTTAGCAGAAATTACTTAATTTGAGCAAAACTTATTAAGACCCAACTAAAATGAATGTTTATGCAAAAGGTAACCAAAATGTAATAAAACACCTTATTTGTTCTCTAAATGATCTTAATTCAAGTCTAGAGTTGATTTAATAACTCTCATTTCCTAGAGTTATCAATCGTACCTGTTATTTTACTTGTTTAAACACAGAGTAAAAGTAGAACAGTACACTTGTGAAGTCAATACTCTGAATTGTTAATAATTTAGATCTATTTTAACAAGTCTAGGCAAATTAAAACACTAGAGAAATTAATTTCCCTAATTAAGTAATCCTGAAATTACTGTTAATGATTCACTATTCATATGACATTATTTATAGTTACTGTTTTATATGATATTGTATACACGTTATTGTTCATAGTTACTATTTATGTCACTGCTTATTCATCCTAAATCTATCAAATACGCTAGAAAAAGTAAATTGTATAAAGTAATGCGCACATGAGATTTTTATGTGGTTCGGATCACAATTCTACATCTACGGGGCCACGCCAAGAAAATAAGTAATTCATTAAGTAATGAAAAGAATATAACCTATTAAATTCTTATCAATTTCAGACTCCCTCTTTCTTTCATCTTCACCTTATTGGAGCCAACCTAGTCAACCTTGCATAGCGAGCATTATTTGTCTTCAATTATGTTTGCTGCTTCCTTAAGATTCCCTCAACACAACAAACGACCCTTTCATCTTGAAGAGACCAGAGCATTAATAACAAATGTATAATAAAAGACTTGATATGAAGAAGACTCAATGAAGAAGATTAAAACATCATAGAGAGATGAAACATCATATGCGGCCAAATAGGGTTTCTTTTTGTTCTCTTGTTTGGCTGCTTCTTTGATATAAAATACAACATGTCTTCTTCACCGTCTTCAATGTGTGAAATACTTTAAGGTGTAGTATTTCACCCAAACCCTATTAGAGGAGTACTATGATATACTTCCTCAAGAGTCCAATATTCCATAAGTACTTGATACTTACAATGTAGTAGTCATCTTTAATTGGAACTCGATTATAATATAACCCTACTTACACACCAATTTGCTTTATTGTGCCTCCAAAAATATTCTTCAAGATTGCACAAAAACTAATTTGATTAATTCCCAAGGCTAGACAAATCCCTAATAAAAAGAAATAAAGAAATTACAATATTATTTACACAATAATGCTAATAAAAAAATCCTAACACGTATTGACAAAGTCATTTGAGAGGGCATTTTGAGGTGACACAATGTTGAAAACTTTTCAAAAGCAATATAAAGAAGATAAATTTCACTCTTATAAATTAATGAGCACAACAACTCCTCAGTTTATATAAGTATTTGAAATATAAAAAGAAATTATACAATTAACATAATTTAGGAATAATGATTCATATTTAGAAAATATTGGGTCAATCAATCTTTATATTAATTTACAATCAATCTTTCTTAGTCAATAATTAAGAGGAAGACAATCAATCAAATAAATAATTATTTTGTTTTTATCAATATTTTTTTATTCTTATCAAATGTCAACTTGTATCCGAAATACAAACTTTCAGAAGTATAACATTTACTCAAATGAAAACAAATCAACTTTACAATTCAATTAACCAGGCTCATGAGGGTTTTTCACGTATTGAGAGACTACAAGAAGATTGAGATTGCCATATGCTACGTCATCAGTTTATATCTGGCATTGGCTAAAAAACGCACCATTCTTTGTAATAAGCGTCTCAAACCATTCAGTCTTACCTGAAAAATTTTATAATAGAAAATTAATTAAAAGATGACATATTACTAATATAAGAATAGAATTCACATGAAATTGTCCAAAATTGAAGCACCTGAAAAAACTGATAAAAATCAAGCAATAATGATGGAAATAAATCAAATGACTTATTGTCCTTATATTATTGATTTAGAAAGATTGATTATAAATCGAAATAAAGTTTAATTGTCTCTATTAGTGTTAATCAATCATTATTCTCAAATTATGTTAGGTGTATCATTTTCATTTTCATTTTTCAAGTACTTGTATGAATTGAGTTTTTTTGCTCATGTATGCGTAAGAGTGAGATTTATCTTCTTAATTTATTTCTAAAAATTTCACGGTATTAGACGAGTTTGAAAGTCCTTAAATTTGTGGATTTATGCTTAGCCACCGTGTGTGATGATGTGTTTCTAGAGCATGGTGGTCTAAAGGAGAGATGTGAGTTCCTTTTTTATTATTCTTCAATTTCTTCAAAAGAAGAAGAAGAAAAAGAAGTTGTTCAACTGCATCATTAACCACCACACTTCTACCATCACAAAGGAAATGATATCAAAAGAAAAGGGGAATGAAAAGGAATCCTAAAAATTGATGTTTTCCTTGACCAGATCAATGGAATGACGTTCTAAATGAAATAATTCCATGGCAATATCAAAGGAGTGAAGATAAAATCATTGAGTGAAGATTTCCTTAAAAATAATTGAAGGAACGACTTTCATATTGAAAGAATTCCTTGATCAAAAGAATTTATTACTGATGATTTTTCTTAGTCTAAAAAATGTGTACATGAAAATAACAAAAAGATTTCCTAGACAAGTTTTAGAGGAGTACTCCCCGTTTGTTGCATGACACTTGGTTGCGACTATAGATAAAAATCAAGGAAACATGATTTTTAAAGACAAACTAGAAGTTCAAAAAAATCTTCTCCAACTTGAGGGAGAATGATAAGGATCAAACAATATTAATAGAAACAAAACAATCAATCAAATGATGTCTTTATCTTAATTATTGATTAGGAAAGATCGATTAACTCAATTTTTGTTAATCAATCAATATCTCTAAATTACGTTAATTGTATGATTTCTATTTTCATGTTTCAAATACTTATATAAATGACCATTTGTGCTCGAGAATTAACGAGATTTGTTTTCTTTATATTGTTTCTTAAAAGTTTACAAAAGTAGCTTCCATATTTTTAATAGTCATGTAGACCTCCAGATTTTTAATAAGGGATGTTAAGACCCCCTTTTGGCTATAATATTTTTTGTAAATAGTAACTAAAATTTTGTCTTTAATTTTTTTGATAAATACAAATATAATTTAAATAATTTAATTTTATATTAGAAAATTTTTAATATATAAATAATTTATAAATGTAAATTATTATATTTATTTTAATAATATATATGTATTTATTATAAAAAATTTAATAAATCTTTGGGTTAAATAGATTTTACCATTAATAAAAAATATAGAGTCTATTAATAATATTAAAATTATTTTATATCATATTGAAAAATAATTTAAAATTATATATTTATTTTATTGTTATGTTCCATTTATTATAAAATTTAGTTTAATATAATATAAGATTGTAAATTATTAAATAGTTTTTAAACTACTAAAATTATTTTAAACTATATATGTTAATGCATTTAATTTATTTTTTATTCCTATTGTTATAAAACAACTGAATCAACTTTGTTAAGTTAGTAGAGACAAATGGCATTGTTGTCAACATTTTAACAATGGATACCAAGACTCTCTGTTGTTATTTTTCCTGTTTAATTGGATGTAAAATACTAAATTTACAGTTATGCCCATATCATGTCATCACTTGCTTCTATACATGGAATGATATATTGACTGTTTTTTCAGAGTTTTTAATTTAATTTTGTTAAGTCCATTATTTATAGAGTTGACATCTTATGGCAAGTCTAGTTAAATTGAAATTTTATTTATTATATATCTTGTAATAGAGATTAATTTATTAATTCCCTAATTTAGTGAGATTCCAATTTTTTTATGAATATTTGTTTCCTAGTTTAATTAGATGTCTAATTTAGTAAGTCAATTAATAACGAGATTTTATAATTGGCGCATGAGATCTATTTAGAGTAAGAAGTTGGTTTAAATAGGAAACATATTAAATACTCCAGATATTTCTTGGGAGACAAGTAAGGTAAGAAGATCAGATTTATTTGTTATTCAGATTCATAGAAATTATAAGAGGAAAGAAACTCTTATTTGGAAAGAATCCAAGTCTTTTAAGACTTACTATTTTTATGAAACCCTAGTGCCTATATAAAGAGAGGTATTTCACAATTGAAAGCACACAACACAGAACATAAAGCAGAGAAGCAAAATTTGGCCTCCTCCCTAGAGAATCCAGATTTGGCACATATTGTTGTGTTGATTTGTTTTCTTATCTTCTTTATGGAGCGTCTATGTGGAGTCGGATCACTAGACATTAAAGAATTGAAGAATTACTATTGATCACTTTACGAAATGCCTTAAGGATCATGGATAAAGAGGTGTATCAATCATTCAAGAGAAACATATTTAGTCTAAGGTTGAATAAGCTTTATGGTGATAAACTGTAAGTGAGAGTCTTAAGTTTGGTAAATATGTAAGTTATAACATCTCAACTTAGTGAATTGCTTTTCATATGGGTTTGTCCTCGTGGATGTAGGATTGATTAATTCAAACCACGTAAAAATCTTCGTGTCATTTAGTTTCTGTAATTTATTGTGTTTTTGGAAAATTAATATTTTTTATGCAGATGAACAATAACCGTGAACAGTAACGGTGAATAGTATTTTCAAAAATTAATTAGATTGTTAATTCTACGTTTTTAATTGCCTACATCTATTTGCAATAGATCTAAATTCCTTTCAATAAAACGCATCCATTTTATATACATAATAATAGATCAGTCAAAGCCATTTTATTTATTTGGTTTTTTTTTTACATTATTGGCAAACTGGGTTAGCTTATCCCAAAAAAAAAAAAAAAGCCAAAGTGACTTGTGGCTCATTTTAATAATTCAAAGTCGATGCAAATTAAAAGTACTAAAATACTCTTTTTTTCCCTAAAAAGGCAAAAAATAAGAAGGGATTGTGGTGTCTATTGTTGAAAATTTGGATGTCTACATGACCATTTAGCCAAATTATGGGTGGTGTAGCTATGCTTTCCCTAATTCATTAAAAAAAGATATGGGTTAAAGATGGAGTAGCTTGGAGCACTTTTTTTTTTTGGTTCAATTATATTGTTTAGGCTATAATATTAATTTATGTTAGGGATGTTTTAGTAATAAAAAATTTATTTAAATTCAACTCTAATGAACATTTTTTAGGGTTTAAATAGGCCATTCTTAGATAAGTCCTACCAAACTAGTAATAAGTCATAAATTATTTATATTTACATTAAGGGTAAACTTCAGTTTACCGCAGATGGATTGACAATTTTAAATTTTCCAAGCACGCTTACACCCTTAAGGTTTGGAGAAATGATCACAAAGACACTGAGTTTTTAGTAGAAGACACCAAAGTTTCTTTTTGACCATAATATCATTTGACTCTATTAACTCAAAAAATTGACCCTAAAATTTTATAATAGATAGAAATATAGCATTAAAATAAATGTAATAATATAATCATTTTTAAAAAATTTCAATATTTAAAAATATATTTTTATATTTTACAATTTATTAGACCTATTTTATTATATTAAAGTTACTTTTAATAATAAATAGAAATATTATTAAAATAAATTAATTAAAATTATTTTGAATAATATGTAAAAATAATTTTAATATTATTAATGGGGAGATATTTTGTTAATTGTAAAATCTATTTAACCCAAAGATTTATTTAAAATCTTTATAATAAATACAAATATATTATTAAAATAAATACAATAATTTTAAATTTTAATATTATTTTAAAAATTATTTAATATTATAAGTCTACTGGATAGATTATATGTTAGAAACTTTGTGGGTGAAGTAGACACGCAGCTAAAGTGAAATTGTAAGAAAATAAAGAACAAGCACAATAGAGGACACTAGAAATTACGTGGTTCGGCTTTTAGCCTACATCCACGGGCGAAGACAGAAGGAAATATTTTACTAGTAAAAAGGAGTTACAAGTATTGTAGTATTTTAGCTCACTTCCCAAAAACCCAATACACCCAAACTCTCTCAATCACTGTAACAAACGCTTATAAATGCAAGCTCTCTAAACTTTCTCTCAACTGTTAGATTGCTCTCTCAAATGGAATGCATAAACTCTTCATCTGTACTTCTATTTATAGCAAACTAGTGGCCAAGAAAATCAAAGCCGTGTTCACCAAAGTCTTCATCAAAACCGTGTGCATCAAATTCAATCTTCAAACTTGTTGCAAAATTTCTCTTCTTTGAATGTTGACCATCTAGATGGATGGCTGCTTTTGACATTTCTCCCACTTGGAGCTTTGATGGAGAATCAATCAATCTCCACACCATCCTTTCTGCTTCGCCATAATCATGTTGCCTACGTTGCTGCTAGGCCACAAGAGGATCTACTCCAGACAAACTTATCAGTATTTATCGGCTTAGTCAAAACATCTGCTAGGTTCTCCTTCGTATGGATTTTAGAAATCCACACTTCCGTCTTCCACTACTTCTCGAACGAAGTGATACTGAACTCCTATGTGCTTTGTCCTGGAATGAAAGGCTGGATTCCTTGCAATGTGCAAGGCACTCTGACTGTCACAAAATACAGAAATTTTCTCTTGTCCGTGCCCGAGCTCCTCCAATAACCTTTGTATCCAAATAGCTTCCTTGCAAGCTTGTGTAGCTGCCATGTATTCTGCTTCTGTTGTAGATAATGCCACAACGGTCTGCAAAACCCACTACAAGTGTAAACACATAACCAGTAGTGGATTTTCTTTTATCAAGATCTCCTGCAAAATCTGAATCCACATAACCCCTGACAGTAAACTCTGATCCTCCATAACATAATGCAACATCTGAGGTTCCTCTGATGTATCTCAGAATCCTCTTCACAGATATCCAATGCTCTCCACCAGGATTCGCCATGTATCGACTGACTGCTCCCACTGCTTGTGCAATGTCCGGTCTTGTACATATCATAGCGAACATTAAACTTCCCACTGCTGATGCATACGGTACTCGAGACATCTCCTTCCTCTCTGCTTCATTACTAGGACACATACTTGAGGATAATTTGAAATTAACAGGAAGTGGGGTAGAAATTGACTTACAATCTTGCATGTTGAAGCGCCGCAAGATTTTCTTCAAGTAATTCTTCTGCGAAAGCCAAATCTTCCTGTTATTTCTGTCTCGGTGTATTTGCATCCCTAGAATCTTGTTTGCTGGTCCCAAGTCCTTCATTTCAAACTCCCTAGCCAACTGTGCCTTCAATTCTTGGATTCGATCTTTGTTGGGACCTGCTACCAACATGTCATCCACATACAACAGCAAAATGATGAAATCATTATCTTCAAACCTCTTGTAATATGCACAATGGTCTGAACTGAGTCTGTTGTATCCAAGGCTCATGATGAAGGAATCAAATCTTTTATACCAACACCTCGGCGCCTGTTTGAGACCGTATAGAGATTTGTTCAACCTGCAAACCAAGTTCTCCTTTCCTGTTTCTGCAAAACCTTCTGGTTGGAGCATATATATTTCTTCTTCAAGTTCTCCATGAAGAAATGCAGTTTTCACATCCAACTGCTCAAGATGTAAGTCAAATGTAGCACACATCGCCAAGACTACTCTGACTGTTGTGAGTCGAACCACCGGAGAAAATATCTCGTTGAAGTCAATACCTTCTTTCTGAGCATATCCTTTCACCACCAATCTTGCACGATACCGCTCCACTTGGTCATTGCCATCACGTTTGATCTTGTAAACCCATTTGTTTCCAATGACTTTTCTTCCACGTGGTAGTGGTACAAGTTCCCATGTCTTGTTCTTGTGTAGAGCTTCAATTTCTTCCTGCATTGCTGTCATCCACAAAGCAACATCTGAGCTGTTTAAAGCTTCATGGAAAGTTGAAGGCTCTCCATCCTCTGTTAGAAGACAGTATGCAACGTTGATCTCTGTGACATACTCCGAGTGCCACGTTGGCGGTCGTCTCTCACGAGTTGACCGACGAACTTCTGGAGCCTCGGACTCGACTGGTTCTTGTTCCTCGTGCTCTGGTGCTGCTTCAGAAGAATCTGAATCTTCTGGATTATTTTCTACATATACCTACAATCTCGACTTTTCTTTTACAGGCCATCATCTCCATCTTTCATTTGCTTGATCTTCTACAAAAATAACATCTCTGATGACGATCTTGTGGGCGGGGGTCCCACGATACCCTTTACTCCATCAAGATACCCCAAGAAGATACATCTTCTAGATTTTGATCCACTTTGTTCTTTCGGGACATTGTACATCACGCATACGTGACATCCAAATGCATGTAGGTAGGAATAATCACCGGCTTTCCACCACATCTCCATTGTCTTGTAGATGGCGATCGATTTACTATATAACAGCTTTTGAATTGGGTAGACCAGCAGTCCTCAACATAGCTCTTATTCTTTCTGTAAGAGTTCTGTTCATCCGCTCCGCCACTCCATTTTGTTGAGTGTATGCCACCGTGAATCGCCTCAATACCTTCTTGCAAGAAATTCACCGTCTGTATACTCTCCACCATTATCTGTCCTCAAGCACTTGATCTTTTTACCAGATTCAAGTTCCACCCATGCTTTGTATTCTTCACTGGAAATACATCCGACTTTTTCTTAATTGGATACACCCAACATCTTCTGGAATAATCATCAATGAAAGTCACCATGTACTTTGCACCTCCCATGGATATATCCATCGATACCCAAACATCAGAATGAATCAAGTTTAAAATGTATTTACTTCTAGCAACAGATCTACTAAATTTAATCTATGCTGCTTACTTGTAACACAATGCTCGCAAAATGGTAAACTTACCGATTTGAGCCCTGGAAGCAATTTTCGCTCAGGGAGAATCTTCAAACCTTGTTCTGACATGTGGCCAAGTTTGAGATGTCACATTATTGTTGATTCTTCTCCATTTGATGCGACACACGCATCAGCCTCCTGTAGTGTTTCTTCTTTAAGCATGAATAAATTAACACCGATCTTTTCTGCCTTCATCAATACAAGCGCTCCTTTAACAATCTTCATAATTCCATTCTCCACATGAGTTTTGTACTCATGACTATCCATTTGTCCCAAAGACAATAGATTTTTCTTCAGGCCGTTGACATGTCTTACATCCCGAATTGTGTGAATTGTACCATCAAACATTTTTATTTTGATAGTACCAATACCAGCGATCTCCAAGGCATGATCGTTACCCATATATACAGATCCTCCTGAGATAGGTTCATATGTGTGGAACCATTCTCTCCGAGAGGTCATGTGCTGTAGCTCCCGAGTCTATAAGCGGACATCGACAATCGTTTTCGCCTTCTTGTTGCCTCGCTGTAAAGAATTTCGCCATCATCCGAGGTACTTGCTACACAACCCTGAGCATTTGATGACTCAGGTTCTTTGCCCTCTTTTCTCTTCTGGTTACTCCAACACTCTTTCTTGACGTGCCCTTTCTTGCCACAGTTGTAGCATTTAACATTCTTCTTACTTCTAGATTTTGATCTACCCTAATTTTGACTCCCACTGGGGCCACGTTCCGTTGATCTCCCTCTCGTCACCGATAGCGCCTCCGCTTGCTGCGAACTTGCTTGTCTGTTTTCCTTGTTTTTCCGCCTGCTCTCCTCATTTAATACGGAGGCTGCAACATCATCAAAAACTAGACCCTCCACTGGATTGTTGTTCGTCAGGTTGATGATGAGTTGATCATACGAATCTGGTAGACTTTGAAGTAGAAGCTCTGCACGTTCATTTTCCTCTATATTATGACTCAACGTTGTGAGTTGTGAAAATAGAGTCTTCAATGTGTTGATGTGGTCGGTCACCATTATAGATTCTGCCATTCGAAGAGTATAGAGTTTTCTCTTCAAGAAGATTTTGTTGTGTAGTGACTTGGCCTCATACAATTTTGTGAGAGTATCCCATATTTCCTTCGCCGTATTTTTCTCTGCCACACTAGATAATACTCCATCCGCAAGTGCCAAGTGTAGATCAGAAATGGCGTTGCCGTCTACCTCGTTCCACTTGTCATCAGTTATCTCCATGGGCCTTTCTCCAATTGCTGCCAAACAATTATTTTTCCTCAATACAGCTTTCATCTTCATTTTCCACAACGAAAAATTATTTCCGTTAAACTTCTCAATTTCATACTTTGCCGCCATTTTGTTGATAAATACTGCACACAAGCTAGTATACCACCTTGAATAGTTGTGAGTATGTGTGAGAATGCACACCAGGAAAGTTCCCAGGAAAGACTGGAGGGGTCACAATGGTCCCACTTAAAACCTGCACTTTAAGCTCTTATCGCCTGTGAACTTTCCTGCATACGTAACTGCATAGCTTTACTCACACCACTATTCCCTGCTTTGCACCGCAAAATTCTTGGATCGCTTCCACCGTTTCACGTGAATAGTGCCGTATACGTGAATAGTACCGTATACGTGAATAGTACCGTACGCCGTATACGTGAATAGTGTCATACGCCGTATACATGAATAGTACCGTATGCCGTATACGTGAATAGTGCCGTACGCCGTATACGTGAATAGTGCCGTACGCCGTATACGTGAATACGTGAACAGTTCCTGACTCCAAAAAATACAACCAATAGCTCTGATACCACTGTTAGGAACTTTGTGGGTGAAGTAGACACGCAGCTAAAGTGAAATTGTAAGAAAATAAAGAACAAGCACAATAGAGGACACTAGAAATTACGTGGCTTTTTACATCCACGAAGATGAAGGAAATATTTTACTAGTGAAAAGGAGTTACAAGTATTGTAGTATTTTAGCTCACTTCCCAAAAACCCAATACACCCAAACTCTCTCAATCACTGTAACAAGAGCTTATAAATGCAAGCTCTCTAAACTTTCTCTCAACTGCTAGATTGCTCTCTCAAATGGAATGCATAAACTCTTCATCTGTACTTCTATTTATAGCAAACTAGTGGCCAAGAAAATCAAAGCCGTGTTCACCAAAGTCTTCATCAAAACCGTGTGCATCAAATTCAATCTTCAAACTTGTTGCAAAATTTCTCTTCTTTGAATGTTGACCATCTAGATGGATGGCTGCTTTTGACATTATATTAGTTGTATTAAATTTGTATTTCTTACAAAACTTTGAAGTCAATTTTCTAATTAGTATATCAAAAGGTATTGTGGTTAAAAAAAGAAGTCTTTTTAAAAATTTGTGGGTCTTTATGACCATTTTCTTAAATTTCGTGGGTTTACGAGTCTTTTTCTCCCCAAAAGTGTGAAAACTTTAATTTGTTTCATTTATTGTTAGTAAAAAAAATAAATTCATCAATGTGCCTCAATTTACTATTATTATCCGAATAAAAGTGTGAATAAATTAAATTTTTTTATACTTTTAAGAAATAACTTAAAGATTATCGGTCTATTTTGGGGTGAATTAAAGTTTACCTTACATTAATATTTACTAGATTACAACGATATATTCCCCGACTGCTATCGACTTTTTGAGCCAATTAAAGGGAGACAAGTTACAATTCAACTTTTTTGCTCTTAATTATTCTACTGCCAGTGTTTCTGATGACACACGCTATTTAAAAAAAAAATAGACGTACGTTAATCTTAATTAATTATGAAGATCTTGGTTTCCCTGCGAGCTGCAACAATTAGCTAACTAATTTATAGAATATGGATAATATCAGACGATTTCTTTTCCTCCAATCACTGATTACCTGAAAATTTTATATTAGGAAATTTATTCATAAATATTAAATCAAGATTTAAAAATGAAATACAGAGTAGCCTAAAAACCTGCACAAAGAGTTTTCATATTCTTCAAATCAGAAAAGACCTCTGCTGGCTTAGCTTTTGCTTCCTTGTTTGATACAATACTGATGCCTATATATTGAATGTGTTGGAGAATTCGAAGGTGGGTGACAGGGTAGTTAATGCAGGCACTGTTATAATAGATCAATGGCTGAAGTTTCCTCAGAGTTGATCAACGGCTGAAATTAATTAAAAGATTACGGATTAACAGCTTGTTGACGTCGAATTTGTACATCTATCTCTGACAAAAATATTAAGTTCCTATTGGTTAATAATACAAATAAACAAAATAATTGTAGATAAACTAATAATTAATTTGATAGTTATAAATTATTAGCCGAGTTATTATTATTATTTTTTAATATTTGATTTCCATTAATTAATATGTTTTCGGTTCACATGGGAATGGATTAAAAATTCGGAAAGATGATCTATTAATCATAATTAATTTCGATAGCTACCCGTGTACTTGGATACGAATTAACAATTTGCTGGCAATATCAATTAATTTATTCTGTCTTCCCCTACGGGCAATATAGATACATAAAATTCATTTCTTTTTAATTCCAATATCGATGTGGAAAGTCAACATCAACATTCAACAGTTGCTAATCCGTAATCTTTTAATTAAGGGTCCTATGAGCACGCTTTATATGTCAAAGTAAAAGATGTAGATATTCTAATTGTGTACTTGTATGTGGATGATCTTATTTTTACTGGAAGTAATCAAGCTTATTTAGAGAGTTCAAGAAAATAAAGGCGAAAGAATTTGATATGACAAACATTGGGTTGATGAAAGAATTTGATATGACAAACATTGGGTTGATGACATACTACTTGGGCATTGAAGTCAAACAACAAGAAGATGACATTTTCATTTCTCAAGAAAGTTATGCAAAGGAGATACTCAACAAGTTCAAGATGAATGATTACAATTCAATAAGCACACCAGAAGAGTGCAGAGTCAAGCTATCCAAGTATGATGAAGGAGAAGAAGTAGATCCAACTTATTTTAAAAGCCTTGTTGGAAGTCAATGTTACTTGACATGTACGAGACCTAACATCTTTTATATTGTTGGACTTGTGAGTCGATACATGGAGAATCCAAAGATCACTCATTTTAAGCTTGCAAAAAAAAAAAATCCTTTGCTATATCAACGGTACAATTGATTTTGACTTGTTATATTCATTCTTTAATGACTACAAGCTTGTTGGTTGTAGTGATAATGATTGGGGTGGAGATACAGATGATCGAAAGAGAACCACATGATTTGTATTCTTTACAAGGGACAATACTTTTACTTGGATGTCAAAGAAGCAATCAATTGTCATACTTTCCACCTGTGAAGTAGAGTACATAACTGCCACATCATGTGTTTGCCATGCAATTTGGCTAAGGAATTTGTTGAAGGAGTTGGGTTTGCCGCAAGTAGAGCCAACCAAGATTTGTGTCGATAACAAGTCAGCAATTGCTTTATCCAAGAATCCAGTCTTTCATGATTGAAGCAAACATATCGACACTCGCTATCATTACATAAGAGAGTGCATCACAAGAAATGATGTACAAGTTGATTATGTGATGTCAAAGGGTCAAAGCAGCTGATATCTTCATCAAACCACTCAAACTAGAAGATTTTATTAGATTCAAACATATACTTGGTGTCGTAAAACAAGTTTAAAGGGGAGTGTTAAAAACAATAAACTTGTTTTACAAAATAATTCATTTAAAGTGGAGTGAGGTGTTGAAGCATAGATGGTTCTACAATGTTATGTCCATGAAGCATCTAATTGAGCAGAGATTAGTTTTACACTTTGGATGTCATTAAAAGATTCCTTTAGAGCATGGTAGGTGAGTGGAATATGTTTGGTGCTATGATGAAAGCTTGGTAGAACATGCTAGGTGATATGTATTGTTATGATTATGTTGTATTTCATTCACTATAAAGACCTATACCATTTGTGTTGTATCCATCAAAGTGTAAGAAGAAATCAAGCATAAGAACCAAAACATAGCTTCTAAGAGTGATTTTGTGAGTGTGTGAATGTTCTTATAATGTTCTTGAGTTTTCTCCAATAAAATTAGTGTTTTATTCTTCAAATTCTCCAATAGAGATATCTGCTAGCTTAGCCTTTGGTGATAAACTCTAGTCAAAGCTAAAAATGGCTTTTGCTTCCTTGTTTGATAGAATACTAATGCCTATATAGAGATTGTGTTGGCGAATTTGAAGGGGGTGATCGGAAGGCATAGTTAATGCATGCACTGTTATAATAGTTCAACGGTTGAAATTTCCTCAGAGTTGACCAACGGCTGAAATTTAATTAAAAGATTACGGATTAACAGCTGTTCATTGTTGAGGTTGAGTTTTTACATCCATCGGAATTCTCTGACAAAAAGATTAAATTCCTCTTGGTTAATAATAAAAATAAACAAAATAATTGTAGATAAACTAATAATTAATTTCTTTTAAAAAAACTAATAATTAATTTGATAGTTATAAAATATTAGCTACGTTATTATTATTATTTTTTTGATAGTTGATTTCTATTAATTAATATGTTTAAGGTTCACATAAGAATGGATTAAAAATTCGGCAAGATGATCAATTAATCATAATTAATTTCGATAGCTATCCGTTTACTTGGATACCAATTAATATTTTGCTGGTAATATCAATTAATTTATTCCGTCTTCCCCAACGGGCAATATTGATACATAAAATTCATTTCTTTTTAATTCCAATATCGATGTGGTCCTGCGATGTTAAGCCGGCCGTAAGTAACAGCAATTATATGACAAGTTAAGCCACATACTCGCGGCACGTGGAGCCCCAGGGGCAGACAAATGGACTTGAATAGCAAGTTGCAGTATGGTATTGCGGTTGGGAAATTTCAAAATCCTAGAACAAAAAAGAAGCTAGGGGAATTTATAATTAAATGATGAGCTGAGCTTGATTTCCTCTTTAATTGAAGGGGGGAAAAAAGAAAAATGCTAGATTTCATCATTTAGGTGAATTTACAACTTTGCAAATCTCTACGAACTAAGCTTGATTTCATCTTCAATTTAAGGGGGAAAAAGGAAAAAAAAAGCTAGAATTCATCATTTATGTGAATTTACAGTTTTCCTTAAAGACTTTGGGAGATATGTATGTATACCCAGTAATTTTATAATAAAAGAATCACTTACTTTAAGAAAATAAAATACAATTTAAAAAGTAAAAAAAAAATTCCAGTGCAATGTAGTTTGTTGTTAGTGTATTGAAATATATATATATATTTTTTAACTTGTCCCTTACTTTAACGTCCCTTACTTCTTTAACCCTTACCTTATTAAAGCATAAAATTCACTTATTGTAAAATTATTCTATATGTATCCGTTTGCGTATGTCATTTTTGGAATTTTACAGTACGTATATATAGACTTATTACATTTTGAAGATGGGCCAACTGGGATTATGGATACAGTGAGAAATTGTGCGGGTACAAAACACAAATGACCATCAAAACGTCTCCACTACCCATAAATCATCATGCAACCCGTGCTTCCGCAACAAATAAAAAATATATATATTCAATACTGCATTGTTAAGGATTGATCGACTAACGTACGTGCTGAATTTCTTTGGTAATATGTGTGTGATGCTTAGGATTTTAAACGGTTTCCTTCAGCTAATCTACTTAGCATAGGAACTAGCTAATCTCAAAAACTGTGAGATTATCTCCCTAACAGGATTATTAATCATATCTCTATGCCACAAGATATACAATGTACAAGCTCATGAGCGTAATTCATATTCAAAATTAATAGTTGAGAGTTGTCCAATCTTTTTATTACTCAACCCAATATTCATTCTCAACCGATAAAGGATGTTGTCCCTTGCACTGCAACATCATGTAATAAATGGAGAAGGATCAAGATCACCATGTAGAAAATTTTTAAGATTACATATGATTTTTTTAGAATCAACATGTGAATTTTATCATTTACTTCAAAATTGTTAGAACGAAATATTCTGAACTCACAGTTTATCTGGCAATGGTGTAAATTCTCATTACGACTCATCTCTATTGTATTTTGGCCAGAGAAATTTTTCTATTTCGAAGGATCGCAACCAGCAGTATGATTTCTTCTCAATCATGTCATGGAACCCATTTCTTTTCTTAATTAGGCACCTTAAGATATTCTAAAATGTTGCTTGAATTGGCCGGGGCATATTTGCTCTGTAAATTGAATTAAATAAGAGAAGTTGCTTTTCCAGCAAATGCTTTATCCAGCCTCCATTGCTACTATTAATAAATTGTTTTTATTTCCTGTTCATCAATTATGAACTTAAAGATTGTTATTTATCGTTGACAATCTACGTTCCTGATTTATTTGCTGCCCTTTAGCGTTGTAATTTGTTTTCTTTTCACCATTAAGATTAGCAACACAAAAGGCTAGAACATCGCAGCACCTCGTCCTCACAATTTAAGCATCAATAGCAAAAACTGAAGGAGCAAATCAAACCTTGATTTGCTCCAACGGCTAAGTTTTAAATTGATCTCTAACAGATAGTGAATATTGTCTTTATAATCTTTCATTTCTGCGTACAAATGTTCATGTATATATTCACTCTGTAACGATTGAATAAGAGAAGGAAAACTGATTCAATTTTCATCTTACAATAGTGAGATTGTTTATGGTATCAGGGCTCCAATAAGCTTGAATATTTCTGAACCTACTCTATATATCCCTTCAATCTTTTTATCAATAATACATGTTCTTGTATTTATTCACTACTAAAATTTTAGCGGGTTTTAATTTGGTTGAAATTTTTCTAATAAATTTGTTATTTTCAATTAGAAATGGTATCATTTTACTTAGAAAAAATAAAGATAAGTTAAATGCACGATTTTATCCTAACCCTAAGATCAAAATCGAAGCCATTTTGTTTTTCTAAGTCATTCACTCATCATTGTTCTCCTTTCAGTTCTTCTTCTTTGTCAAAGCTAAGTAAATAATGTTGGAGAAAAATCAATTTTTTTAAAATTTTTTATAAAAATTTTTAAGATTGATCTCATACAATATATAAGAATTCGTAATTTAGAAATCATACCTTAAAAATTTGAAAAGATGAACAATCTTTGCTTTTTCCACTGAAGTGATTAGGCTCCCAGATCACAATCTGTCACCACTACACCTGTTAGATCATGATTCGTCACCACCACTCTTGTTGGATCACAATCCGTCACCAATGATCTTCCAGGTTATGACTCATGTTTGATCTGCACTTGACATGTGGGCGCCTTTATCACCACTGAAAGCAACTACCAGGAGAAAAATTTTCTCTCAAAATTAAAGAGAAAAAATCTTTTTCTCTGATCTGTATAATGTGGTCTCTCTCTTTTTTTTTTCTTTAGAGAAAATAAGTCTTTTTATATCTCCCTTTAGTGAAAACCCTAGGCTCCAAATAATAAAAATCAAAAGTCACGTTACTTGCTCTTTCTATAGGGGCTCACCTTGTAAAATAACATAAGACCCTTTACACACAAGCATATTAAATGGAGCCTCCCACTAAATGGTATATTTAGGCTTTTGACCCAAATAACTAGTTATCTTGCTTATTAATCCAGTAGTGGTGCAGTCAATTAAATGAGCTAACTCGAAGATCATTTGGGTACATACAATAGTGGGTACAATAATTAAGTTTGTAATTAAACTAGCCGAATTATTTAATTCCAAATCTACTCCACAAAAAAATTAGAATTGACCTCCATAATTGTATACTATCTATGATAGTATTCTCGAATAATAATTCGACCCATGCTACATTGATTTCTTTACTGCACAATCCTTTATATCACATCGTTAATTAAATCGATATCTCAACTGTCCAATTAATTTAATTACATCTTGTTCCTTGATACTTACTGGTTTTCTCTAATGATCATTTTCAACATATTAAATATGTTAACACACTCTGGCTAGATAATTCTATAATCAAGTGTCGAAAACCCATCAAGAGATGTATTGTACAAATTATGTATTGTTAATCTATAATTACAATACTTATAATTGCTCCCACCAAGATGCTGGGTAATCTTGACTACACATATGTGTCGTGTCCATTGGTAACTCAAATGGAATAACAATTACAATCATGAAATCATAACTAACTCAAGATTAAGATTATAGTAAAATCAATGCTTATGAGATTTAATAAGTCTGACAGTTATTACAAAGTTAATTAAATCTCATATGTGATAATGTTCAATGTAGTCGCACTACATCAATAAATTCATACATGATTAAGACAAATCATTCAGTGAATTTATTATAATCTATACCTAAATAAAGTGCCAAACTTTATTTATCAACTGCGAACTAAATTTATTTAATCATAAGATAACTTGTATTTATGTCTTCTGTGAATTCACATGGTGATTACATAAAATGCATATAATATGATTAAATGGTCTTTACTCAAAATATTAATGCAACTAAGATACTTGAATAAAATACCTCATTTATTTTATTAATCAGAAAAATTATTTATTACACTTAAATGGTCTTTACACATATGCTGTTAAAGAGCATATTTTTCCAACAAACAAAACCCCAAAATCCTATCTCCCACGTTGATATTGCACATTCTAATCAAATCGCATGTCAATCCCAACTAAACTTGAAGAAAGGCAATTCCTTTCTATCAAGATTTGGTTTTCTCTCCCCCCTCCAATCTATTCATTCCTAAAAGTACCATTTATTTGTTTCTAATTTATAGTTTATATTTTGCTCATGCATGTTGTTTAGTTGTGATTTAACTGTAGAATGAGTTTTAAAGTTCTTATGTTTTTCTATAATCTTGATTGTTTGTAATTTGGGAGCTGGAAAAACATAGCAAAGCGGAGAATGTAATTAAACTTGAGCTATTGTACCAGAGTTTTAAATTAAGAGCGGTTGTTTAAGTGCCTGATTCAAATCAGTTTTTTTCCTCTCTTTCTTTATTTGTCATGTCACTCGACTTTGACTTTCATGTACACTTTCATTGGATTTGATGGATTACAATGTCAATGTAGATTTGAGTTTTTCTCCATTTCCTTATTTATCGATATTGCATTTCAATTTTGCATGATGCTTTCAATTTTGAGCCTAACTTGTTCCATTTAATTAGCCATTGATTAAGCTAACTTGTTCCATTTAATTAGCCATTGATTAAGACACATATTCAATATGGGTCAATTCATCAATCCTTTCTCCATAATGCACTTGTTAGACTTAGTATAAATTCAATATCTCACCGCGCAAAACCTTCAACAACAACAAACATTGTAATTATTTTTTTTATGTGATTTCCCCTCTATAGCTCTACTGATCACATAGTAATTAACAATATAATAAGATCTTCAGTCATATTTGTATTAATGGGTACAATAGCTTTGGCCATTTTAGTGCCACAACCACATGCAGATTAATTATTGAATGAATAATATGTGAAAAATTGAACATGGACGACTAATTATAGCAGACAACTTATTTTTTATTTTTATTTTTTTTGCATGATCTTTAAATTAATAAATTTTTGAAAGGGACCTTTTCTTTGTTGTATAAGAAACTTCTGTTTGCATTTTAATATTAAATTATTGACTTTCAACAAAATATTTAGTTTGTTATTACGTTTTCTTATATATTGCATGTTTCTTTCAATTAAGTAGTTCTAATCAGTTGAATCAATATGTTCAGTTCAAGCTCTCAATTCTAAAGAATCACAAAGGTATATGGTATAACAAATGTCTTCATTTGGTAATTCTTTCAAATCACTCACTTTCTTCCAATTTCTATTATTGTTGTCTTCTGAGTTTTACTTTATTGACATGTTCTAAAAATTTACATGCACGATCTTAGCTTTGTTTTTGTTGCATAGATTATTTTGGAATTAAACTATCTGTTTATTTGATATACATATAGTTTTGTTTATTCTAATATGAAGGTGAAGTATTAAAAAATCTGGATGTGGCATGTTTTGTTGACTTGTTGGCTTGCTGAATATGTACATGTATGCTCTATTGACTTGTTGAATGTGTACATATATTTAAGTGACTTTAAACAAAATAGAACTTAGAGATGCTTTACAATTTTTATTTTTAATTTAAACCTAAAAGTTTGAAGTTATTTTTGCAATTTAATTAAACTTATTAGCTAACAATAACTAATAAAATGAATAGGTAAAAATGCATGTTATGGACAAAACTTATATATTCTATAATAGATTGTCTGATGAGTAGTATGATGGGGTTGATGATTTCTTGGAGTTTTCCATTCTTAATTCTAAAAATATAATGTTGATTAGATGTCCTTATACTTCTTGTTGTAACAGTAATATGCAGTTTTTGACTCCTAACCATATGAGGCTACATCTGTTTAAAAAAAGTTTTCTAGAAAAATATTTAGTTTGAAATTAGCATAGTGAGGTGGACCCAAAACTTACCTTTGCAAAGTGCCAAGACAGCCCTAAAATTAGCATATTAAATATCCAGATTATAGTAATTTAGGTGACATGGTTCATAATGCATCTGAGCATTGCGATAAAGATCCTAGTTCTTTTAAGGATATTCTTGAAGATATTAAAAAGCCCTTATATATAGGTTCAAACCATTCAAAGCTATCAGGTTTAATGAAACTATACAATTTAAAAAGACTTTATGTCTGGTCTAACAGTGGGTTTTCAACTTTATTGAAAGTGTTGAATGAGATATTGCCAAATGATAATAGTATGCCTAAGTCTATGTATGATGCCACAAAACATAAAACTATTAGGCTTAGATTATGAGAAAATACATGCATATCTAAATGGTTGCATTCGTTATAGGAATGAGTTTAAGAATCTTAGTGAATACCCTAGCTGTGGAGCATCTAGGTGGCAAATAAGAAAAGATAGATCTAAAAAAATTAGAAAAGGAGTCCCTAAAAAGGTGTTATGATATTTTCCTATAATTCCTAAGTTTAAAAGAATATTTTAATTACCACAAATTATTGAGAACTTAACATGGCATGAAAATAAAAGAATTAGAGATGGCAAGCTACGATACTCGGCAGATTCACCAGCTTGGAAGCTAATTAATAAGAAATGACCTAATTTTTCCTAAGAGCTGAGAAGTCTTCAATTGGCTTTATCATATGAAGGGATTAGCCCACATAGCACACTTAGTACAACTTATAGTTGTTGGCCTGTTACATTGATAACATATAATCTTTCTCCATGGATATGTATGAAGAGGAAGTTTATAATGTTGTCTCTACTGTTATTTGACCCTAGAAAACCCGGAAATGATATAGATGCGTACCTAGCATCATTGATTTAAGACTTGAAAACCCTGAAGGATGCAAGTGTCGATGTGTTTGATGCATATAGGAAACAAACTTTCAATCTACAGGCTATGTTAATATGGACAATTAATGACTTCTTAGCATATGGGAACCTATCTAGGTGTACTGTTAAGGAATACTATGGTTGTTCAGTTTGTAGGATAAACGCATGTGCGTGTTGGCTGCCTCATAGTAAAAAATATCATATATGGGCCATAAGCAATTTCTTAAAAATCTTCCTAGGCCCTTGTCTAATACAAAGATCTTAAACTTAGTGGCCTAAATTGACATCAAGTTTGGGAAAAATGTCCAAAAAAAGTGAAAATACGGTGAGGATGAGGGTGAGGGAGACGGTAAGGGTAAAGGTAAAGGTAAAAGTGAGGTTGAGGGTAAGGTTGAAGTTAAGGGTGAGGGTGGATGTGATGGCGAGGGTAATAAGGATGTAGCTCGGTTGTGGTACAAAAATGATCAATCTTCTTTGATTTAGAATATTGGAAACACTTGTTAATTTTTCATCAACTAGATGTAATACATATTGAGAAAAATATATGTGAAAGCATCTATGGCACATTACTCCATCAACCGGGGAAAACAAAAGATAGAATTAATGCTAAAAACGATCTTACACATCCAAAGCTTAGAGAGAAAATTAACATAATATTTATTGCATTAGCTCCTGATGAGCAAAACAAAGTCCTGGCCCCTAGCCCATATAATTTAAATAAGAAAAAAAAATATTTTGTGAAACCTTACAAGGTGTCAAAGTTATTGATGGTTATTGTTCTAACTTTACAAATCTTGTTTTAACGGATTATTGTCGTCTTTACGGGCTTAAGTCTCATGATTGTCAATTGTTTGCCTCAAAATGTTAGATCTGTCTTAATTAAGTTGTGCTTCTTTTTTAATTCTTTGTGTTCCAAGGTAGTAGAGTCTGATTCTCTAAACCAATTGCAAAAAGAACTTTAAATCACCTTATACAATTTAGAACAATACTTCCTAACTATCTTTTTTCATATAATGGTCTATTTAACAGTCTATCTAGTGGAATAAGTGAGATTATATGGCCCAGTTTACCTTTGATGGATGTATCTATTTTAGAGAGAAATGAAACCTATAAAGGGTTATGTTCGCAATCGAAACTTTTTTAAAGGTTGCATTGTAGAGTGCTATATTGCTAAGAAAGCACATGAATTTTGTGCTCAATACCTTTCAAATTGTGAATCACTTTGAACTGCCTATTGATTGTCTAATTGATTTTACAGTTGAAAGGCCAATTGGAGGTACAAATATTAAACTGCTCGATGCCTTTATATTGGCATAAGCGCATTGATGTGTTGAACACTCCCAAGATTCAACCATACATAGAGTATGTGACTGAAAAATTTTCTTAATTTATGTTAATTTTTTTCAATTTTGTTAATTCTATTGGTATAATTTTAGGGACCATATGGCCTTGTTGCAATTAAAACTCTTGTCAATTAAAAAAACCTTTATGGTTACCAATTGAACACTTTCATACATTTGCTAATTCGGTGAAATAAAAGGTTAGATTAGTTTCATTAGGTCTAATAAAAGTATTCAAGTTAAGGTAAACAAAATTTTCTCATTTAACTAATTACTGTGCTTTCATAAACTGAAACGATAGGTAGCAACTGTTAAAGCGAATAATGTAACAATTAACGAAATAATATAGTAGCTGGCAAACAAACCACGCTCAAGCGGGGTTACATATGAAGGCTACTATATTAATGGTTTTAAATTTACTACAAGAGATTGGGGTAGCAACCGCGTAACATAAAATAGTGGTCTTTATGTTGTTGCTAAAACTTTGTAGATTTCGAGTTTAAAAAAACAAAAATCCTCATTTTGGGGATATGTCTTTTTATAGGGTTGTTGATGAAATCTGGTGACTTGATTATTTGAGGGTTAAGAAGGTACTTTTCAAGTGTGATTAAGTAGATGATAGGTGGTTAATGTTGATGAGTTATGGTTCATGCAGTTAATTTAGATCAGATAGATTACAAATTTGATTGTTTCATTTTAACTAGTTATGCAAAGCAAGTGTTTTATGTGAAAGACTAGCTAGGTAATAGTAAATCAATTATTTGTTCAGTAAGTGAAAAATGTAATTATTCAAATGGGGCTGGGTGTGATGACATGGATGT
This sequence comes from Citrus mangshanensis, assembly GCA_030449895.1. NCBI lineage: Eukaryota > Viridiplantae > Streptophyta > Magnoliopsida > Sapindales > Rutaceae > Citrus > Citrus mangshanensis. Next base: position 5,378,328 of record JASUUJ010000349.1, read on the forward strand.
GTATATACCATTATCCAACAATTTTCCAAAATGTAAGTTGGATATGGGCAATGAGGAATTTTTGTAAGATTAAATATTGATGCTTTTCATGGAAATATTTATGCGGAAAATGAATAATTCAATTATTGTACCCTGTTAACACTACTTCCCATAAGGAAGCAATTGATTTGTTTTTATTATTTTATTATTATAATGGGATATTATATTGATATTTGATGTACTTATCCATTTTATGTATTTACCAGTTTATTGGAGGCATATTAGAAAATGAGAGTCTACATATAATCTAGATCTCAAAGGAAGACCAAGACGAAACCTTACAAAGAAGAAAGAATTGCAAAAAAGAGTTAGTAACGAGATTGAGGTCATGTACAATTCGTATGGAGTTTCAATCAGAAAAAAGAGAAACGATCCTAGGAACTACATTGGGGTGATTGTACGAGAAAGAGTTCTAATTATATATGATTATTAAAGGCATCAATGAGACATTGTAGACTCAGTTTTAGAAAAAGTTCAGGTTGAGTCTTAAGGCCAAAACTTTAAATGGATGGGAGTTGCATGAAAGGGCTTTAGATGTAAGTTGACAAATGAATATATTCTACACAATGCAAATAACTTGAATTCACTAAAAACGCCTCCTCTTGAGTATCAGGGCATCTCCTGAGTAACTCATTGAGTCTTTCTCATGCATCATACAAACTCTCATCTTCAAGTTGATTGAAACATATGATCTCGTTCCTCAACTTTGCATTCTTGGTTGGGGGGAAACACTTCATTAAAATTTTGTCAGCCAAGTCATTCCATTTAGTGATGGAGTCAGGTGGTAAAGAATTCAACCATGCTCTTACTCGATCTCTTAAAGAATACATGAAAAGTCCGAGTCTCAATGCATCTTGTGATGCTCCAGCAATTTTGAAAACATCACTCACCTCCAAGAATAATTTAAGATGGAGATGAGGATCTTCTGATGGCAATCCATTAAATTGGCCCACTATTTACAACATCTAAAACATCACTGGTTTGGGTTCGAAATTGGCAGTTTGCACCTCAGATCCAACTATTCTAGGTTGGATAACTTAAGGGGTTAACACGACATAGTTGTAATGGCTCTATCTCTATCATCTGCCATGTAGGTAATATTCTTGTTCCCTGGTTGTCCCTAAATATTCTGCTCATTCTGACCTTTTTGACAATTAACTGGTTGTATTTCTCCATGAGGGTTCAAGTTCCCCAAATCTTGTAAATCATCCATGTCTACAGCAACTCTTAAATTTCTATTCCCCTTCCTCAATCTCCTTGCATTTCTTTCAATCTCTAGATCAAATTGGAATTCAATAGGTTTGTATTTGCGCATGCAAGGGTTGCTAGAGTAATTTTGCAAGCATAATAAACAAAAAGAAAATTAAAATTTGTTTGCACCTAATAAAATTGATTTCACAAATCACTATAAGCACCAATCCCTACAACAGCACCAAAAACTTGTTGTAATTTTTCTTATGCTATTGGTGTCAAAGTGCAAGTGTACACAACAAGTAATATAATGATAATTATTCAACATCGTCTCCACATGGATTGTTGTTATAGGAAATGCTACAATAATTTTTTTAGTGCAATTTTTGTTTTAACTTAGAATTAAGACAAATTAATGAAATTAACAAACTAATTAAAATAAAATGTAATAAAAGAAATGAAATAAAGTAAATTGTTACAGCAAACACAAGGAGATAATAAATGGAAATGAAGTAGTTGAGTTATTAAACTCACTTAATGGTTTTGACTATTTTTCTAATATTTAGATCGATCGCTACAACACTCGATAGAATTCTTATGTATCCTCAGCTGTCGCTTGTTGGATATCTTATACCTTAATATAACTTAATAGTGACCAATTGGTATACTAACATAAGATATAACATTATATGTTTACGTTCTATTTACTCCATATATCTAGTTCATCACTGATTTTAGATTAAGTATGACCCTTGTGGAATCAAGTTAAACTCAACTCATGAAACCCAATCTAAAACCAAGTATTGTTCTAATATGTTCCACTAAGATAGTCTTTTCTTAAGATTCCTTAGCTAGTATCACTAAATGGGTGGTCAGCCGAAAAAGAGAATTAAAATACGTATATCAAAACAATATGTTATAGCAAACATGCAGCGACACACATATTCAGTCAATTAACCATCAAGATTGTTTATCACTCAACCACAAATAACTTTAGTTCATAATTTGTGATAAAACAAAAATGAAAATAATTTTAGCCATCACACAAATCATCATATCAAGATAAAAACAAGAAAACGAGAAGAGTTTAAGTCCCGCTTATGCTCTTCTTGAATCCTTTGTTTCAGTCCTCAATTTTCTCTCTTGATATTTTTTTTATTTCTTTTGTTTCTTGCATTTTTTCTCTTTTGGTTGATGGCTTTTTCTTTTCCTTTCTCAGGCATGCTCATTTTATAGATGAAAATTAGGGCAACCAAAGTCTAAGGCGCATATCTTCCAAATTTGAAAAATCCAGATCGCAATCTTCTAAGTATCTCGTGCGAAATCTTTTCTATCACTGCTCAATTATTGCTCTGTTGCTGCTATAGTAACCCTTGCTGCTACAGCAACGGCTACAACATCTGAACTGTTCCAGACTTGTTTCAATTTTTATGTAGCCATGTTCTTTCCTTATTTTTGCAAGCCTATTGAAACAACATTCATTTCTTGAAATTTGAGCTTCTGGTCACCTACAATTACACACACAATCTAAGCGCACAAATTATTCTAAAATAACACAATTTATTAAAAATAAACTAAAATGGGTATTAATGCAAAATACAACTAAAATGTAATAAAAACATGTCATTTACTCTCTAAGTAATCTTAATTTAAGTTTAAATGCCATGATAACTCTTATTTCATAGAGTTATTAGGTACCCTTACAAAAGAGTGTCAAAATCAATTTGATAGTTCAGTTTAGAGATGACAGAATAACATCCTCTTTGGTGGTGATAACTTCATCTCCAGCTAGAATCTTCATGGCGAGGTAATGCATGGGTACCACTGCTTTTGTTCTTTCCAAGAATGGCCTTTCTAAAATAATATTGTATGCACCTAGGCAGTCCACGATAAGGAGATCAATCATGTGGACGACTCGGTGGGGTACCTTATAAAATACTAGTTATGCAACCCAATAGGGGGGTAAATTGGGTTTTTAAAGCTTAAGATAAACAAACCACACAACAATTCAATTTATTGCCTTAATGAAATAAAAACAATAAATTTAATAAAGCACAAGAATAAAACAGTAAGGGAAGAGAGAGCAAACACAATGATTTTTACGTGGTTCGGCTATCCCTATCTACTTACATGCCTCTAAGCAAACCAAGCTTGATATTTCACTATCCAAGCCTCCCAATGCTTCAAATGCTTACAATTGACTTCCAATGTGTTAATGGACATTTACAACAAGAGATTATCCTCAATCTCTTAACCCAAATGTATCCCAACACTTACAACCTCTCAAGGATAAAGATTACAAATGTATTTTCTCTCACACAATGTATTTGATTACAAATCAATACTCAATGTGTGAATCAAAGAAACAAAAACAAGTTTAAAGCTCAATAATGGTTATATGCTCAGTAGCAAGCTCAATGATAACTCTTAGATCTCATCTTGTTTGAATTTGATTGAGCCATTTTATAGTTGGAGCTCAAAACTAGCCGTTGTTGACTTTTTGAGAGAAATCAGATCGCCGTTAACTGTTATCGGTTTACCATTTTGACTTATCCAAATAACCATTGGGCTGAATTTCAAATAAATGATTAGTCGTTTGGAATTATTAGTTAGCTATTTAGAATTATCGGATAGCCGTTAATTTCTAAAAACCTACAAAGCAAACTAATACCTCTCTAGAAATTATCAGTTAACCATTTTAAGTAAACGGTTAGCTGTTTGATACAGTGAAATTAGTTTCTAAAATTATGATTTTGTCCCATATCTTTATATAATTATACTATAGCCCAAATCTTTATAAAACTTTACAAATAAGTCAACTTCTAGAGTTTCAAAACATTTTCAATTTGGACCATTAACTTAAAAATAACCAATTTAATAAAATTATTTTTTCATTAAGTATAAAACCTTTATATTATGAAAATAATGATTTATTTAAAATGTAAGAAAAAATAATTTAAGCTTTTAAAAGCTTAATCAAAATCAACATTATGGATAAATAAATGTTAACACCTTATCGATATTTACTGGCAGTGCGATGATGCTTCTTGGGATGACTATATTTCCAGCAAAACCAATATATGGCGTATTACAAGGGGCGATCCTTGGCGATTGATCAGTAATTAATCCAAGGAATTCTTGAAAATAATGTCTATGAAGCTGTTGGTGTCCACAAGTTTTCTTGCTAGTGGCAACCTTCAGCAAAATGACTAAGGTGTTGTTAAGGGGGTATGAGACACCTTCGGCATCCTCCTTTGTAAAGAGAATTAGAATGCGATGGCCAAGTACTGGGGGTACCACATGTTGACGTTGGTCGGCGAACCTGAATTCTTTACTCATATGAACATAGGGGGTTGGCATCATGTCGTGATGCTTGATAGCCCGTCTAGACTCATCAATAAGGGTAAGCCCGCCCGCTATCATTCGAACGTATACCCCTTTCTTAGATCCTTGAGCTGTCTTCTAATTGGCTCTTAAATCCGCATTTTTTTTACTCTTGTCTTGTTTTGTAGATTTCCTGGCCTGGCGCACATCGGCCAAAAATTTCTTGATGTACCCGCTCAAGATCAGAGATTGTATTTTCTTCCAGAAGTTGAAACATTCGGCAGTACTATGGCCGAAATCCTTATGAAAGTTACAATATTTTAAACTGCGCTTCATATTGGGTTACTTCTACATTGGCTTGGGTGGACGGAGTAAGCCAATATCCCTGATCTAATAGAAGATTTATTCTGGAGACTAATTTAAAGGGTGATAAGAATCATACTTGGGCCATTGAGATGATTCCCTTCGCTCTGTTAGTGGTGGTTTGGCGAACACCCCAAGGAGGTTGATACTTTATCCTCTTGTCGTTGCCGATGGCGGACTTCGTACTCAGGGCACCCTCGTTTGGGGTACCTCTGACTTCTTTGGTTTTTCCTTATTTTTTGCGGCTTCTGCTTTGTCTTCTTCTAGTTTCAGGTTGTTAGCCTAAAGGGCTACACATAATGTAATTTTGATAATAACAAACATATGTATTAAGTGATTTAATAGATATTGTATTTCACATTTTTACTAGTTTTTGAAGGGTAATATTTATGCAAGTGAATCAAGTGAAATCAAGCTCAAGACACTCAACGGACAAATGAGTGCGATAAATTCTTATAAAGCCGGTATGATTTAATTGATTAATGATTTAGCATTTGAGAAGTTCAAGAGATTAATTTAATTAATTACTTTTTATAAACTAAAAGGTTTTATTTTTATAAGATAAAGTACCTTGTGGTTTTGAGTAATTTGGACTTAAATGCAAAGTTTTTTTTTATTTTAATAAGTATTATTATTGAATTTCGGAGTTGGACCTTTTTACAAATATTTGAAATGTTTTGGGCCATACTATAATTTATGAATATTTTGGACTAAAGTGAAAGGTTTTGAGAACTTTGAAAAATATGAGTATTATGTTGAAAATTACCTTTTTGCGAAAGAATAATATCTTTGGGGCCATATCATAATTTCAGAAAGTTTTGGAAAGACAATTATTATTAAGAAATTCTAAAATTAGACCTTTTTGTAAAGTTTTATGACATTTTGGGTCGTAGTATAATTATAGAAAGTTTTGGGTCAAAGTATAATTTTAGTGAGCAGTGTTACTGTAGCAAAATTAAAAAATAATGGTAATATCACTGTTCATGAGCGGCTAGCCGGATAAATCAAGTGGCTAACCGCTTGGGCGGTGGAATTTGCCTATAACGGTTAGTTTTCGGGCTTTAACTATAAAAACTCAACTCCAACTTCATTTTAAGAAAAAAATGCAAGCAAATATAAGATCATACAACATATATTGAGCTTCCAAAACGCAAATCATCATAGATTGAATCATTGTTGAGCTATTATTTGCATATCCACTCTTAACGAGAGTTTTTGTTGTAATTTTCATTTCTTATCAAATTGTGAGGGTGTAAGCGTGAGAAACACTTGGGGTGAAGAGATTGGGGAGATAATCTCTTGATTGTAAAGGTTCATTGACACCTTGGAAGTCAATTGTAAGAACTTAAAGCCTTGGGAGGCTTGGATAGTGAAATCCTCAAGCTTGGTTGGCTTGGAGGCGTGGACGTAAGCGGGGATTGCCGAACCACGTAAAAATCCGTGTGTTTTTTTTTTCTCTTCCCTTACTCTTTTTTTTATGCTTATTTGAATTTATTATTTTCTTTTCCATTAAGGCGTTAGATTAATTTTTTGTACGAATTGTATTGTATAATTTTTAAAAACCCAATTCACCCCCTCCTCTTGGGTTGCGTAACTTGCATTTCATTTGGTATCAGAGCTTGGTTCTCTTGTTAGGACTTAACCATCTAGAGTAAAAGATCCATGGCAACCCAAAATGATTCAACCTTTAGGGAAGGACAATCCACAACTAGGCCACCGTTCTTTGACGGAAATGACTACCCGTATTGGAAAACTAGGATGATAATTTATTTACAAGCACTAGATTATGAAATTTAGGAAGTTGTATGTGATAGTCCATTTATGCCTTTGACTAAAAATGAAGTCGGGGAAGACATTCCAAAACCTTCACGGGAATGGAATGAATTGGAAAAGAGAAAAGCTTCTCTAAATTCCAAAGCCATGAATGCCTTGTTTTGTGCACTCGATAAGAAAGAGTTTCATAGAGTGTCTAGTTGTGAAAGTGCTAATGAAATTTGGCACAAACTTGAAGTTGTTTATAAAGGCACGAATCAAGTGAAAGAGTCTAAAATTAGTAGGTACACTCGGCAATATGAATTGTTCCAAATGGAACAAAATGAGAGTGTGTATTCTATGTATACTAGATTTACGGACATAGTAAACACTCTAGGAGCCCTAGGAAAGACCTTTTCAAATAGCGAAAAAGTTAAGAAAATCATTAGGTCGTTACCTAAGGAATGAAGACAAAAAAGGACTGTCATTAAGAAAGCTAAAGATTTGAATATCTTATCTATTGATGATTTAATTGGTTCTCTTATTTCTTATGAGGAAGATTTGGCAGCCAAAAGAGGAAATGAGAAAAAGAAGAAAATCATTGCTCTCAAAGCCACAAAATATGAGAGTGATGGAGAAAGTGAGCCGAATGATGAGGAGTTGGCTATGTTAGCAAGAAGGTTCCGAAATGAGGTTCAGAAAAATTTTCAAGAAAACCGGTGACCGAAGAAAATTTAGAAACTTCGAAAACCAAAAGGAGAAGAAAGAGGTAATCATATGCTATGAATGCAAAAAGCCTGGCCATATAAGATCGGAATGCCCACTTCTCAACAAATTCAAGAAGAAAGCTATGGTTGCTACTTGGGATGATAGTGATAAAGATTCAAGCGATGAAGAAGAGTCGCAAGAAGTATCAAACCTAGCACTTATGGCAATAGGAGATGATGATGATCTCAATGAGGTAAGTGATCCAACCTATGATGAATTGTATGATTTTTTTAAAGAAATGCATGATGAGTTGATGAAAATTGGTAAAAAGAATGCATGCCTTAAAAAGAAATTGCTAGAATTTATAAATGAAAAGGATGCCATGCAAAAATGCAATGAGTCATTGAATGAGAAGATTAAAAGATTAGAATTAGAGAATAAAACCTTGCATAATAGAGTTGCATTATCAAATGAAAAACCTAGCACTTCACATGAGCATTTAGAGCCACATGTAAATGATTTGAAAAAGGAAAATGAAATGCTCAAGAAAAAGAATATTGAACTTAGTAATGTTGTTCTAAAATTTACAAATAAGCAAAAGATATTGGATAACATGCTTAACTCTAAAAAATGTGTTTCTGATAAAGGAGGACTTGGGTATGAGCCTAACTTGAAGCAAAAGTATTATAAGAATTATTTTGTTAAAGCTACCTCCACAAGTGATCATAGATTGTTTGTCATTATTGTAATCAAAATGGTCACATGAAATATAGATGTCCTGTGAAAAGGAATGCATATTATGGTGTCAAATGTATTTGGGTTCCAAAAGGAACCGTTGCTAACGCTCAAGGACCCAAAAAGGTTTGGGTACTGTTGTGCAAATTTTATTGAACTCGCAAGTGCACGAATCTATTGTGATATAGATCAATGGTGATGAGTGTCGATCCCACGAGGAGGTGGATTTTAATTGTGTGTAGAATTAATTTTGTAAATGGGTGATTGGATTTGTGGTGGAAATGATTTGGAATATGCTAAAACTTAAATTAAAATGGCGAGAATAAATTCTAAAATTGGAATTGAAATGGCGAGAATAAATTGAAGAGAATTCTATTGAAATGACGTACTTGGATATCTAGATCCGTATCAACATGCACCATAGGCTAAATATTCCTTATTAATGTCAATTAAATCATGAGGGGGGAATCCACACCTCATGAACCACGCTCTAATCAATATGGTGCTAAGGGCTTATCGTGCCAAATAATAATAACCTTGTACTAGAGAGCCGGTGTAACCAAGGCGGTATCTAGACAAGATTATTATTATTTGTCGATGAAAAGTCAAATCATCCACAAAAATTAGAGGAGAAAAGAATAGGGGTGGGCACGGTTCGGTTCGGTTCGAAATTAAGTAGAACCGATTTAAATCGGTTATTTTATAAAAAGAACCGAATAAGAACCGAACTCAAACGGTTCTTTTCGGATCGGTTCGGTTCGGTTCGGTTTTTTCGGTTCTGGGCCTATTGGGCCTATTTTGAATTTTTAAATTTTTAGCCCATTGGGCCTCATGAATGTAATAATTTTTTTCAACAATTAATTTATCCTAATTTTATTACAAATATTAACAATAAATACAAAGTATTCAAAACACATTTTATCACTAATATCTTACTAACTATTAATAAGATACTCCCAAAATATGAAATATTAAAATTTCAAAATACATAACCAAACTCCAATACTCCATCTATATAAACATAATCATAATGTTATAAAGAGAAATAACACATGTTTGATTTGAATAAAATCAAAAAATAATTCGGTTTTTCGGTTTAACTAAGTGAACCGAATACCGAACCGACAAATCGGTTTTTTTTACAAACGGTATATTTTGGTTTTTTTTTAAAAATAAAAACCGATCCGAATTAGAAAAAACCGTCGGTTCAGTTAGGTTTTTTTAAGACTACGGCTTTTTTGCCCACCCTTAGAAAAGAAAATAAATTTATCAAATAAAGCCCATGACACATGTTGAGACTTCACCTTCAACCCAAGCTTGAAAGAAAATTAATTACTCATAATTGAACTAGGGGCAAAATGAGAATTTATTAAAATACGTAGAAAATATAAGATGGAGAAGGAATTACAGAAAATGGATCCCAAAAATAGATTCAGAGCCATCAAATTAGGGGTGGGAGGCCCCCTTTTTACAGATACATGGAGTAAATCATGGCCATCGGATTAAAAACAGTTTGGACGCTCAGGATTGCACCACGTCATCAGTCAATAGTACGCGGTTTGACCACGCTGATGAACAGTAACACGATTTGACCACGCGGATGAACAGTAACACGGTTTGACCCGGGTTGAACAGTGACGCGGTTTGGTTGAAAATAATCCTGTGTGATGCATGTACTGTACGCGAGATTTTTAGTCCATTGATATGCTGCCACGTCACCATCAACAGTACATAAGAATTTTAGTCCAACAGGATCGTGACACCTCATCAGTCAATGCCACATCATCGGTCAATGCCACGTCATCGATCCGTCTATGTGAACAGTATCGTGAACAGTAATGTAAACAGTACCGTACACATGAATAGTTCCGTACATGTGAACAAAATTCAAATTCAAAATGATTTTTTTTTTTTTAGAAACACTCGTGTTTATTCAATCAGATTAATGATAGCAATCAAATAAAAGTATAAGCATTATCTCCAGTCTAAAGCAACATCACACCCACATCAACCATCCACATGAATCAGCCCAGTAGACTTTGTTATAGTTACTTTCAAGAATGACATGTCAAACCCCAAAATCTCACTGGAAGTAGTGACACTCTCACAAAGAAATTAAAACCAATAAAAATAATCACTCCAATGAATGGTAATTGAGAGAGAAAATAATAAAGAAGTGATATCACATGCTCTCACCAAGATGAAATAAATATGCACTCAGCTTAGAAATAATACGATCTCAAGTCAAACAAAAATGCTAGTTAACCCACTTTATTTATCTTTTTTTATATATTATGCATCACTACATTTTTTTAGCCCATATAACTAGCTTCTACTTCAGACTATAGTTCCCTAAAATTAAGAAGGACTTTTATTAGGACGTAACGTAGGCTAGGGACATGGTTAACTAAGAATGGAAATAAGGAAAACAAAGTGTATGTTTGAGAAAAATACAGAGGAATTTTTTTTTTTGGAAGTTGCAAGGTGGATTTCACCTATTATTGTTACTATTTTTTTTCTTCTTTTTTTTGAAACATTTTTTTTTGCTTTTGCTTGGCACAACGTCACTAAACAAAATAATTATTTACATTTTTCTCAAACATAAATAGGTGATGGAACTTATAAGACATTGGGTAATACTCCAAATCGGAGTGGGTCAAGATGATAAGTTTGACAAAGAAAAGTTTTTTTTTTTTAAGGCTCAAAAGGATTAACTATAGATATTTGACAAAAGGGATGGCTAGAAAGGCTCAAACGGATCAAAAATGGCCTTTTTATCATCTTTTAGGGCTCTAAATAATCTTCCATATCTATTAGTTAGATGGGCCTCCAGAGGTAGCAACACACAATTGTTTTCCTTTTTTTTTTTACAATAATTTTTTTTTAAGGGTTAACTCAAAAGAAATCTAGAGATCATGTATAAAATAATAAACTGCTAAGCTGTATAAAGAATGGGCAAAAGGGTTACTCTCCAAGAAAAATAATAGGCTCAAAAACTCACTTGGTACTTATTATAACATGTTTATTCCTTCAAGCAACTTATATTTATCTTCGACATCAACATGTAAAGTAGGAAACATGGCGTAAAATCACTTAAGACCAAAGATAATACAAATACTAAAATTTAAAATTAATCATGTCATCCAATGTTAAAACAAATCAGACAAATTTTTTTTTAACTTAAAACAACATTCTACCTCCCAACCTATTCTAAGCATGAAAGGAAAATATGCATTCAGAAATGTGAAAATGATGCAGAAAAACTAATTAGAAAAGCTACACTTAAAATGATAGAAAAAGAAATTTTTTTTTTAAACTTAGAAGATGCGTTTCTAGAGGCACTACACTCCATATTCAGCCATCTTCAACACAAAAAGTTAGCAACAGTTAGTTTCTACAATAAAAAATCAGTAAAAATTTAACCAAAATTCCACAATTGTCGATTATTCTCCCCCCCAATCAGAACGAAACATTGTCCTCAATGTTTTAAAGGAAAGAAGTAGAGTTTAGAAGACATCACCTGGGTAGTGCAACACAGAAGAAAATATTTACACGCGGAGAGTTAAATCTAATTTGTACTTGTTACTGCGGCTACTGTTACCATCATTATTAGGACGCTCCAACACAAAGGTCCATGGGTCCGGCTCCGGTTTATAAGCTTGTAACAGATCAAGTAGCTCATTAGCAGTGTGAGCACAAATAAAAAGTTTTTTCGCATTGGAAGGAATGAAGTAGTTTTTTATTGCATAGTTAAAAAATGAGATAAAGTCATCATAAAAATTATTGACATTTAACAAACCGATGGGTTTCTGGTGAATGTGCAGATGGGCCCAAGATGTTAGTGTGATAAGTGCCTCTAGTGTTGCAAGATCTCCTGGAAGGAAAATAAAAGCATCAACATGATTAAGCATTTCAGTTATTCTTTCTTGCATACCTGAGACGACTAACTCTTCTCCAGTCGATGAGTCAGACAAACTGCCCAAAGGTTTTAGGACTCATGGGATAATGCCTAACACTTGGCTTCCTCTGACAAAAGCAGCTTCTGAGACCATTTTTGATAACCCTCAATTACCTCCTCCATACACCAAGTGTAATTTTCTCGCTGCTATGCTTCGACCAAGATCTATGGCTGCCTCAACGAACTCTTTATGTTTGTCATAGTTAAATCCAAAAAGCACACAAATGTTCTTGAATTGTCTATTTGGAGTAGCTGCCATTGAAATACTTCTAAAAAATAATTTGTGAGTGTTTGACAAAAAAAAATCACATTTAAGAGTCTTGGTGACAGTGGGTCACAGCTGTGTATGAGGTGGCATGGCAGTGTCAAATAATGCGTAAAGCACATGGCCCGAGAGTAAAAAGGAAACAGTAAAAAGGAAAAAGCAAACAGTAATAAAATTATTAAAGACAATAATACAAACAATAAAACAACAGTGAAATAAAATAACAGTAAAGTAAAAGGATATTTACAGTAGGCTCACATCTTCCTCTGGTTTTACGTCCAGAAACGGCTTGAACGCCCTTTATGGGTCGATGGTAGGCTTCCCATCCAGTTTTCTTATAAACTGGCAAACAGGGTCGTTTATAGTCAGATTTCCGATACTATATCGTGCATGCTCTTTCTGGAATAATGGCCCTAATTGGAGAATCGCTCCTTGCACATATCCACTGGGATGCGTTTCAAGAGACAAATGGATATCATCCAATGACTCCTTATTCAAGCCATCCCTAATGAATTGAATCTTATCTTCTCTGTTATCAGACACCATTTCTAAAGAACATAGGTTTTTATCGTATCTCATTCTGGCACACTTATGACAAGCAACATAAATTCTTTGAGCTCGTCGTTTTCTTGCATAATTTCCTTTACCACAACCAGGCATGTATGCAATAAATTTTGGAGGTAACTCACCTGCCAATCGTACTTTAGCCTCGATTAACCAACGGATATCAGCAGGTATGTTATTCCTCATGAGCAATCACATGCGTTCGGACCGGGCTTTATAGATTGTAAAAAGGGCATTCTGAGGAAGTGAAGGGAATCGCTTGTGAAGCTTCGCTAGAATCTCGTTTCTATCCATACCTTCGCCTCAGAATATCAGTTATTATGGAAAACTGAAGTAACCGACTTGATTGTCACGGAGTACCGTTATCTGCCACTTCAACGGGGTAACAAACTAAAGCACACAAACAGAAAAACAAATTAAAACACAAAAAGAAAATTAAAATCGTCCTTTTATTGATTTACCTCAAGCTCCAACTGGATGTCGTAAACACTTCTCTCAATGTCTCTGAGTTTGCTTTCTAAACCCTCAACATAGGCTACTAACTCTGGTGGCTGTAGAGCCCAAATGCGATGTGTTTTACAAAATTGAATCTGCCTTTTGAGATGAGTTTTAACACATTGAAGTGGTTTAAGAATGTTCAGGAGGAACGGTCTAAGTAAGGTACTCATGATTAAAAATGATAACAGAAAACTTAATAGTTAAACAAACACACTTATGTAAAAATAATTTCAATTAGCAAAAGAATAATATAAAGAAAAAAAATCAAATCACCGAAAAGAAAAAAATCAATTCAAATCTGGTGGGTCACTCAAATTTATTTCGGTGTCTTCTTTATGTGGTTGGTACTCTAGATATGGCTTTAATCTTTGACCATTAACTTTAAACGTGACACCGTTCTTTGGGTCTTTAATTTCAATTGCCCCATGTGGAAAAACAGTATGTACAATAAAGAGACCAGACCATCGAGAGCGTAACTTACCTAGGAATAGGTGCAAGCGAGAATTGAATAACAGCACTTTCTGACCTGGAGTGAAAGATTTTCTCATAATTTGCTTGTCATGGAAGACTTTCATTCGCTACTTGTAAATCTTGGCATTTTCGTATGCGAATTTCTTCAAGTTACGCTTGTAATCTTCTTTCTGCTGTCAAAGTTGAATTTCTTGATGGCCCAATACACACGATGCTCGAGTTCCACAGGTAGGTGGCAAGCTTTTCCATACACTAGCATGTAGGGTGACATCCCAATCGGGGTCTTCAAAGCCGTTCTATATGCCCATAATGCATCATCAAGTCTTAATGACCAATCTTTTCTGTCCGGCCTCACCGTCTTTTCTACTATATGCTTTATTTCTCGATTGGAGATCTCAACTTGGCCACTGGTTTGCGGATGATATGGGGTCGCCACTTTGTGAGTGATTGAATACTTTGTCAAAAGAGCTTTGAATGCTTTGTTACAAAAGTGGGCACCACCATCACTGATTATTGCTCGCGGGAATCCAAAGTGTGAAACAATGTTGCTTTTCAAAAATCCTATCACCACTTTGTGATCATTGGTTCTACATGCAATTGCTTCTACCCATTTCAATACGTAGTCAACAACAACCAATATGTATTGATGGCCAAAAGAAGGGGGAAAGGGTCCCATGAAGTCGATACCCCATACGTAAAAAATTTCAACCACTAAAATTGGATTTAGTGGCATCATGTTCCTTCATGTAATGCTCCCCATTCGTTGACACCTATCACATGAAAAATAGAAAGTATAAGCGTCTCGAAATATAGTTGGCCAATAGAAACCACATTGTAAAACTTTAGTCATTGTTTTCTTAGCACTGAAATGGCCTCCACAAGCTTGTTCATGGCAGAATGAAAGAATATTCTGAATTTCATTTTTTGGGACATATTGTCTAACAATTTGATCTGCACAATACTTGAACAAATACGGGTCATCCCAAAAGAAATTCTTTATTTCTGCAAAGAATTTAGCCTTGTCTTGCTTGGTCTAATGCTCTGAAAGTTTACTTGTAACAAGATAATTAACTATATCAGCATACCAAGGTAATACTTCCACACTCATTAATTGTTCATCTGGAAATGACTCATTCAATATTAATGGCTCTGTAATTGTGTCAAAATAGAGACGAGAGAGATGGTCTACCACAACATTTTTGTGTCTTTCTTATCCTTGAATTCCATGTCAAATTCCTGTAAAAGTAACACCCAACGAATTAGTCTAGCTTTTGCATATTTCTTTGTGAGAAGATATTTAAGAGCAGCATGATCTGTGAATACAATTATTTTATAACTAATGAGATAAGATCGAAATTTCTCTAATGCAAACACTACTGCTAGCATTTCTTTTTCAGTAGTTGAATAGTTCAACTGTGCATCATTTAATGTCATACTAGCATAGTAAATAACATGGGGAATTCAATCAACTCTTTATCCTAATACTGCTCCTACTGCATAATTAGATGCATCACACATGAGCTCAAATGGTAAGCTCCAGTTTGGGGGTTGAATGATGAGTGATGATGTCAACAAATGCTTTAATTTTTCAAACGCAATAAGACATGAATCATCAAAGACAAAAGGTACATCCTTAGCAAGTAGATTGCATAAGGGTCTAGAAACTTTGCTAAAATCTTTAATGAAACATCTATAAAAACTAGCATGCCCAAGGAAATATCTTACTTCTCTGACTGTTTTAGGCGGAGGAAGATTAGAAATGAGATTCGCCTTGGCTTTGTCAACCTCAATACCTTTGCTCGAAATGATGTGACCGAGAACAATACCATGTTTTACCATAAAATGGCACTTCTCTCAATTTAAAACTAAGTTCTTCTCGATACATCTATGCAGAACTAATGTTAGATGATGTAAATATTGATCAAATGAATCACCAAAGACAGAAAAGTCATCCATAAAGACTTCAAGGAATCGTTCAACCATATCAGAAAAAATGCTCAACATGCATCGTCGAAATGTAGCAGGTGCATTACATAATCCAAATGGCATTCTCCTATATGCAAAAGTGCCAAAAGGGCAAGTGAAAGTTTTCTCCTGATCTTTTGGTGCTATGGGAATCTGATTATATCCTGAGTAGCCATCTAGAAAGTAATAAAATTCATGGCCTGCTAATCTATCAAGCATTTGATCGATAAATGGTAAAGGAAAATGGTCTTTACGTGTGACAGAATTCAACTTTCTATAATCAATGCATACACACCATCATGTAGTTACTCTAGTTGGTATCAATTCATTATCAACATTGGTAACTACTATGACTCCTGACTTTTTGGGGACAACTTGTACAGGACTGACCCATGAACTATCAGAAATTGGGTAAATGATACATGCGTCTAATAGCTTAAGGACTTCAGTTTTAACAACTTCTTTCATGTTAGGATTTAACCGACGTTGCATCTCCCTAGTAGGTTTAGCATTTTCATCAAGGTGAATGTAATGCATGCAGTCTACTGGGTTTATACCTTTTATGTTCGCTATGGTCCATTCTAATGCTCCTTTGTGCTCTTTTAAAACATCCAACAACTTACCTTTTTGTTCATCATTGAGGGATGCTGAGATGATTACCGGCAGAGTACTTTCTTCTCCCAAAAATGCATATTCCAATGTGTTGGGCAATGGTTTGAGCTCGAGTTTCGGTGGTGATTCTGATGATGGGATGAGTTTCTTTTCTGATGGTACTAGTTGGTCAACTCTTGACTTCCATTTATTAGTGTCCATGGATGGTGCTGAGTCAAGTAGGGCGTTGACCTCATCAACCGATCTGTCAATATCAAAATCCAAACCAAAGTGAGTTAAACATGTTTGTAAAGGATCATCACTAAGGTTTGAAACAAAAGTGTCATCAACTAATTCTTTAATTAAATCCACATCAACAATTCCATCATCTGCATTGTGAGGTTGTTTGGCAATGTTGAAAATGTTTAGCTCCATAGTCATGTTGCCAAAGGACAACTACATATTTCCAGTCCTGCATTGAATGTGAGCATCGGCGGTTGCCAAGAATGGTCGGCCTAGAATAATGGGGATGTGCTTTCTTGAATCCTGTATTGGTTGAGTGTCAATTACCTGGATAAGCACGTCCTCCACAATACCACGAGGTATTTTCGTGGACCGATCTGCAAGTTGTAACACCATTAGAGTTGGGTGTAATTCTCCCAGTCCAAGTTTCACGAATACAGAGTAAGGCAACAGATTTACACTAGCTTCTAAATCCAACAAAGCATTCTCAATTGTGTGGTTTCCTATGCTACATGAGATAGTGGGGGAGCCTGGGTCTTTGCATTTTAGAGGAATTTTATGTTGGAGTATAGAACTAAGTTTTCTGTTAAAAATGCCTTCTTTTGAACATGGATGTTTCTCTTTTTAGTACAAAGGTCTTTAAGAAACTTGGCATAAAATGGAACTTGCTTTATAACATCAAGTAAAGGGATGTTAACACTTACCTGTTTGAAGATTTCGAGAATCTCACCTGTGGATTTTCCCTTCTTTCCTTTCGCTAACCTCTGAGGAAATGGAGCTTTCGGAACGTATTCTCGTGGTTTGGTTTCTTCTCTCTCCTCCGGTGATGAGTCATCAGCATTTACAGGTACAATTTGATTTTCTTTTGTCACTGGCATCTCCACTTTATTGTCCACTTCTTTTCCTTTTCATAAGGTCATGACTGCTTTGACCTCTCCATGCTGCTGTGCTGAACTGGTACTTGCTTCATGCACTCCTTTAGGATTAGGCACCGGTTGACTTGGAAACTTGCCTTTCTCAACAGTCATTGCCAATGTCTGAACTGAAGAAGCAAGTTGTCCCACTATCTTCTCGGGGCTTGAAACTGATTGAGCTTGTGAGTTAAAGTATGCTCTCAACTCATTTCGTAGTCCATCAATGGTGCGATTCTGTTGCTCAATGGTAGAGTGAGTAACATTCTTGAAATTCTGGAATGCATCCTCCCATGGTTTAGGTTGAGAGTAGTTCTGATTCTAATTGTATGGTCTAAATAGTGGCTGAGAAGCTTGAGGAATTTATTGCATTGGTGGAGCTGGAGCCGCTGGTCCATTCTGTTGAAATCCTTGAGACCATGAAAAATTGGGGTGGTCTCTCCATCCAAGGTTATATGTGTTGGAGTATGGGTTGTAATTTGATGGCTTTCTCATTACACCTATGGCATTGGCTTGATCTGAGTATGAGTCATGGTCATGTGGCTCTGTTGATTTAGCAGTCGACAACGATGCTATTTGTCGAGAGAGACCTTCAATTATCGCTTTGACTTCTTTAATTTCTGAACTTGACTCACTAATGTGAACCTCATTTACTCCCTTAATTCTTCTAGTATTCCTGAGTGATCGACTCCGTTGTTGGGAATTATCCGCTTGTCGCTAGAAGAATTCCCAAATTTCTGATGCACCTTTTGACATTAGCTCTCCTCCACTTGTTGCCATTAGCCATTCTTGCACATTCGGCAATAATCCCTCCAAAAAGTATTGGCATTGGTGCCATTTCTCGTACCCATGATGTGGACACTTTAAGAGTAGCCCATTGAATCGCTCCCATGTTTCGAAAAACTGCTCGTCTTCTCTCTGGGTAAACTCCGAGATTTCCCTGCGAATAGCATTGGTTTTATGCACTGGGAAATATTTATTCAAAAATTTAGTTACCATTTGTTCCCATGATGTAATGCTATTAGCAGGCAAAGTATTTAACCATGAACGAGCTCTATCCTTTAAAGAAAATGGGAATAATATGAGTTTAACATCATCGTCTGAAAAATTATCGTATTTAAAAGTTTGACAAATAGCATGAAAATCATTCAGATAATTATATGGGTCCTCATTTTCTAGGCCATAAAATGTTGGGAGACAATTTAGCACACTAGGTTTTAGTTCAAAACTCCTAGCAGTTATATTTGGGTATCTTATGGATAATGTGCTGAAATTAGCTAAGGGATTGAAATAATCCTTAAATGGCCTCTCCTGTGGTGCTTGTAAATCCATTCCAAATTTATTTTTAACTTGTTTGTGTGTGCGAAGTGTTTTTTCTAGTTCAAGGTCTATAGGTTCAAGATTAGGTAATCATGACCTACGACCATGCATGTAAGAAACACAAAAATAAATGGGAACAAAACGAATAAAAATAAAGAAAAATGAGAAATTACGATACTAACCTTATTGTGCTGTTACAACCTTTCTATAAAAACACACTAAAATAAATACATGAAATAAATTAACTAAGAATAAATTAATAAGATAAAAAATTACAAAGAAAAATTAAAAATTAAATTGCAGAATTGTAAAGAATAGAGAAAGAAAAGAAATACTAACCTCTAAATGCAGATTCACTTTTTTTTTCTTTTCTTTTTTTTTAATAAAAAAAATACAAGAAAACAATTTAAAAGAAATTATTCACAAAAATTAATTCTATGAATTAAAATTACTTACCTCCCCAGCAACGGCGCCAAAAACTTGTTGTGCAAATTTTATTGAACTCGCAAGTGCACGAATCTATTGTAATATAGATCAATGGTGACGAGTGTCGATCCCACGAGGAGGTGGATTTTAATTGTGTGTAGAATTAATTTTGTAAATGGTGATTGGATTTGTGGTGGAAATGATTTGGAATATGCTAAAACTTAAATTAAAATGATGAGAATAAATTCTAAAATTAGAATTGAAATGGCGAGAATAAATTGAAGAGAATTCTATTGAAATGACGTACTTGGGTATCTGGATCCGTATCAACATGCACCATGAGCTAAATATTCCTTATTAATGCCAATTAAATCATGAGGGGGGAATTCACACCTCATGAACCACGCTCTAATCAATATGGTGCTAAGGGCTTATCGTGCCAAATAATAATAACCTTGTACTAGAGAGCCGGTGTAACCAATGCGGTATCTAGACAAGATTATTATTATTTGTCAATGAAAAGTCAAATCATCCACAAAAATTAGAGGGGAAAAGAAAATAAATTTACCAAATAAAGCCCATGACACATGTTGAGACTTCACCTTCAACCCAAGCTTGAAAGAAAATTAGCTACTCATAATTGAACTAGGGGCAAAATAAAATTTATTAAAATACGTAGAAAATACAAGATGTAGAAGGAATTACAGAAAATGGATCCCAAAAATGGATTCAGAGCCATCAAATTAGGGGGTGAGGCCCCCTTTTTATATATACATGGAGTAAATCATGGTCATCGGATTAAAAACAGTTTGGACGCTCAGGATTGTGCCACATCATCAGTCAACAGTACGCGGTTTGACCACGCGGATGAACAGTAACACAGTTTGACTCGGGTTGAACAGTGACGCGGTTTGATTGAAAATAATCCTGTGTGATGCATGTACTGTACGCGAGATTTTTAGTCCACTGATATGCTGCCACGTCACCATCAACAGTACATAAGAATTTTAGTCCAACAAGATCGTGACACCTCATCAGTCAATGCCACATCATCAGTCAATGCCACGTCATCGATCCGTCTATGTGAACAATGTCGTGAACAGTAACGTAAACAGTACCGTACACATGAATAGTACCGTACATGTGAACAGTGACATTTTTCCTTTTATGCTCCTCCTAAGGTTTTCGACCGTCCTGAGTTCAAAAGTGATGTCCGTTTTGCCGTCTGATCTCTCCTTTATTGTGAAATGACTATAATGCCTCTAAAATACATAAAATACTTAATTAAAATAACACACACGTAATTAAATCACAAGAAGGTTAAATACATAAAAGTAAGGGTTGTTAGTAAGACTTGAAATGTAAAATGACGGTTTTCTCCTTTATAAATATGCATTTTCTAACACTCAACAGATTCCTAAGACATAAGATTTTCTTTGCAGGGCTTGAAGAAAAAGAAAAATAAATGATACTTGGATAGCGGATGTTCTAGGCATATGACCGGAAACTGTGCATGGTTCTCAAGTTTCACCAACATCGAAAATGGTGGAGATGTATTCTTTGGAGATAACTCAAAAGGAAAAATTCTCAGAATTTGTAATGTTGGTAAAGTTTCTTCAACTCTAATTGAAAATATGTGTTTGGTTGAAAATTTGAAACACAATTTGATTAGCATTAGTCAACTATATGACAAAGGTTATAAAGTTGCTTTTGATAAATCAAGATGTGTTATTGAGAATGCATGTGATGGGAAAATTTTGTTTATGGGAAATAGATGTGGCAATGTTTACACGATTGACATAAAGTATGCATCTGCTCATGATAAATGTTTTTCGACATTGCATGATGATGGTTGGTTATGGCATAGAAGACTAGGACATGCAAGCATGGATTTAATTTCAAAATTTTGAAAAATGATTTAGTTAAAGGTCTTCCAAAAATTGGTTTTCAAAATGATAAAATTTGTAAAGCTTGTCAATTTGGAAAATAAATCAAAATCTCTTTCAAAAACAAGAATCATATCTCTACTTCAAAACTTCTTCAATTACTTCACATAGATTTGTTTGGACCTTTTAGATATGCTAGTTTAAGTGGTAAATTTTATGCATTTGTAATTGTAGATGATTATTCTATATACACATGGGTATTATTCTTAGCTAATAAGGATGATACCATTGATGCATTTAGAATTTTCTGTAAAAAGGTTCAAAATGAAAAGGGTTATTCTATTACTTGTATTAGAAGTGATCATGGTGGAGAGTTTGAAAATCATGCATTTGAAAATTTTTGTAATGATTTTGGCATTGAGCATCAATTTTCATCACCTAGGACTCCACAGTAAAATAAAGTTGTTGAGAGAAAGAATAGGTCTATTCAAGAAATGGCTAGGACCATGTTAAATGAAAATGCATTACCAAAATATTTTTGGGCCGAAGCCGTCAACACCGCTTGTTATGTTTTAAATCGGGTGTTGATTAGACTTCATCTCAATAAAACTCCCTATGAACTTTGGAAAGATAGAAAACCCAACATTGGTTATTTCAAAGTTTTTGGATGCAAATGTTTTATTTTAAACACAAAACATAATCTTTGTAAATTTGATCCAAAATCTGATGTTGGCATCTTTCTCGGGTATTCAAACTCAAGCAAAGCTTATAGAGTTTATAACAAAAGAACTTTAGTTGTGGAAGAATCCATGCATGTTATGTTTGATGAATCTAACCCCTCCTCTGCGGAGAAATGAGTTGTTAATGATGATGCAGATGGAGAGTTACAAGAAGAATCATCAAAAGAAAATCAAGAGAATGCACCACAAGAAAATCAAGAGAATAGACAAGAAGAACAAACAAATATGGAGCAACAAGAAGGTATTTCTCAAACACTTCCCAAGGAGTGGAGGTATGTTTCCTCTCATCCTAAGGACTTAATTTTAGGTGATCCTTCAAGAGGTATTACAACTAGATTATCACTTAAAAACATTTGTGAGCATGTTGCATTTATTTCTCAAATTGAACCAAAATCTTTTGCGGATGCGGAAAATGATGAGTCTTGGATTATGGCAATGTAAGAGGAGTTAAATCAATTTGAGAGAAATAAAGTGTGGGAATTGGTTCCGAAACCGGAATATCAAACCATTATAGGAACTAAATGGGTATTTAAAAATAAAATGGATGAATTCGGTGTGGTTGTAAGAAATAAAGATAGATTAGTGGCTCAAGGATACAACCAAGAAAAATGAATCGACTTTGATGAAACCTTTGCACCTGTAGCTAGATTGGAATCCATTAGGATGTTGTTAGCATTTGCATGTCAGAAAGATTTTTATTTTATTTCAAATGGATGTGAAGAGTGCTTTCCTAAATGGTTATATTATGGAGGAAGTTTATGTGAAACAACCCCCTGGTTTTGAAAATGAAAAATTTACAAATCATGTTTATAAGTTATCAGAAGCATTGTATGGATTAAAACAAGCACTTAAAGCATGGTATGATAGGCTTAAAAATTTCTTGTTGGATAACGGTTTTTCAATAGGAAAAGCGGATACTACCCTTTTTATTAAGAATAAAAATGAAGATATACTTGTTGTTCAAATTTATGTTGATGATATTATTTTTGGTTCTACTAATGAATCTTTGTGCAAAGAGTTTTCTTCTTGCATGATTAAGGAATTTGAGGTTGTTAACATGAATATGTTAATAATATTGATTTTGATGCAAATGGCTAATCGATAAAAATCCAGAGAGGTCATTTCATGTTAATCCTTAACCGTTTATTGTAAATGGATAACTAATGTTTATCTTGCAAGTCTCTGGAATTTTAACGGCAAAAGGGTAATCCTAAACGGCAAACTGTTTATTTGAAAATTGGCCCAATGGTAACTTTGACCAGCCTAAACGGTTAACCGGTAATGGTTAACGGCGAACCGTTTTCGATCAGAAAGTCTGTAACGGCTAGTTTTTCAGCTCCAACTATAAATAAGCTTATCCAAATTCAAACAAGATTGATCACAACACGACTTTTGAGCTTATATTCGAGAATACAATCTTCATAGAGTTTTAAAAACACATTCTTGCTTCATCTATTCACACATTGGGCATTGATTTGTAATCTTAAATATTGTGTGAGAGAAAAACAATTTTTAATCTTTTACTTTGAGTGATTGTAAGTGTTGGGATACACTTGGGTTAAGAGATTGGGGATAATCTCTTGTTGTAAAGGTTCATTGACACCTTGGAAGTCAAGTGTAAGCATTTGAAGCCTTGGAGGCTTGCTTAGTGAAATCCTCAAGCCCGGAAAGCTTAGAGGCGTGGACGTAGGCGAGGTTAGCCGAACTACGTAAAAATCTTCGTGTTTGAATCTCTCTTCCCTTATCTTTTTATATTGTAATTTATTTAATTGTTATTCTATTAATTTCATTTTAGATTTGCATGATAATTTGTTTTAGAATCTAATAATTTTTTAGAATCCCAATTCACCCCCCTCTTAGGTTGCGCACTTGTATTTCAATTAATATCAGAGCATTGTTCTCTTCTTAGGACTTAATCGTCTAGAGTAAAAGATCCATGGCAACCCTAAATGACTCAACCTTTAGAAAAGGGCAATCTACAACTAGACCACCGTTCTTTGACGGTAATGACTATGCATATTAGAAAACTAGAATGAGAATCTATTTGCAAGCTTTAGATTATGAAATTTGGGAAGTTGTTTGTGATGGTCCATTCATGCCTATGTTTAAAGATGAAGTAGGAGATGATATTCCTAAACCATCAAGTCAATGGAGTGAGTTAGAAAAGAGAAAAATGTCCTTAAACTCCAAGGCAATGAATGCCTTGTTCTGTGCTCTCGATAAGAAAGAATTCCATAGAGTATCTAGCTGTGAAAGTGCACAAGAAATATAGAATAAACTTGAAGTTGTCTATGAAAGGACAAATCAAGTTAAAGAGTCTAAAATTAGTAGATACACTCGTCAATATGAATTGTTCCAAATGGAACAAAATGAAAATGTGTATTCTATGTATACTAGATTTACGGACATAGTGAACACCCTAGGAGCTTTGGGAAATACCTTCTCAAATAGCAAAAAAGTTAAGAAAATCATTAGGTCACTTCCAAAAGAATGGAGACCTAAAAGAACCGCTATTGAAGAGGCTAAAGATTTAAATACTTTACCTTTTGAAGATTTAATTGGTTCTCTCATTTCTTATGAAGAAGATTTGGCAGCAGAAAAATGGCATGAGGAGAAGAAGAAAAGCATTGCTCTCAAAGCTTCAAAATATGAGAGTGATGGGGAGAGTGAACCCGATGATGAAGAGCTGGTCATGCTACCAAGGAGGTTCAGAAAATTCTTCAAGAAAATCAGAGAGTGAAGAAATTTCAGAAACTTCAAGAACCAAAGAGAGAAGAAAGAGGTAATCACATGCTATGAATACAAGAAGCCTGGCCATATAAGATTGGAGTGCCCACTTATCAACAAACTCAAGAAGAAAGCCATGGTTACAACTTGGGATAATAGCGAGGAAGATTCAAGTGATGAAGAAGGGTCGCAAGAAGTATCAAACCTAGCACTTATGGCAATAGGAGGGGATGATGATCTCAATGAGGTAAGTGATCCCACCTATGATGAATTGTATGATGCTTTTAAAGAATTGCATAATGAGTTGATGAAGATTGGTAAAAAGAATGTATGTCTTAAAAAGGAAATGGTAAAGCTTAAAAATGAAAATGATTCTCTAAATGCTAAAATTGCATGCCTAGTAGTAGATAACAAAACATTGCATGATGAAATTGCATTATCAAATGAGAAACCTAGCATCTCACATGAGCATTTAGAATTACACATAGATGATTTGAAAAATGAAAACAAAATGCTTAAGAAAAATAGCAATAAGTTGAATGAGATTGTTTTGAAATTTACAAATGGGCAAAAGATGTTGGATAACATGCTTAATTCACAAAAATGTGTATTTGACAAAGGAGGTATTGGTTATAAGTAAGGATGGCAATGGATTGGATCTGATCCAAGATCCACGTGATCCAAATCCAATCGGATCGGATTTGGGTTGGTCTAAAATGAATTTAGATCGGATTTGGATATTGATGTACAGATCTAAGACGGATCTGGAGCAGGTCTAGATCTATCTTAATATCTAAATCCATATCCATATCCACCCATCTTTTAATTTAATTTTATTTTAAAAGTCTCTTAACAATTGTAGAATTATAATGATAATAAATTTTATTCATAGCATATTAGTGGTATTTATCATGCATTTAAACTCTTAAAACTTAAAGGTTAGTTTTGTAAATTTAAAGGTCAACCAGCCCCAAAGCATGTACATGCAATATTTAAATTGCAAGCCAAGTAATACAACTTGGTAATTTATTTTACTATATTGGCCAAATAATTTTTAAGGAATATAGTTATTCATATATTTAGTCAAATATGACCATAATAAAAATAATAAAACACTAAATATAAATCATATTTAATTTATATGTCATTATCTAATGTTGTAAGAATGAGAGTGGGTGTGTGTGGATATTATAATGATACAGGAGACAATAGAATATTAGATTGATCTTACTCCTGTAATTACTTTTGAAGAATATTTTATTATTTTTCTTATTTGTTGTTTTGGTGTAAAAGTATAAACTACAATATTTATTATATTTTGAGATAAATTATATAATTTATTTGTTATCAAAACATTTTAGCCTTCAATTTTCATTCTAAAAAATTATTACTTTTTTATTACTGAGTTTTAGAATTCATGACGGATCTAGAGTATATTTGGATTTTAATTTTTTTTTTCGGATTTGGAGCAGATATAGATATTTATTTCTTTTTTGGATATGGATATGGAGCGAAAAATATGGATTCATGACGGATCTGGAGCATATACGGATCTTGTTTTTTATTATAGATCTAGATCTGGAGCAGAGTAGATCCAACCCATATCTGCCTCATTGCCATCCCTAGTTATAAGCCAAACTTGAAACAAAAATATTATAAAAACTACTTTGTGAAGAGTACATCTAGTAATAATCAAATTGTATGTTATTTTTGTAATCAAGATGGTCATATGAAAAATAGATGTTCAGTAAAAAGAAATGCATATTATGGTATGAAATGCATTTGGGTTTCAAAAGAAATCACTACTAACTCTCGAGGACCCAAAAAGCTTTGGGTACCTAAAACTTGAGATTTTCTTGTAGAGCTTGAAGAAGAAAAAAAATAAATGGTACTTGGACAGTGGTTGTTCAAGGCACATGACCGAAAACTATGCATGGTTCTCCAGCTTCACCAAAATTGAAAATGGTGAAGACGTATCTTTTGGAGACAATTCAAAAGGAAAAATTCTTGGAATTGGAAATGTTGGTAAAGTTTCCTCAACTCTAATTGAGAATGTATGTTTGGTTGAGAACTTGAAACACAACTTAATTAGTATTAGTCAATTACGTGACAAAGGTTATAAAGTTATCTTTGATAAATTTAGTTGTGTTATTGAGAATTCATGTGATGGCAAGATCTTATTTGTTGGAAATAGATGTGGTAATGTCTATATCATTGACATAGAATGTGTATCTACTCTTGATAAATGCTTTTCCGCATTGCATGATGATAGTTGGTTATGGCATAGAAGGTTAGGACATGCAAGTATGGATTTGATTTCGAAAATTTCAAAAAATGATTTAGTTAAAGGTCTTCCAAAAATTGGTTTTCAAAAAGATAAGATTTGTGAAGCTTGTCAATTTGGAAAACAAATCAAAACATCTTTCAAAAATAAAAATCATATTTCTACTTCAAAACCACTTCAACTTCTTCACATAGATTTATTTGGGCCTTCTAGATATGCTAGTCTAAATGGCAAATATTATGCATTTGTGATAGTGGATGATTATTCTAGATATACATGGGTATTATTCTAGATATACATGGTTATTATTCTTAGCTAATAAGGATGATGCTATGGATGCCTTTAAAGTGCTTTGTAAGAAAATTCAAAATGAAAAAGGGTATGGTATTGCATGCATTAAGAGTGATCATGGAGGAAAGTTTGAAAATCATGCATTTAAGATTTTTTGTAATGATTTTGGCATTGAGCATCAATTTTCATCACCTAGAACTCCACAACAAAATGGAGTTGTTGAGAGAAAGAATTAGATTAATTCAAGAAATGGCTAGGACTATGTTGAATGAAAATTCATTGCCTAAGTATTTTTGGGCCGAGGCCGTCAACACCGCTTGTTATGTTTTAAATCATGTATTGATTAGACCTAACCTTAACAAAACTCCATATGAGCTTTGGAAACATAGAAAACCCAATATTGGTTATTTCAAAGTTTTTGGATGCAAATGTTTTATTTTGAACACAAAAGACAATCTTGGCAAATTTGATCCAAAATCTAATGTTGGTATTTTTCTTGGATATTCAAACTCAAGCAAAGCTTATAAAGTTTATAACAAAAATACATTAGTTGTAGAAGAATCTATGCATGTTACATTTGATGAGTCTAACCCCTCCTCTACGGAGAAATGAATAAATTATTATGATACAGATGGAGAGTTACAAGAAGAACCATCAAAGGATAATCAAGAGAATGCACCACAAAGAAATCAAGAGGATGAATAAGAAGAGCAAACAAATATGGAGCAACATGAAGGTACTTCTCAAGCACTCCCTAAGGAGTGGAGGTATGTTTCGTCTCACCCTAAAGATGTAATTTTAAGAGATGCCTCACGAGGTGTTACAACTAGATCATCACTTAGGAATACTTGTGAGCATAATGCATTCATTTCTCAAATTGAACCCAAATCCTTTGCGGATATAGAAAATGATGAATCTTGGATTATGGCAATGCAAGAGGAGTTAAATCAATTTGAAAGAAACAATGTGTGGGAATTAGTTCCTAAACCGGAACATCAATTCGTCATAGGTACTAAATGGATATTTAGAAATAAGATGGATGAATCCGGGGTAGTTGTAAGAAATAAAGCTATATTAGTGGCTCAAGGTTACAACCAAGAAGAAGGAATTGATTTTGATGAAACTTTTGTACCTGTTGCTAGACTAGAATCAATTAGAATGTTGTTGGCATTTGCATGTAATAAAGATTTCATTTTATTTCAAATGGATGTGAAAAGTGCTTTCTTAAATGGGTATATTATGGAAGAAGTGTATGTAAAACAACCCCCTAGTTTTGAAAATGAAAAATTTCCAAATCATGTTTATAAGTTGTTTAAAGCCTTGTATGGATTAAAACAAGCACCTAGAGCATGGTATGATAGGCTTAAGAATTTCTTGTTAAAAAATGATTTTTCAATGGGTAAAGCGGATACTACTCTCTTTGTCAAAAATAAGGACAAAGACATACTTGTTGTTCAAATTTATGTTGATGATATTATTTTTGGTTCTACTAATGAATTGTTGTGTAAAGAATTTTCATCTTGCATGAGTAATGAATTTGAAATGAGTATAATGGAAGAGTTGAAGTACTTCCTTGGGCTACAAATAAAACAAAATGAGGAAGAAATTTTCATAAATCAAGCCAAGTATGTAAAAGATTTACTCAAAAGATTCGGCATTGATGACTCAAATACCAAAAATACTCCAATGAGCACAAATGAGGAAGGAATTTTCATAAATCAAGCCAAATATGTAAAAGATTTACTTACAAGATTCGGCATTGATGACTCAAAGACAAAAAATACTCCAATGAGCACAACAACCAAACTTGACAAAGATGAAAAAGGCAAAGAAGTGGATATCAAAATGTATTGAGGTATGATCGGATCTGTACTTTATTTAACTGCAAGTAGACCCGATATCACGTTTAGTGTATGTTTGAGCACAAGATTTCAATCATGTCCCAAGGTATCCCATTTGCTTGTTGTTAAAAGAATTTTCCGTTATTTAAGTGGAACTATAGATATTGGCCTTTGATATCCTAGGGGAACTCATATAGATTTAACATATTATTCGAATGCGGATTTTGCCGATTATAAAGTTGATAGGAAAAGCACTAGTGGAACATGCTATATCCTAGGTCACTTACTTGTTTCATGATTTAGCAAGAAACAAAATTCTGTTGCACTCTCAACTACTGAGACTGAATATATAGCTGCAGGAAGTTGTTGTGCACAAGCTCTTTGGATGAAACAAACACTTAGAGACTATGGTATTAACCTAGAATAAATTCCTATTAAGTGTGATAATACTAGTGCTATAAATCTTTCAAAGAATCCCATTCAACACTCTCGAACCAAATATATAGAAATAAGACATCATTTCTTGAGAGATCATGTTCAAAAGGAAGATATTGCATTAGAATTTATTTCTACAGAAAAACAACTCGCCGATATTTTTACCTAACCTCTTGGCGAAGAACAATTTTCAAAGATTCGGTATGAACTTGAGATGATGAAATTTTCACATTAACGTCTCTATTCATGCTATTGAGTGTATTGAATTGATTGACTTAGTGGTGATTTGATGATTTAAATGCTTAAGCTTGATATTCAAATGATGTGCTTGCTTTATTAATTCTTGATTGATTATATGAATTAATTGCTTGAATACATGTTCATGAATCATGCATTAAAATGGCTCATAAAACATTTTTGGATCAATTAAATGATCTTGAAATGTATTATTTGCTGGCCAAAAATTAAATCAAATGTGCGAAATTATAGATGAAATAAACGGATAACCTTTTTCTATAAACGGTGTACCGTTTTTATTCCAGAAACTAGATTATGATGTCTGACTTTTACCCTTTTATCGTTTGATGCTATCGGTAAACCGTTTAAAAATAGAAACTAGGAGTTGCTCTCTGGAAAATTACTCCTTAACCGTTAAAAGGATAACCTTTCACCGTTTCCGATTAATTAGTCTCTGGAAAGTTACTCCCTAACGGTTTAAATAAACAGTTAACCGTTTTCGTGCGATATAAAAACTGTTCCAAGGGTTTCCTCTCTCTTCTCAGTTGCCCTCTTACCGTTTCAGCCATTGTTGTGCAGCCGAAGCTTTCTTTATCCTCAAACCTCCATTTTTATTGATTTCTTTGCCAAATCACACCTAAAACATCATTTCCCATCATCTTTAGATCTTTTTTTACCGATTCAAATCTTCAAATCTAGCCTGAAATCGAAAAATCCCAAATCAATACCTTAAGGGCAACCGGTTAGGTTTCGTCATTTTTTACCTAATTTGTGTCCTTTTTCCACCAAATTAAGCTTCGAAATTCCATCCTCCACTCTTCTCTAATCCCAAAATCAGTTATTTTTCGACCAAAGGCATTGTTCTCATAATTCCTCATTCTCTCTGTTCTGTACCATGGCTGAGTCATCTCGGAGAACTCGAAGGAGGAAAGATACGCCTCAATGGAATCCCATACCACCACGGGCAGTCACTGAATTCGTAAGAATTCATTTTCCCACACCCTCATTGGCCAAGCGTTTCGAGGACCGTTTCAATGGCAAAAAGGTACTTGATTCGTTTTATGTTGACATAGAAGACTTTATAACCTTAATTGTGTGTGGTAGAAGTGTTAGAAATATGCTTCAACCTTGGGAGTCCGCCATTGATTTTGATGACCGAGTATATCCAAATTTTGTGCGAGTTTTCTATTCGAACATGGAAATCTCCGCAACTCGCCTAGATAAGATAGTTACTCAAGTTGGGGGTGTTCATATTGAATTTGATGATGAAGACCTCAATGGCTTTCTAGGTATATCTAGTGATGGTCTTAAAATCTATACATCTAGAAAAGCTCTTTCCTTTGACAGTTTTCGTCATGATGATGGAGTTCGTAATATTTGTCGGCGTGAAGATCTTAGTTATGAGACTTGTCACTTACCTTTTAAGTCACAACTTTTACCTCTACAAGTTCGCATACTTCACACAATTTTACAGCATATAGTGACACCTAGGAAGGGTCACTCGGATGAGATTATGAAGTTAAACGTTGGCTTACTAGATAGCCTCATTTCCAGTCGACCCATTAACCTCGGCTATGTTATTGTGAGGCATATGTTGAGTACTCCAGCGGTTAAACACCGCTTGCTTCCATATGGCAGTATCATTACTAAGCTACTGCGATGCTTTGAGATGCCTATTCTAGATGCCGGTTATACGGAGACTAGACGGATTGGTCCAGAGGCCATGGCTGGTATTGGGTTTTCTCGACAGAATGGCAAGTGGATAAAGACTAAAAACTCCAAAAATCGAGTTACTTTGATTGCTCCTGAGGATGATCGGAAGGTCAACGATGTCTATACTCCCGATCAACTTCTAGATTTTCGATTAGGAGATTATCCACCTCCTTCGCATCGTCGTTCTGTCCCCCAGCCTCCAGCAGACTCTGACTCTAAGGAGCGAGAGATGGATGCTGACATTCCATCTACTTCGATGCCCCTTCCAACTCCAAAGACCCGCTCCTCCCCTCTCTGAGCGGCCCTCGAGCCCCCTCGGCTCACCTCTTGATGTGTGTGCAATTGATTACTGATGTTCGTAGGCTTTCGGAGCGGCAACAGCTAATTATCGATCAGTTGGACACTTTCTCGCGTGACCACCAACAGCTCTAACCTTCCAACAGCATTGATCAACAGCTTATCGGCTCTTCTCCCCTATTTCAGTTATGATCCGGGGAGCACATCTTCTCCTCCTCCATAGTTTCTGAGTTCTATTTTCGTACATACATTTCATATTTTGTTTATTTGTGTGTTGCTATTTATATTTTTATATACACTGCTACCTCTATATGATCTTGATGGATTTTGATAACATGTTTTTTTTGTGATGTTCTTGATGTTGGATGACTTGATATTGGTTGATGAAATTGTTGGTTTATTGATTGATGGAGTTGTTGGTGTATTAGTTGATGGAGTTGTTATTAATATATTTTGGAAGTTTTTTTTTTAATCTCATTTTGTATTACTGATTTTGCTCCATTTTAAGAGGAAACTCTGCCAAAATTTTCGCTCGCCAAAACTGGGTAACTTCTTTCTTCTACGGATTTACGGATTTTTTTTTCTCTTTTCTTTTTGATGATAAAGGGGGAGATAATTATGGGGAGATTTAAAATGAATTTTGTTTTTAAAATGTTTCCTTGAGCAAAAATCATTTTATTAGACATTTTTTTTAAATTTTTGGTCATATATTAAGGGGGAGCATATATTACGAGGGAGCAAAATATTAAACGAAGTTTGTCATCATCAAAAAGGGGGAGATTGTTAAAATGAATATGTTAATAATATTGATTTTGATGATAACAAACTTTAAATGATTTTTGATTAAATGTTGGAGCTATTCCTTAATAAACGAGAGCCTTATAATCATTCCAATTATATTTATAAAAGATGGATCACTGTTAAATTTCAAATTAGAAAATGATTCTCTGTAAAATCTGGCTTAAATTATGATTCTGCACATAAACGGTGAACCGCTTATTGAAACGGCTAACCGATAAAATCCAGAATGAAGGATTGAACCTGGAAACAAATGGCAAAAGTTTAACTGAAATTGATAGGGCTAACTTGTTCTACAAGTTACTAGAAACAAACGGCGAACTGTTTATTGCAAACGGCTAACCGATAAAAATCCAGAGAGGTCATTTCATGTAAATCCTTAACCGTTTATTGTAAACGGATAACTAATGTTTATCTTGCAGGTCTCTAGAATTTTAACGGCAAAAGGGTAATCCTAAACGGCAAACCGTTTATTTGAAAATTAACTTTTGACCAAATTTAAATGGTTAATTTTTTTTCCAACTATAAATAAGCTCATCCAAATTCAAACAAGATTGATCACAACACGACTATTGAGCTTATATTCAAGAATACAATCTTCATAGAGTTTTAAAAACACATTCTTGCTTCATCTATTCACACATTAGGCATTGATTTGTAATCTTAAATATTGTGTGAGAGAAAAACAATTTTTAATCTTTTACTTTGAGTGATTGTAAGTGTTGGGATACACTTGGGTTAAGAGATTGGGGATAATCTCTTGTTGTAAAGGTTCATTGACACCTTGGAAGTCAAGTATAAGCATTTGAAGCCTTAGAGGCTTGCTTAGTGAAATCCTCAAGCCCGGAAAGCTTGGAGGCATGGACGTAGGTGAGATTGGCCGAACCACGTAAAAATCTTCGTGTTTGAATCTCTCTTCCCTTATCTTTTTATATTGTAATTGATTTAATTATTATTCTATTAATTTCATTTTAGATTTGCATGATAATTTGTTTTAGAATCTAATAATTTTTTAGAATCTCAATTCACCCCCCTCTTAGGTTACACACTTGTATTTCAGAGATGAGCATGATGGGAGAATTGAAGTATTTCCTTGGACTTCAAATCAAACAAAACAATGAGGGGATCTTCATCAACTAAGCCAAGTATGTCAAAGACTTACTCAAGAGATTTGGCATTGATGAATCAAATACCAAGAGTACTCCAATGAGCACAACAATCAAGTTTGATAAAGATGAAAAAGGTAAAGAGGTTGATATTAAAAAGTATCGAGGTATGATCGGCTCTTTACTTTACTTAACCGCAAGTAGACCCGATATCATGTTTAGTGTATGTTTGTGTGCAAGATTTCAATCATGTCCCAAGGAATCTCATTTGCTTGCTGTTAAAAGAATTTTTCGTTATTTGAGTGAAACCAAAGATATTGGCCTTTGGTATCCTAGAGGAACTCATATAAATTTAACTTGTTATTCGGATGCCGATTTTGCCGGTTACAAGGTCGTTAGGAAAATTACTAGTGGAACTTGCCATTTTCTTGGTCATTCACTTGTTTTATGGTTTAGTAAGAAACAAAATTATGTGGCACTCTCAACTACTGAGGCGGAATATATTGCCTCAGGTAGTTGTTATGTACAAGCACTTTGGCTGAAACAAACACTTAGGGACTATGATATTAATCTTGAACAAATTCATATCAAGTGTGATAATACTAGCGCCATAAATCTTTCAAATAATCTCATTCAGCACTCCAGAACCAAGCATATAGAGATTAGACATCATTTCTTGAGAGATCATATACAAAAGGGTGATATTGCATTAGAATTTATCTCTACGGAAAAACAACTTGCCGATATGTTTACAAAACCCCTTTGCAAAGAACAATTTTCAAAAATTCGACATGAACTTGGGATGATGAAATTTTCGCATTAACATCTCTATTTATGTTATTGAATCTATTAAAATTGTTTGCTTGATGATTGTTGATGTGTATGAAGTGTTTGAGCATGTTAGATATATGAGGTGTTTGATTTATTAATTTTTGAATGCTTATGTGCTTCATGAATATATGCTTGTTGGATGGATTATTTGTTTGAATTAATCATCTTTTGAATGTTTAAAATCATGATTCATGCATTAAATTGGCTCTTGAGATGTTTCGGGATCACGAAATGATCACAAAATTGATCAAAATTAGCCGGAAATCAACTAGAGTGCAGATGGACAGCAACAAGGCGGCTAGCCGCTTGGAAACTGTCCCAAACTCGAGAGCAAGCGGCTAGCCGCTTGGTCACAGGTTTGATGTAATTTTTTTTTTTTTTTGCTTCTTCTTCTTCATTCATTATTTTTCTACACTTGTTCTTTCTCTCACCCAAACCGTGAAACACCTCCCCATTTTCACTTCCAATTTCTTCCTTTTTCATCCATTTTTATGCCCAAATCAACCATTCAAACTAATACCGATGCATTTCATCTTCATTAAACACTTCTCTATCACATTTCTTCACTTGTTCTTCATCATTTCATTATCATCTCACTCACGCGTGAATAGCGCTTCTCCATTTTCTTTCTCAAATATCTTCATCTTTTACTCATTTTCTTTGTTAAAATCAATCACTCAAATCATTATTCATCCATTATTCCTTCAATTTTCACTCTCAAAACAACATTTCATCAACTTTCCACATAAAACCCAAAATCAAATCTCACTCTATCAGTTTCTCTCTCTTCATTTTCAAGCTTCCCTTAGCCCATTTTTAATTTAATCTACATCATAAATTAACTTCATTCATCTCTAAGATTACTTTTCTTGCCTCAAACAAATCCATTTCACTCAAATTTTTTTTAAACCCGAAATTGCATTTTTTTTTCTTCCAACAATGGCGGGTGGTAATAAGTCCAAGGGTAAAAATGTGGCCAAGAAGCGTAAGGATAGTCATGGCAACAATTCGGAGTTTATTTTGACTCATTTTCCACGACCCCTGCTTCGGAAATGTTTTCTCAACACTTTCAAGCCAAGGTCGGTCATTACTTCTTATTTTGTCAATCTCAGTAATATGGAGAATTTAGAAATTTGTGATAAATCTCTTAAAGATTTCCTTATTGCTATGAGATGGAAGAATGTGTTGGTTGTTAATGAACATTATTATGAAAATTTAGTCAAGGTTTTTTATTCAAATATGGATACGGAAGTTTCGAATAGAATTGTTACTGATGTTGGGGGAGTTCATATTGAATTTGATGTTGCTTTGTTAAATTCTATCCTTGGAACTCCAAATGAGGGATTGGAACTATATAGTGCTAAAGCCAAAATAAAAAATCCTTGGTTTTCACTTGAGAATGTTGTTCGAAAAATTTGTCGACGGCGTGATTTGTCCTCTGTGTTTTGTCAATCAGCTTTGAAATCTCAAGTCTTACCTCTCCAAACTAGAATTCTTCATTATGTTTTTCATCATGTTATTACTCCTAGGTCTGGTCATGCAGATGGAGTGAGCCGTTTAGATGTAGCCATATTGGACTGTATTCTAAAGGAGAGGGTGCTAAATATTGGTTATATTATCTTTCATCATATGCTTAGCACTCCCTGTTTAGCCAAAATATCCCTTCCTTATACTAGTATTATTACCCAAATTCTAGAGTTTTTTCGAGTTCCTATCACCGAGCCAATCTCCTTGAATTCGAGGGAATTAGGCGATGAAGCAATCGCTAATTTGGGTTTTTATTGGAGGAACGATAGATGGTATAAAGATCAAAGAAACAAAAAGATTACAGAACTTGCTCCTACAGATCATCGTTTCTTTAACGATGTCCATCCCCCACACTTGCTTCCTGATCTTAGTGCTCCACACCGCTCACATCCTCCACCTTCTGAGGGCCATTCCCACTCTACTTCAGCTGATTTTGAGGATCTGTTGCAGCAGCTGTTAACTAAAGTGGATTCACTTTCTGAGCGGCAAGACAAACTTCAATCCCAGCTTGAAGCTTTTCACCTTCAGTCGATTTCCGAGCGAGAGCGTCTCTTTGCTCAACAGCAGCAACTTCTTGATGGCCAGCAGCAACATTTTACTGCTCTTGGATTTCCACCACCATCCTCTTCATCGCATCCACCATCTCTTTAGCACTCTATTTTTATTGTTTTTCATTTGTCACTCTGCACTACATCTTTACATGCATTATTATTTTTAATTTGCGGATGATATCTTGTTGTTTGATATTTGGATATGTTGTTTTTAATATGTGGATTGAGGATGCTTGTTATTTGATCTTCAAATATGTTATATTTGGATGATGTTTTCGGATTCTTGGAATATTATAACTCTTTGGTTAATTATACGCTTCATTCTTATGTGTTGCTTGATGAATTGATGGAATGTTGGTTCATGATCTTTTTATCGTTAATTGGTTGTTTGGTTATATGTTTCTTGATTAAGCTTTGACATATTATCGATCTTAGTATGAATTTCTAGTAATTTTGATGATGAAGGGGGGGAAGTCATGTATTTTGAATATGAAGACATATAATATGTATTTTGATCTTAAAGTATTTGTGTATATTTTTGAAATATTCAGGGGGATTTTTTGTTTTGCATTTGATTTATATGTTTAATTATATATGCCATGTATTAAGGGGGAGTATAAATGTCAAAATACATGAGATGTTTGTCATCATCAAAAAGAGGGAGATTGTTAGCCTAAAGGGCTACACATAATGTAATTTTAATGATAACAAACATATGTATTAAGTGATTTAATAGATATTGTATTTCACATTTTCACTAGTTTTTGAAGGGTAATATTTATGCAAGTGAATCAAGTGAAATCAAACTCAAGACACTCAACGGACAACGGCAAAATCAAGAATAAAGTTTAGAGCTCAACGGACAAATTAGTGCGATAAATTCTTGTAAAGCCGGTATGATTTAATTGATGCATGATTTAGCATTTGAGAAGTTCAAGAGATTAATTTAATTAATTACTTTTTATAAACTAAAAGGTTTTATTTTTATAAGATAAAGTACCTTGTGGTTTTGAGTAATTTGGACTTAAATGCAAAGTTTTTTATTTTAATAAGTATTATTATTGAATTTCGAAGTTGGACCTTTTTACAAACATTTGAAATATTTTGGGCTATACTATAATTTATGAATATTTTGGACTAAAGTGAAAGGTTTTGAGAACTTTAAAAAAATATGGGTGTTATGTTGAAAAGGACCTTTTTGCGAAAGAATAATATCTTTGGGGCCATATCATAATTTCAGAAAGTTTTGGAAAGAATTATTATTAAGAAATTCTAAAATTGGACCTATTTGTAAAGTTTTATGACATTTTGGATTGTAGTATAATTATAGAAAGTTTTGGAAAGACAACTATTATTAAGAAATTCTAAAATTGGACCTATTTGTAAAGTTTTATAACATTTTAGGTCGTAGTATAATTATAGAAAGTTTTGGGTCAAAGTATAATTTTAGTGAGCATTCAAAAAATAATAACATCATCATGAGGATAAATCAAGTGGCTAAAGTTTTCGGACTTTAACTATAAAAACTCAACTCCAACTTCATTTTAAGAAAAAATGCAAGCAAATATAAGATCATACAACATATATTGAGGTTCCAAAACGCAAATCATCATAGATTGAATCATTGTTGAGCTATTATTTGCATATCCACTCTTAAAGAGAGTTTTTGTTGTAATTTTCATTTCTTATCAAATTGTGAGAGTGTAAGTGTGAGAAACACTTGGGGTGAAGAGATTGGGGAGATAATCTCTTGATTGTAAAGGTTCATTGACACCTTAGAAGTTAATTGTAAGAACTTGAAGTCTTGGGAGGCTTGGATAGTGAAATCCTCGAGCTTAGTTGGGTTGGAGGCGTGGACGTAGGTGGGGATTGCCGAACCACGTAAAAATCCATGTGTTTGTTTTTCTCTTCCCTTACTCTTTTATTTTTATGCTTGTTTGAATTTATTGTTTTCTATTCCATTAAGGCGTTAGATTAATTTGTTGTGCGAATTGTATTGCATAATTTTTAAAAACCCAATTCACCCCTCTCTTGGGTTGCATAACTTACATTTCACATGTGTCACTTCTCATCCATCTCGATATGTTGCAATGCTCGAGATCAAGCTTCTCAATAAAATAAAAGACGACGCTTTTGAAAGGAGTGCCACAATTTTCCCAAACACATGTTCTTCTGAAAGTGTGTCAAGGTGTGCTGGTGACCAAATGTGCCTGTTAACAAGACTTATTGGTGGAAGTGGGCCACATAATCAACCAGAGGCTTGAGTTCCCCTAATTTAATGAAGGCAAGGTTGGATGGTACCTGATCGTGGGAAGCGGTGTAGCCAAATTCATGATGAACTCTATGAGTTTGGTCTAGGGAAGATTTAATTTCTTGTGCAAAAATTGTTCTAGAGTAAACATTTAAATTAGTATTATGTTTTTGTAGACTTATTTTGGAGGAATATTTTAATGCAGACAAAAGTGCTAAATTTGACTTATGCTTCCCATTTTTGTAATATAAGTATTGAGTTTTACCAGTATTACAATTGTCTGATACATGTTTTGTTCATATTATGCTTAAGTTTGATGGAGTAGAATGAAATAATATCAATTCATAACTATTCTCATTTTGTTTTATACATTTTCAGGCTAATGGAAGCAAACGTGTCAAGTGCTGCACCACAATTAGTAGATGTGGTCCATGTGGAAGATGATGATCAAATAGGAAATATTATTAATGACTATTAGATGTTGTGGAGTCTAGTTCTGATAGGGGTGGCAAAACCGAACCGATATTAAGGCATTTTTGTAATTTCACTACAACATATATATACACACACAAACCACACCTGTTTGCACCAGCACCACTCTCTCACTGCCATTCCTTCCACGCTCCCTCGCCAGCTAGCTAGCCAACCAGGTAACTAACAAACTTGCTCTATTTTTTCCTTTTTTTAAAATGGGTCTATTTTTTAAAAATAATTCTTTAATCTTTTGTAATTTCATGTTTGTCTTATTTATTATTACCGTATTAAATTATTAATAGTATTTAGTTTTATTATCTTTGTCTGAATATGCATATGTTACTATATTTTTTTAGTTGTTCCATTTCGAATTTTTGATATTGTGTTGCACTGTTGCTGGGTGAGAAAGTCACGGATGGAAGAAGATGATTGAGGGATAATATTGTTTAGACCCCTCTCCTTTATAAAATATTAGTGTAGCCCAATATTTAGGAAATTTTTGCATATAGGATTTTGTTATGGCCTAATTTGTTTGTAAACTTTTCAAAATGATCGTTCACCAAAAGTTAATATGGTAAAATATCATTTTGATCCCTAAGATTTTATAAATTATATTATGACACATAAACATATTTTATTTTATTTACGTTTTGGGGCAAAAGTTTTGATATTAAAAACAATGACCATAATTAAAAAATTCTTCATTTTAGTCCAAAATTCTTGCCTTCTTTTTTTTACGAATACAAATTTATAAACTATTTTATTTTTGTTTATCATACATTGATTATAGTAGGCCTTGTGTGTAGGATGGAAGAAAATAATAATGTTGTGGAAGAGATTGTGAAGGATGATTTTGAAGAGGGTTTTCAAAATAAAAAAAAAGGCAAGCATTTGAGATCAAATGTTTGTGACTTATTTTCAAATTTACCTGAGGAAAAAAAAGCAAAGTGTAACTATTATAAGAAAGAGTATGTATTTGAAAGTATTAAAGGACTTTTTGGCTTGAGAGCTCATTTGGAAAGAAGGTGTCCTATGTATAAAAAAGTAAAGCCTAAAGTGGATGAAAATCAATGTGCTTTAGCCCGTGAAAATGGTATTGGTGATGCTAAGCTTGTTTTTGTAGGTTTTAGTAAAGATGCTTGTAGGAAGACACTTGTAAAGACGATTATTAAACATGAGTTGCCCTTTAAGTTTGTGGAGGCTGAGGGGTTTTTGGAGTTTATGATTACTTATTATCTAAAGTTTGATGTGCCATCGCGGAGGACAATTATAAGGGCTATTATTTAATTATATGAGAATGAGAAGAAGTCGTTGAAAGGTATGTTCACTACAAATCGTTAGAGGGTATGTATCACTACAGATGCTTGGACTTCAATTCAAATGTGTAATTACGTGGTGATAACAGCCCACTTTATTGACAAAAAATGGGAGTTGCATAAGAGAATACTTAGTTTTGCACTCATTTCTAATCATAAATAATAGGTCATTGGGAAGCTCATTGAGAAGTGTATGATTGATTGGGGTATTGAAATCTTGTTCACGATTACTGTGGACAATGCAAGTGCTAATGAAAAAAAGATCAATTAGTTAAATAAGAAGTTAGGAAATTGGAGTCAGGATTCGTTGGTTTTAAATGGTTTGTACTTATATGTGAGATGTTCACCACATAAAATAAATTTAATTGTGAATGATGGGTTGAATGCGGTGAAGACATCAATAGATAGTATTTGCAATGCAATGAAATACGTTAGATGTTCTCCATTGAGGTTACAAAAGTTCAAAGCTTCTGGTGATGAACAAAAGTTCAAAGCTTCTGTTGATGAGGAAAAAATATCATACAGTGGGTTTATAGTCTTAGATGTGTCGACTAGGTGGAATTCAACAGTTTTTATGTTGACATCTGCGTTGAAATTTAAAAAAGCATTTGATCAACTAAAAGATGAAGATGAGCATTATGTTAATTGGTTCGAAGCTGACATAGAGGATGAGAATGAGAACGAGAATGAAAAATACATTATGAGGCCACCAAGGGAAGCTGATTAGGACAACGCAAGAAGGTTAGTCAAATTTCTATCAGTCTTTTATGATGTGACCTTGAAATTTAGTAGTTCTAAATTTGTAATTGCCAATAATTATTTGAATGAGATGTGGAAAGTTCAAATTCATTTGAAGTCTCTTGATGATTATGATTATGTTTTGTTAAGTTGCATATTCAAACCTATAATAGCAAAGTTTGTCAAATATTAGGCCGATAAGTTAGAGAAGGTCAACATGTTGTTGATATTAGTAGCAATAGTTGATCCTCAATGTCAAATGGATTTTGTTACATAGTGCTTTAATAGTTTGTATGATACCAAGAAGGTTGAAAAGTTGTGTAATAACCTTAAAGAGTTGTTAATGAAGCTTTATCAAAACTACAATTCTGGTAATCCAAATAGTGTTGCTAAGACTAGTTGCATGGTTCAGAGTAGTGGGATTAGTGAGTGTAATGGCTCTAGTTTTCTT
Source organism: Citrus mangshanensis (assembly GCA_030449895.1). Classification (NCBI taxonomy): domain Eukaryota; kingdom Viridiplantae; phylum Streptophyta; class Magnoliopsida; order Sapindales; family Rutaceae; genus Citrus; species Citrus mangshanensis. Next base: position 5,420,146 of record JASUUJ010000349.1, read on the forward strand.
GATCCTTTTGCACAATATAAAAAGATAAAAGCAGTTACACAAGATGGTTATCGTGGGCAAAATGAGGTTGAACGATACTTGTCGGATAAAATGGAGCTGATGAATGATAATTTTGATATTTTGAATTGATGGAGTTTGAATTGGCATAGATATCCAATTTTGTCTCAGATTGCCAAAGATATTTTGGTAATTCCAGTTTCCACTCTTGTTTCGGAGTCAGCATTTCGCACTAGGGGTCACATTCTCAACCCATTTAGAAGTTCTTTGACTCCGAAAACAATTAATCCTTGATTTGCACTCAGAATTGGCTTCGATCAACTCTTTTCAGAGATCGCATAATAAAGCCAACCGAGGAAGAAATTGAATTTTATGAAGCTGTTGAAGCAGATAATAAAATGATTTTGTTGACTTTTGATAATTTATTTGTAGTATTCAATATTATAAATAATGATTTTCATACATCTATTTTATTTCTTTGTAAAATTTGTGAGATCAATGCTAGCACAACAAGCACAAAAAGCAAAGGACCAATTGGCGATTGAGAGATGTTTACTTTAATCATTTCAATAAAAGGTATCATTTAGACAAATTTGATATATTATTTTTATAGTTATACTTATGTTTATTTACTCATTTCAATTTTATTTGTGTAGTTTAAGTTGGGAAGTGTGGGTGTTGGAAGTTATTAAAGTTGGAAGAAGTTGGTGGGAAAGGGGAGTAAAGTAATGGCATTTCTTATGGTTGATTTTTAATTTTTATGTTGTAATAGTTTCTTATGGTTATAGATGTTATCTTGGATGTTGCCTGGATGTTATTGAGTATTTGACAGTCTTTTATTTTGTTGTGTCATTGTTGGAATTTTCTTATTTTTCTTTTTATGTTGTCATGGAATTTTGTTATGGATCATATTAAGTTAATTTGGTGATGATGATGAATGATTTCATAGCGGTGATGATGTAGTAGTAGTTGATGAAATCATAGATTGTACATGCTTCGAATATATTATACAAGTACTGAAATGAGGAGATTATTACACAAGATTTGAAATAAAAAATGATGAAAAATCGAACCAAAAACCAAACCGTTAAGGTGAACCGAAAAACCGATTGCTTAAATTAAATTGTTAAGAGAACCAAAACCGATCCGAAATTGAGAACCGAAACCAAACTAAAACCGACCTATCGGTTTTGGTTCGGATTTTATTTTCGTGAAGACGGAACAATTTTTTTAATTTTCAAATTCGAACCAATTTGAAACCAAAAATTTATTCCGAAATCGAATCGAACTGAACCAACGCCCACCCCTGCTAGGTTTATCCTTTCCTATAATTTCCAATCTTGCCTATTGATTTTCAAGCTCATCTAATATAGTAAATTCTTTCAAATGGTATCTTTGTATTGCTCCAAGTGTCTTACATATCTTACCCTTGTAATTGTCCACGTGTCATTCATTTATTGGTCTAAAAATATCATTTTAAATTTACCCCGAATAATAACTTTTTTTTTCTTCTGACTTGTAAATAAACTTCTTAACTAACTTGTTAACTAACTACAATAATTTAAAGAACTTATATTTTTTCATTAATACAAATATTTTACATCATTAATCAAAATGCAACGTTATATATTTTTGTTACATTATTGATGCTGTAAATAAATAAACAAAGCATTTTAGAATGACCCCTATTCAAATATAATCAAAACCTCTAGTTTTTTTTCAATGAATAATGTGAAATTTATTAAAAAGAAAAAGAAACGAAAGATTAATGTTCAATTACAAAAAAACTAAATAAAATGATATTTAGGTAATTTTGAAGAATTTTCTTGCAGAAATTTTTCAGTATGGGCAGATGGGAGGATCCCACTAAATATACAATGAGCAAGCAACGGAAAAACTTATAATGAAATGCTAATATTTTTAAATTATAAATATCTTCTCTTAAATTATACATATATATATAATTCCATTGCATTCTTGTAATATTCAAATTAAAAAAAAATACTACATACTTCAAGTTAAATATTTTAATTCTTAACAATGTAATTATTATTATTATTATTATTATTATTATTATTATTATTATTATTATTATTATTATTATTATTATTATTATTGGGTTCCTCTATGATGCTGTAATTTTTTTTACAGCATCAATAATGTTTTAATTGTATACCATTGGATTAAATCTAATGGTATACAATATTTTTACTAAAGAAAAAAATTAAAAATAATGTTAAACAATTTGTCAACCGTTCAAGAGGTGGAGAAATGTTTGAAAAATAATTGTGACCACCCTTAGAGTTTAAAACAATTTCACTTAAATAGCATATTTTATTTATAATTACTTTTTAACTCTCCTTTAAATTTGTATTGTTATAATCTTTTATAAATAAATCTTCCAAAATCTATTACCATTAAGTATACAATATAATATGAAGTATGTTATTTAACACAAGTCAAATAAATAAATTGTAATTGCAAAATTTATATATGATATAACACTAATAAATAACACAATTAAGTACATATATTAAGTAAATGACATACTCACATCAATAAACTCATTGGTGAGATTGCTTGTAACCTAAAAACTACTTGATCACTCATGTTGTAATAAATTTAAAATCTCATATTAAAATTCTCATTATTTTATATAATACTAAGGACCATTGTATAATTGATCATGGAGTATATATTATTCTTAACACCCATTTAATGTACATATTCTTTGAACTTTTTGTTTATCTTATAATTAATATTCTTACATGATAGGAATTTCAAGTTTTACAAGCCTATATATTTTCATTTTATTTTCAAATATCACTTTGTTAATTTCATAAAAGTTAAATCTAATATTTATTTCTAATGAGCTTTAGTTTATGAATTATGAAAGATTATTTTATTGACATCCTTTGATTGTAATAATAAAATTTTATGTTACTAAGAGTCATTACTTTTATTACGGTAATTACTAGTGACAATGAATAAAATATTGCCTCCAATAATATTTATGTGGAAAAAATGGGAAAGATTTTATATTGTTATATTTTTATTTACATGGTAGAAAATTATCCAAGCCTTATAAAATTTAACTTTCACAAGCTTGTTTTCATTTTATTTTCAAATGTCACTTTATTAATTTCATAAAAGTTTAATCTAACATATATTCCTAATTAACTTTAGTTTATGAATCATGAAAGATTATTTTATCGTTATTCTTTGATTGTAATTATAAAATTTTTATGTTACTAAGAGCCATTGCTTTTGTTATGATAAGTGATAGTGACAATAAATAAAATATTACATCCAATAATATTTAATGACAAAATGAGAAAAATTAATTGTATGTTTTTATATTTCCATTATAAAGACATGGTTTAGGATGCTTTAACTTAAAATTTTGACACAATATTTGAGCCATTAATATCTCATAGTCTAATGGTTAATATTGAAAGTCAAAGCATAATTTCATAATGTCATATCCTCCACCATGGAATTGCATGAAATTAATAGTTTAATTTTTTGTTAAAATTTAAATCAAAATATTTCTCACTATATATTTATATAGCCATATGTATTTTTCATTGGTGAATAAAAAATTTCTCATTTGTTGTGACTCATAGTATTACTAATAAAACATATATAAAATATTTTATTACAATGCCTTCTATTATCATTATTGTTTAGGTATTAATGGTTTGTAATTAAATTCATAAATACAAATTATTATAAGACTTTATGTAATATATTTATATAAAGTATTATTGAAATAACATTACTTGTTAATTACATTTATTTTAATGCTATTAAATAAATTTCTAATACTAAATGTAAAAGTAAAAAAAAATGTAAAATTGTAAAGTAAGAGAATTAATACATAATAATTTTAATTCCAAAATTACTTGTATTTCTTTCATTTTTTGATGATTTAAAATATTTATCAATTGATGAGATAAAAAATAATTTAAAATATGAAGAAATATCACAACTTGCAGATTACTTGTTACATAATTATTTATCTATTAAAATTAAATTAAGGGTGAAGATTCTAATATTAAATCCAATGATCCCATTATTGATTGTGGGATTTTTTTAATTATAATATACATTTTCTTTTATCAATTAATTAAAAATAAAAAAAATCTATATTTACTTGCAACATGAAGATTACTTGTTATGATTTAAATAGCTAATTTTTTATTCACTATATCAAATGAATGGTAAATATGAAAACCCTAACATCCAAGAGTCCACAACAATCCTATTATCAATTTTGTAAAAACTCATAAAGTACTATAAAGAAATCCTAAACAAAAAATTCAGAGAATAGATATGTTAAATGAATGTTAAAAATAATATATACTTCATGATCAATTATACAATGGTCCTTAATATTATATAAAATAATGAGTATTTTGATATAAGATATTAAATTTTATTAAAACATGTGTCATCAAGTATTTTTTTTAGGTTACAAGCAATCTCACCAATGATTTTATTGATGTACCTATGACATTCACTTAAATATATGTATTTAGTTGTATTATTTATTAGTGTTATATTATATATAATTAATTTTACAATTGCAACTTATTTATTTGATTTATGTTAAATAACCTACTTCATATTATATTTTTATACTTAATGGTAATAGATTTTGGAAGATTTATTTAAAAAAAGATTATCACAATACAAATTTAAAGGAGAGTTGAAAAGTAATTTTAAATAAAATATGCTATTTAAATGAAATTGCTTCAAACATTAAGGGTGGTCACGGTTATTTTACAAAATTTCTCTATCCCTCAAACGGTTAACAAATTGTTTACTATTATTTTTAATTTTTTTTCTTTAGAAAAAAATATTGTATACCATTAGATTTAATCCAATGGTACACAATTAAAACATTATTGATACTGTAAAAAAATTACAACATCATAGAGAAAATAAAACACAAACTCATTGAAACTCGAACTAAGACAGAGGTAGACTTGGGCTTAAAGTAAAATTAGGTGGGTTATTATTTTAAAACTATAAAAATTTATTATGTGATAACTCATCTTGCCTTTTTTTTTTAAATAAAGTTAGTATTAGGTAAATTTCAAAATAATTTTTAACATCTATTTCCTCTAAGATTCGATTATGGGCAACCAAGCAAAAGACGTTGATTGACAAGCCATCCGCCAAATTCCAAAGGACAAAATGAAAAAAAATTTAGGCCCTTGTTAATGCTATAATATTATTATTGGGGATGACAAAAATTGCATTGGATACAGGCTCACACGGACTTGTTAAGTTACGGTAGGATATTGGGTATAATTTTATCATTTTTAAATGAGATCGGGTGTGGTTATAATCTTTTACCCCCATTGATTCGACATGTAGAATATCGGTATAAAGCACAATGATCCATATCCACACATCAAAGCTCTTTGACTATCCACTAATTATTATTTTTTAAGTTAAAGATGACAGATAAATCAAATAAATATTAAAGTAAAACAATAAAATCCTAAAATGTAAATATTAGCAGTTTAAGTTTCAACTTTCAAGGAATATAGAATCACAAAAATTGACTTTGGATAGCATCTTTTGGTCATTACAAATTATAATTGATAATCATACAATTTAAAATTCTAGTGAAGATTTTTAATTGAGATTCATAAACTTCGTTCAACAAATCATCAACCATCAATTCATCATCAATCATTAGGTACTTTTATCTTCTTTTACTATTTTTTTTTTGTTCATACTGTTGTAAAATTATGATAATTGGAACACATGAGCCCATCACAGCCCACACAAAAATTACAAGTCTTCTCCTTATTACTTGTGATTTTTTTATTTTGAAATTGATTATTTTAAAATATTACATTCCATGTCCATTTAAAGCTAAATAGTAAATAGCAAATGCGATATGTTAAAAAGTAAAAGAGGATATAGGAGATAGGAGATAGGAGATAGGAGAGTGAGATGATTATTCATATATTTTTTTAGAAATCTTCTACCCTAGACCTATTTAAGCTTACTGACTATGAGTAAGAGCATCACCAAAAGATTCTTCAAATAAGATTTTATTAATTATTTGAAGAGCCACTTCAATAGGCTCCAAAAGACACTTCAATTAAGATTCTTTAAATAAGAAATGATTCTCTCTCTTTAAATTTGGAGAGTTGATTTCTTCCTCTTTAATTTATATTTTATCATTTTTTATTAGAGAAAAAAGAGAAGTGCTTTAATTACTATTAATTTTTTTTTAAAAAATAATTATTTAATTAAAATAATATTAAATTATTTCTATTTAAAGAATTTTTTAAAAAATATTATATTTTTTTATTTTTTTATTTATCATATAAATAAATAAAATAGATATTTAAATAATAAAATTTATAAAAATTTTTGGAGATGCTCTAAGAATGATGACCAGAAGATAGCATTGTTTTTTAATTAAAAAAAATTGAAATGTGTAACACAATTCTCATACCGCGCGTGGGATTGGAAATGACAAACAATGTGGAAGCATTAACGACGAGAATAACGAACACAACTCCACAACATCCGAATTTTCCAACATTGACTTCGTGCGACGGACAAGATTATTTCTCTAATAATTATTCAAAAGCAAAACATAAACTAGAATTGTTTTTTTTTTAAATAAAATCAAATGCAAATTCTTCTCTTCAATCGTTGGTGGAATCTTCGTGTTTTGTTTTTGTTGATTGAAAACGAATTACCCCAGAAAAACAAATATAAAATATTCTCCCCTTTTTTCCCCATTAATTAATTCTTGGAATTTTCCCAATTTAGCACCTTCAAATTCATTTGTCCAAATTGTGAGAACTCTTTTGTATTCTCGCTTTTAGCTTATTCCAAATGCAATTTGTTCAAAGCATTTATGACTTTCAAGTTTGATTTGGATGTGCATTGTGCAGAGAAGAAGCTGATAGGGACCTTTTTTTATTAATTTTGAGAAGCAATTTTATGTGTAGTTTTTTTTCCCCTTCATTGTTTCTGCAATACGATGCTCTTAATTGATTGTTAATTGAATTTTAATTTTAATTTCTTTTTTCTTTTCAGTTACCCATTTACTTTAACACAAAGAAGGAGATGATAAATGGCTTCGCTGAGATTGTAGCAGCGTTCTGATGATTCTGGTCTTATATTTGGAGGCTGGAGATGGCAACCCAGCATGCAAATTCTGATCCCAAAAATGTTTCTGGTATTTTCTTTATCTTTTGTCATATAAAAAATGTCTATGAGAAATGTTATTTATTTATGGGATTACTTTTTTTTTTCCCTTTTCATTTGTTTGTCTTTCAACGAAAGTTATGGATGGAATGTTAACTGAAGATTCTTTGTTGCCTGCCTCAAATGTTGTAAAAATTTACTTTTAACACTAATTTTGCTTAAATAATCAGAAAAGTTGAATTTCTGAACATGTGATAATTATATTGGAAATGAAATGTGCACATCTTGTGGAATCTGCCGCTAGATTTTCTGATGGTGTAGGGAAACAAAGTTTTGAGTAGCTTAAGTGAAGATGGCTTAAGGTAGCATGCTGTGCGTATTAAACGTCAATAAAATCGATGGAACTTTGAATGGATCTAGATTTTAGTCAAGTTTGATAGAACTGACGATGTTCTCGGTATTACTTATGTTTCAACCGATGGATATTGTTTCTTGACTGGGATTTACTTTTTGTTTCCCCTTTCAATATTTCTATCATTATACGAGCAAAGACTTCCTCTGGACTCCATGATGGCAGTAAATTTGGAGACTCAAATCCTAAAACCAATCCATATTCTCAAATTTCATTTTCCATTATATGTTCTTTAAATGTCAATGCGCTCGTTGCTTGAAGATGTTTTTGCTATTACAATTTGCTGTATAGTGGCTTCAGGTTGAAATTGTTGCTAAAGGCCAAACAGAAATAGATTATGTTTCAATTTTTCAATACTTTGGATTTGTTAACCGCAATTCTTCAACTTTTGGGGTTAAATATGAAAACACTAGTTAGTTTTTACCTGCTCCTCATTGGGCTATTGGCTTTATATGAAATTATTTCACTGGTCCATTCATCTTTTCTTTTCTGTCTATTTTCACTCCAATGAGATGACTTATGATGATTCTCTCATCTATTTTCACTCATAAACTTATATATTGTCACTTTTGAATGATAGTGATTCATTTCTTTAGGTGGGTAAAGAAAAGAGTTCATTTTTTTTTTAATATTACAATGCAATTCTACGGATATAACGATTACAAGTCTGTTGAGATCTTCCTTGTTATAATTCATCTAAAGCCCAGCCCAGAAATCTTCCCCAAAGAAGGACAGAGAGACCTACCCCATAATTAGGAGGAATTCTACTACCGCAACCACATGGGTAGACTTGAAACCTTGACCTCAAAGATGAGGCAGGGAGGTGTCAACCTATAGGCCAAGGAGGGTATGACATCTTAAGAACTGGTCATTTATTTATTCCAATTGAGATTTTTACAATATTGGTGTTTCAGCATCTTCAGGTATGAGTTGCTTGAGACAACCTGACGCTTCTTGACCAATCCATTCATAGTGTTGTACTTGATGATGTTAGAAACATATTTCTGACTGAAAATAAGAAACCTTACTATTTGATTGTTTCATTGGTTGCCAAAGCTAAATCTAGAATGGAGTTTTGTTAATTTTAAATTAGCATGTCATAATTAATTTTAGGATCAGGTTCTTGCTTGTACGAGCTCTTTATTTCAGAAACACCAAGATGGAATGGACATTGGGATTGTCAGATATCTTCTGATATCTTGGCCTTTAACCTTTATTTTTAATTTTTTAATTTTTTTAAAAGGAAAGTTTGTGCTCTTCTTGGATAAATAGTCAAACAAGCAAAATTGCAATTGAAATATATGAGATGTAAAAAAAGGTATGTGATCATACCTTATGATCTTTTTTTATGGTTTGACGCTGTTAATTACCAGATAAAAGGCTAAGTGTATTGCCAGGATGAAAGATTTTGACTGATTGACTGCTTTCATTGTATTCTTCTGCACCTTTTCTATTGTCCTTACCTCTAGTCTTAGGTCAATAACTGCAGAAAGTAAGTTATGAATCTTTTCTTGGGTGCTTTCAAGAACTGAAGTCTGGGTTAGTTTGTAGGTACTATATTTCAACTTAATTTTTGTAAGCACAACATCTAAAATGTTTAGTAAATTAATTTCAGTTAGGGACTGGAGAGTTTGTGATTTCACTCATATGGGCTGTAGATTTAAAGTCACCACACTTTAAGCCGCAATGAAGTCATTCATTGATGAAATTTTTTTTAGCAGATGTGCATATGTGTAACTTAGTTGCATGAAATTTAACTTTTATGCACAAGTTACGGTCACAATTTGCATTGATCTAGCAATGGGAGGATAGTCATTGATGCGATGAATGCAAATTGTCAGACATGATTTTTGACAATGAATATCCAAGTTTGAGTTATAAATACTAAATACTTGGCTTCTAAAATATTTTGTCAATTTTCATACTTAGCGCCTTTGTAAGGCCGAAATACCAATATTTGGCTGTTTAGATGTACACAGAATCTGATAAAAATAAAACAAACTGGTAAGCATTCAATAGCAGCATAGTATTTCTTTACCATTAAAAATTATCTTTGAGCATCAAACTAAATAGAACTTAGCTCTGTTGAGTTTTGGGTCTTTTGCTAATAAAGAAGAGGAAAATAAAATTCCATTACTGTTTTCATCTACAGCAGAAATGGTCTAGTGCTTTTAGAAGCTTTAGTTTCTCTTTTTCTCTTCACTGAAATCTCCCGAGAGAGTTCAATTAATCTTGTTAGTCTAATTAACCTATTTCTTATCAACCAGGTCCACGAGCAAGGCTGGAGAATCTATTGAGGCAACCCGGTAATAGGCATTGTGCAGATTGTGGATCTCCTGATCCAAAATGGGTGTGAGTATAATTCTAGATTTAGCCAGTATATCCTATGTCTTGTTCACTTTATCCATATTTGAAGTTATACTTGCATTATTGCTTCTTCATTTATACTTGCATTATTGCTTCTTCATTTATCAGTCTTCTTGTTTTTATCTCTGGGTGTGATATTCTTGTTTTGTTCTATTTTCTGTTTTGCGCTATTGTGATTTGGCTTCAGAGTTCGAAAGTTGACACGATGGATGATATGAACTAGATATATATATCAGATTGTGCTATTACTGAGGAATTATACATATTAGCAAGCTATGATTCTTGGAATATTGGATCAATTAACCCCGACAACGCAGAAAACTTACATAATTGTTCCTCAGTATGAACCGATAAATATTTGAGTTTCGAGGCAGGGACATAAGAAATGAATGAGTAAAACCTTCCATGCTTGCATACTCATGTCTTTCTATGAACTATTATATCAAATGTTACTGGTAGATTCTTGTCTTCTATCTGATATGAACTTTGATCCTCATGTTGACAAGCACAATTTCCATCCATTGGTGTTTTTATGTCAACTGAGCTATACTTTTCAAACAAATATTATTTTCTATTTGTGTAATAGATGTACCTTTTCGAAGGGCTTGGATTCAGTTTTGAGTCACGAAACTTACTACGAGCTTCTTTTCCCATTGAAAATTTCTATGTTCTTATTTAAGAACCCATTATCAACTTCAACTTGAATTATATTAACTATCTTTCAAGAGCATTATTTCTCTCTGTCAATCTCTCTTGGTCTGTATCGATCTACCATTCTCTCTATTCTTTTTTCCTTTTGTTTATTGCAACTTCAGAGGAAGCATTTGTTAATATCTTTCATAGAATTGCTGACAGTTGCTTATATTGATGCATTATTTCTACATGTCACTCATTTGTTCCACTTCTTTACTTGAACTTCTTCTTGATATATTATTTTATTTTTGGAGGATATCAGATCATTAAGTACTGGAGTGTTTATTTGTATCAAGTGTTCTGGTATTCATAGAAGCCTTGGAGTGCATATATCAAAGGTATGCTTACTGAATTATGCTCTGTGACCTGGTCTGATCTAGTATAATCTTACAGTTGCTGCTATTGTGACCTTGTTTGTTCATCGACTAATGGTAAAATATGTCTAAATTTTATTTATAAGAGCTTATTATTTTCAAAAGAACTCGGAAGAAAGACCCAAATGGTATAGGATTTTCCAAACCTAAGCAGGTAACGTGGTCTGAATCTGCCATCTAATACCAACAACTTGAGGTTGCGTATTGTCAAAGCTTTAGGTAATTTAGTTTCACACATGCAGTATATTTCAACTCTTAGTAAATCAATGTCAACAGTTTTATAGAAGCCCAAAAATCAGGATAAGAACCTGCCAGGAGCCTATTCATGGCTTTGTAAAAGAACCCATTTTATCAATTAATCACTGGAGTGTTTTGAAAATCCGTAAAATAGGCCCCTGCTACCATGCACACTTTATCATCTCTCCTCAAAACCAGTCATGCAACACGGGTGAATAAAATTCTTGAAGCTCATAAAAATAGAGTTTGAAATATTACAGGCACAGCGATATCTTTAGGACGATGGAAAAATGGATGTGTTTGTCTATGAACTAAATGGCAACATAATTAGAAGCATGATCTCTTGTTTACTTGTAACTGTTGGGCTCAAACCTGGTTTGGGAGGGCTCTGGTTTTCATTTATTAAGTATTTATCATTTAAATATTGCAATAAATAAACAAAATTTATCGAAGTGTTTTCAGAGAGGAATGTTCATCAAACTGAGAATGTGGTGATAAATTTAATTTTCCTGAGAATTTGGGCTGATCCTCAAGAGGCTTGATTTTTTCCTGTGAGAGTTTGACCTGCAGTAGGTGAAATCAGTTCATGGTCATTGTTATATGGATATTGAGAGTAATCTGATCTGATATTTCACTAACAGTTCAGTCCATTTTCTGGTCAAATATGGAATGCTGTTGGACCCATTCTGTTAGTCTCTTTCTCATACTTATCTGCAATTGGATGTTTCAATTTGATTCAACATTTTGCCAGGTTCTATCAGTGAAGCTTGATGAATGGACAAATGAACAAGTTGATGCTTTGGCAGAAATGGGCGGCAATATTGCAGTAAACAAGAAGTATGAAGCTTACACTCCTGGCAATCTCAAGAAACCAAATCCGAATTCGTTTATAGACGAGCGCTCAGATTTTATCAGGTAAAGGAAGGTTATTATCATGCCTTTGGTACAAGATACTCAAACCGTTCTAAAATCACTAATTTTAATTTTTGAATACTCAGGAGAAAATACGAGAAGCTAGAATTTTTTAATTTTGATGAACAGGCGTTATTATGCCCATATCCAGCTCCCCATAGACGTTCATCATCCTCCAGCACTAGTTCTTCAAGCCATGATAAGAAACATTACGAAAAACAAGCAACAAGACATCGTATTGGAATCGCATTTCGTAACAGCTGGGGAAGAAAGGAATCTGAGAGTAAGAACTCTAAGAAGGCCAACTCACTGGTAATTATTCTCTGTTTGATCTATGTTAATTCGATTAGGTCAATGAATAACTTTTGGGTAAGCATTTTCTCTTGGGAGTGATTAAGCGAATAAAATGGGGAGGCTGGACTGATGTGGTTGAAACCCTCATTACTGCCCCCTAAAACTAATTCATTGGAACAAAAGAGAAATGAGATGAATCATGCACCTGATTGCGGATTATTTATTAAAAGTACACCGTTTTAGATAAATTGGCTCCACAACATCATAAGCAATTTCCAGGGGGAAAAAAAGAATAATTTGCATTAATGAATTTGGTCATAGTTTATCTACCTCTTCTGTATACTGAAAATGTTTTCAAAAGGTATGCTATATTGAATCTCATTACCTTAAGCATGCTTTTTGTAGGTAGCTATGGTTGAGTTTGTTGGATTGATTAAGGTCAATGTAGTCAAAGGCACCAACCTAGCTGTTCGGGATGTTATGACTAGCGATCCCTATGTCATCCTTGCTCTGGGTCATCAAGTGAGACTCTTTTTCTTTACGAACTCCTTGGAAAATTTATTTTCTTTGTCTGATGCAGGTAAACAGATGTAATTTTCGTTTATGCTAATAGTCTGTTAATCATCTATTGCTTCAGACGGTTAAGACGCGTGTAATAAAGAGCAACCTGAATCCTGTTTGGAATGAAAGTCTTATGTTGTCAATTCCAGAAAACATTCCTCCTCTGAAAGTGGTAAGATAGTCTCTTTTATGGATTACATGATGTGCGATGTGTTTTTACAGAACTGAAAGCATATTTTCAAATACATGAGAGTTTTTGTCATAGCATTCTTTGCCATTTCTAGAATGTCATATGTAGATGACTTTTTTGTGCTTATACTCATTCGAAAAATCCTCAACCATACCGTCAACAACCATTTTTCGCTGCATCATAGCATGCTGTTTGAAATGTTGTCACCATACTTGAATAAAGCTTTGGGCAGGATAAATTCTCTAAAAGACTGTTAAGAGCAAAACGGAATTGCCTGGACAGATGCCTCCTTTGAATTCATTGACTCTGCTGTTTTCGTAGAGAATATGCAGTAAATTGAAGTGATTTGTTTTCACAAATACCTGTAGCTTAATAGTGTCGGCATCCTTTTTTTTCTTTTCGTTCTCCCCCCCCCCCCCCCCTTCAGGGCCGCTTACTAATTGTTTCAGAAATCTATTGCATCCAACACTGTGATGATGTTTATAAGCTCCACGTTAACAAATTTTGGGAATATATGATGCAGCTTGTATATGATAAGGACACATTCACAACTGATGACTTTATGGGGGATGCCGAGATTGACATTCAACCTTTAGTGACTGCTGCCCGAGCCTGTGAAACGTCCAATATCAATGAGTCCATGCAACTTGGGAAATGGGTAGCGGGGAAGGATAACACTCTAGTCAATGATGGCATCATAACCCTAGTAGATGGGAAAGTGAAACAGGAAATCAATCTGCGGCTGCAAAATGTCGAGAGGGGGGTGCTAGAAATAGAGCTCGAATGTGTCCCTCTAACTCAGTAGGTGCTGGAATATAGGTTGTAATGATAGAAGTGGTTATTGTTTGCAAAACTGTATTATAGGAAACAATTGTAGCATAGACTGACTAGCACATTGCCTGTATGTTTGTTCTTCGTTAATATAAAAATCACAGAATACCAAGTAACAAACTGTAGGATTTTCATTGTATGATGTGTAAATCCTTTGTAAGGATCAGGATTCGGCATAGATCCTGATCTGATCCTGATCCGAAACTGTTAAAAAGAAATTGCTAGTTTCCGTAGCAGATATTGATTACACATTATTGTCATCTTTCGTCGGTTAATCCATTATCAATCCTTGGGCTCTCCCATGTCGTGTGGGTACAAAACAAAGTTCGTTCAATTCCTGTGTGGGAGAGTTAATTTTTTTTTTTTCTCCTTTCAAAAAAATGAAAAAGTAAGGAAGCATTTGGATGAGGCTATTTGATTTAGGAAAATGATATTTGCCCCAGGTCAAATTTCAGGTCAAATCCCGAGCTAAACGCACCGTTTTAAGTTAAAAACGCACCGTTTGTCTTCTGCCAAAAACACACCGTTAAATTGGTTCTCAAATCTCAAGTACAAGTTGAGGACCAATTATTGCTCTTGCTCTTCTTGTTGGTCCTGCGGTTGTGGGGAACAGAGAGTTGGGGTGAAGGCTTTAATAGTGACTGTTGTGGGTGTGAGAGCTAGAGAGGAGAAATTGTGAGAGAAGAAGAGCCGACGGGTGAGGATAGAAGTGAGGTGGGGTTTACGGAGTTGGCATTTTGAGAGGATTGTGGAGGTTGTGGATATGCAGAGGGGTCTCAACAAGAAACCCATTGTTGTCGCCATCGTCACTGCAGCGGTGCTGTGTTGGCTAAAATTTTTGACAAACAAAATCTTAATGACAAATATATTAGTTTGAAAGTCTCTGTTGGGAAAATATGATCTTTAAAAGTATATATGTTTATTTAATTGTAATAAATAATTTTTTTGAATAATAAAATAAATAAGGTATTTTATTCAAATATCTTAATTGTATTAATATTTGTATTAAAGTCCATTTAATTATATTATATGTATTTATGTGATCATTACATAAATACAAGTTATCTTATGATTAAATAAATTCATTGATAAATAAAGTTGACACTTTATTTAGGTATGTAATAAATTCGTTGAATGATTTATCTTAATCACGTATGAATTTATTGATGTAATCTACATTGAACATGATCACATATGAGATTTAATTAACTTTGTAATAACTGTCAGACTTATTAAATCTCATAGGCATTGATTTTACTGTAATCTTAATCTTGAGTTAATTATGATTTTATGATTGTAATTGTTATTCCATTTGAGTTCTGCACATCCTCTTGGTGGGAGCAATTATGAGTATTGAAGTTATGGATTAACAATAAAGAATTTGTCAACACATCTTGATGGGTTTCTTGATCATGTAGTGTGTCAACATATTTAGTATGTTGAAAATGATCATTAGAAAACCAGAAGATCGGAATAAGATGTTATTAAATTGATTGGACAATTGAGATATCAATTTAATTAATGATGTGGTACAAAGTTGTGCGATAAAGAAATCAATGTGACTTTAATTATTATTCGACAATTATGGAAGTCGGTTCCAATCTTTTAGTGGAGTAGATTTGGAATTAAATAATTAGGCTAGTTTAATTACAGTTATATAAATATTATATGTTAAAATGATCAGGGTTATTTAATTAACTACACCACTACTCTTTAATAAAGATAATTTATTTGGGTGTAAATATACTGATTTAGTGGGAGATTTAATAAGTGTGTAAGGGCGCATGTTATTTTATATGGTGGGTCCCCTATTAAATGAAAAGTAACGTGAGTTTTATTTTGGGCATTATTTAGAGCCTAGGGTTTTCACTAAAGGGAGATATATAAGATTTATTTTCTCTAAAGAAAAAAAAAATCACTTTATATAGATCGGAGAATAAGATTTTTCTCTCTATTATTGAGAGAAAAATTTTCTCTTTGGTAGTGATAAAGCGCCGTCAGATCGAACTCATAGAAGATCATGGTGACGGATCGTGATCTAACAAGCGTGGTGGTGACGGATCGTGATCTAACAGGAGTGGTGGTGGCGGATCGTGATCACTTCAAAAAAAGTCAACTTGGATTTTGAATACAAATTCCTATATATTATATGAGAGCGGTCCTTAAAAGGTTTTATAAAAATTAAAAACCTGATTTTTCCCAACAGTCTCTGCATGACGGTGCATAACTACAATGCTTCGACCTTCTTCATCTAATTCATAACCCAAATCATGATAAGAGCGAATGAGCACAGCCAAGAATTTGAAATTCCTCGAGTGAGCTGCATCGAATAATAAATTTGAAGGTTTGCTGATAAGTTTCAAGACGTCCTCGTGTGTGCTTTCTGATATTTCTTCCCAAAGACATTTGACAAATTCAAGCGCTTGAGATGAAGAGTCTGTAGTCTGTATTGTTGATGATGAACTTCATTCCTGGAACTAAAAGACACAAAATTATTGTTTTTTAATTTTTATTTTTTTTGTTTATTGAATTAAAGCATCAAGTTTCTGTCTTGCCTCATTCATGTTTTCTTTGCTTCTATCTTATTGGATGAAGTTAAAGCCAAAAATTAGTCCTCAAAATGGCATCGTTGCGTGAAGAAAGTAGCTCATCTGTCTTAACAAAAATTGATCCTTAAAACGGTGTCGTTTTTTCAAGTTCAGGGTTTGATCCGGATTTGACCCGGAGCAAATATCAGCACTGTTTCATTTATTTTGGGAGAGCCCAGGAGCAGTTGAGGTGATGGCAACAGCAACTGCAACAGCTGACGGCTCACCAAACTCATCTTAAAAACGATCAACAAGGTTTCACACTCCCAAGATGAAATTAATCAACAACTCTAAACGCACCCCACCCATGTTCTAAGCCTCACTCCATCTCTCAGGATGTGATCTTCAAAAGTTAATCCATAAATTCCTCATCAAGCAAAATTTCAAGCCCCAACGGACTTATTAATAATCTTATTTTAGAAAGTGTGAGATTTTGTGTATTGTAAAAATTATTGTAAATATTTTAAATTTAATAAAATTATTTGTTATAAAAATACTCATGATTTAATTTATTACAGAGGACAATTTATGAGTAAATATAAAGAATTACTTTGTGCACCATCGAACACACTTATTCAACTTCCGATTCTCTTATAACAAATCTTATTTTAAATATCTGAACAATAATAAGTTGAACAAATGTTTATAAAGGACGAAATCAATATTTTGGAAGATTTTGACCACAACTTTTGTATTGTTCAATATAAAAGAAAGTTTTAATAAATAAATTTGTCAGTTTACAACATTATGAAAAATGAGTTTGGGGCTGGAATTTTTTCGTTTTTAGTCCGGAAAATGAGTTAAAACCTTATGTGTGGTTGTTGAATGCGAATAAGGTTTTGTTTATTTATTTTTTTAGTTTTGATGAGTTGAGTATTTTTACAATTATATTATTGCAAAGTAAATAAAGATAATTAATTTAAATATTTATTTTTGGTGAGTTGATTTTACTAAATATATATCGGATGAGGGCTTTTTGGACATCTAAAAGAGTATACAAAATAAAATAAAATTTTTAAATTTAATTGATGGGTGTTCACAATAATAAATTGTTCAAAATAACTTTTAGAGTACAAATAGCCTCACCCTTTTAAAAAATATAGATATAAATAAATAACTTCCTCAATATTAGTGGGAGTTGATAAATATATTGTATTTCAATCTAACCTAGTAATTCATTTTTGAACATTTTTTGCCTGTTTAATGCATTCAATAAAACCATACATATATCGATAAATATATGAAAGAGACAAGTAGCAGTGACGTAGATTTTCGGCTACTAAGGGTTTACATTTGAAATTTAAGTGTATGTAAAATTCATTTAAAAAGAAAGAATATTGTTTGAATATGATTCATCATTCTGCAAGTATAAATAATTTAAATATTCTCTTTCACATATCATGTAATAAATTAAAAAAGGAAGAAACAATATTGAATGAATATGATTCATCAATCTGCAAGTTTCCTTTCTATATTTCTTATTATGCCAATGACAAAGCCTTCGGAATATCAACAAATATATTTTTTTTTTTTTAAAAAAAGAATTATATTCCCACGATCAGAAGCAACCATAAGGTACTATCTAAATAAACTACAGATGGACATAAAAAATTAATTAAAAAAATTCCTGGATTCTTATTGAGATTCGATGAGAATGTTTTACAGTTTTGTTTTGTTATTCTTCTGATTTTTCCCCTTGCAAAAAGTAGTTTCAATAGATGAATATTGAATAACTGGATTTCCTGAAGCCTGAAGCCTGAAGCAAGTTAATATCATAAACAAGAAGAAAAAAGTAATAAATAAATAGAAGCCATAACAGGTATCAGAAATTCAACATTGCACATTAAAGATTGAATGATTCTCTTCTAATAAACAAAATAATTTAGTAGGTGCTTATGAAAAATCTATAATGAACTGCCTCTGATAATGAAGAATCCCCTATCAGTCAAAATGCAATATGAAGAACGACTTACAAACCGATGAAAACTGATAAGAACTAACAATCAGCCATTTGTTTTGCATTATCAGGGAAAAAAAAAATGACTGACATCAATCTACAATTCTACATACAACTACTGAAGAATAAAGGATTACATAGAAGAATAATTATTAACTGAAAGTTCAAAATTCAACTGGTAGCCCATATAAAAACCATTAACAGTATTCAGTAATTACATATCAGCAAAGAAATATAAAATCAGATAAACTGAAGTACACTTCCCTTCTAAAAGAAGGAAAAGTCGTAGAACATAGGGCATATAAAACAAACCCGTTCTCTCATTACAATACATCATATGCAAAAGTTTAAAAATCCATTACAGTAAATTGACACTAAGCATTTACATTCCACAAATGAGAAACACATTTCCCTGTTATTAAATACATAGAAACATTATTCCATAATGCCTTTCAGCAACGAGAAACATTATTAAATAGCTTTGAGGCCCATTGTTCTTCGGAATCATGTAAATGGCATATTCAAGCAACGAGAGATTCGAATGACCGGAATGTTCCTTGGGTAGTGAAAAGAGTTGACAATGTACACACTTGTTCTAATTAAGTGTCGTCTAGTGGTCTTTATTAAGGCTCCGTTTAGTTTTAAATAGAGCATAACGAAGAGAGATAGAGAAAAAGTCATGTTTGGTTGTCAATAAAAAAAGTACTTTTGAACCATTAAACTGTGTAATATTTTTTATATTATATATTTTTAGAAAAACTCTATAACCTCTACTCCCAAAAGCTCAAATTTTGGGCTTTTACTAGTAGAGGTAAATTAGCTTATTTAAGCTAAAAAAACTCTACTAAAAAAAAACCAAACACTATAAAAAATTTTAAAAAGTGCTTATACGATTAAATAAGCACTTATGACTCTTAAATAAGTCATACCAAACAGGCACTAAGTAAAGAGTCAAGTTGTTGGTCATATTATCATGGATAAATTTATTCAGGATAAACGGATATATACTTTGAATGACATCAGAGCAGACATGTAGCAAGAATACAGTGTCCAGTTAACATCTCAACAAGCATATCGGGTCAAAGAAGTTGGTCCTAAAACAGTACGAGAGAACCTAGCAGAGTCATACAATTTACTTTTTAAATACTCTCACGTTTTTACCAAAGCAAATAAAGGTACAGTTACTCACCTCGAACGGGGTGGAAATGATAATTTCTTATACTACTTTGTAGATCTTAGATCTTTCATCAAGTGTCTCATGCAGGGCATCAGGCCAATGATTGTTGTAGATAGTACTTATCTAAAGGGACTATACCATTGAAGCATGTTTGTGGCAACATGCCTGAATGAAAATAATCAATTATATCTGTTAGCCATTGTGGTAATAGATTCGAAAAACAATGATACTTGAGAATATTTATGATGAAATTACATGGAGTGATTGCTGATAAGCCCAAGTTAATAATTATCTCTTATTAATGCACTGCCATTAAGAAAGTTGTTCTGAAAGAATTTCGCATTGCTGCCCATGGTGTTTGTTTTTACCATGTCAAAGGTAATATAAAGTCAAAATGCAGAATGTCTAAAATTGTTTGGGATGAATTTAAGGTTGCCCTTATAAATGCAGCAAAAACATATGGACACGAAGAATTTAAAAAACAACTTGAGGGGTTGTCGATGCTTCACTCAGGTGCGGCTGATTACTTAGAGAATAATGCAGCTATATGTAATTAGGTAAGGTATGACTTTAAAGGTAGAAGGTACAATATACTTACCACCAACATCACGGAGAGCGTGAATTCTTTCATGAGCGAATTGCGAAAATTTCCTATTACTCATATTGTTCATCACTTTAGAAAAATATTACAGTAATAGTTTTATGATAGAAAAATTGTAGTTGAATAGATGAGTACTCATCTAACACCATGCGTAGATGAGATAGGAGCTAAGAGGATAATTTTGGTTGAAAGAATGATCGTTCGTCCTGTGTCTCAACATCGATTCCATGTGTTTGGGTGGGGGTATCAAGGAAAGGATAGTTGATATACGTAATAAGACTTGCTCCTGTAGAGTATTCTAACTTAATTAGCTTGTTTGTGCGCATGCAATTGCTTCTTGTTTGACCGTTCGATTGGATTACATAAGTCTTTGTTCTAATTTTTACTCCAAGGAATCATTGATTGATGCAAAGCAAGAAATTGTATAAATCCTATTTAAATTTAAATGTATAATATTTAGGAATATTTTAATTAATTTGTATTCTAATTTAATTTGGTTTCCTATTTAGAGTTTTATTATTTAGGTATTACTTATTTATGTAATATTTCTAATTTAGGTATAAGTCTTATTAAAATAGGTTTTCTAATCAAATTAGGATAAGTCTCTTAGTTAGTATAAATAAGTGTTTTTTGTATCTTTTGGAGGAGATGTTTGATTTCAATAATATTTTTAATTTTCAAATCTCTTTGTGAGTATTTGAGTTCCGTTAATTCTCGGTATTCTGTGGAATCAACGAGTCTTAACCCCTAAATTCGCGGTATTCTTTTAAATCAACGTGAATTTAGTTATTATTTTATTCTGGTATTCTCTAGAATCAACAAAATATTTGAATTTTAAACTTCCGCTACATCAACTTGGTATTAGAGCCAAAACCTGATATCACCAATCTAACTCCATCTATCACCAAACCTTTCCTTTTTCACCTTTTTTATTCTTCCGTTTAGCTTTATAAAAAAAAAACTGAAAAACAGAAACTTCCGCTGCATCAGCTTGGTATCAGAGCCGAAACCCTGATAATCCCATCTCAACCCCATCTACCACCAAACCTTTTCTTTTTTTCTCCTTTTTAAATTTTCCCGTTTAGCTTTTAAAAAAAATCAGAAAAAAGGAAAAATAGTCAGCAAAAACGACAGTTGCGTTCAGCCACCCTTCCACGCCTGCCGTCGTTGGTTTTCCTTGGCCGTTAAGACAATCAGCAACCATCATCGGAGACAGAGCAAGCCGGCCATCAAACCCTAAGCATCGGACACCGTCGATTAGCCACATATCGCCGGAAAAACAACAAAAACAACCGCGCCAACCGTGCTTTCATTCACCGGTTTCCGCCTCGTTTTGGCCAGCACAACCACCACCAATCAACTCCTCTCCTCGAGCTCAACCTTCCTAGCCGGTTAACACCACCGATCGACGCACCAATCGCCGGATATCAAGCCAACAACAAAACTGCCGCTTTTATCTCCAATTTCCGGCAATAAAAAAACTGCTTTTTTCGTACAAACCACCACCACCACCACCATACTCACCAACCTAAAATCTTTTAGATTCGGGACTCCTTGTCCAATTATTTCCAACCACCATCGCCAGTAACCCCACCTTTTACTTATTTATACTTTTGGCCCAATACTTTCTTCTATTTCAGTATTACCCTTTAATTTTCTGATCTTAGCCAAAAAAACTCAAACAACACCAAAAAAACATAAGGAAAAAAAAGAGAGAGAAATAGAAAAGAAGAAAAAAAAATTGATTCATGAAACGACAACATTGCTGCGAAGATTTTGTCTTGAAAGAAGTTTTAAATAGGATGTTGGGGATTTTATGTTTGATTTCTCAAGATTTAGAGAAAATTCAAGATAGAAAATCTTTTCACATAAAGCATGCATATGGATTTGATGAAGTTGTTCACGATGATGTTTGTTATGAAGATAATGAGGAAAATGTTAACTTTGTTCCTCTCGACAATATTATTCCTTCTGAAGAGAATATTAATTGGCCATTCATGTCTACAACAAATCCTCAACACAAAGACATTGATTTGGATCAATTGCCGAAATTTGATGAGTATCTTGATATTATGGGACGAGAAAAGGTAATTGTTCATCCATCTTTTGATCTTGTGGAGGAAAGAGAGATAGTTGTTGATACAATCTCTTATTGTTCTCTTGATTTGCCAAAAGAAGACAAAAAGAGTTGTGATATTTTTCAACAGTTAGTGGATTATGAGAAGAAATCGTTTTTCCTCAACTATGTCGAAGTTTGACACGAACAATATGAGAAGACATTATTAGAGAAGTTGTTGATAGAAGAATTTATTTTACGCCATTGGAGTGATTAGATGGACGTTATTACAAAAGTTGGAAAATTTAAAGTTTGTTGTCTATGTCGAAGCTCTGTTTTAAAAATTAATCCTTATGCACATGAAAATGTTCTTGAAAACTACAACACACAAAATTCGAGGATGAATTTTCTCCAGCCTGGCGGGAATGATGCAGAGCAAGAAATTGAAGAAATCCTATTTAGATTTAAATGTATAATATTTAGGAATATTTTAATTAATTTGTATTCTAATTTAATTTAGTTTCCTATTTAGAGTTTTATTATTTAGGTATTATTATTTAAGTAATATTTATAATTTAGGTATAAGTCTTATTACAATAGGTTTTCTAATCAAATTAGGATAAGTCTCTTAGTTAGTATAAATAAGTGTTTTTTTGTATCTTTTGGAGGAGATGTTCAATTTCAATAATATTTTTAATTTTCAAATCTCTTTGTGAGTATTTGAATTTTGTTAATTCTTGGTATTTTGTGGAATCAACGAGTCTTAATCCCTAAATTCGCGATATTCTTTTGAATCAATGTGAATTTAGTTATTATTTTATTCCGGTATTCTCTAGAATCAACGGAATATTTGAATTTTAAACTTCTGCTGCATCATTGATGATAGCATATGCACAACCAGTAGAGCCGGTTGGCGACCTGGCAGACTGACAAGTTCCAACAGAAATCCAAAAAATAAAGGTTAAACAACTTATTGAAGCACCACCACCTGGTCGTCGTCTAGAGCTCATAATACCTTCTATCGGTGAGGATGAAAATCGTAGGACTGTGAAATGTGGGCGATGCAACGAACTGAGCCATAACCGCAAGAGATGTAAGAATCCTATAACCGCACGTGCCTCTCACACGCTTGTGACAAGCATGCGAGTTGTGCATGCGACAGGGGGGTGTGCATGCTATACATGCGATAGGGGGGAGCGATAGGCACGCATGCTCTATGCATGCGCTGTTATTTGTTAAAGCACCAAAATTAGTCTCCATGGCACTTAGTATATGAAAAACACTCCACATAACCCAACAAACACCCCATCATACCTTTATTATAAAAAAATAAATATAAATTATCTAAGAGGAATTTCATCAAACATATAATGTGCAATAGTTATAACTCATCATTTTGATTCAATTTTCTTTCATTATATCCCTATAACAATCTATAGTCATCTAGAATCTCAATCAAATTCACCAAAATCATAAAAAAAAAATGATGAGGTTAGCTTACCTAGAGTTTGAGCTCTTTTCAATTTGTTGGATTTGCTTTTTATTTGGATATATTATGGTGGATTGGGTTGGATTTTAATTCGCCAATGTCATCGCTGTTCACCTTTGCCGTCGTCGTTGTCGTTGCTGTTCGCCATTCACCATTCGCCATTCAAGAGATAATAGTTTGTAGTGTGGCTAGAGAGAGTTGGGTGGTTGGATGAGGAGGGTAATTTAGGAAAAAAAAATTCATTTGGCTAGTTATGATGGAAAAAAATTTAAGGAACTAAATTTGAAAAATGAAAAATTTTAGGATCAATTTTGTAAATTTCCTAAATTTTCGGCTACGACAATTTTACATTTGAAATATATGTAAGATTCATTTAAAAATAAATAATATTGTTTGAATATGATTCATCATTCCGCAGGTATAAACAATTTAAATATTCTCTTTCACATATCATGTAATAAATAAAATAAAATAAAAAAGGAAGAAACACATTGTCTTATTATGCCAATGACAAAGCCTTCAGAAATCAACAAATATAATTTTTTTAAAAGAATTATATTCCCACGATCAGAAGCAACCGGTACTATTTAAATAAACAACAAATGTACATAAAAAAACTTTTTTTAAAAAAATCGTTGATTCTTATTGAGATTCGATGAGAATGTTTTAAAGTTTTGTTTTACTATTCTTTTGATTTTCCCCCTTGCAAAAAGTAGTTTCAATGGATGAATATTGAATACTGGATTTCCTGATGCGTGAAGCAAACCAAAATCCAAAATCATAAACAAGAAGAAAAAAGCAATAAATAATTAAAACCCATAAAAGGTATCCGGAATTCAACATTATACATTACAGATTGAATGATTCTCTTCTAATAAGCAAATAATTTAGTGGGTGCTTATGAAAAATCTATAATGAACTGCCTCTGATAATGAAGAGTCCCCTAACAGTCAAATGCAAAATGAAGAGCGACTTACAAACCAATGAAAACTAACAATCAGCCATTTGTTTTGCATTACCAGGGGAAAAAAAAACCCAAAATGACTGACATCAATCTACATACAACTCCTGAAGAATAAAGGATTAAATAGAAGAATAATTATTAACTGAAAGTTCAAAATTCAACTGGTAGCCAATATAAAAACCATTAACTCTGTTCAGTAATTACATATCAACAAACAAGTATAAAATCAGATAAACTGTAGTACACTTCCCTTCTAAAAGAAGGAAAAGTCGTAGAACATAGGGCATAAAAAACAAACCCATTCTCTCATTACAATACATCATATGCGACAGTTTACAAATCCATTACAGTAAATTGACACTAAGTATTTACATTCCACAAATGAGAAACACATTTCCCTGTTATTAAATACATAGAAACATTATTCCATAATGCCTTTCAGCAAGACATTCGACAAATGAAGAACACAAATGAAAGAAGCCATAAATGAATCCAAAGAGCCATTTTGGATACATACATTAACAACCATATATCGACATCATTACACATCATGAAAACATCAAGACACACAAAAAGAAAGCACAATCATGAGGAGCAGCAATCAGGGCAACGAATCAAGCCATTCTCGTTACATTCCAAGCACCGTTTAGGCACACCATCGTCCTCATCAAACACCTTCCGACTCCCACTACAATTCCCACAAGGGACGAACCTCACATCCCCACAACTCCCACACACGAACCCAGGTTGCCGTCTAGGGAACCCATCAAGAACCCTAGCCAATTCACCGGTTTCATACATACTCTTCAACACATCAGCATTTCCCACATGCTTTCCCCGGATAAAAACCTGCGGCAAAGTCACATTCTTCCCACCAAATACACACTGTAATTCTTTCTTATACGCGGAATCCATCGAAACATCTCTCTCGTCAACCCAAACTCTAAACCCTCTAAATATCATCCTAACCGCATAACAATCCTCAAAAGTCCTTCGAATCCCTCTCAGACTCGTTAAATAAACAACAATTCGATCCTCAGTACCCGGTAATCTAATCGAAGACTCGTTATTATAACACAAAGATAAAGATTTCACGGGTTTTGTTAACTTGATGAGGTGGTGCTGTTGCGGGGATTCGGGTTCGTTTAAATTAATTTTTTTGGGTGATTTTTTGGGCTCAAATAAATTACGAAGTTGCTTGACCTTACCTTTGAATGAATTGCTAGCAGATAAGACTGATTCCATCGAATTGTAAAACTTATTGCTCGAAACGGCCCGATTGAGAGAAGCATAATTGAGTTTCGGGAGAGAAGAATCAGCTGCGGTTGCGTGCATAGTAAACGACCGATTCAACAACATCGAAGAAGAAGACGATGACGCTTTGCTTGAAATTTCGAGATTCTTCTCCGATTCCGCCATCGACCCAGATCACAAAATCGATGATCGGGGATGATGTTGGCCGGCAAAATATGATCGGACGGTGGCGGGTGGCGGTGGTTTTTTTTTTCTTTTGTTTGAGGATAGAATTTGTTATTGTTGTTTTTTTTTTTTTATCTGTTTGTTGTGATGATGATGATGATTGTGTTCTTTCTGTTTTTGAGATTACTGAATTTGGTGGGGAGATTAAAAGCTGTTTTTGTTGAGGGAGAGAGACAATTGTGGAGGAGCTGCTTTTTGGAGGCGATTGCTTGCTTTTGCTTAGGCGTACCTACAAAGTTAACTATTCCCCTTTTTTTAATTATTTTATTTTTTTAATTTTTTACTTTTAACATAATATATATGGGAAACCTTAGGTGCAACTGTGGCACCGTGCCACAGTTACATCTAGCCGTTGGATGTCAGTGGACTCCACTAATCCAACTGCATCCAACGGCTAGATGCAACTGTGGCACGGTGCCACAGTTGCACCGTAGCCTGATCCAATATATATAAGTGATAAATATTTTCGAAACAGAATTGGGTTCCCTACTTTTCTGTATTTTACGAAATGAAACAGTGGTTTGTTCATTTATATCAAATTAGTCCCTAGTTTAGCTTCTTGGGTTGGGGAATTTGAAACCGAACATTCTATTCAAAATGACACGTAGGATCAATTCGGATGGATTTCAAATATTATTTGGTTGGTTTCGGTAGATGTATGTTGGTCTGCATGGGTTTGGAATTCAGTCAAATTCATTAAAACTAACCCGATATAAAAAATAGAACAAAAATTTAAAAATTTAATAATTTTAGTAAAATTAAGGTTTTTACAAGTCATTCCTTATAATGTCTGTTATTAAATTTTATTATAAATATTACGTTACAACCAAATCTTGAGTTTATGTGTGTTTAAGTTTTAATTGAGTTATTTCAAGTGGAGTTATTGAGAACTTATTTAAAAGGAATGGAAAATTTATGTAATCATTATTATTATTATTGAATTCATTTATTTATGTGCTTATTTGGACAAACATAAAAAAGTAGGGATACAGATGTTATTAACCTGATGGGAAAAATATAAAGAGTGAAACGGATTGAAATTTTGAAAGTGACGACAGGGTGGGGGTTGGTGGGTCACGCTCACCGCCTTTTTTGAAAGACGCAGTTTTATCTTTCTTTGAATTTGATTGTTTTTATTTTTATTTTCATATTTTACTTTTCAGTATCGAAAATGATTATTAGCGTGAATTTTCTTCGCATGTTCAGTTAAAAATCAAAAGAATTTCGATGGTTAAAAAATTCGTAAAAATGAAAGGTCTGATGCTTAATTTTTAAATTAAAAAAAGTTTAAAAATTTTCAAACTCACCAATATCCAACCATCCATCTTATTTTCAAATTGACTTGCAGGTAGTCACGTTCACATTCCAAAGTCCGATTAATTAATTTGTTTTTCTCTTTAGACTTTAGTCTGTGAGATTTTATTAACATTAAAATTTGAAAATTTTAAAATGGAGGGGGGCCGGGTGCCACGTATTAAAATGACAAAAATAACCCTGGAGTATTGTTTTCAAATCTCTAATTGTTTATACTGCTGGTAGATACATTTACTTAATGATGATAATAGCTATCAAAAAGATATTTTAAAAAAATGATGATGATTAGAAGAAAACAAATTAAAAACGGAATTTAGAAAAATAATTAAACCCCCATGAGAAAGGTATGACGAATTCTAAATAATATTATATTTAATTCTCTTTCACATGGTATTTGTTTTTAATATTTTCTTACACGAGAATGTGCAACTAAATTACAATTTTTTATTGCATTATTAATTTTAAATTTTCTTGGCTCCGAATAATATTCGCTATTCCCTTTCATAAAACTAATTAAATCTTAAATGTATATTATTATACATATACATGTGACAAAAAATTATGAAAAGTTGATCACAAGTCAACTCAGTACTGAATCCAAATCTATCATGAAACCCCCGACGTTGATAAAATCTAATTCAATCTTAGTTGGTTATATATAACTACGGTGGACTATTTATATTTTAAATTCCACTTTAAACACTCGTATTTTAATAAAGAGTTGAGCTATTTAAACCAAATAAACTACTCATTAAATTCAAATACTATATAAACTTACTTTTTAAATTAAAAAAAAAATTACCATACAAACTCATCTTAATAGCTAGTATACTCTTGTCGAACTCAACCTTTAGAAGTCTACATCCTCTTTTCTTTTCCAACTTTTTCAGCAATTCTTTCTCCTTCAGTTCTTCTCTATAGCCCTTTCTGAATTTCTTTTACCCTTTTATTTGTTATGGACACGTCCACAAATATTTAACGATTTTCATTTTTTTTTAATTCTCCATGCATTTTAAACTCACTGCCAGAATAAAATTTAGGAGAGCAATAATTGCTAAACTAACTTAAGCAATAAAAAATTGTCCATATTAGCATGGCTCTTTTATTTTCATATTTAGAAAGCTTGACGAAGGTTTTGGTTATAAATCATTTTGTAACTGAAATATTTCGATTATGTTTCCCATCCAACATATAAAATTACTATAATCTAAAAATTGTGCCTTTATTTTTATTATTGCAGTAATTTATGCTGCCAAATCACGATTTATCACCACTAATCTTATTAAATCATGATCCGTCACTTGACATATGGAAGCCTTCATCACTACTAATAGCAATTAGCAATAGAAAACCTTTTCTCTCAAAGTTAGAGAGGAAATTTTTCTTCTTCCCTATTCCGTATTCTATGGATTCTCTATTCATCTGTGAAAGAACGAGCCTATTTTACATTTTCTAATGGAAACCTAGCTCCTCTGTTTTATCTTTTTTCTTTTAATTCCATTAAATTAAAAAAAATCAACTTAAATCAAAAGATAAGATAAAGCTAAAAAATACCGTATCACTTGTGTTTGTTTTAGGTGCCCACCTTATAAATAACACAATGACCCTTACACACAAGCATATTAAATGGATTCTCCCATCAAATAATATATTTAGGCAGTCAATTAAGTGAGCTAACCCGAATATCATGTGGTTATATACAATAGTAGGTGTAATAATTAAGCTTGTAATTAAATTAGCCCGATTATTTAATTTCAAACATACTCTAATAAAAAATTGGAACTGACTTCCATAATTGTATATTATCTAGGATAATGTTCTCGAATAATAATTTAACCAATACTACAATGATTTCTTTATTGAATAATCATTTATACCACATCGTTAATTAAATTAATATCTCAACTATCCAATTAATTTAATTATATCTTATTTCTTGATACTTACTGGTTTTCTTTAATGATCATTTTCAACATACTAATTATGTTTATGCACTCTGCCCAGAGAATGTTATGATCAAGCACTAAAAATCCATCAAGAGATTAGTTGTATAAGTTCTATATTTTTAATTTATAATTTCACTACTCCCACCAAGATACTATGTAATCTTGACTACAAATGTATGTTGCGCTCACTGGTAACTCAAATGGATTAATAACTATAATCATGAAACAATAATTAACTCAAAATTAAGATTGCAATAAAATCAATGCTTATGAATAAGTCTGACAATTATCTCAAGATTAATTAAATCTCATATGTGATCTAGTTCAATGTATGCAACTACACCAATAAATTCATGCATAATTAAAACAAATCATTTAACGAATCTATTATAGTCTAAACATAAACAGAGATGCCAACTCTATTTATCAATTGTGAACTCAATTTATTTAATTATAAGATAACTTGTATTTATGTCTTCTATGAATCCATATGATGATCATATAAATATATATAATATGATTAAAATGACCTTATTCAAAATACTTATGCAATTAAGATATGTGAAAAAGTATCTCAAATATTTATTAATCAACAAATATTTTTTTTAAAATAAATCAATATACTTTAACGGGCAGATAATCCCAAAAACAAGGAAGGTGAATCAACTTTTTCTATTGGATCTTCTTTTGATTAATGGGGGTGATGAAGAAAAATTTAAAGAAAAAGAGTCTATGTAAAACATATTTAAAGATATGTTTCATTTGAGTATATAATCTTGAACTAAAAAATGAGTTTTCCAAGTAATTTAGTGGGAGTGGAGCTATTTGAACATATAAAATTTATTTTTGCACTCATTTTCTCAATAAATCAATTATTAAAATTTGAAACTAATAATTTTACCCTACAAAACTCTCAAATTACCAAAAATGTCCTAATATTTCTTCATTCATTGTTAATTTTCCATTTCTTTGTTTGCGTTCATATTTGAATTCTGCTTTCTAACCCTTGTTCACAATTGTATTTCCACTAAAATATGTTTATCATCTAATTTCTTTTCCCATCCTAATTTATGGATTTGATTTTTGAGCAATGTATAGATTGTACCAAATACTTGAATCTTTAGATTGTATAACTTAGCCTCGAATTTAATTTAAACATGAATAAAGTAGTTGTCATCTCATAAAAAATGAAAATAAAAAATAAAAAATAAAAATAGTAGGCCAGATTATATTTTAATTAAAATATACTTTTGTTCATGATTCTTATTACCTGATGAAGTTGATTGAGGACATGGTGATGAAACCAAATAATCAATTATCAAGTCAAAAATAAAAATTAATCATGTTTTGAAATAGATATTTAGATTTTGATACCAATGAGAGAAAGATGAATGTAGAATTAGGGTCTATTATGAAGTATGTGTTAAAAATAATCATTTTTTTAAACATATTTATATTTATTAGTAATTTTCTTTAAGAGTATTTTTATGATATGAAATTTCTTTACGCGTATTTTGGTAACATGAAATTTTATAAATAAGTGGGTTTATAGAGTATTTTGTTGGGTTTAAATAGCCTCATCCTTTAATGGGTTCAAATAACCCCACCTTTAATAAATTTTTATACTACTAAAATAATCTTAATGTAATTTACTTTTAAGGATAATATAAATTTTTATTTGGATAAGCACTTTCACTACACCCATTAAAAGTATTTTTAGAATTGGGCAATGGTTTCCCAATGAATACTATAATCCTAGCCCCATTGTATATAGGGTATGTTAAGCACACAACATTATATGGGATTGTATCTCATATTTGGTAAATCTTCTTGTTCACATTGTGGTGTATTACGATACACCATAAGGTGAACAATACGAAGGGGTGGGTTGGGCTTGTCAATACCACACTATTCATATCTTTTTTTTTTCAAATTTCTTTAGTTAAAATTATAAATACTAAATAAAAATATAAACATTAAAAAAAATTAAAAACTCAAATATACCGCCACTATTGTTGATAAACTATCGAAAACAGTTCAACGGTGGTCGGCCGTCGACCGTCCCTATATAACATCATGTTTTGCACTAAAATTTAGTACCATTAGAATTTTTATTGTTAGGCCTACACGATGGCAGCAAAAAAGCTTTTGATTGCCATGAATTTATGGTCATAAATTTGAAATTTGAAACTTTAACCATAAATCTATAAGGAATTAAAATTCTTTTGTCTGCAATAGTTACATCATTGCATAGCCTCGACATAATAATTTTAAAGCTGTCAAAATATAGTTGTGGAAAAGTCACTTGTTTTCTATCCTATTTTTAAGGAAAAGATAGGGATAAAATTTCAGTTTTTTAAGATAGAGTTTGTTTCCTTATTTCTTGGTCTGCAATTAGTTGTTTACTTTCCTACTCTTTCATGTTATATAGTTTAGAATCTATATATGTATTATGTAATCCTATTGTAAAAAATAAAAAAAATGAGATACATATTTCTTTAATAATTTTCTTATTGTATCAGAGTCGCTTTTTGATTCTTAGGTTTAGTTTTCAATTCTATTTGAATACCAATGTCAAAGAATAGCAAGCAAGAAACTTCTGAGTTATCTTCATAGCAGTCGCAACGGCATCTACAACCATCAAGTCATGTCTCTAATGATAGTCCATCACTTCATATCACAACCCATAAATTGAATGGTCAAAATTTTCTTTAATGGTCCCCATCTGTGAAGATGTTTATCAGAGGTAAAGGGAAGATTAGTTACCTTACTGGTTCAATTAAAGAACCAACTGAAGAAGACCCAAAGTTTCAAACTTGGGATGCTGACAACTCAATGATCATGTCATGGTTAGTGAATTCAATGGAACCAAAAATAGGTCAAACTTACTTGTTTCTGCCAACAACAAAGGATTTGTGGGATGCTATCACCGAGACCTATTCTGATTTGGGAAACTCTGCTCAAATTTGTGATCTGAAAACCAGAATTCGAGAAACCAAACAAGGTAGTTAAAGAGTGACTAAATACTACAATAGTTTGAAGGGCTTATAGCAAGGGTTAGATCAATATTATGATTGCGAGTGGGAATGTGCTGTTGATAGTGCTAAATACAAGAAGATATTAGAAAAAGAGCGTGTATTTGAATCTTAACAAGTTTGAGTTCAGACCTTGATGAAGTCTGTGGGTGAGTACTTAGCAAGGAACCTCTTCATGCTACCAGGGAAGTGTTTTCTTATGTAAGAAGAGAAAAAAGTAGAAAGAATGTGATGATGGAAGGTTCTTCAGCAGAGAACTCAACCTTGATCTTTGTTACACTAGAAACTCCACTGGTTACTGGAACAAAAAACCTAAAGAAAAGTGATGAGAAGGACAGAGTTTGGTGTATTTATTGCCACAAGCCAAGACATACCAAAGATGCATGTTGGAAACTGTATGGAAAACCTCCAAATTTGAAAAATAATAAATTCTCTAATATACATAGTCGTGGTTTCCAAGTTGTAGGGGAGAATCAGCCGACAACCAACACTGGAGAATCCGAATCTCAACTTTTCACTAAAGAGCAATTAGAGCAACTGTATAGGCTTCTCAATCAGTCACAATCTCTCCCAAATCCTTTAGCCTCTAGTTCTTCATCCTAGAAAGGTAATAATTTCACCGCTTTAGGAGTTGTTAATGAGAAAAAAAGATTTATGGATTATCGATTCAGGAGCAACCAATCATATGACCAACCATTCTAAATTATTTTCTTCATATATTCCATGTTTTGGTAGTCAAAAAATTAAAATTGCTGATGGTTCACTATCTTCTGTAGCAGGAAAAAGGATCTATCCTTATCTTTGAAAATCCTTTTTTTTGTTTCGGTGTGAAATTTGTGTATTGTCCAAACATCATCGTGCATCTTTTCCTTCACAACCATATAAAAAATTTGCACCTTTTTTCTCTCATACACATTGATATTTGGGGACCCTTTCGTGTTACAAACATTTTGGGGGCTAAATGGTTTATAACTTTTATTGATGACCACACTCGTGTTTGTTAGGTGTACTTGCTTAAAGAAAAATCAAAAACTGCAACCGTTTTTAAAAACTTTCATACCATGATTCAAACATAATTTCAAGCAAAAATCCAAGTCTTTAGAACTGACAATAGGAGAGAATATTTTTCTACTTCCCTTGGTCATTATTTCATGGAAAATGGCATTGTGCACCAATCCTCTTGTGTAGATACTCCTCAACAAAATGGTATTGCTGAATGGCAAAATTGACACTTGTTAAAAGTTGCACGCTCTCTTATGTTCACAAATGAGGTGCCAAAATAGTTTTGGGGTGAAGCCATTCTCACAGCATCATACTTGATAAATCGTATGCCTACCCGAATTTTTAATTTTCAGTCTCCATTAAATGTTTTCATAGAATCCTATCCTACCACTAAGGTTTTCACATCTTTACCACCAAAGATTTTTGGGTGTATTGCTTTTGGTCACGGTCAAATATATAACATGAGCAAACTTGATCATAAGGCTTTAAAATGTGTATTTCTTGGCTATTATCCTACTCAAAAGGGCTATAAATGTTTTGATTCATTACCTAAAAAATTCTTCATCACAATGGATGTCACATTTTTTTTAAAATAGATCTTTCTTTTCCAAAACTTCTCTTTATGGGGGAGGATCATACTTAAGAATATCATTTTTGGGAATTATCTCTTCCAATGCCTAGTATGTCTTGTGTCATGTTCATTCTACAATGCCATCAACTGTGAATAATGAAAAATCATTAGAAAGAGTTCCAGAACCAGAGCTTCAAGTCTACACATGACGGAATTCTAAAAGGTCAAATCTTCATTCCTCTCCTCATTGCCAAGACTTGGATCCAAACACAGGCAACTTGGAACTTACAAGTAACATCATTCTAATCCTATTTCAAAATCTATTTTAGAAATTATAAATGGTCTAGATGTTGCAATTGCACTGCGGAAAGAAACTAGGTCTTGTACTCTTCATCCAATTTCTAAGTATGTGTCATATCATAAATTATCTCCATTTTTTAAAGCTTTTACAACTAACCTATTGTCATAGCAATTCCAAAATCTGTACAGGATGCTCTTTCTATTACAGAATGGAGAGATGTTGTGTATGTAGAGATGAGAGCTCTAGAAAAAAACAAAACTTGGGAACTAGACAAATTATCAGAAGGAAAAAAAACTAGTGGGTTGCAAGTGGGTTTTTACAGTTAAATACAGAGCAAATGGGTCACTTGAGCTGTACAAAGCTAGGCTCATCGAAAAAGGTTTTACACAAACATATGGCATACTACCAAGAAACATTTGCTCCCATGGCAAAGATAAATTCTATTAGGGTTTTGTTGTCTCTTGCAGCAAGCTTATGATGGCAACTACAATAGTTAGATGTTAAGAATGCGTTTCTTAATAAAGATCTTAAAGAGGAGGTATATATGGATCCACCACCAGGTTTTGAGAGTGAATATGGTATTGAAAAAGTGTGCAGGTGAAGAGATCACTTTACGGCTTAAAACAATCTCCTAAGCTTGGTTTGATAGATTTACCAAATCTGTTCGTAGCTTTGGATATTTACAGAGTCAAGCAGATCATACTATGTTTTTTAAACACTTCATTGATGGTAGTGTTATGATCGTCATTGTATATGTAGATGATATCATCTTGACTGGAAGCAATGTGATAGAAATGGAAAATCTCAAGAAGGTTCTTGCTAGAGAATTCGAGATGAAGGATCTTGGACCCTTAAGATATGTTTTGGGCATGGAAATTGCAAGATCTAGTAAAGGCATTTTTGTTTCTCAAAGGAAATATACTTTGGACTTGCTCAAGGAAACTGGCATTTTAGGATGCAAACCTGGAGACACTTTTATTGATCCTTATCACAAATTGGGATATGCAATTGAAGGAAAATCAGTGGATAGAGAAAGTTACCAGAGGTTGGTTGGTAAGTTGATATACTTGTCTCATACTAGGCCAGACATAGCCTTTACAGTAAGTGTTATTAGTCAATTTATACACTCTCCATGTAAAGAGCACTTGGAAGTTGTTTACAAGGTTCTCAAGTATATGGAAAAAAAAACTCCAGGAAAAGGCCTGTTATTCAAGAAAAATAACAATCTGCAAGTTGAAGTATATATTGATACAGATTGGGCTTGATCTGTTATTGATAAAAGGTCAACTTCAGGTATGGCACATTTATGGGAGGAAACTTGGTAACTTCGAGGAGTAAGAATCAATCAGTGGTTGCGAGAAGCAGTGCTAAAGCTGAATTTAGAGCAGTAGCACATGGTATTTGTGATCTTTTGTGGTTAAAGAAGCTACTTGAAGATTATCATTGATGTTCCTATGAAGTTGTATTGTGACAACAAGGCAACAATAAACATTGCTTATAACCTTGTTCATTATGATAGAACTAAACATGTTGAAGTGGATTGTCATTTTATCAAGGAGAAAATAGAAAGTGGTTGTATGATGCATGACCTTTGTTCCAACAACAAAGCAGCTAGCTGATATTTTTACTAAAGGACTTCATAAATCAAATTTTAAGTCACTGACTAGTAAGCTGGGAATGATTGATATCTTCGAACTAGCTTGAGGGGGAGTGTGGAAAAGTCACTTGTTTTCTATCCTATTTTTAAGGAAAAAGATAGGGATAGACTTTTAGTTTGTTTTAGATAGAGTTTGTTTCCTTGTTTCTTGATCTGCAGTTAGTTGTTTACTTTCCTACTCTTGCACGTTATGTAGTTTAAAATCTATATATGTATTATGTAATCCTATTGTAAAAAAAAGAAAAAGAAAATGAGATACATATTTCTTCAATAGCTCAGATGACACTAAAGTACAACAATCGGTGGCAGTGCGCGGCGCTCAGCAGAGGCTTATGGTGGCCGGTGGTGAAAATTATTTATTTTAATTATAAAAGTTTTAAATTACTATTTGAATATATATAATAATAAAATATAAATGAATCTTAAATTATTAATTTAATATAAATATTTAAATAAAAATATTATATAAAAATAAAAAATATTATTTTATATAATTCAGTGCATATTACATCAAATATAGTATTACATTATAGCTTAATACATTATAATGCAATACATGACAATGTGTCAAATACACTCACAGGTTTCTTATACTGTGATTTGAGAAGGCTTTTCGATTTTATGATTGCTTTCTTACTAAATTGAATGGCAATTCAATCTTGGTTTTTCTACTTCTTCTTTCGCATGGTACAAATATGGATTCATTTAACTTTTTTTGAATTCGTAGAGCGTGTTATAAATTATGAAGTTAGTATCAAAGCTTGCTTAGGGTTGTTTTTGTTCTAATATATTTGAAATCTATGAAAGCTTTTTTTTTTTCATTATTTTAGAAATATGATCATGGTGTAATATAATTCCCATGATTTTATAGAAATAATAGCTCCATTATATGAACATTAATTATGGAGCGTAGTGAGAAAATTTGCCTTGGGGAATTAGATAACATGAACCTTAGCATAGAAAACCTATGGTCCTTCGAAGAGCATATTTTCTGATACATTTTATCCTCTTGAGCTATCTTAGAATCATTATAAAGATCTTTTCAAGAGCTTTCTAAAGTACATAATATGTTAATTTGGATTTACGTAGAGAAAGTCATAGTCCATTGAAGTTCATTACACATGGGTTAAGGATTGTTGAATTTTTAAGAAGATTGTGTATAATGCTCGTGAGCACCACTCGCTCTTGAGACCATAACTTCGTGGAGTGAAGAGAATTATTTCATGATTACTTCATATTGTGGTGAAGAGCTAGGTTTATTTCCATAAGGCTTTTACTCAATGTGCTAAGGAATTATGGATTAAGGCAATGGTTAAATTAATAAATTCTATAAAAAAAAATCAACCGTATTTAGGACTTGTCACCTAATGTTGAACCATTATAAACGGTCTATTCTATATATGTAAGGTGACAGGCACAAGTATAATACATACAAATCTTGTTATAGACTATGCCCAAGAAGTGTAGACTAAGATAACTTTGTCACTTAATTGAAGGTTTATTTGATACAACTATTTATGGTCAACGTCACATATAGACCTTTAAATTACATCAACTGGAAGTAATATATATATATATATAGAGAGAGAGAGAGAGAGAGAGAGAGAGAAAGAAACTATTTGGTATTACTACCAAAGGCTTTAAGTGCATAATATGTATGCTTAAAAAGATCTAAACATATATTGTTTGTACCACTCCTTAGAAAATGGAATTTTAAATTTCTTCAAACTGTTATTTATTATAAGGTTTGGATAATTAGAGAAACCGTTACTTGCATGATTAAGGGTCAAAGATGATGATAACTTTTTTTTTTTGTGGATGGTATTTAGATTGAAAAAAAAATGAAGAATTTATCAAGATCATTGAAAAATAGTTTTTTTTTAAAAAGAAATATAGACAAAGTTGTCTGTACTTTAGAGCATCTCGAAAAGCCTATATAAATTTTACTCTTCAAATACTTATTTGCTTACTTATGTGGCAAATAGAAAGGTGAAAAAATATGATATTCTCCAAAAGATAATTCAAATAGAAATAAGTTAATATTATTTTAATCATATAATTAGTTTTTTTAAAGGAAAAGTCAATAGCAATTAAAGCACTTCTCTCTCTTTCTTCAATGAAAAGTAATAAAATATAAATTGAAGAGAGAGAAATTAACTCTCCAAATTTGAAGAGAAAGAATTAATTCTTATTTGAAGAATTTTAATTGAATTGTCTTTTGGAGTTTTAAATATTGATGTGGCTCTTCAAATAAGTAATAAAATCTTATTTGAAGAGACTTTTGGTAATGCTCTTAAGAGTTTCCAAATTTAATTGGATTTTTTTTTAAAAGTTTATGGCTCTGTCACAAGTGTTATATTTATGCTAGAAAAATTCTTAAAATATCTTGAGTAGTTAATTGTAAGCTTATAGAAATTGACAAACTATTAGATTTATATTCCTAAAAGACTTTGTAAAATAATAGTATAAGGTCGGTATTCCTTATCTTAATGCTTATGAGAAGCTTATTTACATTCTAGTATAACAAGCTCAATAATTTGATAGGTTGTCATATTAGTAAGTAGGCGCCAATCATATCCTATAAATAGCACTAAAATACTAAAAAAAAAAAGGATCTTAGCATTCCTCTAAGGTGCATTCGGTACACTGCATTGTATAATGTTGTATTGCATTATTTTAATATAGATATATTGTATTATTTTAATGTAGATGTATTGTATTATACTGTATTATATTAGCACTATATTATAATAATATTTTACAATATTTATTGCTAAATTGCAACGTATTAATTTATAGCACTATGTTTGGTTTTGTAATGTATTGCACTATTGATGTATTTTTTTGTACTATAATTAGAATGAATTGTTACAAAGTATTAAAATACCCTAACTAATTATTCTCATTATTATTATTATTTATATATTATAATACTTGTGATTAATTATTAAAATTTATTATTAATGATACTGATAATAATTGTCATTATCATTATTATTTATTATAATATTTGTTCTTATTATTGTTAAAAAATACAATAATAATAAGATAAGATTTTACTTTTTTCTTCATCACAATCACTCTCATATTCATTATCTTAATTGTTGTGGCTTCATCATCATCATCAACCTCATCATGAACTCTAATCAGATTAATGAACTCTTATCGGTGCGTAACTGCTGCCAATTAGCGTGACAAAGTTGACAATGGCATGACTCAATTGTTGACAAAGGTGATCAACTACTCTTAGCGACGCTACTGCCCAAAAAAAATGTGTTGGTTCAATCGTTGCTTTAAAGTACCTAGGGGGGAGAAGATAGTTTAATAGTTCGGGTAGAGGTGCTAGGGAGCCGTTGTCTACTAATTTTTCAATTTTTCTTTTTCTTTTTTAATTACAAGCAAAACCAGTATAAATAAACTTAAACTCCTGCACGAGTTTAGTTTATGCAGGTGTTACTGCATTAAAATCTTATTTTAATACAATGTTGATAAAGTAAAACATGATAATTATAATATTTTAATACAATATAATGCTCTAATACAGAGTTATGAGGGGTGCCAAACACGTCCCTCAGGTACTGTAAACTACCTCTCTTTATCAAAATGAAAATTTACACCTCTGTTTCAAAAAATGTGGCGATCTTGACAAGGAAAATTTACAATGAGGTAAGTACGCACCTAAATATAGCATTTATGTCATCACATGAACTAGTAAGAGAATAAACATGCATAGCTTTATCTCATTGAAGCTAT
This sequence comes from Citrus mangshanensis, assembly GCA_030449895.1. NCBI lineage: Eukaryota > Viridiplantae > Streptophyta > Magnoliopsida > Sapindales > Rutaceae > Citrus > Citrus mangshanensis. The sequence goes on from JASUUJ010000349.1 coordinate 5,460,092, forward strand.
AATTGTGAGTATATTTTAGTGGTAGTATAAGAAACTATTTGTTTGGGAATATTTTAAATGATCTTCAGATGGTCACAAGTAACTAGAGACTAGTAATTGGATATTATTATAACTAAACAAAAGTTTGTATCATAACAAATTTATAAAAGCATAGATATTACGATGTATAAGATATTGTAGCTAAAATCAAAAGCGGCCTTAGAATATGAATCTTTATATAACATATTATAGATCACTAATGGAGGATGACAAGAGATGTTATCTTGTCACAAGCTTGATTTTTGAGATTTTGTAGGCTATGAAGCTGCAAATCTTTCAAATATCATCATGAGATATTCTTATATAACTATGTTCTTCACAAAGTCCTTATTTTAGTACCTTTAAACTAGCATAATCACATACATAAATATTAGAGTATGTTTTCAAGTTAAGACCAACTTTCTTACACAAGCAGGTCTTAATTGCTATGAAAACAAGTTGAGATGAGACATATAGAATTATAAGACAATAAGATATATGATCTATTATTATGAAATTACATATATGTAAGTTCTTTAGGGACTAACAAAAGTTTTTATCAGTGTCCTTATAACCATCAACAATGCTTCAAGGCTTTGGACTAATGTCTGCTACTTTAACATGTTATCTATAATTTTGACATGATTCGGTTAATGAAACATGATTAGGGAATTAGTTATTACATACTAAGAAACATGAAAGTGAAGAGATGATTTGATGTTATTTACATATTACTTCTGAAGTTATTGGCAACTATTGTATGATGCATCAAGGGATTTATAAAATTATGAATACCCAGAGTTTTAGTAGTCAAGCATAACTTCTTGATAAACGGATTAAGTATGCTTAGACTAATGTAACAAATTAAATTAAGGACATGATGAATAAATAAGATAATCTCTCATATATAATTACACTTGAAATCTTTTAGCTCTAGTGAGTTTTTTTTTTTTGATTTGTTCATTGGTCACACGACATATTTGCCCATATGAACATTGTGACATAGCTAATGAATATAGTTCTCTTGTTGCATTGCTAGATAACATCATCCCATCATATGTGAGTGGAAGATGTTAGATTTGGGTGGGTTGTCCAACAGGTCGCCTATAATAGGCTGACCCGACCTGAATCCATACTTGTAGATACAAGTAGTTAATAGCATGTTAAAAGAGAAGTTGAGAGGAAGTTGATAGTGTGGTCATTGTAAACTTCCTTGCTTCCTTTTTGTTTCTCTCCTCTCCACACAAAAGAATAATTGCAGAGAATACAATTAAGAGCGTTTGAGAAAAAAAGCACAAAGAGAAGAATTCTTGAAATTTACAAAGCATAGAAAATTAATCATAGAATCTTGGGAATTCTATAATTCCAACTCCATTGCATATAAGGTTCAAACACATTTATTTGAAAAGGCTTTTTGATTTTGTGATTGCTTTCTGACCAAACCAAATTAAATGTTGATTCAACTATAGGTATGATTTGTGTAATTATTTCTAGCATGATATAGATTTTGATAGGTATAATTAAAGAGAAGCTTACTGAGAAAACACATTGAAAACTCCCACTAACAACCTAGTTGGAGTTTGAAATAATTATACAAATTATTTTTTAGATAAACCAATGTTTACATTAAAAAAAAAATCAAAATACTAATTAAAGAGAAGCTTACTGAGAAAACACATTGAAAACTCCCACTAGCAACCTAGTTGGAGTTTGAAATAATTATGCAAATTATTTTTTAGATAAACCAATGTTTACATTAAAAAAAATTCAAAGTACTAATTAAAGAGAAGCTTATTGAGATTATGAAGGAGAATAAATTTAAAAGACTAATAAATGCATTAATTGCATAAAAGATATCAAAAGTAAAAGATGTTGTAATAGTTTAAACTTGTTTATCTTCACTTTAACGTTGCGCTTAGGGGTGGGCATAAACCCACAACCCATGAGTTTACCCAAACTCAAACTAAATAAAATAATTTGGGTTGGATAAATCATCAAAATGGATTTATTTGGGTTTTTGTCGAGGAAACCATTTCATAATGGTTTGGGTATGATTTACCCATGGGCTGAACAAATTCAAGGTGAGCTGTAAGTGGAAAATAAATAAAATAAAATTAATTCCATTATTTTCAATCCCAAAATCTCGCATTCATCACTCCCTAGTTCATTAGAACTATTGAATCTCACTTACCTCACTCTATTTTCCACAATCTCTGTCAACAAAAGTGATGTCACGAATCTCTCGGTCAATTTTCATCTAACTTGTGAAGCCCCCACTTCGATTATAGCCTTTCTATTAATCTAAGGTGAGGTTTTATTGCAAAAGCTTCATTTTTTTTTTCAGTTGTTTGCTTAATGGGTATGCTTGGAATTAGAGAATTAGAGAATGGGGAATTGATGAAACCACTCACACTTGAATATGCTGAAAATAATTTGCTGATGTATGAATTTGATTGAGCTCTTATGAACTAATTCTTTCATAGATCATTACTACCACATGTACAATTTAAAGAATTGTGAAAAAAACTCTAGAAAATATTATCATCTGGGCTTTCAGTGCTGTTTTTTATGCCATTATTTTTGTTACTTGTTTGGATCTCATGCAGAATGCATTTGTATCATCAAAGTAATTGATGTATTTACAATTCTTCTCATTGCTTTGCTGAAACTAGCTATATGAGAACTTGGAACATTGGCATTTGGCACATATTTGTATGGCAAGGAGTTGGAAAAATGGAAAAGAAATTTATGTCTTATTGTCTATTCCAATTTTGGCACATATGACTGACATTTACTTCAATTACTATTTATCCGTTCAGCTCTAAATTCTTCTTTTACTATTGCTGACAGCCTTAAAGGTTTAACATCCAACACAATCATCTAAAATTATATGGTTACCAGAATACTTATAATTATTGACATTGTTGTTGTTATTTCTTATATTTGGTAAAAAATCTTTTATAGCGAATGGTAATTGCAGAAAATAATTTTAAATTTTTTGCGGAATTGGCATGTAGAAAAGCCCTTACAAACTAAAAGCAATTAGTTAAATCTAAATGCTTTTGGCTAAAAGTTGAATTCTTGTTATTCTTCTTTGAGAAACTAGATTGCTAGTTGGAAACTTAAAGCTTATAATTACTACCACTGTTGTTGTTATTCCTTATATTTGGTAAAAAATTTTGCTGAATTGGCTTAAAGTTACATGATTTTTTTTCAATTAATTCTAGATGGATGAGAACTCAATGGCAACAAGTATGAAAAATAAATATGACAAATATTGGGGTTCAATTGATAGCTTAAAGAATTTGTTGCTTATTTCGGTTATTCTTGATCCACGTTATAAGTTAAAATATGTGAAATTTTTCTTTGAAGACATTTTTGTTATTGATGAGGTTGAGAAGAAGTCTGAAGAGGTGAAAAATCTTTTAATACGTCTTTATGAATACTATAAAGATCTTGACACTAAGATTGGTGGTTGTGGATCATCTAGTGGTGTTGGTCAGTTGTCAATTGTTGATAGTAGGAAATTTGATAAAAAGGTGGGGTTTTCTAAACTTTTAGGTGTTGCAAAGTTCAAACAAAGAATAGGAAAAGATGATTGTGTTGAGATGAAAAATAAAGTAGAGAGGTACTTATTGGAGCCATGTGAACATGTTGATGACGATGACTTTGAGATTTTGGCATGGTGGAAAATGAACTCAATAAAATATCGAGTTCTTTCACATATTGCAAAGGATGTGTTTGCAATTCCAATAGCTGCAGTAGCTTTAGAATATGCATTTAGTACTGGAGGATGCATCATTGATTCATTTCGTAGTTCTTCAAGTCCAAAGATGGTGGAAGCTTTGATATGCTCACAAAATTGGTTACGTAACACTTTTGTCCCATTACAAGATGAACCAATGATAGAGAAGCTTGAGTTTTACGAAGCCATGGTGTCAAGTAACTAATGTTTATCATAACAAGTGAAAAAAATTATATATTTATTTATCACTAGTCTTTTTTTATTAATTTATTTTTATTTAATGTAGAGTTTGGATCAAGTGCAACAACGGAGGCAATGACTTTAGATTGATGTTATTCTTACGATTTTGGTATGAATCATGTTCCTTTTTAAATTTACTCATCTTTATAACTATTTAACATTATAATATTTTTTTTGTTATTTATTTGTTGGCGAAGGAGCAAACTCAGTTGATCATAGGATCTTTTGATTAAAGTGAATGATTATGATGGATTGCTTTGATACTTGAGTTGGGATGTTTTATCTTATTTTGATTTGTATTGATATTATTAGAATTTGCATTGTGATATGGTTAATATTTAAGGACGAAGTTATTGTGAAATCTATTATTTATAATTTTTTGACTATATTTTTTCATATTTTAATATTAATTTAATAATTATTAATAATTATTGTAATTTTGATATAATTAAATTTATCAAAATAAAAAATATTTTGATTAAACCAAACCCAAACCAAACCTAAATGGGTTGGTTTGGGTTGGGTTTTAAGTCAATTCAAATTAAATCATAAAAATTTGAACCCAGCTCAAACTAATCCAAATATTTTTAAACCCCTAGTTGCACTTATGCACTTATGCACTTATGATTTTAGAAAACACAATGCCCTAGGATAGGAAACAAAATAATGTCGACTTCAAAGTCACGCATACATAAATTTCATTAACACTATATGAGGATAAGAATAAAGAAAAATCAAAAAGAGAATGAAGAAGAACAAAAAAAATGTTAACAAAAAAAGGAATTAACAACCATTATTAGAGTAATAAATATTTTTATGGATGTAAAAAGAAATTAAGTATTTAAAATGAGTTTGTTAATGGGCTGTTTTGGTATTTAAAATAGTGTTAGGCGAAAAATCTGATTTTTAAAATTTATTAAATGAGAAAACTAAGTAATAATATTTAAAGTATATTTTGGAGACTCACATCCATATAACTACATGTTAATGTCAACCATATTCATATGCTAAAAAACATATCGCTCAAATTTTTGCCTTAAAACGTTATCATTATTATTAAGTATAGAAGCAAGAAATTTCCATAGAAGATTGTAAAATACATAGAACACACACAATAACCTAAAACAAAAATTAAACTAAAAACCCTATCTAAACACAATGTAATTAACTAAACTTTCTAGATACATTAAAGACACATTAATAAGCACAAACAAAAACTTTTGGGAAATTGATTTGTTATGTAAATTAAACTGAAGAAATTAAAGCAGAAAGTTTGAAATTATAGAAAATTTTGTTTAAGAGGTTTCAATATACAATGAGAATTATGGTTCAGGAATCATTCTCCTCCATTAAATATTAAATTAAGTCAATATTAAGAATTATCATTCACTTTTTTTTTTAAATTGTTGGTTTTATGGGGCTAGCAACCACCCTTAGGCCTACGGAAGGATGAAATTAAATGGTTAAATGTCCATTCTCTGTGCACCAATTAATTTTTTTAAAAAAATATAACAATCTTTACTTTAAAACTCCACAGTTAAGTGGGATGAAGCTGAGGAAATTCAATAATGGATGACCAATTGGAAAGTTGCAAAAAAAACACCTCAATCCAACAAACAGTATTAGCCTAATAACGTGTTTGCTAGGTAGGCTAGCACCGTGTTAACCAGTCAGCGACCCAGCGGTGTGCTAGCATCATAGACAATGGAGACTGGGTGCTGCCAAGTCATAATAGTGGAGGCTCGGATGTGGCCAAGTCATAATGAATTTAAATGATTTAATATTCGTTCTCTGAGGACTAATATGTTTTCCAAGGAATATAACAAAACCTGGGTGTGATAGATTAAGTCCGCGGGGGGGGGGGACTACTCGTATGTTGTGTTTATTTTTTGGAGTGGGAGTGTGGAGTGTGGATTTTTCTCACTCTATTGTTTACTTATCATTTTTAAGGGGGGGGGGGAGGAATTGTTATTATGATGGGAGGCCAATAACTACTCTTATGTTGTGTTTATTTTTTAGAGTGGGAGTGTGGAGTGTGGATTTTATCATTTTTATTTTTGGGGAGTGGGAATCCACTCTTCCTTTACCCTCATAATTAAAATAAATAAATAATATCATATTTATTAAATATAATAATTATAAAAATATTTATATTATTAAATTTAATAAAATAAAAATAAATAAATATTATATTTATTTAAATAATAATATTATATTATTTTATAAATTAAATTCATTAAAAATAATAATATTAAACATTAATTTTAATAAATATTAATTATTTATTTAATTAATAATAATAAATATTTTATTCTAAGAAAATATTAATTTTGTATTATATTATCAATAATAATGTTTCATTTGTGTTGCTATTATTAATAATTTTTATTCACATAATTTAAATTAAAATTAATTAAAAAATTATGATTTACATAATTAAGAATATTAATAATTATTATTAATTTACAAATATAATAAATATTTATTTTATTTTTTAAATATATTTTTTATTAATTTTTTAATTACAAATTATAATTCTTTAAATAAGGGTAAAATTATAATTTAAAACTATTTACTCCCAATTCAAGACAATGTAAACACGTAAATTGGATTCTGGTTTCAATTCCATTATCTCATTCCAATGTAAGTAAACAATCTACTCCCACTCCCACTCCACACTCCCAATTTTAGGATTCCCACTCCTCAAGATTCTCACTCCAATCCAAAATATAAACGCTACCTTAGCACTATAGAATGATGAAATTAAATGGTTTAATATTCATTCTCGAAGCACCAATTAGTTTTCAAAGGAATATGACAACTTTTCCTTTAAAATCCAAAATCTTGAATGGTAAATACTTATTTAATCCCTTTATTTTAATTTAAGTGTTTGTTATTCCTTATATTTTAAAAAGCACCTCAATATATCCCTATTATTAAATATATTATATTCTTACCGCTACTTTTTTTTTTACTTTTATAATAATACTGTAGTAATAATATTTTTTACATTAATTAATTTATCAACAAAAAATTATTAATAAATTAACCAATAAATATTAGTATGAAAGAATTAGTATCTTTGTACCATCGTAACAATCTTCAAAATAACTATTTATAAATAAATTAATACCAGCCAACTAAAAGTAGTGTTTAGTACCCTTACAACAATCTTACTTGTAATTGTTTATAAAATTTTTAATTTACCAAATGTATCCTAAAAGTAAAATAATAACATGAAAATTTACATTAATTTTTATTTTATTTGTATGCCTAATTGATGAATTAACATATTTTTTTATTGTTATTAATATCTCCAAAAGTATTATTGCAATGGTATTGTTGTAAAAGAAACAAAAATTAAGGGTAGGAACATAATATATTTAATAGTAACAATGTCTCGAGGGTACTTTAAAAATAAATGGTCCAAACAGGCTCTTAAGTTAAAATATAGAGACTAAATAACTATTTACTCAATCCTAAGCAATTAGACCACTATCAAGTTCATCTAGAATATAGCAATTCAACTCATAAAAAAAAAAACTCAGCAAGTCACACACCTAAATAAATAATACAGCAATTCTTGACATTAAATTAGTGAAATAAAACTTTTTTGGAGAAAAGATTAAGAAATTGTGAAATTTTGTTAATTAAGTATCTATGTCTAGGGTTTTGAATTCAACCCATAACCAACAAAAAGTTTACTCGCACGTCTAACATATTAAAAATCAAATTCTTTTAAGGAAAACTAATAAAAAAACAAGAGATAAAAGATCTTATCGATTGAATTTAGGCTATGGCAAGTTCGGTCTTCTCAAAAAAATGTTCGCTCCTTTTCTTATTGTGTTCTCTTATATTGTTGAATTGATTCTTTCTGCCAAAGCTTGATTCTTTCTTAGTTTTACATGTTTTTAGCCCTAAACCTTTCAGTACTTGTGAAATTCATGTAACCTCTTCTTTTACTTTGAACCAATGAAATAAGTTCATGTGATACAATAACTCAAAAACCTATTTTCACGTGGGCCCAAATAGGAAATCCTGCTAGTCATTCAAGAATCAATCTTTTTCGGTCAAATTTGATTAAACCTTATCATATGTCTAATATAGCCTGAAAATTCGCCTAAGAAGCAATCAAAATTCATAAAATTGTGGTTTGAGTATTTTTTATACCAATTTGTAGCAATTTTTTTTTCGCTTGAAAAGCTCTTGGAAAATGTAAAACAATAATAAAGATTCAAGAAGTGCAAGAAAATATCAAATAAGTACAAAGAAATTAATAAAAGCTAATATGAAATGAAGCACTTATCATATAATATCTTCGCTTCTGCTTGTTCCACATCTCCATTAAACACTTGTTTTTTAAATAAATCACATGTATTTTTTCTTTTTCTATAATTAAAAAATTAGATTATTTTTTGAGAAGCTATTAGCCAATAGCATAATGAGATATAAAGAAAGAATAATGAAGAGAGACAATATATTATAAAATGATTTTATACATTTAAAGTGTGTATAAAACAAAGCGATGAGCTCCCTTTTATAATTACACAATCACTATGTGAAGTAAATGAAACAATATAGATCATAATTTCTTGTGAGATAGTGGAATTTATAAGGAAGCAAATGATTACTAGTAAAGAGACTAAGAGATATATTTTATATAGATTCACTTTTATTTTAATACATTTAAAACAATTATTTAATTGTCATTATTTTTGTTTAGCATAATACATATTTAATTCTTTTTGATAAGTACAATTTTTAAAGTGAAAATGAAGCAACTTAACATTAAAATGCAGCCACAAATTAGAGACAAAAGAAGCCACCTCTTTCAGATTTTACATCATTTCGTAATATATACAAATGTAAGAGAGTTTAGAGTATAGAAATTGAAAGTTAAAAATTGAAATTCTAGTTATGCAACCCAAGAGGGGGGGTATCCCAACACTTACAATCACTCAAAGTAAAAGATTACAAATTGTTTTTCTCTCACACAATATTTAAGATTTCAAATCAATACCCAAAGTGTGAATAGATGAAGCAAGAATGTGTTTAAAACTCTATGAAGATTGTATTCTTGAATATAAGCTCAATGGTCGTGTTGTGATCAAACTTATAGTTGGAGCTGAAAACTAGCGGTTATTGACTTTCTGCACACTGTCGGATTGCCGTTAACTAGATGTCGGATCGCTGTTTGACTGGTCAATATGACCATTGGGCTGATTTTCAAATTTGTTGGATCGCCGTTATCTCCGTGTCGGATCACCGTTTAGGTCCAGAGGCTAATCTTCAATTTTGTTCAATCTCGGCGAGCCGTTTATCAGATTTGTCGGATCGCCGTTTAGGTCCAGAAACTAATCTTCAATTCTGTTTGATATCGGCGAGCCGTTTAATAACATTGTCGGATTGCCGTTTTTCCCAGAAACTACTACAGTGAACTATTTTGCAAGATAACAGTTTGTCTCCAAATCTTTATAAAAACACTTTATAAAACTTGACAAAATAGATGAAAATTATTTTGAGCTTTTAAAAGATTAATCAATCTTAATCAAGTTTGTTATCATCAAAATCAATAAAGAAATATTTATGTTAACAATCTCCCCTTTTTTATGATGACAGACTTTTCAAGAAAATACTTGTGTAATTTTGCTCCCCCTAAGTGAAATTTTTAAGGAATTTTTAACTTCCCTTAAATATGTGTCCATTTAGTTTTAATCTCAAAAATAATTTTAAACAAAAACAGATTTATTTGATAATAATTATCTCCCCCTTCATCATCAAAAAAGAAATAAGCGCGAAAAGATTAAAAAGAGAAGTGGAGGGATTTACTTATGTTGGAAAAAAAATCAACAGAATCTCCACTTAAAAATGAGCATATCCTCAACAATACAAAGAGTTAAAAGAAACACTTCCATATATATATGCCAACTTATCAACCAACCTCCATGCTAACAATCAAACAGATCAGCAAGATAAACAAGATATCATCAAAATCAACTCAAACATAAATAAAGTCCACAGATCCAACAGAAAACATCATAAAAGCATCATAAGCATAAACAAAAGACCAATAGCATTATAATAACTACATGAAATGAGTGATGTCTGTGCGAAAATCAGAGGAGCAGAAAGCTAAGACGGGGGCTGTGAAGAAGAGTTGCATGGGTCATAACCAAAGGAACCGAGAATGCGGTGCTGGCCAGCAAGTAACTCCATCTGCTGATCTGCAATTTACTACGAAAAGTCGCAAAATCAGACTGAAGCTGCTGCTGCTGCTGGGACAGAAAATCCACTTTGTCAAACAATTGCTGAAAGCGATCCGCAGGAACGGTCGATGCTGCAGGAGGGACGGTGGTCTCGGCTGGCTCGTCATCCTGAGAGGAAGCTGCTGCTGCTCTGCGAGGGACACATGGTCTAGCCCCAAGGCGAAAATCGGGTAACTCATCCTCAGAATAGACGTCATTTAACATACGATCATCCGCTGGTGCAAGCAGAGTATCTTCATTCTTAGAGGATGTCGTTTTTTCCCACTTCCCACGCTTCTTAAAAAATCCGATCGCAGAAATAATCTCTCGACCGAGCTTACGGGTCTCGAGATAAACAGGCTCAGTGATAGGTACTCTAAAGAATTTCAAGATCCTAGTAATGATACTGCCATATGGAAGGGATCGGTTTGAGACTCTAGGTGTGGACAACATATGATAAAGAATAGTGTAGGATAAACTCACATGCCGTCTACGGATGAAAGAATCTAATAAATCAACATCAAGTCGAGTTACCTCATCAGTGTGACCCTGTCTAGGGGTGACCATGTGTTGGAGAATGATATGAAGTATTCGAACCTGGAAAGGGAGGAGTTGAGATCGAAAGGACAAAGAACATACGTCATCGGAAAGATCTCGACGCCTACAAATGTTCTGTACACCATCCACATGACGGAAATCATTAAAATCAAGTTCTTTCCTAGCGGTGTAAATATTTAAGCCTCTATAAGAAATTCCAAGAATACTACATAATTCTGGCTCATCAAACTCAATACGAATTCCTCCTACGTAAGTAAAAAGTTCAACTCGACGGAAAGAGAAGAGTTCCATATTAGAATAAAAGACACGGACTAGATTTTCATAGATGGACTCTTCCATACTTAAGGCTTCATTCCAATGGCTAAGCAATTGAGTAATAGTACGACCACAGATGGTAATATCCGAAAACTCCGTAATGTTAAGAGAAAATGAGGGAGTTACCGATTTGCCCATGAATTTTTCACGGAATCGCTGAGCAGCGATATCATTGGAAAAATGGAGGCTCTTGAAGTCCTGAGAGGCAGGCCTGGAGGGACTGGAATGACGCGGAGCAGTGTGCTTGGTTCGAGCACGCCTCTGTGGTCGTTCTTCCATTGATGAGTTTGAAAAAAAAAATTGAATTGGTAGAAATAAATTTTGAGTGATGAGAGAGTAATGACAAGTAGAAATGTGATGGATAATGGAAGAAATTTGCCTCAAATTTGGTGAGAGAAGTGCGGCTGGTTGTAGGGTTTGAAATTTGGGAATTTTCAATTTTTGAAGAGAAAACCGGTTTTAATCGGTTAAAAAGGTGCTAAAGATGATAAGGATGGTTTTTAAGGCTTCAATTTGGTGAAAAATAACAAGAAAAATGATGGATTTGAGAGAGAAATGAAGTTGCAGTCGCGGTTTGGGAGAGAGAGAGAAAGAGAGTATGAACGAAATAGAAAAGGAGACGAAGGATTGTTCACTTATCACATGATAACGGCAAGCCGTTATAGAGATATCGGCGAGCCGACAGCGTCCAGAGAGCTCCCAAAAATATTGCATCAGGACGGCTAGTTGTTTATAGATATATCAGCGAGCTGACAACGTCCAGAGAGATACCTAAAAGTTTTTCATCAGGACGGCGAGCCGTTAATGTGTTATCGGCGAACCGATAGCTTCCAGAAAGCTTCCCATTGTTTCTGCCCTAAAACGGTTAGCCGATTATTGCAATAACGGCAATCCGTTTTTTACAACGTATGGTTTCGCACATTTATTTTAGTATTTGGCCAACAATTAATACATTTCAAGATCATTTCATTGATCCAAAATGACTTAAGTGCCAATTCAATGCATAATTCATGAACATGTATATATTTCAACAATTAATTCATACATTTTTCAAAAATACACACACTTCACATGTATATTGAGCATTCCATATTAAAACATCAAATCATAAATCAATCAATTTTAATAGACTCAATAACATGAAGCAAGATGTTAATGCGAAAATTTTATCATCCCAAGTTCATGCCGAATTTTTGAAAATTGTTCTTCACAAAGTGGTTTTGTAAAAATATCGACAAGTTTTTTTTCCATAGAAATAAACTCTAATGCAATATCTCCCTTTTGAACATGATCTCTCAAGAAATGATGTCTAATTTCTATATGCTTGGTTCTAGAGTGTTGAATAGAATTCTTTGAAAGATTTATAGCACTAGTATTATCACACTTAATAGGAATTTGTTCAAGATTAATGCCATAATCTCTAAGTGTTTGTTTCATCCAAAGTGCTTGTGCACAACAACTCCCGGTAGCTATATATTCAGCCTCGGTAGTTGAAAGTGCAACAAAATTTTATTTCTTGCTAAACCATGAAACAAGTGAGTGACCTAGAATATAGCAAGTTCCACTAGTGTTTTTCCTATCAACTTTATAATCGGCAAAGTCCGCATCCGAATAGCATGTTAAATCTATATGAGTTCCCCTAGGATACCAAAGGCCGAGATCTATAGTTCCGCTTAAATAACGGAAAATTCTTTTAACAGCAAGCAAATGAGATTCCTTGGGACATGATTGAAATCTTACACACAAACATACACTAAACAAGATAGCGGGTCTACTTGCAGTCAAATAAAGTAAAGACCTTATCATACCTCGATACATTTTGATATCCACTTCTTTGCCTTTTTCATCTTTGTCGAGCTTGGTTGTTGTGCTCATTGGTGTATTTTTTGTCTTTGAGTCATCAATGCCGAATCGTTTGAGTAGATCTCTTACGTACTTGGCTTGATTTATGAAAATTCCTTCCTCGTTTTGTTTGATTTGGAGTCTAAAGAAGTACTTCAACTCTCCCATCATACTCATCTCAAATTCTTTGCTCATACACGATGAAAATTCTTTACACAACAACTCATTAGTAGAACAAAAAATAATATCATTAACATAAATTTGAACAATAAGTATATCTTGGTTCTTATACTTAACAAAGAGAGTAGTATCCACTTTACCCATGGAAAAATCATTTTCTAACAAGAAATTTTTAAGCCTATCATACCATGCTCTAAGTGCTTGTTTTAATCTATATAAAGCTTTAAATAACTTATAAACATGATTTGAAAATTTTTTATTTTCAAAACCAGGATGTTGTTTTACATACACTTCTTCTATAATATAACCATTTAAGAAAACACTTTTCACATCCATTTGAAATAAAATGAAATCTTTATGACAAGCAAATGCCAACAACATTCTAATTGATTCTAGTCTAGCTACGGGTGCAAAAGTTTCATCAAAATCAATTCATTCTTCTTGGTTGTAACCTTGAGCCACTAATCTAACTTTATTTCTTACAACCACAACAGATTCATCCATCTTATTTCTAAATACCCATTTAGTACCTATGACGGATTGATGTTCCGGTTTAGGAACTAATTCCCACACATTGTTTCTTTCAAATTTATTTAACTCCTCTTGCATTGTCATAATCCAAAATTCATCATTTTCCGCATCCGCAAAGGATTTGGGTTCAATTTGAGAAATAAATGCATTATGCGCACAAGTATTCTTAAGTGACGATCTAGTTGTAACACCTCGTGAGGGATCTCCTAAAATTACATCTTTAGGATGAGAAGAAACATACCTCCACTCCTTAGGGAGTGCTTGAGAAGTACCTTCATGTTGCTCCATATTTGTTTGCTCTTCTTGTCCATCCTCTTGATTTCTTTGTGGTGCATTTTCTTGTTTATTCTTTGATGATTCTTCTTATAATTCTCTATTTACATCATCATAAATAATTCCTTTCTCCGTAGAGGAGGGGTTAGACTCATCAAATGTAACATGCATAGATTCTTCTACAACTAGAGTTTTTTTGTTATAAACTCTATAATCTTTGCTTGAGTTTGAATATCCAAGAAAAATACCAACATCGGATTTTGAATCAAATTTGCCAAGATTATCTTTTGTGTTCAAAATAAAACATTTGCATCCAAAGACTTTGAAATAACCAATATTGGGTTTTCTATTTTTCCAAACCTCATATGGAGTTTTGTTAAGATTAGGTCTAATCAACACACGATTTAAAACATAATAAGCGGTGTTGACGGCCTCGGCCCAAAAATACTTAGGCAAAGAGTTTTTATTCAACATAATCTTAGCCATTTCTTAAATGGATCTATTCTTTCTCTCAACAACTCCATTTTGTTGTGGAGTTCTTGGTGATGAAAATTGATGCTCAATGCCAAGATTATTGCAAAAAATCTCAAATGCATCATTTTCAAACTTTCCTCCATGATCACTCCTAATGCATGCAATACCATGCCCTTTTTCATTTTGTATTTTCTTACAAAGCACTTTGAAGGCATTAAGAGCATCATCCTTATTGATTAAGAATAATACCCATGTATATCTAGAATAATCATCCACTATCACAAATGCATAATATTTGTCATTTAGGCTAACATATGTAGATGGCCCAAATAAATCTATGTGAAGGAGTTGAAGTGGTTTTGAAGTAGAAATATGATTTTTATTTTTGAAAGATGTTTTGATTTTTTTTCCAAATTGACAAGCTTCACAAATTTTATCTTTTTGAAAAGTAATTTTCGGAAGACCTTTAACTAAATTATTTTTTGAAATTTTCGAAATCAAATCCATACTAGCATGTCCTAACCTTCTATGCCATAACCAACTATTATCATGTAATGCGGAAAAGCATTTATCAAGAGTAGATGCACATTCTATGTTAATGATATAAACATTACCACATCTATTCCCAACAAATAAGATCTTGCCATCACATGAATTCTCAATAACACAACTAAATTTATCAAAGATAACTTTATAACTTTTGTCACATAATTGACTAATACTAATTAAGTTGTGTTTCAAGTTCTCAACCAAACATACATTCTCAATTAGAGTTAAGTAAACTTTACCAACATTTCCAATTCCAAGAATTTTTCCTTTTGAGTTGTCTCCAAAAGATATGTCTCCACCATTTTCAATTTTTGTGAAGCTTGAGAACCATGCATAGTTTCCGGTCATGTGCCTTGAACAACCACTGTCCAAGTACCATTTATTTTTCTTCTTCTTCAAGCCCTACAAAGAAAATCTCAAGTTTTAGGTACCCAAAGCTTTTTAGGTCCTTGAGAGTTAGTAGTGATTCCTTTTGGAACCCAAATGCATTTCATACCATAATATGCATTTCTTTTTACTGGACATCTATTTTTCATATGACCATCTTGATTACAAAATTGACATACAATCTTATGATCACTTGTGGAGGTAGCTTTAACAAACTAATTCTTATAATACTTTTGCTTCAAGTTAGGCTTATACACAAGTCCTCCTTTATCAAAAACATATTTTTGTGAGTTAAGCATATTATCCAACATCTTTTGTCCATTTGTAAATTTCAAAACAATCTCATTCAACTCATTGCTCTTTTTCTTAAGCATTTGGTTTTCATTTTTCAAATCATCTATGTGTGATTCTAAATGCTCATGTGAAATGTTAGGTTTCTCATTTGATAATGCGATTTCATCATGCAATGTTTTATTCTCTACTTCTAGGCATGCAATTCTTGTATTTAAAGATTCATTTTCATTTTTAAGCTTTGTCATTTCCTTTTTAAGACATACATTATTTTTACCAATCTTCATCAACTCATTATGTAATTCTTTAAAAGCATCATACAATTCATCATAGGTGGGATCACTTACCTTATTGAGATCATCATCCCCTCCTATTGCCATAAGCGCTAGGTTTGATACTTCTTGCGATCCTTCTTCATTACATGAATCTTCCTCGCTATCATCCCAAGTTGCAACCATGGCTTTCTTCTTGAGTTTGTTGATAAGTGGGCACTTCGATCTTATATGGCCAGGCTTCTTGCATTCATAGCATGTGATTACCTCTTTCTTCTCCCTTTGGTTCTTGAAGTTTCTGAAATTTCTTCGCTCTCCAGTTTTCTTGAAGAATTTTCTGAACCTCCTTGCTAGCATGGCCAACTCTTCATCATCTAGTTCACTCTCCCCATCACTCTCATATTTTGAAGTTTTGAGTGCAATGTTTTTCTTCTTCTCCTCATGCCCTTTTTCTGTTGCCAAATCATCTTCATATGAAATGAAAAAACCAATTAAATCATCAAGAGGTAAAGTATTTAAATCTTTGGCCTCTTCAATAGTGGTTCTTTTAGGTCTCCATTCTTTTGGAAGTGACCTAATGATTTTCTTAACTTTTTCGCTATTTGAGAAGGTCTTTCCTAGGGCTCCTAGGGTGTTTACTATGTCCGTAAATCTTGTATACATAGAGTACACACTCTTATTTTGTTCCATTTGGGACAACTCATATTGTCGAGTGTATCTACTAATTTTCGACTCTTTCACTTGATTTGTGCCTTCATAAATTACTTCAAGTTTGTGTCAAATTTCATTGGCACTTTCACAACTAGATACTCGATTAAATTATTTCTTATCAAGTGCACAAAATAAAGCACTCATAGCTTTGGAATTTAGAGAAACTTTTCTCTTTTTCAATTCATTCCATTCTCTTGAAGGTTTTGGAATATCTTCCCCGAATTTATTTTTAGTTAGGGGCAAAAACGGACCATCACATACAACTTCCTAAATTTCATAATCTAGTGCTTATAAATAAATTCTCATCCTAATTTTTCAATATGGGTAGTCATTCGGTCAAAGAACGGTGGTCTAGTTGTGGATTGTCCTTCCCTAAAGGTTGAGTCATTTTGGGTTGCCATGGATCTTTTACTCTAGACGGTTAAGTCCTAACAAGAGAACCAAGCTCTGATACCAAATGAAATTCTAGTTATGCAACCCAAGAGGGGGGGTGAATTGGGATTCTAAAAAATTATTCAATTCTAAAACAAAATGTCATGCAAATCTAAAACGAATATAAAGCAATAACAATTAAATCAAACACAATATAAAAAGATAAGGGAAGAGAGATTCAAACACGAAGATTTTTACGTGGTTCGGCCAACCTCGCCTACGTCCACGCCTCCAAGCTTTCCGGGCTTGAGGATTTCACTAAGCAAGCCTCCAAGACTTCAAATGCTTACACTTGACTTCTAAGGTGTCAATGAACCTTTACAACAAGAGATTATCCCCAATCTCTTAATAGCCCAAGTGTATCCCAACACTTACAATCACTCAAAATAAAAGATTACAAATTATTTTTCTCTCACACAATATTTAAGATTACAAATCAATGCCCAAAGTGTGAATAAATGAAGCAAGAATGTGTTTAAAGCTCTATGAAGATTGTATTCTTGAATATAAGCTCGATCAAACTTGTTTGAATTTGAATGAGCTTATTTATAGTTGGAAAAAACTAATTATTGACTTTCGCACACGGATCACCGTTAACTAGATTTGGATCATCGTTTGAAATATGGTTTTTTCAAATTTGTCGGATCGTCATCACCGCTTTAGAGGCTAATCTTCGATTTCAATATCGGCGAGCCGTTTATCGATTTCACCTTTGATATTTTATCAATATTGTCGCGCTTTTTCAAACTATTTTTTGTAAGATAACTGTTTGTCTTCAAATCTTTATAAAAACACTTTATAAAACTTGTCAAAATAGATGAAAATTATTTTGAGCTTTTAAAAGATTAATCAATGTTAATCAAGTTTGTTATCATCAAAATCAATAAAGAAATATTTATGTTAACAAAAATTATATAAAAAATAATAATTTAAAATTGTAAGATTTTATATATTTCATAAAAAATTAAAATAATACTGTTTTTAAAGTGAAATTTTATGTCGAGTAATTTTAATATGGATTTGCATTTAATAAATTAAATTGGGGGTATTTTAGAGAATAAAATGTAAAAGGGTTATTATAAGAATTTTGAAGGATGATCCATTTCCATCGTCCATCCGGCCCAAATTTAATTTACAAATTAAGAGAAATTGAAAAATAAAAAACCGAATTGGAACTGTATAATATCTATACACTCTCTCTTTCCCGCTTCCCTCAGTCTCTCGTGTTTCATCAAAATTAGGGTTTAGGGTTTTGATCCAGAGCTCCTCCAATCTCCTAATATTCAAAACTGTCTCTCACAGGAATTCCTCTCATTACCGTCAAGATTTTCCGGCGACAATGATGTACGGTGATCCTCAACAACATCACAATCAGCAGCAGCCAGGTGGTGGAGGAGACCACTTCAATAGGGGCCCACAGCCGCCACAACCGCCTGGACCACCAATGATGCGGCAGCCTTCGGCCTCTTCCAGTACTCTCAACCCACCCGAATTTCATCACCTGTCTTCCAACCCTCCTTACGACGGTAACTCTTTCAATTCTTTACAAATTTAGATGCATTTCATTTATAGTTAGTTACATGCATATTTAATTTATTTTAAAATTTTTTTTGTGCTGCATTTTGTGCTTAAATTTTAGGAAGTCTCGATTGATGCTAAATTTAGGTCCATTTAAGTGATTGAATTATGACCTTTCAATTGGGATTTAATGTGGTGATTTTGTTTAGGGTTTAAGTTGTGTGGATGGATTTTTGTTAGGGATAAGTTAGTGTGAAAACTAAATTGTTTGTTTTAGGTGACAATTCAAATGAGGAAGCGTTGTCAGTGTTGGTGGAAACAGTGAATTCAAAATCTGGTAAGGTTGGTCCTTGAAAAAATTTAGAGAATTTTGGAGGTTACTGCTGGCATGATTTCAGTAGGCATCGTTATTCAGTTAACAAAGATTTAGAGCATCGAATTCAGTTTGTAAGGTTTGCATAGTAGATTAGTTTTCAATTGCCACACGCATTAAATAAGATGAAGAGATTTGGAGATGCTTTACTTTATTTTTCTGAAAACGTGGAAAAAAAGATCGGATGTGACACAATAATTTTCCCTGCCACAATCACCTGGACCACCATCTCTGTTTTAATCTCAGAATATTGCTTCAGCTTAGTATATCTAGATAATGAGAAAAGAAAAATAATTTTTTTTTTCTTTGTTGTAATTCATGATACACAACTACAGCGGACACTGCCAGCTTTGTAGTTGTAGTATAGCCTGGAAACCACTATCAAGAGGCTGTCTCAGAGTAGAGCAGGTGGTTTTGGATTCCATACTGACAATTCTCTGATTAGACTTCAGTGTTCAGACTGTAGGCATTTTACTTGAATCACTTTGGCATCTGATGAAGCACTTCTAAGTGGACAAAAATTTTGAATTATGGTCCGTTTCTTTTCATGAAGAGTAACTTGCACTTTGATGGAAGTTCTGGTATTCTGATGTTTATCTGAATGGTTAATTTATTTTGAATGATTATTGATGCAGCTCATGGTGACAGTTTTGCTGCAAAAAGAATGAGAAAGCTCACTCAAAGGAGGGCAGTTGATTATACTAGCACTGTTGTTCGGTATATGCAGGTACCTTCTGTTTATCTATTATTTGTGTTATTCTTTTTGCTTATAGATGTTTCCTCAAATGTTCTTATGATTATTTTGTCTCTGGTTTTACTTATATCATCCTTGTGATTGATAGGCTGTTTCTTTTTACTATTATGGCTTTAGATTTGGTCAGAAATGTCTCTAAAATTCTTGCCATCATTTGTAATATTCTGCTGACGCAGGATATCTGTTTTTCTATTTTGTTAAGAGAGTTCTTTTACTTAATGATCGTGTTGAACTTCTTCTTTGGAAAAGAAACATAAAGTTATTGATTAGAAGAATTAACATAATATATTAGTTTTTTTCCCCTGCATATTCAGATCTTTAATATCTTGTGGATTATTGTGTAAAGAGAATTCTCTTGGGTACTTTTAATGATATAGGTGGACATGTCTGTATGAATTGTGTTCTTAATACTTTGCTTTTTAACTAATGTAGTTTGATTACATAGAAATGAAGAAGCACCGTTTTTGGCATAGAGACAGATGATATGCTGTATAATGATGAGCTTTCCTCATTGCTATTGATGGGGGATTAAATTTCTAGTTAAACATTCCTCCTAGAGTAGCTGTTAATACGAATAACAGAAACTCTGTTATAGCCATTTCTGTACATTCAATGTACTCCACGGATAGAGGAATACATAGAGTTGAACATAGTAAAATAAGAAATTGAATTTCCTATTTTTAACTTACAATATTATCTTTCTTTCATTCCCCCAAGACATTGTGCTTAATAGTTCAAGTTACTGTTGGGCCACTGAACTTAGAATCGTGGATTGCACATTTCTGAGTATATTACTTTTTAATTCTCTAGGTTGGATGTGTTTTCACATTCCTTTCTATGACTTGTATAACTTAGCTTGAGAATTTATTTGTGCAAGGGTTTTGATCCATTGTAAAAGAAATTGGGTGTAATTTTTGTTAAAAGTTCTAGATCACTAGCTTGTTTGGCAAATTGGATTGCTAATTGTTTGTGAAGATTTCCTAGTGTAGAGATAAACTTGTTTCTTTTGTTTGCACTATGTTTATTTCCCATTACAGATTCGTTCAGTAAACTTAGTGGAGAGATGTATGTTTGCATATTTTGGTTGGTTAATGGAATTTTGGATTGAACTGGTTGCAACCTGATACCAATGTTTCTGCAGATTCGAATGTGGCAGCGGGATTCAAGGGACAGGACGGTATTGCAAGCTACCCCCGCAGCGGCAATTGATGTTAGTGAACACTTTTTCTCTGTATTTTTCCTTTTCCTGTATTGATCAGAATCATGTCAGTTGTGTAAGTCTCATCAGAGTTTGGATCCTGTGCTTTTTTGTTTGTGTGAATTCTGACCTTGCTGTGATCCTTGCAGATGTTACCTACAGTTGCCTATGCTGATAATCCATCAACAAGCTTTGCTGCAAAGTTTGTTCACACATCTCTTAACAAGAATCGTTGTTCAATTAATCGGGTTTTGGTGAGGAAGACTAAATCAAGTTTTTTGACATTCATAGTTTGCTGAGTAGCTTTCCTTTGTTTTCCACACATCAAATCAAACAACCTCAAATCCTCTTTCTGGTTTCACTTTGGTCCATTAATGAAATGAACCCTGGATGAAGCAGCTACCTTTTATCTCTACGTGTTACTAAATGTACTTGTTTTCTTTTTGGAATTTAAAAGTCAAGGTTTGTTTGGCAATGGTCCTTTCTTGGAAGTGGTATTCTATTTTGCTTCAGCAATGTTTTCAATAATTTTTTTTCTGCAAAACAAGAATATGACATGTCAGCTTAATTTTGGCCGTAATTTTGACATTCAATGAGTACAAACCTCTGGAATAGGAGGCATTCTTATCTTTTAACACATTATAGATAACTGAGATATCTATACTTGAATGTTAGTGACATTGAATATTGGCTATGGTAGACTTGCTCTTGTGGTTGACTTAGCTTCAATGTGTTATGTAGTTCCCATTGCTCACCTTGTAATTGAAGGAAAATGATAAAAAGGAACCGTACCTGCTTCAATGCTGTATGTTTTAATTGCATAGCTATGTATGACTAGTCAGCTTTATGTGAGAAACATGGTAGCTGTAGAAATAGGTTTGGCTATGATAGGTTTCTAGTAGTCTCTGCTAATCATGGGCACCTAATGTCGTGGAACCACACTTGTCCTTTTCTGGTTTATATGTGATGTGCAGACATGACATGTTATGCATTTGCATCTGTTTATATGTTAAACTTATATGCCTTGACATTTTTAATTGGTCTTGAACATGGTATGCACTATTTTTCTTGTGTATATCCTATTCATGAACTGTGTGCTGACTTGCTTCCCCTTTTAGTGGACTCCCACCGGTAGGCGTCTTATCACTGGCTCTCAAAGTGGAGAATTTACTCTTTGGAATGGACAATCCTTCAATTTTGAAATGATTCTTCAGGTACATAATAGTTATTTGTGCTGCTTCGACATATCTAAAACAAGCCAAACTGATGGTTTTTGGTAAATTTAAATATTCTCTTATATGTTTAGGCCCATGATCATGCAATTAGATCTATGGTATGGAGCCACAATGATAACTGGATGGTCTCTGGTGATGATGGCGGTGCAATAAAGTAAATATGCCGATCAAAGCTATATAGTTGTTACTATTATTCAATGGAAATGTGAATTTTTGTTGACATAAAGATATGTACATTGGGGAAACTTTTAGGTATTGGCAGAACAACATGAATAATGTGAAGGCCAATAAATCTGCTCATAAAGAATCAGTCCGTGATTTAAGGTAAGCTTTTATCTGTTTATTCATTCATATTTTTCTAGAGCATTTTGCAAGAATCACTCTTATGCCAACCTTTTGAATACAGCTTCTGTCGGACTGACTTGAAGTTCTGTTCCTGTTCTGATGATACAACTGTTAAAGTTTGGGACTTTGCTCGATGCCAAGAAGAGCGTTCCTTAACTGGTAATGTGCCTTGACTAGTCAATGAAAGTAATATTGAGTTTGTTGCCTAGTTTTGATGCATTCTTTATGTTGGTGGAGATGCAGTTAGGTCTGATATTGTCCCCTTAATGGAGCATTTTAGTGCCAAGCCTTTGATAAATCCTTTATTTATATGGCTTATTCGGCTTCATATTTGAAAATTATTATAGTATATTTGTGTTACATGATATATGCCCGATGTCAAAACAGTTTCGTGATATCTCTTTTTTCTTATCCAACACAATTGAGAAGGTGTTGTAGTTTGTATGGTTGAAACTGTCTTTTTGAGCATAAGCTTCTCTCTTTGCACTGCATGTAGATACGAAGTTTTCAAGTTCAGAGATTTGACAGTTCAAGCAATTGGGTAGATTTTTATTTATTATTATTATTAAACATAGTAATAATTGTAATTAAGCAATCTTTCTGACAACAGCTCAACTTTCATATTTGCACTATCAAAATATTCTGACAACATATCTTTCATCATGTTTGAAGTTAATTGCTTACTGAATTCCATGCGAATGTTTAAAGTTTATTGCTTACTGAATTCCATGTTACCTAAATATTAAATATGTAATAGGTAAAAAGAATTGGTATAGAGACAAATTTGCCCAGTAGCCTTAATATTTTGGCTGAGAATCAAC
The DNA here is from genome assembly GCA_030449895.1 of Citrus mangshanensis. NCBI lineage: Eukaryota > Viridiplantae > Streptophyta > Magnoliopsida > Sapindales > Rutaceae > Citrus > Citrus mangshanensis. The sequence goes on from JASUUJ010000349.1 coordinate 5,483,399, forward strand.
TCAGGAGAATTAACTATCTCTATGATTTTAGTTACAAATATAGCATGACCCCTGAAAGTTGCATTGATAAGTGCATTTACACTTGCACCTGCAAGCACGCAAAGGGAATAGAAATTCCTGTGATGAATTTGCCAAATTGCACATTTACTTTATGCTAATTGCAGAGAGTTTTTCATTTGTTAGTTTTTTTCCCTCTTTATCTATATGGCATTTAGCCGTATACATGCATGACTTCTCTGCATCTTCTGGTTCATTGGTATACTTATCTCTTGTATTATATTTTTATTTTGCCTTCTATTTTATTCTTTCTTCATGTAATATTCATGTTGCATCATGATAGGATCAATAACCATTATATGTAAAACAGCTTCTTCCTTTAGTGCAACCATCATTGCGTCTGATTACTAAGTTTATTGTGTGATTTATGTGTCAAGCGTGCATGAGCTAACCTAAGAGTTTTCTGTATGTGGTTTGAACTCAGGCAGGCCATGGTTGGGATGTGAAGAGTGTTGATTGGCACCCTACCAAATCTCTTCTAGTTTCAGGTTCGTTCTGTGTCTCTTACTAACTACTTTGCGGATGTATTGATGTGAGAAGGTATATCCACGATTATTGCTGCTAATTGCCATTTTTTCTCAGGTGGAAAAGATAGCCTTGTGAAACTTTGGGATGCCAAAAGTGGGAGAGAACTATGCTCTTTGTGAGTACAGTATCTTTGTGTTAAAAGTTGTAATTTTTTTTTAAGTATTAACAATTTTATTAAAGTTATTCATTTCTTTGCAGTCATGGTCACAAAAATATGGTTCTTTGTGTGAAGTGGAACCAAAATGGTAACTGGGTACTGACTGCCTCCAAGGATCAGATTATCAAGGTGGTGGTTCCTACTTTCTTAAACTCTTTTGATTAAATTATGAAACTTGAATGTTGATGTTTAATACTTTTTTAAATTGCTTTCTTCTTTTTTTCCCCTTCTTTCTTTCACAATTTTGACATTTTCTTCAAAATATTATGTGTTTCCAGCTTTATGACATAAGAGCTATGAAGGAGCTTGAATCATTCCGTGGCCACCGAAAGGATGTGACTGGTTAGTAACAATTATTTTCCTAGTGAAATCATGCTTGAGTATGATAAAATTGAAAAGTATTGCTTAACCCACAGAAAGTAAAATTGCAAAGGATATTGTGGGTAAATATGCCAAGTATTTTTGATGATTTGCATATTGAGAACTAACATCAAATAATTTTGAGAGGGTATCAAGAGGCTAGGCCAGTGGTTTGCTCACACAAGTTATAGTTTGATTACTTGGGGCGACCTATGTGACAAAATTTCATAATTTTCCTACTTACAAAGATTGTGGGGTTCAAGTGACATCCTAGTTTCGAACTCAAGTTTGCGACAGGTCCAGAAAATTTCTGTTTAGGAAAAAAGTAAAAGAAGAAATGGAGAGAAATTGCATTAGCATGATTAATATGCTAGGTTACGTAGAGTAACTTGGTTTGGAGATTAAACTTCCTGCCTGACTGTAGTGATAAACAATGTTTGGAGATTATACTTCCTTGCTGACTGTAGTGAGTATACAATCAGTGTTGCATTCCAGTCCTTACTTTACAACGTGTATTGTCATCAGCACTATCAGTCTGAATTAATTTTTATGGACTTTAAAAGGAGCTTGTATTTCTGATATACTTACTTAGTCACAGTTGCAAATAAAGGACTTGAATCCTCTTTATCAAAACTTGATCCCTCTTGCACTTTACTTGAAATCCTAAAACCTCTCAGCATGATACTTGGTAAACTAATTTGAAAAATCTACTAATCTTGAAACATCTATAAGACAAAATTTGAAATTTGACATTTTGAGCTGTTTAAATTACAATTTATTTTCTCATCCCTTAAACGTTTGGGATTTGCATACTATCCAAAAGATGCACCGTCTCCGGCAAACAATTCCTGAAACTGGGAAATTATTTTGAGCTTTTTAAATTACAATTTATTTTATCACCCCTTAAATGTTTGGGTTTTGCACACTATCTGGAAGATTGCATTTATCAGTCTGCTATATTCCTGAAAAATAAGTGCAAATATGAAAGCAATTGTGCTAAAAGATATGTTGTCAGAAAGATTGCTTCATCAAAATAAAGATAGCACCAAAACTACCATTTTCATCAAAATAAAGATAGCACCAAAACTACCATTTTCCATCTTTTCTTCATTTTGTGTTTCAACTTATGCAGTATGCTTAAATTTCTCTCATTTTAATGTGACTTGTAGCTGAACATGACGAAGCTTAGGGTGTACATCTTGTTTCTATAAGATTCATTATGATAATTTGCTTACTCTTCTTATTCAACTCGTGTGTGGATAACACTTATGGCTAATGTCTTGTTTTAAACATTGTAGCATTGGCATGGCATCCATTTCATGAAGAATACTTTGTCAGTGGAAGTCTCGACGGTTCCATTTTCCATTGGCTTGTCGGGTAATTTCATTTTTGATTAAAAAAATATTTTTACTGGTTTCATAAATTTTCACCTCATGTTCACATCAGAATTGTATTATCGTTGTTAATAGTTTTCATTACCTGTTTTTATGTGATCATGGTATATATTTACTGAATGAATAGGGGGAGAAGAATGATTATTTTCCCTTTTCTTTTGGCCACTCAATAAGTTGAAGAGTATTTAGATGAAGAATTCTGGCTTCAGAGGCTTTGGGGTCTTAACTTTTGAGGATATCATGTTGAATACTAATCTCGCATTTGCTTAATATTATTACAAAGACTTATTATCTTAAGCTATTCTCAAATACTTACAAAAATATTGTGAGAATGCACTGCATAACTTTTTTGTCAACTTTTGTTTTGTAATTCCTTAAAATGTAAACTCTAACATCTTATTACACAGAACATATGTGAAAAAATGTAATCACCTTTTGCCCTTCTGTCTTTTTCTTAATTCATCTCTCATATTTTTGCAATTATGGCTGTTCAAGGATGGAAGAAATAGATTGAATTTTGTAAACACAAAGATAGCTCCCACATGGGTTACTCAGTTATTAAGAAAAGAGAGAAAACTTCTGCAGTGACTTGAGGAACGCAAATTAAGAGAACTTATTATTTTATTGTATTAAGTATAGATGCAGTGTATGAGCTGACTACTAGTTGCTTTTCATGTAAACTTTTAGTTTGTTTATTTTATAATACTTAGATAAATGAATCTTTGTGATTTAGTGATCTACCAACATCTGACAATTATCTTTGTGATTTACCAACATCTGATAATTGTGGAACCAGATTTTAGAAATTTTGAGATGCCTGAGCTGGTGTTCTATTATATATTTTGTTTCCTTGTGTCAGTATTTTGAACTGGTTTCTTTTTTGTTCCCTTATTGGCTTTGTTTATTGGTGGGCGGAGAAGGATAAAGGCTTGGTTGCCTGAAGGGTTTTCGTCATTGGATCCTTTTTTTAAAAAAAAAAAATTTCACACTACCGTACATTAGAGAAAGGAAAGAATTGCTTCTGGTTGAGTGGAGAAATTTGCTGCTAGGACTGATAGAAATATTACTAAACTATTGGTTATTTGAGTATGTGCTAACCATAGATTAGGGCCCAATCTATTGTGGACTTCACTAAGTTTGCAAGCTTTTTGTCTTCAAATCTTCTTTATTTGTTGGGAAGGCGGGCGGGCGGGGGGCTGGCTATGTTTTGTTGCTCTGACATTGGAAATTTTATTTAGCTTTTGATGAGATTGATTTCACTAGTAAACGATATGATGTCTTGACATGTTATTGCAATTTCTATTACTCTCTGAGATTTGGAATGAATTTTCAGAGGGATTTGTAGCTATATGACTACTAAAAAATTATTCTGGTTCTCAGGCATGAAACTCCGCAAGTTGAAATTCATAATGTACATGATAACACTGTATGGGACTTGGCATGGCATCCCATCGGATATCTTCTTTGTAGGTAAAGACAATTTCATGTTTATTTCATGTTTATTTTTATCTTTTGATACCTCTCAAGGAAAAAGGATTTCTCGTTTGCTTAATGTCTTGAGACATCAACTGAAATTATGTTTAGTCCACTTACTGTAATCTGTGGTCTGTCCCTTTTTTTTTATGTTGTCCAATTCTTCAGCATTTTTCTGTATTATATCTCATCTTTTGCTACAGTATAGTTGCTGATTTTTTTTTGGCACCAGTTTATCGTAATGTTTAATGCTTGTTTGTAGCCATTAGTAGAATATTTGAGTTAATTGAAAATGCTTGTAGAGGTCTCATAACATTTAGTTGGTGCTGTCAACTTTTTGCTAGATTATGACAATGATGCTTCTGGTTTCTCAGCTCTGTGACCAGCCATTGCTCTCTGTGTATCTTTCACTGACACAATCCTGCTCCATAGTAATACTAAATTAAACATAAGAGATGGTTGTGTTTTTAAATTTGTCCACAGCTTTCTCCCGGTTAACATTCTTGTGATGGTTTTATCTGTCACTGTGTATTTATCAAGCTTGGCCACCTCTTTTGTGACTGAAACCGTTTCTTTTGCAGTGGTAGCAATGATCACACCACAAAGTTTTGGTGTAGGAATAGGCCAGGGGACACTGCTCGTGATAAATTTAACATGGGTCAGAACCAAGGTTGTTATCCTCTCACCTTGTCCTCCTCTTCTGGTTGTTTTCTTTTGTATGCTGGAGCTGTATGGCCCAAGTTCTGTAGATTTGACTTGTATGAATTAAATGATGGAAAAGGAAAATCCAAAAAATGATTTTAATTCTGTGGCATATTTGATTCTGATTTTATAAGTGCTTGATGTTATTTTACTAGTCAACACCAGCAATCCTATCAGTTTAAAATTTTCTCTCTTTTCCCTTTCCCAAGATCATTCTAAATATTTAAATTATTTCAGGTTATGGTGAACAAAATGCTGCCTTTGCTGGCCGCATGCCTGGAAATTTCCCTGTGCCAGAAGGACCAACAACTCCAGGACCATTTGCTCCAGGACTGACTCGAAATGAAGGAACTATCCCCGGGGTCGGAGTTGCTATGCCGTTATCTATTCCATCATTTGATTCATCAGCTCAGGGGGAGCAAAAGCAGCCTCTTTCCATGCCTTTAGGAGCACCTCCTCTTCCACCTGGTCCACATCCCTCTCTTCTTACAGCCAATCAGCAGCAGGGATATCAACAAAATCCTCCACCGATGCCACCGCAACAGCATCAGGGGCACCCACAGCAAATGCCCCATTTGGCAATGCCACCTCAAAATATGCCACAGCTGCAGCCTCCATCCCACTTGCCCATGCTTCAACATCCGCATATATCTCGTCCACCACCTCAAATGCCCCAACTTGGCATGCCTTCTCCCATGCCAGGTTCTTTGCCCACGCCTTCATCGCATCCAATGTCAATGCCTGTTCCTGTGGTATGATACTGTGCACAGCTCTACTTTTCATTTGTTGATTTTCCTCTCGTATGCAATTTATCTATCAGTTTTGCTTTGTCACATTGATGTGAAGGTTTCTTCTTTTCATGAACAGTAAAGACGTCTTTGGGTGGTTTATTATGAGTTGGCATTTTCTTCATATCACCTGTGTAAATTTGAATGAAATGTGTTGGGTATGAACCTTAGATGGATTATCTTCACCTCCCAATATTTGAAGTATGTTTGATATTGCTCTTTGCACCAGGCTATAGAGTTTGTGCCATTGTTATCTTAACAGATGAGAAAATGAAAATTAATTGTAAATAGCCAGTTGTGAAAAAATTAAAGGATACTACTTTCAAAATTTCAACTGACCTTTAGAGCATCATTGAGATTTAAATTTAATTGTAAAGTTTCTGAGAAAATTCTGTTAATAATGAAATATAACATGTTATCAGTGTTGAATCTCTTCTGACTTTGCTTTTCCAGAGTCTAGTGACTTTAAAAAAGTTGTCTGTGGGAAGCCTACTTCTCAGAAGTTATTTGGCAGAATTTAGTATGCTAGTTTTTTGAAAATAGCTTTTGAGAACTAATAAATAATAATTCTGACCAGGTTATATTTTGCTAAAAGTGTAACCCTTAGTTCTTACTAGTTATTGTAAGATTTCAAGTGTAAAGGAGTTTGTGATGAACCTTGGTGCATCACTGATGTTGCTAATAGCTGACCGACATCTTATTTGTTTGGTTTCTATTCTTAATGTAGTAGTTGCAGAAAAGAGATTTTTTGTGTGTTATGCAATAACACTTGTGCCTGTATGTTAATTGCATTAGACAGTTTTTCTTTCCAAATTTTACACTGATTTCTCAACAATAAACTCCAAAAAATCTGTTACATTCAAACATCAAAGCGGATTTTCTCAGAAAGTTTTTCTCGTGGTTACTTTGAATTGTTTAAAAGGACATGTCCTCCTTGAAAGCTTTCTACGAAACCACAGTCTGTAGATTTTCTTTCTTCTTTGTTCCAAATGTGTTTCAATGTTGCTAATCAAAAATTGGTTTCTGAGTTTAGGGGATGCAAGGATCTATGAATCAGATGGCTCCACCAATGCAACAAGGCCATTATATGGGCATGAACCCCATGCACTCCGGGGGTGGTGCACCTCCTCAAGTTGGAGGCTTTCCAAATGGCATGCAGGGCCCTCCAAATTCAAGCGGGCCCCAAATGTATCCACAGGGTGGTGCATTCAACCGTCCACAAGGACAAATGCCAATGATGCCAGGATATAATCCCTTCCAGGTAAGCCCTAAATTTGATGCTGCAATGATCAAACCTGAGATTGGAGATTGATATAAATCCCCAGACTCTAGTTTATTGAAATCAATGTGGTGCCTGACAAGCACTAACCATTGAGCTGACCCATCTCTCTCTCTCTCTCTCTCTATATATATATATATCAAGTGAGGCAGCCCTCATTTTAATAAAGTAATGTTAATTGGAACTCCATAATTCCATTCCAATTTCCATCTTCATGGTGGAGTTGGATTTTACATTTTGACTTTATTCCCATAATTGTTCTTGGAAGTAAATTTTGTATGCCGGCTCTAAAGAAGCTGACGTATTATAAGCTTGCTTATTTGCAGTCGGGTAATCAATCTGGTATGGCCCCGCCACCTCCACCAGGTCCACCACCACACGGCCAAAGTCAGCAGTAGGCAGTTGTTGTACTATAATCAATCGCATCACAGATTTGCAGCCATCTAGGATTTAAGCCAGCATTCTGTTTCTAACCCTCTGACTCTCCTTTGTATTCAATTTTCATTTTTCTTGTTGATATATTTATTTTTCCTCCTTTTTGCCCATTTCTATAATCATGCGGTGTGCGATCTTGGTCATAATTTAATTGGATGCATGGGTTGTGCCATTTATATTATACAATTTAATTACAATTAGATATGTCAGTCCCTAGTGCTTTGGAATTTTTCATTTGTATCATTAGGACTGAATTCCTTTGGTTCTTGAAATTGCACTCGGTTATTGCAAAGGTGAAAATTTGCAAAGGTCAAAGGTGAAAAATTGATAGGGTTGCATTCAATTAACGAATAAACAGTATTAACTTTCAAATTCGATTTAAGGGTTCGTCTACAATTCAACTAGGGATATTTATAATATTTATAAGTTTTTTGTTACTAGTAACAAAGTTGATGCTACAATTAACAAATGTTGCATAAACAAGTTTGTAAATAATTTTAAAAAAAAAATCTTACCAATTACCAAAGGTCAAAAATTTTGGAAAAAAAATAACAGATTTTTTTTTTTTTTGTGTGTATATTACAAGTTAATGTAAAGAACGTTGCGTTTAGAATATAAACCTTTAAATAAGTGAATATTTGAAAATCTACTGCTTAATTATGTTTGAAGAGTGATGGTATAGTTATAAATTCTTCTTGTACAAACTTATAATGTAGTATTAATTCATTAGTTGAATAAAAATATAAAATAATATAAATAAATCATGTAGGTTAAAAAATATTTAATTCAACCAATATTATTATACAACATCAGTTTGTACAAAATAAATTTGTACAAAAGTTTGTGACAATATCATTACTCATGTTTGAATAATTAAATTGTTTTCATTAAGTATATTCATTAGTGTTGTTAACACCTATTATATTGATAACCATCAAATAAGTGATTATCACGCACAATTTGGAAGTAAAACATATTCAAATGAGTAATTATCTGACAATCCACTTACACAATAATTTCAAATATGCACTAACTGAATTGTTCATCTCTTTCCAAAGTTTAGAATTAAAAAAAAAAAAGAAATAAAATAAAAAAACATATAGAAGTAAAATCAAGTATCTTATGCCGATTCCAAGTTGAAGAAGAAAGAATCCAAATATTCAGAAATTTGAACATAGAAGAAAACTGTAATTGAAAAAAAAGAAAAAAGAAAAAAACAATTAATCGATATGAAAATTTTCTTCATCTTCAAGTAAAGAATGAGCAATATGATCGGCCACAGCATAGCATGTTGAGAACCACTCCATTACAGCTTTCCATGCTACACTTGCCACACATAGTATCAGGCTCCATCTCATTGCCATTTCACAAATTCTCCAACTTCAAATGATCTTCTTTTCAGGATTAAAAAAATTGAAGTATATTTTTCCAGTTTTGAAAAAGTAAAAGATGAGAGGTCAAAAAAAAAACGAAAATCAATGGAAACTGAAAATTAGTTAAACCTCTTGGTTGTATGGATAAATTATGTAATGGACGCCTTTCATAAATAGGCATTACATGAAGTGTGAATATTGAAGAGATCAAAATATAGATAAATAATGCTGTAATTGGAAACAGATCACAATGTTTAATTCTATCTAATTCTAATCCAACCAAAATCTTGATTTTGTGTTATATTGTAAAGCATTTTTTTTCTCCAAAAAAATTAATATTTGCTTGTGTTTCTAGCAATCTCTAATGCTTCACCAAATAAAATAAAATAAAATAAAAATAAAAAAGAAAAAACACCTAGGGTAAATGAAGATATTTGTTTTTACTTTTAAGGAAATTAAGAATAAAATCGACCGATAAATTATATCTTCTAATATACGTCCAATATAACGGAGAACTATAATGGGGGTACACTATTAACATGTCTTATAAGGGAAAAAAATGAATGAAATCTTACCATTCAAATAATTCAAATTAAAATAAAATAATTGCCCATTATAAAAGGGAACACATGGAAATGCATAGTGCACACAGATTCATAAGATCCAGCCCAAAATTGCCAGCCCAGTCCAAAATTCAACCTAAATGGATTTTTGGATAAGCTCGGATAAACAATGGCTCCAAATTCGAGCGACGTGGTCAATTTCAAATTATCTAATCACTCCTTACTTTTAAAATCTTTATCCCATTTTTATGAAAAAAGATTGAAAAAAATAATTCATCAATCCACCCCATTTTTCCTAAGAGTGGCAAAACTAATAAATGAATTGAATTCAAATCAAATTTTAAAAGAATTGGGTCAAAATTTTACTGATTCAGATTTGATTTGTTTATTAAATGAATTGAATTAAAATTCTACTGATTCAGATTTGATTCGTTTATTAAACGAATCGAAATCTTAAAACTCAGATTCAATTCATTTTTTAAATGAATATTTAATTTGATTCATTTAATTCATTTAATCGAATTAATAAATAAATCGAATCAAATTTAGATTCGTTTATTATTCGTTTGTTCCATAATAAATGAATCCATAATGAATCAAATTGAATATAAATTTGTTTACAAAATATAATTAATAAAAAAATTAAGTAAAATAAAATATAAAAAGCAAAATAGAAATAATCTAAACCATATTCTAAAATTAAAACATACAATCATCTAAACACCAAATTAAATTACAAATTCTTAGTAAGGAAAAAAATAAAACATCTCAAAACATCATCCACTCAAACTCTCCACCATTTTTGCTTTTGTTTGATCATGTTCTCTTTATAAACCTCATTACTTCATTAGTCCATTACCGATATAAAAAAAAAGGGTTTATAACTCAAAAGAAGCCTACTTTCTTGCTCAAATCTTGGTCATTTTCATAATTTTTTTTGTGGCCATTGCCATTATAACAAACCCATTTGCCTAGCAAAATCTTGACAAACTTTGGAAGCTACTTGGGCAAAATTAAAAATAAGTTCGTAGCTCAAAAAAAATTAAAAAACACAAAAAGATAAGAGCTTACCATAATACCATTAGGTGAGATGGTGCTAGCTCCTCTTGACAACAAACAAAAAGAAATTGCAAGGAGGGTGGAGACCAAGAGAAGATATGGCCAAGAGAAGAGAAAGAAAGAGTGGAAATGACAAAGTAAAAAACCCTAATTTTTGTTTTCACTTATACATTTTGTCTTATTATCATTAATAATTAGTAAATTAACATTTAAAATTTAAAAAATTTTAATACAAATTTAAGGATAAATAAATAATTTAATTAAATAAATTTTAAACGAATAGGCCGTATTCGATTCATTTATCACTGATTTATTAAATGAGTTTTAAATGAATAAATAAATTTAAACCCCGACTCAATTCATTTATTCAGTGAATCAAATCGAATTCACTGATTTATTAAATGAATCAATTTGTTGAAATTCAAACCCATTTAATTCACATTAAATCAAATCGAATAAATGAATCAAATCTTGACCTAAACGGATATAGTTTTTCTCTTATCTTTTGAATAAAAATGAGAGTAACTTGAGGTTTTAAAAAATAAGGAGGGAGATGTGAAGATAGTTAATTGAGGTAATACAAAATCTACCCTTATGAAAATACACATAAATGATCGGAAGAAAAGAACATGGTAGCACCCAAAAAAAAAAAAAAGATATTACTGCCACAAAACAACTATGGCGTATATAACTTGGAATGTCCTGCGTAGTAGCTGCGAGAGCGCGTGATTTGATTTGAGAGGAGAAAAGGCATAAGAACGTGAGAAAAATAATACAGAGATGAAAAACAGATTTATTGCAACATACCATCCATAAATGCATGTGTTGAACATGTTTGTACTACGTACTTTTTAACTACACACAACACAATAATAAGACTTAAATTGCTCTGTAGACTGTAAAAGTTAGAACTGGATGGAGTGCTCAACTGGGTCAGGGTGGGACTGATACGTGCGCCGCCTTAGCTGAGATTCTGGGTTCGGCTGCTGCAGGAAAATTCTCGTAGGATCATTGGGATCAATGTATCTGCAAAATGAACGAGAGAATGCGAACTGGTGACAGCAAGCCCTCAATTAAATCATCTACGCTAGCGAAAATGTATATGCCACTTACGCATGTCTCATCATTTCATCCACTGGAGCCTGCGCCGCTTGTAAAGGATCCACACGAGGCTGATCTGGTGCTGCATTTGATTGTTCATTATATCGTCTAACTGAAGAGATCAGATTGAAGAAAAGTGGAACAAAAGTTCCACAACCCCCCTACCTTGAATAAAATCTTGAAAGAGTGAGTCGAGTAGAGAGGTCTGTGTTCATTCTCTGGTACCACCTGAAATTTGAAAAGAAAAACAAAAATGTCGTGCTGAAATAAACCTGATCAACAACAAACATTGTTCGCTATATAACAAGCTTAAGGCCTGGAAAAATTATAAACTTACAGGCACCACAAGACCAGAAATATTGTTGCACTGGAATATTGGCTGGTTTAATTTGTCATCACGAATGTAGAGCTGTGAGAAGTGAGACAAATCAAAGCTTAAAAATCAGATAAGTTTGTATCTCGTCTAATGTTGCTTTCCTGCTAACTCAATTAATTAACATCCAATTTTTTTTTTCACTACAACAGATGTCCGAAATCTAGTAAGTCAAAACAATGCATTATTGACAATAGCAAACTAGGAGTAAATGCTCATTTAGTATGTATTGTTTAAATTAAGTATACAATTAACTTATATATTTTCAAATATTATTCAAAAACCTTACCGTTACTTTCATAAGTTGTAACTGCTGGAATAACGTTTTAAGAAAAAAAAAATAGTTATTTTATCCAAGATGTTCTTAAATTCGAACAAATCTAACATAATAAAAATGATAATTAAATAGATGTTAACAAACAGAAGAGATTGTTGAGACGATATAGGCCTACTGGCTACTGGATAAGTTTTCTAAAATGCAAACTGATTTGATAACTAACTCGTATTTTAGGAACTAAAATACATCTACTTTACAAACTAGATACTAGTCAATCAAATAAAATTTAATAAATAATATGTCGCAAATCATTAATGTGGCTCTTAAGATTTAAAATTACTGAATTTTTTTATACCATTGTTAATGTGATTATTACACGGCATTCATGAATATATAATACGTTGGTTGTCACATGACACATAATTTATTAATAACAACTTTATATCGCGAAACTTTGTAACCGTATCATCACTTATAAAGAAAATTGCGATACGATACCAGGGGCATGTGGAAGGCAAAAAAACTCCCAACGGGTTTACAAGCAACAAATACCAAGCGTATGTTTGACAAGCAAATTGTCCCCTTTGCTTTAACTTCACCACTTCTGCTGTTCAAATTACACATTTGCCACTGTTAATTATTATTATTGTTGGCATTTTGAATTAACTAAAATCAAAATCCTCATATAAATTAAATTAAAATCCAATTAAAGACCAAAAAAAAAAGAACCGACCCGGGAATCTTATCGACTTGGGACTCGACGCCGTTTCTGGCTAGCACGAATAATTCGGTCATAAACGGCAATTGCATTCCATTTGAGAACACTTGAGGATATATTCACAGCCATTGATTTCTTTTTTCTTTTTTTCTTTCTTTCCTTTCTATGAAAATTTATTTGAACACAACCAAACACGCCTTTAAATTTTATAGTAAAGCGTTGTTCTACCACCTTCCTCGAGTCTCTTGACTTTATACTTTGCCTGCTTTTTAGTATTAATTTCAAACAAACCCCTTATAGTTTCAGAAAACATCACATTTTCAGAAGTAGTAAACTCACCCTCAATTCAGTCTCTTTTACTTATAATAAGCATTATATTATTGAACTTTTTTGAGCTAAAATTCAATAATTGAATCTCGCATAGATAACATGCATACCCTCCAATAAGCCTTTAGCCTAGTGGGAGAATATTAACTCTTGCATGGACGAAAGTAGGTGTTTGAACCCCCCAAAAAAATAATTTTGGAGGTTTAATTTCATTCTTTTTACAAAAATTTATAATTGAGTGGAGATAGTATTATCTGTTATAAAATATAATTGTCTAATTATAAATATCAATAGTAATATCATGTAATATGAGTTGTAATATGAGCAATTGTCTCATGTAATTAAAAATAAATAAATAAATGCATGCCTTTGTTTTGACCGCCAACGCAAGCTCTGGCTAATTTGTTATTGTTGTTGAGATGATTAAAAGTAATTTTGTAAGGATTTTCTATGGCACTGTATGAATTTTTATAATATTGATTATAGAGTCATTATAGATTCTTGGATTTAAATATTTTAAACTTTACCATTGATTTATTTTTTATAAATTATAACTAATTATTTAATAATTAATATTCAAGTTCATGGATATACTTTTATTTTTTATAATTTGATAAATATTTTCTAAATCATTAGCAAAGTTAAAAATTAAACATGCAAATATACAAATTAATTTATATGTGTAAATAATAAATATGGATTATTCAATCTTCAACAATATATGTTAATACAGATCCTTTTTGTCATTTATAATTGTAAGAATATAATTTTGAATTCTTAATTTTATTCATTGTCTAGGTTTTTTTTTTTTTTTCAAGTTACCCATTAGCTAAGGAAGGGTTGAATTATTTATTACAATATTTGTTAATCTAATAGTTTTTTGTTGAAGAAGAGATAATAATGAGAGGATAAAACATGTTTAATACATTTGATAACTAGTAAGTTTAAATTTTGAATAATTGAAATTAAAATATTCTCGTAACTAACTTTTAATTTTGTGAACTGCTAATTAAATTTAACGATATATGTTTATACCACCATTGGTGTTGTAATTTTTATGACTGCATTATAGGGTGACCCATTTTGTAAAGTCAAAAGTTAAATCTTGATTTAGTAAGAAATTTTTAAAATAACTGTTGATAAAATCATCTCATTCAATCTTAGTTTTTGAAATGTATTTTTTTTACCTAAATGAATGTTATAAACCCAAATTATCCCTTAATAAATTATTAAATTCCAACCCTATCTAACAAATTAAGGGCCAATTTGGGATTGCGGAGGCTGATGAAATAAGCTGCTTGTGCTGTGCAGATAAAATAATTTGCTGATTTAAAAAGTAGCTTGGCGTTTGGTAAACTGTGATGTTGCAGTTGCTGTAAGTTTGAAAAGTAGAGTGTATGTGTTTGGTAAATTTTATTATGAAAGTGTTGTTTTATTATATAATGACCAAAATAGACATAAGTTTTAATTACTTTTTATTTTTAGAATATGTTTAATAAAATTGTTTAGACATATCTTTTTTTCTTAAATATGTAAAATTACATAAAAAAACTCAATTAAAAAAATCTAAAGAACTTTATAATCTGTTACATAAAATATGATAAAGATAAAAGTATGATTTATATATTAGGGTTTATGGATAAATAAGATATAATTATCTTTTTATTAAAATCTAGGGTTATAATAGAAATTTTAAAAAGATATGATAGCTTATTAAATAAGCTGCTTATGAAAAGCAACCCTTACCTGCTTTTAAAAGCTGCTGATAAAATAGAGAAAATTATGAAATAAAGGGAAATTTACAATAATAACCATTAAAGTTTTGATTTTTTTCATCTTAACCCCCCAAAAATATTTCTATCAACATTAGCCATTAAAAAACTTTTGAGACGAAAACACCCCTCCCTCATCTCTCCCCTAACACTCCCTTTCACTCATCTCTCCCAAACCGATCCAACTTCCATCATCGGCGGCGACATCAACCCTCGTCGGCGGCGGCTCCATCTCTCACCGGCATCCGATCTACGATCTACAACCTTCAACAAAACCTAGGTTAGTCATTTTTCTTATTTTCATTAATTTAAAATGAGATTTTAGAATAATAATAGTTATAGCTTGAGAATAATGGTGGTGGTGGTTGTGTTTGTGGTGGTTGGTGGTGTTTGGGAGTATTATTTTTCAATTTTGTTGTGGCTTAATTTTGGGGGTGGAGAGGGAGGGGGCAGGGCGCGCGCCATCGGCAGCATGCGCGCCCACTGCCGCACTGTGCGACACCGCACAAAAAATTATAGTGTCTTTTTTTTTAAACGAGTATTTTTTTTTTGTAAACGTAATGTAATAATTTTATAAATATTACAGATACATGGCGAAATCAGAATCACCGGATATTGATGTAGGCAATATGTATTTTAGTTATGCCGATCACTTTCCTGGTCGAATTTCGAGCATGTGTAAGTTATCTTCGGTCATAAAAGCCATCGAGGAAAAATTAACAAAGCGTCAGTTGACTATGTTCAAAAAGGATATATTTGGGCATTTCTTGGAGTGTCGAAGTTTTTCATTTAGTGGGGTAATTTTGCACAATCTTTTACTGAGGCAAGTGGCCCATGAAGAAGATAGCCATGAGGATCAGTTATGGTTTCAAATTGGTGAGCATTTGATTCGCTTGTCAATTGTCGAATGGTGCTTGGTTACTGGACTTTCATTTGGTGTTGATACCAATCAAAAAAATGATGAAATGGAGCAGAGGCTACGGAATACGTATTTTGGTGGTGTTCATCGTAAGATTAATGTGAAGGAATTCGATGCAATATTTAAGGAGTTGAAATTCGAGGAAATGGACGATATGGACGCATTAAAGATTGCGCTGTTTTATTTTGCGGACCGAGTACTAAATGCAAGAAAAAATCACTGTCAAATCAATTTCGATTGGCTTGACCAAGTTGATGATATACAGTACTTCCGAAAGCGTCCATGGGGTCTGTTGTCGTGGGAAATGATTTACGAGAGTCTTGACAATGCACTGTTCGAGAAAGACGAGAAATTTAAGAAGACTCGGTTGAAAAATCCAGATCATAACATTGAAAAATACAATCTTTACGGCTTTACGTCTGGGGTTCAGGTGCGTTTTTGTTTTTGTTTATTAATAATTTTTATAGTATTAAATATTTGATATGTTGTTTTATTTGATTTTTCAATTTGGCTGTTGTAGGCTTGGATTTATGAAGCAATCGGAGGGTTGCCATCAACATGGGTCATCAAAACGAAGAATAAGATTCCCCGCATTTTGCAATGGAAGCCCATGGCGTCTTCGAGAATCAATTTTGCGGAGGTTTATTCGTTCTTCAACGACGAATCTCGTCTTGTAAGCAATATGTATTACTTATTTTTTTAACTTTACTAAATATAAGTTATGTATACTTACTTAAAATTTTCAATTTAATTTATGGCAGGGGGACGTTTTACAAACTCTTGAGCCAAATTCAAAGGAGAGTAGTAGAAATTATTGGGTCTCTGTGAAGGATTACTTGCCAAGCATTCCAGGCTGGGTTCTTAAGGTTGGTATACTCTAAGTACTAAAAATTTTTTAATCGAAATTTTTGACTTTTCATTTACTAATTTTAAATGATATTTTATACAGCATCAACCCTCAATCAACGAGATGCCGTCGGTTACAAGGCAATCAGACGAGCATGACGATCATGACGACATACCAAACCCAATACCAGAGCAGCGTCATGACACTTATGAGGATGAGGTGGCTGTTGATGACCACCAGCAGTGTCATGACACTTATGAGGACGAGGTGGCTGTTGATGACCACCAGCAGCAAACAGAAAACTCTGATGACGCACGAGATTATGAAGTTATAAATAATATACGATATTTTTCCTTTATAAATTATTAATTTGTTTTTGTTTTTCTAAAGTTTTCTGTTTTTTCTTTTGTAATAGTCGAGGACAAAGCAGTTTAATGATTACATACGATGACGGCTGGATAAGATTGATCGTAACGTGTACGAAATAAAGTCAGAATTAAAAGATTTTAAAGAAACCGTTGTTGGCTTCATCGACACATTTTCTAAACGTCCAAATAAGGATTCTCCCACTGCACGCTCGTATGCGGTGAGCAAATTTTTATTTAATAATTATGTTCGTTTAATGTTTAATTTGATAGTTGTTTAATATGTTCTTCTTGGCGAATGGACAGGCCCCGGATGACTATGGAGTGTATACTAACGTGGGCAATGAAAATTTGTCTACGCCCACGTCATTGTATAGTTTCTACGGGGATGTTAGTGGGGAGAGCGTGCAGGTGTTCTCTGAGGTGCCTCCCGGCGTTAGTAAGTTCGGCCGCGCGTACATACCGTCGTATGTTTATAACAGTCCTTACATGATTCCTCCAGTTAGGCGAAGACAGAACGTCCGGCCTTTGCCTCGACCCCAAATCTTGGAGCATGCGATTGACATGAGTACGACTGTGGATATAAATCCACTGAGAGGATTGGAGGACTCTAGTATGTTTGCTGAGTTTGATCGATGGTTCGCTGGTGATATGACAGTGGTTCGGAGAGTCCGGCACCCGCGGTCATTCTTTGAAATACTTTTGGGTTTAACTTCGATGGGATGACTAGGCGATGAGGTAATTATATTTTCGAAGTGCTTTGAGTAATGTGGATTTGTATATAAATATTTTCTTTTAAATCGTAATGTTTATGTTTCTCTACAGCATATTCACGAGTATTTTCGCTTGATTAGCGAGAAACAACGGCAGTATCCGAATGCCTTACTTCAACGTGTCACACATACCGACACATTTTTTTGGGTAACGTGCCAACATAACGAACATAAATACTATTTATGTTTTTTTTAATTATCGCCTTTAAGTTTTGTTAATTAATGCATTTTTTTGGTTATCTATGTATTAGGTGTTCTTGACTCAGTTATGGAACAATGGGCATTGTGCAGTCGATTCATTAGAATTCGACGACTGCTTGAATAGCTATCTCTGTGGGCGACAGCACACAATGTCCAAATCGATGACGGATGTCGATATGGTATGTAGTTTATTGCATTTCGTATACAAGTTGTCGATTTTTCTTAGTTGTTTTCCAATTTCATATATAACGAAGATGTTTTTGAATTTTTATATACAGTTACTCATCCCTGTTAACTTGGACGGCGAGCAATGGGTACTGGCACGAGTAGACTTTCGGAAAAATAAAGTCTGGATTTATGACTCATTACTCACATGCCGCGACGACAAAAGATACAGGTTGAAATTCAAGCCACTTGAAGTTATCTTCCCTCGATGGTTGGAATATGTTGGGTTCTACAACATCCGACCTGAGTTGCGGAGTGCCGACCCCTGGAAAGTTCTCGCAGTTAGGAGTGCGCCACAACAAGAGCGCGGAACTGGCGACTGCGGTGTTTTTGTATTGATGGTTACGATGTATTTAATGTTCGGGCTTACATTAGAGTTTACCGCTAGTCATGTCGAGTACTTTAGAAAGAAGATTGTGGTTGACATATTTAATGACGATATTGTATTGTAAACCGTTGTAGTAATTTCAATGTTGACATTTAAATTTTTATTCTAATTTGCGCACTTAAATTTATATATTTTGAATGCTCACATTTTAATATTAAAAAAAATCACATTCACATATAAGTGTACAATACACTAAAAAAATATAACAGTTTTAACCAATGAATTATTGAAACAATACAACTAACTTCGATTCGACGCAATGAGATTCTTACACCGCTTGCGATTATGGCCCAGTTCATGACACCGCCCGCATCTTACAGTCCGTCGGTTAACGTCCTCGCCAGCCGATGGTATTCTGCGCTCTTTACGACGGCCAGGTGGTGGTGCCTCAACTGGAGGGTATACTTGCATCTCTTGAATTTCATCTGAAACTTCCCAATCAGCCACATCGCCAACTGGCTCCACTGGTTGTGCATAAGCCATCGCCAACCATTCTATAGTGTAAAAGTCCGAGCAAAGATTAATATAATCCACCCGATGTGTTAGACACGCCGCAATTGCATGAGCACATACAAGCTGATCAAGCTGAAAAACTCTGCAGGAGCAAGTTTTCTTTTGCAAGTCAACCAAACCTTCCTTAAGCCCACCACCTATAACTTGAAATCGATGCGGAGACACCGGCCGAACTATCATTCTTTCAGCTATAGTTCTCCGCTCAGTGACTATTTCATCTGCCCATGTTGTTAGCCGAGTACTCATTGATTCAACCATAATTTTTCTATCATAAAACCATTGCTGCAGCGTTTTCCTAAAGTGATCAACAAGATGAGTAACAGGAAATTTTTGCGGTTCCCTCATGAAAGAATTAACACTCTCCACGATGTTGGTGGTAAGTATGCTGTACCTCCTACCTTCAAACTGAGACCTTGCCTAATTACACGTACCGACATTATTTTCTAGGTAGTCAGCCGCACCCGAGTGGATCATCCACAACCCTTTAAGTTGTCTCTTAAATTTCTCGTGGCCATATGCTTTTGCTGCATTAATAAAGGCAGGCTCAAATTGATCCCAAAGAACTTTTGACATTCTAAACTGTGAGTTAATGTTACCTTTCACGTGGTAAAAACAAACTCCATGAGTTGCATTCTGAAATACTTTAAGAACGGCTCTCCTTATGGCAGTGCATCGATCAGATATAATTACCAACTCAGATCTATCGCCAATCACTCCGTGTAACTTCATCATAAACCATTCCCAAGCATCATTGTTTTCTGAATCCATGATCCCAATGGCTAACGGATACAATTGATTGTTA
Organism: Citrus mangshanensis; assembly: GCA_030449895.1. NCBI lineage: Eukaryota > Viridiplantae > Streptophyta > Magnoliopsida > Sapindales > Rutaceae > Citrus > Citrus mangshanensis. The sequence goes on from JASUUJ010000349.1 coordinate 5,503,168, forward strand.
CCATCAAGACATGTTGCCACGAACATGCTTCCACGATATAATCCCTTGAGATGAGTACCATCTACAGCAATGACAGGCCGAATGTACTGCATAAAACCCTTGATGGAAGATCCGAGTGCTACAAAATAGTACAAGAAATTACCATCTCCATCCTACTCGATGTGAGTGACTGTACCCTCATTCGCTGCAGTTAGTACGTGAGAGTATTTAGGGAGCAAGTTGTATGACTCTGCAGGGTTGCCTCGAACTATTTCAAGACCAACTTCTCTCGCCTGATATGCCTGCTGGTATGTTAACTGAACACCGTATTCTTGTTGCATATCTGCTCTTATGTCATTCGGAGTATAAATTCTCTTGTCTTCAATATATTTATCTGCGATAATATGACCGACAACCCGGCTCCTGACTTGATGACGTCCAGCAACCAATACCTCATTATGACAAGTGTGTACATTATCAATTCTCCGTACCACCCAAGGAACATTTTCCTCGTTTGAACATCTAGTTGCTCGAATACGCCATTTACATGATTCTGAACTACAGTGAGCCTCGAAACGTGTCATAGTAGACCGTGCAATCTTGAAATCAAACTTATCCTGAAAGGCAACCTTGCGTAGTTGTAATATAAACTCATTCTTCTCAGCAAATAGCTTACCTACACTGATATCATCTGAGTCACAACTGCTAACAAAGCTTGGAGCAACCATGTTCGAAGGCAAAGTTGGAGCAAGACTTGTGAGAGGGTCAATTCTCCTTCTCGATCGAACCATTGCTGGAATAGGTCTATTGCCTCTGTTATTCACAGGAGTATTGTCTTCACACTCATCCTCATGCTGAAACGACAGAACATTTGAAGGACCGGCTCCTTCATCATCACCATCATTATTGAAATGAGTGCCCCTCATATTATTAGAAGGTTCTGCACAAACATTATCCCCCTCTGTCTCACCATGAAAATCATCATTGTCCCGAAAATCATTATTGTGATACGGAGAATACCGTTGCTCCAACGACGTCGTTATTGGAAATACCATTGCTCCAACATCCTGTAACGTAACGCCGTCATCATCAATGTTGTCATAATTGTCGTGGATTGGAGAGTAATATTGCTGCAGTGATATTGTCCTTGGCAACACCTCTTCTTCATTATCGGGGCCAGACATATTTGCTCTAAACGAAGTTTCTGTATCGACATGTGGCTCAATACCTCCACTCGGAACTCGAGGTGATGTGGTAACAAATATAGGAATGCATCCAAAATTAGCTACGTCGGATGCCATATGTAACACAACCCTCACCATTTCATCATCAAATATATCCATGGGCAGTGCACATACACGATATAATGTGTTACTAGACCTCAAAGTTGTCTTCATTGTGATACTATATTCATTAGGATTAATTTGTAACACATCGTATACTCTTGCCAATAACTGATCAAAAAGACAATTTTTTCCAACCAAAAAAGCTCTATTTTTACCATTGACATACTCCATACGCCCATCCTCTAATGTCTCCCAGCAACCATCGTAACACAATTCAAGTACAACTGAATCCATTAAGCCTGAAATTATAAAAAAATAAATTATTTCAGCCCTATCAAATTAATAGTTAATTATAATGAATCTGGCTTTTGGTGCGACAGGCTGACTGTCGCACCCTGCGACAGACAACCTGTCGCCAGATTCACCCATGAAATCATCCGCAGTTCAATCAAACTCACGAGCAAGAAAATAACTCATACCACTATGTGATGCCGATTAGTGTTGGATCCGAATAAATTATGATCGGATTTCACTTTTTATCGTTGCCTTTTGCCGTTGCCGTTGGTTGATGATTCAAGAGTGGAAGCTGCCTTTGTTTGACAAAATGGGAGAAAGAATGTTGCTTTTGGTTTGTAAAGAAGGGTAATTTGGGGAGAAAAGCATGTGTTTGGCTAATGTTGATAGAAAAAAGTTGAGAGGGTTAATTGTGAAAATAATAAAATTTTTATGGTTATTTTTGTAAATTTCCCTGAAATAAACTACTTTTATAAAATTTACCAAACACTATTTTTATCAAAAATTATGAAATAAGCAGGTTATTGAATTTCAACCGCAATCCCAAACGGGTCCTAAGTCATTAAAATTTGACCAAGATGAGAATTTTTAATGAAATCAATCGTTTTATTATTTTTGTTATCAATTAAACAATTACTATGCAATCACAAATAAAAAAATGATAATAGTTTTCTACTCATTTTATTTATTTAAAAAAATCCATATCATTTCTGAAAAGAAAAATTCAGCATGTAAACACATATAGCTTCGCAAAGATTTCTTAGTTTTGTTAAATTCTCTTTATGCTCCCCCCCTTAACTATGGCACGGCACGGCCCACCAACTGTCGGCCCACAAGGGCTCGTGGGCCGGCACGGCACGGCTCACGGCACGAGCCCTCTCGTGCTGTGCCGTGGGCCGTGCCCAAAAAAAGCCCACCAACTTTTTTTTTTTTAGCGTGCCTAAAAAAGCCTACGTCTTTTTATTCAAGCCCACGTCTTTATTCACGTGCCCGACGTCTTTTTAAGCCCACCAACATCATCATAATAATAATAATAATAATAATAATAATAATAATAATAATAATAATAATAATAATAATAATAATAATAATAATAATAATATTCACAATCATAATCATATTAATTTTTATTAAGAGAGCAATTAACATTTTATTATTAGTTTATCACAATTTCACAACTATATATTTTATTTCACAATAATCAATCATAATTCATAACACAACAATACATAAATTTAATTAAATTTAATTCCATATATCATAATAATAATTAATTAAAATTAAAAATACAATCCTCGAATAATAATTACAATAAGTCATAACTACGGAATATTAATATAACAAATCATAGATCACAACTTACAAGTTACAACTACAAAACACGAACTACGATCAATTGACGAATAACAAGCACGAAAAAAATATTTATTAATCACAATTAACTAAGTTATGATTTAATATTAATATGAAAAATATTTCATATGAAAAATATTTTATTATTAATTTTGTAAAAAAAATTATTTTTTATTTATAATTTATAAATTTATGATATTTATAACCTTATTTATTAAAATCATGATATTTAATTATTTACTTATTCATTTAATAAATTATAAACATAAATAAATAATTAAATAAATATCATAAATAAAATTAAATATCATAAATAACATTATTCATTTAATAAATATCATAAATAAAATTATGATATTTATAATTTTATTTATTAAAATCATGATATTTACTTATTCATTTAATAAATTATAAACATAAAAGATTAGAATATTTATTTAAACTAAGATTTAATGATTTAAATTAATTTTTAAAAGTCTATGCTAAAAATATATTAAAACATTTAATTTCAAGATATTGTACTTTAATTTCATAACATTTTATATTTACTTTTGTTAAAAAAATTTACTTAGATATATTTTGGCGTCTTTATTAATGGCTCACGTGCTTATTACGTCTTTTTCGCGTCTTTTCTCTAATCGCGTGCTTTAAGGCGCGGCCGCGTGCGTGCCGTGCCTCACCGAAACGTGCCCGTGCCGTGCCACGTGCCGCCCGGCCCATTGGCCATCTTTACCCCCCCTTTTGAATGTTCCTTTCTCTTTATTTTGTAAACGTCTATATATACCAATATTTCAACTCTTAAATCCCCATCTCAATATTTTACTAATAATTTTATCCATTAGCAAAAAATTCAAAAATAATTTTATTATTATTATTATATTAAAAAAATTTAAATTCAAAATTATTAAAATATTTTATCTTCACTTTTCTCCTAAAGGGCTCACAATCCTATCATCAAATTCATCACATTAACCCAAAAGCACCCTAGTTTTAAATACATCCCATTAAAATTTCTTAAAGAGTGAATAGTTGAAACCACTTTCTCAATGAATAAACGGCTTATTGAAATTTAAAATTAAAAGTTTTACTTCACTTATCTCTAAAAGTGCTAAAAGTACTCTTTTTTTTTTTAATTTAGTAATGATAGGTATTTCAATATCTAAGTTCCAATTTAAGTTTCAACTGATGTAACATTCATTTTTTGGATAATAGTTAAGTAGTTTTATAAACTTTTAAAATTTATCATCCAATAAATAAATGGCACATAATATTGAGATTTAAGTTGGGACCCCCCAACATTATTGTTTTAATTTTCATCTCTTTTTCTTTGTTCGCATTCATTTTTCAAACCATTAATCAAAACTGCAAAATCAGAGCATTATATCTAATAATCAAAATTGCTATAAAACTAAGAGACAACATTAGTCCAATAAGTAAGTTTCTAACATGGATGATTTATAGTCCTAGCTTGCTTTCCGGAGTAAAATTCAACATTATTCATTTTTTTCTTCTAGTTAGTTGTTGTATTTTTTAAAGTTTTTGGTTGTGGCATTTTAAATTTTGATCAATCTAATAAAATTGATAAGACATTAGATAATCTTGACAGAAAGATTGCGGGTGATCATAAAACCAGGTAAAAATAGATTAATTTTTGGTTTTTAAATTATTTTCCTTAGATGTAACTTTGTATAAGGATCAATTAATTATTAAAAAAATTAAGAGAGAGGCTATTTAAATCCAGTAAATCACTTGTTAAACTCATTTATTAAATAAACTCACTATTAAAATTCAAAAAATTAAATTTTACACTATTGACCCACCTAAATACTCAATACAACCTTACTAAATAAAATTGTTATTACACAAGTTTTTTTCACTTGAAGACTCACAATTAAAATCATATACATATACTTATAAAAAAAAATCATATACATATATGACCTTTAATTGAATAGATATATGTTTATTATCTTTTTTCTTTGGATAAAAACCACCAAGAGGTGGGGGTTAGACCGGACCCTTATCTGTAATATAAATCAATAAATAAGTAAATACATACAGAGAGAGATATAAATCAAACCTCCTAAAACAAAAGTACGTACATAAGAATAGAAAGAGAAGTGTAAAACGATCAAATGGAATAAAAAAATATCAGTCCTAACGTCTAACATAAGGAATAGTCTGCGCATCCAAATAGCTAATACTAGATAAGCCTGCAGAAAGATCCCGAAAACACAAGAAATGATGACTAACTCGATGAGTATACGCCCAATTGGCCAAAAAATTTGCAGCAAAAGTGGCATCTCGAAACACATGCCTAATCAAAATAGGAGAAGAAGAAATCAAATGACACAACCCGCCCTGACCTATATGACGGATTCAAGGCAAATCATGTAGACTAATAACTAAAACTCATAGCACAAATTTAATAAATAAATAAATATATATAGGTCTAAATTTGACGAACAATCAAAACTGTCTGAAGCCACGGTCCAATCCTGGCTTTCTACAAGAGGCCTCCTTGCCCCAAGTAAAGACGTAGCCAAAGCCCAAAGCACTTTCCTTGCCCAGAGAGCAAAAGCCAAATCCCTGCTGGCCAGTGCCAAAACCGAGGATGAATATTTCAAAGTAATGCAGCAACTTCTTGCCACAAGATCAGAGACATCTGCTGCAAGTTCTTCATCAAGCTCCTCAAGAGAAGCTGAACCGTTCATCTCCCTCGGAGATGAAAATGAAGATGACTGCTTCGTAATTTTCTCCCCATTAAAGCATTAAAGCTTAAAAAAAAAAAAAGGTAACGATTGTCTTCATTTTCTATACTTTTCTGTATTTTTCACTTATGTAGATTATTGTAATTATTTTCAGTTAATTTGTAGTTTCCTTTTGTATTTTCCTTTATTTTCTTTAGGTTGTCCCCTGGACATAAGTGAGAGCTCACATGTCTCTTCACCTATCTTTTGTTTTCTTTCAAAGTTGTAAAGAAGAAAGATTCTGTCTCCACTCACAAGATGCTGTCCCCCACATGTCTCCGCTCCTATGCATGTGAAGCTACAACAAAAGCCAATAAAGCTAAGTCCATTCACAATGATGCTGTCTCCATTCACCAACCACGCATGTTTCGCTACAGTTGAAGCTACAGACTCGCCACAGTTCAAGCTTCAATTGGTTTAAATTCAAAGCTTTGTAACATTAGGGGAGAGTCTTGTTTTTCACAACAATTGTATTCTCTCTCTCTCTCAGGGAAATCATGATCAAGATATCAAGGAAAATTATTCCTGTCTTGTAATTTTCCCTTTCTACAAAATTTGTAAACATTTTTCATTGTAAAGCTCTCGGACCCAAGCAATTAATGTAAGCATCTCTCTTTTATTTAAAGTTTCAAATGAATGTTTAAAGTTCTGCATTTTATTTAAAGTTTTTTTTAATTTTTATAAAACCTGCTACGTTCCTCTAAGGCAAAGAGACCAGATCTCTGTCCTTAGATGTATCTTCTCTTCTCTCTCCAATCAATCAGAATACTATTTCTGGGATCCAGATCTAGTATTATCTATGAGCCTTTAGATTTTGTTGCTAGGTCTGCTTTAAAATCATATAATTAAAACATTTTAAGATTAAATAGGTATATCGGCTGGAAACCAGAACATGCGGGATATTGATCTGTTCTAAGCCAGATCTGGTCCCTAAGGCAGACTAGTCTCTGCATTGATCAGGTAGAACAACGCCACGTATTGATTTAATTCAACTTTAATATTTTAATTTACAAATTTTGTTTAATTTACACTCATCCTTCGATCCTATTTCCTACTGTAGTGTAATATAGAATAGAGACTTTGTGTTTAAAGACTTGTGTTTTGGTTGAATATTGTTAGTGTGGTGAGTGTTACCTCTGTGTGCCTTGGTAGCTAAAAATATTAAAGTTGAATTAAATCAATACGTGGCGTTGTTCTACCTGATCAATGCAGAGACTAGTCTGCCTTAGGGACTAGATCTGGCTTAGAACAGATCAATTAAACACAAAGTCTCCATTCCTGTTATAAATCTCCCTTTCCAACCAGTAAAAAGCCAACCTAGGTTTTCCACTTCGGATATACCTAGTTCATCTATACACTCTGTTGACTATACCACTAGTGTTCCACACCCAATCTACACTAGCCGTCAACATGAACAAAGCCAGGAAGAGAAGGAACCTTCTCCTCCAACTTCTCCTACATTTTCTACTACCACAGAAAATGTAATCAGTGTCATAGAAAAAGACTTTGAATTAGATAAAACTTTTCTTCACAATGATTTTTATTCTGATTCAAACAAAGACAAAAGACTTTGGTTTTTCAAACATTTCTTAAACCAAAGAAAAGAAATCCAACAAGTTTATTATGAGTTTGTAAATTTGCATAAAGTTCATATATTATTTTTTGATTGGTTTGTAATGTATGCTTCGGATAACAACATCTCTTATCCTTTTAAAGAATCAAATCCCATTACTGTCAGAAAGAAAATCACTGAGTGGAGTCTTTCTGGTAGTGGGAGAACCATAGAATCTGAACATCCACCCCAGGTTTCTAGGACATTACATTTCCAAAGGAACCATTACCCCTATTGAGAGATCTCTTGCATTTACTGATAAATTTCCTGATATAATTCTTGATAAAACCCAATTGCAAAGATTTCTAGGTAGTCTAAATTATGTTCTTGATTTTTGTCCAAACATCAACAGGATGTCCAAACCATTGCATGACAGATTAAAAAAGAACCCTGTTGCATGGACTGATGAGCATACAAAAGCTGTTAAATGAATAAAGAATTCTGTTAAAAACATCCCATGTCTATTTCTTGCAAATCCTGCATTACCTAAGATTGTTGAGACTGATGCATCTGATTTAAGTTATGGAAGAATATTAAAGCAAAAAGAGAATAATAAAGAACAAATAGTACAATATGTTTCTGCTCATTGGAATGAATGTCAAAGGAATTACTCTACTATTAAAAAGGAAATTCTTTATATCGTATTATGCATTTCTAAATTCCAAAGTGACTTATTAAATCAAAAGTTTTTACTTAGAATTGATTGCAAAGCTACAAAACATATTTTGGAAAAAGATGTTCAAAATATTACATCAAAACAGATTTTTGCACGATGGCAAGCCATTTTAAGTGTTTTTTATTTTGACATTCAATTTATTAAAGGAGATATGAATTCTATCCCTAACTTTCTAACCAGGGAATTTCTTCAAAACAGATAATGCTGCCCAAGAAAAAAGACAAAGGTAAAGCTGTTCTTAAAGACACTGAGTCACAAGCAACCTCCAAAGAACCCCTATCAACCCCCTCTAAAGAAAAATTACTTTCTTCAGCCATACCCATCAAATCTTGGATTGAAATGGTTGAAGAACATGAAGCCCAATATAAAGCCACTACCTCCGAAGATCAGGTAGAAGAATGGATGAATTCCATTACAAAGCCTTTAGAGCTTATGCTCGCCTTACAAAATATTTCTCAAACTAAAGCCCTTTCTCAAGTTCCTGAGAAAGAAAAATCTATTTCTAAAGAAATTTCAAAATCTTCTTCTTCTAAAGAACTCATTTCATGTGAAAGCTCTTCTTCACAAATTGTTGTTTCTCAATCAAAGCTTTCACAAAAATTATCGGATTGGTTTAATAAAGCCTATCAACAAAATATTTTATCTATGGAAGATGGGTTTTATCATTCTGATCCATTTTAAGTAATTTCAAAGATTTTCCCGAAAGACTGATTTTTTAAACCTTGGGATTTATCCAAACCCCAGTCTTTCTACCAAAGCATACTTGAGTTCACTGAGTCAGTAAGATTTAAACATTTTTTCCTTAGTGAAGCTCATTCTGAGCCAGCCTACTCCACGGTTACCATCCTTAAAGTCCTTAGCCCAAATCAGTGGGGTGACCAGCTCCAGAAACCAAAGACTTTTCCCGCCAATTTCCAAAAACGTTTAAACCACTGTTTATCTTTCTCTTACTGGGACTATCAACAGGCCTGGTTTAACATATTTTTTATTCAAAACCTCAAACGATCTCACTCCTGGTTATTTTTCTTTAATTAAAAAATAATCGTTCAAAGCCTTCCAAATTGGTTCCAAATTTGGTGGAACTACTTTAGGCCAAGCCCAGATATTCTAACCCAGAATGCCATTAAATGTATAAATTTATTTAAAGCCCATTATGTTCCTTCTGAGTCTGAGAAGAGGTTTCCTCCTTTTCTCTGTTTCTGTACAAACTTTTTCCTCCCCTGGGTTTGGATGTGGAATTTCCAATACCACACCATAGACACCCAACTAGTCTTACAAAGAACCTTCAAAGTCAAATGGTGGTCTAAATTTGACGAACAGTGTTGACTATACCACTAGTGTTCCACACCCAATCTACACTAGCCGTCAACATGAACAAAGCCAAGAAGAGAAGGAACCTTCTCCTCCAACTTCTCCTACATTTTCTACTGTCACAGAAAATGTAATCAGTGTCATAGAAAAAGACTTTGAATTAGATAAAACTCTTCTTTACAATGATTTTTATTCTGATTCAAACAAAGACAAAAGACTTTGGTTTTTCAAACATTTCTTAAACCAAAGAAAAGAAATCCAACAAGTTTATTATGAGTTTGTAAATTTGCATAAAGTTCATATATTATTTTTTGATTGGTTTGTAATGTATGCTTCGGATAACAACATCTCTTATCATTTTAAAGAATCAAATCCCATTACTGTCAAAAAGAAAATCATTGAGTGGAGTCTTTCTGGTAGTGGTAGAACCATAGAATCTGAACATCCACCCCTTAGGAGTATAACCATTGACCATGGTGAACCTCCTGTTGAGATTAAAGCCTCACCTTATAAAATCCATAAAGATCCAGAGACAGATTTAGATAACATTATTCAACGGAACAATTTCTGTAATGTTAATCTAAACATAATAGGAAAATAGTTAACTAGAATAAAAAACCAATTCCAGAAGTCAACCATAGTTGTTTCTCCTGTTTCATCAAAATCGGATACTGACAAAAAGCTTAAAGAGCTTATTTTCAAACCTTTTCAGGTTTCAAAAATTGGTCAAAAGCTTGTTCAAGAATCAAAATCAGATTTTGCTAAATCCATTAGAGAACAACTGGATAGGATAGAAGCTTCATCTTCCTCTTCTAGTAAAGTTCAAATAGCCCCTGATAGTGCCCAATCTAGCAAGATTGGTATACTAGAACAAGACCAGATGTCTATAGCCTCTTCAGATATAGAAGCCTTTAAAGAAGAACTTGTTTGTAAAGCCAACAAAATCCATTGGGAATTAGCCCTACCTACTGTCAAGTCTCCACCTGACCTAGCCATAGACAACAGACCTGCAGCATTAAACCAATCGCGATTTAATGCGTCCTCTGTCTATGAGTGGAATATTGATGGTATGTCAGAATACAACATTCTATGATTGTTGCAACAAATGACCATGGCAGCCAATGCTTATAAAACTCAGTCGGGAACTTCTGACAAAGCCATTGCAGAAATTCTCATTGCTGGTTTTACAGGTCAACTTAAAGGTTGGTGGGATCATCTTCTCACAAAACAGCAACAATTAGATATCCTAGAGTCCATTCAAACTAATGAGAATGGAGCCGCCATCTTAGATGAATTCAATAGTCCTATTCAGGATGCTGTCGCTACCCTAATTCTGACTATATCCCTCCATTTTATAGGTGATCCTTCACACCTTAGAGATAAAAACGCCGAGTTACTACACAACTTGAGATGTAGGAAACTTAGTGAATTTCAAAACTACAAAACCACCTTTTTTACCAGACTCTTCCTTAGGGATGATGCAAATCATATAACTTGGAAGGAAAAATTCCTTGCAGATTTACCTACCCTATTAGGAGAAAAGGTTAGAAATTCTATTAAAGCCCTTTATGATAACCGCATTCCTTATGACGAACTCACTTATGGTGAATTAGTCAGTTTTGTCAATAAAGAATGTTTAAAGATTTGTCAAGATTTGAAATTATAGAAACGACTTAAATGGGAGCTTAGGAAATCTAAGCAAGAATTAGACAGTTTCTGTAAACAATTCAATTATGACCCCTTTAAAACTTCCACCTCTAAAGACTGTAATGGTAAGTGTTCTCCAAAACCTCACAAAAAACATTACAAGTCCAAAAGCTATAAAAAACATTTTCATGATTTTAGAGAATCTTCTTATAAGAAACCCTCAAGGCCTTATAGAAAGCCCAACTTCTCTAAAAAGAAGGATTTTAGACCCAAACAAAAAATCATTTTTAATTACAAAGAAGCCACATGTTTCAAATGTGGAAAGAAAGGCCACATTGCAAAATTCTGTCATGTGAATAGAAAACTCCATGAGCTTGGCCTTGATGAAGAGATACTTTCTAAAGTAGCCCCTTTGCTTGTAGAGTCTTCTGACTCTGAGTCTTCCATGACGGGAGATAGTGAGCCTTTACAAGTAGATGAGTTAATTGACTCAGATACTTCTGAAACTACCGATAATGATTCTGATACAGAATCCTATTTAAAGAAAATCAATGTGTTGACAAAAGACCAAGAGACTTTCCTTGAATTAGTTAAACATATTTCTGATCTAAATCTCCAAAAAGAATACCTTGATAAACTTCTAAAAACTCTAGAACTCAATAAAGCAGAAACTTCTAAAGCCCCAATAATTAAAAAGAATACTTATGATCTAACTGAAATCTTGGATAAAAATAAAACAAAGAAAACAACAACTCCTAATATCCAAGACCTTCAGAAAGAAATTAAAGAAATTAAACTTGAGATAAAAGAATTAAAAGAAAAACAAAAAAATGATTCTGAAACCATTCAGCTCCTCTTACAAAAACAATTAGAGGATAATTCAGATAAAGATGTTGAATCTGATGGTGATAATGAACAAAACGTCGAAAACATTGAATCTATACCCAATGATTTTTTGTTTGTTTTAAAACAAATCACCACAAGAAAATACTTAATAAAAATTACTTTAATTCTTTCTAAAGATTTTGAAATAGACACCATTGCCTTTTTTTATACTGGTGCCGATCTAAATTGTATAAAAGAAGACATTGTTCCTAAAAAATTTCATGAAAAGACAAATGAAAGACTCTCAGCCGCCAATAATTCAAAATTGAAAGTTAAATCTAAAGTTGATGCCTCAGTTCATAATAATGGTTTTGAATTCAGAACTTCCTTTCTTTTAACAAATGATATCCATCATACTGTTATATTAGGAACTCCATTCATTAACCTTATTACTCCTTATACTGTCAATTATGATAGTATATCTTTTAAAACAATGAACAAAAAACTTGTTTTCCCTTTTATTGAAAAGCATAAGACAAGAAATTTGAATATTGTTAAAGCTTGTTCTGTTTACCAGAACCAAATCAATGCCCTTCTTAAATCCAAACAAAATGACCTGATTTGTTTAAAAAATGATTTAAGTTTGCAAGGAATTGAAAGCCAATTACAAAATGAATTTATAAAAAGAAAAATCTCTGATTTTAGAGACCTCATTGAAAAAGAAATATATGCTGATCTACCATCTGCCTTTTGGAACCGAAAACAACATTTGGTTGATTTGCCTTATGAAAATTCTTTTGATGAAAAACAAATACCCACTAAAGCTTGTCCAATCCAAATGAACATAGAATTGGAACAACACTGTAAAGATGAAATAAAAGACTTAGAATCTAAAGGCCTCATTACAAAATTTAGGTCCCCATGGTCTTGTGCCGCTTTCTAAGTCAACAAAAACTCCGAAATAGAAAGAAGAACTAGGGATGGCAATGGGGCGAGGTGGGGGTGGGGATGCCTATCTCATTCCCCACCCCATTAAAAATTTTTGCCTCCATTCCCCACCCTATTCCCCAATAAATTTAGTGGGTTGGGGATGGGGAATCCCCACGTGGGGAATGATTCCCCCATCCCCACCCCATTCCCCATTTACTTATTTTATAGTAAATATAAAAATATGATTTTAGTAAATTAAAAATTAGAGACTTAAAATAAAATCATCACCATATTATAAAGTATTTAATTTTTTTTAAAAAAAAATCTCTAAAAGTTTGAAATAATATCTCAAAATGATATTAAAGGTGAAAAATATTTAAAGAGAGCAGTACCTTAAAAGAAAAAAGAAAATATAATAATATTTTAAAATTGAAAAATATTGTAGGATTTTCTTTTATTCATATTCTATTTATATTACATAAAAATTAAAAAAATTATTAATTGACATTATAGTTGATAAAATAAAAATTATTAAATAAGAATTAAAAACATATTTATATATAATGGGGATTGGGGTGGGGGTGGGGTGGGGAGTGCAATACCAAACCCCACCCCGTTAATAATTTGAGGATTATTTTTCTCCCACTCCCCACCCCATTCTCCAAAAATTATTAAAAATTTTCCCCATTTGGGGTGAGGTTTTAATGTACTCGCAAGCGCACGAATCTATTGTAGTATAGATCAATGGTGACGAGTGTCGATCCCACGAGGAGGTGGATTTTAATTATATGTAGAATTAATTTTGTAAATGGGTGGTTGGAATTATGGTGGAAATGATTTAGAATATGCTAAAACTTAAATTAAAATGGCGAGAATAAATTCTAAAACTGGAATTGCAATGGAGAGAATAAATTGAAGAGAAAATTCTATTAAATTGACGTACTTGGGTATCTGGATTCGTATCAACATGCATCATGGGCTAAATAATCCGTATTAATACCAATTAAATCATGAGGGGGGAATCCACACCTCATGAACCACGCTCTAATCAATATGGTGCTAAGGGCTTATCGTGCCAAATAATAATAACCTTGTACTAGAGGGCCGGTGAAACCAAGGCGGTACTAGACAAGATTAGTATTATTTGTCGACGAGAAGTCAAAACATCCACAAAAACTAGAGGGGAAGAGAAAATAAATTTACCAAATAAAGCCCATGACACATGTTGAGACTTCACCTTCAACCCAAGCTTGAAAGAAAATTAGCCACTCATAATTGAACTAGGGGCAAAATGGGAATTTATTAAAATACGAAGAAAATACAAGATGGAGAAGGAATTACAGAAAATGGATCCCAAAAATGGATTCAGAGATATCAAATTAGGGGGGGAGGCCCCCTTTTTATAGATACATGGAGTAAATCATAGCCATCGGATTAAAAACAGTTTGGACGCTCAGGATTGCGCCACGTCATCAGTCAACAGTCAGCGGTTTGACCACGCGGGTGAATACGGTTTGACCCGACTTTGAACGAATGCGGTTTGACCGGGTGAACGCGGTTTGGTTGACAATAATCCTGTGTGATGCATGTACCGTACGCGAGATTTTTCGTCCACTGATATGCTGCCACGTCACCATAAACAGTACATAAGAATTTTAGTCCAACAGGATCGTGACACCTCATCAGTCAATGCCACGTCATCGGTCAATGCCACGTCATCGTTCCGTCTATGTGAACAGTGTCGTGAACAGTAACGTAGACAGTACCGTACCCGTGAATAGTACCGTACATGTGAATAGTGCCATTTTTCCTTTTATACTCCTCCTAAGGTTTTCGACCGTCCTGAGTTCAAAAGTGATGTCCGTTTTGCCGTCTGATCTCTCCTTTATTGTGAAATGACTATAATGCCCCTAAAATACATAAATTACTTAATTAAAATAAAACACACGTAATTAAATCACAAGAATATTAAATACATAAAAGTAAGGGTTGTTAGTAAGACTTGAAATGTAAAATGACGGTTTTCTCCTTTATAAATATGCATTTTCTAACACTCAACACACCCCCCAACCAGCTTATTGCTAGTCCCTAGCAAATGAGGCGAAAATAAAATTCAAATTCAAATTCAAAATGATTTTTTATTTATTTATTTAGAAGCACTCGTGTTTATTCAATCAGATTAATGATAGTAATCAAATAAAAGTATAAGCATTATCTCCAGTCTTAAAGAAACATCACACCCACATCAACCATTCACATGAATCAGCCCAGTAGACTTTGTTATAGCTACTTTCAAGAATGACATGTCAAACCCCAAAATCTCACTGGAAGTAGTGACACTCTCACAAAGAAATTAAAGCCAATAATAATAGTCACTCCAATGAATGGTAATTGAGAGAGAAAATAATAAAGGAGTGATATCACATGCTCTCACCAAGATGAAAGAAATATGCCCTCAGCTTAGAAATAATATGATCTCAAGTCAAACAAAAATGCTAGTCAACCCAATTTATTTATCTTTTTTTTTATTATTATTTTTTTATTATGCATCACTACATATTTTTAGCCCATATAACTAGCTTCTACTTCAAACTATAGTTCCCTAAAATCAAGAAGGACTTTTATTAGGACGTAACGTAGGCTAGGGACATGGCTAACAAAGAAGGGAAATAAGGAAAACAAAGTGTATGTTTGAGAAAAATGCAGAGATTTTTTTTTTTTTTTTGGAAGTTGCAAGGTGGATTTCACCTATTATTTTTTTTTATTTTTATTCTTTTGAAACAACAACTCTTGTTTTTTTTTTTTTCATAACTTCACTGAACAAAATAATTAATTACATTTTTCTCAAACATAAATAGGTGATGGAACTTATAAGATATCGGGTAATACTCCAAATCAGAGTGGGTCAAGATGATAAGTTGACAAAGAAAAAGTTTTTTTTTTTTTTTTTAAAGGCTCAAAATGGTTAACTATGGATATTTAATAAAAGGGATGGCTAGAAAGGCTCAAACGGATCAAAGATGGCCTTTCCATCGTCTTTTAGGGCTCTAAATAATCATCCATATCTACTAGTTAGATGGGCCTCCCAATGTAACAACACACATTTTTTCTTTTTCTTTTTTTCTTTTTACAATTTTTTTTAAAGGGTTAACTCAAAAGAAATCTAGAGATCGTGTATAAAATAATAAACTGCTAAGCTGTATAGAGAATGGGCAAAAGGGTTACTCTCCAAGAAAAATGATAGGCTCAAAAACTCACTTGGTACTTATTATGACATGTTCATTCCTTTAAGCAACTCATATTTATCTCCGACATCAACATGTAAAGTAGCAAACATAGCGTAACATCACTTAAGACCAAAGATAATACAAATACTTAAAATTTGAAATTAATCATGTCATCCAATGTTAAAACAAATCACACAATTTTTTTTTTTTTTTAAATAACATTCTACCCCCCAACCTATTCTAAACAAGAAAGGAAAATATGCATGCAGAAATGTGAAAATGATGTAAAAAAACTAATTAGAAAAGTTACACTTAAAATGATAGAAAAAGAAAATGATTTTTTTTTTAAGAGAAGATGCGTTTCTAGAGGCACTACACTCCATATTCAGCCATCTTTGACTCAAAAGTTGGAAAATATATATTTATAGAGGAGAAAATAAAAAGAAGAAGAAAAATGAACATCAAAACTTAATAAAGAAATTTTTTTTTTATTTTTTATTTTTTTTTGGTTCTTTTTTATTTTTTTTTCAAACAATGAAGATGCGTTTCTAGAGTAACTACACTCCATATTCAGCCATCTTCAACACAAAAAGTTAGCAACAGTTAGTTTTTACAACAAAAAATTAGTAAAAACTTAACCAAGATTTCACATTTGTCGACTATTCCCTCCCCCCAACCAGAACGAAACATTGTCCTCAATGTTTAAAAGGAAAGAAGTAGAGTTTAGAAGACATCACCTGGGTGGTGCAACACAGAAGAAAATATTTACAGACGGAGAGTTAAATCTAATTTGTACTTCTTACTGCTGCTACTGTTACCATCATTATTTGGTCGCTCCAACACAAAGGTCCAGGGGTTGGGAAGGAATGTAACAGATCAACACAAAAGCTTGTAACAGATCAAGTAGCTCATTAGCAGTGTGAGCACAAATAAAAAGTTTTTTCGCATGGGAAGGAATAAAGTAGTTTTTTATTGCATGGTTAAGAAATGCGATAAAGCCATCATAAAAGTTATTGACATTTAACAAACCGATGGGTTTCTGGTGGATGTGCAGATGGGCCCAAGATGCTAGTGTGATAAGTGCCTCTAGTGTTGCAAGATCTCCGGAAGGAAAATAAAAGCATCGGCATGATTAAGCATTTCGGTTATTCTTTCTTGCATACCGAGACAACTAACTCTTCTCCAGGTTGATGAGTCGAATGGTTTTAGGACTCTTGGGATGATGCCTAACACTTGACTTCCCCTGATAAAAGCTGCTTCTGAGACCATTTTTGATAACCCTCGGTTACCTCCTCCATACACCAAGTGTAATTTTCTCGCTGCTATGCTTCGGCCAAGATCGATGGCTGCCTCAACGAACTCTTTATGTTTGCCATAGGTAAATCCAGAAAGCACACAAATGTTCTTGAATTGTCTATTTGGAGTAAGCCATTGCGATACTTCTCAAAAACAATTTGTGAGTGCTTGACAAAAGATATCACATTTAAGAGTCTTGGTGATAGTGGGTCATGATTGTGTATGAGGTAATATGTCAGTGTCAAAGAACGCGTAAAGCACGTGGCTCGCAAGTCAAAAAGAAAACAAGAAAAGGAAAAAGCAAACGAATAAAATTATTAAAGACAATAATGCAAACAATAAGACAATAGTGAAATAAAATAACAATAAAGTAAAAGGATATTTACACGTAGTTGCGGTGGCTCACATCTTCCTCTCGGTTTCACGTCCGAAAGCGGCAACGCCCTCTATGGGTCGAGGATAGGCTTCCTATCCAGTTTTCTTATAAACTGGCAAACAGGGTCGTTTATAGTCAGATTCCCGAGACTATATCGTGCATGCTCTTTCTGGAATAATGGCCATAACTGGAGAATCGCTCCTTGCACATATCCACTGGGATGCGTTTCAAGAGACAGAAGAATATCATCCAATGACTCCTTATTCAAGCCATCCCTAATGAATTGAATCTTATCTTCCCTGTTATCAGACACCATTCCTAAAGAACATGGGTTTCTATCGCAACTCATTCTGGCACACTTATGACAAGCAACAGAAATTCTTCGAGCTCGTCGTTTTCTTGCATAATTTCCTTTACCACAACCAGGCATGTATGCAATAAATTTTGGAGGTAACTCACCTGCCGATCGTACTTTAGCCTCGATTAACCAACGGATGTCGGGTAAGTTATTCCTCATGAGCAATCGCATGCGTTCGAGAGCTTTATAGATCGTAAAGAGGGCATTCGAGGAAGTGAAGGGAATCGCTTGTGAAGTTTCGCTAGAATCTCGTTATACTTTCGCCTCGAATGTCGGTTATTATGGGAAATCAAGTAACTTGATTGTCACGAATCCGCCACTTCACCGGGTAACAAACTAAAGCACACAAACAGAAAAACAAATTAAAACAAACAAAGAAAATTAAAATCGTCCTCTTATTGAATTTACCTCAAGCTCCAGGATGTCGTAAACACTTCTCTCAATATCTCGAGTTGGCTTTCTAAACCCTCAACATAGGCTACTAACTCGGTGGTTGTAGAGCCCAAATATGATGTGTTTTACAAAATTGAATCGCCTTTTGAGATGAGTTTTGACACGTTGAAGTGGTTTAAGAATGTTCGGGAGGAACGGTCTAAGTATGAGACTCATGATTAACAATGATAAGAGAAAACTTAATTAAACAAACACACTTATGCAAAAATAATTTCAATTAGCAAAAGAATAATATAAAGAAAGAAAGAAAAATCAAATCAACGAAAAGAAAAAAATCAATTCAAATTTGGTGGGTCACTCAAATTTATTTCTGTCTTTTTCATATGGTTGGTACTCTAGATATGGCTTTAATCTTTGACCATTAACTTTAAACGTGACACCGTTCTTTGGGTCCTTAATTTCAATTGCCCATGTGGAAAAAGCAGTATGAACAATAAAGGGACCAGGAGCGTAACTTACCTGGGAATAGGTGCAAGCGAGAATTGAATAAAAGCACTTTCTGACCTGGAGTGAACGATTTTCTCATAACGTGCTTGTCATGGAAGACTTTCATTCGTTGCTTGTAAATCTTGGCATTTTCGTATGCATCATTGCGAATTTCTTCAAGTTACGCGATTGTAATCTTCTTGCATGTCAAAGTTAAATTTCTTGATGGCCCAATACGCACGATGCTCGAGTTCCACAGGTAGGTGGCAAGCTTTTCCATACACTAGCCTGTAGGGTGACATCCCAATCGGGGTCTTGAAAGCCGTTCTATATGCCCATAATGCATCATCAAGTCTTAATGACCAATCTTTTCTGTCCGGCCTCACCGTCTTTTCTAATATGTGCTTTATTTCTCGATTGGAGATCTCAACTTGGTTTGCGGATGATACGGAGTCGCCACTTTGTGTGTGATTGAATACTTTGTCAAAAGAGCTTTGAATGCTTTGTTACAAAAGTGGGCACCACCATCACTGATTATTGCTCGAGGGAATCCAAAGCGTGAAACAATATTGCTTTTCAAAAATCCTATTACCACCTTGTGGTCATTGGTTCGACATGCAATTGCTTCTACCCATTTTGATACATAGTCAACACCAACCAATATGTATTGATGGCCAAAAGACGGGGGAAAAGGTCCCATGAAGTCGATACCCCATAAAAAATCTCAACCACCAAAATTGGATTTAGTGGCATCATGTTCCTTCGTGTAATGCTCCCATTCGTTGACACCTATCACATGAACAACGTGTAAGCATCTCGAAATAAAGTTGGCCAATAGAAACCACATTGTAAAACTTTAGTCATTTTCTTAGCAAAATGGCCTCCACATGCTTGTTCATGGCGAATGAAAGGATATTCAATTTCACTTTCTGGGACACATCGTCTAACAATTTGGTCTGCATACTTAAACAAATATGGGTCATCCCAAAAGAAATTCTTTATTTCGCAAAGAATTTAGCCTTGTCTTGCTTGGTCCAATGTTCGGAAGTTTACCGTAACAAGATAATTAACTATATCAAGATACCAAGGTAATACTTCCACATTCATTAATTGTTCATCCGGAAATGACTCATTCAATGGTAATGATTACGTAATTGTGTCAAAATGGAGGCGAGAGATGGTGCCACGACATTTTCGTGCCTTTCTTATCTTTGAATTCCAAGTCAAATTCTGCAAAAGTAACACCCAACGAATTAGTCTAGCTTTTGCATCTTTCTTTGTGAGAAGATATTTAAGAGCGTGATCTGAATATAATTATTTTACACCCAATGAGATAAGATCGAAATTTCTCTAATGCAAACACTAGCATTTCTTTTCAGTTGAATAGTTCAACTGCATCATTCAATGTCATACTAGCATAATAAATAACATGGGAATTCGATCAACTCTTTGTCCTAATCTCTCTGCATAATCAGATGCATCACACATGAGTTCAAATGGTAAGCTCCAGTTTGGGGCCTGAATGATGGGTGATGATGTCAACAATTGCTTTAATTTTTCAAAAGCCACAAGACATGAATCATTAAAGATAAAAGGTACATCCTTAGCAAGTAAATTGCATAAGGGTCTAGAAACTTTGCTAAAATCTTTAATGAAACGTCTATAGAAACCAGCATACCCAAGGAAAGATCTTACTTCTCTGACTGTTTTGGGTGGAGGAAGATTAGAAATGAGATCCACCTTGGCTTTGTCAACCTCAATACCTTTGCTCGAAATGATGTGACCGAGGACAATACCTTGTTTTACCATAAAATGGCACTTCTCCCAATTTAAGACCAAGTTCTTCTCGATACATCTCTGCATAACTAGTGTTAGATGACGTAAACATTGATCAAACGAGTCACCAAAGACAGAAAAATCATCCATAAAGACTTCAAGGAATCGTTCAACCATATCAGAAAAAATGCTCAACATGCATCGTTGAAATGTAGCGCATTACATAATCCAAATGGCATTCTCCTATATGCAAAAGTGCCAAAGGGCAAGTGAAAGTAGTTTTCTCTTGATCTTTTGGTGCTATGGGATCGATTGTATCTGAATAGCCATCTAAAGCAATAAAATTCATGGCGTTAATCTATCAAGCATTTGATCGATAAATGGTAAAGGAAAATGGTCTTTACGTGTGAAATTCAATTTTCTATAATCAATGCATACACGCCATCCCGTAGTTATTCTAGTTGGTATCAATTCATTATCGGCATTCGTAACTGTGACTCGACTTTTTAGGGACAACTTGCAGACTGAACTATCAGAAATGGGGTAAATGATACCTGCATCTAATAGCTTAAGGACTTCAGTTCTAACAACTTCTTTCATATTAGGATTTAACCGACGTTGCATTTCCCTAGTAGATTTGGCATTTTCATCAAGGTGAATGTAATGCATGCAATCTGCAGGGTTTATACCTTTTATGTCTGCTATGGTCCATCCTAATGCTCCTTTATGCTCTTTTAAAACATCCAACAACTTACCTTTTTGTTCGTCATTGAGGGATGATGAAATGATTACCGGCAAAGTACTTTCTTCTCCCAAAAATGCATATTCCAATGTGTTGGGCAATGGTTTGAGCTCGAGTTTCGGTGGTAATTTTGATGATGGGATGAGTTGCTTCTCTGATGGTGCTAGTTGTTCAACTCTTGACTTCCATTTATTAGTATCCATAGATGGTGCTGAGTCAAGCAGGGCGTTGACCTCATCGACCGATCTGTCAATATCAAAATCCAAACCAAAGTGAGTTAAACACGTTTATAAAGGATCATCACTAAGGTTTGAAAGAAAAGTGTCATCAACTAATGCTTCAATTAAATCCACATCAACAATTCCATCATCTGCACTGTGAGGTTGTTTGGCAATGTTGAAAATGTTCAGCTCCATAGTCATGTTGCCGAAGGACAACTGCATATTTCCGGTCCTACATTGAATGTGAGCATCCGCAGTTGCCAAGAAAGGTCGGCCTAGAATAATGGGGATGTGCTTCCTTGAATCCTGTATTGGTTGAGTGTCAATTACAATGAAATCAACAGGAAAATAAAACTTGTCTACCGGATAAGCACGTCCACAATGCCACGAGGTATTTTCGTGGACCGATGTAACACCACCGGAGTTGGGTGTAATTCTCCCCCAAGTTTCACAAATACGAATAAGGCAACAAATTTACACTAGCTCCTAAATCCAACAAAGCATTCTCAATTGTGTGGTTCCATGCTACATGAGATAGTGGGGAGCACAGGTCTTTGCATTTTAAAGGAATTTTATGTTGGAGTATAGAACTAACGTTTCGTTAAAAATGCCTTATTTTGAACATGCATATTTCTCTTTTTAGTACAAAGGTCTTTAAGAAACTTGGCATAAGATGGAACTTGTTTAATAGCATCAAGTAAAGGGATGTTAACACTTACCTGTTTGAAGATTTCGAGAATCTCACCTGTGGATTTTCCTTTCTTGCCTTTAGCTAACCTCTTGGGGAATGGAGCTTTGGGAACGTATTCTCGTGGGTTGGTTTCTTCTTTCTCCTCCGGTGGTGAGTCCTCAACACTCACGGAACAATTTGATTTTCTTTTGTCACATCTCCACTTTGTTGTCGACTTCTTTTCCTTTTCGCAAGGTCATGACCGCTTTGACTTCTCCATGTGGTGAATACTTGCTTCATGTACTCCTTTAGGATTAGGCCTTTGGTTGACTTGGAAACTTGCCTTTCTCAGCATTGCCAAGGTCCGAATCAAGAAGCAAGTTGTCCCACCATCTTCTCGAGGCTTAGTTGGGCTTGTGAATTGAAGCTGCTCTCAACTCATTTCGTAGTCCATCAATGGTGCGGTTGTTCAATCGTGGAGTGAGTAACATTTTTGAAATTGGAATGCATCCTCCCATGGTGCAGGTTGAGAGTAGTTCGATTGTATGGTCTAAATGGGAGAGGCTTGAGGATTTTGAGGAATTTGTTGCATTGGTGGAGTGAGTCCATTCTGTTGGAATCCTTGAGACCATGAAAAATTGGGGTGGTCTCTCCATCCAGGGTTATATGTGTTGGAGTATGGGTTGTAATTTGATGGCTTTCTCATTACACCTATGGCATTGGCTTGATCTGAGTATGAGTCGTGGTCATGTGGTTCTGTTGATTTAGCAGTCGATAACGATGCTATTTGTCGAGCAATACCTTCAACCATCTTCTTGACTTCTTTGATTCCTGAAGTTGACTCGCCAATGTGAACCTCGTTCACTCCTTTAATCCTTCTAGTATTCCTGAGTGATCGACTCCGTTGTTGGGAATTGTCCGCTTGTCGCTAGAAAAACTCCCAAATTTCTGATGCACTTTTTGACATTAGCTCTCCGCCACTTGTTGCCATTAGCCATTCTTGCACATTTGGCAATAATCCCTCCAGAAAGTATTGGCATTGGTGCCATTTCTCGTACCCATGATGTGGACACTTCAAGAGTAGCCCATTGAATCGCTCCCATGTTTGAAAAATTGCTCGTCCTCTCTGCAGGTAAACTCAGATTTCCTGCGAATAGCATTGGTTTTATGCCGGGAAATATTTATTCAAAAATTTTGTAACCATTTGTTCCCATGATGTGATGCAATTGGCGAATGTATTAAGCCATGAACGAGCTCTATCCTTTAAAGAAAATGGGAATAATCTAAGTTTAACATCATCATCTGAAAAATTCTCATATTTAAATGTTTGACAAATAGCATGAAAATCATTCAAATGATTATATGGGTCCTCATTTTCTAGGCCATAGAATGTGGGGAGACAATTTAGCACACTAGGTTTTAGTTCAAAGCTCCTAGCAGCTACATTTGGGTATCTTATGCATGATGTGCTCAAATTAGCTAAAGGACTGAAATAATCCTTAAATGGCCTCTCCTGTGGTTGCAAATCCATTTTATTTTTAATTTGTTTGTGTGTGCGAAGTGTTTTCTCAAGTTCAAGGTCTATAGGTTCAAGATTAGGAAATAATGACCTACGACCATGCATGCAAAACAAATAAAATAAAAATAATGATGGAAACAAAACAAATAAAAATAAAGATGAGAACAAAGCAAATAAAAATAAAGAAGAAGGAGAAATTACGATACTAACCTTATTGCGCTATTAAAACCTTTCTATAAAAATTCACAAAAAACAAATACGTGAAATTAACTAAAAATTAAATTAAAACTTAATAAAGAAAATTAAATTAAGATAAACAAAAATTACAAAGAAAAATAACTTAAAAATTAAATTGCAGAATTGTAAAGAATAGAGAAAGAAAAGAAATACTAACCTCTAAATGCAGATCCACTTTTTTCTATTTTTTTTAATAAAAAAAAATACAAGAAAGCAATTTAAAAGAAATTATGCACAAAAATTAATTCTATGAATTAAAATTACTTACCTCCCAAAAAAAACTTGTTGTGCAAATTTTAATGTACTCGCAGTATAGATCATGGTGACGAGTGTCGATCCCACGAGGAGGTGGATTTTAATTATATGTAGAATTAATTTTGTAAATGGGTGGTTGGAATTATGGTGGAAATGATTTAGAATATGCTAAAACTTAAATTAAAATGGCGAGAATAAATTCTAAAACTGGAATTGCAATGGAGAGAATAAATTGAAGAGAAAATTCTATTAAATTGACGTCTTGGGTATCTGGATTCGTATCAACATGCATCATGGGCTAAATAATCCGTATTAATACCAATTAAATCATGAGGGGGAATCCACACCTCATGAACCACGCCTAATCAATATGGTGCTTTATTGTGCCAAATAATAATAACCTTAGAAGTGAAACCAAGACAGACAAGATTAGTATTATTTGTCAAAACATCCACAAAAACTAGAGGGAAGAGAAAGTAAATTTACCAAATAAAGCCCATGACATATGTTGAGACTTCACCTTCAACCAAAACTTGAAAGAAAATTAGCCACTCATAATTGAACTAGGGGCAAACTGGGAATTTATTAAAATACGAAGAAAATACAAGATGGAGAAGGAATTACAGAAAATGGATCCCAAAAATGGATTCGAGATATCAAATTAGGGAGGCCCCTTTTTATAGATACATGGAGTAAATCATAGCCATTAAAAACGATTTGCGCCACGTCATCAATCAATGTTTGACCACGCGGGTGAACACGGTTTGACCCGACTTTGAACGATGCGGTTTGACCGGGTGAACGGTTGACAATAATCCTGTGTGATGCATGTACCGTACGCGAGATTTTTCGTCCACTGATATGCTGCCACGTCACCATAAACAGTACATAAGAATTTTAGTCCAACAGGATCGTGACACCTCATCAGTCAATGCCACGTCATCGGTCAATGCCACGTCATCGCTCCGTCTATGTGAACAGTGAATGCGTAGATAATCTGAATAGTACCGTACATGTGAATAGTGCCATTTTTCCTTTTATACTCCTCCTAAGGTTTTCGACCGTCCTGAGTTCAAAAGTGATGTCCGTTTTGCCGTCTGATCTCTCCTTTATTGTGAAATGACTATAATGCCCCTAAAATACATAAATTACTTAATTAAAATAAAACACACGTAATTAAATCACAAGAATATTAAATACATAAAAGTAAGGGTTGTTAGTAAGACTTGAAATGTAAAATGACGGTTTTCTCCTTTATAAATATGCATTTTCTAACACTCAACATGAGGCTCCATGGGGCCCCAAACCCGTGGAGGATTTTGCCATCCCTAAGAAGAACACCTAGACTTGTAATAAATTACAAACCCCTCAATAAAGAATTAAAATGGATTAGGTACCCCATACCTAATAAAAAAGATTTGCTTCAAAAAATCCATTCTGCATTCATATTTTCAAAATTTGATATGAAATCAGATTTTTGGCAAATGCAAATTCACCCTAAAGACCGTTATAAAACTGCTTTTACTGTTCCTTTCAGACAGTATGAATGGACTGTTATGCCATTTGGTTTAAAGAATGCACCTTCAGAATTTTAGAGAATTATGAATGATATTTATAATCTTTTCTCTGACTTCTGTATTGTTTATATTGATGATGTACTGATCTTTTCTCAAACGATAGATCAACATTTCAAACATTTAAAGACCTTCTATCTTGCCACTAGAAAAGCTGGATTAGCCATTTCTAGTTCTAAAGTCTCTTTGTTCCAAACAAAGATCAGGTTCCTAGGACATTATATTTCCAAAGGAACCATTACCCCTATTGAGAGATCTCTTGCCTTTACTGATAAATTTCCTGATATAATTCTTGATAAAACCCAATTGCAAAGATTTCTAGGTAGTCTAAATTATGTTCTTAATTTTTTTCCAAACATCAACAGGATGTCCAAACCATTGCATGACAGATTAAAAAAGAACCCTGTTGCATGGACTGATGAGCATACAAAAGCTGTTAAATTATTAAAGAATTCTGTTAAAAACATCCCATGTCTATTTCTTGCAAATCCTGCATTACCTAAGATTGTTGAGACTGATGCATCTGATTTAGGTTATGGAGGAATATTAAAGCAAAAAGAGAATAATAAATAACAAATAGTACAGTATGTTTCTGCTCATTGGAATGAATGTCAAAGGAATTACTCTACTATTAAAAAGAAAATTCTTTATATCGTATTATGCATTTCTAAATTCTAAAGTGACTTATTAAATCAAAAGTTTTTACTTAGAATTGATTGCAAAGCTGCAAAACATGTTTTGGAAAAAGACGTTCAAAATATTGCATCAAAACAGATTTTTGCACGATGGCAATCCATTTTAAGTGTTTTTTATTTTGACATTCAATTTATTAAAGGAGATACGAATTCTATCCCTGACTTTCTAACCAGGGAATTTATTCAAAACAGATAATGCCGCCCAAGAAAAAAGACAAAGGTAAAGCTGTTCTTAAAGACACTGAGTCACAAGCAACCTCCAAAGAACCCCTATCAACCCCCTCTAAAGAAAAATTACTTTCTTCAGTCATACCCATCAAATCTTGGATTGAAATGGTTGAAGAACATGAAGCCCAATATAAAGCCACTACCTCCGAAGATCAGGTAGAAGAATGGATGAATTCCATTACAAAGCCTTTAGAGCTTATGCTCGCCTTACAAAATATTTCTCAAACTAAAGCCCTTTCTCAAGTTCCTGAGAAAGAAAAATCTATTTCTAAAGAAATTTCAAAATCTTCTTCTTCTAAAGAACTCATTTCATGTGAAAGCTCTTCTTCACAAATTGTTGTTTCTCAATCAAAGCTTTCACAAAAATCATCGGATTGGTTTAATAAAGCCTATCAACAAAATATTTTATCTATGGAAGATGGGTTTTATCATTCTGATCCATTTTAAGTAATTTCAAAGATTTTCCCGAAAGACTGATTTTTTAAACCTTGGGATTTATCCAAACCCCAGTCTTTCTACCAAAGCATACTTGAGTTCATTGAGTCAGTAAGATTTAAACATTTCTTCCTTAGTGAAGCTCATTCTGAGCTAGCCTACTCCACGGCTACCATCCTTAAAGTCCTTAGCCCAAATCAGTGGGGTGACCAGCTCCAGAAACCAAAGACTTTTCCCGCCAATTTCCAAAAACGTTTAAACCACTGTTTATCTTTCTCTTACTGGGACTATCAACAGGCCTGGTTTAACACATTTTTTATTCAAAACCCCAAACGATCTCACTCCTGGTTATTTTTGAAAATTTCTTTTCCAATGAAGGAATACTTGAGCACGAATCTTTATCAGAGAATCTAGATGACGTAGATCTTCTAAAAGATAGCTTGACTTTACCATCAGAATACTGAGTCACATTTTGTAACTCTGTATTTGGCTCAAGTTGTTTCGGGATCACTGGTGCAATGGCTCCTTCAAGAATCCATTCGTCTGGAAGATTGACATCTTTCCATTGGATTGGTTTTGGAATAACGGTATTGGCTTTAGACAGGTCAGTCTGTAAGAGAAGAGTCTCATCTCATTTCGACTGGAATTTATGTTGCGTACTAAACGCAGAAATCATGGCTTTGTAAGAAATTTTATAAATCAAGGCAACTGGGACAAATCCCTCAATCATGTGATAATTATGGGTCTTGATTTGCAAAATCATGCTTTTTAGAATGTTTTTGTCTTTAAGAGAAATTGTTATGTTCGGGTAACAGCTAAATGAAATGGGACCTTTACAAAGACTTGATTCTATACTACTTAGCAAAGAATCATCAAAAGAGATGAATCGCTCATCTCTTAGGACGGCCAGAATAGAAGTATTAAGGCCTTCTTTTGTTAAGGGTTTTATACTAACTTGTATTAAGCTGATGTGAACATAATTAAAATTCTTATCTTTTAATTTCTTTAAAGAGTGTTCTAAAAATAGATGAATGGTTTCGAACGGCTTTGAAAGTGTTATGTCTCGTTCTTCAGTCTTTATAACATAGTCATTCTTTAAAAAATCAAGCTTTTTTGTTTTGTAAATCATTTATTTATTAATCTTTGGTAATTCCCAATTATCAATTGCTTTATTAAAGTCTTCAATTACAAATTCTTCTGAATTCACAACATTCTTTGAATCACTAGTTCTTCCAAAAGAAGAGCTAGAAGAGGACGATGCTTTACAGAGCAGAGAATCCATGGGTAAAAACCTATATTCTAGTTTTAGTCTTGTCGATATGGCTACAATCCAAGGCTAAGAATTGGTTTTACTGCCCTTCAACCAAATTGGGACTTACGACCAAAAGCTACCAAGGCACACAGAGGTAACACTCACCACACTAACAATATTCAACCAAAACACAAGTCTTTAAACACAAAGTCTCTATTCTATATTACACTATCCTCCCCATGGCTCTGATACCAGTAGCAAATATTCTTGTCTTGTAATTTTTCATTTCTACAAAATCTGTAAACATTTTTCATTGTAAAGCTCCCGGACCCAAGCAATTAATGTAAGCATCTCTCCTTTATTTAAAGTTTCAAATGAATGTTTAAAGTTCTGCATTTTATTTAAAGTTTTTTTTTTAATTTTTATAAAACCTGCTACGTTCCTCTAAGGCAAAGAGACCAGATCTCTGTCCTTAGTTGTATCTTCTCTTCTCCCTCCAATCAATCAGAATACTATTTCTGGAATCCAGATCTAGTATTATCTATGAGCCTTTAGATTTTGTTGCTAGGTCTGCTTTTAAAATCATATAATTAAAACATTTTAAGATTAAATCGGTATATCGGCTGGAAACCAGAATATGCGGGATATTGATCTGTTCTAAGCCAGATCTGGTCCCTAAGGTAGACTAGTTTCTGCATTGATCAGGTAGAACAACGCCACGTATTGATTTAATTCAACTTTAATATTTTAATTTACAAATTTTGCTTAATTTACACCCATCCTTCGATCTTATTTCCTACTGTCTCTAATATAAATACATAACAACCTTTGTGTCTCATCTGAAAATATACATTCAAAACTTGCACAGCTCATGTCTCATTATACATATTCACACTAAAATTATATATAAAATCCAAGCGATCTTTTCGTAGGCGTTTGCCCCCGCCCTGGCATAGATATGGCAAACCCCGGAGAGGGGATCCTTACCGTTCGATCTGAAGCTGGATCACAAGACCAAGGTATAGTTCCGGATCGAGAGCAGGCTCGACCGCAGGGGAGAGGTTACCCAACTCCCTTTTTGATAACAAGACAGAAAGCCCCGACCCGACTTTCGAATGTCTTTACTGGGAACTTGAGTAAGGAGTAGTTGTTTTGGGTTTGGGGTTTTTTTATAGAATTTGAAAGCAAGAAGATTCTTCAAGAGTCTCAGGTCCCAAAAGTGCATGATAAATACCGCCAAAGCTCAATACTGTTGATATATATAAACATAACCAACATAAAACATGTTCAAAATGCAAGACATTCACCAATGCGTCTCGTGGCCCAACCTCAATTAACTAGAACTGATTTGCACGAAATCCTGCGGAATCCTGGGAGAAAATGGATAAATAGTAAAATAGTGAGTTTGCGGTTCAGTGAGTGGATGTAATTATTTATATTAAAAATAAAATAATAATAATAATAATAATAATAAAGTAGTGTGCCAATATTTATACATAATCATGTGACATAACTCCACGCTGAATATCATACATCAACAAACATGGAATTTATACATACATACATGACGAAACTGCACCAAATAGCACCCAAGGGAAATAACTCTCAATACTCACCAGGATCATCATTGCACGAGTAGAGTGGGGGAAAAACCTTTCAATAGCTGACAGAATTTAATTACATTGTACAGTTAAAGTAACGTAACTCTCAGTACGCGCAGAGCCTATAGGGAAAGGTAAATATATGGTGACTGGAAATCATATCTCATGACTCAATCATACATTTAATATGCATACATGTAATCATAACATGATATTAAATCATACTATCAAACATAAATGCTTCATGGAATAAATAATAGTAATAATAGTATCCACTCACAGATCTTGTTTCACTCTAGGGTTTGTTGGGGGCTCTTGTAGACTCCTGGATTCTCGAGTTCTTTCTAAAATATAGGATTCAAAAATTAACGGTTAGAATTGATATAAAAACTTATACATGTAATGTAAATTAAATTATAACTACTTAAATTCCACAAATCTATTACCCACTAACTCACTTAATATAAATCTAACTGTCCAATTCTATTTCCTCTAATATTTCCCTCAATTCCACTTTTCACTCTCGGGTTTTCCTTCTTTCTTCTTATTTCCCTTTTCTCTTTCCTTTTCCTTTTCTTTCTCTATTTCTCTTTTCTTTTTCTCGTTGTCTCTGTTTCGGTCTCGGTGGCAAATGATCTCTAATTGTTCAGTAAATCTCAATTTTCAACTTGATAAATGAAGGAGCTCACAATATTTCTCACTTATATAGCCACCGGCCCACCGAATCCAAGCAAGCAGGTGAAGCATGCATGTGAAATTACGAAACAGACAGCTAGCTGTTGCTTTTGGAAACTAGCCACATTTGCATCCTTTCAAGCTTGCATGTGCATTTCATCAAAACACGTATCTGACATAGCAAATAAGTATGATCCCAGCGAACAAGACCTTGGGAATAAACTCAAGAAACTACCGGCTCCGTGTCTGACTCTATCTCAAGCACATAGTAACCGAGCTAAATAACAAGCACTAACTCCTCACAAACTGCCATAAACTCAGCATAAAGGATTGGCTAGCGGCCAAAAAAAGACCCAAAAGTAGCCAAAAACGCACCCCAATGATCACAGAGAATACCACCCGAAGCAACCATCCTAAGATTGCCCTTAGAGCAATCATCAACAATCAGCTTCTCGCAACTCTAGGAGGCGGCCTCATCCAACCTCAGAGGGCGATTGATGCCTTTAATTTAGTGTTGTTAGACTGTGGTTTGGAGGATACAATGTTTGTTGACAGTCCATTTACCTAGACTAATGGACACATTTGGAGGCGCCTTGATAGGGTGGTCAGTAATGCCCAATGGTTCGGTTTTATCTCCATTTTCAACCTAAATCGTACAGCTTCAGACCATTCTCTTTTGCTTTTATCTTGTGATATGTATGTAAAATTTGCCAACACGGGAGAGTTTGTTCATCATTATATATATTCACTGAGATTCATTAGGATGAGTTTTAATTGTTTGATTGGTTTAAAAAATTAATTAACAATGTCATTGTTTGAAAGATGCAACAATAACACAAGTATTGAGTTCTAATTCTGGAAACAATATTAATTAATTGTAGCTTCAGTCATTTTCAAATAACTGATTCTGGATTCATTTTTTTTTCAATGATGATGCTGGATTTCATTTTTTATTTATTAAAAAATTATTGCTAATCTCTGTGGATTTGAATTTTGAGTCATTTCATTTTTTGTTTGAGATTTATATCATTAATTCCTATTTGAAAATGAGATGGCATTAGAAGATGTCAATTTGATTATAGTTTGTCAATGCATTTGGATGAATTGGTATATGCTGCGATAGACGAATAAGATGGCATTAATAATGCCATCTCATTTTTTCACTAATGTCTATTTTGTGTTTGGGGATGCCAATTTTTTTGCTGTGATCATAAGAAATAAATTTGCATTAATATGCAGTGCAGAATTGTCAAAAGTTTTCACCATTTTCATTCTTCACTTTTCAAATGCCACAATAGCGGCTATGATTTTCAGCATCCCCATTTTGACGTGCTGACAAAATCATGCACTAAGGAAATATGTTAAAATCAATGTTCAATTTATACTTTTATAAGTATATGGATTACTATTCTATGGGGTGAAATACCTTATTAGGTATTTTATTAATATGTTAAAACTACCTTATTGGGTGAAATACCTTATTATTATTACTATTTTCTTATGATTCATTAATACAATGCAATTTTTTTAATTAAGAGATTATTTATTGCAGTAGTTTAAGGTTTAAGGTTTCACGTTTAGTGGATGGATTATTTATTGTTGTAGTGGCATTTTTAAGTACTAGTAGATGCATGGTTAATTTTTTCGTGTATAAAAATCTGTTGTTCTGCTCATCTCCCCAACCAACAATCATCCGATTCAAAATTTATAACTTCAATTTCATTTTCTTGTTGCAGTAATGGATGACTTAAGCTTAACTGAGACAAACAATTTTTTTAAAAAAGAAATTGACTACATTTATGGACTGGTTTTAGATTATGCAAGTAGTTGTTTGCTTAGTGAAGTTTATACAATATGTTTAGAGAAATAATCAGGAAAAATTATTAAGACGTGAAATGTACGTGATCGATTTCTTCACAAATAGAAAAATTATTCATCGATTAGCTTATGATAGTGATGCAACTTGCATAGCCCAACTTAGAATGGATGGACGTGCATTTACAAATCTATGTACTAGGCTTGAAATGAACGGGCGGGGGGGGGGGGGGAGGGGGCTAAAACCAGCAAAACATTTATTAGTTGATGAGCAAGTTGCCATGTTTTTACATATAACAGCGCATCATATGAAGAACAGAGTGATTAGGTTTAAATTTTTGAGATCGGGAGTCACTGTTAGTAAGTATTTTCACAATGTATTGCATTTTGTCATACGACTCCATGGAGAATTATTGAAAAAGCCTGAGCCAATTTCAGAAAACTCTATTGATGAGAGATGGAAATGGTTTAGGGTACATATCATTGTTATATTTATTTTTCTTATATGCTAAATATGTTGTATGATATAAATAATTATTTATTTTTTTCCTTTGGCATTGATAATAGAATTGTTTAGGAGCATTGGATGGAGCATATATTAGAGTGAGGGTGCTTGCAGTAGATAAACTTAGGTATCATAATCGAAAAAATGGAGATTGCCACTAATGTTTAAGGAGTATGTTCCCAAGATATGCAATTCATTTATGTTTTAGCTGGTTGGTAAGGGCAGCTATTGATGGTAGAGTCCTTCGTGAGGCTCTACAGAAAACAAATGGTTTGAATGTCCCAAATGGTAAGTCGTGTACTAGAAGTAAACAAGTTGTTCAATATGAAACTTTGGTTAGCTAAAACTTAATATTTCTTAATTCTATAGGTTACTACTATCTAGTGGATGCTGGGTATGCTAATAGCCCGGGATTTCTTGCTCCTTATCGTGGACAACGATATCACCTCAATGATTGGAGGGAAAGCTACCAACCTACTAACCCACAAGAATTTTTTAACATAAAGCATTCATCCATTAGAAACGTTATTGAAAGATGCTTTGGCATGTTGAAAAATCGATGGGGAATTCTTAGGAGTTCTTTATTTTATCCTATTAAGACTCAAAATAGGATTGTCAAGGTATGTTACTTGTTATATAATTTTATTGGGAGGTAGATGCCATGTGATCCTTTTGAGGAGTCATTTGATGCTGTAACTAGGGTTGAATAACTTGGAAGCTCAATATCGAGCATCGAAACTTCGGAAGAGTGGAATGCATGGAGGGCAAACTTAGCTTAGTAGATGTATAATCAGTGCACAACAAGTAGATAGATGACATGGAAAATGGATGTAATACTCATTTCTATTTTACTAGAATTTTGTTGTATTTTAGTCTTTGTTGAGACTTTTGAAACTATATTGAAATATCATTTTGAATGTGACATGGAGGATTTATTTTATTATCACCTATAATTTTATTTGAGTTTAATTTGTCTGATATTGGTGCAATTTTTATGTATATACATTAAGTTTGTATGTCTATGCATGTGCATAAGTTGGTTACTTAATACTCTGGTTGTGCAAATTAAAAATTTTGTTTGCTGCTATTTTGCACCTAATTGACTATATTTTTATTGTTTAGTATTTTGTTTTAATAGTTAAATGGTATCACAACCTCCAAAGTTAAGATTTTGGACCTCAGAAGAAGATATTAAGCTTGTGGAGTCTCTTTTAGACTTGTATCATGATGGGAAATTTTATGCTGACGATAACTTTAAAAGTGGCTACTTGAGGGCTCTTCAAACTACTTTAAAAACAAAACTACCCGGATGTGGTATAAAAGCAAAACCACACATTGAATCTAGCATAAAGGCTTTAAAGATGCAATTCCGAACTATACATGAGATGTTAACTGGACCTAATTGCAGTGGCTTTGGTTAGGATTCAGAAAAGAAAATTGTAACAACAGAGAAGACTGTGTGGGATGCTTATGTTCTGGTATGTGAGATGTTACTGCTTTATTTGCTATTTTTTTTACTGTTGTTGTAGATCTTTCTATTTTCAGCCATTGTTTCACTTGCTATTTTGCTATTTTACTAGTTGTTTGCTGTTGTTATACTTGCTGGTTACTGCCATTTTAATTATTGTTATACTTACTGGTTACAACTTTTTTGCTATTTTTGCTTTTTTGTTGTTGTTTTACTTGATGTTTGCTGTTGTTATATATGCCGGGTACTGCGGTTTTTGCTGTTATACTTGTTGGTTACTACTTTTTCCTATTTTTGTTGTTATACTTGCTGGTCATTACTTTTTTTTTGTTGTTTTACTTGTTGTCTTTATTGTTATATTTGCTAGTTACTACTGTTTTACTTACTGGTTGCTACTGTTATTACTGCTTTACTCATTATTTTTACTTTTTACTCATTGGTTGCTGCTGTATATTTGCTGGCTTTGATGTTTATTATTATTGTTTTCTACTATTTTATCTACTGTTATAGAGTCATAAAAAGACAACAAACTTCAAGAATAAATCATTCCCATATTATGAGGACTTATGTATGATTTTATGGTAAGGGCCATGCAACTGGAAAAAAAAAAAGTAGAAGCTCTTGCAAATGTGGTGGAGGAACTTGAAAGGACAGAAACGAACAATGAAGCTCAAGGAGAGAATTTGAATGTTGAGAATATGAGAGATGATGTTGATGACAGTGTCTCTTTCTCACTTGGTTCACGAAAGTGTCCAAAAACTTCAAACAGCTCATCAAAAAGAAAGAGAAGAAATGAAGATTCAGAAGAGCTTGGAGAACTTCAAGAGCTAACAACTCTTATCATTGCACAAATGAAAGACTCTTCTAATGTCATGAGTCCAGCTATGGGACGAGAAATCAATGAGAAACAAGTAGGATTGAGTGAAGAGTTGAAGAAGACTAGCGGTCTTACAACAGTAGAATGACCTAAAGCCACCACTCAAATTGCTCGAGATAGTGTAGCGCTTAATGTTTTTTATAGTTTTTGTGATGAGGATAGAGAAACATAGGTTAAACTTTTCCTTGATGGGGGAATTTAGGATGTTATGGTTTATTAATGTCTAACTTGACTCATTTGAGCACTTGATATTTGAGCAATTGAAATTTGACTACATATTTTTTATTATTTCATTTGAGCATTTGAAATTTAATATTTTTGTAGTAATATTATGGATTATTTTTGAAATAATATTAATGTTTCTTATTTAAAAAGAAATACATTTGATAAAAGCACTTGGATAATAATTGGTAAAAGCACTTTTGACAATAATAAGCAAAAACACTTTTAATAAAAGTACTATAAATGTAGTTAGGACATTGAGAATGAAACATTAATCTTGAGCCTAATTTTAAAAGAATTAAACATATTTGTTGTTTTTTAATTAATTTAATAATAAATATTAAAAATCTAATGCAAGGATAAATTTATCCAAATAAAAAATTATAAAATTCATTTCTTTTGCTAATTCTATCTTAAACCGAACAAAAAAATTAAACTCCCCACCCTTTTCTTTTCTTTTCCTTTCCTTTCTCCTCTCTTTTTCTCTCCTCTTTTCCTACAACCGAACATGGCCTAAATGTATATTGAAATTCTCCTTTGGGTGATACAACAATACACAAAACAAACATAATTGATGCCCAATTTAAGAACACATAATTGGCAATTATATACAATTTAACTAGACATGTTAGTCATTTTTGGATCTACTAAACATATCTAATCAAGCATATTTATTGACCACAATAATGTTCATTGATTATAAAATAATTAATCAACCTTTGGGTGATTCCTAAATGTTTTATAATTAGCAGTAATTAATAGGCAATTTGAAAATTATTCAATTTATAGCATTCTAGCACTTTGGTGACTAATAAAGAAACATAATATGAGTTTCAAATTGAACAACTATAATAAAGTATAATTTCGTTAATAAAATAAATAAAACTACGGATATCATTTGAAATTTCAAACATTAAAATCAACACTTTAAGAAATTTTAGAAATCATTAACTAATGAGAAGAAGCATTCAAAATTATGAAAACAAAATTTATGAGGCTTAATGCACATAAAGTCAATAGCTTTGTGCTACTAAACTCAATCAATTATATCCGCAATTTAATGAAATAGAACATCAGCGACTAAACTGAAACTGCACGTACAATTACTTCATAAATTTCGGTTGAATGAAGAATAAGGACAACCATTATGCTATACAATATAACAATAATATTTGGCAATTTTAATTTTTTTTTTTAATTCATGAACTGTGTGTATAGCAAATATTAGGCATTGATTCGGTATGTATATAAATATACACTGTTTAATAACAGGCTTTAAAAAAAAAGCCAAATATTATTTTTAAAATTTAAAAATACGCCAACAGTTTAATACTTCTTTTTAGGTAATATACTAATATATCTATTACCAATTCATTACAAAATGCCAACCAGAGTGCTACATGTTAGATTTGAGGACAAAATAGTAATTATGAAAGGCAAAAATACCCTAACCCAGTGGCAGCACCCACCTCAAAAGGCAAGCCCACAGTCCACAGCCACAGGTAAAAGAAGAGAATATTCGATTTCCCGAAATCTCATCCTCCAATTTCCATTCTATGACGATCAAAAGATCGACACGGAACGTACCATACTCCTCAGCGCATTCTATCAATCCTTACAGGGGCCCCACTGTCCTGCACCCATAAGTAACGACCCATTCACGCTTCTTCTTCTTCGTAAAGCGTAACGTTTTTCGTTACGTTCAGCCTGCAATGGACGACGCGACGTCGTTCGACGACCACAAACTCTGCGGTTTCCTATGTGCAGTTTTGGCAGTCAACCCCCCTCTCTGCAACTTACCTGTCAAAACTCCATGCCAAATCTTTAGCGGCGGCTTCAGATCCGAGAACGGCGTCGTTTTATCTCGTATCAGCAGCAGCAGCAGCGACGTTTCTTCGGCGGAAGGTTCAAGCTCTAAGAGGAGGCTGAGGAGGAGGAGGAGGATAGGTTTGGTGAATGGGAGCATGAGCGTGGTGCATCAGCTACAGTCGTTGGTTAATCAGAAGTGCTTGAAGATTGAGGCGCGAGTTATGCGCGTGGAGATTGGAGAGAACGGGGCGGCTAGAGCTGCTGTGCTTGTTGATATTTATTTGCCTATAGCCGCGTGGTCCGGTTGGCAGTTTCCAAAATCCGGCGCCATTGCCGGTTCTCTGTTCAGACACGTGAGGTACACAATACATGTTTATTACTCAGTAAAAAGTAAACAGTTTAAAATATTTTATGTGGTACAGTTTAAAACAGTGAAAAAGAAAAAAAATTCAGAAGTTATGGAATTTAATCATACACAAAAATTAGTTACACATTACTTAGAATGAAATCCATTGAGATATCGCTTAGAAGTGTACTGGTAGAAATAATATGGTAGTTTGGTGATGAATCACTTGACTTAGTGTCACTAGCTTTACTCATAGGATATTTAGCTTTCGAGTAATTATGCAGGGGCTTAGTTTGCTAAAATCAAAATCACGGTCTGCTACTTTTTGGATATAGAGTTGCTAAAAAAATCATGCAACTCTCCGTACAAAAGATGAGCTTCTTTTTTTTCTTTTTTCTGTTTAAAAGCAATTATTTGTACTGAAGACCTTTTAATTTGCAGTAGGAGGAGCTGAGGAACTAATAATTTTCCCAATCACATGTTTATAGTATAAATACAATGAGTAAAGCACCAAAATACAATGAGTGGCGGTTCTTTAATTTTTGCTTCAGTTTGTCTATCTTGCTAATGCAGTTTAAGTCATCTGCAGTTGTGATTGGGAAAAGAGGAAGTCCGTGCTTCTTGATGGTGGAGAGTGCTTTAAGGATGGTTGTGATAGTAGCATTTGGAATATTTCTGATTGTCACGTTCTTGAT
Source organism: Citrus mangshanensis (assembly GCA_030449895.1). Lineage (NCBI taxonomy): Eukaryota > Viridiplantae > Streptophyta > Magnoliopsida > Sapindales > Rutaceae > Citrus > Citrus mangshanensis. The sequence continues at coordinate 5,541,584 of JASUUJ010000349.1, forward strand.
TGTAAGTTGCTTTGTGGTGCTCCTGATTCCTCAAAGAAAGTGCATTTTGAACTTCATGAAGTTTTTAAGACCTTGCCTAATGTGTTAAATAAAGGGAAGCCTGACTCATCTAGAGTAAAACCAGCAGACAACTCTTGCAGCACTGGCATCTCAGACATAGCAGATGATATTGTAATCTCTATACTAACCAGACTTGGCCCGATAGACCTTGTCAGAATTGCAGCGACTTGTCGCCATTTAAGATGCTTGGCTGCATCAATCATGCCTTGTATGAAGCTCAAACTTTTTCCTCATCAGCAAGCTGCAGTTGAGTGGATGTTACACCGTGAGCGGAATGCTGAAGTTTTGCGACATCCTCTGTATATTGATCTTGCAACTGAAGATGGGTTTTATTTCTATGTAAATACTGTTTCTGGTGATATTGCTACTGGGACTGCCCCGACTATGAGAGATTTTCATGGGGGAATGTTCTGTGATGAACCTGGCCTAGGTAAGACTATAACTGCTCTTTCCTTAATTTTGAAGACACAGGGAACATTGGCTGACCCACCAGATGGAGTCAAAATTATTTGGTGCACACATAATGGTGATCCAAGATGTGGCTATTATGACCTTAGTGGTGACAAACTCACATGTAATAATATGTGTTTAGGGAAAAGAACTTTTAGTCAGAATGCTCGTAGGAGACAACTATCTGTAGGTAAATTCACTCCCATGGACGATTTGAAATGCCCACTGCTTAAAAGAGCCAGGTTAGTGGATCCAGGAGATGAGATTGAGGGATTTAGTTCTTTGTCTGACGTAGATATGATATCACCCTTAGCTGCAAGCTCCGAGCCAGCAACACATTTAGTTCGGTGCACAAGGAACTTAGGTCGAGTCGAGAAGAATCCTTTTCATACTTATGATGAAGAATCTAATATTTGTAATGATAGAAATGCTAAAGGAAACTCAACAGCAAAGAAGCGTGCAAATAGCTCTAGACAGGTACCTAAAAGGAATCAGGTCGGTTTGTCATATGTAGTGTCAAACAGCTGTGAGAGGCCTGAGAAGGTTTCCACAGATCATTTTGCGTGTAATGAAACTTGGGTTCAGTGTGATGCCTGCCATAAGTGGAGGAAGCTGTTAGATGCAAGTGTCGCAGATGCTACAGCAGCATGGTTTTGTAGTATGAATTCTGACCCCACACATCAGAGTTGTGGAGATCCTGAAGAAGCTTGGGATAATTGCCAGTCTATTACCTACCTACCAGGATTTAATGCAAAAGGAACTTCTGATGGGAAAAGGCAAAATGTGTCATTTTTCATCAGTGTGCTGAAAGAGCACTATTTGCTGATAAATTCTATGACAAAAAAGGCCTTAACTTGGCTGGCTAAACTTTCTCCTGATGAACTCTCAGAGATGGAAACAACTGGCTTGGCAAGTCCAATATTAGGTAGTTATGCAGCTGGAGAAACCCAAGGGTTCCATAAAATATTTCAAGCCTTTGGTCTTATAAGGAGAGTGGAAAAAGGTATTACTAGGTGGTATTACCCAAAAACTCTTGACAACCTGGCATTTGATTTGGCTGCTCTCAGACTCGCTCTTTGTGAACCGTTAGATTCCGTCCGACTGTATTTGTCCAGAGCAACTTTAATTGTTGTTCCGTCATATTTAGTTGATCATTGGAAAACCCAAATCCAACAGCATGTCAGACCTGGACAGTTGCGTCTTTTTGTCTGGACCGATCATAAAAAGCCTTCTGCTCATAGTCTGGCTTGGGACTATGATGTTGTTATAACTACATTTAACCGTTTAAGTGCAGAGTGGGGTCGGCGAAAGAAAAGTCCAATGATGCAAGTTCATTGGCTTAGGGTTATGTTAGATGAAGGGCATACCCTTGGTTCAAGTCTTAACTTGACAAACAAATTGCAAATGGCTATTTCATTGAGAGCTTCAAATCGTTGGTTATTAACAGGAACCCCGACTCCAAACACACCTAATAGCCAGTTGTCACATCTTCAACCAATGCTTAAGTTCCTCCATGAAGAAGCATATGGCCAGAATCAAAAGGCATGGGATGGTGGCATTCTTAGACCATTTGAGGCAGAGATGGAGGAGGGTCGATCCCGTCTGTTGCAGCTACTCCATAGGTGCATGATCAGTGCAAGAAAGACAGATTTGCAAACCATTCCTCCTTGCATCAAGGAGGTGACATTTTTAAATTTCACTGAGGAGCATGCAGGAACTTACAATGAATTGGTAGTTACAGTGCGGCGTAATATACTAATGGCTGATTGGAACGATCCTTCACATGTTGAAAGTTTACTGAATCCAAAGCAGTGGAAGTTCCGAAGTACAACTATTAGGAATCTAAGGCTATCCTGCTGTGTGGCTGGCCACATTAAAGTAACAGATGCTGGCGAAGATATTCAAGAAACGATGGATGTTTTGGTTGAAAATGGCCTCGATCCTCTATCACAGGAGTATGCTTTTATTAAATATAACCTCCTTAATGGTGGTAATTGTCTCAGGTAATACCACGCTTTCGAGGTCTTTTATGGGGTTTTCTCTGAATTTCTGTGAAATGTCTGAAATTTTTATTAATACTAGTTTTAAATCCTCTTATTTTTGGCTTAGGTGCAATGAATGGTGCCGCCTACCAGTTATTACACCCTGCAGGCATATCCTTTGCCTTGATTGTGTTGCTATGGACAGTGAAAAGTGCTCTTTGCCTGGCTGCGGTTTCTTATACGAGATGCAGAGTCCTGAAATATTAACCCGCCCTGAAAATCCCAACCCAAAGTGGCCAGTCCCTAAAGATCTTATTGAGTTACAACCTTCGTATAGGCAGGTACGCAATCTTCAAAGTTGAAATACTTCTATCAACATTCCTATTAAAACTGGATTATTTTTATTTGTCAACGTTCATATGTAAAGAATGTTAACAGTGCATTTGTTTACACTTATTTAGGATGATTGGAATCCTGATTGGCAGTCAACATCTAGCAGTAAAGTTGCTTATCTTGTAGAGAAGTTGAAAGTATTGCAGGAGGCTAATTGGGAGATATGTTATGTTTTTAACGAGGACAGTAGTGTCAAACACATTGAGGAGCTACCTTTCACCCCTCAGTGGAGCAATACAAACACATTTTTGAAGCAAGATTTATACAGACCAAATTTGGAGTCTAACAAGGCACTCCCTGATAAAGTTATTATTTTTTCTCAATTTCTTGAGCATATACATGTCATCGAGCAGCAGGTAGCAGTATTTTCTCATTTTGTAGGCATGCCTTTTGTGGTTTATTTCATAGACAGTGGATTACAAATTGCTCGTCTTTTTGGCAGTTAACAGTTGCTGGTATCAAATTTGCTGGTATGTACAGTCCAATGCATTCTAGCAACAAGGTGCTTTGTCCTCAATTTCCTGCAACTAGTTTATTTTTTTTCAATTTTTTCTTCTTTTGCTCTAGTTAATTTGCTTCTTCTTTAATAGATAAAGTCACTGGACATGTTCCGGCACGACGCTAGCTGTCTGGCTCTTTTAATGGATGGAAGTGCATCATTGGGTCTTGATTTGAGCTTTGTAACTCGTGTGTTTCTAATGGAACCAATCTGGGATAGAAGGTAATAATATTTTATCTTCTTTTTTATTTGATAAGGAAGGTAATACTATTTTATCATGATCAAGGATATTTGAGATTTTGCTTATGAGTTTCTTACTTTCTTCAATGCCTCAATGTTAGATTAGTTACAAGTTTTATTTTCATACAAATTTTTTTTAGGGAATTGGAAAGAATGTGTTATTATCTGCTATTAATATAGTTTTGCTTCGTACAACCTACTGCGGCAGGTGCTTTTCACCAACGCATTTGTAACTAATTGCATATAGATTTTGGATTATTCTTATTGGATTTTTGTGTCTGAACATCTGTTTAACACCTTAATTGATCCTTCTTTTCTTTTAACCTAATTGGAGTTAAATTGTCTCATTTGTTTGAAACCCTATCAGCATGGAGGAACAAGTCATTAGTCGCGCTCATCGGATGGGCGCTACTCGTCCTATTCATGTGGAAACTTTGGCAATGCGTGGTACAGTTGAAGAGCAAATGCTTGAATTCCTACAGGTATAGTCTGATTCTAATATTATTTCTTCTGTCAAATCAGTGATTGTGCATCAGGTAATTTAAATATGGAGAGAACTCCTCGATTGTAGTGAAAATCTAGTAGCAAATATGCATTTGATAGATTTTGGTAAAATAGTTTCCAAATATGTGAGCAGAATCTCAATTAAGTTTTTCATAACTGAAATTAAGGTACATTCCTTTAGCAATTACCCTTCCGTCTAATTGTTGTTGGGGGGGGGGGGGGGTACAAAGAAAGAGCTCTTAGGTTGTGGATATTGACTTGAATTAAGAATATATAGATTGTGAAAATGATGTATATATGATTTTATAATGAAAACTGCACTTAGTTATATTGTTTCACATTTATTGCCTTGCGTCAGCATATAGGAGCCTGTGGATCTATCTTGGCCCAGTACTACCCAGTACTAACAGGTTTGGGGCAGCATGTCTGAATCCTGTGAACTTGATGAGATCCTATAGCAGTACAAAGATTCTCTGGCGCTTTTATCCAGTCATCTGTACAGTAGAGAGAATATATACCTGTTCTGAGAGAGAGGGAGGGAGAGAGAGGATGGAAAAGTTCTGCATTATTATGTTTAACAATAATTGTCTTTCAATAGATCGTTCTCTTGTAATATACACAAACATTTTGGTCATTAAATTGTCTACTAATTGACTCAGTTTAATAATTTGCTGCATGCTTCTCTAGGATACCGATAGGTGTAGAAGATTGTTGAAAGAAGAGCTTGTCAAACCTGAACGTGAAGGGGCTCGATCTCATCGTACACTACATGACTTTGCAGAGAGCAATTATTTATCTCATCTTAGCTTTGTGCGAACAAACTCATAGGCAAAAAGGTATAGGGATACACATACCCCATATCCCATAATCCGCAGTTAGTTATTACTTCACAGAAAAGAGCATTTTACATTTTCCATTGTGGAGGAAATAAAGCTTGGAACTTGTTGGGTGAAAAAGTTATCTGGAGTTTACCTCATCTTCATTCTCTGTAAGTCAATGTTATTAGGATATGAATTTTTCTATTCAATAGTAGATATTTATTATAATTTCTATTGATGATTTAAAATATTAGAGATGCATGTCTGTAGGGTAAGACATTAGGAAACTTTAATTATGAGTTTGGCTATTCTTTCACCATTGTTGAATTGGGTGATGACGTGTCTTAAAAGAATCATTACTTATTTGTTTATGTTTTGTCCCTATTTGAAATTGAATTAGTTATCATTTTTGTGATGTTCATCATTTGCAACCTGGGCAGGGCTTTAGATTGTGATGTTGGAATTGCATGAGAATGAATTCCTGTCCCACAAAATATGAGATAGCTTTCAGTTGAAGTTTCAAGTTCCCAATTCCATGCTGCAATCTATAGATGGTTTGAATTTGGGTCTGAAGGATATCCAAGATGCCCATCAAGGTGCCTATTCTTTTGATTAACTGGCTTATTATGTCAGTTTCAATAAGCGTTTCTGTAAATTACTTCCCAGCGCCTCTGCGCCCTCTTAGGCTTGTGCAGCTAAGTTTGCATGTTAAAAATGTCATCTTTTTCTGCAAAGGTCTACTGTTGGTTGAATTTTCAATCCCAACCACGGAGCACATAGGCCTTGAAAGGCTGTACAGAGCTAGTGGCTAGACCCACGATCCACTGTTTGCAGGGTTCCATTCATGTTGAGAATGGATAATTAAGATTGTGTTGAGCAGGCAAGTTTTGAATCGAACATCTATTTTCTCAGAATCCACAAATTGCCTGTGCGTATTTGCAACCCTGTAGATTTCATTGATAGAGATGTTGATTATTTCTCATAATCTATTGTTATGAATTTACTGAGATTAGTACTTTTTATCCACCAGGCCCTCGTTTTATTTTCTGAAGAATCATTCATATCTGGCACGCAAGATTGCAATGGACGATGAGTTGGGTATGCGGATAAGTTATTGTGCCTTTGTAGAGCTGGTTAAAAAATTTCTGTTTTAGCCGTGTATATATAATATATTTGTTGTGATAGCAATTGGATGACTGCTAATCTTTTTCCAATTTAACATTCTGATTTAGCGCATTCTTTGTATCCTATAGATCAAATTTCAATATGAATCATAATTGAACTGTTGTTTTTATTGTTCAGTTTGTGAGTTTTATGTTCTCTTAAAACATATTTCCGTTTTGGAAATTAATATATCAAATTTGAGAGGGTAATAGCTGATGTAGATATCTTTCATTTCTTTATTTATTGATTTTCTTTTTAATCTCGAACAGGTAAAAACAAGTTGATCCATTATGAAAGTACAGATGCTCTCACTCATTACAAATAGTATGTTCAGTACTAGTAAAAAGGGGGGGAAAGAAAAAGGAAAAAAGAAAGGCAAAAATTGTTCAATAAATTCCAGGCTTGGTTAGTTCATGATCTAATTTGAAAGAAACAAATGCATCGAAGGTTATGGGTTTTGGCACTGCAATTATCTCCTTCTTCAGTTCAATAGCTAACTTGAAAGAAACAAATGCATCGATTGCAGCATATCGAATCTGTTGTTTACTCAGTTTGTTTACATCCCATTTACTCAACGTAATACGTTTAGATTTCTCCATCTCAACGTGAAGGAATTTTAGAACCAATCTCTTTAACCCAAATCTCTTCAACTCTTCATCATCATATTTTGCTGCAGCCATATCAGCAACATCCATTGTTCTTGCCACATTTAGTCCATAATCTTGGTATAGTTTATTGGCGTCGTTCTCGATTCCTTTCCCCACGAACGTAAACTTATCATTCTCAAGAAAATCGACAAGAGATTGCGGCATTCTGTCTTTGTGACATAGCTGAAATACAAGACATCTTTGGCCTACACAAAGTTGAATGATTGCTACTTTCTGGTGTTTGTTTGTCTCGGTGGGCAAACACCATTCTGTATCAAGACCTACAACAAGTTTGTGAAGCCTCCAACGATGAACGTTGATCGTTCGAGCTATCCAACGATCAACATCCGAAGCACAAGAAGTCACCGCTGTGACAAAGTAATCTTCTCCGAAGTTGATACCCCAAATGTTATAGCCTAAAGGCTCAATACTAGAAGAAGAGTTGTAGGCTAAAGGTTTGATTTCGGCTGGTTTTGGTGACAAAGTCTTCATAGCCATAGAAGGTGGTGATAAAATTACAAGAAATGAAATGTGTTTATGCAAAGTGAATGAAAGGAAAATAAATAAATAAATAAAGATAGCAATGTTGTGGTTCTGAAATGCATGATATTTATGGAGTTGTAAGCCTATTGATGCATAAACAATAATCCAGTTATAACATCCCACCAACAAGTAACAACAGACAGAACAAATTTTAATTTATCTTTCATTTATCAGTGAATCTGATCACAGTTAACTAGCTAACTCTACACCGGTAAAAGGTTGTTTTTTTTTTTTTCGTGTTTTTGTTTTAAGGATTTTTTTTGGGGATTTGTTAAAATAAAAGAAGAAAAATACTCTTGAATTAGATAAAATTAGCGGAAAATTAAGGTTAGAATATTTCAAACAACAATTTGTTATATTTGGATGCATTTAAAGAAGCATTATTACAGAAAAAAATTATAACTTTGATCTCAAAATAACTATATATTGTAGTCATTTTCAAATATTATCAAATAGAGAAAAAAAAAATCCTCCACCTTGCATATATGAATAGCAATAAAGATTTGAATTATTTAAATACAACAGATAAAACACATTTTTATTACAAAAAGAAACTTATCATTATCCCTATTAGCAATCTCCTCAAACATACCACCAATGATAATCTCACTGGTCAAAAGGATTTAAAAACAAGAAAACAAAACTGCAATGGAAAATGACATTTAACTAGAAAATTTGACAAATAAATAAACAATGGAACTACACTATCTTATACATAATGTAAGATATAGCAAATCCATGAGTTGTCACTTATAACAACTCAATTATTTTACATGCAGTAATATTTTAGTTTTAGGTAACAACTCGAGGGTTGTTGTACATTACATATGATGTAACAATATAGCATGACTCTGAACTATGATAAATATTCTCGGTTTTTTCATTCAATAGAAAAATAAAATAAATTAACACCGATTTATCACTATTTCTCTTAGTACAATAACTATTTGACTAGTTAGAGTGAGTACATTTCATTCATTGGAATGATAAAGAAGTCCAATAGTTTTAGTGTTAAACTTTGGATTTCGCTCAGTCATTTTATTCTAAAATATGAAGCATTTTATTAGTACGCTATTTTTTTACTAACTTTAATTTTCATTGACAAGAATCAGGTAAGCCAAACCATGAATCGATGTAATCGAAGTACTGTGCTTGATATCTTCATTGCAGAAGTTCTAAACTTCAATTCTGATTTTTGGGGTAAGCCCGCCAATATTTGGTCACTTTGTCCTTTTCTTTTTTTTCTTTTTTTTCCCTAATTTATCAGCGGAGAGCTAATATTTCTGCTTGATTATTGTGTAACTTTGACATTGCAGCGGACCAAGTTCACGAGTATTCTGGAAAAGTTGGGTGAGTAACTTAATTTGTAACATTTGTTGTTGTACTTAATAGTGAATTGTATTTCATTCATTCTAAATATGACAAATTCTTCAACATACTTTGTCATTTTATATTTCCTGCTTAATTTCTTACGTGAAAGTTATCTTCAGAATCGATGCAATTAAATTTATCATTTTTTGCAAATAATTTGAACCATGTCATGGTGACATTTGTGTTTTTGTTAGCTTTATACTTCTGTAATAATTAATGGTTCCTTTAATGTAATTCAACCATGTTAATAATTTTTTCTCATACACACCATGGGGTTGCTGAAGGTAAAGCGGTAGAATTATACGGAGCGGTTTAATTTCTTCCTATTGATTTATTTCAGGTGTTAGAATCCTTTTTCCTTGATGTCACGAGGCTCGAAATGTAAAAGTAAATGGAGAACATGGAATAACATGGCTTGATGGAAAGAAAGGAGGACAACAGCTGTTGATAGGAAAACAAATTTTTAGATGATACAAGGAAACAATTTTATTATTATTACTAGGAAATAGAGCCGCACTTCGTGCGGTTTTAAAAAAAGAATTTAGTATTTTCTTTTTTATTACTTTACACTTAATGAAACTGATAAAAAATATGAATTATTTTTTTTAAAGATGACGCAGTCTAATAAAACTAATGTTATTTATGAAAGTTAATTATTTTTTTGTTAACATTAAAAAAATATATTAATGTGTATAGTTAAGTGCACACAACATTTTCATCAATAAAAATCATGTTCACACTAATCAACTCTTTATTTTTCTTGGTATTAACAGACTCCCACATCTTACAAAGCTTAACCCTTATCATCCAACTATCTTTATCATTGTTTAACTCATGAAGAAAAGAGTACTCCATGAAGCACACAATACTAAAAATTAAATAAGTCAAAAAATAAAAACACAACAACATTTCTAAAGAGGATGTTGGTTAAATAATAAAAAAAAACCAAACATAACAAATCTTAAATGCTTAATATTTATAGAATTTGAAAAAGCCAAAAGACACTAAATAAAAAGTTGCATAATTAAATATGGGATTATGACATTAAAATTAGGTCCTAATGGCATTGGTGAGGGAATATGAAGGAACCTTCCTTTCTATATTAATTAGTTGATGTATTTTAAACCACTAAAATTTAGTTGTTGGGTTAATAAAATAAATGAATGTTTCAAAACTTATAATTAATTTATTATTAATGGTTACATATTCTTGAATTTAAATAAAAAGAGGAAAAGACATGTAATCTTTTGTAATCTATTAACTATTTTTTATTTTTAATATTTTGTAATGTAATTATTTTTTAATCTCAACCAATATATTGGATAATAGAGAATAAAAAAAGATGAGAAATAATGATGCCACAAATCTTAAATATTTAATGTTTATGGAGTTTGAAGAAGCCAAAAAGTATTAAACAAAAGATTAAATAATTAAATATGAGATTATGACCTTAAAATTAAGCTCTAATGGCATTGTTGAGGGAAGATGAAAGAACCTTCCTTCCTATATTAATTAATTGATATATTTGAGCCACTAAAGTTTAATTGTTGGCATAATAAAATAAATAAATGTTTCAAAATTTATAATTAATTATTATTAATGGTTACATATTATTGAATTTAAATAGAAAGAGGAAGAGACATGTAATCTTTTATAATTTAATAATTATTTTTTATTTTTAATATTTTGTAATGTAATTATTTTTCAATATCAACCAATTTATTAGATAATAGAGAATACAAGAAGATGAGAAATAATAATGCCACATCACCTCCTCTAGTCCTAACTTTATATATATATATATATATATATATAGATAGATAGATAGATATAGACTTTTAATATTTTGTAATGTAATTATTTTTTAATCTCAACCAATATATTGGATAATAGAGAATAAAAAAAGATGAGAAATAATGATGCCACAAATCTTAAATATTTAATGTTTATGGAGTTTAAAGAAGCCAAAAAGTATTAAACAAAAGATTAAATAATTAAATATGAGATTATGACCTTAAAATTAAGTTCTAATGGCATTGTTGAGGGAAGATGAAAGAACCTTCCTTCCTATATTAATTAATTGATATATTTGAGCCACTAAAGTTTAATTGTTGGCATAATAAAATAAATAAATGTTTCAAAATTTATAATTAATTATTATTAATGGTTACATATTATTGAATTTAAATAGAAGGAGGAAGAGACATGTAATCTTTTATGATCTAATAATTATTTTTTATTTTTAATATTTTGTAATGTAATTATTTTTCAATATCAACCAATTTATTAGATAATAGAGAATACAAGAAGATGAGAAATAATAATGCCACATCACCTCCTCTAGTCCTAACTCTATATATATATATATATAGATAGATAGATAGATATAGATTTTTAATATTTTGTAATGTAATTATTTTTTAATCTCAAGCAATATATTGGATAATAGAGAATAAAAAAAGATGAGAAATAATGATGCCACAAATCTTAAATATTTAATGTTTATGGAGTTTGAAGAAGCCAAAAAGTATTAAACAAAAGATTAAATAATTAAATATGAGATTATGACCTTAAAATTAAGCTCTAATGGCATTGTTGAGGGAAGATGAAAGAACCTTCCTTCCTATATTAATTAATTGATATATTTGAGCCACTAAAGTTTAATTGTTGGCATAATAAAATAAATAAATGTTTCAAAGTTTATAATTAATTATTATTAATGGTTACATATTATTGAATTTAAATAGAAAGAGGAAGAGACATGTAATCTTTTATGATCTAATAATTATTTTTTATTTTTAATATTTTGTAATGTAATTATTTTTTCAATATCAACCAATTTATTAGATAATAGAGAATACAAGAAGATGAGAAATAATAATGCCACATCACCTCCTCTAGTCCTAACTTTATATATATATATATATATATATATATAGATATAGATTTTTAATATTTTGTAATGTAATTATTTTTTAATCTCAACCAATATATTAGATAATAGAGAATAAAAAAAGATGAGAAATAATGATACCACAAATCTTAAATATTTAATATTTATGGAGTTTGAAGAAGCTAAAAGGTACTAAACAAAAGATTGAATAATTAAATATGGGATTATGATATTAAAATTAGGCTCTAATGGCACTGTTGAAGGAAGATGAAGGAACCTTCCTTCTTATATTAATTAATTGATGTATTTTAAGCCACTAAAATTTAATTATTTGCATAATAAAATAAATGAATGTTTTAAAACTTATAATTAATTATTATTAATGGTTATATATTGTTGAATTTAAATAGAGAGAGGAAAAGACATGTAATCATTTATAATTTAATAATTATTTTCTATTTTAATATTTTATAATGTAATTTTTTTTAATTTCAACCAATTTATTAGATAATAGAGAATATGAAATGATGAGAAATGGTGATGCCACATCACCTCTTGTAGTCCCAACTTTATATATATATATATATTAGGAAAATACTGTCTAAGCAACCTAAGAGGGGGTGAATTGGGTTTCTAAAAATTTATGCAATGTTTGAACAAAACTTAATGCAAATCTTGAACGAATTTAAAATAACAATAAATAAATCAATCAAAATATAAAAAGATAAGGGAAGATAGATTCAAATATAAAGATTTTTATGTGGTTCGGTAAGCCTTTCCTATGTCCACGCTTCCAAGCTCACCGGACTTGAGGATTCCACTAGTCAAGCCTCCAAGGCTTTAAGAACACTTACAATTGACTTCGCAGGTGTCAATTAACTTTTACACCAAGAGATATCCTCAATCTCTTAACCCAATTGTATCACAACACTTACAATCACTCAAAATAAAGATTACAAATGTGTTTTTCTCTCACACAAAATATATGATTATAAATCAATGCTCAATGTGTGAATAAATGAAATAAGAATGAATTTAAAGCTCAATGAATGTTGTATTCTCAATTACAAGCTCAATGATAGTGTTTTGATCAACACTTATTTGAATTTGATTGATTTTATTTATAGTTGGAGCTGAAAATAGCCGTTATTGACTTTCTGCCAGATATCGAATCGCCGTTAACTGTTATTTGTTAACCGTTTTGACTGGTCCAAGGCACCGCTCCTTTATGATGAAGAAAGTGATAAAACTCCAGAAAATGGTAGCTCTAGGTAAGATTGTTAAACAATTTTCATTATATTGAGTTTTACATTCATAAGATTGTTAAACGATTTTGATTTTATCAAGTTTTACTTTCGTATGATTGTTAAACGATTTTCATTTTATCGAGATTTACATTATGTTATTTGTGTTTTTAATTCATTTTTCTTACTCTTCTTTCTATTGTTAAATGATTTTCATTTTATCAAGTTTTACATTATGTTATTTATGTTTTTAATTCATTGTTCTTACTCTTCTTTCTACAACGACGACGAACAATTTGTGCCAGTGGTGGCGCCACAAATGATAACACACAATAAGTGAGTTAATTATTGTTTTTATTGTTTTTTGAAGTCACTTTTTAAAATACCTTAGTATTCTCATGAACACTGATGCATCATAGGTGAGTTAATGACTGTTTTTATTTTTTATTTTTTTTTAAATCACTTTTTCAAATACTAAGCTCTTGAAGTATTCTCATGAACACTGATGCACCATGGGTGAGTTATTGATTGTTTTTGGTGTTTTTGAAATCACTTTTTCAAATACTAAGCTCTTGAAATATTCTCACGATCATTAACGCGTCATAATTATTGTTAAATCACATGGAGATTGTACGCTATAGGTGAGTCAATCTTTTATTTTTATGTGTTTTGAAATTAATTTCAGATACTTCTGATAATGTTGTTTTGTTATTGATAATTTTGTTTTCTATACACTTCATACATGAATAGTGTTCTTATTTTCTTGTTATCATTATATTGCTCCTCATTTTATTTAGTCTCACAAAACATACACTACTTGTTTTTTTTTCTGATTCCAAATTACTTTTTACTCGTTTGTTTAATGAGCTATCTGTAGTTTACACGCTTTTGGTTTCTTTGCTCGGATTATTCCTCTATTTTCAAAAAGAAATTAGTATTGCTTTTCTTTTTATGAGGTATAACATTTCCTAGGGGGATTGTTCTAGAAAGTGGAGAATCGAGTGGGACTAAGTCTGACAGCGGAAAAAACAAAGCTAATCCTCTTACCGCTAATCCATTAGGCTAGATTGAGGAAGGATGAGCTCAGTGCTATTTTCAATCGGTTAAATGCGAATGAGTTTGCTTTCTATGGGCTGCGTGTTACGATTTCTTAACAGATCGGCCACTAATTTTACAAGCTCCCTTTTCTAAATCGGACCTCGAGGTTTTGAAATGGGCCTTGTTATTGGGCCAGCTTTCACTCCAATAACAAACCGACATGATTTTTTTGAAATATTTTAATCGTTAACTGTTGGCTTGAACTATATAATTTCGGTACTGATTTTATATTTATTTATATTTTTACTAACAGGCAGCATTAAAGGATGTTATTGATGAATTACTAAGGAAGCCTTTGAGAGCATCTTTTATTCTCTGCCAGGTTGACCAAACCTTTCATCTGCGAAACACTCTCGTCGTGGTATGAGAATTATCATGACACTTTTAAACTTAAATCATGATTATTTAGAAAGTAAATGACATGTTTTTATTGCATTTTAATTTTATTTTGCATGAATATCCATTTTACTTTATTTTTAATAAATTACTTTGTTTTAGAATAATTTGTGTGTTTAGATTGTATGCATAATTGTAGGTGACCGAAAGCTCAAATTTCAAAGAATGAATGTTGCTGCAATAGACTTGCAAAAGATGGAAAAGAACTTGACTATAGAAGAATTGAAACAAGTCAAAAACAATGCATATGTTGTAGCTGTTTCTATAGCATCCGTTGTTGTATTATTCGTTGCTGTAGCAATCCTGGAACAACGACAAAAATGATTTCGCGTGAGATATTTAGATGATTGCGATCTAGAGTTTCCTAATCTGGAAGATATGCGTCCTAGACTTCTGTTTACTCTAATTTTCATCTATAAAAGAAGTACACACACAAAAGAAAATGAGAGTCATTATCCAAGAAGAAAAACCTCAAAGAAACAAAAGAAAAACATAATTCAATAGAGATTTTGAAGGCTGCACCAGAGGAGAAAACGCAGAGATCCATTGAAAATTAGTCCTTCTTGTTCTTTCTTGTTTTCTATTTATTCATGGGGATATATTTGATGGCTACAACTCTTTTCTTTATTTTTCTTTTGCAAACCATGAACTAAAATTATTTATGGTTGAGTGATAAACAATCTTGATGGTTTATTTACTAAATATATGTGTTGCTGCATGTTTACTATAACATTTTGTTTTGATAGTATTTATTTCTATTTATTATTTCGGCTGATCACCCATTTAATGATACTAGCTAAGAAAGAACCACGAAAGGCCTTATCTTAGTGGAACATATCAGAGTAATACTTGGTTTTAGATTGAATTTTCTGAGTTGAGTTTACTTGATTCTAAAAATGCCATGCTTAATCTAAAATTATGGATGAACTAAACATAGTGATTCACCTTGTAGGGTAATTAGAACCTAAGCGTATAATGTTATATCTTATGTTGGCATAACAACTTATCACTATTAGGTTGCATATAGGTATAAGATATCCAACATCATAATGATTATGCTTAGTGTTATAGCAGATGCAATAGCAACCAAGCCAAACATTAAAAAAATAGTCAAAACCATTAAGTGAATTTCATCACTCAACTATTCTATATTCTCATTGGTTTTATCCTTGAATTTGACGTGATAATTTACTTTGTTGCATTTCATTTAGTGTATTTTTATTTTAATTAGTATATTAGTTTCATTAATTATTTTATTTTAACTTAACAAAATCTACACTGTTAATATTACTGTAACAAGTCTGATAATATCAATCCATGTGGAAACGATCTTAAATATTCATCATTATAGTACTTGTTGTGTACACTTTCACATTAATACCCATAACATTAAAAAGTTACAATAAGTTTTTGGTGTTGTTACTAGGGATTGATTGTTCATTATAATTTGTGAAATTAGTTTTAACGGTGCTAATTTTTAATTCTATTTTAATTTGTTTACTTTGTTGGCATAGGTGATCTAGCAGTCGTAGCATGCACAAATATAAGTATGTTGAATTCCAATTTGACATAGAAATTTAAAGAATTGTAAGGAGATTGAGAAGAGAGCATTGGAAATTACAAGCTGCTGTAGCAATGGATAATTTGCAAGATATGAGAAACTTGAACCCCCGAGGAGAACTACAACCAGTCAATGTGCATGAACATCTGAATTGACAAAATGTTCAAAGAAAACCAGGGAATAACAAC
Organism: Citrus mangshanensis; assembly: GCA_030449895.1. NCBI lineage: Eukaryota > Viridiplantae > Streptophyta > Magnoliopsida > Sapindales > Rutaceae > Citrus > Citrus mangshanensis. The sequence continues at coordinate 5,557,635 of JASUUJ010000349.1, forward strand.
GTTATTCACATGGCGAACAATAGAGATAGAGCCATTCGAGACTACGCAGTGTTGACTCCTCATGTGCATACATCCTAGAATAGTTAAACCCGATGTTTAAGCTAACAATTTTGAGCTTAAACCCATGATGTTTCAGATATTGCAGACAATGGGGCAATTCAGTAAGTGATGCCTTTAAAATTGTTGGAGCAACGAATGAAGCATTGAGACTTAGACTTTTCCTGTTTTCTTTGAGAGATCAAGCAAGCGTATGGTTGAATTCTTTATCACCTGATTCCATCACTACATAGAATGACTTGGCTGATAAATTTTGGATGAAATACTTCCCACCGACCAAGAATACAAAATTGAGGAATGAGATCATATCTTTCCATCAACTTGAAGATGAGAGTTTGTATGATGCATAAGAAAGATTTAAGAAGTTACTCAGGAGATGTCTTCATCATGGTATTTTGTGCTGTATACAGTTGGAAACTTTCTATAATGGTCTCAACCCAAACACTAGATTGATGGTGGACGCTTCAGCAAATTGGGCTTGTTGTCTAAATCTTATAATGAAGCTTATGAAATTTTGGAGAGGATAGTTAATAATAATTATTAGTGGCCATTAACTAGACAAGCTGCAACAAGAGGAGCAGCAGGAGTTCATAATATAGATGCCTTGATAGAATTATCAGCCTAAGTAACTTTAACAATTTTGGTGAAGGCGCTATGACTACTGCTCCAGCAACTGTTAACCAAAATTCTAATGTGTCTTGTGTTTATTGTGGAGAAGGGCATTTATTTGACAATTTTCCTAGAAATCCAACTTCAGTCAATTATGTGGGCAGCTTCAATAGACAAAATCATAACAATCCTTATTCAAACACTTACAACCCTAGATGGAGATAACACTCAAACTTTTCATGGAGTAATCAGAATCAGCTTGCTGCGACATCCAATGGGTAGAATAGACCTGCTCAGCACCTGAATTCTATCAACAAAATCAAGGGCAAAGAAGCATCAACAATGATCAACTCAGCTCCCTTGAAACTTTGATTAAGTATTATATTGTGAAGAATGAAGCAGTTGTCCAAAGGCATGCTATATCTTTGAGAAATCTGGAAAATCAACTTGGATAGCCTGCTACAGCATTAAGCAACATACCTTAGGGTAGTTTGCCCAGCAACACAGAGGATCCAAAAAGAGAAGGGAAAGAGCACTACAAAGTGATTTACTGGAGATTTGGAAAGGATGTTTATAGTCCAGTTAGTGTACCAAAAAGAAGAGTTGAATTCACTTCAATCCAAAGAGAAACTCAAATTGAAGAAGAGCCACAATTCTCCACTTCACAACACACTAGTAAGAACAGCCAAGTTACAACATTTACAGAAAATGATGATCCAACACCTATAGATAACGATGCTGCATCACCAACCCAAAACATGGTAAAAGAAAAGCAATCTGCACAACCTGATGCAGCACTGCAGTTTGAAATGGGTCTTGTTATTGGGTCGGCCTTCCCTTCAAAACAAACCGACACAATTTTTCTTCTTTAAGATTTTAATCGTCAATTGCTGGCTTGAACTATATAATTTTGCTTCTGATTTTATTTTTATTTTTATTTTTAATAACAAGCAGCATTAAAGGATGTTATTGATGAATTACTAAGGAAGCCTTTGAGAGCACATTTTATTCTCTACTAGGTTGACAAAACCTTTAATCTTTAAGACACTCTCGTTGTGGTATGGACAATTGTTTGTGAATACATTTTAGTCTATCCCTTTTTAGTTTTTTAATTTTAGTTATTAATGTGGCAGCTCAAGGAGATTTTTGGATCAAGGGCAAATGTTATTGTCACTTTGTTAGCTGGTATGATGGGAACTGGAGAAGCTTTAGATGTGTACCAAGAGGTTTGATCTTTTTTTTAAACTTTTATTTTCAATTTTTTTTCTTTTTTTATTCTGCAGGGTCAATAGTTTTCTATGTAATTACAGGTGAAATTTACAAATACTCAGCATAATGATTCTCACATTGGGTTGTGCATCTTTTTTCTGCGGGGAGTAAAGGTAAATACGTTTCCAGTAAAGAGGGTTTCAGTGCGGAAGGTAATAAATTTCCTTCTAGTCTAGTATCTTTATTGCATCCTTGTTTTATTTTAGCCAATCATATGCTTTTGAGTTTCTCTATTTACCATCCAGAGCATGTAACATGTTTCAGACACTCTACATATAACGAATCTTAAGGTTTAGTCTAAGAGTAAAGTATGGATTAAGTGAGTTGACCAACAAACCAACAATGTAATAAGTATATAATAAAGTATTAAACTAGTTTGCATTCATTTGTATTACTGTGATTTTGTATGAAAGGTTAGGTTCATTAGAAGTTGTAGAAGTGTGAGTTGGTTGTGGTCAAATTTCCTAGAAACAGGCCTCCAGGGATTAGGATTAGGGCCAAGACAGTAGCTGGAAAATATCTCCTTAGGATCATTAGTTTAGTTGACTTCTTAGCCAAAGGGACGTGATAATATAGAATATTCTCTACAAAGTAGATATCATAACAAGTTGAGAATCAAAGTAACTGCATCAGCATTTAGAGACTGCAATTAAAGCTAATGCAGTAATGCTCATTTTATTAAGCTAGATCCTAGCTCTTTTATCAGAAAGACTTATGTCCATTAACTGAAGTCTTCAGCTCCGTTTTCAGCAGCTAGCTTTACTGAAGTTGTAGTCCAAGTAATGTAACTTCTTTTCTTGTCATAGATTCTTTTTCTTGCATTGCTTGAGTCCTTTTTCACGTGCTTGGATGGAAATTTTTGAGCCTTAAATGTAACTTGTCAAGAGCATTCAATGTTGTTTCGGCAAAAGTTTGTCTCTTGAGTTACAATTTAGCTAAATTAATTCTAGCCTCTGATTTTATGAATGAATGTCGGTTGAACTTGATATGTTGTAATTCCCTCAGTATTTTTGTTGAACTCTTTGTATGCAGAATAACAAGAAAACTCTTTTAGTATACTTAAGCAAAAGCATAATCCAGGAAAATTACATCTTGGTCAAACATGTCAAATTTAATGATATGAATTTTGCTTATGCAATTCTGTACTTGGCTAAATTATATATATTCTGACACTTTGTTTTATAATGTAAAACTTCGGGCTTTGTTTAGTCATTTTATACAAAAATATGAAGCATTTTATCATCACCCGATTCTTTTAACTAACTTTGATTTTCATTGACATTAATTAGGCTAATGAAGACATGATTCAGCGAAGTATTGTGCTTGATAACTTCTTGGCAGAAGTTCGAGGCTTCTTTCCATCGCCACTACTTATTCTGATATTTGGGGTAAGCTCATTAATGTTTTGCCACTTTGTCCTTCTTTTCCCATTTAATTTCTCAGCAGAGAGCTAATATTTTAGTTTGATTGTTGTGTGACTTTTACATTGTAGTGGACCAATGTCACGAGTATTCTGGATAGGTTGGGTGAGTAACTTAGTTTGAGACCTTTGTTCTTGTTATTGTACTTAAATTGAATCGTATCTTATTCACACTGAACAGGAAAAAGTTGACAAATTCTTCATGCCATTTAATATTTCCGCTTGATTTTCTATTAATGGATAAGTTATCTTTAGAGTCAATGCACTTAAACTTATTTTGTATGTTACAGACAGTGGTCTTCCACAGGACACTATCATTGCAGGTGATTCTAGGATTGATTTTTGTTTTGTGTGGAATGGATGGAACTATGATATGGTGGCTTTCGTGTTTGCCAAGGATGAACGTAGGGCTAAAGGTAATTGTTAACTTTATTCTTCTGTTATAATTAACGACTTCTTTAATGCAATTCAATAATGCTAATATATATGTTCTCATACACTGTATATTGATTAGTATTAACAATTTTTTAATTATCAAAGTGATAATAATGTTATTTTGTGCTTATGTTATAATTTATATTTATGTTTATTTAATATATTAGGAATTATTAATTATGTTTTAAATAAATCTAATTTTGTGTATTTTTGTGTGTTTATTAGGTAAAATATTAATTTCACGTAATTCGAGTTTCCATATAGATAAACGGATGTCAAATTTGGATTCCGAAGGTCCAAAAACTTTAAGATGAGTTAAGATCGTCTTAAAATTAGACTTGTTTTCCTGTTGATCAAGCATTAATTGAATGGTAAAATGAGTTTGCAATAGATATGAGTGCATGAGATAGCTGGTAATTTGGACTAAATCTCAACCGTTCATGATTCAATGGCCATGATTGTGCCATGTGGCAATAGTTGTTGAAGCAAATTGTAGGATTTGAATTTTTGTATTTGGGTCAACCCGATCTACCCATTAACTCGTCAAATCTCAACCGTTCTTTGGTCAAATCAGACGAGTCAAATGATGCCACGTGTGATGTTGACTTTTAAATTTTGACCAGCCGTTGGATCTTGATCTAATGGTTGGGAGGAGCGTATGCATGAAGCTTATGATAAACTGCAAAACAGTAGATTATGAATTTATTTTTCTATAGATAGAGCCTCATTTTTATGTTTTTAATCATCTCTCTACATCTATCTTCTTCTCAATTTCTCTCAATCTCCTTGTAATCTTATTTTTCAGGTGTGTTTTTAATTTTTTGTGTAATTATTTTTATAAATAAATTTAGTTTTATTTTCAATTTTAATTGTTTTTATTCATTTTAATTATGAGTATTTTAATTTTAATAATTACTTTTATCTCGATTATTCTTAACTAAATAATAATAGTTAGGGTAAGGTGAAACTCTTAGGAAATAAATATGATTTAATCAAATTCTATTTTTAATTTTATAAATTAAATTATTTTCTATTTAATTTTATACATATTGTATATTTTGAAATTTTGATTTATTGTAGACAAAAAGGAAGTTTGGCACAATAAATTCTTAATATCTTAATATAACGAATGTAAAATAGTATTTTAACTTATTGAAGATAAATTAAATTTTGGCACAATAAATACTTAATCCATCATAAAATTAAAGGAATAATAATAATAATAATAATAATTTATATAATTAATCTTTTGAGCAATAAATCTAAAAAAATGGCAAAAAGAATTTGTTAAGTTTTATTTACTGTTAAGAGTGGATCCACAACCCTAACTAATTCAATTTCATAGTTTTATTTAAATTAAGTTGTTTATATTTAATTTTTTTAATTTTTAGATAAAAAATAAACAAATTAAATCTTTTTTATATGGATCGATTTCGAACTCACTGAGCTATAATACAACAAGACACTCTTATACTTGAGAGTTAAAAATTATTTTTAAATTGTGTCATATATACTGATTTATTTCAAATGGTAATACCCTTTTCTCTTTGGGAGTTTCTAAAGGTGCCCGACACATTGGAGACTTCTACGAATCCCAAAATATCGGAGTAAATGACAAACATGAAATAACATGGCCTGATGGGGAAAAAAAAAAAAACTGTTCACAGGAAAACAAATTTTCGGTAGAATAAAGGAACAAGTATGTTTTTATTTCACTTTTGTTTTAGTTTTCTAATAATAAACTATGAAGCATATCAAATTGGCTGGGGCTATTTGCTATGGTTTGGACACTCTAACGTAGTAAAAGTTTTTATTACTAAGATAACTCCAATTGATTTTACTATTAAGGGCATTAATATAATTTGAGAAAATATTATATATTACTCCTAACACGCATGCAAGTACTAATAATGTCAAACATTTTTCTCTGTCATCTAATTTTTTTTTTAATTTTGGTGTCAATTCCTAAAATTAAAGGACAGTGCAATCTTTGGGGATTCTTTCCTCTTTATAAAAGCTATATAAATTAAATAAATCCTAAAACAAAATGCTCCTTAACTATTATTTAAACAAAATACAATTTTTCCTTTTCGCTTTTGGGTTATTATATGTAGACAAGGAGTAGAAACTTAATGTTTTGTACAGACAAATTTGCAGCTGCACATTACTTCTACTGCAAGTTTCTTAGTTGCTTTAGAACATAAACCCTTATTGAAAATTTACCTCAGTTCGTTCTGTGGCACGTTCATATTTGTTGATACAAACCTTCTCAGTAACAACAGTAGTTGAGAAGCTCGCAATTAGTACAATATGACTTAAGAAGCTTGCAAGTTTCTTGGTTTGTTTGCAGTTTTTGTTTTTTCTCTTGGTTGGAAGGTTGCTGGTTTGATGGTTCCTGTTTGGTTAATTTTCAAGCCCAGGCCCAAATCCAGCTACAGGTAATTAAATTTGAAATGTGGGCTGTTTTGTACAGCCCATTTGAGACGATGGATTTGATGGAAGGCCGAAATGTTAAAACATTATTACGAACAAAGTTATTTATCCCTATCCTGCTATCTAATGATACCTGTTTATAAGCAACCACAACCTATGTCTTTTTTCCAGCAATGGACTAGATCCCCTTCATTTTAGTACAATTTTTATGTTAATGATAACTATTAAAGATATATTAATGAACACATTTGATTAAATTCAATAATTGGACCCAATAAATAAAAAAACTTATATATTGCATAAAATTTATCTCTTGGTTGCATTTTTAATACAATTCTGATGGTAAATTAAATGATATATTATTTATGTCAAGGAGAAAGTGAAATTGTTAAAGAGTTGTGGTAATTGTACGAATGCATACCATGTATGTGATTCTAAAAATATAAGTCAAATTCACAAAAAGTTTGTAGTTGTAAAAAATTTATTACAAAACATCGAAATAAATAAAATAAAACAAAATTTAAGAAAACTAAGGTAATCTAAGTTGGATATAATAAAAATAAATAAATAAACAACCTAAAGAATGAACTTTTTATGGCCGGTCTTGAGCGTCTTCATCATCTGAACTTTGAATTTCTTCGGGTCGATCATTACCAGCCTCTAAGTCTCTTGCATCCCGCTCTATAGTCTGTTACTCCTGAATGAGGTATGCTAAGATTTTGCAATAATTTTCTTGTTAAAGCCGTATATAAGTATTTGATGTGGTATGCAAACATTTTTTACAAATTTCAGGCAGCATACAAGTGTTGGGAATAGACAAAATTTTTATTGTTTCCTTGAGTAGGCCGTGTAAAAGCATGGACAGGGCCTGCTATAATATGATTTCCTTGGGGAGGCCGTCCACATGGATGTACAATATATGTGAAAATAACCAATGGACATGGTCTACTGAGAATTTGTAAGTGCATATAGACATGAATAGGGTACAAAAATATTGACGCAGTAATAATTGCTTGATTAAATAGACATAAATGTTTTTGATGTCACAACTCTAATGGTTGAGTTTTTGAAAAAAATAAATAAATTCATGCATCTAAAATTGAAAAACTTGAAATAAACGAAGAAATGGGTAAAATTAAGACATTTTCGGTCAATAGATTCAATAACAGAGTTTAAGTGCAGCCAAAATAAATAAATAAATAAAAACTTGAACTTGTGTCAAAAACAAGAACTAACAAATACTCAATTTTTCAACATATACAATAACAAGGTCTTCTCTGTGTTAATCTTGTTCTCATAGCAGACACCAAATTGCTGCCAGTAAATAAAGGGAAATTATGTATTTAAGATTTTGGGCCAAATTTTTGTCAAGGTGCTTGTAAGACAAAGTGTGAATCAAAATATAGAAATGGATCAGGGAATTGTGACGTTAGTCATAGCTGTAAATGCTACTATAATTGTGAAGCAAATCCACCTAGAAAATCATGCAAACTTGCTGCACTGTTCAACAATGTCAAAAAGATTGCGAAAATGAATTACCCGGATATTCTAAAGATGATGACCATGGATATTGCTACAACCACATTTATCTTGATCAATCTTTTCGTTGCATCTACTTTTGTCCAATTTTTAGGCAAAATGTGTTGGGAAAGAGACTACCACAAGTAGTTATAAATTAAGTAGAAATAAAATGATTTCCTTCTTTGAGTGATTAAAATAGGATGTGTACCACATATAAATAGGCAGAAAAATAAACTAACAAAATCCAAATCAAAAATCAATTATAAAAGACAGATTTTTACGTGAAAAACCCTAAGCGGAAAAAACTATAAGGGCGTATTCCCATATAATCTTCTACTATATTAATGGAATTGCAGTACAAATTTTTCTCTAGATATTACTAGAGGCTAACAACATAAAAAATTTTAGTATTCTTGACTTATAGTAACAGTCTAATAATTATCTCTCCAATAAGTGGGTATCTTAAATAATATTCAACGAGAGGATAAAATAAAATCAAGACCAGTAAGATTGTAGAGGGCAATGCTTAGAACTTACTTTTTAAATTTGGGAGAAATCGAAGTTAATTTTACCTTCTGATCGTCTAATTAAAAATTAAAAATAAAAAATCATGTCCCTAAATTATAATAACCAACCACTGTCTTTTTCTCTCTTTCTTCTTTTCCTACACGTCATTTGCGATTACGTAATTAGGGCTGCTACTTGCTTTTGTTCTTTACATAGCAAAATTTCATGGCAATTTTTAAATAACCCTAACTTGTTTCTTTTAATTACTTAAATGCCTAGATTAATGGAACTTGGGCTTGGGCCACCCAATTGAGATAGACCCAACAAATTCCCCCTTTAGATCATATGAGGGGTACCACCAAGCCCGTTTTTTGCATACAATTTTTCAACTTCTCATTGGTAATGGCTTTGTCATCATATATGACCATTCTCCGTTGCGTGAATCTTCTCAAGATGTAACTATTTCTTCTCAAGCACGTCTCGTATCCAATGATACCTCACATCAATATACTTAGATTTTGAATGGTATGTCGAATTGTTTGCCAAATGAATGACACTGCTCCCCTTGCAAATATCCTGATAAGGATTTTCTAGAATTAACATCTCCTGCTATATCTGCATCTGTGTACACTTGTAACACATGTTTGTCACTGTCAAAACATAAACATGCCTTGGAAATGCCTCTGAGATATCTAAGAATCCATTTTACTACTGTCCAATGCTCTTTGCTTGGATTTGAGAGAAATCGGCTGACTACACCAGCTGCATAAGCAATATCTAGTCTTGTACAAACCATGGTGTACATCAAGCTACCAACTGCTGAAGTATAAAGAACTCATTTCATCTCTTACTTCTCTTTCTCACTTGTAGGACAATGCTCAGAATTAAGTTTGAAATGGCCTGCAAATGAAGAATAAACAAATTTTACCTTGCATATGTTAAATCTTTCAAGAACTCTTTAAATATATGCTTCTTGAGATAACCATAATTTCCCAACTTTTCTATCGCAGAAAATCTTCATGCCAAGAATTTGTTTCAATGGTCTCAAGTCCTTTAATGCAAAAGACTTGCTTAGCTCTCTCTTCATATTGTCAATCCTATTAGCATCCTGGCCAACAATCAGCATGTCATCCACATAAAGCAAAAGAATAATAAAATCATTATCACCAAACTTCTTCACGAAAAAAAAATGGTCACACATAGTCTTGTTGAAATAATGATTCTCCATGAAAGAATTAAACTTTTTGTACCATTGTCTTGATGCTTGTTTCAGCCCATACAAACTTTTCTTCAATTTGCACACAAATTTTTCTTCGCCTTTGACATTAAATCCTTCAGGTTGCTCCATGTATATTTCTTCCTCTAAATCACCATGTAAGAAAGCTGTCTTTACATTAAGCTATTCATTCTTTAAGTTCAAGCTAGTTGTTAATCCCAGAACAACTCAGATAGAAGACATCTTCACCACATGAGAAAATATTTCTTCAAAATAAAAACCTTTCTTCTGACCAAATCCCTTTACAACCAATCTAGCATTCTATCGCTGTTGCGAGTTATTTTTAGTCTTCAACCTGTGAACCCATTTGTTCTTCAGTGCCCTCTTTCTCTTAGGCACCTTCACTAAGTCATAAATATTGTTCTCATTTAAGGATTTCATCTCCTTTTGCATGGCTTTTACCCACTCATTTTTATGTTAGTGAGACATGGCTTCTTTAAAACATTCTGACTCCCCTCCATCTGTAAGCATCACATACTTATGTCGAGGATATCTAGTGAAAAGGGCATCGTTCTCTAGTGTATCTTCGCAATTTTGGCTCAACTGGTTCTACTGGACTATCATTATTATCTTCTCTACCTTCTCCATGATCATCATGAACTACATATAGAGAAATTGAAGTTGGAATAATAGGAATCTCTAGAGATGACTGAGATTCATCAATCTTCTCTACATCACCAACTATTTAATCTTCAATAAACACAATATCTCCACTTCTGATAAGTTTTCTTGCTATTGGATCCCATAATCTGTACCCAAATTCTTCATGCCTATAGCCTAAGAAAATGCATTCCTTGGCTTTATCATCAAGCGTCGATCTTTCATCATTAGAAATGTGAACATATGCTTTGCAACCAAACACTCTTAAGTATTTATAAAAAACATCTTTTCCGATCTAAACTCTCTCAGGTACATCACCATCTAATGGAGCTGAAGGAGGAAGGTTAATCAAGTCAACTACTGTACTTATAGCCTCTGACCAAAAAGATTTGGGAAGCTTGGCATCAGAAAGCATGTACCTGACCCTCTCTTTAATTGTTCTATTCATCATTTCTATAACATCATTCTGCTGCGAGGTCTTTGGTACGATCTTCTCAAGTCTGATTGCCATAGGATCTGTAATACTGCTCAAATAGACCTCTATACTCACCACCATTATCTGTCCTGACACATTTTAATTTCTTTCTTGTCCCTCTTTTAACATAAGTATGGAAAAACTTAAACGTATCAAGCACCTGGTCTATAGATTTCAAATAAAAAACCCATATTTTTTTTAGAATAGTCATCAATAAAAGTCACAAAATAAAGCGCACCTTCTATTGATCTACTTTGCATCGTGCAAATATCAATGTGAATCAAATCATAGATTTGCGATTTTTTAAATGGAGAAAAACTTTTAAAAGCTACTGTGTGTGTATTTCTAACTAAGTAATGAACACAAGCCTTGAGGGACATACCTGTGAAGCTGGGTAGAAATTTTTTTCTAGCAAGAATTTCTAACATTTTCTCACTAATGTGACCAACCTTTTTATGCCATGTCTCAATGTCAGTATCTTTTACAGCTATCTTCACATCTTCTTTCTTGATCTTGGCTTCTATCACATAGAAAATGTTTACTTTCTTTCTCTTAGCTAACACCAGGGAGCCTTTGGTGAGCTTCCATTTTCCTTCATCAAATTGGTTAGTATAACCATCATCATCAAATTTACCTATAAAGGTCAAATTAAGATGAATATTTGATACATGTCTGACATCTTTAAGCAACAATTTACAGCCAATGCTGGTTTCTAAGCAACTATCTCATGTACCTTCAATCTTGGATGCTCCCTCATTTCCTATCCGAACATGGCCATAATCACCATTAACATAGAATGTGAAGTAATCACGATGTGGAGTAACATGAAATGAAACACCCGAATCAATCACCCAATCACTGGTATGGCAAGAGAGATTTACAGAACTCTCATTATAAATAATACCCAAATCACATCAATTATGGTTGTAGTATTCTCTTTGTCATTTTTCTGACCATCACCTTTTTCTTTCTCTTGTTCTCTTTTCCACAATCTACACTCCATTTTAATGTGACCCATTTTTTGACAATGAAAACACTTGGAGGTTTCTCCTGTGGGACTTAGAACTTCCTCTGGGGTTATTATTGTTCTGTTAGTGGGAATTTATGCTTTAGCTCCTCCCCTGCTAGTGTGTGCAATCTCTAATACTACGAGTGTCAATGTGCAAGTGTACACAACAAGTAATATACTGATGAATATTCAGATTGTCTCCACAGAAATTGATGTTATTAAATTCGCTACAGTAACTTAAATAGTACAATTTTGTTTTAATAAAAATAAAGCAACTAATAAAACTAATACACTAATAAAAATAAAATAAATAAAAATGCAGTAAAGAAAATTCTCATGTCAAACATAAGGATAAAACTAATGGGAATGGAGTAGTTGAGTGGATAAACTCACTTAATGCCATTGACTATTTTTCAACTACAGTACCGTTGCTACAACATCTATTACCAAACTTAGCATAATCCCTCATGCATCCTCAGTTGTCGCCTGTTGGATATCTTATATCTAATGCAACTTAATAGTGACCAATTGTTACGCCAACATTAAAATACTACATTAAACGATCTAGGTTCCATTTACCCTACAAAGTGAATCCCTATGTCTAGTTCATCACTAAGTTTACATCAAGTATGACCTTATTCATATTGAGATTACTAAACTTAGAAAACCAAATCTAAAACCAAGTATTGTTTTAATGAGATCCATTAAGTCAGACATTTTTAGGCTCTTTTTTAGCTAGTATCTCAAAATGAGTGGTTAGCCGAAATAGAGAATAAAATAAATAAATAAAGACAAAATGCTATAGCAAACACAAAACAACGAGTGTATATTGGTCAGACATCTATTAAGATTATTTATCACTCAACTACAATTAAATTCAGTTCATGATTTGCGATAAAAAAATAAATAAAAGAGTTTCAACCATCAAATACATCCCTATGAATAAGTAGAAAACAAGAAAAAAATAAAAAGAATTGATTTCTAATTAAGAAGAATTGATTCTAATTAATCTCTACGATTTCTCCTCTATGATAGCCTTCAATCTCTCTCTTGATTTATGTTTCCTTGTGTTTTTGTCTGCGGTTTTTTCCTTGGGTGACGACTCTCTTTTCCTTTACAAGTGTGCTCACTTTATATCTTAGAATTAGGGCAACCGGAAGTCTAGGGCACGCATCTTCCATTTTTGGAAACTCTAGATCACAATCTTTAAGTTATATCGTGCTAAATCTTCTCAGTCAATGCTCCAAGATTGCTACGGTAATGGTGCTACAACATGGTGCTCTGGTAACGACTATTGCCTCTTACTTGTTTCAATTCTTCTGTAGCCAAATTCTTTAATTGTCTCTGCAAGTTTATTGCGGTGACATTCGTTCCTTGAAATTTGAGCTTCCGATCACCTACAATTATGCATATTATCTAAGTATAAATTATTCTAAAACAACGCAATTTATTAAAATAAACTAAAATGGACATTCATGCAAAATATAACTAAAATGTAATAAAAACATGTCATTTACTCTTTAAGTAATCTTGATTTAAGTCTAAAAGTGTCATGATAACTCTCATTTTATAGGATTCTCACACCCTCAAACTTAAACCATTACTTATCCTCAAGTAATGACAACAACACTAACACTTCAATCACACAATTATGTAATAAATAACTTAGTTCTATCATCAAATTTGCAAGGATTTTTAAACCCTCAGATCACACTCTTAATCAGTTCTAGACTTAAGCCTCATTCTGTCCTAAGTGTGTATGTGTCACTTTGATAAAATTCTAGAGGTACTGCAACATTGGACAAACATTATATATAACTCAAAGATAAAACATAAGTACATTCACATATGGGGTAGCAGAAGTCATAAATAAGCTCAAGCCGTGCTTTAAATTCTCTTCAATGTATCATTGATTTTTCATCTGAATGTCTATCACTTATAATGATGACACCAAATTACTTAACTAATGTACAAATCAAAGTTACGACAATAATAACATGAAAAAAACTATAACATAGTCTTAACTATAGACACCTTTTACTCAAGGCTAAACATGAGGTTTATGAACAGACCTGACTACTCAATATCCTAGACAGATGACTTTTTTTTTTTTTTTTTATAGATGCTACAGTAATGCTCATAGCTCTTGTTACCTTTTGATTCAAGTTTGCATATGGGGTATATACTTAGCTCTGGTTACTCAGTAACTTAAGTCAATAGAGCAGAATTTATTTCATAAATAGTACAGTTTAAAAAAATTTTCCCTTAAACTTAAGATATTTTCTACCATTTTTGGTTTTCCTAGCTCTGCTACAGCATACTCTGAAATGCAAGTAACGAAGCCCAAGAGGGGGGGTGAATTGGGTTTTTAAAAATTATGCAATACAATTTGTACAACAAATTAATCTAACGACTTAATGAAATAGAAAACAATAAATTCAAACAAGCGTAAAAATAAAAGAGCAGGGGAAGAGAAAAACAAACACACGGATTTTTACGTGGTTCGGCAATCCCCGCTTACGTTCACGCCTCCAAGCCTCCCAAGGCATCAAGTTCTTACAATTGACTTACAAGGTGTCAATGAACCTTTACAATCAAGGGATTATCTCCCCAATCTCTTTACCCCAAGTGTTTCTCACACTTATACACTCACAATTTGATAAGAAATGAAAATTACAACAAAAACTCTCTTTAAAAGTGGATATGCAAATAATAGCTCAACAATGATTCAATCTATGATGATTTGCGTTTTGGAAGCTCAATATATGTTATATGATCTTATATTTACTTGCATTAGTTCTTAAAATGAAGTTTGAGTTGCGTTTTTATAATTAAAGCCCGAAAACTAGCCGTTATAAAATTGCGCTTGATATATCCGCTGATATTACCGTTATTTTTGAATTTTGCTATAGTAACACTGTTCACTAAAATTACACTTTGGTCTAAAACTTTCTATAATTATACTAAAGCCCAAAACTTCATAAAACTTTACAAATTGATCTAATTTCAGAATTTCTTAAAAATAATTATCTTTCCCAAACTTTCTAAAATTATGATATGACCCCGAAGATGTTATTATTTTGCAACAAGGTCCTTTTAAACAAAATACTCATATTTTTCAAAGTTCTCAAATCCTTTCACTTTAGTCCAAAATATTCATAAATTATAGTATGACCCAAAACTTTTTAAATATTTGTAAAAACGTCCAACTTCGAAATTTAATATTTATTAAAATCAAAGATTTCAAAACTTAGCATTTAAGTCCAAATTACTCAAATTCACAAAATACTTTACTTTATAAAAATAAAACCTTTTAGTTTATGAAAAGTATTTAATTAAATTAATCTCTTGAGCTTCTCAAATGCTAAATCATGCATCAATTAAATCATACCGGCTTTACAAGAATTTATCGCACTAATTTGTTCGTTGAGCTCTAAACTATATTCTTGATGTCGCCGTTGTCCGTTGAGTGTCTTCAATCTTGATTTCACTTGATTCACTTGTAAAAATATTATCCTTAAAAAACTAGTGAAAATGTGAAATACAATATTTATTATTTTTACTAAAAACAAATGTTTATTATCATCAAAATTACATTATGTGTAGCCCTTTAGGCTAACAATCTCTCCCTTTTTGATGACGACAAACATCTCATGTATTTTGACATTAAACTCCCCCTTAATACATGGCATACATGACTTTAACTTATAAATCAAATTTAAGAACAAACTCCCCCTTAATATTTCATAACCGTGTACAAATACTTTAAGATCAAAATACATATTATATGTCTTCGTATTCAAAATACACGATCTCTCCCCCTTCATCATCAAAATTATTAGAAATTCATGCTAAGACCAATAATATGTTAATGGATAATCGAGAAATATGAATATATGGCCAATTAAAATTTTTAAACAAAATGATATTATCTAAAAACTTATCATATTTATCTCCCCCTTTAAAAAAAAATAAAAGATAGATATATGCAATTTGAAACAAGATCATAAAAAAATAATTCAACGAAAAATATTGCCCATTTTGTGCGAGCAAAAATTTCGGCAGAGTCTCCCCTTAAAAATGAACAAATCCTCAAATACACAACGTGATTAAAAACACTTCCATATATGCTTAAACAAGTATAACAAACCAACAACTCCACCAAGTCATCAAGCAACACATAAGCATAAGAATTAATATTCCAAGAATCCGAAAACATCATCCAAATATAACATATCCGAAGATCAAATAACAAGCATCCTTAATCCACAAATTAAAAACAACATAGCCAAATATCAAATAACAAGATGTCATCCGCAAATGAAAAACAACAATGCATGGAGAGATGTAATGCAGAGTGACAAATGAAAAAATAAAAATAGAGTGCTAAGGAGATGGTGGATGTGATGAAGAGGATGGTGGTGGAAATCCAAGAGCTGCAAAAAGTTGCTGCTGGCCATCAAGAAGCTGTTGCTGTTGAGCAAAGAGACGCTCTCGCTCGGAAATGGACTAAAGTTGAAAAGCTTCAAGCATAGACTGAAGTTTGTCTTGCCGCTCAGAAAGTGAATCCACTTTAGCTAACAACTGCTGCAACGGATCCTCAGAGTCAGCTGGAGTAGAGTGGGAAGGGCCCTCAGAAGGTGGAGGACGTGAGAGATATGGAGCACTAAGATCAGGAAGCAAGTGTAGGGGACGAACATCGTTAAAGAAACGATGATTTGTAGGAGCAATGTGCCCAACCTTTTTGTTTCTTTGATCTTTATGCCATTGATCATCCCTCCAATAAAAACCCAAATTAGCGATTGATTCATCGCCTAATTCCCTCGAATTCAAGGAGATTGGCTCGGTTATAGGGACACAGAAATACTCTAGAATTCGGGTAATAATATTAGCATATGGAAGGGATCTTTTGGCTAAGTTGGGAGTACTAAGCATATGATGAAGGATAATATACCCAATATTTAGCACCCTCTCCTCTAGAATGCAGTCCAAAATGGCTACATCTAAACGGCTAACTTCATCCGCATGACCCGACCTAGGAGTAATCACATGATGAAGAACATAATGAAGGATTCGAGTTTGAAGAGGTAAGGCTTGAGATTTCAAAAGTGAGTTACAGAACGCAGTGGACAAATCACGCCGTCGACAAATTTTTCGAACGGCATTTTCAAGTGAAAACCAAGGTTCTTTGATTTTGGCTCTAGCACTATATAGTTCCAATCCCTCATTTGGAGTTCCAATGATAGAATTTAGCAAAGCAACATCAAATTCAATATGAACTCCCCCAACATTAGTAACAATTCTATTCGAAACTTCTGTATCCATATTCGAATAAAAAACCTTGACTAAATTTTCATAGTAATGTTAATTAACAACCAACACTTTCTTCCATCCCATAGCAATAAGAAAATCTTTAAGAGATTTATCACAAATTTCTAAATTCTCCATATTACTAAGATTGACAACATAAGGAGTAATGACCGACCTTGGCTTGAAATTGTCGAGAAAACGTTTTCGAAGTAGGAGTCGTGGAAAATGAATCAACATAAATTCTGAATTATCGCCATGATCATCCTTACGCTTCTTGGCCACGTGTTTTCCCTTGCACTTGTCACCACCCACCATTGTTGGAAGAAAAAAGAGCTTAAAAATGCAATTTCGGGTTTAGCAAAATTTGAGTAAAATGGATTTGTTTGAGGCAAGAAAATCAATGCTAGAGATGAATGAAGCTAATTTATGATGTAGATTGAATTAAAAATGAGCTAAAGGAAGCTTGAAAATGAAGAGAGAGAAACGGGTAGAGTGAGATTTTTTATTTTGGGTTTTATGTGGAGAGTTGATGAAATGTTATTTTGAGAGTGAAAATTGAAGGAGTAAAGGATGAATAATGAGTTGGATGATTGATTTTAACAAGAAAATGAGTGAAAGATGAAGAAATTTGAGAAAGAAAATGGAGAATACTATTCACGCGTGAGAGAGATGATAATGAAATGATGAAGAGCAAGTGAAGAAATGATGATTGGGAAGTGTTTAATGAGAGTGAAATGCATGGGTATTGGTTTGAATGATTAATTTTGGCATAAAAATGGTTGAGAAATGAAGGGAAATGGATTAGAAATGGAAGAGAGTGGCTCACGGTTTTGAAGAGAGAAAGAACAAGTGCAGAAAAATAACGAAGGAAGAAGAAGAAGCAAAAAAAAAAAAAAATGACTCCAACCCGTGACCAAGTGGCTAGCTGCTTGCCCCTCTCGGGTTTGGGATAGTTTCCAAGCGGCTAACCGCTTGGAACAAGCGGCTAGCCGCCTGGTTGCTGTCCAGCTGCACTCCAGTTAATTTCCGGCTAATTTCAATCAATTCCGTGACCATTTTGTGATCCCGAAACATCTCAAGAACCAATTTAATGCATGAATCATGATTTTAAAAGTTCAAAAGATGATTAATTCAAACAAATAATCCATCCAACAAGCATATATTCATGAAGCACATAAGCATTTAAAAATTAATAAATCAAACACCTCATATATCTAACATGCTCAAACACTTTATAAACATCAACAACCATCAAGCAAATAATTTTAATAGATTCAATAACATAAATAGAGATGTTAATGAGAAAATTTCATCATCCCAAGTTCATGCCGAATTTTTGAAAATTGTTCTTCGCAAAGGGGTTTTGTAAAAATATCGGCAAGTTGTTTTCCGTAGAGATAAATTCTAATGCAATATCACCCTTTTGTACATGATCTCTCAAGAAATGATGCCTAATCTCTATATGCTTTGTTCTAGAATGCTGAATGAGATTCTTTGAAAGATTTATGGCGCTAGTATTATCACACTTGATAGGAATTTGTTCAAGATTAATACCATAGTCTCTAAGTGTTTGTTTCATCCAAAGTGCTTGTGCACAACAACTACCTGCGGCAATATATTCCGCCTCAGTAGTTGAGAGTGCCACCGAATTTTGTTTCTTACTAAACCATGAAACAAGTGAATGACCAAGAAAATGGCAAGTTCCACTAGTACTTTTCCTATCGACCTTGTAACCGGCAAAATCGGCATCCGAATAACAAGTTAAATCTATATGAGTTCCTCTAGGATACCAAAGGCCAATATCTATGGTTCCACTCAAATAACAATTAATTCTTTTAACAGCAAGCAAATGAGATTCCTTAGGACATGATTGAAATCTTGCACACAAACATACACTAAACATGATATCGGGTCTACTTGCGGTTAAGTAAAGTAAAGAGCCGATCATACCTCGATACTTTTTAATATCAACCTCTTTACCTTTTTCATCTTTATCAAACTTGATTGTTGTGCTCATTGGAGTATTCTTGGTATTTGATTCATCAATGCCAAATCTCTTGAGCAAGTCTTTGACATACTTAGCTTGGTTGATGAAGATCCTCTCATTGTTTTGTTTGATTTGAAGTCCAAGGAAATACTTCAATTCTCTCATCATGCTCATCTCAAATTCCTTACTCATACAAGAGGAAAACTCTTTGCACAAAGATTCATTAGTAGAACCAAAAATAATATCATCAACATAAATTTGAACAACAAGTATATCTTGATTTTTATTCTTAATAAAAAGGGTAGTATCCGATTTTCCCATCGAAAAATCGTTATCCAACAAGAAATTTTTAAGTCTATCATACCATGCTCTAGGTGCTTGTTTTAATCCATATAATGCTTTTGATAACTTATAAACATGATTTGGAAATTTTTCATTTTCAAAACCAGGAGGTTGTTTTACATAAACTTCCTCCATAATATAACCATTTAAGAAAGCACTCTTGACATTCATTTGAAATAAAATAAAATCTTTATGACATGCAAATGCTAACAACATCCTAATGGATTCTAATCTAGCTACAGGTGCAAAGGTTTCATCAAAATCGATTCCTTCTTCTTGGTTGTATCCTTGAGCCACTAATCTAATTTTATTTCTTACAACCACATCAGATTCATCCATTTTATTTCTAAATATCGATTTAGTGCCTATAATAGATTGATGTTCCGGTTTAGGAACCAATTCCCACACTTTATTTCTCTCAAATTGATTTAACTCCTCTTGCATTGCTATAATCCAAGACTCATCATTTTCAACATCCGCAAAAGATTTTGGTTCAATTTGAGAAATAAATGCAGCATGCTCACATATGTTTCTAAGTAATGATCTAGTTGTAATACCTCTTGAAGGATCACCTAAAATTAAATTCTTAGGATGAGAGGAAACATACCTCCACTCCTTGGGGATAGGGATGGCAAAACTCCCCATGGGTTTGGAGCCCCGCCCCATATGGGGTGAATTTTAAATAATTTTTGGGGAATGGGGTGGAGAATGGGTGAAAAATAATTCCCAAATTGTTAATGGGGTGGGGTTTGATTTTGCACTCCCCACCCCAATCCCCATTATATGAAAATATTTTTAATTTTTATTTAGTAATTTTTTAGTAATTAAAATACTAATTAGTAATTTTTTTATTTTTACCTAATATAGATGAATAAATATATTATAATTAAAAAATTCCTAAAATACAATTCCTACTTAACCCTAAACAATTTTTTTTTCTTTGCTCTCCTAACTGCCGCTACTTTGATTCCTTCGAACAAATCCAACCTTATTCTTCAACAATTTTCGGCAAAGTTTAGTAAGTTGAAAATATTTTACTGTACACTAATACTTTAACTATACCTTGATCTTGACTTGACATACGAAAGTATATGCAATTTGTTCTTTTTTATTATTATTGGCTTGTATTGTCGCTTTAACTTGCTTGATACAGTCAAAATTTCAAAAGCATCTTTTCTTTTATTCTTCAAGTGCTAATGTGACAAATATAAAATGGCTATTAAATTGTGATTTGCGAACACGAGGACAGAGGACTGAACGTTTAATTTCTCTTGCTGTTCAAGTAACTTGTTGGGTCACTTCCGTGGCATTAAAATCTTTTTAATTAATTATTTGTCAATTGCAGAACAATAATTTCTCGTGCAGTTCAAGTGAAAAATGTCAGGAGAATCATATGAAAATCAACAAGATGGCCAAGTTCCAGCTGATATTGTTGATATGCCGATGCGTGAAGAAGTTCCTGATACTAATCTAGTAATAATTTCTGAAGCAGAGGTTGAGCATAATGGCACTCCAAGGAGAAATTTAAGGTCAGTTATGTGGAATCATTTTAAAAGGTAGAAAATTAATGGAGAATACAAGTGTGTTTGTAACTACTGTGGTAAAAACTGGGAGGAAAAATTAAGAGTGGGACCAAACACTTGCATGATCATTTCAAAACATGCCCTTTGCGGAGACAGAAAAATGTAAAAGCAATGTTGAAGGCCATGAAGACAGTTGAGGGAAAAGTGAAAATTGATACGTATAGCTTTGATCAAGAAAGTTCACGGAGAGAGCTCGCGAACATGATAATCTTGCACGAGTACCCTCTTAGCATGGTTGAACACATTGGATTTCGAAGGTTCCTTAGTTCTGTTCAGCCATTATTTAAGGCGGTTTCCCGAAATACAATCAAGAATGACATCCTAATGATCTATGATTATGAGAAGTCTAAAACAATGAGCTTGTTGGAAAGTAATGAAAGTAAAATTGCTATTACTACTGATATGTGGACTTGCAATAATAAAAAAAGGGGATTTATGGCCATCACAGCACATTTCATCGACCAATCATGGAAATTGCAGAGTCGAATTATAAGGTACTTTTTATAACATGAAATTTATTTTAAACTATATTTATATTAGCATGATTAAGTTTTTTTAATATCTTGGATAATATTTTTTGTTTAATTAATTGTTATTCTTCATTCATAGGTTTATCTATGTTCCATGTCCGCATACTTCTGATGTCTTTGCTGATGTGTTGATGGAATGTTTATTGGATTGGAATATTGATCGCAAACTTTCTACTTTAACAGTAGATAATTGTACCACTAATGATGCTATGATTGAAATTCTTACTGAGAAGTTATCTGATAGTTCACTTTTATTGAGTGGAGAGTTTTTTCATATGCGTTGTTGTGCCCACATACTGAATTTGATAGTGAAAGAATGATTGGATGTGATTAGTAATAGTGTTGAAAGAATTCATAATAGTGTTGCTTATTGGACAGCAACACCTAAAAGAGAGGAAAATTTTTTTGAAGCTACCCGCCAATTGAATATCCCAAGTAGTAAGAAGTTATCTCTTGATTGCAAAACTAGGTGGAATTCTACCTATTTAATGCTTCATACTGCTTTGATACATAAAACTGTTTTCCCTCGTTTAAAACAACGAGAGTCACAATATAAATATTTGCCTTATGAAGAAGATTGGTTGTTGGCCAAGGAGATTTGTGATAGATTGGAAATATTTTTTGAAGTGATTGAGTTATTTTCTGGTACCCAGTATCCTACAGCCAACCTTTACTTTCCAAAGATTTGTCAAATTAGGCTATCGATTTCAGAGTGGCTTATTTCTCCATGTGATGTAATAAAGGATATGGCATCATATATGATAGTAAAATTTGACAAATATTGGAATGTGATTCATGGGATAATGGCTATAGCCACTGTTTTAGATCCAAGATTCAAGATGAAGTTATTGGAGTTTTACTTTCCAAAAATGTACCAAAATGATTCTTCATATGAAATTGATAAAATTCGTAAGATTTGTTATGAGTTGGTGACAGAATATCAATTGAAGAATAATACAAGAGAAGAAGTTTATCAATCTACAATTGCTTCATCTTCTCAATTAGAATTGGTTTTAGGCAAGGTGGATCCTTTGGCATCATTTGACTTATTTGTTAGTAGTACCACTAGTGATGAGCATGTTAAGTCAAAGCTGGACAATTATTTAGGGGAACCTGTCTTACCTAGGTCTCCTAACTTTGACATATTGGCTTGGTGGAAAGCAAATGGAAGCAAATTTCCTACTTTGCATGCTATTGCCAGAGATATTTTAGCCATTCATGTTTCTACAGTTGCTTCTGAGTCTGCTTTTAGTACTGGTGGTAGATTCGTGAGTCCACATCGTAGCAGATTACATCCTAAAACATTGGAAGCTTTAATGTGTGCTTAAAATTGGTTATGGGCAGAAATTAAAGGTATGTTGTATGAATAAATAATTTGCATTAAAAGGGTGTGTGTATTTAATTCTATTTGATTTTTATTTGGTTTTAGCAAACTATTGTTCATATATGAGTTTGTTTATATTATCAGGTTCTAGTTATGGTTCTTTTATAAAAAATAGATGCGACTCATTTTATGAAGATACAGATGAGGTAAAATTTTATTTCAATAAGGTTAATCATCTTATTTATTACAAGTGTTTACAAATGATGTATGACAAAACCTTTTCTTAAAAAAAAATTAAAGGAAACTAACAGTAATTAATTTTATTATTTGATATTGCAGGATTAAAGTGACAATCATAGGCTATATGAATATGATAAAGAGAAGATGAAGCAAAAGAAAGAAAGATTTAAAACATTTGCTATATATTTTTGTTCTTTTAGTTATTATTTATCCAAACATTTTATAGTTTTGATATCATTTCAAGATATTGTTTCAAACTTTTGAAGTTTTTTTTTAATAATTTAAATACTTTATAAAATGGTAATAATTTTATTTTATTTAAGTCTCTAATTTTTTATTTATTGAAATTATGTATTCATACTTATTGTAAAATAATTAAATAAGTAAATGGGGAATGAGATGGGGATGGGGAAGTCATTCCCCATATGGGAATTCCCCATCCCCACCCCACTAAATTTATTGGGGAATGGGGGTAAAATTTTTTATGGGGTGAGGAATGGGGTAGGCCTCCCCACCCCCACCCCACCCCACCCCACCCCATTGCCATACCTACTTAGGGAGTGTTTGAGAAATACCTTCTTGTTGCTCCATCTCTATATTTGTTTGTTCTTCTTGTCTATCCTCTTGATTTTCTTGTGGTGCATTCTCTTGATTCTCTTTTGATGATTCTTCTTGTAACTCTCCATCTGCATCATCATTAACAACTCCTATATCCGCAAAGGAGGGGTTAGATTCATCAAATGTAATATGCATGGATTCTTCCACAACTAAAGTTCTTTTGTTATAAACTCTATAATCTTTGCTTGAGTTTGAATACCCGAGAAAGATGCCAACATCAGATTTTGGATCAAATTTACTAAGATTATCTTTTGTATTCAAAATAAAACATTTGCATCCAAAAACACTGCTTGTTATGTTTTAAATCGGGTGTTGATGGCTTCGGCCCAAAATTATTTTGGTAATGCATTTTCATTTAACATGGTCCTATCCATTTCTTGAATAGACCTATTCTTTCTCTCAACAACTCTATTTTGTTGTGGAGTCCTAGGTGATAAAAATTGATGCTCAATGCCAAAATCATTACAAAAATTTTCAAATACATGATTTTCAAACTCTCCACCATGATCACTTCTAATACAAGTAATAGAATATCCCTTTTCATTTTGAACCTTTTTACAAAAAATTCTAAATGCATCAATGGCATCATCCTTATTCGCCAAGAATAATACCCATGTGTATTTAGAATAATAATCTACAATTACAAATGCATAAAATTTGCCACTTAAACTAGCATATCTAGAAGGTCCAAACAAATCTATGTGAAGTAATTGAAGAGGTTTTGAAGTAGAGATATGATTCTTATTTTTTAAAGAGGTTTTGATTTGTTTTCCAAATTGACAAGCTTCACAAATTCTATCCTTTTGAAAACCAATTTTTGGAAGACCTTTAACTAAATCATTTTTCGAAATTATTGAAATTAAATCCATGTTTGCATGTCCTAGTCTTCTATGCCATAACCAACCATCATCATGCAATGCCGAAAAATATTTATCATGAGTAGATGCACACTCTATATCAATCGTGTAAACATTGCCACATCTATTTCCCATAAACAAAATTTTCCCCTCACACGCATTCTCAATAACACATCTTGATTTATCAAAAGCAACTTTATAACTTTTGTCACATAGTTGACTAATGCTAATCAAATTATGTTTCAAATTTTCAACCAAACACACATTTTCAATTAGAGTTGAAGAAACTTTACCAACATTACCAATTCCGAGAATTTTTCCTTTTGAGTTATCTCCAAAGGATATATCTCCACCATTTTCGATTTTGGTGAAACTTGAGAACCATGCATAGTTTTCGGTCATATGCCTAGAACATCCGCTATCCAAGTACCATTTATTTTTCTCTTTCTTTAAGCCCTACAAAGAAAATCTTATGTCTTAGGTACTCAAACCTTTTTGGGTCCTTGAGCGTTAGGAACGGTTCCTTTTGGAACCCAAATACATTTGACACCATAATATGCATTCTTTTTCACGGGACATCTATATTTCATATGACCATTTTGATTACAATAATGACAAACAATCTTATGATCACTTGTGGAGGTAGCTTTAACAAAATAATTCTTATAATACTTTTGCTTCAAGTTAGACTTATACCCAAGTCCTCCTTTATCAAAAACACATTTTTGAGAGTTAAGCATGTTATCCAACATCTTTTGCTCATTTGTAAATTTTAGAACAACATTACTAAGTTCAACATTCTTTTTCTTGAGCATTTCATTTTCCTTTTTCAAATCATCTACATGTGACTCTAAATACTCATGTGAAGTGCTAGGTTTTTCATTTGCTAATGCAACTCTATTATGCAAGTTTTTATTCTCTAATTCTAATTCTTTAATCTTCTCATTCAATGACTCATTGCATTTTTGCATGGCATCCTTTTCATTTGTAAATTCTAGCAATTTTTTTTAAGCCATGCATTCTTTTTACCAATTTTCATCAACTCATCATGCATTTCTTTAAAAGCATCATACAATTCATCATAGGTTGGATCACTTACCTCATTGAGATCATCATCATCTCCTATTGCCATAAGTGCTAGGTTTGATACTTCTTGCGACTCTTCTTCATCACTTGAATCTTCATCGCTATCATCCCAAGTAGCAACCATAACTTTCTTCTTGAGTTTATTGAGAAGTGGGCATTCCGATCTTATATGGCTGGGCTTTTTGCGTTCATAGCATATGATTACCTCTTTCTTCTCCTTTTAGTTTTTGAAGTTTCTAAATTTTCTTCGGTCACCGGTTTTCTTGAAAAATTTTCTGAATCTCCTTGCTAGCATAGCCAACTCCTCATTATCCGACTCACTTTCCCCATCACTCTTATATTTTATAGCTTTGAGAGCAATGCTTTTCTTTTTTTCCTTATTTCTTTTTTCGGCTGCCAAATCTTCCTCATAAGAAATAAAAGAACCAATTAAATCATCAATAGGTAAGATATTCAAATCTTTAGCTTCCTCAATGACAGTCATTTTTTGTCTCCATTCCTTAGGTAACGACCTAATGATTTTCTTAACTTTCTCGCTATTTGAAAAAGTCTTTCCTAGGGCTCCTAGAGTGTTTACTATGTCCGTAAATCTAGTAGATATAGAATACACACTCTTATTTTGTTCCATTTGGAAAAATTCATATTGCCGAGTTCGTGAGCTCTAAACTATACTCTTAATGTCGCCGTTGTCCGTTGAGTATCTTCAATCTTGATTTCACTTGATTCACTTGCAAAAATATTATCCTTCAAAAACTAGTGAAAATGTGAAATACAATATTTATTATTTTTACTAAAGACACATGTTTGTTATCATCAAAATTACATTATGTGTAGCCCTTTAGGCTAACATACTCATGAAACACAACTAAAGCCTAAGTGTTGAGACAAAATTTCAACTTTCATCTATACATTATCCCTACTTGGTAGTCACAAATACTGGATGACACTCAATTTATCTACATTAGATTTTCCAATCCATACACAAATACTAGATAACAGAGCTTCACATAACAAATAACACAAACACAAACACATGCACAACACAAACACATTACACCATAACACAACCCCCCAAACTTAAGAGGTATTGTGTCATCACAAGCACACAAAATAAAATAAGCCAAACATGCATACACTGGCACGAAAGAAATGCAAAATGAGCAAGCTAAGATAAATAAATAAAAGAAAAGATTCATAAGTTGGAAAATTAAATAGGGCTGGCAAGGGATACTCCCTTGTTGTTGGATGTTCTGCTGCAGCTGTTGCTGAAAAAGGTTCACTTCTTCTTAGTGGCACTTCGCAAACGTTCCTTAGGTGAACCTTGTGTTATGGCAACTGGCTGCTTCTTTTTTGACTCGTAGTTGGACTGATTAATGGGGTTCCAGCAGGTTCAATAGCTTTGGGCTGAGTTGGTATGGTTTGCTTGTGCTTTGGCTCTTCTGATGCCGTAGCACTTCCAAAGGTTTGTGCCCCTCTGTACTTGCTGGATATCCTGGGAGCTGTAGCAAGAGATTTGGTTGGAGTTTGTTGTGTAGCAGTTGGAGTAAGTTTTACCGCAGCAGGCTCCTCAGCAGTGATACTAGCAATGAGGTCCCTCAGGCTGCTTATTGCTTCTTTTGTTTTAGCGACTTTGCAAATAGCTTGCTCTATAGTTGTATCTACATCATTTTCTCAATCTGATTCTGACTACTCGTCTTTCGAAATTTTTTTATTTCCTTTACTTGAAGGGGTCACAATTGGGAGTTTTTCCTCTCTTTCTTCCTTGTTTGTATCACTTTTTTTTTTCTTCCCTTTTTGAGTTTTCTATTTTTACTTCAGCATCCTCTGCTCTTGTTTGCTCTAGCTAGTGATCTTCCTCAGACCCTTATTCCCTATTTTTTCTTGCTACAACATCTTCACTTTCTTCTGTTGCAGCTGCTTCCTCTGCCTCTCTAAAATTGAAATGCTGCAATAATGAGTCTGGAAAGTTTGCATCATTACTCTTTATCTACAGGGCAAATTAGTGTTTTTGGGCTTCTAGATGTTGCAAATAGGTCCAGAACCTTTGATTTTCTTCTATCTAGGCTTGGACACATGCTTGCACTGCCTCATTAAGTGCTTGAACCATATCCTCGAGCCCGGGAGCCTGTTCTGTTTTTGCTGGAGCAAGACGTTGTAGAGTTGCTGCAGTAGGGTGCTATAAAGTTGCTGCAGCTGTAGTCTCTCTAACAATTCTCTCCATTGTTTGGGTTGTAATGGCCCATACATTGTTTACCCTTTCATCACCAACCTCAAACTTCACCCATGAGGCCTCACATATACCCGTGATCAAAGAAGGGAATACTAAGGCTGCTGATTTCTGTTTTCTTATTGCACAGTCTCTAATTTCTTTTTCAATGATTTTGCTGACATTTATGGTTAACCCTTTTACTATGGCATAGAGGAGTACGAGCCGGTTCTCTAAAACCGTAGTGTTGTGGGTAGTAGGCATTAACCTAGATTTTAAGAATTTAATTCAAACCTTGGCTATAGGTTTTAAATCCATTATGTTAACTACCCATCCTCCTTCATTTTTCCATTCACGACTCGGGATGGTTAATGTTTTGAAAAATTTCCCTCATTTCTTAACAGTCATATTTACAGCAAATTGGGTATATTTAAATTCAATACCAATGAGTAAATCATAAAAGCATTAATAACCCTAGAGTCTGAAGGAACTTGAACTTGTCTTATGAAAATATTTTACTGGTCTTACTGCAGCATATTGGAATATAATTCTTTGACAATTGGAACAATTGGGTCTTGAGGGTAAGAGAAAAATTTGACCAATCCTCGCCTTGCTACAGCAGGGTGGATGTTGCTTATTACACATGTGGGTTGTGTGGGGAATATGAAACCCTTTTCCTCAAAAATCTTTCTTGGTCTATAAATTCTTCAAATTTATCCTCGGCTTTGTAACTAGGGAAGCATGAAGGATTCTTTAATCGAGCAGCTGTCTTCTTGTACCTTATCATTGCTAGAGCAGACGGAGCAGAGTTATATGGTGCTTAAAAAGAGAAATAAATCATAAGCAGAATTGTAGCTAATTATGAAAGTGATCGACGGAAGGGGAAAGAATTGTGATAAGAGTGAAAAATTGCTACAGTAAATTCCTAATTTATAGCTAGCAATAAGAGAAAAAAAAAAGAAAAGTAATTAATAGGATAAGTTTGGAAAGAATATTTAAAATTTAAAGTAAGTCCAAATTTAAAGGGAAAGGATATTGGTCTCGGGAATTTAGAGATTGTACAATCCTTCCTTATTTATAACTTTGATTTGCTAACGCCGGCTGGCAAGATTACTCCAAATGGTAAAAATTTCCACAATTTTATCAATGCAATGGTAAAATTCATTGTTGCAACAATTCATCCAGTGCTGTAACAACTGCGATAAAGTCCTTGATGGATGAGAACCACTGTCTAACTATTATGTTAAGTGTAATGCTAACACAATCCAACTGTCATGTTAAATGTAATGTTGTAACAACTCATGTAAGTTTCTTAGCCCATTTTGTTTTCCATATGTGTTGTAATAAAATAAAAGAAATAAAAAAAATTAAATATTCAATTCAAAATGACAAAACCTGTAAAGAAAAACATGCAAAATTAGACTTAATGAAAAATTGAAATAACTCCCCTAATCATTGGGTTGGCTCCCAATTAGCGCTTAATTTTAGGTCTTTCAACTTAACCATCGTTGATTGCTCATGTTGGATCCCTCAGGAACATGTCTTCCTTTGGGTGAGTCACAGCAGCTCTTATGTAATGCTTCACTTTGTGCCCATCAACTTTGAATTCTTGACCTCTTATTTCATCTAAGAGTTCAACTGCCCTATGAAGATATACTTTGACAATCTTGAAAGCTCCTGACCATCTAGACTTTAATTTTCCAGGAAAGAGCTTTAATCTTGAGTTATAAAGAATACTTGAGTGCCTGGAATGAGTTCCCTCTGTTGGATTCTTTGGTCATGCCATTGCTTGCTATTCTCTTTATAAATCCTTGCATTTTCATAAGAGAATAACCTGAACTCCTCTAGCTCACAAAGTTGTAATTTTTGTTGCTCTGTTGCTGCAATCATATCCATATTTAGTTGCTTGACTGCTTAATATGCTTTATGCTCAACCTTTAATGGTAAGTGACACGCTTTTCTATAAATAATTATGTACGGTGACATGCCAAGTGGAGTTTTATATGCTGTTGTATAAGCTCATAAGGAGTCATTTAATCTAAGTGACCAATCTTTTTTGTTAGGACTCACAACTTTTTCCAAAATATTCTTTATCTCCCTATTGGATACCTTTGCATGTCCACTTATTTGTGGATGATATGCTATAGCAATCTTGTACTTGATCCCATACTTGGCCAATGCTACATCAAATGTTCGATTGTAAAAATATATTTCTTCATCACTAATAATGACTCTTGGAGTACTAAATCTTGAGAAGATGTTCTTCTGAAGAAACTTTACTACTGTCTTGGCATCATTAATAGGTAAAGCTACAGCTTCCACCCATTTGGACACATAGTCCACAACAACTAAGATGTATAGGTTGCCAATAGAGGGTGGGAACAGTCTCATAAAATCTATCCCTTATACATAAAAAAGTTCCATTTTCAAAATTTTAGTGAGTCGCATCTCATGCTTTTGAGAGATGTTTTCCACCCTTTGACACTTATCACAACATTTAATAAACTCATAAGCATCCTTAAAAATAGATGACCAGTAGTAACCTGATTGAAGGACCTTTGCTGCTGTCTTATGCCCTCTAAACTATCCTCCATATACTGCAGCATGACAAGGTTGTAGAATGTATGAACACATCTTGTACAAGTATAGCTCATCCCACTAGTAACTCTTTACATCATAAAGAAACTTTTTTTTTTCTGTTGGTGACTCAAATCTGATGATAACAGTTTACTCACCAAATAGTTAGCAAAATCTGCATACCATGGGAATCCCGATTGCTGTAGCATCTGAGAGTGTAATAGCATCTTACCTAGTCAAAGTGCTTTCATCTGCTTGCAGCTTGGAAAGATGGTCTACTACTTGATTCTTAGTACATTTTCTATCCTTGATCTCCAAGTCAAACTCTTATAGCAATAGAATCCACTTAATCAACATTGGTTTGACATTCTTCTTTGAAATCAAGTACTTTATAGGCGAGTGATATGTATAAACATTCATTTTGGTGCCAATCAAATAAGCTCTAAATTTATTAGATGCAAAAATTATTGCCAACAATTCTTTTTCAGTAGTAGTATAATTTAGTTATGCATTAACTAAAGTCTTACTGACATAATAAATGGAGTGAAAAATTTTGTCTTTCATTTGTAGTAGCACTAATCCAACAAAGTGGTCACTAGAGTCACATGTCAACTCAAAAGGCATACTTCAATCTGGTCCTATAACAACTGGTGCTGTAATAAGAGTTTTCTTCCATGCAACAAAAGCTTTTAAACAATCTTCATCAAAATTGAAAGGTCTATCATGTTCAAGCAACATGCATAAGGGTTTAGTTATTTTAGAAAAGTCTCTAATGAACCTTCGATAGAACTCAGCCTGTCTTTAAAAACTTATTTTTTCCTTTACTGAAGTGGTGGAAGTTTATCAATCACCTCTGTTTTTGCTTTATTTACCTCTATTCCCTTTCTAGAGACCCTATGACCTAGGACTATCCATTCTTGTACCATAAAATGACACTTTTCCCAATTTAGTACTAAGTTAGTCTCCTCACATCTTTTAAGCATATTTTTTAAGTTTTGTAAACAATCATCATATGATTCACCAAAAATCGAGAAGTCGTCCATGAATACCTCAAGTGTTTGCTTAACCATATTTGAAAAAATAGACATCATAAACCTCTGGAAAGTTGCTGGCGCATTGCAAAAACCAAATGGCATCCTTCTGAAGGCAAAGGTTCTATATGAACAAGTGAATGTTTTCTTCTTCTAATCCTTTGGTGCTATAGTAATCTGGTTGTAGCCTGAGTATCTATCTAAGAAAACATAATATTCTTTTTCAGTAAGTCTGTCCAGCATCTAATTTGTGAAAGGCAATGGAAAGTAGCCCTTCCTTGTGGCTTTTTTTAGCTTCCTATAATCCATGCAAACTCTCAATTCGGTTATTGCTCTTGTGGGAATGAGTTCGTTCTTTTCATCTTCTACCAGTGTTACTCTACATTTCTTTGGAACGCATTGTACTGGACCTACCCATGAGCTATTTGATATTGGGTAAATGATTCCAGCATCAAGCCATTTAATGATCTCCTTCTTCAAAACTTCCTTCACAATGAGATTCAATCTTCTCTGTTGCTTTACCGAGTTGTTATAGCAATCTTCTAACAGAATCTTGTGCATGCATAAGGATGGACTGATTCCTTTAATAGCTGTCATGGTCCATCCAATAGCTTTCTTGTATCTCCCCAATACATCCACCAATCTCTTCTCTTGATCTATATTCAAAGAAGATGAAATGATAATTAGGAGTGTATTATTGTCATTAAGATAAACATATTTTAAATGTGAAGGTAAAAGTTTTAATTTTAGAAAATGAGGTGACTAAATAGATGGAACAAATGGTTTTACTTCCCTAGTTGAAATGTCTAAAGATTCAAAGTGTTTGTCAGCCCTCACAGATTGCTTCTCTCCTACCCATACTATGTTAACTGCTTCAGGATCTTCATCTTCAAGTTCTTCAAATGTTACATCATTGATGTCCTCTTTACTACAGTAACTATTTAACCTCTCTGTCATAGTAAAGTCCACAACACTGATAAAATTACAGTTTTTAACCTTATCAGGACTCTTCATAGCATCCACTATATTAAATGTAATTTGCTAGTCATTTACCCGCATTCAACTCTCCTTTTTGCACATTAATTATAGTCTTCCCCGTGGCTAAGAAATGTCTTACTAGAATGATTGACACTTTTTTGTTTGTCTCAAAATCCAACACTATGAAATCCACTGGAAAAATAAAATTATCCATCTTCACCAATATATCTTCAATCTTCCCTTCAAGATAAGTGTGAGATCGGTCAACAAGTTGTAAGGTCACTATTGTTGGCCTAATTTTTCCAACTCTCAATTGCTTGAACATTGATAAAGACATAAGATTGATGCTTGACCCCAAGTCACAGAGTGCTTTACCACTGCTGCTGATGTTGTAGCTTAGTTATTTACATATGTGGGCTAGAAAGTAGATTGTTTTGGCTTTTTTTCAATTTGAGTTTCCTCTTGTGCTGAAACGGGTTCCACTCTTCTTTTTGGTATACCAACAGGAATATGAACATCTTTTCTAGACCTTAAGTGAATCACTTTGCAATGCTTGTTTTCTTCTCTTCTTAGATCATCTATATTGCTTGGTAAACTACGTTGCGGTCTGTTATTCAATGCTGTAACAAGCTATCCAATCTGATTTTCTAAATTTCTTAAGGATACAACTTGGCTTTGGACAACTACTTCATTCTTCACAATATACTCCTTAATTAGAGTTTTAAGAGAACTGAGTTGATCATTGTTGGTGTTTCTTTAAAGTTAATTTTGTTAATAAAATCTAAGTGGTTGTGCAGGCCCGTTTTATCCACTGGTTGCTGCAACATGCTGGTTCTAATTGCTCCATGAAAAGTTTGGGTGTTGTCTCCATCCAGTTTGTAAGTGTTTGAATATGAATTGTTCTAATTTTTTCTGTTAAAATTGCCCATATAATTAGCCGAGGCTGGATTTCCAGGGCAATTGTCAAATAAGTGCCCCTCTCCACAATAAAAACAAGATACGTCAGTAACTTGGTTGACAGTTGTTGAAGCAGTGGTTATAGCCTTTATCATATTTGTTAATGTGGTTACTTGGGCTGACAATGCTGTCAAGGATGTCAAGGCGTCTATATTATGGATTCTTGCTGTTCTTTTTGTTGTAGCTTGCTTGGTCGATGGCCATTGATAATTATTGTTGGCTATCATCTCCAAACTTTCATAAGCCTCATTGTAAGACTTAGATAACAAAGCCCAATTTCTGAAGCGTCCACCATTAGTCTAATGCTTGGATTGAGACCCTTGTAGAAGGTTTCCAACTGTATGCAGCAATGAATGCCATGATGAGGACAACTCTTAAGTAACTCCTTAAATCTTTTCCATGCATCATACAAACTCTCATTTTCAAGTTGATGGAAAGATGTGATCTCATTCCTCAATTTTGCATTTTTGGTTGGTGGGAAGTATTTCATTAAAAATTTGTTAGCCAAATCATTCTATGTGGTAATGGAGTAAGGTGGTAAAAAATTCAACCATGACCTTA
This sequence comes from Citrus mangshanensis, assembly GCA_030449895.1. Lineage (NCBI taxonomy): Eukaryota > Viridiplantae > Streptophyta > Magnoliopsida > Sapindales > Rutaceae > Citrus > Citrus mangshanensis. The sequence goes on from JASUUJ010000349.1 coordinate 5,591,433, forward strand.
CTCGATCTTCTAAAGAAAATGGAAAAAATCTGAGTTTCAATGCTTCATGTGATGCGCCAGCAATCTTGAAAGCATCACTTCCAAAAATAACTTAAAGTGTAAATGAGAATCTTCATATAGCAGCCCATTGAATTGCCCCATTGTTTGAAGCATCTAGAACATCACTGGTTTAAACTTAAAATTATTAGCTTGCACTTTGGGTCTAACCATGCCGGGGTTTATAGCTTGAGGAGTCAACACCAAAAAATCTCTAATGGCTTTGTCTCTATCATCTACCATATGAATAATGTTGTTATTCCATGTGAAATATAAGTGTGCAACCCAAGTGGGGGTGAATTGGCATTTTAAAAATTATCCTAGCAAATCCACACAACAAACAATCTAACTTATTAATAAAATTGAAAGCAATAAGTTCAATTAAAGCACAATAACAAATGAGTAAGGGAGAAGAGAAACAAACACACGAATTTTTACGTGGTTTGGCAATCCCCGCCTACGTCCACGCCTCCAACCAATCCAAGCTTGAGGATTTCATTATCCGAGCCTTTCCAAGGCTTCAACCGTTTACAATTGACTTCAAGGTGTCAATAGACCTTTACAACAAAGAGATTATCTCCCAATCTCTCCACTCAAGTGTCTCACACACTCAAACACTTACAATTAAGATAAAGAAATTAAAGTTACAACAAAACTCACTCAAAGTGTAGATATTCAAAAATGAAGATCAAGAGATGATTCAATGTGTTTTGTGCTTTGCAAATTGAAAGCTCAAGATATCTCGTGTGCTTTTTGTTTATGCTTGTTGGAGAACTTGAAAATGAGTTGGATTTGAGTTTATATAGTTTGAACAAAAAAACTAGCCGTTATGCACATTTTGGTCATAACCGGCTTGCCATTTATGGACATCCGGTTAGCCGCTTAATGTTACCATTACAGCCACAATTTTGAATTTCTGAACATCCGGTATGCTGCTTGTGAAATCTAGTAAGCCATTTAAGTTCCAGAAACATTCTACCCGAATCCGGTCTACCGTTTGTAAGGATCCGGATATCCGCTTACTACAGTAACTGCTACAGTGAACTATGTTTCAAAATTATAGTTTGACCCCAAAACTTTATAAAACTGTGATATGATCCAAAACGTTATAAAACTTTTTAAATAGGTCCAATTTCAGAATTTCTAAATATTGCGGTATTAATCCTAAAACTTTTTGAAATTAAGATATGACCTAAAATATGTGAAATTATAGAATGACCTAAAATATTTAAAGATTTTCAAATAGGTCCAAATCCGAAATTCAAAACAATATCAAAGGTTTTAAAATACATTCATTTTAGTCCAAAACACTTAATTCCATAACATCATTTTCTTATTATAAAAACACAATTCATAAATCTTTGTTTAATCAATACATGTGATTTGTTATCATCAAAATCAATATCTATAGCTATATAAGCTATCAATCTCTCCCTTTTTTATGATAACAAAACACATTACAAAAATTTAATCTAGTTATGAAAAGCTCCCCCTTAATCAATGCAAGGTTAAAAAAAAATTATTTGAAAATTATTTAAAAACAGACTCCCCCTGCATACATGCATACTCCCCCTGGATACATGCATATTTTTATAACACTTTTTATAACACATATTAAATTATTCTCCCCCTTTATCATAAAAAAGAATAAAAGAGTAAAAGAATAACAGAATAAGAGCTCCCCCTATCAATCATCAAAATCGTAATATAAGCACATTAGTTAAAAAATATCCATAAGCATAAGGAAATCCATATAATCCATAACAAATAATCAAAACAAATCCATATTATCCAAAACAAAACCATATCATCCAAAACAAATACATAATCCAAAAGCGTAATAACCATCCATATAGTCGAAAATAAAAGAACATAATGCAGTAAATGAAATGTAGGTGTGTCCAAATACAAGCATAAGCGACTACTGAGGTGGTGAGGATGGTGGTGATGGAGGTGGATACGGATATGGAATGCCGAACTGCTCAAAGAGAAGGCGCTGTCCATGAATGAGCTGCTGCTACTGCTGTTGAAACTCAGTCTGTTGCACTGAGAGTGTCCGCACCTCATCCATAAGCTGTTGAAGAGTAACATCTTCAGAAGTAGGAGGCTGAGGAGGTGATGAAGCGGATGCAGAGACACCAGGAGCGGAAGCAATCACGTGAGGATCTCGGCGTCTACGCTGCCCCCGAAATGAGAGTGAGAAAATGGGTAGCTGATCAGCTGGAACCACAACATTAAGTGGTCGATCATCACTTAGAGCAAGAAAGGTAAACTTGTTCTCAGTGTATTTGACCCAAGTGCCATTTTTTCACTCAAAGCCTAAGCCGAAAATAGCATCATCCCCAATACTCTTAGATGGTCTACACGACGGTTCTGTAATCGGTACATTAAAAAATTTTAGGATTTGGGTAATGAAATGACCATATGGAAGGGAGCGGGTAATCAACTTAGGTATACTGAGCATGTTTCGGACAATGGTATATCCTAAGTCGACTGGACGATATCTAAAAATACAATCAATCAAGGCAACATCCATATGAGAGACCTCATCCAAATGGCCTGATCTAGGAAGGACAATACTCTGAATAAAACGAGGTAATATCCGAGTTTGAAGACAAAGACATTGGGTGCGAAAATAGATAGTACAATCTTCATCGGAAAGGTCGATACGACGACATATATTCTTAACAGCATCAATATAAACATAGTCATCAATATCAGGAGGTTTCCTAACTGAAAAAATTTCTAGGCCATCATCGGAAGTTCCTAGAATGGAGTTCAACTCCGAATCATCAAACTCAATCAAAACTCCTCCAACTGTGGTGATTACTCGATTCTCTTTCTCCGTGGAATAATCCATATTCGAGTAAAACACTTTCACCAAGTCAGGATATACATTTTCCTCAAAAACAAGTGCATTAAGCCAACCAACATCTTCTAACAATTGCAATAAAGTTCTATTGATAATACTAAGATGATTTAACCAATCCGGTAAAACAAAAAAAGTTTGGAGTACCTCACGAGTCATGAACTGTTGGTGAAATCGTTTGGCTAGATGTTTCTTGTTCTGAAAGTGTGTGGACTCAAAATTGGATTGATTGGAGGTGCCCCTTACTTGTTGTGACCGGTTGGTTGGTTGAACCGGTTCTTTGCCTTTTCTTCAAACCGGCCGTGAGCTTGACATTGGGATTTTGATTGATTTGAAGTTGGAAAAGACAAAGATGATGAAGATTGAAAGTGATTTTGAGAAGCAATGTGGATAAAAAAAGGCTTGAGAGTGAGAAATTTAAGGAGAGAAAGTTCGGCTGAAAAACCTAGATTGAATTTTAGATCTAGAGATTGAGATGTTGAAAATGGAGTTTAAGGATGATTTTGAGTAAATGAAGTGATGGGGAATGATTTTCGTGACTCAATTTGATGCGAAAAAGGAAGAGGATGATGGGTTTTTGAGTGAGATAGAGTGTGGAACAAATGGTTTTTAGAGAGAAAGAGAGATCCGGTTGGCCGAATGAGAGGGAGAAGACGAACAATTTATATAGCTCTCGAATCTGGCTTGCCGGATGTCACTAACCGGCTAACCGGTTAGTGTCTAGAAGTAAAAAGGCCGAAAATGGCTTGCCGGATGTGTTTAACCGAAAATCCGGTTATGTTCCAGCAAGTCCTTCACTAGAATCCGGTTTTTCGGATATCACGAACCGGCTTGCCGGTTGGATCCAGAAGATAGCAAGTTAAAATCGGCTTACCAATTTCCCTAATCGGTTGGCCGAATGAATCCAGAATGCTGCCAAAGTGCAGCTCGAATATGGATTTTCAGATTTACATAACCGGCTATCCGGTTAAATCTAGTGAAGGCCATACGCGAATCCGGTTAGCCGGATTTAATAACCGATTTATCCGGATTGTTCCAGCAAGTAACAAACAAAATCCGGTTTTCCGAACTTTATAACCAGTTGACCGGTTCTTTCCAGAAAAATAGAGAACAAAAGTGGTATACCGATTTTCCAATCCGGTTGTCTGGAATATGTCCCGAGAGAGATCAATAAGAAAGCGGTTTTCCGGATGAGAGGAAGTGGAATATCGATTTAAACTAGGAAATCTTTTTATCTCTAATTGAATTTTGGCAAGCTCTTATACTTGTATTACACACACCATTTTATTTTTGGCTTTTAAAATTGATTAATTTTAAATCATTTTGAGATTTAAAACTTTTCAATAAGCCATTTAATGCATGAAACATAAAATCATAAAATTACAAGCATATCAAGCTATCTAATTCATGAAGCATAAATCCATATAATAACAAACATATCAAGCTATGTAGTAAAACATAAGTCAAGATGCAACATTCATCATTCCAAACTCATGCCTTATCTTTATAAAATGCTCTTCGCTAAGAGATTTTGTAAAGATATCCGCAAGTTGATTTTCAGTAGAAACAAATTTAATTACAACATCTCCTTTTTTAACATGATCTCTAAGGAAATGATATCTAATTTCTATATGCTTAGTCCTAGAATGTTGAATGGGATTCTTGGAAAGATTTATAGCACTTAGTATTGTCACACAAGATAGGTATTTGATCAAGTTTAATACCATAGTCTCTAAGGGTTTGTTTCATCCAAAAAATTTATGCACAACAACTACCTGCGGTAATATATTCTGCCTCGGTGGTTGATAGCGCAACCGAGTTTTGTTTCTTACTAAACCAAGAGACAAGTGAATGGCCTAGGAAGTGACATGTTCCACTAGTGCTTTTTCTATCAACCTTATATCCAGCAAAATCGGCATCCAAATAACACGTTAAGTCAATATGATTTCCCCTAGGATACCAAAGGCCAAGATTTATAGTGCCAATCAAATATCAAAAAATGCGTTTAACAACAAGCATGTGTGACTCTTTAGGACAAGATTGAAATCTAGCACACAAGCATACACTAAACATAATATCAAGCCTACTAGCAGTCAAGTAGAGTAAGGATCCGATCATACCTCGATATGTCTTGATATCAACTTCCTTACCTTTCTCATCTTTGTCCAGCTTGATGGTAGTACTCATTGTAGTGCTTTTTGCCCTTCCATTATCATAGCCAAATCTTTTGAGTAGATCTTTCACGTACTTGGCTTGATTTATGAAAATTCCTTCTTCGATTTGTTTGATTTGGAGTCCAAGGAAGTACTTCAACTCTCTCATCATACTCATCTCAAATTCTTTGCTCATACATGACGAAAAATCTTTACACAACAACTCATTAGTATAACCAAAAATAATATCATCAACATAAATTTGAACAATAAGTATATCTTGGTTCTTATGCTTAACAAATAAAGTTGTGTCCCCTTTTCCTATCGAAAAATCATTATCCAACAAGAAGTTTTTAAGCCTATCATACCAAGCTCTAGGTGCTTGTTTTAGTCCATACAAAGCCTTAGATAGCCTTCAATCTCTCTCTTGATTTATGTTTTCTTGTGTTTTTCTCTGTGGGTTTTCCCTTGGTGACGACTCTCTTTTCCTTTGTGTGTGTGCTCCTTTTATAGCCTAGAATTAGGGCAATCGGAAGTATAGGGAGCGCATCTTCCATTTTTGGAAACTCTAGATCGTAATCTTTAAGTTATATCACACCAAATCTTCTCTGTTAATGCTCCAAGATTGCTACAGCAATGGTGCTACAGCATGGTGCTCCAGCAACGGCTACTGCCTCTTACTTGTTTTAATTTATTTGTAGCCAAATTCTTTCATTGTTTTTACAAGTCTGTTGGGGTGGAATTCTTTCCTTGAAATTTGAGCTTCCAGTCACCTACAATTATGCATATTATCTAAATACAAATTATTCTAAAACAATGCAATTTATTAAAAATAAACTAAAATGAATATTCATGCAAAACATAACTAAAATGTAATAAAAACATGTCATTTACTCTTTAAGTGATTTTGATTTAAGTCTAAAAGTGTCATGCTAACTCTCATTATATAGAGTGATCACCCGCCTTTCTTCCTTTTCTAAAACAAGTGCATCTAACTCAGAGGGAATTGTTTTAACACTCTTTCTTCTAGATTCTTCATTCAAGGTTAATTTCCCGTTCGGCGCTGAATTATTCACTAACACCACTAATGTCTCCCAACTGTCAGGCAAAGAACTAAGAAACAATAATGCTTGTAATTCATCATCTAAAATAATTTTCATAGCAACCAACTGATCAGTTATACTGCACCCCTCTTTGTATTTTAAGTTAACAAGTCTTTTCCTCATATTTGCTTTATTTTGTGTCGTTGGCTGCTTATAAATCATCTCTAATTTTCTCTAAAGAACATCAGCCTTGGATTCCTTCATGACATCCAAAATCTAATAGTACCCACGATCGTTTGGTTTAATTGAGCTCATTTCTTATCATGTAAATCGACAGGCTAGCTTCTTCGCCTTCAATGGGCTCATGTAGGTCTTTCATGTACAACAAATCTTCCATCCTTAACTTTCAAATACCATAATTCCATGGTTTTAATGTAATCATGCATGCCGAGGACTTCTCCATCTCAACTCCGCAAGTAATAAGAAAAAACACAACCTGACGCTCTGATACTACTCTGTTGCGAAAGTGACTACCACAACTAGTTGTAAATTAAGCGGAAATAAAGTTTTTCCCTCTTTGTGTGATTAAAATAGAATGCGTACCATAAATAGACAGAAAAATAAACCAACAAAATCCAAATAAAAAACCAACCACAAGAGACAAATTTTTATGTGAAAAATCTAAAGCGAGAAAAAACACGGGACCATAGTCCGATACAATCTTCTACATATTAATGAGATTATGGCACAAATTCTTCTCTAGATATTATTAGATGCTAACAACATCAAGAATCTCAATATTCTTGACTTATAGTAACAACCTAATAAATGTCTCTCTAACAAGTGGGTATCTCAAATAATAGCCAACGAGAGAATAAAATAAAAATCAAGACCAGTAAGATTATAGAGGGTAATGCCTGAAACTTATCCTCAAAATTTGAGAGAAATCAGAGTTAATTTCGTCTTCCAATCGTCCAATCAAAGATTGAAAATCTTGTCCCCAAATTGTAACAGTCAGCCATTGTCTTCTTCTCTCTTTCGTCTTTTCCCACTCGTCTTTTGTGATTTCGTAATTTGGATTACCGCTTGCTTTTGTTCTTTATATAGCCAAATTTCATGGCAATTTTCAAATACTCTAACTTAATGAAACTTGGGCTTGTGCCACCCAAATGAGATGGACCCAACAAAATGGTTAATTAATTTGATCCATCAAATTTTCTTCAATTATATAATATGCTATTACAAATAAAGTGAATAATATATAAAGGACAATAAAAGGATGAACGTAGTAAAGTATACACAAAAGTGAGCACCATATAGAGTTCAATGTAGTAATCACATTTAGAGTTCAACTAAAATATAACAAAATATAACCAACAGATTATATTAAGTTCAACTATAATGTAACAAAATATACAATTTATTTACAAATGTTCCATGATAACATTTATATATATATATATTTCGTACAATTTAGTACAGATCTAGTAAACACCTACTCTATTTCAAACACAAACAAAATCATACTAGCATTACACATATTAAAAAAGAGAAATTATGCATCGTCCACTCGTTTTTCCAACTTTTTCAAAAATACACAAATATTTTTTTTCTTTTTTTGCTAGAATCAACTTGAAGTTACATTTCTTTTCACTCTTCCACTTCTGTTTGGAAACCATTAAGAAACCTAACGGGATATTGTTTAAATAAATTTTTTACCCTTAAATGTAAAAGATAAATTATCCACCGACCACCTTTTTTTTCGTATTGTTTAAAAAATGCACAATTTTTTTTCTGAACTCTACTTAAAATTATATTGTTTTGCACATATCCACCACTGTATCATTATAAAATAACATTTTACCCTTTTGATGTCAGCAAAGTTGACCAATGAAAAAAATGTTAACTTCAGGTGGAGCGCTGCAAAAAATAAATTGTATATTTTTGAAAAACGGATGGTCAGTGGATAATTTCCCATTAAAAAATTACAAAAATTTTTTATATAATATTAAATTTGAAATTAACATGATAACATTTACCTTCAGTTGATTAATCTCCTTATAGAAAGATAAGCTTTGTTGTTCCTCCCGTCTTGTTGTTCCTCCCATCTTATAACCATGATTTCATCAACCATTAATATATATCCCTTTACCACTAAGAAAAAATCTTGCCGAGCATGGTAGCTGAATGCAGTGCCTCTCTAATTTAATTTCTCTGAACTTGATAAGATAGTTGATACAGGTGAAAGGTTTAATGACCTTAACAAAGGTAGTGGGTTTTGTTTACTCTCATGGTGCATTTACTTTCTGAATTGATGAATCAGAATTCAAAATTAAAATCACTGACGGCATTTACTTCACAAAATAGAGGTAGAAATCAAAATCGGAATCGTTGGGCCCACCGAAGATTGATTCTCAAAAGGTGGGAATTAGTCGCCTTCTTCTTCTACTTCTTCATCTTTTGCTTCTCTTTCTTCCTTTTCTTCTTTTTCTCTTTCTCCTTCTTCTCATTCTTATGCTCCTTCTGCTTTTTTTTCTTCTCCTCATTTTCTTACTCATTTTTCTTCTTCTCATTCTCCTTCTTATTCTCTTTCTTCTTCTTCTTCTTCTTCTTCTTCTTCTCCTCCCCTCATCCTTTTCCTTTTTTTTTATTCTCCTTCTTCGTCTACTTTATCTTCTGCTTCTTTTTCTTCTATTTTTTTCTCATTCTTCTTATTCTTTTCCTTCTTCTGCTTATCCTTCTACTTTTCCTTTTTTTCTTCTTCTTTTTTTGCTTATTTTTCTGCTTCTTCTTCTTATTCTTATTCTTTTTCTTCTTTTAATTCTTCTGCTTCTTCTCCCTCTTTTTTCTTCTTATCCTCCTCCTTCTCCTTCTATTTTTTCTTTTCTTTCTCCTTCGTTTTCCTCTTCTTTTCATTCTTCTGCTTCTTCTTTTGCTTCTTTTTCTTTTTCTTCTTTTTTGTGGCTTGGTTACATTCTACTTATTGTATATAAAAATATTTTTTGAATGGAATTAACAAAAGTGTGCCACGAAGCCAAGGACTAGAGGTGGCAAAAATACTCCGGTCACTGCGGGCATCAGATCAGGGACCCAGATTTTATTAAAAAAAATTATAAAACATATATTATTTTAAATATTTATATTTATTTGATTCATTTATTATACATATATAAAGTTTTACACACTTAAAGTTTATATTTTCATGTCAAATTTTATTGAAATAAATTTAAAACTAAAATTACCAAAAAAAAATTATATACACATATAATATTAAAAAATATAAAATTCGGGTACCCAGATTAAAACCCAGCCCGGACCCGGACCCGGACCGGTTGCATCCGGACAGGGTCCGGTCATTGCAATACCCGGACCCAGCCCGGGGTTTTGCCGTCCCTACCAAGGACTTAATGCAAGGGAGGTGTACCATAAAATAACATAAATTATTTTTTTACCCATGTAATTAGTGGGTATTGGCTTTAAAGATTTTAAATAGTTACTTTAAATACGGAAGAGACAGAATATTCAATTAAAAATAAAAAATATAAAAAGTGGGAAACAAAAGCAATGGTAATTTTTTTAAAGAAAATAGAAATGGGTAAAATGAATTAGGAAATTGATGACTAGGGCTTAAAAAAAAAATTAAACACACGCTTTTGTGGCAGTTTTACGTTAAAATAAGAAATTCTTTGGTGAAAACCATTACCTATAATTCAGGAGCATTCTTGTTAAATCATCAAGAATTAATAACAAAATATGTAGAAGCGTCCCTGAATCTATAATGCTTAATTGCTCTCTGGAGTAATGTGGTTGGCTTTCCAGATCTACACGTTCTCATGGAGAATCCTTTAGTTTTCTCTGTGCTTTCTTTTTTATGATGGGTTGTCAGAAAGAATAAAATGATACTTGCGACTTGAGGACTATGACCACTTCTATAGACAACTTTTCATATTGTCTTTAGGTATTCTTATTTTAGCCCATCATAGAAATAAAACTTACTTTTAAGTCTCTACACATTAAAAGCATATACCCTATTAGATATATTAAAGCCCATAGTACCGTAAACATTAATAGATCACTTTTAATTAGACTTAACCTTATATGACAGTCTGCAATACATAATTATTCACATATAAGCCCAACGTTGGATTAATGATTCAACAATGCTAGATAAAAAACCAACAATCTCCCGCTTGAGTTATATGTGTAGCCTTTATAATTATGCATGGCAAAAAATAATTGTATGAGCTCAACCTTGTTGTCATTAGCAAAATGTATCTACAACTAAGTCGGTCCATCAATCATACCAACATAGGTCAAAACGGTCTTCGTTACAACTATTATTACTCGACCCATCAATGATCACTATGCTAATACAATTAAACAGCATGAATCATGGTGTGGATGTGCAGCATGGAAATTCCATGCAATGTGATCTTAATATGCCTATTTCTAACTAGTCTATCTTAAGCCTTACTGAGATCAACCATACTAAAATCAGACACTGAATACGTCAAAACTTTATTTCTGCAGAAACTTTAAATATCTATAAATTGAAATAATTGCAAAATGTCTATATTATAAAACAATCTAAAATCACAAACTCCCAATAAAACTGAATATCTTTTAATGACAAGACACCCATACGAGCAATGTGCTCATGACACATATTGGGTGGCAATCCCTAGGTAATCGGATCGACAATCATGGAGTTTGTACTGATATGCTCTAGACAACTGTCCACTCTGAAATCTTTTTTTAATAACTAGGAACTTTATGTCTATATACTTCAACTTCGTCGAGCTCTCGTTGTTATTGGAATACAACATTGTTGATTTATTGTCACAAAATAACTTAAGTAATCTATCAATACCATCTACTAGGCGCAGTGATAACTCTATGAAATCAGAGTTATAATGACATTTTTAGGCTTAAATCAAGACTATTTAGAGAGTAATTGATGTATTTTAGTGTACTTTAATGATAGTTTGCATTATATTCATTTTAGTTTAAGTTTAATAAAGTTTATGTGATTTTTGAATAATTGTATGCCTAAAACATATGTTTAACTGTAGGTCAATGGAAACTTGAAATTTATGTAAAATATGTTGTTGCAATGGACTTATAAAGAAGACAAATGAGCATGGCTATAGAAGAATTGGAGCAAGTCTGGAACAGTGAAGATGTTGTAACCATTGTTGTAGTAATCATTGCTGTAGAAATCCTCGAGCATTGACAGAGAAAAATCCGGGCAAGATATTCAGAATATTGAAATTTGCAGTTTCCTAATTTGAAGATGTGCGCCCTAAAGTTTCCAGTTACTCTAATTTGCGACTATAAAAAGAGGTGTACATGAAAAGAAAAAAGTGGAGGTCGTCGATCAAGATCAAAACAGAAAAGAGACAAAGAAGAATAGAATTCCCGAGGAGAAATCAAGGTTGCACAAGTAGGAGAAATTGCATAATCGATTGGAATTCGTTCTTCCTCATTCTTTTCTTGTTTATCTATTATTCATTGATCATGAAGATATATTCGATGGCTAGAACTTGGTTGTTTAATTTCTTTTCACAAGCTATAAACTAAATTTATTTGTGGTTGAGTGTTAAACTAGCTTGATGGTTAATTGACTGAATATAGATGTTGTTGCATGTTTGCTCTAACATTTTGCTTTGATAGTATTTATTTAAAGTTATTATTTCGGCTGACCACCCATTTAATGAGACAAGTTAGGAAAGAGTCACAAAAGAGACTATCTTAGTGGAACATATTAGAACAATACTCAGTCTTGGATTGAGTTTAACTTGAGTCCAAAAAGGGTCATGCTTAATCTAAGATTAGTGATGAACTAGATATGAGGATTCACCTTATAGGGTAAAAAGAACATAAACATATAATGCTATATCTTATGTTGACAAACTAGTCACTGTTAGGTTGCATAAAGATATAAGACACCCAACATGCCACCGCTGAGGATAACAAATGGTTTCTACCTAGTGCTGTAGCAGATACTGCAGCAACTGAGCTTAACATGAATAAAACAATCAACACCATCAAGAGAGTTTAATCACTCAACTACTCCATTTCTATTTATTTAACCTCTATGTTTAACGTGCACAATTTTATTCATTGCATTTTTAATTACTATGATTTTATTTTCCTTAAGTAGTTAGTTATGTTGTTGCATTGATTTAATTTAGAACATAGATTGCATTATTAAAATTATTGTAGCAAGTCTGATAACATCAATCCCTGTGGAGACGATCTTGAATACTCATCATTTTATTACTTTTTGTGTACACTTGCACATTGACACTATAGCAATTGAAGTAAAATCAACAACACGTAGCCCTTTGACAAAATTTCGTAGCCATATTCCGTGATTGGATGTCTCATAACATGCTATGAACTATGTTGTCATCGTAGAAGAGACTATAAAAGACTATTTAACACTCTTCTAAAAGATAGCACCTCCAGCTAGTAGATAGATGTAATCCGAAGTAGATTTCATATTATCTTGGTATCCAGTATAATCAGAGTCAGTATACCCAACAATTCAAGCTGATCTGACCTCTGATATGTGAGCATATCGTCTTTTGTTCCTGAAAGTATTACAAGACTTGTTTCGTTGCTTTTGAAGGGCTTACTAATATCTACCCAACATCCCAAAAACATACGCAATATCTCATCGCGTACAAACATGAGCATACATCAGACTTCCTACTGCTAAAGCATAAAGAATCTTCTTGCATTTTTTTCCTCAAAATCATTCTTAAGGCATTGATTGAGACTAAACTTATCTCCCTAACCCATAAAGATATCACCTAGTTTACAATCTTGCATACCATATCTCTTGAAAACCGTTTCGATATAGCTCTTTTGTGATAATCTAATAATATCACGGGAGCATTCCGGGTGCATATGTATGCTTAATACAAAAGAAGTGTCATCAAGATCTTTCATCTCAAAATTCTTAGTTAGAAATATCTTGGTGTCATGCAATAAGTCTATATCATTGCTGACAAGCAAAATGTCATAGACATATAAAACTAGAAAAATATACTTGCTCTTATAGAACTAATGGTATATGCAATCATCAACCAAATTCATCTTAAAACCAAGTGAGATGATCACTTAATGAAACTTGAAATACCATTGTCGATATGCTTGCTTGAGCCTATAGATGGATTTTCTACGTTTGTAGGTCATATTCTTTGGGTCTTCTTGCATAAAAGTTTTTGGCTATACTATCTAGATCGTCTCATCAATGTCACCATTAAGAAACATTTTCTTTACATCCAACTGATGTAGCTGAAGATTGAAATGTGCCACCAATGCTATTATAATCCTGAAAGAATTATTTAAAGAAACCAGAGAGAAAATCTCTTTATCGTCAATGCCTTCTCTCTGTGTCAAAGCCTTTGCCACAAGATGTGCCTTGTACCTCTCCACATTGTCTTTTGAATCCCTATTGGTCTTAAATATCCATTTATAACCAATAAGTTTCGTACCTTCTGGTAGTGAGACAAGATTCCATGCGTCATTTTCCTTCATGGACTTCATGTTCTCATTCATGGGATCAATCCACTTCTAAGAGTTAGAACTTTCCATGACTTGACGAAAATTGATCGAATCATCTTCCATCACTCTAACGTATACCTCAAATTCTTGGAGAAATACAATGTAATTGTTTGGCACTTGACTTCTCCTTTCTCAGTGGATCTCCTTAATGGCATTGGCTCTTGATATAGTATATTTTGTTCTTCTAGAATCATTTCTTTTATAGGGGTTCTCCAACATTGTCTTGATTTATTGTGTCTTGAACAAAGTCAAGAATGAAATCTTAATCAATGCTAATAACATCTATTTGAATATGAACATATTCTTATTCAAAGACAAAGTCCTTAACTGTATCTTCTGCTATAAGCTCAACATCCTTAAAGAACCAAATATTTCTCAACTCAAAAATTGATTTAGTTGTAGGATCCTAAAACACATATATCAAAATTTGTGAAAATCTAAGGGGTCGAGAATTTTGTTTGACACATGTCTCTCTATTCTCAGTCTAGAGATATGACCAATCTCTTGTACCATAACGCAGCTGAGTTCTCATTAGTTAATTTTCTTTTTAAACCTCGTGTACTTAATTACATGGATTCATTAAATGAAGCAATCATATCAATAAAGACTATCATCGCCTGATAAATAACCGAAACCAACTAATTTTGAATTATGAAACAAATTGAATTTTCCATTTCTAAATGAGCAAGAATGACCAGATTTGTCCAAAGTAGAAATGGAAATCAAATTTCATCTAAAAGATAGAACAATATGTTAGCCTCTATGGCTATAGATATTCATTTTGATGATAACAAATCACATGTATTGATTAAACAAAGATTTATGAATTGTGCTTTTTAAGAAAATGATGTTATGGAATTAAAGTATTTTGGACTAAAATAAAAGTATTTTAAAACCTTTGATATTGTTTTAAAATTTCAGATTTGGACCTATTTGAAACTATTTAAATATTTTGGGTCATTCTATAATTTCACCTAGTTTGGGTGAAATCATAATTTCAGAAAGACAAAGCATTATTTAGAAATTCTAAAATTGGACCTATTTGAAAGCTTTCATAACGTTTTGGGTCATAATACAGTTTTATAAAGTTTTGGGATCAAATTATAAATTTAAAAAATATTTCATCAGCGATTCTAACCTGGATATGGTAAACGGCAATCCAGATTTTGGGCATAAGCGGCAATCCAGATTTCAAAAGTGACTAATCGGATATGAAAAGCGGCATGCCAGATATTTTGAAATTTAAATTTTTGGCTTAACGGTAACATAAAAGCGGCTAACCGGATTCCATAAACAGTAAGCCGGTTATGACCAAAAAGTGCATAACGGCTAGTTTTTTAGCTCAAACTATATAAACTCAAATCCAATTCATTTTCAAGCTCTCTAGCAAGTATAAACAAAAAACACACGAGATATCTTGAGCTTTCAATTTGCAAATCACAAAACACATTGAATCATCTCTTGTTCTTCATTTTTGAATATCTACTCTTTGAGTGAGTTTTGTTGTAACTTTCATTTCTTCATCTTAATTGTAAGTATTTGAGTGTGTGAGACACTTAAGTGAAGAGATTGGGAGATAATCTCTTTGTTATAAAAGTTTATTGACACCTTGAAGTCAATTGTAAATGGTTGAAGCCTTGGAAATGCTCGGATAGTGAAATCCTCAAGGTTGGATTGCTTGGAGGTCTGGACGTAGGCGGGGATTGCCGAACCACGTAAAAATTCGTGTGTTTGTTTCTCTTCTCCCTTACTCATTTTTTATTGTATTTTTATTAAACTTATTGCTTTCAATTTTATTAAGAAGTTAGATTGTTTGTTGTGTGGTTTTGCTAGGATAATTTTTTAGAATACCAATTCACCCCCCTCTTGGGTTGCACACTTATATTTCACAATAAATATTTTATCAAGATCCAAATAAAATTCTGTCCTTAACAATAATCTTAATTTTTTGATTACTTCAACTTCAATTGTCTTGTTATTACCCACATAGATGTAACTTCACCATCATTGGGCCTTCAACAATTAAAGCAATCCTGAATAGACACACTGATGTGAGTTATTGCACCAGAATCTATCCACCACGTATGTCTAGGTATCGAAATTAAGTTAACTTTAGAACAAACCAAACCACGCTCTTTAGCTCCATTAAAGAAACAATTAGTGCCTTTTGGTTCATCCGATTTCTTTTATTGTTTCTTTTAAGGTGCTGTATTTGTAACTTTATTATCCTTCTTCATTTTCTTACTCTTGTCTTTGCCTTTAATTGAAATTAGGCTTGTTAAGAGCATACCAATTTTAGGCTTTTTATTCTTAATAAACCTCTATTCAAATTTTCTACAAGGAGCTCCTTAGTTGTCGTTACATTTTCAGACATTGATCCCCTAAATGCTTCCGGGATGGCCTTCTTCATGATCAAGGTACACATATGATTTCATCTCTCCCACTTTTGTATTTCCTTTTATCATTAGGGGTACTCTTATCTGCAAGAGGTATGGAGAATCAACCCTTAACACAAAATCAGGATCTATGATTGTGAGAACTATTAAAAGATTCTCTCGTCATTACTTGAAGTTAAGAGCCATTTAACATAGAATAGAATTGATGTTGGCAGTAATATTAGAAGCAGACATAATTGAACAAAGAATGATAAACAAACAAAACAAGCTCATATAAGTCATAAAACAAAAATAAATTCAAATAAAAGTAAATCCCATCTCAAGATATCGGACACTCCATTTTCACTTATTACACAAAAATAAAGACCTTGTGGGATGAATTGAAGATGTGTACCCCATATGTTCCTTGTACTTGTGGAGGGATGAAACATCTAAATGATAGAAATGAAAAAGTAAGGCTCGGCCAATTTCTTATGGGCTTGAATGAAATATATTCAGCTATCAGGGGGCAAATTATGTTGATGCAGCCTTTACCAACAGTCAAGAAAGCATATTATCTTCTCTGTGAGGAAGAAAAGCAACGAGGGCTAATTGAACACAAGGGAATATATCAGACTCATGCCATAAAAGTCAAAACTCAATCAAATTTTAAACAACAAGGATCTGATTCCCAACATCAGTCCAACTCCCGTTTGCCGAAGAAACCGCTCTTGCGCACTTACTGTGATGGCACCGCTCCTATAGTAGACAAATATTACTATTTGATTGGTTTTCCTGTTGGCCACAAGTTTCATGGAAATGATGTTCAACCACCAAAGCGAACCCGTAAATTTGCTACAAATCAAATAAGAACTGAATCCTCTCAAGCACCTATAAAGGTAGTCCAACATTTGATTCACCACTTCAATTTACTCCTGAAGAATTGTCACAAATTAAAGCCTTCTTCAGAAACAGTAAAAATCCTCTTCATGCAAATTATCCAGGTATCTCTATTCTTTTTTGTTCATCATCAACCTTGCAAAATTTTAATTCAATGAATTGGATCATTGATAGTGGTGCTACAAATCATATAGCCACTTCAGTCACATGTAAAACCTCTCCTCCTATTACTTCTCAAGTCTCTTTAACAAATGGCTCTCATGCTAAAATTACAAGTATTGGGTTAGCTCATCTGTCAAACAACTTATATGTTAAAGATGTTCTATGTGTACCTTCTTTTCATGTGAATCTTCTCTCTATTAGTCAACTCACATCAACTTTAAATTGTTCCATTCACTTTTTCTCTACCTTTTGTGTATTGCAGGACCTAGCTACGAAGAGGATGATTGGCCTGGGGAACCAGTATAAAGGATTGTACTATCTTGAGCCACATTCTGAGTTGTTATCTTCACCACCAAAATCTTATCAAGTTTCCTCTCCATCTGCCATCACTTGGCATCAACGAATGGGACACCCTTCCAAAGCACCATCTCGACTTTTGTCACAAAAATTTCCTTATTTTATGTTTGATTCACAGCATTCATGTGAAAATTTTCCTTTGGCAAAGCAAACTAGATTATCTTTTTCTTCCAATTCAATTCAAAGCATGCATTCACACAAGTGCACATTATTTTTTTGGGTCCTCATCGAATTGCAACTCACACAGGTGCACGTTATTTTTTGACAATTGTTGATGATTGCAGTCGATTTACTTGGATTTTTCTTATGAAATTCAAATATGAAACTCAAGGTTTACTAAAATCCTTTATTACATTTGTTAACACTCAATTCAATTGTCAAATTAAATGTGTACGAATTGATAATGGCTCAGAGTTCACTTCCATGAAATCTTTTTTTTTCTAGCCTTGGCATCTTGCTTCAAACCTCTTGTCCTTATACACCACAACAAAATGGTGTTGTGGAATGCAAACATCGTCATCTTCTCAATGTAAATAGAGCTTTACGATTTCAAGCCCATTTACCATTGAATTTTGGGGGGAAAGCTTACTTACTGCCACTTATCTCATCAATCGACCCCTACCCCAGTGTTACACAATAAATCACCATACGAAATATTATACAACAAACCGCCCACTTACACACATTTACGGGTTTTCGGTTGTCTTTGTTACGCCACCAATTTTCAACCTTTAACCAAATTCGCACCACGTGCTCGTAAGTGTATTTTTGTAGGTTATCCATCTAGTCAAAAAGCTTATCAAGTTTATGATCTTGATACTAGACAATTTTTCTCAAGTTGTGATGTAATTTTTCATGAGAATATTTTTCCTTTTTCCACTTCCAATCTTAATACTCAATTGAATACTTCTCACATGCCTTTATCTAACTTCGATCCAAATCTCACCTCATTTTCACTTACACCACCTAATAATTCCTCTACAGAGCCTACACAAAATCTACAATCTTCTACACCTAACATCGACATTTCCTCTCCCAATATATCCATTTCTCATCCACCATATTTATCACCCACATCTTCTTCATCAAACTCAAATTTGCCTACCCCTGTTTTTCGTCGTAGCAATCGTCTTTGACATCCTTCTGTGTTGTTACGTGACTTTCATTGTGGTCAGGCTGGTACACAATTATGCACTTCTACTACATGCTTCTCATCCTCTTCTAAGAAAAGTACTAAATATCCTTTAGCAAACTTTATTTCTTATAACTCATTATCTTCTTCTCATCAAGCTTTTGTTAACACCATTTCAAGTGTTGTTGAGCCTACCACATATGCCCAAGCAGTATAGATCCAAAATGGCGTGAGGCCATGAACCATGAGCTCACTGCTCTTGAAAATAAAAAAAACATAGTCATTGGTTCCTCTTCCCTTAGGCCAACGACCCATTGGCAGCAAGTGGGTCTTTCGCATCAAGTATAATTCTAACGGCACAGTCGAACGGTATAAAGCCCGCTTGGTAGCAAAGGGATTCACTAAAAAAGAATGATTGGATTGTTATGAAACTTTTGCTACAGTTGCCAAGTTAACCACTGTAAGATGTCTTTTTGCTTTAGCTGCAATTCACAATTGGCCATTATTCATGGTGACTTGGACGAAGAAGTATACATGATGCTTTTCTTCATGGCGACTTGGACGAAGAAGTATACATGACTCCACCACCAGGTCTGTGTCGACCGGAGGAGAAACTTGTATGTCACCTACACAAGTCACTCTATGGACTTAAACAAGCACCCCGAAATTGGTTTTCTAAATTCTCTGAGGCTATTAAAGTAACTAGATTTACTCAATCACTTTATGATCACTCATTGTTTGTGCGAGTAAAGGACTCATCAATAACATCAGTTCTCATTTACGTGGATGATATGGTTATCACAGGGAATGATGAACAAGCTATTCAAGATCTCAAACTCTTTCACTCAAACTCTTTCTTCATCGACAATTTTATATCAAGGATCTTGGTTATCTCAAGTACTTTCTTGGTTTGGAAGTGGCAAGATCCAAAACCGGGATTGTCATATCTCAACGTAAATATACATTGAAGATTTTAGAAGATGTCGGATTCCTTGGGGTTCAACCAGTTGATTTTCCTATGGAAAAAATCTGAAACTTTCATATTCTAAAGGTGATTTGTTAAATAATCCTTCCCATTATAGAAGATTGGTAGGTCGGTTAATTTATCTTACAATTACTAGACCAGATATTACATATTCTGTAAACATTCTAAGTCAATTTATGCATGCTCCAAGAAAGCCTCATTGGGATGCTGCTCTTCGCGTTGTGAGATATTTGAAAAAGGGTCCAGGATTTGGATTGTTATTCTCCTCCAATAGCTCCCTGTTTCTAAAGGCATATTGTGACACTAATTGGGCTAACTGTCCTATGATAAGGAGATTAACTTCGGGTTACTGTGCATTTCTTGGAGACTCTTTAATCTCTTGGAAAACGAATAAGCAAACAACTGTTTCCAGATCATCTTTCGAAGCCGAGTACAGATCCATGGTTGCTGCAACTTGTGAACTCACTTGGCTCCGATACTTATTTAACGATCTGCAAGTTTCTTTGGGACCAATCCGATTGTTTTGTGATAACCAAGCAGCTCTTCACATCGCTGCAAATCCTGTGTACCATGAATGCACGAAACATATCGAGCTTGACTGCCATGTTGTGAGAGAAAAAATTCAAGCAAGTCAGATTGTCACTAGATTTGTTCCTTCATCCTTTCAGCTAGCTAACGTCTTTACAAAAGCTTTAGAAGGAAACATCTTCAAGAGTTTAATCAGCAAGTTGAACATTCTTGACTTACATGCTCCAACTTGAGGGGGGATGTTAAGATTGGTTTCCCTTAATTTATGTGATTGATTTGTCTCTTTTGACTTTCTGTATTTATTTTATTTGCAATCCCTTTGCCATAGGAATTAGATATTAGATTTATTCATTACCTTATATAGCTTATTAGCCCTGTTATATATTCATGTAATAACTTCCTGTAAAGAAAGGAAATGGGGAATCTTCTCCACTTTTTCAAACCACGTAAAAATCTCTGTATTTGATTCTCTATTTTCTTAAATCCTTATTTTTAATTGTTTTAATTTTCTATTATTGCTTTGAATTTTTTTCATATTTGCATTATTTTTATTCAAGCATTGCACAATTTTTAGAAACTCAATTCACCTCCCCTCTTGGGTTGCATACCTAATATTTCAAGATTCATATGAACGTTGAACAATAATTGTTGGAGAAAATAACTAAATGGTGTTAGGGAACTTTAATCATACCTAAGATCTTGCAAGTAAAAATATCAAATAAAAAATAAATAGAAAACAAATGAAGAATAAAATCAATCATATAATACAAGAATATTTGTGGGAAACTCCTAGACTAGAGAAAAACCATAGCCACCAAGGACGATGAGAGAAAAATTCACTATATGAAAAAAAAAAATTACAATCACTCTAGTAATTTCCTCACACCTAATACTCCCAATAACATCAAATCTCTCAATAGACATATTTGTTTTTCTCACATCAGAAAATATCCACTTGCAGAGAAACTTATTGTTGTGTTATAATAGTGATTATTTCTTATAGAGAGATTATTTCTTTTCTTACAATAGTTGTTTTGCTCTTCAAATAAGTTAATTTTCAAAGAAAAAAATATTTATTCCTTAAATAAGAATCTTCTAAAATAAGAAAATATTCTTGAAAATCTTTATTAAAAAATGAGACATATTTCTTAATGAATGGTAGAAGCACCAATAATCATCTTTATTATTCAGGGTAAAATCAGTATTTTTAATTTTTTATTTGACCAGATTATGAAAAATACTCCAAATATTGAACTTTCCATTCTCATTTAAATGAAATAACGAATATCGATTTGTTCTTTGTGTATAAAAAATAAGGAAAAATATATGCATAAGATTGCTTTCGACCTAATGTACAAAATGGTAATAGCTATGAGCTGATTCAACTAAAGGTGTTACCGTAAATAAAATGTGAAGTATAATGAAAATTATTAGAACCTGAGCTCTTTGCCATATTCTTGATAAACAAGCAACTCTTGGACAACAAACTTGTAAAATAAAATCTCAAGTTAATAGAAGAGCTTTGTGAACCACGAAAACTCTACTGGACTGAGCATTATATAAGGATAGTGCGCAAGTACAACAATCACATGTCTTGCAATTTGAGTGGGTCCGGAGGAGATTTTCCCTTCCCTTTGTGTTTTTATTATTATTTTTTTCGCTTCAATGGCTGCTAGCATTGTTACCGTCACTCAAGGCTGTAACTGAGTGTTCCATCACAACTCACTATAGTAGTGACACTTGAGATTCGCATTAGATATTCTGATTAAGAGTCCGTACGGGCGTTTGGGAGTATGGTAAGATAGTTGTACTGTTAAAATTTAGTTATTAAGATATTTGATAACATTTATATCTGAGTTTTGAAATCTTAATAATTTTTTTTCTCAACTTCTACTCCACAGTTATAATTTTTATTTCACAACAACTGTAACTTAAAAAATACAATACCTCACTCTCAAATACACTCTAAATAATTTGATGGTTGTAGTAATTTTTTAATATTAGACAATTTTTTTGTTAGTTCTTTTGCACACCATCACTTCTAAAACCGCGAGCAATTAACTGAAGACTTCTTAAAGTCAAGCTGACTGGACTCTGAAGTTTAATCAAGTTGCAAGATGGTGGTGGAATCATAATGAGAGTTGAATTAATGCTAAGGCTAATAGTACGAGCTTCCTTTTAACGGGGTTGATGTAAATCAGTTCCAATGGCAACTCCAAATTAATGATATTGATTGTTTAGCAATGTTACCGAGTCACATGTTATTGCTTCCACTTATCATCATCTCTAACCTATGTTCATTAAACGACACGTGTTTATTCTTTATGAAAACTACTTTCAGATGCATTTCTTTTGTTTGCCCTTTCTTCGTCGTTTGGCTAATAAAAACTCGTATAAACTAATCGGGATTGGTAAATTTCGATCCCTTCTTATCAATTATTTGGGATTTATACCTTGTCGAATGTGGTTTCGCTGACACAATCATACAGACTAGGTGTCTCGTGTCCTTATCGATTCAATTTTTGATCGCTGCATTGGATTCATAATTTATTCAAATTATGTTACGAGTTTTTTGCATTTTAATTTGCTCATTACGAATCGAATAAGCTTTTTTAATTTACGCCTGACTCTCATATCGTAATTAAAAGATTTTGCAGACAATAAACCAATTATTGGAAATATAATTAATGACAAAATGTTATTAATACTGAAATCTGAATGGAGGAATTTTGTACGATAACGGTATTTGATATCTTGGACAATAATGTGTCTTGTTTATAAAAATCGCCATGTACAGACTAAGGATTTCAAGGTGAGTATCAAACTGAAGTGATGCTTTTAACACCGATAATTCTATATAACACGAAAACCCATCTAAATATGAACTTAAATTTAAGGATAAATTTAGTGTAAATTAAATATCTACATATGTTCTAGTGACATAAAAAAGGATAAATAGATATAATTTGTCCTTCAACATAAATTGAGTAGAAAAATGTTTTATCTGGATATTTAAGGTTTAAAAGTAGTACTCATCAACTTTTTAATGTAATTAATTTCTAAGATATATTCGTGGGATTCTATTAGCAGTTCGGAGGTGTGCTAATAGTCTGATTATTACAATCCAATCTATATACAGTTGGCCCTGCGAGCCTGTTTCTGTATGCAAGTAATTAATTCTTACCTAATATGCTTTTCGGTTCATACCGAGAGGTCTCCTGTTAGAGCGATGACGAGCTTAAAACATAAGCTTAATTTTCCTCCATGTTGCTTGGGGAGAAATTAATCGATGAAAGAAGCATTATTGAACGCCGAAAATGAAGTTCTTTGCTGCCATGAAAACAGGTTAGTTGTAAGGTTCGAAGGAGATTTTACACAGCTAAATTTAAGAGCAAAAGAGCACTACAAACCCTATAGGAAACGTTTGAGGAGGGTATCCAACTGCATAATTTCAGTGTCAACTTTATTAATAGTTTGTTATTATATATTGAACTTTGCCAACCTACCATTAGAGTAAATGGCTTCTGTTCAGATCCTTTCAATTCAATTGTTACTTTATTACGCGCATCGACATAAACAGATGTTGGGCTTTATTTTTTCATCTTTGTCAGTATAAATTAATGGTTAGAGATATTTTCTTTGAAAATAACCCCAACTCTTATTTTGTGTTATGGATTATATAAAACATGAACTGCTCGTTGTTTTTGATATGTAGACTGATAAAATTGTTGTGCTTTGAATGTTGATTTTGACTTAATATCATAGATGTATACGTAATGATGAGTGTAGAACTTAAAATCTTTGTTGTTGGGAACATTACAAGAAAATAAGTAATAAATAACGGACAATTTATGATAGATTATAGGTATATTATAAAATTACGATAGAATTATGATAGAATTTTAAATTTATCATAGATTTATGACGGACTTCCGATAGAAATATTTACTATCATGTATTTATGACGATTTTATGATAAGATTATTTTTTATCATGAAATTATGATAAAATTGTGATAAAAATTTATTCTATCAAAAAAGTATGATAGAAAAATGATTTTGACCACATTTGACCCAAATTTAATGTATTATTTCATTTAAAAAATAAAAGATGTGTTTTAATAATTAAAAAAAATGCCACCAAAACGCTACCGTTTTAGCAACTTAAAGCTTTCTTTCTTTTTTCTAAGTGTTAAATGTTATAATGCCACTTAGAAATCAAAATCCCTAAACGCTACTTCTCTTCCTCCTTCTCGCCATTCACAAACCCTCTGTCTGAAACCCTTATTCTTGCCGTCCTTCTACTGTTCACAACTGTCGTTGCCATCATACTTGATTTCTTCTTGCTTAGTTTCACTTTGGCCTCTAATACCATTTGTCTCCTTCACTTTGTTTCAAGTTTTCCTAATTAAACCATCGTCTCTTCATTTTGAAACCGTACGTCACTGCCATCGCTCGCTGGTCCCCTGATCATCATCAGTTCCCCGGAATGGACGTTGACTTCTCCCTCCTCCCTGCCACCACCACTGTCCGTTCCTCCTCCTCCTCCGGTGGTTGCACTGATATTCTTGGCCGGAGTAACACCCCTTCCTTCTCTTATTTCAAAGACTGGAAGTTTGATTACTGAGCCGATCTAAAAGCCAAGGTGAGCCTTTTTCTTGTCATTTTCGTTTGGTTTGATTCATACCCTTTATGGGTTTTTGAAGATTAAATCTTTGATGGGTTTCTTTTTTATTTTTGTATTTATTATATAGTGGACACATTATTTTGTTATTTGTTTTTTTTCCTTTTTGTTTTTCTTTGTCTGGCATAAGTTATTTTCCTAAATTTTTGGATGATTGTAATTAGTTGGTCTGTTTCAGTTTTTGGATCTTGCTTGTTGAATATTCAAAGTTGCGTTTTTCTTTCTTTTTTGTTTTGGTTGACGAAATTTGATTATGTTTCACTTCTGTGATTAAGTTAAGTTTCTTGTATTAGCTTTATTTACTCCATAATTTCTTTTTTACTAAGTATTTGCAAATGAATATTCCATTTTACTTTCACTATTATATTTTATTTTTACTCTTTTTAACATTTAGTCAATTATTCTCATCTATGGAGTTTTAAACGTTGGTATGTGCTTAAGCACTAAATGCAGATGTGGAATGGAAGTGTGCTGATGTACAACATATTTTAATGATATACCTCATATATGAAACATAATTTTCTAAGGAAATTCTTAAATTTACTTGTAGAATGAGTTATGATTCATAAATCTGGAGTACGTAGTAATTGATGTCCCTGAATGTAATGGAATTCAATAGAAATTACACTGCAGGCTGAGGAGTTTTTAAATCAGGCTGTGATCAATGACGTTACTCTGTTTTTTTTTCCCACTCAATAGAGAAATTTAGAATCTGTTTCTTTTGGATCATTTTAAATTTGCTAAATTTCAGGTATTGGCACCAATTCATGTACTCTTCCTATTGGTTTGACCTTGTCTAGATATGTATTACAACAAGCACTTTTGCTGGCCTTGAATAGACCATATGCAGGACCACAAGGTTATTGGTATTTCTAATTTTTTCCTTTTTGTGGAGGGGAAGGCTACCTCTCCTGCTGTATCCAAAGTCTTTGAGTCAATTTCGGTGAGATCTGCTTCCTCAATTGCTTGTAATAATTAGGACGTTTCACTTTTGTTTTTCAAATATCCACAGCCGTGAACTATAACTTATATGTTTGCAGGGGGTAAAGGTTATATACAGAACAAGAGAACTAGAGGAACAACAAGTCAAAAGGTCAGTATATACTCATATTTGATTTAAATGGTCAATGTTGATGGAGATTATTTATTTTTATTTTTAATGATGCATAGTTTTATCCAATTTCTAATTGTTTCAACTAAGATGTGACACACTTTGTTTTGAGTTTCTTATGTGCATACACAGAGTTTTAAAACTATGATGTAAATGTGAAGAGTTTATGGCATGGGGTTGGGGGTGAGGGGTTTAAATTTTGTTGCAAGGTCATTCAGTTTTGTTTGTTTATTACCTGAGATAGCTGCTGTAAGACGTACCTAGCAATATTGATATGGTAGTCTTCCTTAATTATGTGAGTGGATCAGTACTTATTACACGAATAAAATCCCATTAGTATATTTTGGTGCAAAAAGAATTTCACTCTTTATTTTGATGGTCCCTTTGCATTGTCACGTTGACATGAACTATAATCATGCAATATAATTTGTTTCAGGAGAGTAGTATTGGGTGAGATGATATCAGCGAGCCTTTCATTGAGGTAGGATCTCTCTTTTGGTTGCTTCCCATGCTTTTGGCTAGGTAAACAGATAAATCAATGTAATATCAATCATTGTAGGCTTGTTTATTAAAGGCTTCACAAGTTTTTTCTAATATGATTATCATTTGGAACTTTTCTAGACACTCTTGGATGGTTGCATCTTAACACGAGCACACAACATTCCTAACTGTTGATTTATCATGTTGTCACATGTCTCGATGTTTAAGAAGAACTTGACCATCTTCCTAAAGATGTTTACTTTGGAAACTATAGGGAAGCAGCCTGTAATAATCTGCAGTTGCAGCATAAAAATAGTACTGGGTATATAGCTGGAATTATAATGCTGTTGGAAGATGGTGGGTTGCTAGGTATGAGTTAGAGTGTTGATGGGTATGTGGTAGTTGGAGTATTGCCATTGGAAGAGGGTAGTATTGCTGCTGGAAGTCTTGCTATTGGAGTATTTCCATTAATCTTTGGGAGTTTTGCTGGGTAACTTGGCTTGGTGGCTGGAATTTGAATTGCTTTTCTTGAAGTTTAATTGGAATTTAACTATTGTTTTATATTTTTTTATGGTTCTTTTTAATTTGAGATGTTTTATTATGTATTGGTGGTGATGACATTGGATATATAATATATGTATTTATTTTGAAATTAATTTGTTGGATTGAATGGATGTTAATTAATATTATTTGTTTTTAGTTTTTTTGACAATATTCATTTTTATTTATTAATTAAATTTGTAAACAAGAATTCCTAAATAAATTATAATCATAATATAATTTTTTTAAAAAAATATATAACTTTATGACGGGAAATACCCATCATAAAGCCTGTCATAAAAAATGTCTTGCCAAAATTGAATAATAAATTTACAAATGACAATTTAATTTTCCGCCAAAAATTAAAAAAAAAATGGGCCAAACATTTAAATAAATTTTAAATTTTGAATTAATTATTTTTTTACATTAAAATATTATGTGATGGATATATGACTATAAAATGCCATCATGAATTCATGACGGAAAATATTCTGTTATAAATTAATGGAAGTGATATAGATAATGGATCAACTGTATGTCATGCACCACCTTTTATAACAGTTATTTGCCGTTATCTATTGTTTATTTTCTTGTAGTGGAAATGTCAGTAGCAAAGTAGCATTATAACTTGTAATTCTGTATCCTTGATTATCGTTTCCTATTTTAGGTGGATATAACAGGAGTATCTGTATTGGATATCACAGGAGTATCTGTATTAATTATTATTACGGATAGATGAGAAAAGAAGACAAACATTATTTCCAAGACAGGACGCAAAAACGTAAAATCAGAAGGTCACTCATGAGTCTATAAATTATATGGAAGGCTGTTTAGAGAGTTCTAACACTCAGCTAGACGATGCAAGAAAGTTGAAGTCAGCAAAACCTTGTGATCAAACTGTGGGAGAAGCAGATCCAAAGAAATGCAAATCCTTCACAACACTCTCTTGGACCTGTGACTTGGGGCGATCCTGATGGTGCAGATATAGCTTTCAATGGTACAGATTATTCTTACGCCGAATAGAAAGCAATGTCAGCCAAGAGAATTTACCAGAATCAATATCAGCCAAGACCGCACCAGATGTAAGAGTATTGTCCACTAAATTTCAAGCTCCTGATGGTTATAATGAGAATGACCGATTTCGGAACACAAGTGATAATGACAATGAATTGGAAAGGTACGAGTAAGATGACTCCATCAACACATTTGATGACATATTCTTTGCGGATAAGCGCATAATATATACATATTTAACCCTTAATTATATAATTATATATTTGCTGGTTAATTTTATTTATTACTTTTAGTTAATTAAATTATTTTATTGAACAGAGAAATAATTGGAGATTATGGATAAAAAGTGCAAAGTAGAACTATTTGGGACCATTGAAGATTAATTGGTTTTGGGAGCAACTGGGCCAATTTACACGTGGTACTCATATGTTTTTTAATGATTATGATTCTTGTTTCACATGATTGATTGAATAATTATCTTTTCATCTTTAATATCATGTATTCTTCATAGTTAAGAGATTATTTGATTAAATCTAAACTTGGTAAAATAATGATTAATGTGATTATCTTTGATTATTTGTTTTTCAATAAATTGGATATATGAAATGCTTAGGAAACTTTGATTATTTGTTTTTTTAATAGGATAAAATATAATGCTTAGAAATCCTATCTTGAAGGAAAAAAGAACCTACATTGGATTTAATTACTTGGGTTTAAGTGTTAAATTCATGTGATGACATAGATTAATTCAAGTTGACACTATAAAATTGGGGATTAATGACAATTAGATAATTGTAAGTTGAATAGTGATGGATTATGAGACTTTGGTAACCTTTGTCTTAATGAAATCTCCTTTGCTTTTTTTTTTTTAGTTTAATTAGTTTAATTTCTCATAAAACTTAATTTTCTTAGCTAGGTTAGGATTAATATTGATTTAAATTTAAATTAGACTTTTCAATTTATATTAATACCTATGAGTTTGATCTCTTTACCACTATTCTCCTTCTAAAGATTCGTGCGCTTATAAGTATACTAAAATTTTGAATAGCAAGGTTTTGGCGCCGTTAATGAGGATTGTGCAAGAAAGTTAGTTTAATTTAGGTTGATTTGATTCTTCTACTAGTTATAATTTAGATTGTCCTTTATTATTAAAAAAAAAAGAGAAAAATTAGAATTAGATTTTATTCATTGTCTAATTGTTTGATCCCTTTTATTTTAAATTTTGTTTATTTTCATTACTATTAGTTTATTTACTTCTTTATTTTTCTAGTTTTAAGAAAACTTACTTTTTTAGTTTAGGTTGCTCTAGATTTTAGGACAAAACGTAAGGTAAAATAACTTAGCAACTCTTTTTTCAAGACACCAATTATTTGCACACACACACTCCCTTTAATTTGTTTTTCTTGTTTAATTTGCATTCGACATTCTGCATCAAAATTTTAGTAAGGGCAATCACCCCAATAAGATAAAAATTGGATTTCGTCACCAATTTCTTGCCCATAGGTTAAAAAGCTCTTGCATCTCTCAACCTAAGCCGTAAATTAAATTTAAAAGCAATTAGAAATTGATCTAGGGTTTCACCCTCATAAGACCTGTGGAAAAGATCCTATTGTTAGTCACTTCACCTTACAAAAGATATGCAAAATGCCATTGAAAGGCATAGATGAAAAAGCCTAAAGATTCTGATGTGGAGTCATGTATTGCACATCTTTAGGTGATGACAAGGGTCAACCCCTCTTTCTACTATGATTACGCAATTGATTAAAAGAACATATTGGGTGACATTTTTTAGTGTAACGAGGGTTCAAGGGTATACTATGAATTATTTGGAGATGTTTTAGCCTCTGATGCAACTTATCGAACTAATGCTTACCGCAACCTTTGTTATTATTGTAGGCATTAACTACCATATGAAGACAAACATCTTTGTGTTTGCCCTCTTAAAATTAGAAACAGAGTACACCTATACTTGGTTGTTGGAGACTTTTTTGGAAGCAATTAATGGAAAGCACCCTTTGATAGTCATCACCAAGGGACACAAAGAATGAAAAATGTTGTATCAACAAAATTTCCCGACTTTCTAGCACATTGAAGAAGCACACAAGCAAACATACGAAACATATAGTTTTACAGCTGAATTCAAGGCATGCATGTTGTACTCTTATAACGAGGAAGATTTTCATGCAAAATAGGAAAGAATGGTTTATAAGCATAAAGTTGAGAATTATGAAGGGGTTAAAAAGATGAACCTTAATATATATTTTTAAGCCGAGGCTTACCTATTAGGAAACTTTTTCAAAAGGATGAGGAACACCCAAAAATGTGAGGGCTTGCATGTTTACCAAAACCAATATGTGAGTATTAAACAAAGATTGATCTTTTTTTTTTTTTTTTGGAGCAAATGGCTTGTTGGATGGACTCGAAAACGAGAAATAAGGTGAGAGGATGATTATGATAGTTATGATGGGAAGCCTACATTGACCATGCACCTATCAAAGTATGACGAGCAAATTGGTCAAATTTACATGATCACAATATTTCAGGAGATCTAGAATAAAATAAGTAAGGAGGCAAGCTTTTTGTAAAACGGTTTGTGTCAGAGATTAGCACTAGGACTTAAGCCATAAGAGAGTACTATAAGCCAAAATAAAGAGTGGAAGGTAGTTTTCCATCAACCTAGTCAGCTAGCATCGTATGTTTGTAAGCTCTTTTGAGAGTAAGTGAATACCTTATTCTCATTCTTTTGTAGTGTTAAAGGCAGAAGATGTGCCATCCATACCAAAAATGTATGCAGTTATTTCGTTGGACAAAACAGGCAAAAGTTAATGTGTCACTTCATGATATTGGTCATTCAGCCCACACTACATGAGCAAACAAGCAAGAATAGTAGGGGTGTTCAGAATCCAATTCGATCGGCTCAATCTGTCCGATCCGCTGAATCTGATCCGCATAAATTCGATCCGTGGATTGGTGGATTGGATATGGATTGAAAATTTAAAAATCCGCAGTCGATGGATTGGATATGGATTTACTTCTGTAAATCCGCAGAAATCCGTGAATCTGCAATAAGAAGGAAATAGGATCGAAGGATGGATGTGATTTCGTTGAAACACTATTGATTACTTAAATAAAATAATTGGATCGTGGTTGGTTTCTTTTAATTGGTTTTACCGAGTTTGGTTATGGAGTTCTTTGGAACATACAATGATCAAACAATTTTGAACGCGGTTGGTCAAATTTTAGATTTGATATGGTACGTAGCGTTGTTATCTGAGGAATCGCTCCGGCTTAACTATTTTAAAGCCGATCTTTAATAGCGCTTTGGACCAGTAGCCCGCATCCTCGAGTGTCCAGCTGATATACCAAATCAATTTTGATTTACCAAATATAAATTAGGTTGCTTTAAACGTGGTTGGTTAATTTTAATGCTTTACCAAGTAATTATTAGGTTCTTTTAGCAAGCCTAGCAACACATTCATCTAAAAGCTTGGGTACAAACACAGTACCAGATCCGGTTCCCGGAAATGGTGCTCTGAAGGAATGGAGGGAGGAGAGAAGATTTACAACTGAGGATCGAGATCCGGTCTCTTTGCCTCAGAGGAATGTACAGATTTTATGGCAGATCTGATAAAAACCAGTCTGCAAGCATGCTTTAAAAATAAATTGCGGAAATTTAAATGTACATAAAATTAAATTGCAGGAAAGTAAATTGCAGAAATTTAAAGTGCGGAAAATAAACTTGCTTTGAAATTAAATTTGGATAATTACATTTGCTTTGGATCTGATAGCTTTAAAGGATTACAAGAGAGAATCCAGAAAAATTCTGAAGACAAGGAACTTAACCAATTGTGGAAAATTCCTTGAATACAGAAAACTTCTTTTTTCTCGAGAGAGAGAGAGAGAGAGAGAAGAGAAGAGAAGAGAGGGAGAATTCTAGAGAGAAGGGAGAGAAGAGAGAAGTGAGGTTTCGAAAATCTGAGGAGTCTTTAGGCTTCCTCCAGATTAAATACATAGATCTTTGAACTTGTGATTTTAAGTGCATAAGTGGAAATCAGTAGAGGCTTCAAGTGCACATCTTTGGAAATCGATCAGACTTTGTACGAATGGTATACAAGATACAAGATACAAAATACAAAATACAAAATACGGGTGAAGAGACATGTGCGCTCTCACTTGTGTCCAGAGGACCACCCGAAAATAAAATTATTTTTTTTTTTAAGTACAAAAATGTACATACATTGAAATAAATAAAACTTTGATTTGGCTTTAATACATCTTTAATGCTTTATAGGAGAGAAAATGCCGAAGCAGTCATCTTCATTTTCATCACCAAGAGAAATAAAAGGCTCATCATCTCCAGTGGTGCTTGAGGAGGAACTTGCAACGGACGTTTCAGACCTTGTGGCGAGAAGTTGTTGCATGACTTTGAAGTATTCTTCTTCTGTTTTGGCGCTGGCCAAAAGGGATTGGGCTTTGGATTTTTGACTGAGAAAAGTTTGTTGGGCTTTGGATTCTTTGATGGTGGGGTAAGCCTTTTGAACCAAGCCAATTTTGAATAAGGGCTTCAATTAACTTGATTTTTTCATCAAATTTTGACCACCATTTCACTTTGAAAATTCTTTGGATGATAAGTTGTTTTTCTTGAGTATGAAATCTGAGATTCCACATTCATACCCAAGGGAGAAAGAAATTTGTACAAAAGCAAAGAAAGGGAGAGAACCTTTTCTCTGATTCAGAAGGGGTATAATGAGATTTGAAAAGGTTTAAACAATTGGTGGCATTGGGAGTAAGGATTTGTGGAGTCGGACCAAAATAATTCCACCATTGTTGGAACCATTTGGAAAGGTTTATTTTAAATTAAAGAAAAATAACCATGAATGGGATTTTAGGATTTTGGATAAAAATGTGTTAAACTTGTTGGTAGTCCCATAGGAATAGGCCAAACAGATTTGAAAATTTGGAGAGAAAGTTTTGAATTTGTGAAGTTGGTCACCCCAGGTTTGGGCTCAAGACTTTTAAAATAGTGGCCGTGGAATAGATTCACCGAGAAAGAAATGTTTGAATTTCTGACTAAAAATACTTTGATAATAAGGCTGGGGTTTTGTTAAATCCCATGGTTTAAAAAACCAGCCTTTAGGGAAAAATTTTGAAATTGCTTGGAAGGGATCAGTGTGGTAAAAACCATCTTCCATAGTCAAAATGTTTTGAAAATGAGTTTTATCATACCAATCGGAAGTTTTCTTTGAAGGTGTTGGTTGTAAAAGAACAATTTGTGAAGATGAGCTTTCAGAAACAACAACATTTTGGGAAAGAGATTTTGTAATTTCTTTTGGGCTTTCTTTTTCACAAATGTCTTTTGAAGGTGTTTGGCTTTGAGAAAAACTGCTTTGTAGGGCGAGCATAAGCTCAGGTGATTTGGAAATGGATTTCATCCATTGGTTTACTTGCTCATGGGTAGAGAGGGCTTTGGATTTTCCTTCTTCATCTTCGATCATGTCAATCCAAGATTTGATTGGCATGGCAGATGAAAGTAGTTTTTCTTTAGGAGAAGAAGATTGGGAGTCTTTTGGAGTGGCCTTAGGCTCAGGGTCTTTGGCTATGCATTTTCCTTTGTCTCTCCTTGTTTTTGGCGGCATTATTTGTTTTGAAGAAATTCCCGAGTTAGAAAATCAGGAATAGAATTTGTATCACCTTTAATATATTGAATATCAAAGTCAAAAACACTTAAAATAGCTTGCAAAAAATATGTTTTGATGCAATGTTCGAACATCTTTTCTAAAACATGTTTTCAGCAATCTATCCTAAGCAAAAATTTTTGATTTAATAAATCACTTTGGAATTTAGATATGCATAAAACAATGGAAAGAATTTCTTTTTTAATGGTAGAATAATTCTTTTGACATTCATTCCAATGCATATTTGCTCTCTATCATTATCCTTTTGCTTTAGGATGCCTCCATAACCTATGTCGGATGCATCGGTTTATTTTTAGGTAATGCAGGATTTGCAAGAAATAAACATGGAATGTTTTTAACAGAATGCTTTATTAATCTAACAACTTTTGTATGTTCTTCTGTCCAAGGAGCAAGCTTCTTTTTTAATCTGTCATGCAATGGTTTGGACATCCTATTAATGTTAGGACAGAAATCAAGAACATAGTTCAAACTTCCAAGAAATCTTTGTAATTGGGTTTTATCAAGAATTTTATCAGGAAATTTATCAGCAAACAAAAGAGATCTCTCAATCGGAGTAATTGTTCCTTTAGAAATATGATGACCAAGGAATCTGACTTTTGTTTGAAATAGAGAAACTTTAGAACTGGAAATTGCCAATCCAGCCTTTCTGGTGGCAAAATAAAAAGTCTTTAAATGTTTGAAATATTGATCGATTGAATTTGAAAATATCAACACGTCATCAATATAAACGATACAAAAATCAGAATAAGGATTATAAATATCATTCATAATTCTTTGAAATTCTGAGGGTGCATTCTTTAAACCAAAGGGCATAACAGTCCACTCATACTGTCCAAATGGAACAGTAAAAGCAGTTTTATAACGGTCATTTGGATGAATTTGAATTTGCCAAAAACCTGATTTCATATCAAATTTTGAAAAGATAAGAGCAGAACATAGTTTTTGTAGCAAATCCTTTTTATTAGGTATGGGATACCTAATCCATTTTAAAGCTTTATTCAAAGGTTTGTAGTTTATTATAAGTCTAGGTATGCCTCTTTCAATCTCAGAATTTTTATTCACATAAAAAGCAGCACAAGACCACGGGGATCCAGACTTTACAATGAGTCATTTTGACTCTAAATCCTTTATCTCATCTTTACAATGCTGTTCCAAATCTTTATTCATTTGGATATGACGAGATTTAGTGGGTATCTGTTTTTCATCAAAAGAACTTTCATATGGCAAATCCACTAAATGCTGTTTTCTGTCCCAAAAAGCAGTTGGTAAATCAGCACAGATTTCTTTTTCAATAAGGCTCTTGAAATCGGAGATTTTTCTTTGTATAAAATCATTTTGTAATTGATGTTCAATTCTTTGTAAGTTTAAATCTTTTTGTAAAAACATCAAATCATTTTGTCTCGAACGAAGAAGATTATTGACTTGATTTTGATAAACAGAACAGGCTTTGACAATATTTAAATTCCTTGTTTTTGGCTTTTCGATGAATGGAAAAATAAATTTTTTGTCTTTTGTTTTAAAAGATATACTATCATAATTGACAGTATATGGAGTAATAAGATTTATAAAATGAGTTCCTAAAATGACAGTATGATGTATGTCATTTGTGAGAACAAAAGAAGTTCTAAAATTAAAACCATCATTATGAATAGAGGCTTCAACTTTAGAGCTGACTTTAAGTTTTGAATTATTGGCGGCAGAAAGTCTTTCTTTAGTTTTCTCATGAAATCTTTTGGGGACGATGTCTTCTCTAATGCAATTTAAATCTGCGCCAGTATCAAAAAGGGCAATGGCGTCCATTGCAAAATCATCAGAAAAGATTAAAGTAACTTTAATCAAATACTTTCTTGTGGTAATTTGTTTTAAAACAAATAGAAAATCATTGGGTACAGACTCGATGTTTTCTACTTTAATATCATCACCATCATCAGGATTAGATTCATTATCTGAATTATCCTGTAATTGTTTTTGTAAAAGAAGTTGGATAGTATCAGAATCACTTTTTTGTTTTTCTTTTAAATCACGAATTTCACACTTGATTTCTTTTATCTCCTTTTGAAGATCTTGGATATTAGGAACCGTCTTCTTCGTTTTCTTTTTATCCAAAATTTCTGTAAGATCATATGAATTCTTTTTAACTATTGGAACTTTGGAGGTTCCGGCTTTATTAAAATCTAATGTTTTCAAAAGTTTATCAAGGTATTCTTTCTGAAGGTTTGGATCAGAAATATGTTTTACTAGTTTAAGAAAAGTTTCTTGGTCTTTAGTCAAAACATTGATTTTCTTTAAAAACGAATCAGATTCAGATTCACTACTGCTAGATGCAGACTCAGAATCTGAGTCAAAAAGCTCATCAACTTGGTATGGATCACTGTCTCCCGACATGGAAGACTCGGAGTCAGAGGACTCGACAAGAAGAGGGGTCAATTTGGAAAGGATCTCATCATCAAGATCAAGCTCATGAAGCTTTTTGTTCATTCTGCAATATTTTGCAGTATGACCTTTTATGCCACACTTGTGACATATAGCTTCTCTGAAATTGAAAGGAGTCTTAGATTTGGCTCTAAACTCTTTTTTAAAGAATTTAGGTTTCTTATAAGGTCTCGAAGGTTTCTTATAAGGAAGTTCTCTAAAATTACGAAAGGGTTTCCTATAGCTCTTAGATTTGTAATGTTTTTTGTGAGGTTGGGAAGAACACTCACCATTACAACCCTTAGAAGTAGAAGTTTTAAAGGGGTCATAATTGAATTGTTTACAGAAACCGCCTAATTCTTGTTTAGACTTCTTAAGCTCGTACTTAAGTCGTTTCTGTAATTTCAAATCTTGACAGACCTTTAAACCTTCTTTGTTGACAAAACTGACTAACTTACCATAAGTAAGTTCGTCATAAGGGATACGGTTATCATACAGGGCTTTAATGGAATTTCTAACCTTCTCTCCAAGGAGAGTTGGTAATCCTGCAAGGAATTTTTCTTTCCAAGTTGTATGATTTGCATCATCCCTAAGGAAAAGACGAGTGAAGAAAGAGGTCTTGTAGCTTTGGAATTCACTAAGTTTCCTACATCTCAAATTATGTAGTAACTCAGCATTTTTATCTCTGAGGTGAGAAGGGTCACCTATGAAATGAAGGGATATAGTTAGGATAAGAGTGGCCACAGCATCCTCGATAGGGTTATTTAACTCATCAAGAATGGGGGTTCTGTCCTCATCAATTTGGATGGCATTTAAGATGTCTAATTGTTGCTGTTTAGTGAGAAGATGATCCCACCAACCTTTAAGTTGATCAGTAAAACCCACAATAAGAATTTCTGCAATGGCTTTGTCAGAAGTCCCTGATTGGGTTTTATAGGCATTGGCTACCATGGTCATTTGTTGCAACAATCCTAGTATGTTGTATTCCGACATACCATCAATATTCCATTCATAGACAGAGGATGCATTATACCTGGATTGGTTTAATGCACTAGGCCTATTGTCTATGGTCAAGTCAGGAGGAGACTTGACTGTGGGAAGGGCTAATTCCCAATGGATTTTGTTGGCTTTAGGAATAGTTTCTTCTTTGAAAGCTTCTATGTCTGAAGAGGCTATTGAAGTTTGGTCATCTTGTTCTAATACTCCAATCTTGCTAGACTGGGGAGTATCAGGGGCTATTTGAACCTTACTAGATGAAGATGAAGCAGCTTCAATCATATCTAGTTGTTCTACTTTAAAAATCGATTTTGACTCTTGAACAAGCTTTTGGCTAGTTTTCGAAACCTGAAAAGGTTTGAAAATAGGTTCCTTAAGCTTTTTGTCAACATCTGATTTTGATTGAACAGTAGTGGATGAAACAGTAATGGTTGACTTTTGGAATTGGTTTTCTATCCTAGTCAACTGCTTTCCGATTGTATTTAAGTTAGTATTACAGAAATTATTCTATTGGATAATACTACTTAAATTTGCCTCGGAATCATTTGGTTTTGGGATTTTGTAAGGGGAAGCTCTAATCTCAACAGGAGGTTCACCATGATCTATGGTTATACTCCTAAGAGGTGGATGTTCTGATTCGATAGATCTATTACTATCAGTAAGATTCCATTCAGGGATTTTCTTTCTAATAGTAATAGGGTTTGACTCTTTAAAGGGATAAGATATGTTGTTCTCAGAAGAATATATTTCGAACCAATCAAAAAACAATATATGAATTTTATGAAAATTCACAAATTCATAATAAGTTTGTTGGATTTCTTTTCTTTGATTTAAAAAATGTTTAAAGAACCAGATTCTTTTTTCTTTGTTTAAATCAGAATAAAAATCATTATGAAGAAATGTTTTATCCAATTCAAAATCTTTTTCAATGACATTAATGACATTTTCTGTAACAGCAGAAAACGTAGGAGATGTTGGAGGAGAAGGTTCCTTCTCTTCCTGACTTTGTACATGTAGACTACTAGTGTAAATTGGATGAGGAACACTAGTGGTATAATCAACTGAATGAATGGAGGTACTAGGTATATCTGAAGTAGAAAACCTAGGTTGACTCTTTGTGTTTTGAAAAGGGAGATTTATGACAGAGGGTACTTTTGTAAATTTCCTTTCCAGTGAAGGACTGCTTGAACACGATTCTTTATCAGAAAATCTATGTGAGGTAGATCTTCGGAATGATAATTTGACTTTACCATCGGAATACTGAGTCACATTTTGCAACTCTGTATTGGGCTCAAGCTGTTTTGGAATTGTTGGTGGAGCAATTCCCTCGAGAATCCATTCTTCTGGAAGATGGACATCTTTTCATTGGATTGGTTTTGGAATAACTGTATTGGCTCTGGACAAATCAGTTTGCAAGAGAAGAGTCTCATCTCTTTTTGACTGGAATTTATGTTGCGTGCTAAATGCAGAAATCATAGCTTTATAAGAAATTTTAAAAATTAATGCAACCGGGATAGATCCCTCAATCATATTATAATTGTGGGTTTTGATTTGTAAAATCATGCTTTTTAAAATATTCTTGTCTTTAAGGGAAATTGTTATGTTTGGATAACAATCAAAAGATATAGGACCTTTGGAAAGGCTCGATTCAATACTACTTAGTAAAGAATCATCAAAAGAGATGAATCGGCCATCTCTAAGGACAGCAAGGATAGAAGTATCCAAGCCTTCTTTGGTTAATGGCTTTATGTCGATTTGGATTAATCCAATATGAATATAATTAAAATTCTTTTCTTTTAATTTCTTTAATGAATGCTCTGAAAACAATTGAATTGTTTCAAAAGGTTTTGAAAGAGTTATATCACGTTTTTCAGTTTTAATAACATAATCATTTTTTAAGAAATCAAGCTTTTTTGTTTTGTAAATCTTTTCTTTAGAAATCTTTGGAAGTTCCCAGCAATCAATTGCTTTATCAAAGTTCTCAATAACGAATTCTTCTGAACTCACAACATGCTTTGAATCACTAGTCTTCCCGGAAGAAGAGCTAGAAAAGGACGATGTTCTACAAATCGGAGGGTCCATGGTTAAAACCTATGGTCTATTTTTGGTTTGGTCAAAATGGCTACAGGTATGGGTTTACAGCCCTTAGCGGAATCCTTATCCTAAACGGGACTTACGACCAGTAAAAATTCACCACAAAACAAAACTTCAAAATAAAACACAAGTTTTAAAACACGAAAACTCAAATCTGCTTTACACTATCCTCCTCTTGGCTCTGATACCAGAAGGAAATATATATATATATAATTAAAAAATTATAAATGTGACATTGCATAATTACCAAGCACTATAACATATGTTAACCATTACCCAATAATAATATAAAATGAAAAATGATTAAATAATCAAATATACAAATATAACTTGGAAAAATTGTAAAACAAAATAAAAGCAAAGTCACACGTACTAGCAAAAGCAAAATAACATAACGCCAACAATTTGCAAACAAAAAACTCTAAGTTTCTTTGCCGTCACACACACTAGCAACACTCAATACTGGTTGAATACACTCTCGACACAGATTTAAAGGACATCGGCCGCGCAATTCCGGCAAGAGCAAGCCATCTTCTTTCCTAAGTCCATCAAGCCACTTCACATTCACTGGTTTCAGCTGAACAATTTCACTATCACGACCTTCAAGATCGCCACACGTACGGCTTCTCCTGGTTCCCATCGTGGATGGCTCCGTAATCACCACTTTTCGACAGGCGCAACAGCCCTAGTGAAGGATCAGACTGTGTTTGGTTTCCGAAACTTCACCATTTCAATTAATTGTGGCTTTATTTGAACAATTAATTTCGGTGTTATATTAACGTATTATTGTAACTTTATTTGAACAATTAAGCTTGGTGTGTTATATTTTGAAACTTTGAACGTATTATTGTAGCTTTATTTGAATAATTAGTCTCGATGTGTTATATTTTGAAACTTTAAATATATTATTTTAGCTTTATTTAAACAATTAATTTATTTAAATTTTATTCAATTTTAAATTTAATTGGTAGCAAAATTATTTTTATATTAGATTTTTTTATTTCATTAGTTTGAGAGAACTAAAAATTTTTAATTCGAAAACTAATGCGCAAAATAGTGGATTGGATATGGATTGAGTCAAATCCGCATCCGATCCGCAGACGTATGGATTGGATATGGATTGAGTCAAATCCGGATCCGATCCGCAGATGTATGGATTGAATTTGGATTGAATTTTATCAATCCGTGGATTGGATTGGATTGAAAAATTATAATCCGCAAAATCATGGATCGAATATGGATTGATATCCAATTCGTAAAATCCGATCCGCGAACACCCCTAAAGAATAGGATCAATGCATGTTGCTTTTAAAAACTTGCAAATAATTGCATGTGAGATCATAGAAGCCCACGATAAAGAAATTAAGAATATACACCAGCTGACCTTGCGATTATAAGAATTTTCTTTGCCATAAAAAATTCCAAAGAACAAGATATAAATATTTAAACTCAGATCTAATTCATGACCTCTTCATTGTGTTGACAAAATAATCAACGAAAAAAATTAAAACAATAGCAATAAAACCAAGAAAATGTAGTTTATGTGGCAAGCCTGGACATGTGTTCTAAACATGCACAAAACTAGGACCACTAAATACAGATCAATTTAACATCTCAACTAACTCAGAACTGATATGAGAGGGATATTGGCAATTGATGCACTTAGTGCATTTTTATCATCACTTCTTCCAAATGGGTACTCACAATAAACCCTTCATAATCATGGAGGAACGGCAAACAACCCAAATTTTTTTTCTGGTACGATGATGAAGACTCGAGATAATTTGAATAAGACCTCTTGTGAAATTGGTTTGTCATTGCGACCAACCCAACCTGATTCATTTTTGCTTTTAGATTCCTTAGACAAATGGTGGAGTAAATTTTAATAGAATTATTTGATAAATGCATGAATTATTAATTCTAATCATTCATTAATTAAATAATGTACTTTTGTATTGCTATTATCTAATCTTTTAATGCCATGAATTCATTTGCATACAAAATACTTATTATAATTTGGAATCTAATATTACCTATTACATTTTTCTTTATAGATATATATTGAGTGTTAGAAAGTGTATATTTATAAAGGAGAAAATCGTCATTTTACATTTTAAGTCTTACTAACACCCTTACTTTTATATATTTAAGTCTCTTATGATTTAATTATGTGTGTTTTATTTTAATCAAGTATTTTATTTATTTTAGGGGTATCATGGTCATTTCACAATGAACGAGAGATCAGACAGCAAAACGGATATCACTTTTGAACTCAGGACAGTTGAAAA
This sequence comes from Citrus mangshanensis, assembly GCA_030449895.1. NCBI lineage: Eukaryota > Viridiplantae > Streptophyta > Magnoliopsida > Sapindales > Rutaceae > Citrus > Citrus mangshanensis. Next base: position 5,632,862 of record JASUUJ010000349.1, read on the forward strand.
CGTTAGGAGAAGCATAAAAGAAAAAATGTCACTGTTCACATGTACGGTACTGTCTATGTTACTATTCACATATACGGAACAATGACGTGGCATTGATCGATGAGGTGTCACGATCCTTTTGGATGAAAATTCTTATGTATTGTTGATCGATGACGTGGCAGCATTTTAGTGGACCAAAAATTGTACGTACGGTACATGTATATACACAAAATTATTTACAACCAAATCGCGTCACTATTCAAGCCGCCTCACTGTTCATACCGCGTCACTATTCAAACCACGTGGTCAAACCGTATACTATTGACCGATGACGTGGCGTAATCCTGAGCGTCCAAAATATTTTTAATTCGATAACTATAATTTACTCAATGTATCTATAAAAAGGGGGCTCTCCCCCTTAATTTGATATCCCTAAATTTATTTTTGAGTTCAATTTTCTGTAATTTTGTCACCATCTTGTATTTTCTATGTATTTTAATAAATTCTCATTTTGTTCCTATTTCAATTATGAGTAGCTAATTTTCTTTCAAGTTTGGGTTGAAGGTGAAGTCTCAACATGTGCCATGGGTTTTATTTGGTAAATTTACTTTTTCTTCTCTTCTAATTATTGTGGATGTTTTGACTTTTCATCAACAAATAGTAATAATATTGTCTAGATACTGCACTGGTTTAATCGGCTCCCTAGTACAAGGTTATTATTTGGCACGTTAAGCCCTTAGCACCATATTGATTAGAGTGTGGTTCATGAGGAGTGTAATCTCCCCTCATGATTTAATTGGCATTAATAAAAAATATTTAGCCCATGGTGTATGTTTATGCAGATCCAGATACCCAAGTGCTTCATTTCAATAGATTTCGCTTTAATTTATTCCAGTTATTCTAATTTAAATTTTAAAATATTCCAAATCATTTTCACCACAAATCCAACCACCCACTTATGAAAATTAATTCTACACATAATTAAAATTTACCTCCTCGTGGGATCGACACTCGTCACTATTAATCTATTCTACAATAGATTCGTGCACTTGCGAGTTTAATAAAATTTGCACAATAAATTTTTGTTCTTTACAAAATTGATATGCAAAACTTTTTAATGCAAGTTTGGTAATGTCATAGGCTACTTCATCGCAAGATCTAACAACATAATTAACTTCCTACGAATTCGTGGGCAGAAACAAATCCTTCGATTCTCTTTTATACTCCCCATCAAGCCTATAATAGGGCAGTATTTGTAATAGGATGCACCACATTAATGCAATAAAATTCCGTAGTGGGCCTAGTGGCTGTAATGATTGTTGGGTAGGGCAATTGCAAGACTTTCTTAAATGCAACCATTTCTAAGAATTTCCACAACTCCTACAAAACTCTCGATCCAGCAATGTTTTCCATTGTTTCATTTCTTCAATTGTTAATTGTACGTCATGCGCCGGTAGTAATTAAGCAGAAGAGAGATGAATAAATATAGAACAATATGAATTTTTGTTTTTTTTATTCTTCATTGAATTTTTTTAACATTGATATGTATATTACAATTAGAACTCCCTTGTTACTTATAATAAAAAGACATAATCAAATAACTTAGATTATGTCTAGTATTGCAAGCCCAAATTTTTATATTGATATTTACAATAAAAAAACCTGTCCCCATAACCTAGATCAAATCTATTATGGCATAGTCCAAATTTCTATCATCATAAATATCATAGAGAAATCTACTCCGCTCACATTAATAAGAACATATTTATTCCTACCCAATTTTAAAATTACGAGAGAAAAAAATTCTAGCGTATCCTATGATTCGAACCCATGCCTTCCAAATTTATTGGTTAAGAGACTATTTTAGTAATTTTTTGTTTATATATGCAGACTAGTTTCTTTATTTCCAAAAATATGTTGCCTCCCTTATTTATTTATTTATTTTTTATATAGGAATGGAACTTAGTAAAGACCAAAATACAATTACTTACAAAATAAAATTGTTTCGGCCCTAAACCCCATTTTCTTCTCATATTTCTTCATCAAAAACATTAAAAATAATCAAAGCACTCAAAAGCACCTTCTTTTCCTCTATGAAGAACATATAAAAATAATTGTATGCTCAAACTTAAATTTCATGGTTTACGTTACTCTCTTCAAGTGATTAAATTATTAAAGAGTTATATTTACTAAAAATTGCGGTTTATATTATTTTTGTTTGTTGAAAAAAGAAATTATTGTTCGTAATCAATATCAGACAATTATCCGACCCAAAGTCAGGTAATGTCCACGTAACAGTAATGATTATGTAAATACATAAGGGGCTAGTAGGGTCAGTTGTTAATTATATAGGTCAGGTAATTAAGAAAAAAAATGTGATTTTTATGCTTTTAAATATTATGATTATTTCTTTGTTTTGGAAATATGGACTTCATTGGTGTAATTATACAATTCAAGGGAAATAAATTGATGCCAAAAAAGAATTGAAAGTTCGCCTAAGCAAAGTAGCAACAAAGAAGAATTTTTAGTTTAGGACAATTAAATTAGATACAACTATATAGTTACACAATTAAATTATATCCAAATATGTTTTCACTAAATTTTATGTTTGGTCAAGATCTGGTCAAACACATAAAATTTATAAGTTTCAAATGTGGTGCCTAAGTTAGTTGAGGTTTGCTACCGATGGAGGTCTCTGATGAACTTTGAGGAACATGCAATAGTGTTCAATTCATTGGTAAGAGTGTGGATTTGATGAGAGTAGGTGTTTGGAGTTTAACTTGTTGGATTTTTAATCCAATATTGTTGGATCCTTAATCCAATGTTGGGCTTATATATGAATAATTATGTGTTGCAGACTATCATATAAGGTTAAACCTAATTAAAAGTGATCTATTTAAGTTTTCGGTATTATGAGCTTTAATGTATCTAATAGGGTGTGGGCTATTAATGTGTAGAGGAATAAGATTCGAATTAGGAATACAGGTGATAATAGGAAAATGTTGTCTATATAAGTGGTTATGGTTCCTGGGTCACAGGAAAATCTTGATCAGAATGCTCGTTGAAAAATATTCGAACATGCTGCTCTTGTTTCATTAAATCTTCACAATAACCTACAACCTTGTTGTGAGCACTATTAGAACCTCCAACATGCTCTTCTAGTCTTTCTGATTTTTTCCAATTTGAGAACCCATTTTTTGTAAATATCTCACCACTTGCTTGCTCACCAATTTCTGGTCTAAAAGATAACAACATAAACAATATGCAGCATTCTTTGATATGCTATGTTCTAACTAATTTTCATATTTATTGAACCAAGCATGATTGAATCGTTGTTGTTGTTGCCCAAATTTAGACTTACAAAAATTGTGGAATCTAGGTTGGCAAGGACCCATTTGTAAATATGCTCTACGGACTTCATCTTGAACATTAGGATTGTAAGAAGAAATTGGAGGTCGCTGTCCAGGATCAGAAGGAAGTTCTGACAATTCCAAGTCAAACTTATTTCGTTTTTCTGGACCACTTTCATCTCTCTCTGGAAATTGGGGCATCACTCATTTTCTTTTAAAATACTTTTCCATATCTGTATCAAAATTATATATATGAATACTTATGTAAAAATAAATTAATTACAATTGAAAAAATTAATTTACTAATAGTTATAAACAAAATCACTAAAAAAACAAATTGTAAAAACTAGAATTAGTCACTTGAACAATTACAATTTATATAGAGATGTATTGACATGTGAACAAAAAATAAAATATGAAATTCTTAACTTAATTTGAAAAAAAAACGAAAAGAACATGTTTTACCTTATGCAAAATTGATGTAAAGGCAAGCGGGTCCCACGTCCCACCCACTCTAGCCCACAACAATTAATAAATCACCCCCCTCGTGGTTCCTTCTCCTTTTTACGTTTTTCATAAAGAACACTACAGAATAAAGAATAGCTGCTTCTTTTCTTCTCTAATTATAAGTTTGGCACTCACGATTCAGTTTTGGGATTATAAATATTTTGAACTGTGGGCTTTATTTTTTTAAGTCAAATTACTTTAAAATTTTTAAAGAATGAAGTTATATAATAATTTTTACAAGGGCTATTTTTAATTTTAAATTTTCTTTTAAACAAATTTTTTTTTTCAGTGGGGGCTTGAGCCCCCAGTGGTCCTGCATTGCATCCGCCCCTGCCACTAGAGTCGTTCATGTTCTCTCATTAATCTTGAGGTTGGGGTGGGCATGGATTGGTTTTTAAATCAAACCAAACCAAATCATAAGAATTTTGGTCCAACCAAATATTTTAACCCAACCCAAACCAACTCATTTGGGTTTGGTTTGAATTTTATGATCAAAATATTTTTCATTCTAATAAATTTAATTATATCAAAATTATAATAATTATTAATTATTAAATTAATATTAAAATATAAAAATATAGTGGATAAAAAATTATAAATAATAGATTTTACAATAACTTTATCCTTAAATTAAAGGATACTAGAAAATTAAAATAAAGTTTAATCACAAAAATTATTATTTCTCAATAAATGAGAACATAAACTCTAATAATAAAATTCCACAAACATGACATCAACAAGCAAATTAAAAGAAAGAAAATAAGAAAAACTAGTAGTATTAACCATATTATAACACAAATTTCTTGATTATGGTATCAAACACCTAATAATTATGATTCATACCAAAATCACCTTAATTATAATGTTGGATAGTAATAAAGACGAGTAAATAAAAAATAAAATTATAATGTTTTCATTTATTTTGTTTAATTTATTTTTCACTAATAAGAGTTTTGAGTATTTGTCCATGATCTATGAGTAAACCATACCCAAACCATTATAAAATGATTTTCTTAAATAACAATAAAATTTAACTCATTTTCATAATTTATCAAACCCATACCATTTTATTTGGTTTGGGTTTGGATAAGCTCATGCGTTGTGGGTTTATTCCCACCCCTATTTGAAAGTGATTACCGTCAAGCATTTTCAAAAAAATTAATTGTCAACGAGATCAAATACAAATTTGAAGGAGATTCGTGTTCTTATGCACCAGCATCTATTCAAGAGGATGTTTTAAAACAATTTGGCTACTCTCCCCATAAGCTAAAACTAAAATACTCCACCAAATATTTAAATTATCTAACCTTAAATTTTGAATTCCCGATTTTAAATTTTAAATACTGTAACTATTCGACCTAAAATTGTAAATAGTCAACCTAATGAGTAATGTATTACCTATTTTTAAATATATACACATACCCGACCCCTTGATTAATAGATTAATTGTGGTCGGGTAATTTTGTAATTTCAATAGCAAATCCTATACCCTAACTCAAATTTACGTAATCTCCAACTGTTTTTTATATTCTCATAACTACAAATAAATTAACCAACCAAAGATAAACTCAAATACAACAATCAATCGAAACGTATAAAGAAATTAATAGATTATTTTAATTAATTAACAAAAAATTAACATCGATTTCTTCATGACCAATGAATGGACAATGATGACAGTAAAAGAGTAACTGGGATGAATCATATGGATTGAGCAGTAGTTAGGTATTATGAATAATGTAAGGTAAGATTGGAGTAATGGGTGGGTAGGGGAGAGTAATTGAGAGTGAAGAAAAGAGTAATTGAGAGTAACTATGGGTAATTTAAAAATTTTCTTGAATTATTGTCGTATTAGTGGAAATCCCATACATGGTGTAATTTCATCAAACGTATTTAAGGGTGAAGGAATGTTCTTCCCGTAACATGATGTTCGACGACAAAAAATAACAAGCAGCTGTGGCGCAGGAGATGAGGCGATAATTAAACGGATGGGTGTCAAGTAGTGATTAAAATTTTAGTACGTAGTCGGGTAAATGACATTAATGCCCCTGCCATTGTATAAATTTTTGTCATTGACGGACACACATTGCCGCTACGTCACGCTCCTAGAATGTGGCTGGGACTTGGGAGCCAGAGCCCAGAGCCGGGCAATAAAAATGAAAGAAAAGAAAATCACAAGGCTTAATTTGGGAGCCAGGGCCCAGAGCCGAGCAGCAAAAAGAAAAGAAAAGAAAATCACGAGGCAACCGTCAGTTGTCTGGAGCATACAAAACCAAACCGTAGCCATGAGTCTTGTTTCTGCCGGAGGTTACTCCTTCGGCTTATTGCCATGTAGGTCAAGAAGAAGAGCTAAAGCAATTGCCAAAGCGGCTCTGGTGGAAGCGAGGCCAAGAGCAGTACCAGCGCTAAGGAAAAGCTCCGGCTCCGGTTCCGTGCAAAAAGTTTTGGTTGGGGACAGAGCGGACGACCTTCAAGCGGAGGCAAGAGCCATGGCACGTGCTGTAAATGCCTCCGTATACAGCCCCGAGCTTCTTGCCCGCAATTACGGTTCACGGCCTGTTCAGGTTGTCTGAGCATCAATAATACCTTTTCACATTTTCGTAAAAAAAACAAAAAAAGATTTTTTTATTGTTTCTAATTAACTGATTAATAATAATATTGATTCAGTTGTTGCGTAGAACCCTACAAATATTGGTAGCCTTGGGTTCATTTTCTCTAAAACTATTAATTGACCAACGAAATGGAGTGCTCGATCAGAACAAGAGAAAGCGCGCTGCTGAGCTGAGGAGAATCTTTACACGATTGGGTCCTACTTTTGTGAAATTGGGTCAGGGCTTATCCACCAGACCGGACATCTGCCCTCCTGAGTATCTCGAGGAGCTCTCTGAACTTCAGGTATTATTAATCATTTATATCACAAATTTATTGTGGACTTATTTGTATTGATAATGTGCAAACGCTAATGCTAGTGAAAGGACAAATTGAGAACCTTTATTGTTGTTACAACTGAGCAGGACGCTCTGCCCACATTCCCGGATGCAGAAGCCTTTTCTTGCATTGAGAGAGAGTTGGGACTAACACTCGACTCGATATTCTCTTCCATTTCCCCGTCCCCAATTGCCGCTGCCAGTTTAGGCCAAGTTTATAAAGCTGAGCTTAAGTACTCTGGTCAAATTGTTGCTGTAAAGGTTCAACGTCCCTGTATTGAAGAAGCCATAGGACTGGACTTTTACCTTATAAGAGGTGTAGGATTTCTCATCAATAAATATGTTGACATAATTACCACTGATGTCGTTGCCCTTATTGATGAATTTGCAAGCAGAGTTTATCAAGAGCTTAACTATGTGCAGGTTAGTTTCTGCTTATATTGATGGTTGTTAGTTTCTGCTTATATTGATGGTTGTTTATAAGGTAGGTATTTTTATTGCAGCATGATTCTTTCTCCAATAAAGTTTTGAAACGAAATTGCTGTAGTTGCTGTAATTTGCATAAGATTTGTTTCAGTTTGGATCTTAATTTAGCAAGTCCCTGCAGGAGGGACAAAATGCAAGGAGGTTTAAAAAGTTGTATGCTGATAAAGAGGATGTCCTTGTCCCTGATATCTTTTGGGATTATACCAGTGGCAAAGTACTAACCATGGAGTGGGTTGAAGGAGTCAAATTAAACGAGCAAGTTGCCATTGAAAGTCAGGGTTTGAAGGTTTTGGATTTAGTGAACACGGGTATCCAGTGTAGTCTCAGACAGCTTCTTGAGTATGGATATTTTCATGCAGATCCTCATCCTGGTAATCTCCTGGCAACACCTGAAGGAAAGCTGGCTTTTCTTGATTTTGGAATGATGAGTGAGACCCCAGAAGAGGCAAGATTTGCCATTATCGGTCATGTTGTTCACATGGTTAATCGAGATTATGAAGCTATGGCCCGTGACTACTATGCTTTAGACTTCTTGTCACCTGATGTAGATGTTACTCCGATTGTACCGGCACTTCGGAACTTCTTTGATGATGCACTTAATTCCTCTGTGAGCGAGCTAAATTTCAAAACAATTGTTGATGGTCTTGGTGCTGTTTTATATCAATATCCATTTAATGGTGAGTTTTTTATTTTTTATTTATTTTTTGGTTATTGAATTCTGAGCCCTATTTTGTAAGCATGTGTACCGATGCTTTTGTACTGTAATACCCACCGGGCATGCTGAGCCATACAGTTCTGTTGCTTGTGATATGTAATTGTTTCTTGTTTGTGATATATAATTATTTGTTGTTTATATTTAATATCATTCCATCCTGTCTTTATCTATCATCTTAACTCTTGATAGTTATAAATTCATTTCCTAGCTTTTATTATTTTTGTGTCTATGTTGGTTAGTGGAGATTGGAGGAAATGTTATCTATTAATTGCGCACCTCGTTTCTTCAACTTAGGAATATTATCGTTGCTATAGAGTACATTATATTCAGTTCCTCCTGTGGACACTTTGGTCATTTTATATGTTTTCTTCCTAATACAAGTTTTCTTTGTTTCCTTTAAAAAAAGAAAATTGATGGGGAGTACATTACATTCTGATGCATTCTGTTATTTGGCTGGTGAACTTCCTTGCAGTCCCAGCATATTATGCATTAATATTGAGATCACTGACAGTACTCGAAGGTTTAGCCCTCTATGCTGATCCTAACTTCAAGGTGTTGGCTGCTTCATATCCATATTTTGCTAAAAGGCTTCTCACCGATCCAAATCCATATCTTAGAGATGCTCTTGTTGAGTTGCTTTTCAAGGATGGGAGATTTAGGCACGTACTTTATTCACCTTTTACTATTAACTTAGTAGATTTTAAGTTTGTGGTGTGTGACATTTCCATTCGGGGCTGTTAGTCCTTTTGAAGAACTCTTTAACTTGGTTTGATGCAGATGGAATAGGCTTGAAAACCTACTTGTTCAGGGAAGAAAAGATAGAGATTTCTCTGCAAAAGATGCTTTACAACCCGTTCTGAAGCTTTTACTGGGTCCAGAGGGTGAAGAGCTCAGGACGTTAGTCATTAAGGAGTCTGTCCGTGTAACTGAGGCTGTTGTTCTGGGAGCTGTTACTGATACTTACAATTCTATGCCTGATTTTATGCGTAGTCTAGTTTTCACTGGCAGCAGAAGGGGGCCTCTTTTGATGAGTGATACTGAATTAGAAAAAGTGATAGAGCTACGGGATCAGGTTTTTAGAATATGGGGGCTTCTACGATCGTCTGAAAATTTCGATCCAACCTTGTTGCAACCTATATTACAGGTGAGAACCATTATTGTTTATGAGTGATACTGAATTTGTACTATCATTGATAACATACCGGTTCTTTTATTCTTTCTACTAGTTTTGGAGTGGAAGATACTGTTGAACATGAAACTAGTTTTAACAATTTTATGATGTTAACATTTGTATAATACTCACTGCAAACATTTTTAAGATTGTAATTGTGGAAGTAGAAGTTCAGATTGAACTCTCTCAACTGGAGGTATCTGTCGCATGAAAGTCTGCATTTAATTTAACAATCTTTTCACATTTATTTTCCCAAATTGTTCATTTAGCTTTCTAGGAAGCAAGAGGCTAAGAAAGAAGTTGTCTGAAAGTTTATCTTCAATATTAACTACAATTGGCAGAAAAACATATTGCTAACGGCAGAATCTAACCAAGCAGGTGCTTCAACAACCTGAGGGACGTATTCTGGGAGGTCGTGTTGTGGGTGGGATCACACAACGACTCGCAGCACGACTTCTGCAACAAGTTCTCCGAACTCCAGCAACAGGTTCTACTTCAATTGACTGAGCACTTTTAACAACTATTGCTGATCCAATACATGTATGTTATATAATTGAGAATTTGCTTGAAGGAATTCCTTACCATTCTTTGTTGAAGTAAATGTTTCATAGAAAAGAACATTATATTATTTATCCAAATAAATATCATACAGCTTTTGAGGTTAGATGGATGACTTGAAGAACCCTTTCCCTTATCGTTATTGTTTATGAAGAAGGCTAACCAGACTATACCACTTAATTAAATTGTTCATTCTTAAGATCTTCAAGTAAATCTGATATATTGCAATGTACATCTTAAATAGCATTTGGATTGGGTTCTTGTTGTTTGAAGTGTCCCCTTCTTTTTGGGTGACTGTGAGGGGTACTACAGATGGCAAACACCAGGTCCGGAGCGGGTTCAATCCGGAAAAAGTCCGGGTTCCCGGATTCCGGATTTTAAGCCCGGATTGTTGGGTGAAGGGAGGAAGATAAATTCTCGAAGCATGCCACTTTTGGCTCTTTGGAATTTACAGAAACAGTAGAACAAATTTATGAGATCTCAACTAAATTTACTTACATCAATAATAAAGTTTACAATTATATTGATATTATGTGTTTAAATTTTGTATTTGGCTATTCACAACAACAAAAACTTCAATAATTATCGAAGCGCGCCGATGAAAAGAGGTTTGCGGTTTCTTTGAGATGTCGGCTAAGGCACTGGCGAGTCCAGGAGACGGCAGCTATGAGAGCAGCAAGCGGAGTCTGAGATCCAACATCCACAAAGAAGATAGGTACCTTCCGATCCCTTGGTTGATGATGATGGATGACGAACGGTGGTAGAGCTTGGTTGTTACTCTTGATGATTTAAATTGATGTTGAGGATGATTTAAATTGTTGTTGCTCTTGATGATGAATTGACGATGATGGATGGATGATGAATTGAAGTTTGAGGATAAGGAAGATTGGGGTGGCGGCTGGTGTGGGGCTAGGGTTTGTTCTACGTTTTTGCTTTTGCTTTTTGTAACTTTTTGCTTCATATTTATATTTTATAATAAAAATTAATTAATTAATAAATCATAAAATACTGTAGTTCGGGTCCGGGTTCTGGATATCCAGATATATCCGGGTTTAAAAAAGGCTTTCAGATCCCGCATTTTTCATACATTCGGATCGGATTGAACCCGGACCTAATTATCAGAGTTTATCCAGGTCCGGGTCGGGTCCAGAAAAATTTGCCATCCCTGGGCTGTAGAGATTGTGGCTGGGCTAGGCTAGGCTGTGGGTTGTACTGTTTTTGTGGAGGAAGTAAATGGGGCATTGAACATTGTGTAATTGAAATAGGGAATTGGCTTGAGAATAAATTGTTTACTTTTAGCATATGAATTGGAATTAGAATGAGTTGAATTGTTATTAATGTCTTTATTTTGTTTTTGAATCAGAATGAATTATTGCAAGTTATTAAAATGATCATAATTGATTATTGTCATTTATTATAATAATTGTAATTATTATTGTTATTCAAAATAATTATTGTTAATAATAACAACAATAACAACAATTAAAATGATAATATTATTAATTTAATATTCATTATTATTAGAGAAAAGGACATCTACAACCCCGAGATTTAATATTCATCTGAGCAAATTGTGTTAATATAATTGGTGATTAATAAATTAAAAAAATAGTTAAATCCTAATAATTCACTAACACTAAAATACAGGTGACATAAGATGTATAAAAGATCAAGAGTGTTCAGATCAAAAGAAGATCTTAATCTCACCAACTCCCCCAAGTTTAAAATTTATAAATAATGACTTTAAAATTGACTTTAAAATTTTTAATAAATACAAATATTATATAAACAATTTAATCTATATTTTTATTTATTGTAGATATTTTAAATAAATATTTGCATTAAATGCATTTTACAAATAAAAAAATCTCAAATACTAATAATGTTAAAATTATTATTTTCATAATATTCAAAATAATTTAAATTTTATTACATTTATTTTAATATTATTATTCTATTTATTATAATATTTAGTTTAATATAATAAAATATATCTAACAGGTTGTAAAATATAAAACATTTTTGAGTAATGATACAGCCACAAACTCTTATACAAACTTATTTTGTACAAACTGATGTAGTATTAATTCATTGGTTGAATGAAAATATAAATTAATAAAAACAAATCATGTGGGCCAAGTGATATTTAATTCAACCAATCTTATCGTTACATCGGTTTATAAAATAAGTTTGTCATTACTCAATATTTTTTAATTATTTTAAAATGTAAATATTATTACATTTATTTTAATGTTATATTTCTATTTATTATAAAATATTAGAGTCAATATTTTGGGATAATAGAGGTAAAAGGTATTGTGGTCAAAAAGAGGTTTTAGTGTCTCCTTTTGAAAACTTAGGGGTGTTGGTGACTATTTCCCCAAATTTTAGGGTTTGTAGATGTTCTTTTCCCTTATTATTTTTAAATTGGTAAAAAGAAATTTTTAATTTTCATTAAAGTACAAATATTGATTTATCTCTCATTCTCATTCCTAAATTTGTGAGGTCTACACCAATTTGATTTCATTTTTTTTCTTTGTTTTGATAAGTAAACATTATCAATTGTTCTTATTTCATATTTTCGTTTCTCAATCCCACAAGTAACACATTATAAAAGCCTTCAAATTATTGATCCAATTTATTTTTTGAACTATGACTACGTTTATGATCCTTATGATGATTGCTTTGTTTTGCATGGTTAAATTTGTTTCTTGTGTAATAAATAAGGTAATTATAATTAATGAGAAAGTAAATTTAAGAAAAAATATATACTCTTAATTATCTCTTCGTATTGAATAAAGATAATAAAAATGTGATGCCTTTCACTTACAAATTCATGGCTATTTATAGTAGAAATGCATCAGGTTTAATTAGCAAATCAATGAATTGCTAGCTCATTAAAATTAAGCCATAAATGAACTATGTTGTAACCGGTAGTAAATCCATTGTTACACTACTTTAAGATGATCATAAAATGATATTGGATTTGCTATAATACTTATCTTATTAAAAACCTTAATTTGTAGAAAATCAATGGGAAAATATGCTCATAAGGAAGAATAGTACAGTGCACATGTGTCCAATTTTTATATAAGTTATTCTCTTAGATATTTACGCTCTCTTGATGAAATGCTCCTCCTCAAAGAGACAAATAGCAAGTCGACACATATCAATGTTATAGACTAACTTCTCAAATGTTGAAGTGGGCAAAACTTTAGTAAAAAGATCTATGAAATTATCAGTGGAGCATACCTGTTTGGCATCAACTTCCTTGCTCTATTGAAGCTCATGAATGTAGAATCACTTTGGTGAGATGTGGTTGGTTCTCTCTTCCTTGATATATCCTCTAACATGTGCAACACAGGCTGTATTGTCTTCAAATATTATTGTTAGAATGTTTAAGACAAAAGTTAGATTACATGTGTTCTGAATATAATGGATGAGAGATCGCAGCCATATACAATTCCTACTTGCTTTATACGTAAAAACATATCTTGCCTACGAATGATCTTATGAGGATTAGAAAGACATCTTGTATATGCATAACCAACAAGATTCGATTTTTGTGTTGGCTTGTTTGAATAAAATAATCCTAAGTCTATTGTTCCACGGAGATAATGAAAAACAAGTTTAATGTTATTCCAATGTCTTGGAGTTGGTGGAAAGCTTAATCTTACCAATAAATTCACTGAAAATGCAATGTCCAGCCTAGGGCACTGAGTTAAATACAATAATGCACCTACAGCATTCAGATATAGTATTTTGGGACCAAATATCTCTTCATCATTTTCTTTAAGGTGGAATAAATCATTTTTAAGATAAAGGGATCAAACTACCGTAGGAGTACTTAACAACGATTATTATCCATGTTGAATTGCTTCAAGATTTTTTCAATGTAGGAAAAATGACGCATGAGTACTTCATTAGTTTTATAATCAATTTGCAGGCTGAGACAATTTTTTGTTTTCCTTAAATCTTTTATTCCAAATTCTCTTTTCAAATATTTAGCATTTTTTAGAAGCTCTTTAGGAGTTCTAATTATATTCATGTCATTAGAACTGACAAAATTTGACACGACTCGATTACCCGACACGAACACAATACGAATAAATGGGTATGGATCGTCGAATTTAACACGATTATTAAATGGGTCGGGTCCGGGTCAACACGATTTTTTTCTGTGTCGGGTTAGGGTTAAAAATCTTAACCCATTTACCCGATCAAAAACTCGATTATATTTTCTATTTTAAAATAATTTGCAAGTTCTTGTCGTCAAAACTCAAATATTAGAGATGATTTTCTTTTTTTTTTATTCTTTAAAAGGATAAATATAAATACAATGTTTTATTTATAAAATTTTAAATATATTTAGAACTTCAATAGTGTAAATGTGTAAAATATTAGTAGGCATGTATATTTTATAATATTGATATATAATATTATTATCATATATATAATTAAAACCTCAATAGTGCAAATGTGAAATATTTTGTTAGATATGTATATTTTATAATATCGATAAATTATGTATGTATGTATGACAGTGTGTAAATATTTTAATGTAACTTTTGTTTAATATATAAATATTAAGCATGTTATTGGGTAACCTGATTATTTTTTCGTGTCGGGTTTGGGTCACAATACTATGACTCGATTATTAAATGGGTCAGGTTTGGGTCGACTTAAATTTGACACGACACAAATCTGACACGATTCGAACACGACCCGATAACCCGTTTTGCCAGCTCTACATGTCATCGATATGTACTACTGTAGTATCCATATTTGGATTTTCGAATTAATATACATGGGCAAATAGGATCATTTATATGCCCATCTTTTATTAAATATTCATTTAAATGATTTTACCACATGCGGCTAGATTGTTTTAGTTTATATAAGGATTATTATAGTTTGATTGAATACGAACTATTATGCTTCATGCATTTCAATTCCTACAGGGATTTTCATTTAAATATTAGAATCAAGTGACCAATATAAAATATGTTGTCATTACATCCATAAGACATATATTAAGTTTTTTGGAGACTGTCAAACTGATTAAAATCGAAACGTAATGGTATCCATCACTAGATAATATGTATCCTTATAATCAATACCAGGTCTTAATCGTGCTTTGTATTTATTAAGTTTTCTTATAAATACCCATTTGTATCCAATGGGTTTGAAATTTTTAGATGTCTGAACTACAAGTCCAATTAATTTACATTTTGTTAGAGAGGTCAATTCTGCTTAAATTGCTTCTTTTCATAAAAGTCAATCATGCTTTTGTCTACATTCATTAACAATATCAAGCTCAAATCATTTGTAATTACAGTAGCTACTATGAATGAGAATACATGTCAACGAAAATTTCATTACAATCCCATATTTTCTTTGTGTAAATATAATTTATAGACTTTTTTTCAATTTTAGATTTTTGTGCTTCTTTGGGATCGATGGCTCTTTACGAACTTCTTTCACTCCATAGTCTTATGTCTCTTCAAGGATATTTGTCTCTGTTGAGACATAAGTCTCTTTTAAGACGTGTTTTTGTTTAGACATGAGTCTTTGAAGGGACTATCAGTTTATTTGGAATTGGTGATTTAAATAACATGAAACTATTCATTGCTCAAGCATTATTTTCATTAAGATTCTGATTTTTCATTCTCCTATCTAGGGAATAGTATCTTTAGAACCAAGTGGTCTACCATGCTTCTAGTGTCCAACAAATAACTCATTAACTGCCTTTACACTTGATTGTTTAGTAGGAAAAATCACTCAACTAATATTAGCAGCTGGTTTATGCAATTTGGTTACTTTTGATTCATTTGTAAATGCATATGGCATAATTTGATACAAATGAACTATCCTTCACACTTTGGTTTCACATTGATTGGTGCAAGGATCTAAATGAGATATAGTGAAAACTTTTTAAGAAAGTTCATGCTTTACTTCCGGAGGGATTTTTCGTTCACTAAAGATAGGAAAATGTCTCATTGAAATGACAATTCGCAAACCAGGTAGCAAAAATATCATATATCAAGGGGTTCCAAGTATCTTATAATTAAAGGTAAGTGAAACCCAACATAGATTCCCAAACAATGTTAAGGTCTCATCTTTATGCGTTGTGGGGATATAGAACATATACAACACAACCAAAAGTATGTAGATGGAAAATACCAAGTTGATGACTAAACAAAAGTTGTAATGCATAATATTGATGATAACAAGAGGTTTTAAGGTGAATTAATGTTACAACATGTAAGATAGCATGACCTTAAATAGATATTGGTAATTTTGTACTCAATAATAAAGTTCGTACAATTATATGAAGTGGTCCAATAAGGTCAACACCCTATTAAGCAAATGGCCATGTCAAGGTCATTGAAGTGAGATTTTTCGGCGACTGGGAGGGAATATTCACAAAGCTTTGGTAGTTTTTACAACTCCTGGTCTTCTCCTGCGCGTCTTGATGCATTGTTAGCCAGAAATAACCTTGTTTTAATGCCTTGAAAGCTAAAGACCTTGTGCCAGAGTGGTTTCCACAGATCCCCTCGTGTATCTCCTTTAGGACATAATCTGCTTCCTCATTAGTGAGACATCATAGGAGAGGCAAAGTATATCCTCGTCAGTACAATACCCCATCGATCAAGGTGTATCTAGCCGCTTGACACCTGAGCTTCCTTGCTTGTCTTTTATCTGCAGGCAAAGTCTCATCTCGGATATATGAGATTATTGGGTCCATCCATGACTTTCCAGTCTCTATACACATTACCTTTTTTCTTTGCTCGATGCTTGGAAAAGCTTTGACCTCTACAGGAACTGACCGGGGCATATTTATGTTTGAAGTTGCTGCCATCCTTGGCAGGATATCTGCTTGAAAGTTTTCAACCCTTAATATCTGCTCGACTTTAACTGCTTTAAACTTAGTCATAATCTGCTTGGAACATTTAAGATACTGCTCCATTTTTTCGTCCTTCGTATGGAAGCTTTCATTGAGGTGATTAGCCATTAATTGGGAATCTATTCGAACTTTTACTTTTTTTGTTCACAATGCTAGCGCTAACTTCAACCCTGCAATGAAGGCTTTGTATTTTGCCTGGTTGTTGGTGGTTATAAATTTAAACCTTATTGCGTAAGAAATTTCTACACCCTCTGGACTAATCAGAATCACACCTGCACTCACTCTTTGTTTTCTTGGAGTCATCTATCATCAATATCCATATTTCGTTAACATCTTCCTTATTTGCTTCTCTACTACCACTTGAATCCTGGTTTGCTGCAGTACATTCGACCATAAAATCTACTAACGTCTGAGCCTTGATTATTGTTCGGGGTTGATAGTTGATATCAAACTCACTCAATTCCACCGACCACTTAACCAATCTTCTAGAAGCTTCAGGTTTATACAACATCTGCCTAAATGGCTGGTCAGTCATTACAATTATTGGGTATGCTTGGAAGTTCGACCTTAATTTCCGAGTAGCCATTACCAACACTAACGCCCACCTCTCCATCTTCAGGTTTCTCATTTTCGCATCAAGTAGTGCCTTGTTGGTGTAGTATACGGGGTATTGAATCCCCACCTCCTCCTTTACTATAACTGCATTCGTTGCCCACTAGGATATGGCTAAGTGTAAGTACAACTTATCTCCTTCTCGAGGCGTCAATAACAACGGAGCCTTGAGCAAATACTACTTCAACTGATGAAATGCCTCCTCACATTCTGCCGTCCATTTCATCTTTCTCCCCTTTCTCATCATCTTGAAAAAGACATGGTATTTGCTAGTCGCTTGCGATATAAATCGGTTTAGAGCAACTAACTTTCTTGTGAGAGTCTGTATATCTTTGAGCATGCGAAGAGACTTTATCTTAATGACTGCTCGTATCTTTTCAGAGTTAGCTTCAATTCCTCTATAGCTTACTATGAACCCCAAAAAATTCCCAAATGTTACTTCAAACACGCACTTTTCTAGATTAAGCTTTATCTTGTACTTCCTTAGCACCTCACAGGTCTCTTTCAGATACATCATGTGCTAGGCTGGATCCTTGAATTTCGTGATCATATCGTCCACATAAAGCTCCATTGTTTTCCCAATCAGCAGTTTGAAAATTTGGTTGACCAACCTCTAATATGTTGCACTTGAATTCTTAAGACCAAATGGCATCACCTTGTAGCTATATAAACCAACATTGGTAATGAATGCAGTATGCTCCTCATCCTAATCAAATATTGGTATTTGATTATAACCTAAGAAGGCAACCATGAAACTGAGCAAGCTATGAACCGTTGTTGAATCAACCAGCTGATCATTTTTCGGTAACGGGAAACTATCATTTAGGTACGCTTTGTTGAGATCTATAAAATTTATACACATCTGCCATTTGCCATTGGACATTTTCATCAGAACCACATTGGAAACCCACTTAGGGTATTCAACCTCCCTTATAAAGCCTACTCGCAGCAGCTTCTCGACCTCAGCGTTAATGGCGTCGTACCTCTCTTGATTAAAAAACCTCCTCTTCTGCTTCACTGATCGAACATATTTCCTTATAGCTAACTTATAATAGAAAATCGTTGGGTCTATCCCAGGCATGTCGTCATGCGACTAGGCGAACACATTTACATACGCTCGTAAATAATTTACCAACTTTTCCTTTAAACCTGCTTCAATCTTTGACCATATCTTAACAGTTTTTTCTGGCTGGTCATGCTTAATGCTTGCTGCTTTGAATTTTTCATCAGGTTCCTCTAGTTAGGATTAAAATGGGTTAAAGATCCTCTAACTAAAAACAAGTTCACTATGATTGCTCCTCATAATAATTGAATGTTTAATTATTTGCTTTGTGCTAATCAGGATCTTCATACGGGTACAATACCCCCTCTTTGTCATCATCAGTTTATATGATGGGCACCTTTCTGGTATTTGCTCACTTCGCAGTTGGCACATTGAACAGGACATCCTTACTAGTTATTGCATACCTTGAGTAGTTTTTCCTGGACTTGTTTGAATCTCCATCCAAAGTTGGTCCTCCAACAATAACCCTAACTGCTGGCTGCTCGCGTCTAACATCTTTTGTGTTTTCCTCTGGTCCATATTGCAAGTCTGCTACCAGATAGGATCCTTCAATAAAGTTATCCAGGTACCGATTTCTTACCAAGTACTCTACCTGGTTTTTGAGCTCTTGACACTGAGTTGTTGTGTGACTATGAGTGTTGTGGAACTCACAGAATCAGCTCTTATCTATTTTGTTGGGTGCTTTTGCTATTGGGGTTGAGGGATACAATAAGCCACGATATTTAATCATGTGATATAACTCCTCCAAAGGGAATTTCAAAGAAGTGAATTGTCGATGCGTCGGGCTTTGATTAATCATCTACATTGTCCTGTCCCTAGGGAATCCTTTATGTGCATGATTGGATAACGAAGTATCTGATCTATTAACTCTCGCATCTAGTGGGTGACGAACTATCAAAGCGTTGTAATGAGACTTTTATGTCATCGGTTCGGTTCCCTCCATTGATCACGACTGGGAGAACGAGGAGGCAGGATTTAGGATCCTACTATGGTGGAACTGAGGTTGCCTCAGATGGGGTTGGTATGGGAATGCCCAGCTGCTTGATCCTTCGCTTGAGGATGATTTGTCATTTCGGATGGGTCTATTTGCTTTTTGGACTTTCTTCTCCTTTTTCTTCAATCCCTTAAGTTGCTCAGCCTTCAATCTTGTAGCTTTTTCAATGTATATAGGATGCTAATAGAGTTTGATATGTCAGACTTCAATGAAATCCTAAGAACTACCGATGATGGTCTTGAACTCCATACATCTTGGAAAAGAACTTGAGTTTACCCTGTATACACACATAAATGACATAATGAACATTTGAAGCAGACCTTATCTTTCCAATGACTTTTGTAGTATCACCTTACGTGCCCAATTTCTATTTATTCAAGTCTGAATCCTATATAATATCCTTAAGCATGTGACTACCCCTTAAAATGAACATGCTGATGAGGTAACCCCCTTGGATGTGGCTTTATTGGATTGTATTTTATAGACCTAGGCACATAATAAGGGCTATGTTATTCTTCAATACACGCTCAGCACCCATATGGTAAGGAACAAATCTTTTCCTATTAACGATATCATTATTGAATCCTCAAACATTTTTGGGCCCCAATGATGAACCAACTTTTGAGTCCTCTTGAGAATTGAAGGATAATGTTATTACTAACTTAGGGTTTTTTGTGGAATGATGAAAATGAGTTAAAGATCATCTGGCTAAAAACAAGTTCACTGTGATTGCTCCTCGTAACAATTGAATGTTTAATGATTTGCTTCGTGCTGATCAACTTATGAATCTCAATGCTTCACAATGGCCTCAGGCTTGCCATCCCACTCTGAAACCTAATAGGATATATTTCAATAGCTATTAGGTGAGGTTCATACAATCTCCGAGCAAGGAAACCACCTTTAGTCACAATTAACCCTCGATTGGCAACAATAACTCTTTTATGGGCAACAACTACTTCTCCACAGTCAGCGGTGGATTTTTAAAGTTCTTAGCATTCTTCCACCATTACCACCACCATAGCCACCACTTTAAATTGTTTTTGTTTCCTCATCTATTACTCAGGTTATGGATTTTCATTACATTATCCGCATATGTTACTCAATTTATGGATTAATGCTTTGTTATGACTTTTAAATGTTTTAACTAGGTTTGGATAATTTGATGCTCTTATGCTTTTGTGCTTGTCGTTGCTTGGTATATTTATTGAGTCTTTAGATTTCTGATAGGGGGCTCTTTGTCATTGCTTTTATTTTAGGTAAGATACAACCTCAGTTTGTTATTGCTTTCATGTTGCACACTTTCGTTGTTAAAAAAGGGAGTCATTTTGATTATGAAGGAAAGAAGTAACATGATTTTGAGCATAATTTGATGGCTATATTTACTTGATTATTTAGGTTTAAAATTATTGAAATATTTGTTGTACTCAATATCTTATAAACTCATGACATACTTAAGGAGAGTTTACAATTCTTGAATATCTTGTTAAAATGTCAAAACACAGAGTATTTTTCATCATCAAAAAAGGGGGGAGGGGGAGATTGCTAACCTAAATGGTTATACAAACTTTGATTTTGATGATAACAAGCCACATGTCAAAGGTAAAATGGTAAATATATATTTCCAATCTCACTACTCTTAAAGGACAAAATTCATCTATGTGAGATTAAGTTCAAGACACTTAATAGGAAAATGGTTGTTTCGAGTTTATGGACTAAATTGAAAAAATTTTGAAAAATTTGAAATCAACAAATATTGTTTAAAATTCTAAAGTAGGAATTATTTACAAAGTTTTAAAACATTCTAGGATATTGTATAATTTTAAAAAGTTTTAGGTCAAAATTGGTATAAGATTAGGAGCGGCTAACCAATAATTTTTTGAGAGCTTTTGAAACTCAAGTGACTAGCCAACAATTTCAAGCGGCGATCCACATACAAAAAAATTTCAAATTATTTTATAATAATAAATTACCACATCAACTTAGCATCAATCCCCCTCAAGTTGGCAACGATTTGGTAAATTCCAAAAAGTGATATGTTGAGAGAATAATGGCTAGTTTTTTGTTCAAACTTTAAAAAGCCAACTCAAACTCATTTCCATTAAGTTGTTCAATCTCTATGAAGCTTATTCATACAAATCATCTTGAGCTTTCATTTGATTATTCAATTACAATGATTCATCATTGAACTATATATAACTTTTCTAATATACTCTTGAGAAGGATAATCTTTGTAAACTTCAATTCAACAATAGAATTGAATGATTGTAAGTGTGGGAAACACTTGGAAAAGCATATGTGTGTTCATCTCGAAATTGTGAAGGTTGATTGACACATTGGAAGTCAATTGTAATAATCTTAAAGCCTTGGGTTATAAGGCTTGGCGATTGGAATCTTCAAGCTCGGTTTGCTTTGTGATGTGGATATAGGTAGGTTTGCCGAACTATGTAAAATCTTTTGTTCATTATCTTTTCCCTTGCCTCTTTAAATTTATTTATTGTTGCAATTTATTGTTGTTTGTTTGAGATAGTTGTTGGCATTGAATTGTGATATTGTTGCAGAATAAATTTTTAAATCCCAATTCACTCTCTCTTGGGTTGTTTATCTAGAATTTCAATTAAGTCCATTTTTTTCAATATAATAAAAATTTTCAATCATTAAGTCATTAAGTTATTAAACCAATTTTTTTACCTTTTTACTTAAATTAAAGAGTTTGAATAATATCATTGAAAAATATTCTCCAAAATATCCTTATCTAATTGATTAATTTTCATCTTTACTAGAATAAAATTTAATTATTAGCATTATTACTCATTTCTATAGCTTGTGAAAATATAGTGTAGAATATTATTATTTTTATCATGTTATTTTCTTCAAATTAACATTATTTATCTTCATAATTTTTATGAATATTCTTCATATAAAAACATCATAAACTACAGTAAAATTGATTTAGGTATACTAATTTAGAATATTAAAAGATTATATTCAATTGAATATGATTTATGGTATAATACTATGTTATCTTATTCATGTTCTTTGAGATGTTTACTATTTATTTTGCATTTATAATCTGCGCGGGCACAAATGTAAAAAAATTAATTTTCAGATTTTTTAAGTTAAAAGGGCAAATAACTTAATATTTATTCTTAGAGATTCAGACAAAAAAAAAAAAATATATATCATCAAGATGCAGACATTCAATTCAATTTTATTGAGAATTCAGACAAAAAAAAAACACCACCTGAATTATTAAATGTGAAAATGAATCTCTATTTTTATCTTAATAAATAAAATCTTTTTATTAATGCAAATAGATGGGGAAATTAATGGATACTATAAATTTGAGAAAATTTTGAGAAAAAGTCCACCGGCGATTTCTTGCATTTTTTTTTTCGCGAATTCAACTCTTCTCAAGCAATAAGTTTTCCTTAAAATTCACTTTTAATGATCAAGTTAAACAAATTAAGATTTCTTTTTTGGAGATTGAATCCAAATAGAATAGAGAAACTAATAAGTATGAAAGAGAATATAGACAAATCCTCATCGCACTACAGTTTTTTTTTTCTCCTCGTACTCTTTGATTGTTGAATAAATGATTTAATAATTTAGTTTTTCAACAACTTTTTTGTGTTGATTTTTGACTTTTTTAAATTATTGTCCTTAATGGAGTTTCAAAACTGATATTTTTAAAAGCAAAAAGCTAACAAGAGCAAATGCAAATCGTAGATGTGGTTTATTAGCAAAAGCCGAAAAGTGTTAATTCACAAATGATGGGCATATTAGGAATTAGTGTACTTATTTAAATGTTCCTTTTTTTTTTAATAATAAGGGGTTTGATAAGAAGTTTAGAAGGGTACCCTCGAATAAAAATTTCTAAACTAGTAACATGTAATGGTTTGTTCTGAAAAAAAAAAAAAATTGGGTCATAACAAAAAGTAATAGATGTCGGTGCATATATCCTTTTCGAAAATTTTCCTGAAAAAAAAAATTACTGTGTGCACATTTTCCTTCCTACGAAAGTTGAGTTTTATAATCTTTTATCCTTAGACATACGGAAGGATTGTTTGAAACTATAAAATACACTCATTTTTTTAACAAAAATGTTTTGGTTAATTTAGCATTTAAGTTGGTGGTTAAGTTTTTTTTTTTGGGGGGGGGGGGGGGGGATTAATTCTAGTTTAACATTACAGATCAACGTCATTTTTTCATTTTTGTTATGTGGTAATTTAAGTTCGCTTAAATTTTTAGGATTTAATTTTTCATTGCTACGGCTTTAGTTTTTATTACGCAAAGTCGGAGCTGTTTGAGATGAATGCATTGACTAGAGTTGTACTTAAGGGACCATTTAAAGGTTTTTTTGTCCTCTTGCTGAAGTTTATAGACCTAAAGGTCAGTTTGTCTTGTTACAAAGATGCTATAGCAAAAGAGAAAAGTTAAGGGGACAGGCAAGATGTTTGCATATTAATTTAGACTATGAAAGCATAGTATGTTTTTTTAATTATGGATTTCAAAAAAAAAAAAGGAATATTATGAAGTAAAAGTACATAATTCTGGGGAATCGATTTAGTTTTGTGTAGTTGGTTACGACTTCTGAATATTGTTATACATATGTACTTAAATTATAGGTGCTTAGCTTAAGGCTTTCATGCATGATGCATTTAATACAACGAAAAAATTGATTCAATGGTAACACAATTTCTATTCAAGGTGTAAGGGCTTGGTTTTCCTTAAAGTTTGATTTTGGTTTTGGTTATGCATTTCATAATCTATGTAGTTTTGACATCAAACACTTATTGATTGCTGCAATTGGTAAGAAAGCCCCTTAAACTGAAATTCAATTGGTGTGGTTGGATTAAACTTGGTTTTATTTTAAGTTTGGGTGCTCTGGGATTGCAGGCCTATGGCTTTGACTAATTTGTTTGGCCATGAGGATATAGTTCAAGCTTGTTTCTAGTTTCAGCCAAGTGTTTAGGAAGCCCCTTCTGTCTAAAGCAATAAATAATTAACTGTCAACTGCGGAAGTGAATTGTTGAAGGTGGAGGAGATCAATCTTCATCAGGGTTAGAACAAATATACTGACTGGAAGTTCTTGACATTGAAGAACTATTGAACTTATTGAACTTATTCTTCAGTTTCCAATTAATTTGCAGGTTTGTAATTATTGAACTTCTTCACTTTCCTTTTAGTTTGCATTGGTTATTATTTGAATGATCTGTAATTAATTTATCTTCTCTCTTTTTTCTTTTATTATTGATCACTGGCAGGGCATAACAATATTGTTGTTTTCAATTTACGTTGCATGTTATAGTGATAAAGATCATCCTAGTGGACTAGAGAAAAATCAAAGATCAGTACCAGTGGAATTTGTTTAATTCTTTAAACATTTAGAATGCTGATACACACATGCTTATGCTATAACAAAATGTACTTATGAACTTTAAGATCTTTAGATATATATTTTTTTTTTTGAAAAGAAAGCATACTTTCATTAAATTAAGAAAAAAGATACAACAAATGGGGCGGGCATGTGCCCACCCACCGGACATAATCATTAACTTTTAAAGCCATTTTAGCCAAGTCATGTGTTGCTCCATTACATATCCGTGGAGTGAATTGCATTTTGATGTCCTTAACTCTTTGCATTTGTTTTTGAATGTCTGAGATAATCCATAAAAGCTCCAGATTACTTCCTGTCCTTCCCAAAATTTGATTAACCACCTCTGAACAATCACTCTCGACAATCACTGGCCCACTTGCTACTGCTTCTGCTACGTTCATCCCCAAGTGTATTGCTTCAGCTTCTGCATAGGCTATGTTGTCAATGAATTTGGACGTTTTCATAGCAGCTGCAACAAAGTCTCCCTTTGAATCTCTAATTATGATCCCAAGCCCCACCTTTTGCTCTTTCATATCAATTGCAACATCTGTATTGACCTTAACATACCCTTCAGGGGGAGGCTTCCATGTTTGTTCATTGTTGGACTTTTGTCTGCCCTCTGCCTGCATCTGGGGAACTTTGACTTTTCTGTAGACTTCAATTGTTGCTTCAGCTCTGGCCACTGGAAGTCGGGGATCCTCTTTTCTTCTTTAAAAAATGAAGAGGTTTCTTGAGTGCCAAATAGCCCAACATAGAGACACAAACAAAGCCACGTCTCTTGGTTCTCCATGCCCTCTAGATCCTCTTTGAACTTGGTCTGATTCCACACCTTTTGGGATAACTTGCACTTTATGAGCGCATGAAAAACGTTTTCACCTTTCTTTCCACACCTTTGGCACCATGGATCTTGTACAGCTTTCTTCTTCCATAAGTTTCCCGCCGTAGGCAATAAGTCTTGGGCTGCTCTCCACATAAACACCTTCACTTTCTCCGGAATTTCCAACTTCCATATTGCATTCCATTCTGTTGGGCTGGCTGTTGAGGAGCTCGGTTGGTCTTTAAATTTTAAACTCATTGCGATCTGGTATCCACTTTTAACAGCATACCTCCCTTGCTTGTCATAAGCCCATATCATCTGATCTGGTTCAGGGGCTCTTGGGAGAGGGATCTTTAGAATTTTTTCTGCATCTTCATGGTCAAAATGCTGCTTGATCAGGTTTTCATTCCATTTATGCTCTGTGTCAATCAAAGTTGAGATAGTAGCTTCTACAGGTAAGGTTGCTCTGGAAAAAAATTTGAAGGAGGTCGGTCTAGGGATCCATCTGCTCTGGTATATCTTCACTTGCTGCCCACATCCTATTCTCCAGCGCATCCCATTCTGAAGCACTTGACGTCCCCATAACATGCTTCTCCAGATGAAGGAGGGGTTTGATCCGAGTTTAGCTTGCATGAAGCTTGAGTTCTTAAAGTATCTTGCTTGTAAAACTCTCGCCATTAAAGATTCAGGGAAATGAAACACTCTCCACCCTTGCTTTGCCACTAAGGCTTGGTTAAAACAAGTTAACTCCCTAAACCCCATTCCACCCCTTCCCTTCGCTTTACACAATCTGTCCCACTTCGCCCAATGAATGCGTCTCTTCTCTTTCTTGGATCCCCACCAAAATTCAGCAATTGCTTTCTGAATATCTGTACATAGACCTATAGGGAGCCTGAAAACGCTCATAGCATAGGCTGGAATTGCTTAGGCTATGGCTTTGATGAGCACTTCCTTTCCCCCACTTGAGAATAATTTACTGTTCCAGTTAGAGATTTTGTTGAACACTCGTAGCTTGATGTCATTGAAAAAGGTCACCTTCTTCCTTCCCACCATAGCTGGCAGCCCAAGATATTTTGCATGCCTGGAAACAACTTGAAGATCAAAGATGTTTTTGATTGCAGCTACTTGAGCTGCAGGTGTGTTTACACTAAAGAATATTGAAGACTTATCAAAATTAAAGATTTGGCCTGATGCTACAGCATAACACTCAAAAATGGCTTTCAAGTTGATGCAATCTTCAGTGGTGGCCCTTGTAAAGATAAGGCTATCATCTGCGAAAAGGAGGTGTGAGATGGATAATTGACTGCTGAACTTTAATCCATGAATGAGTTGCTTTGATTCTGCTTGCGCCAGTAAATTGGAAAAAATCTCTGCACAAAAGATAAACAAATATGGTGA
Organism: Citrus mangshanensis; assembly: GCA_030449895.1. Lineage (NCBI taxonomy): Eukaryota > Viridiplantae > Streptophyta > Magnoliopsida > Sapindales > Rutaceae > Citrus > Citrus mangshanensis. The sequence goes on from JASUUJ010000349.1 coordinate 5,659,723, forward strand.
CAGAGGACAGCCTTGCCTCAATCCTCGTTGGGGGTAAATCAAGCCTTTAGCTTCCCCATTTATCAAAATGGAAAACGAGGAGGTTGTTACACATCTCATTACCAGCTCCACCCACTTTCTTGAGAAGCCTAAGTTGTGCATAGTATTCCTTAAAAAATGCCACTCTACCCTATCATATGCCTTACTAATATCTAACTTCAAAGCTACTCAACCATGTTTTTTGCTTTTACTATGCCTTATTTTGTGAAGGCATTCATAGCCGATGATGATATTATCAGATATGAGTCTCTCTGGAATGAATGCACTTTGAGTGGGTGAGATAATATTATGCAAAACTTGTTTCAGCCTATTAGCTATTGTTTTTGCTACAATTCTGTATATAACATTACATAAGCTAATTGGCCGAAATTCAGCTACTGTCCTAGGCTTCTCAACATTTGGAATCAAAGCAATATATGTATGATTAACTGAAGCTATGGTACCTGCCTCGTTTAATATGTGCAGGTTGGTTGTCAAGACTCCTCTACTCACGGATTGCCAGTGCTTTTGAAAAAAGGCTGCTGGGAGACCATCCGGGCCTAGTGCTTTGGTAGGACACATTTGAGCTAGGGCTGCTGAGACCTCATCTTCCGTAAAAGGTTTGTTTAGCTCCTCGTTCATCTCCTCTGTCACTCGCTTTGGCATCCCCTACAAGGCTGCATCAATTTGTTGTTGCGATGGCTTTGTCGATGTGTATAGGTTTGCAAAGTAATCACAAAAGATTTTTTCTACATTTGCAGCTTCCTCTGTCCATTCGTCTTGCTCATTTAAAATCCCCCATATCTTGTTTTTCCTCTTTCTAGAAGATGCTTTCGCATGGAAAAATTTAGTATTTTTATCCCCCTCTCTTAACCAATCGGCTCTAGACCTCTGTTTCCAGTAAATTTCCTCATCAACAAGAAAACCATCAATTTGTCTTTCGATGTCTTGAATCTTTTTCCCATCCCCATACTGCAAGCCCTGTAATTGCATATTCTTTAGTTCTCCCATCAGCATCTCCAGCTTCTTTTTGCGGCCTCCAAATTCATCCTTACTCCAAAGCTTTAGATAAGCCATTGAATCTTTCGCCGCTTTTTTAAAATTCTCAACTGCATTTGTACTACTCCATTTTCTTTGGTCTGACCACTCTCTTTTCACAATTTGCTTGCATTGATCATATGAGCTCCAAGAGTCTTCATAATGAGTACGCCTGGTAGATCTCCGCTCATACCTTATTTTTCTGCCCTTCTCCTCAAAATCCATTAGAATTGGGTTGTGGTCTGACGTCCATGTTACCACTGTTTCTGCTGCATTTTCATGAAAAAGGCTACCCCAAGATTTATTGCACAGGAAACGGTCTAACCGTTCTTCAATTAATCCAGCCTCATATCTCTTATTCGACCAAGTAAAAGGCATCCCCTTCCATCCCATATCCCTCAAGTCGCATTCTCTAATTGCCTCTCTAAACTCATACATTAGCTTAATTTCCCTATTGTTCCCTCCTTTTTTTTCGTTTGGCAGTAAAATTTCATTGAAATCACCGAAGCACAGCCATGGCAATGAGGAAAAGCTAGCTAACCTTTTCAATAGAGTCCATGTATGATACTTCTGTCCTGCCACTGGGTGTCCATAGACTCATGTGCACCTCCAATAGCTCCCATTTTCCGCATACACCACTGAGTCAATATGGTGCTTGCTATATGACTGAATGTGTACCGTGACTTCCGAACTCCACAACAATGCCAGGCCACCCCCCATACCTTCTCTACCAACTTCAAAGCAGTTTTCAAAATTCAAACTTTCACTAATTCTTCTCATTCGTTTCGGCTTTAACTTTGTCTCACAAAAGAAAACTATCTGTGGTTTGTATCTTTGGAGAACATTTTTTGCTTCACGGAACGTTCGGTCCTTCCCCAAACCCCGAACGTTCCAGCTTAGGACTCCCATGGTTGTCGGCGGGGCTGGTCACCAGCCTCCGCCGTTGAGCTTTCAAGGTTCCCGACTGCCATTTCCATATCTCTTCCATCTTCTCTGTCTGTGAACTCCCACTTTAGTATTTGCTCTGCTACTGGTAATGCAGGTGGGGATTTTGTAAATGAGTTATCCATCTTCTTCTTTTTTGCTTCTGGGCTTGGCCACTTTTCTTCGCTTGCTAGTCTTTTTACTAACAAAGAGCCGTGTTTTGAAAACACTCTTGGGATATTAATTCTAGCTTGAGCTTTCCATTTTTTGGCTTTGGGCTTAGCTTTAAGAGGCTCTAGTCCATTTACATATTCCTCCATCATGACTTCAGTATGGGCTGAGGCCTTGTCTAAGGCTTGATGCAGTGGCATGCTTTGAGAATACCCCCTGGTTTCTATTTTTTCCCACTCATTTTTCCCTCATTTTTTTTTCTGTTTTCCTCTTCCTGTTCTGCACTGAGCTTTTGACTGTCCTTCAGCAGTTTTCCATCTTTCCCCTTTACCTCTTCTAGCTCCTGCTGCCCAGCAATTTTTTTCGTACTAGTTACGTCTTCAGGTGTTTGCCCTTTTTTGTCTAATAGTCTCGAGAAACCCCCTTCTTGCATTGAATGCATCTCTGCTTCTTTGGATTTTTGGGTCTGATTCAACCCGTCTTCTTGACCCGGTCTGTCTGTAGCATTTTGGCCTTGCAGTTCTGTAATGCATAATGGAATTTGATTTGATGAGGATTCTGGTTTTTGCTCGTTTGTGGTTATATTCCATCTTTCTTTGCCCCTGTGTTGCTTCAGTTTGTCCACCATAGTTGTGGCTTTAATCCATGGCCCATACAGTAACTCCTCTTTAGCTTGGTTTTTAAACTTTGTGCATTCTCTATACTGATGACCAATGCAGCCACAACAATAGCAAAAATCAGGCAGCTTTTCATATTGGATTGTAATTGGGACAACATCTTCTTCACCATCTTCTTGTTCGAGCGATAAGAGGGTCATTAGAGGCTTAGTAATATCAATAGATATTCTAAGCCGGATAATTTCCCCAGTGCATTCTCCATTTGCATCTGTCCAAACTTTTTCTACTCTTCCTATGGCTGCTCCCAGCTCTGAAATTGTTCCCTTATCCATACACATAATGGGTACATTTTTTAGTTGCACCCAGAATGATGCATTGGTAAAGGACTGCTTTGACACCTCTCCAATACCGGTTGGTTCTGTGAATATAATAAGTGCACCATTAAAATGCCAGGGGCCACCTGCACTTGCTCTCCTCTTGTCGGTTTCTGCTGCAAATCTAAATATGAAGATATTTTCTCCCATGGCATCAATATTCACTTCCCTGATTGTTTGCCATGCCTGTTGCATCGCTATCTTCAATCCTTCTTTATTAACATTTCTACTTGTCAGCACTTTACCTATTAAACACCCTGCAACTATCTTTTCTCCTTTTGACTTCATTTCGCTCTTGAAGGATACTTTCAATTCCTCCCCACCTTTCAAGGATATGGCTTTGCACTTGCGAATCAGCTCTTCTGTATCCATTTTGGATCTCAAAAGTTTTACTCAGCAGCCCCTCCCCCTCTCTAGTTAATGCAATATTATATAAAGAAACTGCCTCAAATAAGCCATCGAGACTTTGATTTTGCACAGACAATGAATATACTTGAAATAAAAGAACCCAACTAGTAGGTAGAAACAAGAGTCATAAAGACTCTATTCATCTTCCATTCTCGGGTGTTCAGAGAAAACAAGAGAAGGAAAAAGTCGAACCATTCATCTCGTGTGATGCTTCTCTTTAGATGTGCTGTTTTTTAGATCTTTAGATATTGAAGCTTGTATTTTATATTACTTCGGAACAATTAGAATGGATTGAATGATAAGTTATATGTTCATTTGACCTTTTTAATTCCTTTAATTTGTAATATTTGATGAATGATCAAATTAGTAAGGTAGAAAATACATCTTGCTCCTAACGTCGGGGGAAAAAAATTATGAAAATCTTCAAATTTTCATAAATGGTCACCAAAATTCCCTTTTTACCATTATATCTTTTGGTTCTATTATCCCAAAAAATAAACCCCAGTGTTTTTTAATAAATATAAAATGTAATATAAAAATAAATATAATAATAAATTTATTTTAAAATAATTTTAATATTTTAATATTTTACAATCTATTAGGCATATTTTATTATATTAAAGTAAATTTGACATAATATTATAATAAACATATTAAATTTTAAATTATTTTGAATATTATGTAAAATATTAATTTAATAAAGTAATACATGAATCTTTTTAATTGTAAAAATGTATTTAATCAAAATATTTATTTAAAATCTTTACAATAAATAAAAAAATATTATTAAAATAAATATCATAATTTATATATTTAAATTTATTTAAATATTAAAATATTTTAAAAATGTTAGACTACAAGATAGATTACATTATTTAGATTACGTTTGTATTTATTAAAAATTTTAAAATCAATTTTTTTATTACTATACCCAAAGGATATTATGGTTAAAAAAAGAGTTTTAGTGTCTATTTTTTAAAATTTTGAGGTCTACATGACCATTTTCCCTAACTTTTTCTCAATTAGAATTAAACAACATATTTTAAAAATTCTCAGATTAAAATATATATTACTCCATTTAGTTACATTGTTTATGCATTTACCAAATGCTTTTGTAGCGTCTGTTTTAAAGCTATTAATTGGCTGCTTTAGAGTTTAGAATATGGTAGCGCCGAAAAAAATGCTAGTAAAGGCAATTTGGTAGCGATTTTTAGTGTTACCAATCATGTATCTGGTGGCATTTTTCAAATGCCATCGTAGAAAGATCATACCATTTTGAAATGTTACATATAGTATACTTATAGCATTTGTATACGCTACGGAGTATACATATTCATAGCACTACTTAAATGCTACCAAATCTATATACTTCAACTAACATGGCATGGCTTATCATAGCATTAGCTACGATTGGTGTTATCTGTGGCAGTAGGGTTATGATTTTCGGTCATCATTACCGTTGTATTTTTTTAATAAACTTGCAATGCTCATCCTGCAGCTTCTCTCACCATACATTCGTTTGCAATCATTTCTTCACTCATATTTAATTTACGTTTATTAAGTTGTCATTAGCCTAAATGATTAAAAAACGTTCACGTTAAAAAAATTCTCAAAACTTCTAAAAGTCATCAGCAGTACACCATTAACAACGTTAACATTTATAAACCGTATCAATTTTTCACTCCACCGTTAAAAATATTATAAATCTATTTTAGGAAGAGATTTCATGTGCCTGCGCAACAGAGAAGCAGTATATTTGTATCTACTGGACTTTTTGTTTAACAGCGAATAACTTGATGCATGAAAATGAAAAATAGAATATTGAATTAATGCTTGCTTGACTTTTGACACAAGTAATTCAATTTTACATCTACCTAAAAAATTATTTAATTATACAATATTACAATTTTATTTAATTATAAAGCTAATAAAAGTTTAATTATTTTCCTAAAAATAAGTACTTACAAAAATAGTTACTATACAATATTACAATTTTAAATATAATTTTATTTATTATTATAAAAATAAAATTATATTTGGAATATAATTCAATTCTATGCTACACCAAACAAAATATAAAATAGTACTAAATATAGGGGAAACCTTAGGTGCAACTGTGGCACCGTGCCACAGTTGCACCATAGCCTGATCCCTAAATATAATCCCATCCCAATTATGTCAGGGTGTGTTTGGTGTGTGGTATTACATAGCATTAAGTGTGTGTCCAGCATTTATTTAAATTGTTTGGGAGAAATTAGGACTCATTGGGATTGGTATTGGGGGGCATGCTAATGCGACAACTACTGCATTAGCTTGATAGCTTGTCCCTTTTTTTAACTTTTACTTTTACTTTTACTTAATAATAATAAAAGTAAATAAATATATAATTTTTAATTTATATTTTTTATTTTTACGTTATAATTTATTAATAAATTTATAATTTAATATGATTAATAATAAATATTTAAATACAAATGAATTTCAATAATATTAATTTAAAATTAATAATAACATAAATAATAATATAAAATATTACATAACTCTTACATGGATTATTTAGCACAATTCATTTTGCCATTAAATATGTTATAAAAATTTTGTCACTTTATCATTTTGTAATTATTTTGTAATGTATATGAATAGATGTTCTAAGATGACTTTTGAACTAATCTTGTAGGTTTTAACTATTTATTTTTCTTGTTATATTATTTCAAGATTATTTGATTAAATTATTTGCTTCGATATTTAACAAGTTATATATTTAGAAAATACAGAAAATAAATGGCATGCTTCCGAAAATTAAAGGATATAACCTTCGATCTTTATAAAGAATAATGATATTTTTTAATATTTATACTAAAAAATTTAATTATATTTTTTAATATTTATACTAAAAAACTTATTAAATTTCTAAAATTTAAGACCTCTATATTTAGTATTTTTTTAAGTACTAATAAATATTATTTTATAAATATATAATTAAATTAATCATAAAAAATTAATATAGTACAGTACAACACCAAACATAATATAATTAAAAATAAATACAGTATAGTGTAACACCAAATATTGTACAACATTATTATAATACAGTGCTAATGCAATACAGTATAATATAATACACCTGCATTAAAATAATAAAATATAATATAATACAATATAGTATACCAAACGCACCTTCAATTCAATCTAATCGCCCGCACCAAGCAACCTAGGGTATTGCGCCTGACTATCCAAGATATTTAGTCATGATCTAGCATTCCATTTTATTAAGAGGAAGTTAAAAGAGCCAGCTTTAATATTGGCAAGGTAAATGCTCTTTACATTCCTATAGTTCGGTCAATACCTATCACATCCTTATAGTTTTTATTATTTAATTATAAAAAAATTTCTTTTTTGGGGGGGGGCCAATTTGACAATTTTACCTGCAATGAATTTGAATAATTCAAATAAATGAATCTAATTATTTAAACTAAGAAAGACTAAAAAAATCATTTTGACTATTATAAATATTAATCACGTTAAACGTATTTTCTATAATGGAAAATATTTGAATACCAAGAAAAATAATTTTTTTGTGATTATCTTTAAAAATTCTTTTGCTAATTAGTATTTAAAATGTCATGACCCAACTCAGACCTGGCAAGATATTGTCCGCTTTGGGTCTTAATAAGGACCGCACGATTTTGTTCCTAGGGTGCACATACAACCCAAACCGTGTTTTGTCAATTAAGGTGTGGATCACCCCTTATAAATCCAACATCTCTCCCGTGCTTTGCCAATGTGGGATTCGCAGGGTATTACATACACCCCCCTTAAGGACTCAACTTCCTCGTTGAAGTTTGCCCCATCATCGCTCAAGATGGCACGCGGGGCCGCTCTAATACCATATGTAATGATCTAACCCAGACCTGACAAGATATTGTCTGCTTTGGGTCTTAACAAGGACCGCACAGTTTTGTTCCCGGGGCGCCATACACCCCAAAACGCGTCTTGCCAATTAAAGTGTGGATCACCCTTTATAAACCTAGTATCTCTCCCGTATTTTGCCGATGTGGGATTTGCCTAGGGTGATACATAAAATCTTATTACCTATATATTTTTAATTTCTTATCCAATAACTACCAATATCACAATATTCTAACTAGACTAATAGAAAATTCATATCACAACTGAATCCTATATGTTGTAATTAAAATAAGGGTATGACTACTTACACTCAAATACTTTGAAGACTTATTTTAATAAAGAGTGGACTATTTAAACACGTTAAATAACTTGCTACCCCAATTAACAACAGTTGTAAATTAGAATTTTCATCTTTAAACCCTTCATAATTCAAAAATTAACCCTAATTAAAAATCTCAATATTTCATTTCTACACCTCAAAATTTCATCTGCGTACATGAAAATCAAACTTCATCTTTTTTCTTTTTACTATCTACTTTTATGTTCTTGGGATTCCTTTTTTTTATTTTTTTATCATGATTTTTTTTATAGACACTGATCATTAAAAAGAAACCACCTCTATTATATACAATCATGTAGCTTATATATATGTATTTCTAGAAATGACAACATTAGTTTGATTCATTAGGTAGGCTTTCTTATTTTCATTGTACTTGTGAAATCTAAATTTTTTTTTACCTTTGGATTGTTCGTGAATATGATTTCTTTTTTTTATTCAATGGGGGCTCTGTTTTACCCCATACATATCATGAAGAAGAAAAGGAGTGACACAAGCTGGGGGACTACTCAATTTGTGAAGGCCAATCGGAAAGTCGGTAGCATAATTTGCAATTGAGTCTGTAGTAAAATTTGCCTCCCTATAAATATGGTTCACAGAAATGTGTCCAATTACTGTGTATAAGCTCTTTGATTGACGATACGAGTGGAGAGTATTCATTAGTTATTTCTTCAAGATTATTTAGCAGTTGAACAACGCACTGACTATCGACTTCAACATGTAGCCAGCGAACATCGTGGTCCCAAGCCATGACAAGGCCTTGATAAACCCCCCATAGTTCCACAACTGTGACCGAACAATACCCAATGTTCATCGCAAAACCACTAACCCAATTCCCATTGGAGTCCTGGAGAATTCCTCCAGCAAAAGAACCCCCATTTCTTTTACAAGCACCATCAGAGTTGAGTTTGCACCAAGGCCATACAGGGGGTTGCCACCCAATCCATTTTTCCACTTTTCTTGCCGGACCATTTAGACCGTACTTGTTCGAGCTAGTGATCTCCTCTACACGAATAAGAACATTTTGTGCCATGCTGATTGAATCTGTCGATAACTTATTAAACTGGTTCTGATTCCGCCAAAACCATAGTCTCCATATTACGACTTCAAACACACAAGACCACTCCAAACCATTCTCCATGCATTGGTTACTTCTCAAATTAAGAGTTAACTAGTCAATAAGATTTTAAGAGAAAAAAGGTTGATGCCACACACTTGGGAGGAGTTCGTTCCGTAATCTTCTTGCCATAAAACAATCACGAAGTACATGAATGCTGTGTTTACTAAACTGGAATCGGAATGAGTTGGAATTGGAATGGGCATGAATGGGAATGGACTGGAATGAGAATCAAAATAAGTTGTTTACTTGAACTGTAGGAATCGAAATCGGAATGAGCTGGATTGTCATTAATGTGTTTACTTTTTCTTGGAATTGGAATCGGAATGAATTAGATTGTAACAAATTACTAAAAAGTACTCAATGGATTATTGTCATAATTATTATTAACTAATATATTAATTAATTGTAAATTTTTTTGATTAATTATGATAACTATAATAAAAATTATTATAAAAATATATTAACTAATAATATTAATATAAATTACTTAATTAAATAATATATTAATTATTGTGATTATTTATTCAAAAATTATAATTATTAAATAAAATTATTTTTAATAATATATTAATTAGTAGTAATAATTATATTATTTATTTATTTAATAATAATAATATATGAATTAATTATAATAATTATTGTTAATAATTATTATAATAGTATATTAATTAATTAATTACAATAATAATATATTAATTATTGTGATTATTTATTTAGTAACAATAATTATTAATATATTATTGTTAATAATATATTAATATATTAATTAATAGTAATAATTATATTAATTCATTAATAATAATATATAAATTAATTATATTAATAATTATTATAATAGTACATTAATTAATTAATTAAAATATCAATAATAATAATAATAAATAAATTATTATGATTATTTATTCAAAAATAATTATTATTAATAATATGTTAATATATTAATTAATAGTAATAATTAATTAATTAACTATAATAATATATTAATTATTGTGATTATTTATTCAAGAATTATAATTTTTAATAATTATAGTTAATAATATATTTATTTATTAATTAATTATAATATTATATTAATTAATTATAAAAGAGGACAAAGTGGGCATTTTTAATTTGGGGGGGGGGGAAATAGTCAATCCCAGGAATGGGAGACTCATTCCCACCTCTCCCCATGGGAATCAATCTCCCATTCCCCATTCCCAAATAGTGGTAGGCCCCACCATTCCGATTCCGATTCCTGCTCCATATTTGCGAAGTAAACACCATCAATCATTCTGATTCCGGATTCTAATTCTCCAATCCTGCAAGTAAACGCACTAGAAGAGTAATCTTTGATGCCACCCTCATAATGGTCACAGATCCGGTCAATATGGATGTGTCTTCGTCCAATTTCAGCTTTTGTCTCCAATCGATCATGTAGAGCAAGCCATATAAAAGTTTGCACACGAGGCGGTCCCTTCCATTTCCAAGCAGTGTTCCACCGAGGGTTTTCTATACCAGTTTCATTTTCAGTAATGGCCCTATATGCAGACTTGACAGATAAGTCCCCCCATTGAGAATTGGCCCAAAAAAATTTATCATCGCCCTTTCCTTCCATTAGCGGTTGAACAGCTGCAATTCTTAAAATAATGCAATTTGGGAAGAGATGTTCAAAAGAATCCTAGTGTTGCCATTAGCATCAACAAAATCAACAACTAAATTCATTAGACTTTCACACAGGAATAGGAGCCATCGCATAAGAACTCAAGGGTTTGTTCTTAGTAACCCAACAATCCAACTAAAATCGGACCCTCCTACCATTTCCTATATTCCATCGAAGCCTTTTTAGAGTATCAGACCAAACCTTTCCAATTGATTTCCACATATGTGACCCACTGCGAGTTGGTAATACAAAAGGGAAGTCCAAGTCAGCTACACCATATTTGGTAGAGAGCACTCTACACCAAAGACTTGTTGGTTCAAAAATCAAACCCTATGCTAATTTCATCATTAAGGCTTTGTTTATCATCCCAAAATTTTTAAGCCCTAAGCCGCCACAAATTTTTGACTAACAAACCTTATCCCAACCAATAAGACTCGTCTTTCTACGATCATCTGACCCACTTCAGATAAATCTCTTACAGATTTGATTGATCTTATTATTAACCCCGGCTGGAATCTCCGACGTTTGCATGGCATATAATGGTATTGCTTGTAAAACAGACTGAGTAAGAGTGATTATTCCCGCCAGAGATAAATGTGCAGCATTCTAACCTGAAAGCCGCTTTTCTACCTTGTCAATAATATCATGATAAGTATTCCTTGTTACTCATGAATGAAGCAAAGGCATTCCAAGATACTTCCTAAGGTCCTTTGTGCTTGAAAAAACAAGGAAATTGCCATTACGGGAGGCCTTACCATTATGGACATTCTTTGAGAAAAATAGCTGAGTTTTAGTTCTGTTAATCTCAGCTCCAGAGTTGATATAGAAATCCTCCAAAATCGAGTTGACTATCTTTGCCTAGTCACGCGAGGCTTCAGCCAACAATAGCATATCATCTGTAAAAATAAATGTGAAAAGGGGGTTTCATTCCGTGATAAATGCACATGCTTCCACACACCATTGGTCACTGCTTTAGAAATGCCATGGCTCAACCTTTCAATACACAACACAAAGATGTGAGGGGAAATATGACCCCCTTGTCTAATGCCCCTAGAAGGTACAAGGTTCTCCGTAAGCTCACCATTCCAAAGAACATTCATTCGTGCGGTGGTAATACATTCCATAGTAACCTGAATGAATCCAATGGGATTCCCGTCTCTCATAAATTATCGAAAATAAACCTCCAACTTAACCTGTCATAAGCTTTTTCAAGATCCACTTTAATAGCCATATAACCTCTCCTATCAGACTTCCTCTGCATAGAGTGGACCACTTCCTGAGCGACGACAATGTTCTCTATAATATGTCACCTAGGAATGAAACTTGTTTGATGTGGCCCAATGACATGAGGAAGGATAATTTGAAGCCTATTAGCAAGCAGCTTAGTCACGGTCTTGTAAATCACAGTACAGAGACTTATTGGCCGGTACATCTTCAAATTGAGAGGATTAGCAGCTTTCGGGATGAGGACTAGGATGGTCCTTCTAATCTCCCTTCGGATGTGCTTATTTTCAAAAATATTCTTAATAAAACGACACACTGAGGACCCAAAGATAGACCATTGAGATTGATAAAATACCGCATGAAGTCCATCCACTCGAAGGGCTTTCAGTGGTTTCATATTGAAAATAGTCGATCTGACTTCATTATCATCTATAGGGGCTTGCAGCATATAAATCATATCTGTATCAATAGGAGGGAAACAACTCGTGAGGACATAAGGATGAGAGCCACGCATATCCGAAGTGTATAAAGAAGAAAAAAATTCAACAGTGTGCTTCTTAATGTCATCGTTGTTGTATAACCAATGGCCTGAATCATCTTGAATAGTTGTGTTTTGATTTTTCTTTTGTCCAGTAATAGTTTTTCGATGGAAGAAAGTTGTATTACGATCACCAGAACTCAACCATCCTTTTCGAGATTTTTGTAACCATAGTAATTCTTCGTGATGCAGTACTTCCTCAAACTCTCTGCGAAGTTTCCATTCCAATCGATTCGTAAACCTCTAAAGCTCTTTGGATTCCTCCTAGGCGAGCTAATAGCCTTTTTTTTCTTATGAAAAATATTCCCAAAACAATCCATGTTCCATTGGATTACCTCACTAGTAAACATTTGAGCAGCCTCTATATATGGAACATTGGAACTCTAACAGGAAGCAACAAAATCAGCAAAGTCTTTGTTTATAATCCAAGTTGCTAAAAAACGGAACAGCTTAGGACTATGCATACGCCTTTCCATATTAACAAAACGAGCCAACAAAGGTCTGTGATCAGACTCGATATTTGGAAGGTGTAAAACCGAGCCTTTAGTGAAAGTTATGAACCAATCATCATTACAAATCACCCTATCAAGTCTTTTATAAAGATTACCCCTAGCCCAAGTGTATCGTGGCCCTTTATAATGGAGATCATGAAGCTTATTTGAGTGAAACCATTGCCGAAATAAATTACAAACTCCACTTCAGTTATGGGAACCCGCTTTTCTCTCCAAAGCATACATAATAGCATTAAAATCGCTAGCTACAATCTAGGTAGAGGTGCCCAATGGGCCGTGCCGTGCCGGCCCAGGCCCATCAAAGGAAGCCCACACGTGCTCGTGCTCGTACTCGTGCCGTGTCATGCCCACTATGTATTTCGTGTTGTGCTGTGCTTAATTTTTTTTGCTTAGGCCCGGCCCACCACACGTGCCGTGCCGTGGGCCATGCTTTGTCGTGCCTAAGAAAAAATGCCCACTAAGCTTTTTTCTTTTTTTCTTTTTTTAAGAGCGCATGCCAAGTTGTTGTCTTATTTTTTTCAAGCCTATGTACTTTTTTAGATTTATGTGCCTTTATTCAAATTTAATAGAATAAAGAATTCAAAACTCAAGCTCATATTCAATAACAATAAATTAATAGTAATAAGAGAATATAATATTAATTACTAAGTTTGACTCTATATTAGAATTCTCTTTTAATACTTAACAACAACAACAATAATATTTTTTTAAGGGTTAACTTAATTGTTAACTTGGAATTACGTAGAGTCATATATCATAGTTTATAATAATATTATTACACATTTATAAAATCATGATATCAATTATTTATTTAATAAATTATAAACATAAATCAATTTTATTTTTTTTGAAACTAAGAATTAAATAAATTTAAAAACGTGAGCTAATAAAATATATTAAAAGATTCAATTTCAAGTTATTTATAAAATCATAAAATTTTAAGTTTATTTTCATTAAAAAATGAAATGTGCTTTTTCGCGTGCTGTGATTTGGCCCATCTCTAATCGTGTCGTTTTGGCGCGTCAAAATCTAAGCGCGCATGCGCGTGCGTATACCAAAACGCGTCATACCGTGTTGTACGGACACGTGTCGTGCCTCGTGCTGTACGGACACGTGTCGTGTCTCGTGCCGTCCAGCCAATTGGCCACCTCTAAATCCAGGGGCCCTGAACAGACTTTGCAATTTGATTGAGATGGACCCAAGATGCCTCCTCAGAACTGGATTCGGACTAGCATAAACAGCCATAAACCAAGATACAAAATTATTACTCTCAACAATTTGCATGTGAACAAATTGTTTATGACGCAACACCACTTTAATGTCAAAATCTTCCTGCCAAAGAATCCAAATTCCCCCAGAAAAAAAAATAGCTTCGATACGATGAGACCGAGCAAAACCATTGTTCATAATAAAATCATCCGCCTTGCAACCACTAATTCTTGGCTCTAAGATAATAACTTTGCCCGGTTTGTAGTTATTTAGAAGAGTTGCAAAAGCTCGTCGAAACTTCTTAGAGGCTGCACCTTGCACATTCCAAAACAAAATAGACTTAGAAATAAAATATAAAAAAGAGAGGAAAGGACAACTTTACACCGTCTTCTCCAAGACCTCATGGTCTAGGTTTATGTCATTTTCATCGTCTAGAGATACATCATCCTCTGTTGAGTCAGAGTTTTCTTCTCCACTCTCATGCATGAAGTCACTATCATTGTTGTCATCCTCAACATTTTCATTCGCCTCCAAAGTTCCAACATCAGAGGCTCTCTCGGTGGCTGAGGCGTCTCTGCTACCACGATATTGGAGGATAGGAGCTCTATTGGGTTGAAAGGCGTTGACATGGGGTTGATATTTGTGTCATTTAGAAAAGAGATAGTAGTGTGGAAAAGGGGATTTAAGCTGGTATGGGCGAAAACAAGGGTGGGGTGATTAGGTTGATTTGCATGGTCTTGGTTCAAGTCACGTGAAGCTTGTAAATTTTGCATGGGGCTAGAGGCTGTTTGGTTTTCAGGGATGGTATTCTTTTGTAGGGTCGGCTTTAGAGTGGTGGGGGCCTTAGGCGATTTTTTTTTTAATGAGGGCTCTTTACATTCAATAACTTCAATACTCAAATAAAAATATAAAAGAGTATAAGATTCAATCAATTTTTAACTATATATTAAATATCAACAATTAAAAAAATAGTAAAAAAAAAAAGGTAGTTAAGAAGATACATTTTTTATATTTTTTAGAACTATTATTTCAAGAAACCCCTTTTTTTACTTCAAAAAGAAACCAATAAATGTAATAATTTTCTTTACAGAGAAGAGCGCACGAAATTTTATAATGTTAAATAATTAAGGATTTTTTTAAACTGATAAAGAATTTAATCTTTTTCTTAGAAGAACTAATAATGAATTAATGGTTAGATAATACTATTATTTATAGTTTTTTAACATTAAGGATAAAATTCTATAAAAATTCTTAATTGTATGATAATTATTAATTAAAGAGAGGCCTAATAATAGATTTTCTTAATATAAGTAAATTTTAAAAAATCCATTAATTTGAGCATATCAAGGAAAACCAAAAAAAAAATCTTCCTAATATATGGGGTCTAAGCGACTACATTGAGATTGTTCTAATATGTGGGATCCTAAGCGACAACCTAATTCGCATATACTTAAAGTCGCCCCTGTTCTTTTGGTTACGTGTAGTTCGGGTTGGTTGCATGGGAGTGGGGGACTTTTTAAATGAGAGCTGTTTTTTAGGTTTTAGTTTGCGGCAGTTAAGGTTATTGGTGGGTCCATGTGGTCTAGGTTATGAACAAAATCCTCACAGTTTGCTTCCTTGTCAATCTCTCCAGCCATATCACTATCAAGCACTCCAAAATGGCAACTACCACCAAAATTGCTCCGATGGTGATGGTCTAAATCCCGTAGTAACTTCTTTCCCTTATTAACATGTTGCTTTCCTTTTTTAGAGACCACCATCCACGGACCAAACTTCGGTTCATTTGGAACATCCCTTCCGGCATCCTTCCCTAGTGCAACTTCGGTAGTGGTTTTCTCACCAGCGAGCCCCTTCTCTCCTATTTTCTCATTTCTCGTAACTCTATCAGGACATGCCTCATAATAGTGGGGTGGATTTGTTGAAGGACGAGTGGGGACTTGAGTCCCCACTGAAACGAAAAAATTTCTTTAATATTTATTTGTGTTTTTCAAAAGTCTTCAATAAATTGTCATGCCCCCAATAAATTATACTCCAGCCCCCAATATATATTTACACTTAAATTCTCACCCTTAAGAATTTTAAATACAAATTAAAAGAGTAGGGCTTTTCAAACTAAAATAAAGCCCATAAATAATAATATTAATTTAATTTTTTAAATAACGTAGAAGCTTATTAATTTTTTTAATTAATCTTACATTTACTAGTTCCACCTAGGGATGGCAATGGGGCGGGGTGGGGGTGGGGATGCCTATCCATTCCCCACCCCATTAAAAATTTTTGCCTCCATTCCCCACCCCATTCCCCAATAAATTTAGTGGGTTGGGGATGGGGAATCCCTACGTGGGGAATGATTCCCCCATCCCCACCCCATTCCCCATTTAGTTATTTTATAGTAGATATAAAAATATGATTTCAGTAAATTAAAATTTAAAGACTTAAAATAAAATCATCACCATATTATAAAGTATTTAATTTTTTTCAAATCTCTAAAAATTTAAAACAATATCTTAAAATGATATTAAAAGTGAAAAATATTTAAAGAGAGCAGCACCTTAAAAGAGAAAAAAAATGATAATTTTTTAAAGTTGAAAAATATTGTAGGGTTTTCTTTTATTCATATTATATTTATATTACATAAAAATTATTAATTGACATTATAATTGATAAAATAAAAATTATTAAATAATAATTAAAAATATATTTATATATAATGGGGATTGGGGTGGGGGTGGGGTGGGGAGTGCAATACCAAACCCCAACCCGTTAACAATTTGGAGATTACTTTTCCCATACTCCCCACCGCATTCCCCAAAAACTATTAAAAATTTTCCTCATTTGGGGTGGGTCTCCATGAGACCCCAAACCCGTGGAGGATTTTGCCATCCCCAGTTCTACCATTAGTCCAACGCTCATAGAAAATTCTAAAACTATTTTTCTTTTTTTGCATATGCAAAAGCTAAAAATGTAATGACATGACGCACTACTCTTCGTGTCTCCAAGCCCAGTCAATCAATGTGATGTCTCTGCCCCTGAATTAGTGACCATATTTTCCACAACTAAAACAAATAATTGGGAAATTCTCATACTCGACTTTCTGGACCTTTCCATCCAAAAGAAATTGTGAGACCAAGAGGCTTTGAAAGGGAGACTTCAACAGCAATTCTCGAGAACTTGCCTCGTCGTAGACTCCATATTATAATCTATCCGAACGACATTGCCAACTATTTGTCCAATCATCCGAAGGATGCGCTTATGATAGTAGTGAAGCGCCATCCCAGGTAGCCGAATCCATACTATGACAAAATCACACTCCTCCTTCGAACTATCAACTGTGGAGACCACGGCTGGACGATTAATTAATGCCCCATTATCGTCCATGGTCCCTATGTTAGAACAAACTCAATGTTCTTTGGATTTAAACCGGACTAAGAAATAGTTATTTTCCAAATCAATGACATTGAAGCCTGTAGTTGAATTCCATAACGCTCCCAATCGATTACAAAGGGCTCGATAGCCAATAGATCGCCCAAGTAATTAAACCACCACCGCATACTGCCATGGCCTAACCAGTTGTGCATGAATTTTCGGAGAGAAAGAAATAGATGGCATATTCTTCCCATGCTCAACCATAATATCTTCGGGTTCAAAATCCAACGCACTATCTTCAATAATTAGAACCTCCACAACAGTTCTCTGAGGCTCCATCAGTTTGTCCCTGAAAGAGAGAGTGACCGGATTATCTCCGTCAGCCCCTTGAGATCAAAATCTGGCTTTCTTGGTTGAACGATCATCCTTCAAGGGCGGGGGTTCGGCTTTTCCAAAGTCCATGAGAAAACTTTTCCGGTTACTCAAAAGTCAAATATATGATTTCTTTTTTTTAATTTTCTTACTATAATAGTTTTTTTTTAACTATAACAATGAGAAAAGTTGAACTCTACGATCAAGTAAACTTTATTACCATAAGTAACTTTTGTGAGTCTCCACGACTCCATTTATATTGTTGTGTTTATAAGGCTTTAGTTGCCATGAATGGTTGACATATTATTTAAATTTACAAGATAGCATGGATGTGGGGAAGATGACACTACTACAACATCGTTAAACAATGACGATCTAAATGAATAAAGATGGCAGTCTTAAAAGAGTCATTTTTAGCAGGGTCATTAAAAGAAGTGTTATTTTTAATAACGGTTTATAAACCTTCATATTTATTAACTGTTAATGATGGTTTGATGGTTTATAACTAAAATATTTACTTGGGCACTACATTTAATGGTAGTTTTTTTATTAGTGGGTATTTATGTAATATAAAGTTTTATTTTTAAAAAAGGGTGTAAAAAGTATATTTATGGGTCCAAATGCCTAACCTTTATCTTTGTCCCAAATGGTAATTTTATTAATGGGTATTTATGTACTATAAAATATTTTTATTAAAAAAATAGGTGTAAAAATATATTTAGGGTAGCTTATATGAACCCATTAAGTTCCTCTCAACACCTATTTTAAAAAATAAATTAATTATAAAAATTTTAAAATTTTAAAATCTCAAAATTAGCCTTAACTAATCTCCTTCTCTCTCTATCTTACAATTACATATTCAATCTCTATTATCATGTTTTGCAAACTAAACACTCAATTTCACTCTCTTTGGAATTCTTTTCTCTTTTTTTTTTTTCCCTTTCTTAGTAGATCATGATGTATATTTCATGATTTCTATATGCAAGAATTTTTTTTCTTGACATTAGCTTTCATGTTTGGCAAAAATTAATTTCTTCATATTCATTAACTTTTATGACTGAAAAAAATTGTTGATGTTCATTTTTAAATACTGGATTTTGTTTGTTGATGTTCATTTTTAAATACTGGATTTTGTTTCCCTTATTTTGTTATATCAATTATTTGTAGATAAAAGAAAATATACGAATGAATTCATGAAAATTTGTGAAATTGCGAAGATAAAGAGAAGAAAGGGTTAATTAAGTAATTTTCTAAAAAAATATTTAGACAATAAAATTCTTAATTAAAAAGAAAGTATAGAGAGAAAATTGTTAGGTTCAAATAGTTGCACCCATATATTTATGGGTACAAATACCCAGACCCTTTAATAAAATTTAATATTTATAAAATATCCTTAAAGTAATTTATTACAAAGGAAAACTTAGTTTAATTGAATCAAATGGAATCATTCTTAACAATTATCACCATTTACATGAATTGCCGCTTGTCTTGATAAGATGGAGAGATAGAAAGCAATTAACTCAATCAATTCATTAAGAGCAATAATAGAAATTCTAAATTTTTTATCCTAAAGTTTATTCCAAATGATATATTATTTATTAACTGATTGATAATTCTTTATAAAATTTAAGTGAATTAATTATATTATCTCATCAATAAATTGATAAATGCCACATTTAGGATAATTTTTAGGATAAAAGATTTTAGGATTTGTAGGACTACTTATTCATTAAAGATAGTTTCTAAAAAATTAAAAAAATACCATAAAAAAATCACCATAAAGCCAACCATATAGAAACTCCATTGTTGGTAAGAGAAATGGAGAGTTATTTACATGATAAATAGAGTTCTTATCATGTGTTTACTAATTGAGAATGTTAATGAGATTTATTAACTTATTTACTCCCAAGATAAGGAGGGGGAATACCAATTAAATTTGAGTGGGCCCACAACATTGGAAATGTGAAATGAGAATCTCATTTCTAAGGGAGAGGAGATGGGAAATGGGTGTATTGAGAGTATATTTGCAATTCTACTAAGTGTAAGAAGTAAAAATTATAATTTAAATTTAATAAATGGGTGTGGTAAGTATTAGAGTGTTCATAATATTATTTAGAGTGCAGATAGCCTCACCTTTACTTTAAAGGTGGAAAGGATGAAAAATTACTTTAGCAATAACGTTTAGTTTTTAGTTCAAGTAGTCTTAATCATTGTGAATTTAATTACAATGAACTGATTTGTACAGAGCAGGAACCTATCACAATTTACAGAAGTCATACCTACTTCTATTCCAAAAAGAAAATGAAAATTCGGGGAAAATAAATGGATACATTTGCAGGAAATTTAAAGGATAAACTGGATGAGGGAAGAAATTACCATTCCCACTCGAAAAGCAAAATCGGGAGTATCCATGTGTTCTTCAATCGTAGAAGCTAAAATCTATAACACCAGCTTCTGCTTTTATTTTCTTTTTTCCTAGATGCAGAGAGTAAACTTCTTTTCGTTAAGAAACTCAACAACATATTGCTGCATTCTATCCTTGTGACATAGGCTGACATAGTTGAAATATAAGACATCTTTTTCCTAGACAAAGTTGGATGATAGCTACTTTTTGGTGTTCGTTTGTCTTGTTGGGCAAACACCATTCTCCGTCAAGACCAACAAGAAGTTTGTGAAGCCTCTTCCCATGGATTCGTTTTGTTTCTTCAATCCAATAATAAACATCCAAAGCTTGAGAAGCCATCATTGTTTCAAATATTCTTCGGTGAACTTGATGAGTTATTAGGGTTTTCGTTATGGTCACAAAGTGAGGAATATAATGTGTTTTTAAGCAATTAAAGAAAAGAAATAAGAAAAAATTAAAAGCTAGCTTATTTACGAAAGAGGAAGTTAATCTTTTGGAATTAAAGTAAACATGGAAAGGAAGATGATTCACTTCAGTGTATAACGAGGAGTCTTTAGAAATAGTCTCTGTCCTTCTGAATTTACAATGAATTGATTTATATATAGGAGGAACCTACTTACAAAGAATTTACAGAAGTCATACGTACTTCCATCAAAAGAAAATTCAGGAAAAAAATGGACACATTTACAGGAAATTTAAAAGATAAACCGGGACTGAGGGAAGAATTACCACACTCCCACTGAAAAAGCAAAATTGGGAGTATTAGATCGATGCTTCCTTCAATCGTAGAAGCAGAAAATCCAAAACACTAGCTTCTGAACTTTTTCCTAACAGCAGAACTTGTATGTGGCAGATCAATGAGCCAATCCTTCTCTGCCGATGCTTACGCTAGATTTGTCAACCATTGATACGTTGTACTGCTGATATACTCTAGCTCTGTTTGCTGCCCACCACTGTTCGGCTTGTTTCTCGCTGAATTTCTTTCGACTGCGCATAAACCAGTGGATCATTATTGATTGCAGATGAGAAGGATGGTTAATACTGATGAGAAGGATAGAATATAAGACATTTCATAATGAAAGCAACAAGCAAAAGTAAACGATTGAAGGAGGTTTAGTGACTATCTATGTTAACTCTTTTCTCAGAATCAGAAAAAGCCAATAAAGGTGCGTGCGAAACTCTACAAACCACAGAAGTGGAGACTTATCTGGTGACATGAATGAACCATCGTTACCCATAACTTATATTTCAGTGGCAAATTTTACCCAAATGTCAAACAAAAATCCAGATTTGGGCATCAGTAGATTTTGAAATACCTGAAGCGGACTCGCTTAAGATCTTTGAGGCCTCCAGGCAAAGCAACAAGGGTAATATACACACCAGTCTCATCTTGTTCAACCCATTCATCACCCTGGGCAGGTTCAGCTTTCATTGTTCTATTTTTGTTTTTTGTTGTTGCTTCACAATGCGACGCTTCAGTTTGACTTGGAGAGCGATTATCACCAAAGTCTGACCCATTAGAAAGTATCAAGCTGTTTGATCCATTTGGAATTGCTCCCTGGAAAGTCAAAGGACTGCTAGGTTGCTCAATAGCTGCAGAAGAAACATCCCAAGCAGGAGTCGGGCTAGAATGAAAAGAATTGCTGTTTCTCACTGCTCCAACAGGTAACATTTCAGCCATGTCCTTCAACTACCAAAAGTCAATCATTGAGTAAATTCAGAGTTGAATAAACCTAAGCAAGAAATTATCTTAGATACAATCAAATTTAAATAACAGTACCATCTGGCATATTAGCGAGTGATTTGGTAGTAAAACAAATGAAGGGCCATGATTACTGGACCTCATCTCATTATAAGTCAGCAAGCCAGACTGGCTTCAAGAGACAATCCTGAATGTGACATAAACACACAAACTCCAGCAAGTCTCTCTTTTGATTAAAGAAAGGATAAGCTTCTGGCCTCATTTTCTTCATACATTTTTTCCCTAAAATGTTTTTGGTTTTAGCCAGGCAAGAACGCATGGCACACAGGTACTCCAGCCTAGGATTCTCTGTCCAGCACCGCCATCTCCGAATCCAGATTTAGGCAGATCACAGCCAACCCAAGAGCAACTGGCACCAGGCTATGTAGTGCCATGCCAGTTTGACCCAGTTTTATAATTTAATACCAAGCATTTCATTTCTAAGAGGTTGAAATTAGTTACTGTTTGCAAAAAAGCCATTATCTACCTATCTAAAAGTAGAAGACCTAGCCAAGAAACTGAAGTTTTGAAAACATAAAATATAACCTCTCCATACAGGTACATGTAACAACAGTAGGGTATTCCTAAACGTCAGTTAGGTTTCTAACGCCTGAACTCCACAGATGAGCAGTAACTATGCAAATTGAAACATGAAACAGAATGTCCGATACTCATGATCACCTTGTTTTTGTAAGCAAAGGTAAAAACAATAAAAATAAAGTAATGCTTTGAAGAATACCAAAAATATGAAACAAGTCTCATCTCTATAACATAAACATCTGTCAGTTAATTGAACAAACAAATATAAAAAACCTCAATACCAAAAACTTTAAACTTAACTAGGGAAGAGTCAAAAGAATATTAGAGTTAGGATCATTTTGTTGTAGCTTCTTCAAGTAGACCTTAGGGCCCGTTTGGGGCAGCATAGCTGCTACACCCTCTTTATTTTAAGAGAAGCCTCCTGACATAAAGGAGGTGACGGATCCTATACTGTTTAAGAAAAATAAAAATGAAAATAAAAGCAGATCTTAGACTAATAGTGCTTTAATGACTAGAGCATCCAAAAAACATATATCGCGTAATTACATTAATAAACAAGTTTTTGTCGGGTTATGTTTGGAGACAAATGACAGAGAATATTTTAAATTAAAAAAAGGTATTTTCGACAATTTTAAACTTTTCAAAATGTTGAAGAAAAGCTTCTCCCATAGACATAAAACTAAATTTCTAACTCCATCAGCCTTCTACTGTTGCATCTGAATGCCAGAAAATGAAAGAAAGAGCTCGTAACAATTAGATGGTTCTGGCCAATAGAGAAATCATACCAACATGGCACTTCTGAACAAGTCAATGAATGTGAGATGTCAGTAGTGGAGAAGCGAACAGCAGCCAGTGGGGGGATGAGATATCAGAGTTCAGTGTAGGTCTCTCCAAACTCATAGAAGTTGTGGCAGAAATGAAAGAAAGGGAAAAGCAAAATAAAGACGATAGAAGGCTTGTTTCAAATTAAAAAGGAGTACTTTATTTGTTTAAGTTCAGAAACAACTTAGAGATAATCCTTTGAAAGGCATAGAAAACAAATTTAAAATATTTCATTACCAAACAGGTTTTCTTAAAACTCCTAATATCCCTTAAAAAGAAAAAGGAATAGGGTTCAAACAAACATGCCCTTCAAAGTCTTAAAAGTTATTACTTGAATCATTTGGCAAACTATCAATATCACATCATTGACCTATATAGGATGCAACAAAGACAATACAAACAGATATCTGTTTTGCTTTTCACAACATAATCAATGGATATGATACTGATGACAGTTTGTGTTGCCAAACACTTCTGAACAAAATCCATGTCCACATTACGTATATAATATAATTCATCAAGTCCTACTATAATGCATAAGACAAAGTAAAGTTTAATCCAAGCAAACATTCCAGTTCAATTGTACAAATCCTACTTTTTAATGTTTGCCAAATTTGCTTGACTGCACTCATTTTCTAATAGCAACTCAGGTACTATTCAGAGAAACATGTCTCCCTGTTGCAAAATACTTAAACTGAAAGAATACGCAGATAGTTTGTACAAATATGAACAGAAAAATTGAACTCACTTGGGCAGTAAGAGACTTAATCACATCTTTTGCTGCTCTACATTTTGCAGTCTCTTCCCCAGCTACTGCAAGAGCCTCCTTCAGCTGTCTGGTTGTTCTTTCAAGCTCAATTTCTTGAAGTTGTGATTTACAAGTAAGTTCTTCAACCTACATAACACTGGAATTAGCATGGCATACGAATTTAGCACCCACTACAGAGTGCTTTCCAGAAATGAATAGAAAATTATAAGCCTTCACTGACAAATGATAGCCTAGAAATGCAAATATAAATCCAAAGGTAAAACTAAAATTTTTCATATCACTAAACTGAACTGTGTCATCAAAAAAATTCAAGTTTGGATTTGCAAATTTCCCAACTTTATGACGTTAGATGACAACAGTTGCAAAATAATTTCTCTTCAATATTAAGTTAACAAGATATATAAACAAAGTTACTAGGAAATGAAAAAAGCAGGAATTTTCAGGAACTGAAAATAAAAAAATAAATCAAGAAGAAGAGTATATTTGAACCATAATTATGATGAACAAAATGTTCAATTTCATTAGTCAAAATCTATTTAATCAGCTTTCCGATACTTAGGAGGAAAATACGCTCAGTTGTTGTCAATAAATCACATGCTTACATGTATTAAATGCTTTTATATTAATGTATGCCTTGAGGTCAAACTTCAGTACCAATTCTCGGCTAAAAGGTGGCAAGTTCTCTTAATTGAAGAGGGAACAACTTCTGAAGGAAACAGCACACGCATCATACAATCAAGAACATTTCCAAAGATAGATGATAGAGATAATCAAGGATAAGCCACATACCTGAGCCCTTAATTTAATAACTTCTTCGCTTGTCCTTTTAGCATCATCTACAACAATTTTTGGTGATGCAAGCCCTGAAAGAGTAGGGGTTGGCGTCGTGGCACGAGGTGGACTTGATCGTCTTGAAGTAGGAGATGTTGCACGAGACATAATTCTTGATCCAGGAAGAGAAGCTGAAAAGAACTTCTTGGTTGACCCAAATACTGGATTAGAAGATTTAGAGTTATTAAGAGCATTGCCCTGTGAAACTCCATTTGGAAGGTGCAAACCCCGTGTACGATTAAATTCTTGTTTCTTGTTTCTTTTGGAAGATCCACTCTCCACTTTTTTCAATGATTCCATAGAAGTTCCAAATTGGACATGAGATCTTGAAACAAAATTTTCACCATGTTCAACAGCCTCATTGAATCCCTGATTCATACTCCCTCTTCTACTCACAGTAGAATGTGATGAAGAGCTGGTTTCAGTTGCTTTTGTCAATTTGCCAAAACAATTGTCACAGACACGATAAGGTTTATTGGGATTTGGTGCCATGGAGGCCTTCACAGACTTTTTACTACTGCACGTGTGACAATATACAAGTCCACAATTATAACAATTGTGACGTTTCCTTTTGAAATTAAATGGAATACGGCATCCAGAACACATTGATTGATCAACACCGGAAACCCATTTATGAAGACATATTGCTGCAGTAAAACTAGTGCCACAAACAATACTTTTGACTTGTTTGTCTTTCAGAGCTTCAACCAGTGATGGGAAATTTCTATCATCAGTGTCACCATGACCTAACCGACCGTTTGCACCCTTTCCCCAGGTGTAAACTTCAGTTCTTGAAGTTAAAACTGCAACATGATAATCACCACAAGCTATTTCTTCAACAAAATTCTTTGTAAGCTTCCCTTCTACACGAGTAGGGAGCTTCCCATTGGCTTTAGGATCCCCTAGCTGACCATAAACAGGACTTCCCATTGTGTAAACATGGCCTGTAGTTGTTAGTGCAACGGTGAGGCTGTGTCCACAGGAAACTTGACAAAAGTTGGGTTCTACAAGAGCAGCAACACAAGTGGGAACCAGTCTTGCTTCCTTGTCACCATGCCCAAGACGACCTCTGTCTCCATCTCCCCATGTAAAAAGCTTTCCCGAAGAACAGTTGCTAGAACTTGAAGACCCAACCATTACTTCAACAACAGCAGCAGTGTGCCAAACACCACAAGCTGCTCGCACAGTGCGGAGGCCCTTAAGGGAATCCACTTCCCTTGGTGTAGAGACACTTATACGATCCCCATGGCCTAAAACACCAAATGTGCCATCACCAAAAGTAAACAATTGCCCTGCAGAGGTTACAACAGCTGTGTGCCATGGGCCACAAGAAACAGAAGAAACATGTATTCCCTCAAGAGGTCCATTTAATTTTTTCGGAAGCCATAGACTCATTTCATTTCCATGTCCAAGAAGCCCAAAGTTGCAGTTACTACCACCCCAGGTGTACATATCTCCGGATAGTGTAACAGCACAAGTATGGTGCTCCCCACAAGCTACAAGTTCAACATTGATGTTTTTAAGAGCATCTATGAGCTTTGGATGTGAGACATCTGAGTCTACACCATGTCCAAGTCTGCCACCTAACTCTTCTCCCCAAGAGAAAACTTCTCCTTGCTTGGTTACTAAAGCCGCATGTCGCCCACCACAAGCTATATTCTGAACGTCCAATACAACTGCAGATTCAACAGCCTTAGGAACAAAAGAATCCATCTTAACGCCTGGATAACTTCCAGAGCGATGTATACCGCCACCCAAAATGCCATCACCAGTGCACTCCCCCCAAATGAAAACATCTCCTAAAGAATCACCATCATCATGACCGGATCCTTGACTTGATGAACTAACAGCACTTGATAAACTAACTCTAAAAGTATCCCCACTCATGCCCTTTAAGTGACCAGTTCTTCCATCAGAACCTCCAGATGACAAAGAATTAACTGATCCACAAGCTGATTCTGAAGGAAGTAAAACCTTGGGAGGGGCAGCATATAATACGGCATCAGATAATGCTTTGTCCAAAACATTTTTAGGAGGACTTTCGTATGAAGTATGAAGATGAAGGGGATCCAATCCGTCCTATATCAGCAGCAAGAAAGTTCTCTCACTAAATGTAGACAACAATGCAATATTCCTTTTTCGCTTTTTCATTTCTCTCTTTTTAAAGAAACATACAAAACTGCAGTATAGTACAAAGGGAAGAGGACAAAAAAGAAAACCTTCTGCGAGCTACCACCACTACCAAAGGGAGAGCTCAAAGGAGAACTCCTTTGTGTGTGCGCTCTGGGACTGGTTGCTACAGATGAGACTTCATCACTTCTAGATTCTGCTCTCCCTTTCCGATAATGGCTGCGGGATATTAGTGCTTTTAGACCCGTAAACCAGACCTCAGCTTCATCTTTATCCTTGCAAATCTAATAAATAACATGTAAAAATCATCAAACAATCACCAGGGAAAGACTCAAAAAAAAGACACCACACAAGTTTTGCAAGGAAAAAAACTAATTAATGGCTACCAAAATCAAAATTGCTTACCAAATCTAAAGACCTATCATTATAGATAAGAGAAAAAGACTGATATTCTTTCTCAGGTCTAGGATACCTCTGAAATATTGGCTGCAATAACATAAATTGCCTAATAAGTACATCAAAATGCTAGAAATTTTGAAACTGCAGTATAGAAGATGAGCAGCATTTGAATTCTTTATAGATAAAAGGTTGCATAAATGAGAAACAGAAAAATGTACCTCCCTCATTTTGAAGCATCCTTATCGCAAGCCAAGATAAATAATGAAGAAGAAGATAAAAGTACAAACATTTATGACGCTGCCCATCATGGGAACATTTGTGTAGATAGCCAGAAACACAAAGTCATCACATCTTTCATGAAATTAATGATGAAATATAATAAGAAGCTGACACATAAAATAACCATTAAGCCCTGAGCATTGCTCTTTTTAGATTAGACTCTCCTGATTGATGATTTTAAAACCAAAGGAGAAAAAAATGGGAGACAAATTCGCGAACAAATAATCAGAACTTAATGCAGTAATATTTGGTTAAGAAATATGCAAAGAATAATAATAATAATAAAAAAATAAATAAATAAAAGTTACCACTAAATAACCATGAGGCAACAGAAATAACTATTACAAATCTTCATGCAAATCCGTTGACTTTTTCCATGCCCCCATGTGTGAACTTACCGTGCGCTGACCAGGTATAATTCGAGAGACATGGCTTAGTTTAAGGTGTTTCTCTTCTTTTCCCGATATCCATATCAGAATTGATTCATCCTGAACAAAGCATAAAGATGACATACAACATATGATGCTTTAGTAAAGTCAAATTACAGCAGATTTCATTTGCAGAAAACACCAAAAGCGTGTACACACCTATATGATAAATGGGCCCTTGACATAAAAGTGCCAGATGCCTTGAACGATTCAAAGAAAGTGAGGAAATTCAAAAGTCTTGAAAAAATTTTAGTGAAAGTACTTAGAGGATTTGTAGCAAGTAAAGACAAAGCAACAGTGTGTTGCACAAGCTGGTACTCAGGCACGCTCATGCGTGAACCATATAAGATGATCACTCGATACTCCAACAGAAGGAGGTCCCTTTTCTTTCATTAGGGAAAGAGATATATAACAGGACAGGTAGGAAATAGTTCTTTGAAATCCTACAGGCCAATTCCAAAAATTTTGCCACAACAACATGATCTTTTCCTTTCCCTCTTTTCATTTTTTAGTATTCAGTTACATTTTTGTAATTACAAAAAGTAACAGTCCATAATTTGTAACTTTTTGTGACCTTATATACTAGCTAGGGCGTCCGGCATGGCAGTCAAAATTTATACAGAGACATGATTAACCTTAGAGTCACAGTAAAACAAAAATGCTAACCGAAAAATCCTAGAAAGGGTTCTTGAACTCAAACATGGTTGTATATTAACCAAGGTACTTCCCTATGAACATCAATAAAATAGCTAAAGTTCTTTCCATATAGAGAGAACTGCATGGTCAAGGAGCCCTTGTCCTCGCCATAACCTGAATCCTTGTATGCTTATATGTAGTTTTGACCATTTTTCCTAACAGAGAAAATGATGCTTGTTCGAGACAAATAAGTTTTTTGCCTGTAACTTCAGCTTTGGAGTGAGTTGTACGTTAGCATAGTATTAGAGCCACTTTGACCCAGTTGTCTTTTGTTCGATTTCGCCCCTTATTTTATTTGATTTGATGGTAATGACACATGGTTGGAATAAGGAATCATCACTCAGGCACAATGTTGAGCACTGCAGTTACTGCATGAGTTCTAGGAGTCAAATAAAGCCTACATTGATGCTATCATATTTCAAATTATTAAACACATATGTGACCCATAATTTTATCAAATTTATAACCTCTATGACACAGTAATACAATGGAAACCAATTAATTAGCATAAATGATTTTTATGTGCTGATCTACATAAGAACGAAATGAGTGCACATTGATACACAGTGGCCTTCAAATCCTACAAATGAATGACTCATGCAAATCCCTAATATGATTTCTGTGTTTTAGGAAGTAAGAAAAGCAAACAGAACATTACTGGAACTCCAGAATATTGAATCTTACATTGGCAAGTCTGAAGGGACAAAATTTTGGCTTCCCTCTACGCCCGTACTTTAGCAAGTGTGCTCCTTTTTTAAGTGCAGTGATGGCCTATGATATGGGAAAAAAATAAAAAATAAAAAGAGAGAGAGAGAGAGAGGAGGCCAATAATTTGAATTAACAGAAGCTAAGAACGCAGCAAGCAGAATTTTAGATAAAAGGAACAGCAACTAAAGTCATATATACGATAAGAAGAACTTAATCTGAAAGTATGACACTAGAAAATTACAGGGGAAAAAAAATGAAAAATGGAGTTAATATCAAACATTTCTTATCTGGACAAGTCTGCTAATGAAACAAGCAGTGGAAAAATGTTTCGTGGACAAAGGCAGACACTAGTACTAAGTTCCACCTAACATGATGACTTCAAATCCTTTATCAACTATTAGAGAATTTGAAAATATTATCTACTATAAATGAATCAATTAATAATACCAAACGCTACTTGCTTGATAGTTACTAGCTGAGCCCACATTGTTAATTACCAACCAATCAGCTAAAGAGTGAACTTAATTAATATTTCAAACCAACATTGTACACTTACAATCGCACAGATAAAATTAAGCTTTAAATAGTAAACATCAATTCTCTCTCTCTCTCTCTCTCACTTTTATTTCATCAAATATAAATTCAACTTTTTTTAATAAAAAAAATCAAATATTAATTCAACTTCAGAGCAACACAAAAATAAATAAAATTAAAACTAAATAAAAAAATTAAAAAGTTAGTTTACCAACTCAATGTCTCTCTCCACCGGCGCCGCCGCCGCCCCAGTGGTAGCCATCAAACCCTAAGATCAATCACAAGCACTTATATAATAGAACCGACATTCCACATTTATAATTACTTACTTCTCCATTCACGATTTTGCTTAGAAAACAAAAAACAAAACCAATAGAAAAAAACAAATTGAAGCTAACAAATCGTGAAAAGTTTAACTTGAATACTAAATTTTTGAATTCGCACAAAACTAAGAGATAAACAGGGCGGGGGTTTGCCAATGTGTGTGCAAGACGACAAGACGAAATGGTCAGAATGTGTGACGTGGCCGAAGAGGAAGAATCTTTGAGAGGTCCGTTTGGCACGAGGGAACCTGAGGGAAAATGAGTGAGAAAACTATAAAGAGTGATGCGGTGTAATTTTATTATTTGTTATTTATTTTATTATTATTTATTATTTAGTAAGAGAGAGAGTGTGTGTGAGGGGAGTAATGAGAAAATCTACTGAGAAAAGTGATTGAAAATGATTGATTCTGTCCAGAGAGAAATGGTATATGCTGTAGCCAATGAATTTTTAATTTGCCTTTACTGGCTTTTTTAGTCCACGGGTATTGCGTTGACCTTTCACTATTTTGTTTCGTCTACTAGCCAATTAAATGGCGCCACGTACGCAAAAGAATTGTGCCTCCGCTTTGCTTTGTTCGGACGTGATAGGGAGCACGCAGTCGGGTGCGCCATTCATTTTGGTTTATGATGTGGGCTCCACAGTCGCCAGTTGTAGCATGACACGTTTTCAGTGTCTTGCTTTTTTTCTTCAAATTTAAAAAAGGAAAAAAAAAAGTGTGTTTGTCTAGTACAATAATGTATTCTGTTCAATTATTGAAAATTTATAAAAATAACTATAAAATTTTTACTATTTTCATAATTAATCTTTTAAATTTTTTTCTATCAACATTAATCAAACACGCGCTTTTCTCCTTAAATTACCCTTATTTACAAACCAAAAGTAACTTTCTTTCTCCCTTTTCGTCAAACCAAAAGCAGCTTTCCACTCTTAAATCATCACCGGCGACGGCAAAAGGCAACGATAAACTCCGATGATAAACAGTAAAAGTGAAATCTGATCATAATTTATCTGAATCCAGCGCGGGTCGCGCACGCACTCTAGGTTCCCTCGGTGACACCATTCAACCCAAAACAATACAATCACAAATCACTCTCAAAACAACACACTCCCAAAACAACAACAACCACCAAAAACACCACCACCACCACTACCATAATTCTCAAACTACAACCACTATTATTTTAAAATTTCATTTTAAATTAATGAAATATAAATAAAATGGCTAACCTAGGTTTTGTTGAAAACAATAATGTCAAAAATTTCCTCATACTATAAGCCATAGAGGACACCCAAGGATCTGTATTTTCTTCCAGTACAATCAATGAACTATCAATTAAGCCAATAGTATCATAACAAAGATTAGAAGTCACACTCAAAAAGGCAGAAAACAATAATGTGGTATCATAAAATACCTTAAAAAACTTCATAATTCGTTTAGCACTCTCCCAGTCCTCCAGTCTAGGTGGGCCCACCCTTTTAACATTATTTTCTTTCTCAGCAAAGTATGCCTCATAAGGTTTATCCACTTCTGCTATTCTATCAAATGCTGCTTGAAATTTTAGCGCAGTCATCAACATCAAATAAGTGGAATTTCACTTGGTAGGACAATCCAAAACAATAATTCTTTTTGGACAATTCACCTGCTCAGCACATTGTTTAAATGTCCGCAGCCTCGTCCTGAAGAATCTCACGTACTTCACAGCATTCCGAATAGCGGTAACACTATTCTAAAATAACAATCAAAGTCAAAATATATGCACAACAATTCACATGCATATTCAAATCCTGAAACAACAATCAAATTTAAAATATGTGCACAACAACGCACATGCATATATTGTCCCGCCAACACAAGTGCATCATCATTCCTCCAAGTAAGCAACTGCATAGTGACATAACCAACAGCAATATCATTTGCAGTGGCATTATCAACAGTTATTGCAAACAACCTCTCTATCCCCCAATCCTGTAAGCAAGCCACAATCTTTTTGCCAATCGACTTCCCTCTATGATCTTCGATTGCGCTAAAACTAATAATCCTCATATTCAAACACCAATCACTGTCAATAAAATGAGCTGTAATCACCATGTAGCTCATGTTTTAAACAGAAGTTCATAAATCAGTTGTAAGAGACACCCGCTGCTTGTTGTTGCAAATCAAACTCTTCAGCATTGCCTTTTCCTCCAAAAATAACTCCATAAGATCTCTACCAATAGTTCTTCGAGATAGCATAACGAACTGCGAGATAGCTACACTGCAGAAATGCCTAAATCTTTTGTTGTCTACAAAACTGAGCGGCAACTCACCCATAATAATCATTTTAGTTATTGCCCTTCGACACACGTCTTGACTCCATCCTTTACCCAAAACCAAATTACTTGCATTTTCTTTGCTGCCCTCGGCTGTCAAATTTTGTTGACTTCCACTTTGTTGTGCCCGAAATGTCTTGTATGATTCGCATGTCTTTATATGCCTTGTCATATTTGTAATCCCATCAAGCCTTGAATGACATTGATATTGCTTACCACAATAGTTGCACCTACATTTGTTTGGATTATCTTCGAGTAAAGTGAAATGATTCCATACTTCCGATCTTTTCTTCATTGGTGGTCTTTTCTGCTTCGCCTTTTCCTTTCCTCTATGTGTTCCTTCCATTTGTACACTTTGTTCTTCATCGTCACTCATCGAATTCGATCTTGAGTGTCCAAGCATCTGAATATTCAAAATAATAATTAATAATCATTAATTCAAAAATCAAAACACATAAATATTATTAACATAATCCATAAACAAAAATTAGTAATTTCAATTCAAGTTGTTCATGCTCCATAAACAAAAAGTAAGAAATTCATGATTAATTAATTAATTTATAATATCCAATTACCCATTCTCCATAATAATATGATGTTATTTGTCTAAGCCATGCCATAAGGGTCATTCTCCAAACGGGACGGGGCCAAGCCTTAAGTAGGTTGGGTGACAGATCGGCCATAGGAGTACTCCGGGATATAAACCAGGGCAACAAATGCCGAACATACAACGATGCCGCCCGTTTTCATTTTATGGAAGTCCCCGGCAGAGGAAAGGGCTGTAGGTGATGGCACGTTTTGCTTCTTATCTAGAGAGGGGCGCTGAAATCGTTCCTATTGGGTCGTGCAATCTATGTCTTATTTCTTATTATAAACCCTTTAATTTCAAGCCCAAGTTACTTGTACTTAATGACTTAACGAATGATTAACATAAAATAAAATATTAATTGAATTTATTAATTTTTTTATGATTGAAGGCTTGAAGCTACTGCACAAGTGCACATAATCACATAACACATTATAATTATAAAATATATACAACATAATACTTAATTTTAATACTTAATCTACCTAATGTGCTAATTTATTCATAAAAAAATCAATTATTAACTATTATTAACAATTATCAATTAATATTATTTCAATTATTAATAATTAACAAAATTTTTGTTATTCACTAGCTAACACCATTTTCATATGTCTTTTATGCTTGACAGCCAATATGGTCTATTCGCTAAACAGAGCAAACGATAACAATCAATGAAATAAAAACAAAACCCACCAATCAACAATTCCTTTTTATATATGAAAAAAAAATTTCTAAAGAGCTCAATAATTAACAAAATTTCCTTGATTTTATTACTAATATTTATAAATACATAATTACAACAATTAAATAATAACCAATTACTGAATTACATAATAAACAATTAAGCATATATAATTAACTAATTATATAGTATATATATACCATGAAACGACTTAGGAAACTTGAAACTTGAAAGTTGAAGCTTGAAAGTGGAAAGCTTCAAAATCAGGTTCGGGTGGGGAGAAAGTCAGGTCGAGTTGTGAGGATTCGGCCTTCAAGCAGCAGATCGGTAGCCACTGCTCACAGCTGGATGCGATTTCACTTGGTAGCAGATCGCGACTTCACTTAGGAGTTGGCAGCAGCAGATCGCGGAGACGTGGACGGCTTTTTGACTTGCAGTCGCGGCTTCACTTGGCGCAGATTGTGGTTTCGGATCGTGGACTGGTGTGTGTGAGTCTTGCGGTGGCTGGTTGCGGACTTGCGGCTGCCTTGTTTGTGTTTGACCTTGACAGTAAACTTGTGATTTGTGAAGTTGTGAACTTGTGATGGTGGTGTGTGGCTGACAGCGTGTGTGTGTTAGGTTTGTGAATTTGTGAATTGTTGAGTGACTGTGTACATCGTGTGTATGTGTGTTGTGGTGTGCAGTGCTAGGTTTAGTTTTTTTTTTTTAACCTGATCGGGTATTCGGATCAACCCGACCCGATCATAACCCGATCGGGTTTGTAATTTTTAATTCGATCGGGTTTCAATCCCGACCCAATCCGACCCGAACCCGAAATTTTTCTGGTCAGGTCGGGTCAGGTAAAATGCCCACCCCTAACTTGCGCTTATAAAGTTGCACTTGGATGTCCAAATATTTATAAGTTGACCAACTATGAAAAGGCCATTGTGTCAAAAAATGTAGTTGTTGATAATTCAAACATTGAAGACAAATTTCAAATGCTTTATCATTGTCATCATACCTTAAATACTAAAAAACAGAGCATCATCCCCACAACCTACCCAAACACAAACACACATCTACATATCACAGCTCTTAACAATGCAATCACCCTCAAGCTATTCAAATAACCTTGAGGTCACTTCAAACAATAATGAAGTCAATGGAGAGGTCCTACAATTTCCCAACAAAATATGCCTTTGTGGCTTACGAGCACTATTGAAATCATCAAAATCATTAGCCAATCCAAAAAGACTATATTACAATTGTGGCAAGCTGCCTAAATAGTGTGACTATTTCAAATGGTGGACACCATGTAATGTGGAGAGGAGGCTGATTAGAGGGGGTACAAGGCTGAATTCGTACATGGATTGATAGATTACTAATGAAATTATAGAGAGGATGAGAATGATAGAAAGCGGTCTGCCAAGGTCTAATATGAATCAACACATTGGTGATGAAATTTTAGAAGGGCTGAGCAAAATAGAAAGAAATATACATAGTGTCTAGACATGTTTAAAGTTGTTGACCTTTTTTCTATTTGTGTGCATGTGTATCATTCTCTCTAGGGATTAAGGCTCTAATGCAAGTATTTAGTTATGAAATGCAAAATCATGAACGAAATAGTTAGGGGTGTTCAGAATCTAATCCAATCCGCTCAATCCATAAAAATTTGATCCGTAAAAATTTGATCTGTGGATTGGTGGATTGGATTGGATATGGATTTACTTATGTAAATCCGTAAAAATCCGCGAATCCACAAAAAAATAAAAAAAATATTTATTTAATAAAAAATTAAACTTGTAAATATGGCATTATATTTACTAATAAATAAATAAGTTAAAATATAGTTACATTAACACCATATTATATCTTATCCAAATAATATAAAATAAAAATAATTAAATAAAAAATAGTTTCCTGAGCAGTTAGTTTTTATATACTGATTACACAAATGAATTTCTTTTTGTTTTATATTTTGAAACTTGGAATGATTATATTTTCTAGCTTTATTTAAACAATTAATTAATTTAAATCTTATTTAATTTTGAATTTGATCGGTAGTAAAATTATTTTGATATTAATTTTTTTATTTAGCTAGGTCGTGGATAGGATATGATTAAAAATTTTTAGCACGCAAACGAATCCGCAAATGGTGGATTGGATATAAATTGGGTCAAATCCGCATCCGATTCGTAGACATATAGATTGGATTTAGATTGGATTTCACAAATCTGTGGATTGAATTAGATTAAAAATTAATAATCCATAAAATCATGGATCGGATATAGATTGATATCCAATCCGCAAAATCCGATCCGCAAATACCCCTAGAAATAGTAGTAGTTTCAGTACTGCAATACATAGATTTCATTGATAAAATGAACTTACATAATAAGTGCATATGAAGGCTTCAGCACGCAAAGGCATCAATAAAATATTCAATTTCCCCAACAATCAAAATTAAAATAAAAAAAGAAGTGTTGGCCTATTTGTCATGTATCTATTTAATTCTAAATCCAACCACTTACAAAATCCCACACATACAAAAAATGTAAGTAACTACAATTACTGTTATTAGTAACAAGTTTTTCTATTCTTCAAATTGAACAAAATAATAAAAAAAGTAGCTTCAATGGGCTGTTGAACTTTGTCATTCCTCGTTTTATGTAGCATTGTGGAAGAAGTTTAATATCTACTAACTTCTAATATACATTATCTACTTTGCTGCTAGTGGTGACATTGCATTCAAGTTGATCACTGGATTTTTCCTTGCTGCTTCCAGTTTCTTCATGTTCATCTAAAAACCAAAATTTCATTAAATCAAAGCCACATAGTGAAATCACTCCAATATAAACAACATCAAGGCAGAATCAGTAAAGTCACCATTAATCTATTGTACAATAGATTCGTTCACTTGCGAGTTCAATAAAATTTGCACAACAATAAATTTAAGTTGCCTTTTTTAATTTTTCTAGAGTAAATTTAATAAATTTTCTAGACAAATTTTTTTAACACACAAGATTACATAAAGTGAAGAAAAGCTATTAAATATAATATAATGAACTTTCATGATATCTCATATAAAATATGATAGAATTCATAGCATAATATATACATCTAAATAAAATAAAAATTAGGTATTATGTAGTGTAGTAATATGACAGAGTTATGATGTTTGCAGTAGGATATATGAAAAATAAAATATAATTATCTCTCTGTTTAAATAAAAAGGTAATAACGGAGGCATTAAAAGCGTGCGGTGACATATTTAATGAGTTATATTTGACAAGCAACCTGCTATCTTTTCGTAAAAGCTGCTATCAAAGTGGATAAAGTTATAAAATAAACATTTTTTTTAAAATTTGCTAAATACCAATTTTATCAAAAATTATTAAAAGAGTTGTTTTCAACATTTCAACTGTAATCCCATACAGGGCAGTAGAAAAGAAAAAATATATATATGTATTGCCTTCCAAAAATAAAAAAGGTACTTGTATACAAGTTCATTGATCTTATCAATTTTATGTAACTATTAAATTTTATAAATTTTGACAACATAACATTTTTTTTCTACATAGCTCGTATGCATCCTCTAATAATAAAATCACAAAAATTATTATAATCAAATTATATAAGTAAATGCTTAACCAAAAATATGATACTACAAAAGTTTACTTATTATATAGTATGTCCTTATGTTGTACTATAACAAAATGTCATTGTTTACGGACTATAACAACAATTTCAAACAATAGATTAAAGTTGTTGTTTTCAACTGATTTTGGGGTAGGAAAATCCAAAATCTATCTTAAACAATGAATTTATATTTTTGGGGGAGATGGGGTACCTCACTGGTTTGTTGTGTGCGGGGTGGTGTATCTAAAATTTGGGGGAGGTGAGAAGGGGAGAGAGGGTGGTAACAATGGTGGAAGGTCAGAAATAAAAGAGGTGTCCTTGTAAATGAGCTTCACGCCTGCAAAACAATGAAATAGAGGTTAGAGGTGAAGCCGGGGTACCCCGGCGTTCACACTCCGACGCTCAAGTTAGCAAACTCAAGCTTTTGTGTCAAAGAGAGCTAGCTAGCCCTCTGTAAATTAGGGTTTAAGGTTGAAGAAAACCTCTTTTTTCGGAGTGTGAGTGTTTTTGGGCGAATGAGAGCATGATGGAGAATGAAACCTAGGCACCTTTATATATGGAGTACCCACGTGGCGTACCCTTTTTGGCTAACGTCCTTTTACCTCTTTATAATTGTTTTTGGGCCGTTATTTGCATGTTCGCGGCGTATCTCATCTTTTGGAAACGTGGCGCGCGCTGGAGAGTGGTCCAGGGTACCTCTGCAGTAGCTGTCGGGTAGGCGGCTAGGGACCACTGTCCTTCACTTTTGCGAGGTAGCAGGTCCCTCCTTTTAGCACGCTTTTGATTCCTAATTCTGACAAAATCAAATAATATCTTTTAGGAGGCGGAGATGTTTCTCGTGGCAGGTATTTTCGGTGGATTCTCTTGCGTCCGCTTACCTTGAATTACATGGGTACCCCTGGTACCTCTATTTGTATGGGGTACCTCATATTACATGGGGTACCTCTATTTGTGTAGAATACCTCTAATTGTGCAGGGTACTTATATTTTTACGGGGTACCTCAAGTCATGCCGGGCACCTCGGATTATGCAGGGTACCTCCGATTGTGCTGATACCATTCCATTGGCTGACACGTGGCGCTCTATTACCTTTCCTATCTTTCCCTCAAACAACATCCCCCTAGTTTCTTTTTGGCGAGAAGTATTGGAGGCAAAAGAAACTCATTGTATGAGTGACACGTGGCGATGCGGCTGGACCGGAGGGTACCTTGCTTAGCTTCTTCCCTTGACTAAACTTTGTGTACTTCAAACTAAAAATCTTCTCTTTGTCTTTTCCTTTTCCCGTTTTTTTTTTTTTTTTTTTTACGATGAGAACGAACAGTTGTCTTCATATGTCTCTCTCCTTTTTCTTGGGAAGTGGCAGCCGTCTGACACGCAGTTTGAATTTTGAAAATACAAATCTCACTCAAACATCCCTGAACTCCTTTCTTGAGCAACGTGTTCTGTCAGTTTGAATTTAAAACTCCTGACGTGTGTCAAAATTTTGAAAATCCCCAAACGAACTCCCAAAAATTGATTATTTCCAGTAGTCTTTTTCTTCCATAATTTCGTCTCTTCTTCTAACTGCATCAACATTATCACAGGTAAAAATAAATATTTCTTTACTCTTTTTTTTTTTTTTTAGCCTTGTTCATCTTCCCTAGGCTTTACTCTCCCTTTA
The DNA here is from genome assembly GCA_030449895.1 of Citrus mangshanensis. Taxonomy (NCBI): domain Eukaryota; kingdom Viridiplantae; phylum Streptophyta; class Magnoliopsida; order Sapindales; family Rutaceae; genus Citrus; species Citrus mangshanensis. Next base: position 5,698,963 of record JASUUJ010000349.1, read on the forward strand.
CTATTTTTCTTTTATTTCTTTCCCATTTTCTTTCTCACGTTTCTCCTTCCTTTTTCTCTCTTTTCCTTCTTCCTTTTCTTTCTTTCTTCTTTCTCTTTCTCTCTCGGCCGGCGTTAATCTGGTACGTTTTTCGGCGTGGATCTCGGCTGCTGCAGTGGCGGTTTTGGGCTCCAGATTTGGTCGGTTCAAGGCGATTTCCGGTGGCTCACGGCGAGATCTCAGTCCGGCGATACACACGGTAACCCCTCCTTCATCGTTTCTTCATTTTTCCCTTGGTGCTTTCTCTCTTCCTTCCCTTTTCTTCTCTTTTTCGTTTCGGCTTGGTGTTTTTCTCTGTGATTTCCGGCGTCGGTTTGGTGTGGTTGCGGCCGGCGGTTGTTCGGTGGCTTGGGTTTCGTTAGTTTAGCTTTCTCGATTTTTCTCTTTTTTATTTTTATTTTTATTTTTTTTTTTTTGGCCGACGTCCTCCTTCGCATTTTTCCGGTTCTTCTTGGTTGGTTTCACATTACGCCTTCTTCTTCGTTCTTCATTTTATTTATTTACTTATTTATAAATAAGTAGATATATTTAAGTTTATTTTTATTTTTATATTTGCATATTTTTACTCACTGTTTTTGGTTGCCTGCAGCTTCGTCTTGCCACGATTTTCAATCCCGATCTGCTGAATTGGTGAATCACAGGTATCCCTCCTTGCTTCTCCTCCTTTGGCGCATTCACCGTGGCGTTATTTTGTATACTCTGAGAAAATTTTATTTTATTTTTTTGTTGTTTTTGTTTTGTTGGTTGGTGTTTGCATTTGGTGGTTGATGTGTGGTGGATGGTGCTTGGTATGGATATGTTGCTGTTTGGGAAACATGTGGCTTGTTGGATGTGTTGTTGGGGGCTTGTGGATGTTGTTGTTGGGGAAAGGTAGATGGGTAAGAAACACACGGGACCCGCGAGGAAGCGACGTAAAGTTGGGGCTGGTAGGGTTGACAGCCCTCCTGCGGGTTTCCCTTCCCACATCTCCATTAGCGAGGGGGATCGGTCCCCTCCTAGTTCCTCCAAGAGTTGTAATTCTCGTTCTAAGCCCCCTCCCCCTAGGAGTACCCCTCGTGTCAGCCCACGCTTTCCTAGTAAACGGCCTACCCCACATCCTCGAAAGAAGGGTAAGTCAACCAAGCCTAAGATTCCAGCTCGTTCCTCGGACCAGCCGCCTAAGTCTCCCCCTGCCACACCTTCAAAATCCAGCAACGGGATATCCCTAGGCATTAGGAGGGCTATTTTGGGGGACTTAGAACAAATTAGAGCCAAATACAATATTCCTCCGTCTGTCCAGCTTAGGGTACCCTAGGTAGATGAGCGACCCGAGTGTCCAAAGTCTGATGGGATTGCTCTCCATATCGGCCTCTTTGATCTAGGACTCCGCCTGCCCCTCCAACCATTCTTTATGAAAATGTTTAGTTATTTGGGGGTAGCTCCTGGGCAGCTGTCCCTTCCAGGGTGGAGGACACTGACGGGCTTACATGTGTTATGGTTGGAGGTCGTGAAGCGCGACATTTATGTTCAGGAGTTGAGGGGCCTTTACCAATTCAAGAAGCCTAAGGGTCCCGGCATTGCTTACTTCTCCCCCTGGGGTGATTATGGCCACATCGTTGAGAGGAACCCCGCCTTGAAGAAGGGTTACCGAAAGGGATGGTTTGTCCCTAAGGGTAGGTGGGGGACAGAGACTCTGGGTGAGAAGGGCGACCCCGTGGAGGTTCCCCATTCCTTCAATGTAGACTGTAAGTATCATCTCCCTTACTTATGGTTATTTATCGGAATCTTTCGCCTGAATGTCTCGCTAACCTTGAGTTCTTTATACTTTCGCAGGTGTGACATGGGCTAAAGGATCATGCCCAGTTCAGGAGGTGGGGAGAGAGGTGAAGAAGTTTGTGGACAGGTTTCGAGGTGCACAGAGGGGTAGTGATGTGCTGGAGGAGAGCCGATTATGGAGAGCGGGGCTGATTGACCGAAGTCCTACACCTGCTCCTAGGGGTGACTCATGTATGATTTGAGTGTCGGGGGGTATCCTATTATTACTTATGGGACTGGGGTACCCCATTATCATTGCATTCTTTGTTTCGCTTCCCCGCCTTCCATTTCCTATTTTTTTACTTTTGCAGTACTTAGTACTTATCCAGCTAACATAACTTTTGTGCATTGGGTGCAGTCATGGAATCGACGGGTGACGCTTTTGACGCCTTCTTCCAAGCGGTAGTGGGCGGTGCTTCCGGATCTCAGGATTCGGCGGTACCCCCGAAAGGCTCCCGACCTCCTCGAGCTCCCGGTCCAAAGGGGAAATCTCAGGGTACCTCCCACAGCGGGTCGAAGGGTACCCCTCGCTCGAAGAAGAGAAAATTCGGGCTGGTTTCTACTTTCCCGAATGAGTTACGTGAGGGTGACTTAGACCCGGCTTCTAACAAGGAGGTTTCGCACTTGGCTCGCCACTTTTACTACTCTGCTGAAAATGTTACCTCCGAGGTTGCTGAAGAGGTTGACAAGATGAGCTTGAGCCAGCGTTACGGTCAAGCACTTAGGGCTACCCAAGAGGTAGGCTTTCCCGGGGTACCCCGGGTGCACTCTTGTTAGAGTGCAATTTATGCACTAGTTTTGCATTATTTACTTCCCTTAATATCGATGTTTTGCATTTAATAATAATGTTTTACTTGTGTTTTACTTTTGTAGGTGCAATTCTATTGATTGATGATAAAATTGAGCTAAAAGATGATGTTTAAGGAGGATTGTTCTCTTGGAGAAATTTCTGAGCGTCAGAAGAACTTTGTTGATAAGGCGTGGGCGCGTCAATCATGGGACTGCTTTTAGTTTAACGTGTTTTGTATTTTTGGTTATTTTTATAATTACGAATTTAATATTTCAGATATTAGTATTTTATTTTAAATAGAATTCTAAAAGAGAAGAGAGAGAGAGTATTTAAGGGAGGAATCTATTGTGAAAAGAGGGGATTTTTGGATTGGAGAGAAAGAAACCCTAGATCTAATTTTTCTCTTCTCTCTATGAGGAACTAAACCCATTTTTCTGGTTGAAGGATAATGAAGCTTTGATTCATCACTACTGTGAGATCTTTCTTGTGCTTTAATTGTTTTATTGCTTTTTGGGTATTTGTTTATTCTCTGAATTAGTTTCATGATTATGTTTGTTAATTAGGTAATTGGCCACTATTTAATTATCAACTTAATCTATTGTCAATTAAAGGATTCATCGTATGAAGAATTTAATGTTTGTGACAAATAACATAGCAGAGAGTTGTGTTGTGAGAATAAACAATCTAATTTAAATGAATCATCATATGTGTTGATTAGGATTTGGGTCTCTCGGTTTCTCAAATTGATTAAATCTATGATCGTATCTAGGGTTGTCTATTGATTAGGGAAATAACCAACGGTTATCGACTAGTTAAGGAGAGATTGGCTATTAGAGGGTCTCCGATCTATTCATAAGTAATAATAATAATCTATATTTGAATCAATGATCAGTAGTCGAATCAAGCTGAGTTAATTCCTTCAACCAGAGATTTCTCCAATTTGAATTACAACTTTAATTTACATTCTTGTTTATTTCAATTTGATTTTTATTATTGTCAACAATTCCCCCATTTTACATTTTACGTTTCAAAAGGATTTAAATAATTACCGATCTCTGTGGACACGACCCTGCTCAATCACTATACACAATTTATTTAGAGTAGGAATTTATTTTTGTTGGCTTCGACACCCATCAAATTTTGATCATCACTTTCTTTTTACTTATTTAATCTTTTTGTCATACACATTTATTTAACATGTCTTTAATGACCCGTAGGCATCCTTTCTCCTTAGCCACTGCCTTCCGGATCTCAACTCCCTTGTTGCCGCACAGTCAGAGGTCGACAAGTTAAGGAGTGAGCTTCAAAGCCATCAATCTCGTGAGGATCAGCTCACTTGAGAAGTTAAAACTCTGCAAGAACGCATTGCTGGCCTGTCGGGAGAGAAAGCTAGGGTGGAGAAAGATTGTGAGGAGTTGAGGGCCACCAACGGGGATCTGCTATCTCGACAAAAGACGATGGCGGAGGATGCATTCTCACTCATCATGACGGAGGTATGGAGTGTGGATCCGATGTTGGAGGTACCCCGGGTGCAGCAATTTGTCAACAAGGCTACGATTCTGAAGACAATTGCAGAGAGGAAGAAGCCTTCCTGTGCACGGGTACCCCGTGCGCTTCCGCCGTTGCCTGCCTCGGATGCCCCTTCTTCAGCTGCTCATATTCCGGGTACCTCGGAGTCCTCTGCTGATCGCCCTCTGGAGACGGATGTCGGGGATGGCGTTCCCCCTTCGGTGTAGCCTTTTCACTGTGCTTCTTGTTTTTTTTTTTTTTCGGATCTATCCACATTTTGCTATTTGGACCTTGTTTCTTTCTTTCTTTTTGGTTTCTCGGGATATTTTGTATTATTGAGACTCCTCTTTTGTTATTATACCGTGCCATCGAGTTCTCTTGTACTTTGCATGTTTGCTATTAAATGAATGCTTGGCTAAACTGTTACCTTGTAAATGTCTAGGGTACCTTTGCATGCTTGCTATTCTGCAAATGAATGCTTGGCTAAACTGTTACCTTGTAAATGTCTAGGGTACCTCTCTTTTTTTTTTTGAAATGGGGTACCCCTGGTACCTTAACAAATATCCAACATCAGGCGGATTCCCCACAAATTTGGTGCATGTCCTTCTCGAAAACTATGGCAGATTCCCCACGAATTTGGTGCATGTCCTTCTCGAAAACTATGGCGGATTCCCCAGAAATAGGTAATCAAAATATCATCGCGACATCTCGATCAAACGTTGAAAGCGCAATTGGTCCAACCAATCACTTTCTTATTCTTTCGAAGTTCTCTCCGAATTTTTTGAATAGCTTACCCCCTACTTTGCTCAAGTACAAGGACGGAGGTGTGGGTGTTCTCATACCTAAGCCGAACCTCGTGCCGCTAGGGTATGCCGGTTTTCTTCACCCTCGGGTCCTCTTTGACCCTCCCTCTCTTTGTCTAGGTAGCTTTGTCATGCTTCCGCATCAAGGAAGGTGAATGAGGTAAATATTTCTTCTGTTGAACAACGTTTAGATAAACTCACTTCTCTTGTGGAAAAGTTTGTTGTAGGTAATGTGCAACAGGTGAAGACTTGTGGTTTTTGTTACAATATGGGTCATTCAACTGATATGTGTCCTACACTTCAAGAAGAACCCGTTGAACAAGCCAATGCAGTTGGAGGATTTCCAGGCATGCCTCAGAGGAGGTATGATCCTTATGCACAAACATACAATCCGGGATGGAATGATCATCCCAACTTCAGCTAAGGAGTTAGGCCGTCAGGATTCCCACAACAGTATCCACCAAGACAACCAACACCTCCACAGTCAACCTCCAAGTCAGGTATATCTCTTGAAGAAATTGTTAAATCACTTGCGACTAACACTCAACAATTTCAGCAGGCAACTACAGCAAGCATTCAAAACTTGGAGAACCAAATGAGTCAATTGGCGACTACAGTGGGCCGTCTGGAGTCTCAAGTATTAGGGAGATTGCCTTCACAATCTGAGGTGAATCCAAAGGAAAACGTTAGTGCTGTCATCCTTAGAAGTGGGACGGAGTTGCAAGAGCCTAGTAAGAAAGTGACAAAGCATGTAGAAGATGAACTTGAGAAGAATGAATTGATGCCTCAATCTCATGAACCCACCTAAACCCCTACCTATTGTGATACCTCCTCCTTTTCCAAGCCGGTTTGCAAAATCCAAGAAGGAGGAACAAGAGAAAGACATCCTTGAGACATTTCGCAAGGTTGAGGTAAATATTCCTTTATTAGATGCTATAAAACAAATACCTCGATATGCTAAAGTCCTTAAGGAACTATGCACTTCTAAGAGAAAATTAAGAGGAGATGAAAAAGTTCATATGGGGGAGAATGTTTCAGCAGTTTTCCAAAAGAAACTACCTCCTAAGTGCAAGGATCCAGGTATGTTTACTATCCCTTGCAAAATTGGTAATGTCAAAGTTGAAAAGGCTATGTTAGATTTAGGAGCTTCTATTAATGTCATGCCTCGTTCCATTTATTCATCTTTGAATGTTGGTCCATTAAAAGAAACTGGCGTGATAATTCAACTAGACAGTGCATATCCGATGGGGTATTAGAAGATGTCCTAGTACAAGTTAATGAGTTGGTTTTTCCTGATTTTTATGTACTTGATATGGAAGAGGATAACTTCTAATTTTGCTAGGAAGACCTTTTCTTAAGACTAAAATGGATGTACATAAAGGGACTCTCACTATGGAGTTTGATGGAGAGGTTATAGAATTCAATATGAATGATGCCATGAAATATCCTAGTGAGGAACATTCGGTATTTTCTATGGATGTTATTAACCCTATAGTGCAGGAAGTTTTTTACAAGGAAAAAAGGAAGACATTTCATGATAGAATGATTTTGAGAAAGGAGTTCTCTGTTGGTCAAAAAGTTCTTCTTTTTCATTCTAAGCTTAAACTTTTTCCGGGTAAATTACGTTCTTGCTGGGTTGGACCTTTTATTGTTACTAATGTTTTTTCTCATGGTGCAGTTGAGATTCGGAGTCCGACCTCTGACAAAGTTTTTAAGGTTAATGGTCATCGCTTAAAACCTTTTTATGAAGGTTTTTCGGTGAATATTGTGGAGGATGTGGCTCTCGAGAGTCCCAATTATGGAGATTGATGCATAAATGTGTCTAGCCAAAGACATAAAATAAAGGCGCTTTTTGGGAGGCAACCCAAATGATTTATTTATTTTGGTTTTTGTTATATTTTCTTTTAATTTTGATTCAGATTTTTTTTAAAATAATGTGTTTGCTTATTTTGGCCAGAAGAAAATTTTTGATAAGGCGTGCCCACGTCTTAACTAAAAAGTACTTCTGTAATTTTTAAAGTAAAATAGTTTTAAGGCGTGCCCACGTGCTTATTAAAAAAGTACTTCTGAAATTTTTGGTATCTCAAAGTGATTCATCACTAAAAAAAAAAAAAAAAAAATTTATTTAATTCATTTATTTATTATTTTTTTTTTAAAAAAAAAACGAAAAAAAAGAGATTTTCTTTTGTTCTTTCTTTTATATATATATATATTTATTTATTTATTTAAAAAAAAAAAAAAAAACAAAAACAAAAATCGAAAATCACTGTTCACAAATCCCTAATTCAAAAATTACTGTTGATTATCGTTTTACAGCCTTCACCGTGCCAGCAGCGCCCGCAGCCAAGCACCAGCAGCAGCAGCCGCAACGCAGCAGCAACGCAACACGCAAGAACAAAAAGCAAAAAGCGCAAACAAACAACGCCCTCCAAAAATCGAAATCCGTGAGTGCAATTATTGTAACAATGCCAAGAGGAAAGCATCTACTTCCAAGTCGTCGAAAAAGACACCCGCAAAGAAATCTAAGATTGCCGCTCCCACTACGGTTCCATGGAACATAATTTGATTCACGCCGTGAGACAAAGATCGAAGCATGGAAAAGGCATGAGTGTTTTGCCACTTGCGGAATCCAATCTCGGAGGGTGCCTCGCATTCGCGACTCAACAAGAGAAAGAGAGGTACAAAGATATTTCCACGCGCAAAATACTTCCAGCTAAGTATATTCATTACCCGACTCTTGAAAAATTAAATGTTAAAGATAATTTTGATTCTTTGATAGATAAGATTGGGTTGAGTAAGTTTGTTGATGTTGATTGCTTGGGTTATGTTGAGTTGATTAGGGAGTTTTATGCTACTTTTCAATTCACTATGCCGAATGATTTTACTTTGCATACCGGATGTCATTAAGTTTAGGTTAATGGGACGAAATTTTTCACACTCTATCACGGATTTTAACCTAGCTTTAGGATTCATTGATGATGATTATTCTACTAGTGATGAATATTTAGGAACAACTTGTGACTTTAGCGAAAATTTTGAGCCTTATGGTCTTTGGCGTAATTTATCTGTTGATCACAATGCCTATGAGTAAATCAAAGAGTTCTTTCTTACGTGATCCTGTTTTGAAATGTGTGCATCGATTCTTAGCATATAATTTTTAGGCAAGAAAGATCACTCAGGAATTTTCTCTAAAACTGAATTTTATTTTATCTGGTGCATGTTAAATGATGTGAGGCCTAATTTAGGTTTTTGGTTAGCGGATCAATTTCAAAGTGTGCTTAAACGGTATGGGACTTTATTTCTTGGTCCATACATTACTCAGCTATAAACCTATGTGTGCTTGATCCCAACAATAATGATTTGCATCCTGCTTGCAAAAAGGAATTTTGGATATGTCTGTGTTTGAAAGAACAGGTGTGGTCGAATTCAAGGAGGGGAGATTTCAGTTTACTGAACCAGGACCCACTCAACTTCCGAAGAAGCTTTATGCTAGGAGTGGTGCTACCTCTGATGACGAGTTTGACGACGACACTGTTGCCCCGCCAACTATTCCTTCTACATCCGCACCACCTTTGAGCATTCAGAGAAAATGGAGCACAAGTTGAACAAAATGGAGCGCATACTTCGAGAGTGTGGGATTTACCCCACCATTTCCGCCAAGCCCATAGACGTTATGTGGATCAAAGCTCACAATTCAGGGAAGTTTCTTTTTGCCCTTAAACTTTTATCCTTATGCTTTAATTTTTATGTGAGCTTTGATTATCTTACATTGGGGACAATGTAAGTTCTTGGTGTGGGGGAGGGATTTTTGCATTATTGATGTCTGGAATTATTGTTTTCACTCTACTTATCTTTTTTTTTCACTCTACTCATCCTTAAATGATTTTGGAGTTAGTATGCTTTATATATTATTATTTTTTCTTTTCTTTTATTTCTCACTACTTTTTTTTTCCCATCTATCTCAAATTATTTACATCTATTTTTATTATATCATACTCTTTCATCACTCACATTTTATCTTTCACTTTTCATCTTTCTCACTTCTTATCATTTTTACCTTTCCTTTTATATATCACTCATACCTTCTTCTCATTCTACACCACTATTGATGGTTGATTCATTTGAAGAGTGTACATGATTTGATGGCAAATTTACCAACTTTGTGAGGATTTGAGCCTATGAGCAACCACTTTGCTCTAATTATTTTTGTTATGTGAATATCAATCCTAGTTTGTTTATTCTAGAACTTGCTTTGTTATGCATGTTGAAGCCACATTACGGGATTTTAGGCATTAAAATGATAAGGGCAAACCATTTACCATTTTTCTATTCTCGCATTTTCATTTTTCTTTACCCGAAGACCTTTATTTGCTACCTTTGTTTGAGCCTTAACCATTACCCATCTAATTCTCTCCGTCTACTTAACCATTTTTCTTCTTTTTGAGCCTCAATTTAAGGAGATTTTTGGACTCATTGTATGGATATATTTTGTTGCTTTTTCTACCTTGTATTAAAGTTTCTCAATTAGATCAACAAGCATTATGCTTGAATTCAATTGTGCAAGGTTCGTTTCTTTTGTTTGATTCGAAAAACAAAAAACAAAAAACAAAAAAAAATGAAAAAAAAAAGAAAAAGAAAAATCGAAAAAAAAAAATCGAAAAAAAAAATGTTTACATTCTTGGTGACTTGAGTAGAAATAAGCATTTTGGAATCATAAGTTCATTCAATGAGTTCATTCTTCTCATTTTGATCTCTTTTTCTTTCGTAAACCTTTCTTTTTCATTTAACCCATTTAACCCCATTACAACCCTTTTAAGACCCTTAGATTTTTGCATTTTATTCATGTTTTGTGGATTGAGATGTGATTTATGAGCAAGCTTATGGTAATAGCATTCTTTGATTTGATTTGAGTGGATAAATGACACCCTAAACACTTTGAGTGCATGGAGTGAAGTTATTGAGAGGGCTATTACATCTTGTTGCACTTGAATTTTGAATGGATCTTCTTGGTGGTTGAATGTTCTTATTCTATCTTATGAGATTCTATGCTTTAAAATCCTTGTCTCTCGAATGTTGATCGACTTAATTTCTTGAGGTATGCTTGCTTAAAATTATTTTTGGATGAGTTGAGATGAGAATTGAGTGGAGATTTGGGATTAATCTTGAGTTATATGCTTGAGGACAAGCATCATCTTGGTGTGGGGGAATTTGTTAGAGTGCAATTTATGCACTAGTTTTGCATTATTTACTTCCCTTAATATCGATGTTTTGCATTTAATAATAATGTTTTACTTGTGTTTTACTTTTGTAGGTGCAATTCTATTGATTGATGATAAAATTGAGCTAAAAGATGATGTTTAAGGAGGATTGTTCTCTTGGAGAAATTTCGTCGAAGAACTTTGTTGATAAGGCGTGGCGCGTCATGGACTGCAGTTTTTAGTTTAACGTGTTTTGTATTTTTGGTTATTTTGTAATTACGAATTTAATATTTCAGATATTAGTATTTTATTTTAAATAGAATTCTAAAAGAGAAGAGAGAGAGAGTATTTAAGGGAAGAATCTATTGTGAAAAAGGGATTTTTTGGATTGGAGAGAAAGAAACCCTAGATCTAATTTTTCTCTTCTCTCTATGAGGAACTAAACCCATTTTTCTGGTTGAAGGATAATGAAGCTTTGATTCATCACTACTGTGAGATCTTTCTTGTGCTTTAATTGTTTTATTGCTTTTTGGGTATTTGTTTATTCTCTGAATTAGTTTCATGATTATGTTTGTTAATTAGGTAATTGGCCACTATTTAATTATCAACTTAATCTATTGTCAATTAAAGGATTCATCGTATGAAGAATTTGATGTTTGTGACAAATAACATAGCAGAGAGTTGTGTTGTGAGAATAAACAATCTAATTTAAATGAATCATCATATGTTGATTAGGATTTGGGTCTCTCGGTTTCTCAATTGATTAAATCCTATGATCGTATCTAGGGTTGTCTATTGATTAGGAAATAACCAACGGTCGTTTATCGACTAGTTAAGGAGAGATTGGCTATTAGAGGGTCTCATATAACCGATCTATTCATAAGTAATAATAATAATCTATATTTGAATCAATGATCGAGTCGAAGTTAATTCCTTCAACCAGAGATTTCTCCAATTTGAATTACAACTTTAATTTGCATTCTTGTTTATTTCAATTTGATTTTTATTATTGTCAACAATTCCCCCATTTTACATTTTACGTTTCAAAAGGATTTAAATAATTACCGATCTCTGTGGACACGACCCTGCTCAATCACTATACACAATTTATTTAGAGTAGGAATTTATTTTTGTTGGCTTCGACACCCATCAAATTTTGATCATCACTTTCTTTTTACTTATTTAATCTTTTTGTCATACACATTTATTTAACATGTCTTTAATGACCCGTAGGCATCCTTTCTCCTTAGCCACTGCCTTCCGGATCTCAACTCCCTTGTTGCCGCACAGTCAGAGGTCGACAAGTTAAGGAGTGAGCTTCAAAGCCATCAATCTCGTGAGGATCAGCTCACTTGAGAAGTTAAAACTCTGCAAGAACGCATTGCTGGCCTGTCGGGAGAGAAAGCTAGGGTGGAGAAAGATTGTGAGGAGTTGAGGGCCACCAACGGGGATCTGCTATCTCGACAAAAGACGATGGCGGAGGATGCATTCTCACTCATCATGACGGAGGTATGGAGTGTGGATCCGAAGTTGGAGGTACCCCGGGTGCAGCAATTTGTCAACAAGGCTACGATTCTGAAGACAATTGCAGAGAGGAAGAAGCCTTCCCAGGCACGGTCGGGTACCCCTTCCGGGTTGCCTGGGGTACCCCGTGCGCTTCCGCCGTTGCCTGCCTCGGATGCCCCTTCTTCAGCTGCTCATATTCCGGGTACCTCGGAGTCCTCTGCTGATCGCCCTCTGGAGACGGATGTCGGGGATGGCGTTCCCCCTTCGGTGTAGCCTTTTCACTGTGCTTCTTGTTTTTTTTTTTTTTCGGATCTATCCACATTTTGCTATTTGGACCTTGTTTCTTTCTTTCTTTTTGGTTTCTCGGGATATTTTGTATTATTGAGACTCCTCTTTTGTTATGATACCGTGCCATCGAGTTCTCTTGTACTTTGCATGTTTGCTATTCTGCAAATGAATGCTTGGCTAAACTGTTACCTTGTAAATGTCTAGGGTACCTTTGCATGCTTGCTATTCTGCAAATGAATGCTTGGCTAAACTGTTACCTTGTAAATGTCTAGGGTACCTCTCTTTTTTTTTTTGAAATGGGGTACCCCTGGTACCTTAACAAATATCCAACATCAGGCGGATTCCCCACAAATTTGGTGCATGTCCTTCTCGAAAACTATGGCAGATTCCCCACGAATTTGGTGCATGTCCTTCTCGAAAACTATGGCGGATTCCCCAGAAATAGGTAATCAAAATATCATCGCGACATCTCGATCAAACGTTGAAAGCGCAATTGGTCCAACCAATCACTTTCTTATTCTTTCGAAGTTCTCTCCGAATTTTTTGAATAGCTTACCCCCTACTTTGCTCAAGTACGAGGACGGAGGTGTGGGTGTTCTCATACCTAAGCCGAACCTCGTGCCGCTAGGGTATGCCGGTTTTCTTCACCCTCGGGTCCTCTTTGACCCTCCCTCTCTTTGTCTAGGTAGCTTTGTCATGCTTCCGCAGAAAGGCTACCCCCGGGCTGTTCACTTCGTTGCCCATCTTAGTTTTACATAGATCGTCACGATCTAGGCATATCAGGTACCCTGACTGGTCCTGTGATGAGTTAGTCATAATTGACAAGCGTATGGCGAGAATTGCATATTACCAGATGCGAGGGTATATTAATGGCGATAAATGAATATAATCCGCATTCTAAGATCGAAATGGCGAAAAATAAAGGAGACATCATGCTTGCAAAGAAAGAAAATGCATTTATAGATAACGAAAGCGTTGATCAGTACACGACTTAGCTTTGTTACCCTTGGGAAAACGGGAGACTGCAAGATCTCCTCTCCTTCTCATTTGGGAATTAAAGAAATTCTAAAGTTGCAACTGGCCGACGTAGGGTATTTGGGGTACCCCATTTGGCCTACCACACAAAAACATTAAAGAAAGCAAATAATAGCAAAAGACTAAAGGTTGAGACACTGTCCTTTAGTAATATTTCCGTAGCATTGCAGCGTTCCAGGGGTGCCTCACAATTGTGCCATCCATGTGGAGTAGCCTGTATGCACCTGTCCCAACGGGTTTGTCGATGCGGTAAGGTCCTTCCCAATTTGCCCCAAAAGCACCTTCGTAGGGTACCCTAGTGTTCTGAGTTACCTTTCTCAAGACCAAGTCTCCTTTCTTGAAGGATCGAGGGCGTACCCTTTTTTTATATAGACCTGAAATGCGATGCTGATATATGGCTGTCCTCAATTCTGCTCTAGTCCTTTTCTCAGCCACCAAATCAAGGTTTGAAGCAATCAAGGAGGTGTTCTCGGGCTCATCAAAGTATTCAACCCTGTGAGATGGAGTGGGGTACCTCGGAGGTACCCTTAATTAGTGTATGGCGATTTTCATAGAAATGCTTGCCGCAAATCTTCACAAAACTTATGGCGATTTCTTTTGAGAGATGATGGAAAACCTCATGATCCACCATTCACTCTACATCAAATATGCAAGACAAATAGTAATAAAGGTGGGCTGCTCGCCTACCCTTATGCGAGATGGTCGAAAACCTCATGATCCACCATTCGCATGGAATCAAATATGGCGAATAAATAATGATAAAGGCGGCTCTGACGTTAAGTAGATTATCGAGATTGGGGATAGGTCAGGTACCTCGGGTACCCTGGAGTAAGGTGATCTCTGGATACCCTCTTGTATCATAATAAACAATACTTTTACTAGTAGTATGACTTTTCTTTATTGGATCGGTGGCCCAAATAGATATTGAAACTGAGTCTTCAACCGGGATATCCCGTTTTTCATTTTTGGGTATTCGAGGATCCAAAGGTGCCTCCAATTCATATTTGGGCTTAATCTGGTCCCCGTGGGGTACCCCCGCATAACTGTAGAGTAACTAGTTATGGGGTACCCTACCACCGAGGCCTCGGTGGTGGCTCTTGCTGATCCAGTGGTGGCGATCTTGGAGGTTGGGATACCCTTGAGGTACCCTGAGGGTTATATCCTCGTCCCCGCAGGGCAGCCCGTGGAGGGCTTCGTGGTCGGGGTACCCGCGGTATTGGGGCCTCCATCCTTTTGGGCTTCTCCTTGTTCTTTGTAACATCGGCCTTATCTTCTAGGCGCTTCAATTGGCATTTTTCGTCCATCTCCACTTGTTGCAACGCCCGGCTTCCCATATGAGTGGGCGCTTAAAAGAACGCCATAACTTGCCCAACCGTAAATTTTTCTCAAAATGGGTCAATGTGTATTGGTTTCCAAATGCTCCAGACCTCTTGGTGGAAACGACTTATATACTCCGCCAAAGGCTCCCTTGCTTGATAAAGGCAAGTTTGGAGGCTACCCTGTCTTGAGTGGAGGCGTAGGAAAACTCTTTAGTAAACTCCGATAGCAATTGGTGTAGGGAAGATATGCTACCCGCTTTCAAAGAGCGAAACCATGACTTCGCGGGGCCCGTGAGTGTGTGTGTAAACATCCTACACATGGCGCTCTCATCTACACCCTTGATAAGCATTTGGTCACTATAGCTCAAAAGGGGGGTATCGAGGCATGGCAAACGCCTCGGGAGAATCAATCTCCATAGTGAATGGCGATTGGTAGGTCATTGGCGTTGGTGCAGCTGTGATGTTTTGCTTCTCGGAGAGGAGCTTCACTTGGGCTTCCAGGTTCTCCATCTTTTCCATGAGTTCGAGGGGTACCCTCGGTGTACCCGATGATGTTGCCGCCATTTGAGAAGCCCTTTTGGCGTTTAACTTCTAACGGAGATCCTCGTGGGTACGCTTTGCACACCTCGTACCCTGGCTACTGCGGGAATTGCAAGAGGCGGTGGAACGCTCGTCGCGGGAGCCCATGGTTTGAAACTTAGAACGGGTACCCGATGGCCTATGCTTTGGTTTGCTGGCCTCGGGTACCTCTTTTCTGACCATGGCTTGGTCGCCCGTTTGAGGTGGTGGAGCATCTAGCGTCACTGGTGGAAGTGAACTTTCGGGCGCCCGAGATCCGACTGCCCTAAGTATTGCATGGGCAAGATCCTCAAAGCGCTTGTGCGAAATAGGTTCCTCATCTTGGCGAATGCCCGTCGATTGCTTGATACCCTTGCCCTTACTGATGCGGGCTACCCTTCCAGCGGGATCACTACCTTCACTGCTGCTGTCATCTCTCATCCTTGGAGGATCCCCCATTAAACCTTCGGGAGGTACGTCGGGCGCCATGTATTGGAGTACACACAACAAATTGTTTGGTAACCGCGGAGGAGGCTTTTTGTGCGACTCCCCACAGACGGCGCCAATTGTTTTCAACTGATTTTGGGGTAGGAAAATCTAAAATCTATCTTAAACAATGAATTTATATTTTTGGGGGAGATGGGGTACCTCACTGGTTTGTTGTGTGCGGGGTGGTGTATCTAAAATTTGGGGGAGGTGAGAAGGGGAGAGAGGGTGGTAACAATGGTGGAAGGTCAGAAATAAAAGAGGTGTCCTTGTAAATGAGCTTCACGCCTGCAAAACAATGAAATAGAGGTTAGAGGTGAAGCCGGGGTACCCCGGCGTTCACACTCCGACGCTCAAGTTAGCAAACTCAAGCTTTTGTGTCAAAGAGAGCTAGCTAGCCCTCTGTAAATTAGGGTTTAAGGTTGAAGAAAACCTCTTTTTTCGGAGTGTGAGTGTTTTTGGGCGAATGAGAGCATCCTGGAGAATGAAACCTAGGCACCTTTATATATGGAGTACCCTTTTTGGCTAACGTCCTTTTACCTCTTTATAATTGTTTTTGGGCCGTTATTTGCATGTTCGCGGCGTATCTCATCTTTTGGAAACGTGGCGCGCGCTGGAGAGTGGTCCAGGGTACCTCTGCAGAGGCGGCTGGGACCACTCCTTGGGATGTCCTTCACTTTTTAGTCCCTCCTTTTAGCATGTCGCTTTTGATTCCTAATTCTGACAAAATCAAATGATATCTTTTAGGAGGCGGAGACATTTCTCATGGCGGGTATTTTCGATGGATTCTCTTGCATCCGCTTTGCCGGGTACCTTGAATTACATGGGGTACCCCCTATTACGCGGGGTACCCCTATCTGTATGGGGTACCTCATATTATATGGGGTACCTCTATTTGTGTGGGATACCTCTAATTGTGCAGGGTACCTCTATTTATACGGGGTACCTCACCATTCCATTGGCTGACACGTGGCGCTCTATTACCTTTCCTATCTTTCCCTCAAACAGTTGTGTTCCTTTTTTTAATACTATTATTACTATCTCATAATTGATATTACATTAGAAAATTGCTAGAACTAATTTAATTAAATTAGATAATTATTGATACTTACAATCAGACAATTATTAAAACTAGTTTATATTAAATTTTATGAAGCACTGCCTAAATTTTTTACCCTCACTAATATTCGAAGGTTATCTACTCTACTTATATTTCATAAGGGAAAAAATTGCTTTCATTTAATTATTTTTTAATTAAAAGAAAAACTAAGTTATAAGGAAGAAAACTGCTTTCACTTAATTATTTTTTAATTAAAGGAGAAACTAAGTCCTTATATTTTAATATGGGGACTTGAACTGATCTGTACAAGCAACCACTCACCGCTCAGCCAGCGTTATACTCTTTTCTAATGCCAACTTACATTCAGCTTAGGAGGACATGAAAATTGAAATGTTTGAGGGCTCTACATTAACTAGAGTTGTGCTCCACTCATCTAGTGGTATGGTCCTTTAGCGGAAAAAAAAAATTCTTTAACACGTAATAATTAATGTCCAAATGAAGTTGGATCCCAAAACTAACATAAGAAATAATAATTTTTCAAAGATTTTATGCTACAAGTGTGTGTATATAATAGTGTATGATTGAGATTTAATTATCATATACATCCTTATTTAAAACTAAACAATGTGAGGGTAAAAATATCAGCACAAATATTGTACTAATAATGAATTAAATTATTTTACAGACATACTCATATTATAGGAAATTTTGATTTAGTGCATGGCTACATGCGTAGTGAAATCTCAATTAAAAAACTTTTAATATAAGACTTACAATCTCCAAATCAAAGTTCACTATACTCACAGCGACACATGCAATAAATCATATCTTATATTATGAGTACATTAAGTATTTATATAAAATGTAGTCAAATCATAGTCTTAATATCAAAATTAAAATGTGTACTTATTAAAACAATAATCTTTTGATAAAAACCATCACCCATAATTTAAGAACATTCATGTTGTATCACCAAGAATCAATAAACGAATATGCAAAAGCGTACCTAAATCTATAATGTGCAATTACCCTTTAAAGTTGCGTGGTTGGCCTTCCAAATCAACACGTTTTCCTAGAGAATCCTTTAAATTTTGTTGTGCTCTCTCTCTCTAATGATGAGATGTCAAAAAGAATGAATAAATGAATATGTAGAAACATACCTGAATCCATAATGTGCAATTACTCTCTAAAATCGTGTGATTGGCCTTCCAGATCAACACGATCTCTTAGAGAATCCTTTAAATTTCATTGTGCTCTCTCTGATTATGGGATGTCAGAAATAATAGAATAATATGTGTGACTTGGGGAATACAACCACTTTATAGACAATTTTTCCTATTGTCTTTAAGTATTCCTATTTCAACCCATCATAGAAATAAAAATTACTCTCAAGTCTCTACATATTAAAGGTCTATATCCTATCATATTCATTAAAACACAAAATAAAAACCTTAATAGATCACTTTTAATTAGAGTTGACCATATATGATAGGCCGCAAAACATTATAATTCACATATAAGCACAATATTGGATTAATGATCTAACAATCTTCTACTTGAGATATATGTGTAACCTTATAATTATGCTTTACAAAAAAAAAAAAAAACCCTATGAGGTTAACCTCACTGGCATTAAGAAATGTATCTACAATCAATCCGGTCTATCAATCATACCGAAATAAGATCAAAGCGACTTTTGTTACAACTATCGTAACTCGACCCACCATTTGTCACTATACCAATACAACTGAATGACATAGACATGAAAATTTCATGCAATTGATGTTAACATACCTATTTCTAACTGGTCCACCTTAAAACTTAATGGAATCAAACTATACTAAAATCAGAATGTGAATAAATCAAAACTTTATTTCTTTAAATAATAACCTGAAATAACTAAAAAATATGTGTATTATAAGAGCATTTAAAATTACAAGCTCTCACTAAAACTGAATATCCTTTAATGGCACGACATTTATATGAGCAGGAGTGTGCTCATGAAACATCTTATCTTATGTGGCAATCCCTTAGTAAGCGGATCCACAATCATGAAGTTTGTACTTATGTGCTTTGTAGACAATTGTCCACTTTAAACTCTTTCTTTAACAACCAAGAAGTTGATACATATATTCTTCAACTTCGTTGAGCTCCTATTGTTATTCGAATACATTATTGCTGACTTATTGTCACAAAATAACTTAAGTAGTCTATCAACACCATCTATTATATACTACCCCGTGACAAAGTTCCACAGTCATATTCCATGATTAGACACCTCATAACAGGTTATGAACTATGCTGCCATCATAGAAGAGGCAATAAGAAACTGTTTAATACTCTTCTAGGAGAGAGCACCCCTAGCTAGCAGATGTAACCCGAAGTGGATTTCATGCTATCATGGAATCTAGCAAAATCAGAGTCAGTATACTAGTGATCTCAAGCTTATCTGACCTCTGATATGTGACCATATAATCTTTTATTCTCTGTAAGTAATTCAAGACTTGTTTGGCTGCTTTCTAATGGTCTACTCTTGGATTACTTAAATATTTGTATAACTTCCTAGCAACATGTGCAATGGGTCGCGTACAGACTTGAGTGTGCACCAAAGTTCCCACTGCTGATGTATAAAGAATCTTCTGCATTTTCTTTTCCTCAAAATTATTCTTAAGGCACTAATTGAGGCTAAAGTTGTCTTCACTAGCCACATGGGTATCACTTAGTTTGCAATCTTCCATGCCATATCTCTTGAGAAATATTTTAATATAACCCTTTTGTGATAATTCAAGAATACCCTAGGAGTGATCTCAGTATATCTGTACGTCTAATACAAAAGAGAGATCACCAAGATTTTTCATCTCAAAATTCTTAATTAGCAATCTTTTGGAGTCATGCAATAAGCATGTATCATTGCTACAAGCAAAATGTCATCAACATATAAAACTAGAAAAATATATTTGCTCCCACAATACTTATGGTATATTCAGTCATCGACCAAATTCATCTCAAAACCAAATGAGATGATCACTTGATGAAACTTGAAATATTATTGTCAAGATGCTTGCTTGAACCCATAGATGGATTTCTTAAGCTTGCAAATTATATTATTGAGATCTCCTAACACAAAGTTTTCTACCTAATTCATATAGATCGTCTCATCAATATCACCACTGAGAAACGTTGTCTTCACATCCATCTAATGTAACTTAAGATTGAAATGCACCATTAATGTCATTATAATCTTGAAAGAGTCTTTCAAAGAAACTAGAGAAAAAGTCTTTTTATAGTCAATATCTTCATTCTGTGTAGAGCTTTTGTGACAAGATGTGCGTTGTACCTCTCCATATTACCTTTCGGATCCCTCTTATTATTAAATATCCATTTGCAACTAATAGGTTTCACACCTTCTGTTAATGGGACAAGACCTTATAAATCATTATCTTTAATAGACTTCGTATTCTCATTCATGACACTAATTAACTTCTGAGAGTCAGAACTTTCTATTAATTAACGAAAGTTGATTAGATCGTTTTCCACGATTCCACTGACTATCTCAGTTTCTTAAAAAAAAATAATGCAATCATCTGACACTGCATTTCTTCTTTCTCTAATGGATCTCCTTAATGATATAAGCTCTTGAGGTGATACAATTTGTTTTTCTATAACAACTTCTTATATAGGGGTTTTTCAACATTGGCTTGATCTGTTGTGTCTTGAACAAAGTCAAGAATAAGACCCTCATCGTTGCCAATAATACTTATAAGAATATCAATATATTTCTCTTTAAAGATAAAGTCTCTAACTGTATCTCCTCTTACAAAATCGACACCCTCAAAGAATTAAACATTTCCTAACTCAAAAATCGACTTAGTCGTGAGATCATAAAACTAGTACCCCTAGATCTTTCAGAGTACCCAACAAAATAACAACTCATCGTCCTTGATCCAGATTCTTTTCATTAGGCCTATATGGCCTTGCCTTAGTTGGACATCCTCAAACATGTAAGTATTTTAAACTAGGCTTTTTGTTCGTCCAAAGTTCATAAGGGATTCGGCAGTTGCTTTAGTTAGAACCCTCTTAAGGATATACACTGCAATCTTAAATGCTTTTCCCAAAGTGATTTTGATAAAGTAAAATAACAAATCATACTCTTTACCATGTCTTTAAACGTCATGATTTGTATTTTAGTAACATCATTTATAATGGGTGAGCCCAACATAATGTGCTGTGAGATAATATCGCATTCCTCTAGGAACTTAGCAAACAATCTTGAATATTGTTTACCTGAACCGTCATATTTGCCATAATATTCACCACCACGGTTAGATATGATACTTTTAACTCTTTTATCAAGATGGTTCTCAACTTTAACCCTTAAACTTTTTAAACACATCTAACAACTGTGACTTTTCATAGAGAAGATATGTGTAGCCATGCCGAGAAAAACCATTTATGAATGTCATAAAATATTATTGAAATGGTCGAAAAATATCCGTATGAATTTAATAAAATATTATTGAAATGACCCAAAAATATATGTATGTATGAGTTCTAAGACGTCCAAAGTCTTGTTGGCTTCAAATCTTCTTTTGTTCGTTTGTTTCCTCTTGATACAGTTAAAACAAATATCAAAATCTGTAAAATCTAAGAGGTTGAGAATCTCTCTATTCTCATTGGTAAATTTTCTCTTTAAACCTTGTGTATTTAATTGTAGGATTCATTAAATGAAGTAATTATATCAAGCATATAAAGATTATCTTGCCTGACAAAGAACTGGAACCAACCAATTTTATATCATGAAACAAACAAAATTTTTCATTCCCAAATAAACAAGAAAAATCAGATTTAACCAAAAAAGAAAATGAAAATCAAATTCTGTTTAAAGGATGAAATAATAAATTTTTCATCAAGATCCAAATAAAATGTAGTCTTTAATAATAATCTAAAATTTTTAATTGTTTCAACTTCAATCATCTTACCATTGCCTATATAGAGGTATCTTTCACCATCACTTGGCTATCGTAACTCAGGCAACCCTGCGTAGACACACTGATGTGAGTGGTTGCACCAGAATTTATCCATTACGTGCGTCTAGGTACCTAAGTTAAATCAACCTCAGAATAAACCAAATTAAAAAGCATACTTTTCTCAGCACAAGCGTGATAATTAGTGCAATGCTTCTTCTTCTGTCCTTCAATTCCACAGAAGAAATAACTAGTATTTTCATATCACTTGGTTTCTTTTGTTGTTTCTTTTTAGGTGCTTTATCTACAGCTTCCTTAACCTTGTTCTTTTTCTTGGCGATAGAAGTTGAGGCTAAGTGAGCACTTTCTGCCTTTTCTTTCTTCAACCTATCTTCTTCATGCACACAATGTGATATGAGCTCATTGAGAGACCATGTCTCTTTCTGACAATTATAGTTCACTTCAAACTGGCTAAACTGTGTTGATAAGGATATTAAAACTAGATGCACTAGCAAGTCCTCAAAGAGTTCAAGCTTAAGTGCTCTTAGTTTAGAAGCAAGATGAAACATCTTCGTAATGTACTCCTTAATATTGCCTTTACCCGTATACCTCATTGAAATTAGGTTTGTTAAAAGCATACAAATTTAAGCCTTTTCGTTCTTGACAAACCTCTTTTCAATTTATGCAAGGAACTTCTTAGCCGTTATTGTCTTTTCAAACATTGAGCCTCTAAATTCTTTTGAAATGGCCTTCTTCATTATTACAATACACATGCGATTTGATCCCTCCCACCATTTTATTTCCCTTTTATCATCAGGGTTACTCTCATCTGTAAGAGGTGGGGAAAAATCAACCCTTAGCACAAGGTCGAGATCCATGACTGCGAGAATTATTAAGAGATTCTCTTGCCATGACTTAAAGTTAAAGTCATTTATCATAGGAATAAAATTGATTTTGGTAATAATATTAGTAGCAGACATAACTGAGTATAGAACCACAATCAAACAAAATAAGCTCATATAAGCCTCAAAATAAAAATAAATTCAAATAAAGATAAATTCCATCTCAAAATATATGTCACTCCATTAATATTTTGTCCAAATTAATATTTTATCTTTGGACAAAATATTAACTTGTAAGTGATACCTTAGTGTAGTAATTAAAAATTAATAGTAAAAACTTGTCAAACAGTAAATCATCCTTTGGGCCGATTTATTACGCATTTTTTACCAAATAATCATTACGCGTTTTTTACCACAAGTGCACATGTAATTCTATCATATATGGACCTTCTTTTGGGCCATTTGATATTCACAGAAATTACATACACACAATCGTTTTTATTCCAAAACAAATTAATTTCCACAAGAGAGGCCACTTTAGTGACATGTTGTTTCAATTAATTCATCTTAAAATATAAATAGACATACCAATATTTGAATTTAAAAATTGTAACCAAAATTACACAAAAAAAATTAGGTCAAAGTGAAAGTCAACAGTCAGTGATCAACAATAGATCGGTCAACTGTTGACCAGTTCAGTTTGGAGCAATTTAGGTTGAGCAAACCGGATCCTGAATCAGCCCAAATCTTGAAACCCTAATCTTTTTTTTTTTTCTTTCCTTAGGTGGCAATAGTTTAACCAAGCCACGCAATGTGGGTGATTGCAGCTGGCTTGCTGGCACAGCCCATGGTCGCATCTCGCCTGACCTGCAACCTCTTTTTTTATTTTCTATTTTTCTCATGGCCGCCGCTTTTCCCTCAAGCACCCACTTGCGTGCATGCCGTGCCTTGCCGGGCCAGCAAGGCCAACGTTGGTGGCTACCATTGTCTCTGGCCACAAACTTGAACCGAATACATGCTTTTTTTAATCCTTAAAAAGAACAAAACTTTAATCATTAATCAAAAAATAAATTTTATTATTAATGATTCAACATGAAAAAACTCTAATATAGGAACATTGATGTGGTGAAAGCCAACACCTATAATATAGGAATATTGATGTTTCACCAAGAATCAATAAACGAATATGCGAAAGTGTACCTGAATCTATCATTCGCAATTACTCTCTATAGTCGTGTGGTTGGCTCTCCAGATTAACACGTTCTCTTAGAGAATCCTTTAAATTTGTTTTGCTCTCTCTCTCTCTCTAATGATGGAATGTCAGAAAGCATAAAACAATACGTGTGACTTGGTAACTATAACAACTTATATAGACTAGTTTTTCTGTCATATTTAGGTATTTCTACTTCAGTCCATCATAGAAATAAAAATTATTTTTAAGTCTTTACAAATTAAAAGTCCACATCTAATTAGATGTATTAAAAATTTAACATTTATATTACTAAAAATCTTAATAGATCAATTTTCATATGAATTGACTTTATATAACAGTTTACGAAATATAATTATTCACGTATAATTATCATGTGTATTCTTCACTCGGTGCCCGATCGAATCCAAATATTAGCAATTATTGAGAATTGGACCGAACAACGAAAATCCTGTAAATCTTTGTAAAACAAAATAACCGAAAACAAATAAAAAAGCAACTTTCCTAAAAGCAACTTTCATGACCCCACGTTCTTATGGGTTAATGCGTGGTTACCATTATTTGTTTAAATTACAGTTGATGGTTAAGTTACGGTATCCTTATCTTGTAGTCCAGTATTTTAAGATGGTTAAAAAATAAAAAGTATGGTAGTCTTAAAATATTGTAGTCGCAGCCTAATTTGATTACCAAATAAGGAAAACAAAAAAAGACAGAGAGAGTAATTAATTCTCTTAATCAGCCATCAAAATTGAATTAATTTCTTTCTTTAATTGCTGAAGTATTACAATAGAACCCTAAACAAATATTCCTACGTCTCTTCTGTCAAGTGAATTGAAAATTTATCTATGAGCCTGTACATGAAAACAAAGGGGAACAAATTCGGAGAAAAATGTTGTAGGAAATTAATTAAATTAATTCCTACTAAAATCATAATTGTAAAAAATGGCCCAAAAAATAATTAGACAATTTCCAAATCGGGCAGGCCATCATTATTAATATCAATGGTATCATTTAATCTTGTTCTTGTTCTATCTGCAGAGTCAATTTCTTCTAAGCCTTTTCTCTTGTTGTTAATATTGTTGGGTTCATTGATCTCCTTTGATATTCCTTTCATGAGATGAGGTTTCAGCTTGATCACATCTGCCAATTGAACTGGCTTCAAAAAGAATTCTTCAGCTCCTTCTTCCAAACATCTGATCATTAAATTGAAAAAATAAATAGAATTTCATAATCTTTAAATTACACACTTTGTAAGAAAAAAATCATTAATGAGGAAAAAAAATTATATCTCACCTGTTAATTCTTGATGGGATATTTTCTGAGGACATGATCACAACAGGAATGTCTTTCAAAGATGCAGATTCCTGCGAAATTTAGACAAAAATTTTTGTTTAGATTTTGAATTTAATGTGTATGAATTATATTTAATTTTTTTAAATAAATTAAAATAAATGAAAAATTAATTTACCTTGATCTTTCTAAGAAGATCATAGCCAGTCATCCCTGGCATGCAGTAATCTGTAATAATCAAATTTACTTGTATAACTTGTGAATTTGTTTGCTCATCTTCATTCAATAAACCCAAAAATTCCAAAGCCTTGTTACCAGAATCTACTGCAGTAACTGCAAAAAGTTTTGAAAAAAAAAAACATTTTCATTAAACATTTATGAGTTTTATCGATAAATTTTGTCTATGATACCATATTTGACGAAAGCAAAATTTATAAATTGTTACCTTGATAAGAAGATGTTTTAAGGAGTCTTTCAATCAACTTTCTGTCGATGATACTATCGTCAACAGCAAGAACGTGAAACTGTGAATCAGTTACCATTCCCATAACTGAGAAAAATATATAACAAGTGAGTGGCTTGATTGTTTTGAAGCAAAGGGCAACAAAGAAGAAGATGATATGGGCAAAAACAAGGAAAGGGCAAAGGGAGTTATAAATGGGGAAGTGATGCAAAGACAAAATCTTTAGAATATCTGTACAGTTTGGAAAGCAAGATCCTGCAGATTTGGTGAAGAATCCTCAGGATCTTCTAGGTTGATTATTGAATTAGACAACAGGCAAAGAAGGTGCCATGTTTTTTCCCATTTTCTTTTATTAAAATACTATTGGACTTTTTCTTAATATTCTTTTTGACCCTTTGATAATAGATTAAGGCAAAAAATATTATTATTTAGGGTTTAGCTCCACTATTGACCTTTTGTTTAAACTTAAGGCTATCCCTTCTGTTGGCTTTTTGTTTAAACTTAAGGCTATTTCTTCAAAGCCAAAAACTATCTTTTGTTAAATTGGTCATATATATATATATATATATATTTCGTCTTTTTATGAGATTGATCAGAGTTCAAATCTCATCATATCTGTGAAAGTATGATTATTTTATTCTAAATTTCAAATGCTCAAACCAAATTTCAACGGTAATTCGTCAAGGCAGGTCCTATTGAGATTGGGCTATAATAATTGTTTGTATTGTATTGTCTTAAATAATACTAAGAAAAAGAGAAAAGAAGGCGAAAAAAAAAAAAGCTACTCCTCCAAGTCCCATACAAGTGCATGAACAATACCAACTCAATTGTTATTGAAAATATGATCTTTTTAAGTTATAATTTGTGTAACTTACAGTTCGTACAAAAATCACGTGGACTTGCTATCATGTCATTACATTTTACATACTTTTGTATATGGGATGTAACTTACACTAGTTGTAACTTAACAAAAACCTTAAAAATAATACAATACTTGGTCTTTTGCTATTTTCTTAGAGAGAAAGTTAATTAATTTCTTTAATTCCAATTTTTTGAAAGGGGTTTTAATAAATTAACTTAATTACTCAAAAGTCAAAGTGCATCTAAATTTCTTTTTTCCTCGCAATTTGGATATCAATTGAATTGGGACAGTCATATGAATGATATAATATCAAATTCGAAGTCGATGCCAATTGTCAAATTAGATATCAGTTGAATTGAATTAATTTTTCTTAATTTTTAGTTTAAATTGTATGTATGATTTTTTTTTAATTGTTTTAATTTTTTTCTTAAAGAATACTGGTTGTCAGAGATTTTTCTAACTGTATATTGGCGTAAGAATAGGAAAGCCTTTAAATTAATAATCATGTGACAAATTTCGGTCAATAGATGCCGGCAGATCCTTTTTGTTTGAACATCTGTAAGTTCAATTATTCTTTCAACATCTTTTACTTTACATATCCCAATATCACTCCTTGATTACATTTTGAGATCTTGTATAATAAAGTATATATTGACCAGCTGATATTTTTTTTTTTTTAGTCTATTCCCTATATCTTACTTTCTAATTTTTATTATTACTTTATTATAATACATTACAATTTTACTAATAATGCATCATAAGTATGTTTGGATTTGCCTCAATGTAACATAATTGAAACCCAATTTAAAAATATCTATCTACAAAATGAAGAAATTGAGTATATGCGTTAAGGACTCAAACCCTTACCTTTAAATATCCACTACTAGATTAAGGGTTCGTTTGGGATTGTTTTTGAGAGATTCAAAAATAATTTTGAAAAATTAATAGCCAATTTTATTACCTGGTAAATTCTTTTAGAAATTACTTTTAGAAAAAAAAAATCACTCTATTTTATTGTAAATTTTGAAAAGAATGAAAGAGCAATTTTTCAAGATCTGATTTTGATAATCAGTTTTATATTTAATATAAATTCATATGTATCCTCATATATATTATAAAAATCCAAAATTATCCTTATTAATCAGGAAATAATATCATTAACTTTAAAGAAATTACTATTATTACCAATTATACAGAGATAACAAAATAAAAAATTACAAGTAATAATATGAAATATTTATTTTAGTTATCGGTTATTATAGAGGCATAACAAAAATATTTTATATACATGTTTATAAATATGTAAATAAATTTTATTTAACATTATATCCGATGAAGTCGTTTGCATTTTTACAACAGTTTAATAGTAAGATTTACCAACTATATACAATTGTTTTTAAAATTCACGTCACTTTTAAAAAGTCAAATTTACCAAATATTTAAGAGCATCTCCAAAATCCTCTATTAATTTTACTCTTCAAATATCTATTTGCTTACCTATGTGGCAAATAAAAGAGTGAAAAAACATATTATTCTCCAAAAGACTCTTCAAATATAAATAAGTTAATAGTATTTTTATCAGATAATTATTTTTTTACAGAAAAAGTCAATAACAATTAAAGCACTTCTCTCTCTTTCTCCAATGAAAAATAATAAAATATAAATTGAAGAGGGAGAAATCAACTCTCCAAATTTGAAGAAAGAGAATCATCTCTTATTCGAAGAATTTTAATTAGAGTGTCTTTTGGAGTCTTAAATATTGATGTGACTCTTCAAATAAATAATAAAATCTTATTTGAAGAGCCTTTTGGTAATGCTCTAATTGATTGTCTTCACAGCTAATTATTTATACAACACAATTAGTAACAATTATTTTAAAAGTTAAAGCATTACTAAACTGGCCCTAAGAATTGATTGTCATGTTCCTATTATCTTTTGAATTTTAAAAATACAAATAACATATACTTTTGCTTCGAAATTCTAACTATAGTTGGAATTTCACTTGTATAAATATTCTCTCCTCAGTCTCTCGGTATCAATTTATATTGCTGTTGAGTGATATGCGCTTTGCTTATATTTAGAAGCTTGAATTCTTTAAAATCAAACACAAAGCTGTTCCATTGACTATATTTGAATCAATTTTGACTACTTCTCGGTGGAATAAATCCAAAATTTTAAAATTCTATTACTTGGGCTCATTAATTTGTTGTTTTTGAAACAAAAAGTAAAAGAATTAATTTATTAATGGTCTCCTTTTTTATTTTGTTTTGTTTTTCGTCGCAGAAAATTTGACCATGCAACAACATTGTTCCAACAATTCCTAAAATCCTACCTTAATATTATTAGAGACAAGAATTCTTAAATCGGGGATCCAATGCATCACTAAGGTACTCTTTCTTTTCAATGTATTTCCTCTATTGGAAAAAGCTCACTGCACAAGTTGTAACTTTTTCAAATTTTTTCCTTAAATAAAAGTATTCTCTTCATAATGGAATTAGCTTTTAAGCTGTAGCATTATCCCAAGTTGCAGATAAATATTGCTAAAATATAAATTAAAAAAAAAATAAATCCCAGCTAAGGACTGTGTGAAGGTGCCACATTTTCTAAGCGGCAGGATCATGTGCCGAGTGTGCTCTTAAACATCATTCCAAATTACCTTTTAGGGACACTTTACACATTCTCCCTTCAGTTTGATCAAGAAATATTTCAATCAAAATCAATAACATTGCTACACTTTTTCCCCTCTAGTTTGGGCAAGAGACACTTGCACCCAAACTCTCTAGTTTGGGTAAGAGACACTTGCACCCCAAACATAATAAGACTGATACATTTTCTCTACTCTAATTTCAAAACATAACAATTTCTTCCCTTCGGTTAATATTTAAATTATGATTTCTGTTACTATAATCCATTAAATTTTCGAATAAGTTCATAATTTCCTTGATCAATTTAAGTAACTTTCTTGACCTTGAAACAATTGAAGGATAAGTTTTAGGGACCTCCCCTGAGGTTTGGTGTATTAACACCTAGATGAAATATATTCATGTAATTACACATACCTCCCCTGCCGTTAGTTACTAATTAAGTTAACCGTTAGTAAACATTCAAAATTACTAAACTATCCTTCCTGCTAGAATAATAAATTATTAGATATAACTTTGAGAATTCTGTTGGCAGTGAGAATTCCATTAAAAGTGGCCGCAAGTGCAGGTTGAAGAAACGTTCGTGGTTGTTGAGATGTTATTGAGGTCAGGGTTGCATAGGGGGTTGGTTGAGGGGATGGACGGCGACGATATGGAACCATCACCATCGGTAGAAATTACAGCAGTGGTATGCGGCGTGACAAGCCCGAGCAAGGGTTTTGAGAGTTGTGTGCAGTTTGGGTTTTGGGATGCCAGAGGTTGCGGCATGGTATCGGATGGTTCAATGGTGATGTTAGCCGCTGTTGGGTGGCGTCGGTGATTGCCAAAGGGGCGACCGGGGTGTGGGGGTTGTGATGAGACAAAAGCCTACTTGGATTAATGTGTGTTGGTGAATGTAGTTGATTCAAAGGCTGCTTTGAATGGGGTTGGTGGCCAGTGTGAGGAGAGGACTCCGGCAGTGGCAAAGCACCACCACCCAGAAGAGCCATTGGTCAATCCCAGACCTTGTCCTTGTTGTAAATAACAGTAGCTTTGAGACTCCTTGCTGGGTTAATTCCAGTGCGAGTGATTGGGATTGTGGCCAATTATACCATGAACACAGCAAATCCAATGGGGAGTGGTGCCAAAACCTTGAGAAATTAATTCCAGCAACAAAAACATCAGAAAAAAATTAAAAAAAAAAGAATAATTGTGCACTTGGGACATACCAAATGCCATTCTTTACATGTGAAGCCGATAATTCAATCTCAAAAAGTTATTATAAATTAAAAAATGAATTAAAATGAAGAAAGAAAAGGAAGAAAGAAGCAAGCTGGATTCTTCACGAAGTTCCCCAACAAGAAGAAAAAGGCACCGTCCTTGTAGGCCAATAAAAGGTGTTTTGCCTATTAGTCAAATACAATAAAACCCACATCACAGCCACAACATCTGCTCAAGACTCTGTAATTTCAAATCTAAGGCAACAAAGCTTATTATATTAGCTGACAAATTTTCTCAGTGAACGGAAAACACAAAGCAAAAGAGACACTTCAAAAAGCCGTGTACTTGGGTTAATGCGTGTTGGTTGACGCAGTTGATTCAAAGGCTTCCGTGAATGGGGTTGGTCGCCGGTGTAAGGAGAGGACTCCAGCAGTGGCAAAGCACCACCACCAATCGCCGGTGGAGCCATGACCGGCTGGTCAAGGTTGGGTCGACAGTAGGCAAGTGGGTCAAAATTTTAAATGATTTGGTAAAAGCAAATATTTTTTATTTTAAATATGTTTTTACATATTTACTCTTCTATATGACGCTATACGTATTTTTATACTAACTGTAGGAGATGTATATGTAATTACATGAATATATTTTATTTAGGTGTTAATACACCAAACCTCAGGGGAGGTCCCTAAAAATTACCCATAAATCAAGCCCCTTTCGAGTCTAATTTTTTCAACAAAAAAAAATCATTTCTTAAGCTAAATTTAGTATTTTTTTTTCTCTGATAAAATTTGTTATTTATTCTTATAAACTTTAAATTAAACAGAATGTTTAAAATTACATTTTTCTTTTTTCTTTTTAACCAAAATCAACTTAAATAAATATTTTATATGTATCTAAAACACTTAAATTGTTGGGTTATTTTTAGGGACCTTCCCTGAGGTTTGGCGTATTAACACTCAGAGAGAATGTATCCACGTAATTACAAACACCTCCCCTGCCGTTAGTATCCAAATACGTATGGAATCAGCATATAAGGGTAAATGTGTAAAAAAAAAAAAATTCAAAAGAATTCAAAAGTGAAGCTTTGTGTTTCTTGATGTCTGATATATGTGTAAGAGTTTACTCTATTAACCAGAATTTTATAATAACCACTGGACAAAAGAAGACAAAGGAAAACAAAAGAACACATAATCATTCCAATATGCTTTCTCTTTCACGTGAACAACACCCAACACCATCTTCATCTCTAAAATACTTAAAATTAATTAACCATACAAAACAAAAATAACTCCAATCATCTTGGTCAAAACGTCCCCAAAATCATTCAGTTTCTTCTTCAACGGGGTATCCTCTTCGCTCTGCGAAGCAACATAAATTTGCCTATGCACTTTCCCAATCTCAGTCTCCATTCCAATTTGTATAACCAGACACACACAGTTCCCATTCACAATAATGATCCCAGCAAAAAGCATACATTTTTTTCCCTTGAATATATGTATTTAAAGGAACGATTTTGTTCGTTTTGTTAACTATCTCACTCTCTCCAGTCAACGAGCCTTGTTCCACTCTCAGAACGAGTGTGTCATTGAATTGTTCTAGGATTAAACTCCAGATTGATGGCCCATCATTTCTCAAGTTCATTTAACCCGTCAATCTTACGGCGTCGTTCCACCTCCGCGGATTTCAAATCAACTCTTTTGCTCACTCCATAGTGCTTTTTCGCATTCGTCAACTGATTGTGCCCAAGTCGGGAAGATCTCGCGATCCTCGCTTGTTTTTGTTTCACTTATAATTTTCCATACCTGTAATCTTCGCCTCTTTTCCCCATTCCAAAATCTAACAAAAGTCAAATATATTTTGTTTGGAGGTCAAGAAAAAGCAAGAGGAAGCAAGAGAAAATTTCAATGAAAACGGAGAACCAATCTAAAAAATAATTTATTATTTTGAGGGGAAGGGTACTTTTGTAATTTTAACGGTCTACTAACAGTCAAACTAACTGAATACTAATGGCAGGGAAGGTGCTTGTAATTATGTGGATACATTCTTTTTGAGTGTTAATACACCAAACCTTAGGGAAGGTTCTTAAAAATAACCCTTACTATATTGCCCTTTTCACTTTAACAAAATTGTAACAGAAGCTTGCATGGGGAAGTGTTATGTTTTGAATCTAGATGGAGGAAAGTTAGCAGCCTTACTGAGTTTGTGTAAGTTTGTGTACAGTTAGTTCTTGGCCAAACTAGAGGAAGAAAAAAGCAATAGTTTTATTGAGTTTGGGTACACGTATTTCTTGGCCAAATTAGAGGGGGAATCTGTAATTTTCTCTAACTTTTTAATAAAATTTATTTGAAAAAAAGGATAGCTATACACTAAAGTTTAGAAAATGGTAATGCAGACTAACATTTCTTTTTTACTATAACATTTTTTGAATATAGTAATTAAAAAATTTGACTTTAAATTTTTTTAATAAATACAAATATTATACAAATAATATAATATGTCTAGTATACTAATATTATTAAAATATTTTTAATATTTAAGATAATTTCAAATACAAAAATTATTATATTTGTATTAATAATATATTTATATTTATTACAAAGGTTTTAAATAAATCTTTAGGTTAAATAGATTTTACAATTAATAAAATATCTCTCTTTTTAATAATATGAAAATTATTACTTTACGTAGTATTCAAAATAATTTAAATTTTAATATATTTATTTTAATATTATATTTCCACATACAAAAATTTTGCTTTAATATAATGTCTAAGGGTGGGGACATTTGCACTTTAAAATTTACTTTGAATACCCTAAATTTAATAAAAATTTTATTACAAATATATTCATCATGTGAATTACTATCAAGGACAATTTATTATAAGTCATTATTAAATAATTACTTTGAATATACTGTAGGATATTATTTGATGTATAATTCTAATGCCCAAACCCTAAAATTTTAATTTTCAACATCTTAATTAATATTTAGATGAGTAACGACGAAATCAATATTTTGAAAAAAAATTGACTACAAAGTATTTATGATACTTTTTTTGTCAAAATTAAAATAAAGCAAAATCAATTTAAGTAGCCAATTTTTTTGGCCTTTGATCCTTCTTATTCTTCTCCTTCGTGGTCTTCTTCTTCTTTTCTTCTTCTTTTTTTGTAATATTTATAGAATAGTTTTTATTACTATACTCTCGTTGCAAGTTGTTTTAGGTGTAAAATTCAATATTGAACATAAATAAAACAAAATTAGTAACTAAAATTGTGTTAAATAACTTGTTTAAACTTGACTTGATTATATTGTTGTGAGTATGTGTTAGATCTCTTAAAATCAGGTGTGCTAATATAGTTTTATTGGTATTTTAAGTAAATAAAGTTAATTAATTTAAATAGTTTAAGTAAAATTTTATTTTTTGGAATTCAAAAGAGTGTACAAAGTATAATTTAATTTTTCTAAAATTAGCATATGAGTGTATAGAGTGTTCAAATAATTTTTAAAGTGCAAATAACCCTACTTATGTCTAATAGATTGTAAAATATTAAATATTTGAATGTTGAAATTATTTTAAACTATATATATTATTATAATTCTTTTAATATTATATTCTATTAATTAGAAAGTGGAGATAATATTTTTGAGTTAATTTAGTCGAAAGATATTATAATTAAAAAGAAATTTTAGTGTCCTTATTAAAAACTTGAGACTTTTGGTGACTATTTACTCAAATCTTAAGAAAATTAGTGTCATTTTCCATTTTTCCTAACTTATTTATGAAACTTTTGTTGTTGTTGTTTCAAAAGTGAAGTGGTACCTTTTAATAATTTGTGTAGTAGTTTGTTATTTCACAATACTTAACATAGAGAAATTATAATAACCCTTTTTTTTTTAATAAAAGCACAAACTAAAAGAGATAACTCTGTTGCTCTTAAAAATTTGTTTTTCCCTTCAATCACATCGTTAAAGCTTTGCTTGATATTGAGGTTGAACAGTTATACTTCAAAAGCTATTTCACTAAAATATTTAATAAACAGTAACTTAGAAGTTAAGTTGAGCTGATTCTACATTTGTATGATGAAAAACCTTATAATATCTTTATTATTTTTTTCAAATTATTAAAATTAAATTTATTAATATAGTCAACTTTTATTTAATAGTTAAAAAAAATTTCTAGCAGCAGCACCTTAATGCTAAACAACGCCTAAAATAATTGATTTTTTTTTAATTATTATATTAGCCCGTATGAGTCAATTTCCTGGCTCTATCCCTGCTCAGATTGACACATTGTTACCCAGTAGAATTCTATAATGCTACGTAAACTCTTGATTCTTGAATAATAAGATCAAAATAAAAAAGAGATGAAAATAGAAAGATAATGGTAGATATATTATACAGTAATTTGGGCAAAGTTTCAAGTACCTGGCTTTACTTACCCACTTCTGAAATTCCAGGTGCTTTAAGTAAAAATTTTGATAAGATTTTGAAATTCCAAATAAAGCCACCGTTTGTTGAATCAACATCCTTAATTTATTAAATATTATGAAATTAAAAATTGAATAAAATGCTATTTGAAATTCGCATTTAATGTTTGATCATGAGAACTTATTCATCATGAAATACAAGTATGCAATCCAAGAGGGGGGGTGAATTGGGATTCTAAAAAAAATTATTCAATTTATTAAAGAAAATCTTAATGCAATTATAAATCAAATTCAAATCAATAACAATTAAGTTGATCACAATATAAAAAGATAAGGGAAGAGGGATTCAAACACCGAGATTTTTACGTGGTTCGACCAACCTCGCCTACGTCCACGCCTCCAAGCTTTCCGGGCTTGAGGATTCCACTAAGCAAGCCTCCAAGGCTTCAAATGCTTACACTTGACTTCCAAGGTGTCAATGAACCTTTACAACAAGAGATTATCCCCAATCTCTTAACCCAAGTGTATCCCAACACTTACAATCACTCAAAGTAAAAGATTACAAATTGTTTTTCTCTCACACAGTATCTAAGATTACAAATCAATGCCCAATGTGTGAATAGATGAAAGAAGAATGTGTTTTAAGCTCTATGAAGATTGTATTCTCGAATATTTGCTCAAAGGTCGTGTTGTGATCAATCTCCTTTGAATTTGAATGAGCTTATTTATATCTGGAGCTGAAAATCTAGCCGTTACAAATTGTCGGACAGAAAACGGTTCGCCGTTAACCATAAACGGTTAACCGTTTATGGTCAAAGTTACTGTTGGGCCAAATTTCAAATAAACGGTTTGCCGTTTAGGATTAACCTTTCGCCGTTAACTTCCAGAGACCTGCAAGATGAACATTGGTTATCCGTTTACACTAAACGGTTAAGGACTTGCGTGAAGTAGCTTCTCTGGATATTATCGGTTAACCGTTTGTAATAAACGGTAAGCCGTTTAGCTCCAGTAACCTGCAAAACAAATTACCCTTATCAGGTTTTGTTAATCAGTGCCAGAGGAGGACAACCTTCAATTCTGGACGTTATCGGTTAACCGTTTAAAATAAATGGTTCACCGTTAAGTTCCAGTTGCCTTTCCATCCTTGGTGTTTTCCGTTTTTCATAAACGGTTAGAGCTTAGGCAATATGTTGCTCTCTGGTGTTAATCGGTTAACCGTTTAAATAAACGGTTCACCGTTAAGTTCCAGTAACCTTCCCATCTTTTGTGTTTTCCGTTTTTTCTAAACGGTTAGAGGTTTAGGAAATATGTTGCTCTCTGGCATTAATTGGTTAACCGTTTAAATAAACAGTTTACCGTTTATTTCCAGAATCACACTTTAAAACAGATTTTTCAGAGAATCATTTTTGAATTTGAAGGTCCATCTTTTATGAAAGAATGAATGGAATGATTATCAAGGCTTTCATTTATTTAGAAATAGCTCCAATATTTTTATCAAAATACATTTAAAATTTGTTATCATCAAAATCAATATTATTAACATATTTATGTTAACACGTCAATCTACTAGGTGATTTAATAAAACAAACACAACTTGTTAACATTAATAATAAACAAGCTAATGAAAATTTTTAAATTTATTTTGAATATTTAAAAAATTATTTGAAAGCTATTAATATGTCAAACAATTATTATAAATAATCAAATTTGTTTCACATATTAAGGATATTAACTGAACTAGTTTCAATATTTTTAAATAATTTTCAAAATGTATACTATTTTATTTGTAAGACTTGTTTTAATATAATATTTGCATTTATTACATAAACTAATTTCAATCTTTAGGTACAATATTTAAAGAGCATAATACTTAAAAAGAGAAATGCTTGACCATTTTCAAAATTAAGGGGAGCTATATGTATATTTGTGCAAACAATGCAATTTGGATGTCTTCATATATTTACACACACATACGAACACATGAATCCTGAATTTGTTAAAGTTGAAAAAGTTATTAAACCATTCGATTTAATAATATAATCACTGCGAAAGCTATTAAACCATAGAGTGTAATAACTTTTTCAAACTTTAATTAATAAAATCAAGGACTTTGGACTTGATCAACACTACACACACATTCCTTTCATATACATGTATTAGTTCAAAACATGCAACCTAATATATTTGTTTAATTTCACCGATATATTCATAAATAAATTAAAAAATATTTTAAAAATAATGCCAGAAGCTCGTGATCATTATTTTCATATACATAATTAGTTTCGGCAGTCTGCACTCTTCCTTTTTATTATTGACTTCTATTGTTTAAAATATTGTGACAATCCATACAATTTCATCTAGGGAAAATATCAACCGCCATCCGTTTTTTCTAACTTTTTCAAAAATACACAATTTCTTTTTTTTTTTTTTGCTGGAATCCACCTAAAGTTACATTTTGTTTCACTTTTCCACTTCCGTTTGGAATCCATTAAGAAAACTAACATTTTGTTTCACTTTTCCACTTCCGTTTGGAATCCATTAAGAAAACTAACGGAAACTTAAAAAAAGACCATTTTACCCCCAAAATGAAAATTACAATTTCACCCTAAAAATGCCAAAAATAATCAGATTTAATGATGAATATCATTATTGGTACGTTAATGAAGTACAAAAAAATCTTAACTACTAGAGATTATAACTCAATGAATAATAAAACTCTACTTATCTTAAATTCAATTGATGGTTTGCGAGATTGGACTATTTTTAATACTACTTTTATAATTTATCATTCTAATTACAAACATATTTAAAAAAAAACCGGCATTTGATGGTTGTAGAATTAATTTCTTTATTGACCGATGGGGAAAATAATTAGATTTAATCTGATTATTTTTTGCTATTTTTAGGGTGAAATTATAATTTTCGTTTTGGGGGTAAAATGTTTATTTTTTTAAGTTTCCGTTAGTTTTCTTAACGGATTCCAAATGGAAGTGGAAAAGTGAAACAAAATATAACTTTAGGTGGATTCTAGCAAAAAAAAAAAAGAATTGTATATTTTTGAAAAAGTTAAAAAAAACGGGTGAACGGTGGATATTTTCCCTTTCATCTACTCACAATTTTTATCCGTGCTACCTGAATTCGACTTACTTCTTCTGTTTCCTAAATTTATCTCATAATCTTATCTACTTCTACAACTCTTATAAGGACAATAAAGAAAAGTATAACTAATTTTCATTTCAAATATTTGAATTTCCCTTTTAAAAAATATTAATTTAATTTTGATTACAATATAATTATTGTCTTCTTAAATTCTCAAGAAATCTTCGAATTTAATTTATAAATCATTTATTAGGGCAACTCTCCACCTAACTCTTGAGATTGATCGTCCGATTCTTTCATTGTATATGAGAAAGTATATTTTCTTCCCTTCTTTTAGAGCAGAATTTCTGAACTACAGTTCAACTTTAATAAATCGAGATAGATCACAGCATTCATTGGGCAATACCATATTATGTTATGTAATTTTTGAGAAAAGTTTATTACAATTTAATTTAATGTTTAACAATAATGCTATTTTTACTTAATTTGTTACGATTTTCTTATTTCTTAATATCAATTTTAGAAATTCATCTGTTAAGGTTAAAAAGAGAAAACCGGCCTTAAGAAACAAAAACCCAGGCTACCAACCTGATGATTTTGACTGCTGCCATGGAAAATGAGGGGCGAATCAAATCCGGAGCTACCACACAACTTTCCCATATATTTTATTAACACGATTTTTTCATGCTTTATGTAGCTTTTTGGTTAGGTAAGCATTTGATATATGTTTGATTGTTTGTTGGCATCTTAGCTTTTGGTTTTTGGAGGTAAAAACAATTCCCCGCCTGCCATTCTCTGTTTTCTTCTCATATGACCAATTTTTTTTATTCCAATCCTTGTTGTTTATGCAAATATTCGATAAATCAAAGGTTTAAAAAAATTAGCACTTAAAACTCTTCAACAGGGGGAAATATCTAAAAATTAACTCATTGTTTTAAAACTATTTGAAACAATAGGTCAAAGGTTTAAGTCTAACGAGCACATTTAATTTGGAGTGGGAAGGAGTGAGGTGCAACGTAATCATACAAAAAAAAAAATTAATTTTAGCTTCATGTTAAGTTTTGAAATTAACACCTCATACATTTTGATAAAATATATATGATACTTCACAGGAAATATCCAAAAAATAACTATTACCACATTAATAAATTCGGTCATTGGTTAATTTATTCAACAAATTTAACAATAATTTTATTATTATTATTATTAAGATGCGCGGACACACATATATACACACAATACACACTCTCAATGATACTCATGTGTTAATGTCCAGACATTTTAAAAAATAAAACTCAAAGATAAGAAAGATATGGACCAATGCACTATTTTTTATTTTTTAATATATTAAAATTTATATTTTTTATATTTTAATTTCATCTAAATAATTTTAAAATACCAAAGTTCGCGCCTAAATATAATTATATATATACTCTTCTTAGCTGACTGATCCTTTCACAATTCTACAAAGGATTTAATATTGACAGACTGTTCAAAAGAAATTCCGGTCCATATTCGTATATGGCTTTCTTGAGGACATTTTGAATTTTTTTATTAACTAAACTTCACTACTTCAGGGACCTAAGTGAAAATTTTGCTAAAGATATGATTTATCTGATTTTGTTGATAAAGAGTAGGACTTGAAAGTTAAGACCCACTTTCTCAATTATATTATGCACACACGGACCTTGCTACGTTACAGATTCTGTATGTAACGCAGCAAATGAGGAGCATCCACGCGTTGCAGGAGAGAGGAAAAGTTGTTGGAACTTAGCTGATACAAGACTAATTTCCATTGAGCTGTTACATACAGAGTCTGTAACGTAGTTTTGTCCCGCACACCAACCCACATCCCGTACTGACATTCACAATCACGTGGGACCAAACCCACATCACATTCACATGGGACCAAAATAAAAATGGAGAAAAGAGGAAAAGCAACAGGAAGAAGGGAAAGATCAAAGATCAGATAAGGAAAATGGGAGTCATAAAGGCAGCCATTGGAGATGCAGTGTTGACATCTCTGTGGGTGTTCAACTTGCCATTTCTTGGGGTTTCAACGGGGATAGTATCAAAATTCCTTGGAGTTGAAGCCCTGTTGCCAGTGACTCTATTGATCACTACATTTTTAGCCACCATCAATGTGCTAGTATTCAGTTTGTTAGGCCATGTACTTGGCGGTGCAAGCTTCAACCCCTCAACCACTATCGCTTTCTATGCAGCAGGCCTTAAACCGGACTCGTCTCTCTTGTCGATGGCGGTGCGGTTCCCGGCTCAGGCAGCAGGCGGGGTTGCCGGTGCCAAAGCCATATTGCAAGTGATGCCAAGTCAGCACAGGCATAGGCTTAAGGGCCCAAGTTTGAAAGTAGACTTGCATGCTGGGGCAGTAGCTGAGGGAGCTATAACATTTGTGTTCTGCTTTGCTTTGCTTTTTATTATGCTGAAGGGACCTAAAACCTTAATTTTGCAACTTTGGTTGCTGTCTGTTACAACTGTGGGATTGGTTTTAACCGGCTCTGCCTACACTGGGCCTTCAATGAATCCAGCAAATGCTTTTGGGTGGGCATATATCAACAATTGGCACAATACTTGGGATCTGTTCTATGTTTATTGGATTTGTCCAATTTTTGGAGCTTTTTTGGCAGCTTGGGCGTTCAAGTTTCTGTTTCCAGCTCCTTCAACTCCAACAACCAAGAAGCAGAAGAAGTCATAATTAAGCTTCAGCAGCAGCCAGGTATATTTTCGATTAAATTTCTTGTTATTGATTGATAAAAAAAATTGAAATCCAATGTGGGTTTTTTAGGCCCTTTCACTTTGGGGCAACATAAACCACACAGCAGCCTCTAGCTGCTGGCCTTATCCCTCCAGTATCCACAAAGTAAACTCTGCTGCTTAAATTTGACGAAATGTTGTCCTATTTGAAATTTTCATATGAATTATATGTATGAATTAAGCCATATATGTGAAATTTGGCTGCTATCAATATAATTATGGTGAGATTAGATGTTATTCAATGTTGCTAAACTGTTTTGGACTAATGCAATTAACTTTATAATTAACTCTGTTGTGAGATCAAAGAAAGATCTACGTTAGGTTCTAACAGCAGCCACGTTTCCAAATTAAAGTCTCAGATTTCGAATATCTAAATTAAACTTTTCTTCTTTTTTTTTTCCCTTTTTTTTTAAAGATCTAAGCTGAAACTTATTTTCAACACATGAACTTAAATATTAAATTTGTCTGCAAAACATCCTCATGTCATGTGACTCATCCTCGTTTCAACAGCTCATTTCTTGTACACAAATCGCTTTGTAATCACTATAAAATTAAACGTGTAAATTCAAAGCACTTAATCCAGCCAGCCCCCAGCAAAAAGGATGTGCCGGATTGAGGTTGTTACCGAGCCGACGGCCGCGGGTGAAGATGATTGCCTCAACAACTTTAATTACACCGGTGTTGCTAAGCCTTCCAACACCAGCGTTCGTTGTTTCTGGCATTTGAACAATTCTTGCAATCCCTCAACCATAGAAACATAAAAAATTGCAAGCAAAATGTATTGTGGAAGTGTTTTTTGATCTAGTGTGCGCAGTTGCGCACCATATGTTACAATTGCGCATGTGGCGAGCTCCCATTGGAGCCACTCTACTGTGGGGGCTTACAACCCCCATTGAGAATCACCATGCAGGCAGTGCTGGGAACAGAACCCACACAAGTAGCTGTAAATTAAGCGGAAACTAAAGGTGTGTTTGGTATCATTTTTGTTTAGCTATTTTTTGTTTTATGGAAACATATAAGTGTAAAATTTGTTTGGAGGGTGCGTTTTTTAGCTATAAACATGAAATACAAAAATTAAAAAGTTTTTGTTTTTCACTTTTTCTTCATAAAGATGGAGAACAGCAAATTGGTGTTCTCTATCATTTTGTTTTCTGTCATTATGGGTCCTGCACCTATAATGCAATAATTACAACTAAAATTTGGTAGGTCTCATGTATTTGTTAAATTAATAATTTATTATAATATAATAAATTTGTAGTAAAAAAAATGCTATGCATGTGTTTAAAGTTATGGCTTAGACATTATTTCATATGTATAACTATATTATTAATAAAAAAATAAATTTAACATAATTAATATAAATAAATGTACAATCAATAAATAAGTTTTAAAATTATCATAAATCAATAAATATAAAATTAATTTCTTTAAAAACTTAGGAAATTTACAAAATAAATAGATGATATTTTTCTTTAAAATTGACTAAATTTTAATTTTAAAAACATATTAAAATTTTTTATAATGTAATTATTTAAATATATTTTTAAAAAAATGTATCAAATAAATTTTTATTATTTTTATTTTTCCAGACAGCCTACCAAATGCATTTTCACAATTCTCATTTCCAGACATCAGTATAAAAACAAGTTGCCAAACATGTTTTTATTTTTATCAAAAACTAATCATTCTTATTTTATAAAACAAAATAAAAAACACTATATAAAAAATAATACCAAACGCACCCTATAACACTTTACGTCCTTATGTGATTAAAACGAGATGTGTATTGCAAATAAATAAGCAGGAAATATATCAACATAATCCAAAGTAATAAATCAACTTTCAAAGACGAATTTTTACGTAAAAAACTCAAATCGAAAAAAATTATGGGACACGAGTTCGATAAAGCCTTCCACTATATTAACAATGGGATTACAACACAAATATTTCTCTAAATAATACTAGAGGCCAACAATATTAAGAATCTCAACGATCTTGGCTTACAATAATAGATTTAATATTTGTCTCTCTAACAAATAAATATCTTAAATAACAGTCAACGAGAGGATAAAAAAAAATCAAGACCAACAAGAATGTAGAGGGTGATACTAGAAACTTAAACACATAAATTTAAAGCACGCCATTAACCAATAAAAATAATCAAGAAGTCTCAATTTCAATTGTTACCGAGCCGACAGCTATGGGTAAAGATGATTGCCTCAACAACTTTAATTATACCAATGCTGATAAACCTTCCAACATTTGTGTTCGTTGTTTCTGGCATTTGATCATAGAGCAATTATTGTAATCCTACAACTATAACAACATAAAAAATTGCAAGTAAAATGTATTGTAAAAGTGTATTTTGATCTAGTGTGGGGCTTACAGCTCCCAACGAGAGATCACCACGCAAGC
The DNA here is from genome assembly GCA_030449895.1 of Citrus mangshanensis. NCBI lineage: Eukaryota > Viridiplantae > Streptophyta > Magnoliopsida > Sapindales > Rutaceae > Citrus > Citrus mangshanensis. The sequence goes on from JASUUJ010000349.1 coordinate 5,741,534, forward strand.
AGTTGCGCAGTAGATCAGAGTTCTTTTGAAAGAGCCACCAAATGCTTTTTAGTGTTATTGATTTTTGGGATATTCCATTGGCCAATTGTCTCTTACAATGCTAACCCTTTTCGTTTCTGATAAAGCTACTACTGTCGTGGTAAGTATTGATGTAAAAGGACATGCGCTTGTTCTTAATAGCATCCACTACTAGAAAAATAATTTTTACTGATATTTATCTTCTGACACTTTATTTAAAAGTATCAGTATATATATATATTTGGATCATTTTCCGCGTTGAACAGATATGTATCACTAATTACTAATACTGAAATATAAATAGCTTTATTAATAGCGATCAATGACGCTTAGGTATCAACAATTAAAAATTATCATTTTAATTTTGTTTTAGTCCGAATTCGAACCCAAGATCTCTTAAACCTAAAGCTTCTACATTGAATCAAAAGACCACTAGGCTACAGATTATTTTTAATTTTTTTAGAGTTGTGCTTTTTGAGTGGATAAAAACAAAACAAATGGACAAGTCTTATCTTATCCAAAATATAACTTTTCAACTCCCTCTACCAAAGTATTCGTTCCCTCCTCAACTCCCCAGATCTGAAAAATCCCTAACATCCAAATTGTCAAAAAGTGCTCAGCCATGATCATGTCAAACCGGTGGCACAGGTTCACCATTTGCCTTCAAAATCCTAACTTCTTATTTCTTTTCTTATTTTATGATTTCGGGTCTCTCTTATTGTCATTAGATCTTGAGTTTTTTTTTTTTTTTTTTGATTGTTCTTTTAGGTTTAAATAAGTGATTTGGAGATGAGCTTCTATGTTTCTTTGGCTACTTGGAAGAAACAAGAAGGTAAAGATTTAGCTTTTATTGTGTTTTTTTCTCTACTACTTTCTTTTCTTTTATTGGCACCAAATAGCCTTCATTATATCTACTTTGGAAAATATTGTGTTTAGGGTGATCGTCACTATAAGGTTAACTTTATTTCGCTGATGAACGACATTAAACATTTTTTACACTAAAACCCTAAAATTTTCTAATTTATTTATGGCTTATTAACCATTTGTTCATGTGTTATTAGTTTTTTTTTTCAAAAGCAATCTTTTCATTTTTTTTCGGCTGTTATTTTTTAGTTTTGTTCATATCGAATAGATTTCAATTTTTATTTACTATAAATAGTCTCATTGGATGATTACTTATTACAAACTATCAAATAGATGCTTTTACAAAGGAAAAGTTTGAAGTATGTGGCTTAGTTTGAGAAATGAGGTGTCTTTATGATTTCTTTAATGGATTTGTTTACAGGGCAAAATAGAATTTTGTTTCTTCAGTTCATTACTAAGGCAATATTAGATTTGTCTTATTTATATTTATGTTCATAATAAGGCAATATCTACTTCAGTTGTTTAATTTTCCTTATTTATATTTATATGATTGATGGCCAAAATCATAAGACTTGTTTATAAGTAATGATTTTGGAATGAACTCTCAAATTATTGAAATATTTTGTCCAAACTTTACCATATGTTTGAAATAATTAAAGTTAAATGTGTATGTTTTAGTTCTGGAACTTTTGGAATGAATTGGGTCTATAACTGATTTTTAATCGATTTTTCAAAATGGTTGGTTGCTGTCCAATCTTTCATAAATTACTCATGTATCATGTTTGGTGGTGCAAAGCGATAGTCTAAACATATCTGAATGAGTTGAAATTCGGAGAAACTAAAGTTCTATATGCATACTTCAAATCTGAAAAATTTTATGTTGATTAAACTTGCATGTTATTTTTAATAATTTTTTAAACTCTGCTGCTCTGCAGCAAGTTCTTTTGACATAACTATTTATTAACTTTTGATCTTACAAAACACCAGCATAATAATATCAAAATAACCTCAAATTTTAATATGTTGTTCATTCATATGTGTTGTTAAAAACTGGAAAATATCATTCCAATGTATTAAGTATCTTAAATTTTATAAGATTGATGGCCAAAATCATAAGACTTGTTTATAAGTAATGATTTTGGAATGAACTCTCCTATTATTGAAATATTTTGTCCAAACTTTACCATATGTTTTAAATAATTAAAGTTAAATGTGTATGTTTCAGTTCTGGAAATTTTGGAATGAATTGGGTCTATAACTGATTTTTAATCGATTTTTCAAAATGGTTAGTTGTTGTCCAATCTTTCATAAATTACTCATGTATCATGTTTGGTGGTGCAAAACAATAGTCTACACATGTCTGAATGAGCTGAAATTCGGAGAAACTAAAGTTCTATATGCATACTTCAAATCTGAAAAATTTTATGTTGATTGAACTTGCAGGTTATTTTTAATGATTTTTTAAACTCTGCTGCTCTGCAGCAAGTTCTTTTGACATAACTATTTATTAACTTTTGATCTTACAAAACACCAGCATAATAATATCAGAATAACCTCAAATTTTAATATGTTGTTCATTCATATGTGTTGTTAAAAACTGGAAAATATCAATCCAATGTATTAAGTATCTTAAATTTTATAAATATGTTTTTAAGTACCAATTACTACTGTAGTTGGAGCCCAAAAATGAATGGTTTTAGGACCAGCCGGGTGGTTCTAGAAAGTTAGGAGCTTGTTAGCTATTCTTTTTAATTGAACTAATTTAACTTAAATATTTGCCCGATTATTGATTTCTATGGTTTGCGATTGATTTGAGTTTGACATTCTTGTTTTGTGTTGGTTTGAGTTTGACATCCTAGTTTAAGACTTTGAAGGCTTCAAAGAAATGATTTTGGATGATGAGCATATGAGTAATAGTTTGAAAATTAATTTACTGTATCAAATATATACTTAGTGTAGCATATTAATTTTAAGAACTATGGATTATTCCATGAATATTCTAGTAAATGGTTATGTTATATATGCATGTCTTAATATATAATAATTATATTTTGAAGTTTGTTTTTTTTCCCTTTCTAGGTTTAGGAAAAATTTTTAAAGTGATTTTGGGTTATGATGTCAATCAAGTTAAAGCAATATTACTTGTGAGTGGAAATATATAATGATTATATTTTTATTCTACTTTTTTTTATCTTCTTAAAGTTTTATAATTAGGCAAAATTAATGAATACTTAATTACAATTTAGGGTGATATTCTTTAAATAGTTCACATGAATAGATTTAAGTAGTATAATAAATCTCATACTCACTTTATAAAAGCTTAACTAAGTTTGTAAATGTTATTTCTTTTAGTAGTAATAATTTTGGATCGAACTTGCAAATTATTGAAATATTTTATGTCCAAACTTTATTATGCCTAATATAAATATGGAGATTCATAGTTATTTTATGCCCAGTTTAAGGAAACTGCAGTTTGAGGACTTATTTTTTACCTTGTTAAATAAGCTTTTAGAATGAATAAATTGAGGAAATGAGTGGTGATTTATTTATAATAGAGTATTTGTGATAGCTTTTAACTATGCACAAAAATCATTTGGTATATGTAGATAGAGTAACATGCTTGTGCTGAAAGTAGATATTACATTGAAAACTTTTTGTCTGCTATAGTTTGCTATATATATAACCTTTACCAAAAGAGAATAATTGAGTTTATTTATAAATAGCTTATGAGTATTTTTTTCTTTCGAACAAAATAATTTTATTTCTGTTAATTGTTGTTTCTCTAATGGCTGGATATTGGCAGCTAATTTTTTTTTCTTTTCCTGTATTCATATTCAGATTTGATCAATGTGTTTGAAGTGTTTATTCCTCAACTTCACTTATATCCTAACCCATACAGCCTATTGAATGGAGAAGCTGCTGGTGTGATAACGCAATTATACTACTCATATTCAAAGAGTGAAAGGCAGTCATCCTTCTCAATTTAGCTTCTAGATTAATTAAATTTAGCCACAAGGAGTAGGCATTTGATTGGATGGTAGAAATTTTTATGTATTAAATTTGGATTATTTAGTTATGAGAATAGGATATCTCATATTTTTGTTATTGAAGATTTGGAATTTGTAATATATACTAATAATATTTAAATGTGAAATGAAAGATTTTGTGATGTAAATCAATTTCTTTTTGTTATTTTGTGGTGCCTTTTAATTTTACCAATAAATCAATAGGCAATGATCCAATTCAATTTTTTATTTTTTTAAAATAAATTAAATAGTGATACCATGGTAACAGTAATCATAGACACTAATAAAATATCAATAACTACTAACACTATGGTGTCATAATATCGGTGATACTGTAGTAATAGTAATCACTGACACCACTTACAAGTGTCACTATTTTTCTGACTCCCAGATTATTGACACAATTAACAAGTGTCAGTGAAAGTAATTTCTGACACTATTCTAAAGTTAGTAAAAACCATTTTTCTAGTAGTGATGGTTATACTAAAACAATGTGTCCAACAATTCTTCAGGCCAAATGAATAAAAAATTGTTCATAAACAGGGACGAAAACAAGAATGGTGATGCTTATAAGGCTTTGAAGTGAAGTTAGGGCACCTGAAAGTTTGGTCCAATGGATCTTTTGATCTTGTTGCCGTAATTGGTGTAAATGTATAGAGTTGAATCTATTGAAATATTATCACAGTTACCAAGTGATACATGACCATCCACTTTGTATGCGACACTATTCAGTTTCTCAAGAGAGACTGGAAGGGTCACAAATGGTCCCGCTTGAAACCCAAATTAAGCAATGTATATAATCTTTGTGACAAAATATTTCTGGGGCACTTAAACTTATTAATAAGCCTCTTACACACTTATTGCAAGTTTATAATAGTAATAAATTAAAACAATGAACATATAACACATAATTGAACAACATGTAAAAAAAAAAAAACCAAGGCCTATAAAGATACAATGTCCTTAAAACAGATTCGCCACATTCACAATAATGCCTAAATTATATTATTGTTTGTCTCCCAAAATACAATGGATCTGAATAGTGTTGGTAGCGCAACATCACTATTCCAATGAACTTCGAATAAATGTTTGAATCCTATCATTCGGTGGGTTTTGCAAATGAACTTAGAAGCCAATTTATAGGATGAGATAGAGGACATTAGTTATTTGATTCCTATGTGAGATTTTTCTTCATTTTTTTCAAACTATTAGCTATCTTTGAGATCTAATTTCTCATTTACACAAGCACTAATTTGAACGTTCAATGGTTCACTATGAAGAGTTCATAGAGGAAATTTTGAATCATTTATGTAAGTATTTCTTTTCAATATTTATCTGCTCAAAATTGACATAAAAATACACATTTATGCTATATTCCCCAACAATCCCCCTTATGAATGAAAATTGTAGGAAGACACAAAAATCATTGTTTAGATTTCAAAATTATTTGACTATGGTGATAGAATTAAATAGATCAAAATCTACATAAGGTAGATTTGTCTCAACCTTTGAATCTTACCTTATGAAATATATTTACTTTACTAATTTACTAGTGGACGCGATTCTTTTAAATTATTCTGTTGTTTATCTAAACAATGATATATTTCACATAGGAACTTTTCTTAACACTTTTAAGTTCTTATGGTTAATCATGTTCATTTCAGCCTTGAACATCTGCCTGATCCTACAAGAGTTTCTAAAAAGTGAGCCATTGACTCCTTTTGAAGCGACTCCACTTCTCTTTTACATTGTTGATTTCTTAATCAAAAGTAACTTACCATAATTTTCTTGGATTTCCATTACATAAGAAATCATTAAAAACATAGCTTACCTTTTTTTTTTTTTTTCTCTTACAAGCATAATTGTTTTTTTATCATAGGAATAAATAGGAGGGTAACATTCATAGTGATCCAATGAGGTATTTCACAATTAGATTGTTTACTTGAACCTAGTTCTTAAAATCTCCAGTCAACTAGGTTGGATTTTCCTTCATAAAATAAACCCTTTTATTCTATGGGCTTTAGTCCCATTCCCGTTGATGATTTTACTATTAACTCTCTGTTTAACTCTTTGGTTAGCTGATCCGTAATATTATCCTTTAACTTTACATAGTCAATAGAAATAACTCCAATGGAGAGTAGTTGCCTAATAGTATTATATCTACGATGTATATGTCTGGACTTAACATTATACATATTGTTGTATGCTCTTCCAATTACAGATTGACTATTATAATGTACGTAAATTACTAGCACAAACTTTGGCTATTTTGGAATATCTTCTAAGAAATTTTACAACCATTTCGCCTCTTCACCACATTTGTCCAAATTAATGAATTCAGATTATATCGCTGACTTGACTATCACCGTTTGTTTAGATGATTTTTATGAAATAGCAACACCTACAAGTGTAAACATATAGCCAACAGTAGACAATGAGTCTTTCATCCTTCGAGTACAACTGGCTATCTAGTATAGTGCAGTATGTAATTATGAGTATATCGTAAGTAATTGAGTACTCTTAATATAGCTTTCTGGTGATCAACCCATAGATTACTCATATATCTAGTAAGTTTGTTTACTATCTAAGCCAAATTTGGCCTTAAAAATAGCATAAAATGGCTAATTTTTATGTCAGTTTTGAGAAAAATGAAAACTGAAAAAATATATTTACATAGATGATTCAGAATTTCCTCTGTGAGCTCTTCACAATAAATCCCAGGGCACTTAAATTGGTGTTTAGGTGAATGAGAAATTGGATCTCGAAGAACACCTATTAATTTGAAAAAAATGAAGAAAAATCTCATGTAGGAACCTAACTAACTAATTGTTGAGTGTTAGAAAATGTATATTTAGGAAGGAGAAAATCATCGTTTTACACTTCAAGTTTTACTAACACCCTTACTTTTATGTATTTAAAATTTTTGTCATTTAATTATGTGTGTTATATTATAATTAAGTATTTTATGTATTTTAGGGACATCATAGTCATTTCACAATGAACGAGAGATCAGACGGCAAAACGAACATCACTTTTGAACTCAGGATGGTCGAAAACCTTAGGAGGAGCATAAAAGGAAAAATGGCATTGTTCACATGTACGGTACTATTCACATGTACAGTACTGTCTACGTTACTGTTCACGACACTGTTCACATAGACGGATCGATGACGTGGCATTGACCGATGATGTGGCATTGACTGATGAGGTGTCATGATCCTGTTGGACTAAAATTCTTATACACTGTTGATCGATGACGTGGCAGCATATCAGTGGACCAAAAATCTCGCGTACAGTACATGCATTACACAAGATTATTTTCAACCAAACCGTGTCAAAACAAACCGTCTGTTGATGACGTGGCGCAATCCTGAGCGTCCGAAATGTTTTTTATTCGATGGGCATGATTTACTCAATGTATCTATAACAAGGGGGCTCTCCCCCCCTAATTCATTAGCTCTGAATCCATTTTTTTACTCCATTTTCTGTAAATCATTATCCATCTTGTATTTTCTATGTATTTTAATAAATTTTTATTTTGCCCCTAGTTCAATTATGAGTAGCTAATTTTCTTTCAAGCTTGGGTTGAAGGTGAAGTCTCAACATGTGTCATGGGCTTTATTTGGTAAATTTATTTTCTCTTCCCCTCTAGTTTTTGTAGATGTTTTGACTTCTCGTCGACAAATAATAATAAGCTTGTTTAGATACCGCCCTGGTTTCACCGGTTCCCTAGTATAAGATTATTATTATTTGGCACGATAAGCCCTTAGCACTATATTGATTAGAGTGTGGTTCATGAGATGTGGATCCCCCCTAATGATTTAATTGGTATTAATAAGAAATATTTAGCCCATGGTGCATGTTGATACGGATCCAGATACCCAAGTACGTCATTTCAATAGATTTCTATTCAATTTATTCTCGCCATTTAAAATCCAATTTTAGGATAATCTAAAGTCACTTTCACCATAAATCTAATCACCCTCATACAAAATTAATTCTACATATAATTAAAGTCCACCTCCTCGTGGGATCGGCACTCGTCACCATTAATCTATTCTATAATAGATTCGTGCACTTGCGAGTTCAATAAAATTTGCACAATAAGTTTTTGGTGCCGCTGCCGGGAAGGTAAGTTATTTTAATTTGTAGAATTAATTTTTGTAAAAAACAATTCTTCTAGTTATTTTTCTTGTAATTTTTTTTATTTTAAAAAAAAGAAAGAAAAAAAGGAGTGAATTTACATTTTGAGCTAAGAATTTTTTTTCTCTCTTCTTTAAAATTCTGTAATTTAATTGTCAAGTTATTTTTCTTTGTAATTTTTTTTGTTTATCTTATTAATTTAATTTTAATTAATTTATTTCATGTATTTGTTTTAATGTATTTTTATAGAAAGGTTGTAACAACGTGATAATGTTAGTACCGTAATTTCTCCTTTTTCTTTATTTTTATTCGTTTTGTTCCCATTTATTTTTTGTTCTTTGCATGCATGGTCGTAGGCCATTATTACCCAATCTTGAACCTATAGACCTTGAATTAGAAAAAAAATTGCGCACACACAAACACGTTAAAAATAAAATGGATTTGCAACAACAAGCACCACAGGAGAGGCCATTTAAAGACTACTTTAGTCCTTTAGCTAATTTGAGCACATCATGTATAAGATACCCAAATGTAGCTGCTATGAGTTTTGAACTAAAACCTAGTGTTCTAAATTGTTTCCCAACATTCTATGGCCTAGAAAATGAGGACCCATATAATCATTTAAATGATTTTCATGCTGTTTGTCAAACATTTAGATATAAGAATTTTTCAGATGATGATGTTAAACTTAGAATATTCCCATTTTCTTTAAAGGATAGAGCTCGTTCATAGCTTAATACATTATCTGCTAATAGCATTACATCATGGGAACAAATGGTTACAAAATTTTTGAATAAATATTTCCCAGTGCATTAAACCAATGCTATTCGCAGAGAAATTTCAGAATTTACCCAGAGAGAAGAAGAGCAGTTTTTCGAAACATGGGAGCGATTCAATGGGCTACTCTTGAAGTGTCCACATCATGGGTACGAGAAATGGCACTAATGCCAATACTTTTTGGAGGGATTATTGCCGAATGTGTAAGAATGACTAATGGCAACAAGTGGAGGAGAGCTAATGTCAAAAAGTGCATCAGAGATTTGGGAATTCTTCCAGCGACAAGCAGATAATTCCCAACAACGGAGTCAGTCACTCAGGAACACTAAAAGAATTAAGGAAGTAAATGAGGTTCACATTGGCGAGTCAAGTTCAGAAATTAAAAAAGTCAAAGCGATAATTGAAGGTCTCTCTCGACAAACAGCATCGTTATCGACTGCTAAAACAATAGAGCCACATGACCATGACTCATACTCAGATCAAGTCAATGCCATAGGTGTAATGAGAAAGTCATCAAATTACAACCCATACTCCAACACATATAACCCTGGATGGAGAGACCACCCAAAATTTTCATGGTCTCAAGGATTCCAACAGAATGGACCAGCAGCTCCAGCTCCACCAATGCAACTAATTCCTCAAAATCCTCAAGCCTCTCAGCCACCATTTAAACCATACAATCATAACCAGAACTACTTTCAACCCAGACCATGGGAGGATGCATTCCAGAATTTCAAGAATGTTACTCACTCTACGATTGAGCAACAGAACCGCACCATTGATGGGCTACGAAATGAGATGAGAGCAGGCTTCAACTCACAAGCTCAATCAGTTTCAAGCCTCGAGAAGATGGTGGAACAACTTGCTTCTTCAGTTCAGACATTGGCAATGACTATTGAGAAAGGTAAATTTTCAAATCAACCAGTGCCCAATCCTAAAGGAGTGCATGAAGCAAGTATCAGTTCACCACAGCAGCATGGAGAGGTCAAAGCAGCCATGACCTTGCGAAAAGAAAAAGAAGTCGAAAACAAAGTGGAGATGCCGGTGACAAAAGAAAATCAAATTGTACCTGTGAATGTTGAGGACTCATCACCGGAGGAGAAAGAATAAACCAACCCACGAAAATACGTTCCGAAAGCTCCATTTCCTCAGAGGTTAGCTAAAGGAAAGAAGAAAAAATCCACATGTGAGATTCTTGAAATCTTCAAATAAGTAAGTGTTAACATCCTTTTACTTGATGCTATAAAATAAGTTTCATCTTATGCCAAGTTTCTTAAAGACCTTTGTACTAAAAAGAGAAACATTCATGTTCAAACGAAGTCATTTTTAACAGAAAATGTTAGTTCTATACTTCAACACAAAATTCCTCTAAAATGCAAATACCCAGGCTCCCCCACTATCTCATGTAATATAGGGAACCACACAATTGAGAATGCTTTGTTGGATTTAGGAGCTAGTGTAAATCTATTGCCTTATTTAGTATTTGTGAAACTTGGACTTGGAGAATTACACCCAACTCCAGTGGTGTTACAGCTTACAGATCGGTCCACGAAAATACCTCGTGGTATTGTGGAGGACATGCTTATCCAGGTAGACAAGTTTTATTTTCCTGTTGATTTCATTGTAATTGACACTCAATCAATACAGGAGTTAAGGAAGCACATCCCCATTATTCTAAGCTGACCTTTCTTGGCAACTGCGGATGTCCACATTCAATGCAGGACTGAAAATATGCAGTTGTCCTTCGACAACATGACTATGGAGCTGAACATCTTCAACATTGCCAAACAACCTCACAATGCAGATGATGTAATTGTTTATATAGATTTAATAGAAGCATTATTTGATAATACTTTTGTTTCAAACCTTAGTGATGATCCTTTACAAATATGTTTAACTCACTTTAGTTTGGATTTTGATATTGACAGATCGGTCGATAAGGTCAACGCCCTACTTCACTCAGCACCATCCATGGATACTAATAAATGGAAGTCAAAAGTTGAACAACTAGCACCATCAGAGAAGAAACTCATTCCATCATCAAAATCACCACCGAAACTCGAGCTCAAACCATTACCCAACACATTGGAATATGCATTTTTGGGAGAAGAAAGCACTCTACCGGTAATCATCTCATCATCCCTAAACGACGAACAAAAAGGTAAGTTGTTGGATGTTTTAAAAGAGCACAAAGGAGCATTAGGATGGACCATAGTAGACATCAAAGGTATAAACCTAGTAGACTGCATGCATTACATTCACCTTGATGAAAATACTAAACCTACTAGGGAAATGTAATGTCGGTTAAATCCTAACATAAAAGAAGTTGTTAGAACTGAAGTCCTTAAGCTATTAGATGCAGGTATCATTTATCCCATTTCTGATAGTTCGTGGGTTAGTCATGTACAAGTTGTCCCTAAAAAGTCAGGAGTCCCAGTAGTTACGAATGCTGATAATGAATTGATAGCCAGTAGAGTGACTACAGGATGACGTATATGCATTGATTATAGAAAGTTGAATTCTGTTACACGTAAAGTTCATGGGTTAGTCCTGTACAAGTTGTCCCTAAAAAGTTAGGAGTCCCAGTAGTTACGAATGCTGATAATGAATTGATAGCCACCAGAGTGACTACAGGATGGCGTGTATGCATTGATTATAGAAAGTTGAATTCTGTCACATGTAAAGACCATTTTCCTTTACCATTTATCGACCAAATGCTTGATAGATTAACAAGCCATGAATTTTATTGCTTTCTAGATGGCTACTCATGATACAATCAGATTCCCATAATACTAAAAGATCAAGAGAAGACTACTTTCACTTGCTATTTTGGCACTTTTGCATATATGAGGATGCCATTTGGATTATGTAATGCACCTGCCACATTTCAACGATGCATGTTGAGCATTTTTTCTGATATGGTTGAACGATTCCTTGATGTCTTTATGGATGTTTTTTCTTTCTTTGGTGATTCATTTTATCAATGTTTACATCATCTAACACTAGTTCTGTAGAGATATATTAAGAAAAACTTAGTCTTAAATTAGGAGAAGTGTCATTTTATGGTAAAACAAGGTATTGTTCTCGGTCACATCATTTCGAGCAAAGGTATTGAGGTTGACAAAGCCAAGGTGGATCTCATTTTTAATCTTTCTCCACCCAAAATAGTCAGAGAAGTAAGATCTTTCCTTGGGCATGCTGGTTTTTATAGACGTTTCATTAAAGATTTTAGCAAAGTTTCTATACCCTTATGTAATCTACTTGCTAAGGATGTACCTTTTTTTCTTTAATGATTCATGTCTTGTGGCATTTGAAAAATTAAAGCGGTTTTTGACATCATCACCCATCATTCAGCCCTCAAACTAGAGCTTACCATTTGAACTCATGTGTGATGCATCTGATTATGCAGTAGGAGCAGTATTAGGATAAAGAGTTGATCGAATTCCCTATGTTATTTACTATGCTAGTATGACATGGAATGATGTACAGTTGAACTATTCAACTACTGAAAAAGAAATGCTAGCAGTAGTATTTGCATTAGAAAAATTTCGATCTTATCTCATTGGTTGTAAAATAATTGTATTTACGGATCGTGCTGCTTTTAAATATCTTCTCACAAAGAAAGATGCAAAAGCTAGACTAATTCGTTGGGTGTTACTTTTGCAGGAATTCGACTTGGAATTTAAAGATAAGAAAGGCACGGAAAATATTGTGGCAGACTATCTCTCTCGTCTCCATTTTGACACAATTTCAAAACCATTAACATTGAATGAGTCATTTCCAGATGAACAATTGATGAGTGTGGAAATATTACCGTGGTATGCTGACATCGTGAATTATCTTATTACAGGTCAACTTCCAAAGCATTGGACCAAGTAAGACAAAGCCAAATTTTTTTACGAAAATAAAGAATTTCTTTTGGGATGACCCTTATTTGTTCAAGTATTGTGCAGATCAAATTGTTAGACGATGTGTCTCAGAAAATGAAATTTAGAATATTCTTTGATTATACCATGAACAAGCTTGTGGAGGCCATTTCAGTGTTAAGAAAAGAGCGACTAAAGTTTTACAATGTGGTTTCTATTGGCCAACTATATTTCGAGACGTTTACACTTTTTGTTCTTCATGTGATAGGTGTCAACGAATGGGGAGCATTACGCGAAGGAATATGATGCCACTAAATCCAACTTTAGTGGTTGAGATTTTTTACGTATGGGGTATCAACTTCATGGGACCTTTTCCCCCCTCTTTTGGCCATCAATACATATTGGTTGCTGTTGACTACGTATCGAAATAGGTAGAAGCAATTCCATATAAAACCAATGATCACAAGGTGGTGATAGAATTTTTGAAAAACAACATTGTTTCACGCTTTGGATTCCCTCGAGCAATAATCAGTAATGGTGGTGCCCACTTTTGTTAGAAAGTATTCAAGACTCTTTTGACAAAGTATTCCATCACTCACAAAGTGGCGACCCCATATCATCCGCAAACCAGTGGCCAAGTTCAGATCTCCAATTGAGAAATAAAGCACATATTAGAAAAGACGGTGAGGCTAGATAGAAAATATTGGTCATTAAGACTTGATGATGCATTATGGGTATATAGAACGACTTTCAAGACCCCGATTGGGATGTCACCCTACAGGCTAGTGTATGGAAAAGATTGCCACCTACCTGTGGAACTCGAGCATCGTGCATATTGGACATGCAGCAAGCTAGCTCAGAAAGTAGATTACAGTTGGCAGAACTTGAAAAAATTCGCAATGATGTATACGAAAATGCCAAGATTTACAAGCAACGAATGAAAGTCTTCCATGACAAGCAAATTATGAGAAAATCGTTCACTCCAGATCAGAAAGTGCTTTTATTCAATTCTCGCTTGCACCTATTCCCAGGTAAGTTACACTCTCGATGGTCTGGCCCTTTTATTGTTCATACTGTTTTTCCACATAGGGCAATTGAAATTAAAAATCCAAAGAACGGTGTTATGTTTAAAGTTAATAATCAAAGATTAAAACCATATCTAGAGTACCAACTACATGAAGAGGACATCGAAACAAATTTGAGTGACCCACCAGATTTGAATTAAGTTTTTCTTTCTTTCTTTCTTTTTATTATTCTTTTGCTAATTAAAATTATTTTTGCATAAGTGTGTTTGTTTAACCATTAAGTTTTCTCTTATCATTGTTAATCATGAGCACCATAGCTAAACAGTTCCTCCTGAACATTCTTAAACCACTTCAACGTATAAAATCCCATCTCAAACTGCAGATTCGATTTTGTAAAACACATCGTATTTGAGCCCTGCAACCACCAGAGTTAGTATCCTATGTTGAGGATTTAGAAAGCCAACTCAGAGACATTGAGAGAAGTGTCTACAACATCCAGTTGGAGCTTGAGGTAAATTCAATAAGAGGACGATTTTAATTTTCTTTATGTGTTTTAATTTTTTTTTCTGTTTGTGTGCTTTAGTTTGTTACCCCGGTGAAGTGGCGGATAACGATACTCCATGACAATCAAGTCGGTTACTTCAGTTTTCCATAATAAATGATATTCTGAGGTGAAGGTATGGACAGAAAAGAGATTCTAGCAAAGCATCACAATCAATTCCCTTCACTTCCTCAGAATGCCCTCCTTACAATCTATAAAGCTCGGTCCGAACGCATGCGATTGCTCATGAGGAATAACATACCTGCTGACATCCGTTGGTTAATCGAGGTTAAAGTACGATTGGCAGGTGAGTTACCTCTAAAATTTATTTCATACATGCCTGGTTGTGGTAAAGGAAATTATGCAAGAAAACGAACAGCTCGAAGAATTTCTGTTACTTGTCATAAATGTGCCAAAATGAGATGCAATAAAAACCCATGTTCTTTAGGAATGGTGTCTGATAACAGAGAAGATAAGATTCAATTCATTAAGGATGGCTTGAATAAGGAGTCATTGGATGATATCCTTCTGTCTCTTGAAACGCATCCCAGTGGATATGTGCAAGGAGCGATTCTCCAGTTATGGCCATTATTCCAGAAAGAGCATGCAAGATATAGTCTCGGAAATCTAACTATAAACAACCCTGTTTGCTAGTTTATAAGAAAACTGAATAGAAAGCCTATCCTCGACCCATAGAGGGCGTTCAAGCCGTTTCTGGACGTAAAACCAGAGGAAGATGTGAGCCACAGTCGCAACTACCTGTAAATATCCTTTTACTTTATTGTTATTTTATTTCATTGTTATTTTATCTTTTCCATTATTTTCTTTAATAATTTTATTTTACCATTGTTTCTTTTTCTTTTTACTGTTTCCTTTTTGACTCGCGATCCATGTGCTTTACGCGTTATTTGACACTGACATGCCGCCTCATACACAGTTATGACCCATTGTTACCAAGATTCTTAAATATGACTTTTTGTTAAGCACTCACAAATTATTTTTGAAAAATATTCCAATGGCAGCTACTCCCAATAGATAATTCAAGAACATTTGTGTACTTTCTGGATTTAACTATAGCAAACATAACGAGTTCGTTGAGGCAGCCATAGATCTTGGTCGAAGCATAGCAGAGAGAAAATTACACTTGGTGTATGAAGGAGGTAACCGAGGGTTATCAAATTTGGTCTCAGAAGCTGCTTTTGTCAGAGGAAGCCAAGTATTAGGCATCATCCCAAGAGCCCTAAAACCTTTGGGCAGTTTGTCTGACCCACCGACTGGAGAAGAGTTAGTCGTCTCAGGTATGCAAGAAAGAATAACTGAAATACTTAATCATGTTGATGCTTTTATTTTCCTTCCAGGAGATCTTGCAACACTAGAGGCACTTATCACACTAGCATCTTGGGCCCATCTGCACATTCACCAGAAACCCATCGGTTTGCTAAATGTCAATAATTTTTATGATGACTTTATCGCATTTCTTAACCATGCAATAAAAAACTATTTCGTTCCTTCCAATGTGAAAAAGCTTTTTATTTGTGCTCACACTGCTAATGAGCTACTTGATATGTTACAAGCTTATAAACCGGAGCCAGACCCCTGGACTTTTGTGTTGGAGCGTCCAAATAATGACGGTAACAGTAGCCGCAGTAAGAAGTAAAAATTAGATTTAACTCTCCGCCTGTAAATATTTTCTTCTGTGTTACATCACCCAGGTGATGTCTTCTAAACTTTACTTCTTTCTTTTAAAACATTGAGGACAATGTTTCGTTCTGGTTGGGGGGAGGGAATAGTCGACAATTGTGGAATCTTGGTTAAGTTTTTACTAATTTTTTGTTGTAAAAACTAACTGTTGCTAACTTTTTGTGTTGAAGATGGCTGAATATGGAGTGTAGTCACTTTAGAAACACATCTTCTTCGTTAAAAAAAAACAAAAAAAAAATTTCTTTATTAATTTTTTTTACAATCATTTTTTTTCTTTCTAATTTCTCCTTTATAAATATACACTTTCAAATTTTTTGAGTCTAAGATGGCTGAATATGGAGTGTAGTGCCTCTAGAAACGCATCTTCTTAGTTTAAAAAAAAAACATTTCTTTTTCTATCATTTTAAGTGTAACTTTTCTAATTAGTTTTTCTTAATCATTTTCACATTTCTGCATACATATTTTCCTTTCATGTTTAGAATAGGTTGGGGGATAGAATGTTGTTTAAAACAAAAAAACAAAAAAAAATTGTGTGATTTGTTTTAACATTGGATGACATGGTGAATTTCAAATTTTAGTATTTGTATTATCTTTGGTGTTAAGTAATGTTACGCTATGTTTGCTACTCTACATGTTGATGTCGGAGACAAATATGAGTTACTTGAAACAATGAACATGTCATAATAAGTACCAAGTGAGTTTTTGAGCCTATCATTTTTCTTGGAGAGTAACCCTTTTGCCCATTCTTTATACAACTTAGCAGTTTATTATTTTATACATGATCTCTAGATGTCGTTTGAGTTAACCCTTAAAAAAAGTTGTTGTAAAATTAAAAAAAAAAAGAAAAAAAGAAAAAAATGTGTGTTGCTACATTTGGAGGCTCATCTAACTAGTAGATATGGAAGATTCTTTAGAGCCCTAAAAAATGATGGAAATGTCATCTTTGATTCGTTTAAGCCTTTCTAGTCATCCCTTTTGTGAAATGTCCATAGTTAACCCTTTTGAGAAAAAAAAAACTTTTCTTTGTCAACTTATCATCTTGACCCACTCCGATTTGGGCTGTTACCCGATGTCTTATAAGTTCCATCATCTATTTATGTTTGAGAAAAATGTAAATAATTATTTTGTTCAATGACGTTGTGCCAAACAAAAGTAAAAAAAATAAATAATAATAATAATAATTGTTGTTTAAAAAAATAACAATAATAGGTGAAATCCACCTTGCAGCTTTAAAAAAAAAACAAAACAAAAATCTCTACATTTTTCTTAAACATACACTTTGTTTTCCTTATTTCCCCTCTTTTGTTAGCCATGTCCCTACCTTATGTTACGTCCTAATAAAAGTCCTTCTTGATTTTAGGGAACTATAGTCTGAAGTAGAAGCTAGTTATCTGGGCTAAAAAGATGTAGTGGTGCATAAAAAATAAATAAATTGGGTTGACTAGCATTTTTATTTGACTTGAGATCGTATTATTTCTAAACTAAGGGCATATTTCTTTCATCTTGGTGAGAGTATGTGATATCACTTCTTTATTATTTTCTCTCAATTACCATTCATTGGAGTGACTATTTTTATTGGGTTTAATTTCTTTGTGAGAGTGTCACTACTTCCAATGAGATTTTGGGGTTTGACATGTCATTCTTGAAAGTAACTATGACAAAGTCTGCTGGATTGATTCATGTGGATGGTTGATGTGGGTGTGATGTTTCTTTAGACTAGACATAATACTTATACTTTTATTTTATTACTATCATTAGTCTGATTAAATAAACATGATTGTTAAAAAAAAAATCATTTTGGATTTGAATTTTGTTTTCATTTTATTTGCTAAGGACTAGCAATAAGCTGTTTAGAGGGTGTGTTGAGTGTTACAAAATGTATATTTATAAAGGAAAAAATCATCATTTTACACTTCAAGTTTTACTAACACCCTTACTTTTATGTATTTAAACTTCTTATCATTTAATTATGTGTGTTGTATTATAATTAAGTATTTTATGTATTTTAGGGGCATCATAGTCATTTCACAATGAACGAGAGATCAGACGGTAAAACAGACATCACTTTTGAACTCAGGATGATCGAAAACCTTAGGAGGAGCATAAAAGGAAAAATGGCATTGTTCACATGTACGGTACTATTCACATATACGGTACTGTCTACATTACTGTTCATGACATTGTTCGCATAGACAGATCAATGACGTGGCATTGACTGATGAGGTGTCACGATCCTATTGGACTAAAATTCTTATGCACTGTTGATCGATGACGTGGCAGCATATCAGTGAACCAAAAATTTCGCGTACGGTACATGCATTACACAAGATTATTTTCAACCAAACAGCGTCACTGTTCAAACCGGGTCAAACCGTGTTATTGTTCAAACCATGTGGTCAAACCGCGTACTGTTGACTGATGACGTGGCGTAATCCTGAGCGTCCGAAATGTTTTTGATCCGATGGCCATGATTTACTCAATGTATCTATAAAAAGGGGGCTCTCCCCCTCTAATTCGATAGCTCTGAATCCATTTTTAGACTTCATTTTCTGTAATTCCTTCTCCATCTTGTATTTTCTACGTATTTCAATAAATTCCCATTTTGCCCCTAGTTCAATTATGAGTAGCTAATTTTCTTTCAAGCTTGGGTTGAAGGTGAAGTCTCAACATGTGTCATGGGCTTTATTTGGTAAATTTATTTTCTCTTCCCCTCTAGTTTTTGTAGATGTTTTGACTTCTCGTCAACAAATAATAATAAGCTTGTCTAGATAGCGCCCTGATTTCACCGGCTCCCTAGTACAAGGTTATTATTATTTGGCACGATAAGCCCTTAGCACCATATTGATTAGAGTGTAGTTCATGAGCTGTGGATTCCCCCCTCATGATTTAATTGGTAGAAATAAGGAATATTTAGCCTATGGTGCATGTTGATACGGATCTAGATACCCAAGTACGTCATTTCAATATATTTCTATTCAATTTATTCTCGCCATTTAAAATCTAATTTTAGGATAATCTAAAGTCACTTTCACCACAAATCCAACCACCCTCATACAAAATTAATTCTACATATAATTAAAGTCTACCTCCTCGTGGGATCGACACTCGTCACCATTGATCTATTTTATAATAGATTCGTGCACTTGCGAGTTCAATAAAATTTGCACAACACTAATGCCCTCTATTTCATCCTATATTGGTTTCCAAGTTTACTTGAAAAATACACGAAAATCTAACTGATTTTCTAATCTTTCCTCTCAAATAAATATTCTCAAGCTTTAAGCTTAAGTCTGATAGAATTCAAACATTTATTTGAAGTTCTGGAATAGTGAGATTGTGCTGCCAACACTATTAGGATTCATTGTATTTAGAGAGATAGATGCCATTATAATTCAAGCACCATAGTGAAGGTGGTGAATCGTTTTAAGGACATTGTATCTTTACAGGCCTCAAGTTTGTGTTTTTTTTAATCTTATTACATATTATTCAATAATATGTTATATCTTTGATGTTTCAATTTATTATTATTATAAACTTGTAATAAGTGTGTAAGAGTCTTATTAATAAGATTGAGTGCATTAAAAGGGATCCACTCTTTCCTGAAAAACTAACTAGTGTCTTTTTTGCATACAAAGTGGGTTGTCTTATTTCACTTGCTAATTTTAATGATATTTTAACAATCTTGAAACAGATTATTTATTGAAACAACAACAAATATGAGCCAACAAGCTGGAACTTTTGACCATCCTTTTGTTGTCTCATATGCTAGTGTTGGTATTGGTGTTACTGCCTCTGTGATTATTCCTCATGTGAAAAAAAAAATTGAGAAATTCATAGGTCAAAATTTTAAACAATGCAACAAAAAATGTTCTTTTACATGACTACCTTGAATCATGTGAGATTCTTGAAAGAAAAGGCTTCTCTATCCATAAAAGGTGAAACTAATGTCCAAGTGATCAATGTAATTGATGCTTGGAATCATTCCGATTTCCTTTGCAGAAATTATTTGTTGAATAGCTTGAGTGATTTTTTGTACTGTATGTATGATGGAAAGAAAAGAGCCAAGGAGCTGTAGAAGTCCTTAGAATAAATATATAAAACTGAAGATGTTGGTATTAAAAACTTCCTAGATTATAAGATGGTAGAATCCAAAATTGTTATGAGTCAACTTCAAGATTTATAGATAATTCTGAAAGAAATTCATGCTAAAGGGATGGATTTGAGTGAAACTTTTCAAGTGACTATTATCATTGAGAAACTACCACCAGCATGGAAAGATTTCAAGAGTTATCTAATGTACAAGAGAAATAAAATATATCTTAAAGATCTGATTATTAACAAAAATATGACAAGAAAAATGTCATTTCTATGGCTAAAGCCAATCTTGTGAATATAGTCAAACTAACAAAAATAAAAAGGCCTACAAGGAAAAGATGGGTCTGAAAGGAAGGGTTTCCAAGAAGTAAACCAAATTTCAAGGAAAATACTTCAACTATGATAAAGTAGGTCACAAGGTTAAGAGCATCTCCAAAAAACTCTATTAATTTTATTCTTCAAATATATATTTGCTTATTTATGTAGTAAAAAGAAGAGTGAAAAAATATGTTATTTTCTAAAAGACTTTTCAAATCATATTATTTTAATCAAATAACTATTTTTTCAAAGGAAAAATAAATGATAATTAAAGTACTTCTTTTTCTCTCCAATAAAAAGTAATAAAATATAAATTAAAGAGGGAGAAAGTAACTCTACAAAATTGAAGAAAGGGAATCATTTCTTATTTTAAGAATCTTAATTGGAATGTCTATTGGAATCTTAAATGCTGATGTGACTCTTCAAATAAGTAATAAAATCTTATTTAAAGAGTCTTTTGGAGATGCTCCAAAAGCCTTAGAATGCAAATTGTCGAAGAAACAGAAAAATCAGAAAACTAATATGATTAAAGACATCTCACAAGATATTTCATATTTTAATCTTTTTGCAATAGTTTTTGAAATAAATTTGGTAGACTCTAATCCAAGAGAATGGTGGATTGATACTAGTGCCACTCAAGATGTATCCTTCAAAAAATGAAATGTTTATTTCCTTTGAATTTGTTAGAAATAGTGAAAGGCTATATATGGAGAATTCGGCCACGTTTCTAAAATTAATTTTGTAATTATTATTTTTTTGTGAGAACAAAGAAAGATCTATGTTAGCTTCTAACAACACCCCCGTTTCCAAACTAATGTATTAGATTTCGAGCATCTAAATTAAAACTTATTTCAACACATGTGAACTTAAATTTTAAATATGTCTACGAAACTTCCTCATGTCATGTGACTCATCTTCGTTTACAACAACTCCATTTCTTGTACACAAATTTATACACAAACCTCCTCATTTGTTGTTGTCTCGTAACTATAAAGTTAATTACATTAGTCCAAAATAAAAAATAATTGAAACAATAAAGATATAACATATAATTTAACAATATATAATAAGATAAAGAATACATATTTGGAGTTTGTAAAGATACAGTATTCTTAAAAGAGATTCGTCACTTTTACAACAATTCTTAAATTATATTGTTATTTGTCTCTCAAGATATAACGAATTCGAATAGTGTTGGTAACAACACTTCAGTATTTCAGCAAATCTCAAACAAATATTTGAATTCTATCACATTGAAACTTAAAACTTAAACAATATTTATTTGAGAGAAAAGATTAGAAAATCACTTAGATTTTATTGTGTTTTGTAAGTGAACATGGAAACCAATTTAAGGTTGAGATAGGGGGCATTATTTAGTTAGGTTTTCATGTGAGACTTTTCTTCATTTTTTTCAAATCATTGAGTAGTCTTTAAGATCCAATTCTCATTCATCCAAGGATAAATTTAAGTGTTCTATAATACAATGCGAAGACTCACCAAGGAGATTCTAAATCATCTATGTGAGAATTTTTTTTTAATATTCAACTTTAACAAAATTAGCCTAAAAATAACCATTTTATGTTGTTTGTACAAACAAAAGATGTACACATCTGAAATTTTAAGCAACTCAGCCATAGAGGGATCAAGTCTAAGAGTAGTCAACCCAGTGAATCAAAGACATTTTTTTCAACACTTTACATCAAGCAAAGCAATGTCACCTTCAATTTGGCAATGATATGATGCTTGTATAAAATATTAATTACTTGACTTGAAAGCCGTTAGACTTTGACAAATTGACACATATCTAAGTTGATTAGTACAAGCAATGTTAATCCATCTTCTAGATTGACCAGACTTGTCCGTGATCACCATCATCAAATCGTTCTTAGCCATAGTAAAGGCCCCGGGCTAGCAGCGAGCGTGTCAGCCACGCGCCACTCCTCCTGCAGCCACAAGCACTTTCACCACCATCGTAAATGGGCTGCGGATCGAAGGCCTGCTTCTTGTACCTCTGGATCCCGATCAGAAATATTGCTAATGCCTTTGCCAATACTCCCAAGTCCTATTGCCTAGCCAACATCTAACTCTTGCTTGCTATTATTTATTGGCACATCAAACAAAAAACTAAATATATTATATATTTAAATATTATAACGGACCGATACAAGTTATTGTCATTTAATTATTATCATTTTAATATTTAAATTATATTAATATATATTTTTTTTAAAAGTATTTCATATGACATTAAATTATATCAAATAACAAGTAGGGATAATATATGTTTTATTCTTAATAAATGTCATATTTATCATTTACATTGCTACTAAATTTTTAATTACATATTTCATCTCTTTTATCAAGGGATAATAATATTTAGTTTGTAGAAGATGGTTTAGCCTTAACATGGCATTTCATCACATCGGTTGGAAAAAAACCCAAAAAAAAAAAATTCACAAAGTCTTACAACATTGCATACATGGTCTTGAGACTCCAACTAAATATTAATTAACAGACCTCCTCTTTTGATTCATCCTCCAAAACTTTCTTGTACACAAATCTTTTAGCAATCCATATAAAAACGCATAAATTCAAAGCGCTTAATCCTGCCAACACCCAGTAAAAATAATCAAGATGTGCCCGATTGAGGTTGTCAACAAGCCAACTTCGGTGGGTAATTGCTTCAACAACTTCAATCACACCAGTGTTGATAAAGCTTCCAACTCCAATTATGCTAATATAAGCTGCAGCCCCTATACTTCTCATTGCTTCTGGCATTTGATCATAGAATAATTCTTGCAATCCCACAATTCCGAAAACATCACATATTGAAACTAAAAGGTATTGTGGGAGTAGCCACCAAATGCTTATTGGCACTATTGCTTTCGGAGAATCAAGGCCATTTTCTCTTGCTGTGCGGACCCTTTTGGCTTCTACTAGAGCAGCTACAATCATAGTAAGTATTGATGTAAACAAACCAATGCC
Organism: Citrus mangshanensis; assembly: GCA_030449895.1. NCBI lineage: Eukaryota > Viridiplantae > Streptophyta > Magnoliopsida > Sapindales > Rutaceae > Citrus > Citrus mangshanensis. Next base: position 5,764,893 of record JASUUJ010000349.1, read on the forward strand.
TATTCTTTGTAGCATGGTTATACCGGAACGATGTCCGGTGATTCTCCGGGCCAATGGGACAAAAATCCGTTCATACACGGGGACAGCGACGAGAATGGAGAGGCCTACAAGGCTTTGAAGTGAAGCTGGGGGTACTTGAAAGTTTGATCCAATGGATCTTCTCATTGTGCTGCCTTGCTTGGTGAAAAATGTGTGGAGTTGAACAAGTATGCAACTGAACATTAAGCAACTCAGCCATATGGGGATCAATCGTATGACAAGCTTCACTTCTTCTACCTGGTTTAGTGAACATAGCCTCCAAGGATTCCTTTCTCTGCTTGCCAAATCAATTTCATCTATGATCATTGCCTTGTCCAAAAATCTGCAAAGTTTCGGTAAAAATTGTAAGATTTGCACGCATATACTTTTATAAAATATAAATTTCCTCATAGTTAATTCATACTACTCCCAAGTGCCAGCTTGAGCTATAATAATTTGACACTAATTTGACATTGAATTACTATAAAATGAATTGAACCTAAGTTGACTTGAAAATTGTAAGAATTTGACATGTGACACATACCTAAGTTGATTAGTACGAGCAATAGTCCTTTTAGATTGACCAATATCAGTCCTTTTATCGTCATCATCTAGTTCATGGCCATGGTAAATGCCCCGGCCACCACCGTGCGTTTCACTCACGCGCCACTTCCGCGCTGCGGCCACGAACACTTGCGCCACCGTGGTAAATGGGCTGCCGACGGCGGCCTGCTTCCTGTACCTCTTGATTCCGATCAGAAATATTGCTAATGCCAATGCCAATGCACCCGCCATTACTCCAAATCCTACAGCCCACCCAACATTGTCCTACATAATAGTTCATTCTATCAATGTAACAATTATTTATAATGAGCATGCATGACCATGAATTTATAATAGAATATTATCCTTAATTTAAAAAAAATATTGAATTAAAATTATTTGTCATCAATATATATATTTACTGGGAAAATTGACCAAAACCCCTGTAGTGTTTTTTAATCATTTTGTATCTCATCGTCAATTAATAAAAAAATACAAGATAAAATAGTTAAAGACACGAAACATGGTTTGCAAATTAATAATTTTTTTAATAGAATTTTGAACTGAAGGGGGATGATTAATTTCGATGAGCAAGGAAAGTGGATTTTCAACCATAGAATAAAGAATAATCTTCGATTTAAATATACAGCGGACTAAAATTAGATAAAGGTCCAATTATTAGTCATCATAAAATATATATGCATTTATTAGGGGTGGACAAAAAAACTGGTGTCTACTAAAAATTGAATTAAATCAGTGTTTTATTTTGGTTTGATTCGGTTCTAAAAAGTAATAAAAATCGATATGTTTATAAAAAAAAAATCAAAAAACGAAAAAACTACAAAATACAAAGAAATTAACTGAAAAAGAAAAAAAATTCGAACCAATCGGTTCTTTTCGGCTCGATTTATATATTAACCAAAAGTCAATCACTTCAGTTCATTTTGAAACTGAACTGAATCAAGCTAATCCTTGCCTATCCCTAGGACTATTTACCTGAAGGTAAATGGCAACCAAAACAGCAGCAGAAGCGCCAAACACAATTCCTAAGTACCACCAATTAAAGAAAGAGCTTTTGGCATCCTTGTCCTTTGGGTTTCTTTCATTAAATTGGTCTGCTGCAAATGTTTGTACACATGGCTTGTGGCCACCTTCCCCCACCGCCAATATGTAAAGCGCTGTGAAAAACACAGCTTTCCGATAATGCAATGGAATTACTGAGACTGCTAGAGACAGCAGAACCATTCCCTGTTACAGAATTAACCAGTCGTTCATACATAGCCTTGAATGTTAAATAAAGATGACGAGATTGTGCAAAAACGCATATCAATTAGGGTGGCCAATTAAATAAAAGCGCTTTTTGAAAGTTTAATTAATAAACGATGATGAGATAACGAAAGGTGAACAAAGAGTTAATATAACAAACTGACCATGAAATATATAAAGGATGAAAGAAGAATGGTGTTGAATCGACCAAGGTAAGAATCGGCAACGAAAGCTCCCAATAATGGGAAAATTGAAGAGATGCCAACCCAATTATTAACATCTTGGGCTGCAGTTGCTGTGGGTTCATTTAGAACATTTGTCAGATATTGTATCAGATTACCAGCCAGGCCATAGTAAGCAAACCGCTGTGCCATCTCAACCACTGCATGCATGCAAGCAAATTCATAAGTTAATTACATTAAAATCATATGAAATAGAAAATAACAAATTCAGATAATGAAAGCCGTTTGTTTTTTTGCATACTGATGATGAAAATGGCAGCGTTCCAGCCACCCTTTGAGGATATCTTGTGGTGGGAAACTTTGTTTTCTGTGTGTTCAATACCATTTTCAGTTGCTATTGGAGCTACAGCTACTGAACTATCCATGGAAGATAGATTTGTTTTGAGGAAAAAAATAATCTTGAAAAGAAAAAGTGTTGAGACTTTGAGCACCTTAGTCTATGCCTTATATAGGGAGTAAACGTACTGTACAACTCAGAAAGTGTAGTGGGGACTTATTACTTGCAAATTCAGTAAAGGTATGACATTAATGCTTTCTTTTTCTTTTTACTATTTAAACTCGGGTTTGGCTACAATGCCGTTGGCATTGTACCCGGCACCATGCCGGGCTCTCAAAAAGAGAGCCAGGCTGTCTTTGGCTGCCATTTGGCAGCCAAAGACTTGGTGCAGCCGGTTAACAAACCGGTTGCACCATATTTTTTTAAAAAAATATATTAAAAATATAATATAAAAATGAAAAATTAAATAAAATATCAAAAATAATTTTTTATAATATAATTAATAGCAAAAGATAAAGAAATTAAATAATATAATAAAAATCCTATAATACAATATAATATAATTAAATAAAAGGGAAAATATCCACCGTCCACCCGTTTTTTACACCTTTTTTAAAAATACACAATTCTTTTATTTTTTTGCTGGAATCCACCTAAAGTTACATTTTGTTTCACTTTTCCACCTCCGTTTGAAATCCGTTAAGAAAACTAACGGAAACTTAAGAAAATGACCATTTTACCCTCAAAACGAAAATTACAATTTCACCTTAAAAATTACCAAAAATAATTAGATTAAATTTTAATTTCTTTTATGATTAGATTAAAAATTAAAAATTACAATTTCACCTTAAAAATAATTAGATTAAAAATTAAAAATTACAATTTCTTTTATCCTCTCATTAATTTTTGTTTTGGGGGTAAAACAAAAATTACAATTTCACCTTAAAATTACCAAAAATAATTAGATTAAATTTTAATTTCTTTTATGATTAGATTAAAAATTAAAAATTACAATTTCACCTTAAAAATAATTAGATTGAAAATTAAAAATTACAATTTCTTGTATCCTCTCATTAATTTTCGTTTTAGGGGTAAAACAAAAATTACAATTTCACCTTAAAAATTACCAAAAATAATTAGATTAAATTTTAATTTCTTTTATGATTAGATTAAAAATTAAAAATTACAATTTCACCTTAAAAATAATTAGATTAAAAATTAAAAATTACAATTTCTTTTATCATCTCATTAATTTTCGTTTTGAGGGTAAAATGGTCATTTTTTTAAGTTTCCGTTAGTTTTCTTAACGGATTCCAAACGGAAGTGGAAAAGTGAAACAAAATGTAACTTTAGGTGGATTCCAGCCAAAAAATGAAGGAATTGTGTATTTTTTAAAAATGTGTAAAAAACGGGTGGACGGTGGATATTTTCCCTAAATAAAATGGCAAAAAATAAAGAAATTGAAAATGAAAAAAAATAGTATTTCAGGTTTAACGTCAGTTGTTGCATCTCCGACGTCTCGATTGCATGTTTGACGTAAGATGTTGCATGTGTTGAATAAAATCAAAATAAAGAATATTCCGAAATATTCTCATTCGTTTTATGTTTGACGTCGAAGTTGCGAACTTTACGTGATAAGTTGCATATTTCGCTTGAAGTGTTGCAAGTTTCATGTTTAACGTCAATTGTTGCATATTCGACGGTTGGATTTCATGTTTGACGTAAGATGTTGCATGTGTTGAATAAAGCCAAAATAAAGAATATTCCAGAATATTCTCGTTCGTTTTATGTTTGACGTCGAAGTTACGAACTTTACGTGATAAGTTGCATATTTCGCGTGAAGTGTTGCAAGTTTCATGTTTAACGTCAGTTGTTGCATATTCGATGGTTGGATTTCATGTTTGACGTAAGATGTTGCATGTGTTTAATAAAGCCAAAATAATGAATACTCTGGAATATTCTCGTCCGTTTCATGTTTGACGTCGAAGTTGCGAACTTTACGTGATAAGTTGCATATTTCGCATAAAGTGTTGCAAGTTTCATGTTTAACGTAAGTTGTTGCATATTCGACGGTTGGATTTCATGTTTGACGTAAGATGTTGCATGTGTTGAACAAAGCCAAAATAAAGAATATTCCGAAATATTCCGTAATATTCTTGTTCGTTTCATGTTTGACGTCGAAGTTGCGAACTTTACGTGATAAGTTGCATATTTCACGTGAAGTGTTGCAAGTTTTATGTTTAACGTCAGTTGTTGCATGTCCGGCGTAACGGTTGCATGTTTGACGTAAGAGGTTGCATGTGTTGAATAAAGCCAAAATAAAGAATATTCTCGCCCGTTTAATGTTTGACGTCCATGTTACGAACTTTACGTGATAAGTCGTATATTTCACATGAAGTGTTGCAAGTTTTATGTCTAACGTCAGTTGTTGCATGTCTGACGGTAGGATTTCATATTTGACATACGATGTTGCATGTTTTGGATAAAGCCAAAATTCTCAATTATTCTTGGCCGTTTCATATTTGACGTCCATATTGCCAACTTTACGTGATAAGTTGTATATTTCACGTGAAGTGTTACAATGAATTATGTTTTTAAAATACAGTTTGACCTCAAAACTATATGAAACTATGTTATGACCCAAAACATTATAAAAATTTTCATATAGGTCCAATTTCAGAATTTCTAATTATTACTTTATTAAAGCCAAAACTTTCTGAAATTAAGATATGATCCAAAATATGAGAAATTATAGAATAACCGAAAACATTTAAATATTTTGAAATAGGTCCAAATCTGAAATCAAAACATTAATTTATTAAAATCAAAGATTATGAAAAACAACTTAACTCCATAAAAACATATTCTTATTGTAAAAGCACAATACATAAATCTTTCTTTAACCAACATATGTGGTTTGTTATCGAAATCTCAATAAAGCACATTAGTCCAAAAATATCCAAAGCATACGGAAATAACATATTATCCATGAAATATCAAAAATCAAAACAAATCCATATCATTCATAACAAATACATAATCCAAAATCATAATAAAATGTAGGTGTGTCTAAATACAAAAATAAGAGAGCACTGAGGTGGTGAGGATGGTGGTAATGGAGGTGGATACGGATATGGAATGCCGAAGTGCTCAAAGAGGAGGCGCTGTCCATGAATAAGTTGCTACTGCACAGATAGTGTCCTCACCTCATCCATAAGCTGCTGAAGAGTAACTTCTTTAGAAGTAGGAGGCTCGGGATGTGGTAAAGCAGGTGCAAAGGCTGCAGGAGCTGAGGGAGAGAGTGAAGAGCTCGACGTCTACACTGACCCCGAAATGAAACCGAAAAATCAGGTAGCTGATGGGCTGGAACCACAGCATTAAGTGGGCGATCATCACTTGGAGCAAGAAAGGTGAACTTATTATTAGCGACTTTCACCCAAGTGCCATTACGACACTCAAAACCTAAAGAACTAACAGCCTCACCCCCAATGCTTTTAGATGGCCTACATGATGGTTCTTGGATAGGGACGCTAAAGTATTTGAGGATTCGGGTGATGAAATGACCATACGGAAGGGAACGAGTAATCAACTTAGGTATACCAAGCATGTTTCGGACAATGGTGTATCCTAAGTTGACTGGACGATGTCTAAGAATACAATCAATCAAGACAACATCCATATGAGAAACCTCATCCAATCGTCATCTGAAAGGTCAATACGACGACATATATTCTTAACAGCATCAATATGAACATAGTCATCAATATTAGGAGGTTTCCTAGGTGAAAAAGATTTTAGGCCATCATCGGAAGTTCCTAGGATAGAGTTCAACTCTGAATCATCAAACTCAATCGAAACTCCTCCAACTGTGGTGATTACTTGATTCTCTTTCTCTGCGGAACAATCCATATTCGAGTAAAACACTTTCACCAAGTCGGGATATACATTTTCCTCAAAAACAATTGCATTAAGCCAACCAACATCTTCCAACAATTGCAATAAAGTTCTATTGCTAATACTAAGATTATTCAACCAATTCGGTAAAAAAAAAAAAGGTTTAGAGTACCTCACGAGTCATGAATTGTTGGTGAAATCGTTTGGCTAGATGTTTGTGGTTCTGAAAGTGTGTGGCCTCAAAGTAGGCTTGATTGGAAGTGCCCCCTACTTGTCGTGACCAGTTGGTATGTTGAACCAGTTCTTTGCCTTTTCTTCGAACCGGCCATGAGCTTGACATGGTGAGTTTGATTAATTTGAAGTGAAACAAATCAATGAGAAGGGAGATAATAAGGATGGAAAGAGATTTTGAGAAGCAATTTCGATCAAAAACGGCTTGAGAGGGAGAAATCTAGAGAGAGAAGTTTCGGCTTAAACCCTAGAATCGATTTCGGATCTATTGATTTTGAGGTTGAAAAAGGGTTTGAAAGATGATTTTGGATACAAGAACGGATGGGAAACAAGTTTCATGGATCTATTTGCAAAAAAAAATGTGAAAATGATGGGTTTTGGAGAGAAAACGAGAGAGGAATAATCAGTTTTAGAGAGAGAAAGCTATTTGGTTTACCAAAAGATAAAGGAGGAGATGAACAGTTTATATACTCGCAAATCCGGCTATCCGAAAATTCCTAACCGGCTAACCGGTTGTTGCCAGTGACCTAGCCACGAGAATCCGGATTTTCGGTTTGAATAATCGGCTATCCGGTTTCGTCCAGTAAGCCGTTTCAATTCGGTTGGAATGTCCCTCGAATTTGGATAATCGGATTTCACAACCGGTTATCCGGTTTTGTCCAGTAAGCTGTTTCAATTCGGTTTACATGTCCCTCGAATCCGAATTACCGGATTTCACAACCGGTTATCCGGTTGTGGATAACAAGCTTGTCCCTCGAATTCGGATAACCGGATTTCACAACCAGTTATCCTTTTCAATTCGGTTTACATGTCCCTCGAATCCGGATTACTGGATTTCACAACTGGTTATCCGATTGTGGACAGCAAGCTTGTCCCTCGAATTCGGATAACCGGATTTCACAACCGGTTATTCGTTTCAATTCGGTTTACATGTCCCTCGAATCCGGATAACCGGATTTCACAACCGGTTATCTGGTTGTTGACAGCAAGCATGTCACTCGCATCCGGTCAGCTAGTTTTCATAACCGGTTAGCCGAGTGGTTGGTTAGGTTTGCAATAAATATGATGAAAACAAAACTCACCTTCCCTCCATTAATGAGGGATTATCCTAAGGCTCATGTCCAAGACTTCTTCACAAAAAATACAGTCACTCCAAAACATAGTCCCAAATGCTATGTTCTAAAATCTCGTTGAACATCTCTGGTGCCTAGTTTTCAACTTTTCATAAGTCAAGTTTCTCTCCAACAAAGGTATGTGCTGTAATTTAAATAGTATATTTGTGCTCCCATAGATGGTTTCATATTTATTATTATATTAAATTATTAAGATAAAGGGTGTGAATTATATTATTAACAAAGTTTTGGTTGAACATGGGTTAAATATGAGTAGCCCACATAGTTCCAGCAACCTAGGAATATCTATTGCTCTAAACGTTGGTTTACAGGCATCAGACGTACTTGGCAGTCATTTCGACTCAGTAGAGGATTCACAACTGTGGTATAACAATTATGCCCGAATGATTGGTTTTGGTGTCAGGAAAGATAATATACGTCGCGGAAAAAAGTCTAGACGAATCACAATTCGACGTTGGGTTTGTCATTTTAAAGAGGTAAGAGATGAAAGACAATCTCAAAACTACAGTAGAGTGCGAGAACCACGACCTATAACACGAACCGGGTGTCGGGCATCATTTCGAGTGAATTACGATGAATCAGTTGGTAAATACATCGCCAAAGAATTCAGGCCTGAGCACAACCATCATTTGGCTTCTAATAATGAAGTTCATCTCATTCGTTCACATCGAAAGGTTACTGATGCAGAACTTGCGCAAGCAAAGGCATTAAGGCATGTTGGTGTGAAGACTTGCCAATTCATGGATTACATGGCTGATCAGGTAGAAGGGCCTCAAAACCTAAGGTTCACACGCAAAGACATGTAAAACACACTAGATGCTTCCACTCGTGCCGAGGTTGGAGATTCTGACTCAGACACAACTATAGCATACTTTGCGGTAAAATCTGAATATGACCCTGGGCTTTGCTTTGAGTACACACTAGATGATGAAAATAGACTACGAAATTTATTTTTGGCTGATTGTGTAGCTCATTATGACTATCAGTGTTTTGGTGATGTGTTGGCATTCAATGCAACGTATAAGACTAATGCATATCATAAACCCCTCGTAACACTTGTCGGAACAAACCATCACTTCAGAACAACGGTCTTCCGTTTTTCTTTGCTCGCAGATGAGACAATTGACTCATACACGTGGTTGCTGCAAACTTTCCTATCCACTATGGGCAATCGAAAGCCCGTGTCTGTAATTACTGATGGTGACAAGGCAATGTCGAAGGCAATAAAGACAGTGTTTACCGGATGCATCCATCGTCTTTGTTGTTGGCATCTCGAGCACAATGCGCAGGCTAATTTGAAACCCAATGGTCAGCGGTAGTGGCTAAATTCGCACTTGAACAGCATGCATGGGTATAGAAAATGTATTCGAAGTGGTGCAACTGGGCGGAAGCTTATCTTAAAGGAACATTCTTTGCTGGTATGCGAAGCACTCAACGATGTGAAAGTATGAATGCATATCTTAGCCGATTTGTCCAACATAAACTAAAATTGTATGAGTTTATGCAACAAATCGATCGTGCTCTCCATAATATTCATACCACAGAAACATCCGATGAGTTCAAAACCAAATACAGTACTCCTATCTTAAGAACGCACTTACAGAGCCTAGAGAAACATGCTGCACAATTATTCCCGTTAAGAGTTTTTTCGAAGGTTAGAGATGAGATGCTGCGAGAAGGAGCAGTTATCGAAGTAAAAACTGACAAAGCTGTCGATGCTGCTTTGTACACAGTGACTGAATTTAGGACACCAACAACATGTTGGAATGTCATCCACAATCTACAAGAAAACCACATACAATGTTCTTGTCAAATGATGGATTCTGTTGGGCTTCCTTGTAGGCATATGTTTCATGTCTTGAAAGTGGAACAAATTGAAAAGATTCCTGACAATATGGTTCTTCGTAGATGGACAAAAAAAGCCAAGGAGCACAATACTTGCAGGACCACAAAACCAGAAGTTGACACTAATGTTTCAGAGGTGGCTAGATTTAGTGCATTGTCTGCAGCTTGCAATAAAATGTGCTATAATGCAGCAAAAAACGTTGAAGCCTATGAAAATGCGTTGGTAGAAATCAATCAGCTAACATTAACTTATGAACAACAATCTGAACAAGACAGTCTCCCAAATAAAAAATTACGGATGGGAACAAAATTTCGTAATCCTGCAGTTGTAAAGACCAAGGGCGCTATGTCTAAAGTGAAATGTGTAGCAAAAAGCTCTAGAAAGTGTGGAAAATTTCGTCAGGTTGGGCATACAGCACGAACTTGTCCTATTTAAGGTAATGATAGCACCCAACTAAGGTATGTCCCAAGTTCTTTATCATGTGTTTAATTATTGCATTGTTAGATATTTCATTGCAAATAACTTTCGTGGTATTGATGTTAGTCTCGATGGAAATTGTTTTGCCGCATTCGATTCATCAAGCACCTAGAATCTTGGAGCCTTTGCTGGTGTCAATCCAACATTGGTAGGTCATGCAAGCAACCAATTTTCTAATGTTTTTTATTGGTGGCCTCATTAAGCAGTGCCATTAAAATGAGTCAATATGTATTACCATTTGAATTCTACTATTATGTACCAACATGACAACTAGTTCAATATCAAATGATGAGATGTAAACACTGTTAACATGCATATGTTTATTATAGTTAAATAATGTCTCGGTCGAAAATACATAATCATGTCATAAATTTAAAAATAATTCTCCATTAAAATTGATTTTACAACCATCGTAAGCAAGAAGACAAAAAAAGTCACGGTATGACCTCCCAATACTTTTCAAACAACTTACAACAAAAAATAGTATGCAATCACTTGCATAATCATTCCCTAGTATGGTTTAATATCTAAGCGTGCGTTCTCGTGTTAACTTTCTTCTTCTTACGAATGTTGCCGCTTTGTTGGTGAAATGGCTTTTGCACTTAAAAGGGTACAGGGTACAGGGTTTACCATTACAGCATGAATCGCAAACTGTGCGTTGCTTAGTTCCAGCATTTTATCTCGATTTTGATTCAATGCAGAATTAATTAGTTGAATGACTAGCCTACCCCGTGTATCCTCATATGTGTACTGGTCAATTTGAAAGGAAATTAATATTACTTTTATATAATTAATAGGTTTTATATAATTATGAAGTTAACAAAATTTTGAGTTCAACCATTAAACAAGTTTGGCATAGTCGTACCAAAGTTGATGATTTCTTCGGAATAAATTCTGGGATGTCCATATAGTTCATCACATAAACTCCACAGTCATATCCATTCCTTTGCTTTGGAACTCCAATGCCTCGGTTGATTGGAAAGTCTTGAAAGTTCACGTGTTGCATATTGCTTGGCAATTGGGGCTGCAGAATCCAATCTAAGGAATGTAGCTGTCAGCAATGTCGAAAACCTGACAATATTATAGATATGAATATAACACAATATACATAACTGATAATGTTAAATAGATCACGAAAAAAAAAGAACATGATTAAGATACAATGCGCATGGCTTGATCGTGCCATCTTCTATTACTGCGGGGATCTGGAAAAGGATCCCATATTTCTGCACTTGTATTTCTGACATTCACGATCAGTAGGTACCAATGAGATGATTCATCGTTTATTGGCACATAAATCTAACATTTCAATTGTCAATGTCATACACCAAGCACACTAGTATAAACTGAAATAAGTTAAAGGTTAAGAAAGTAACCTTTTGACACATATGCACCTGTTGCATAAAATTCTTTCCACATCTAGCTGCTCTTGCAAAACAATCCACCTCATCTCCGACCATTAGAACTGCTTGCTACACATAATAAAGACAACGTTGCATAAGGAAGTTGTCAATAAAGAAACCAAAACACAATGCAACAAGTACCGGCGAGACTCACAGAATATCTTGTTGGTAAATACCAGTTCATTGGCACATCTTTCTCCACCACCTGCTGAATGAGGGTGAGGTGATGCGCTTTCATAGAAATCACTTAAAAGTGATCATATTGATTGATATATATAATAACATATAATAAACGACAAACATATATTGTGACATCACCAAATGTTGAAACCTAATACCTCGCCACATAGATAAGCCCCCGGCAAATGAGTCAATAAAGAATGCCGATTAAGAATTTCGCCGTAACTAGAAACAATAATTTCACTAAAGATAAAACACGGTAATATTTTAGTCGTATAGCATAACAACTATATACATAAAACTAATTTCAGTCTTCTGAATTTTACCTTCCGTCAGCCTCTTTGTTAAAAGCATATTGAATAATCTTCAATTCTTCCAGCGTAACTGGATCATTGACTTGAAACGGACCAGTTTTATACTTGGGATTTGCTCCCCTGGACACTTGATCTTACGGTGAAAGTTGATATCGGCCTGGCCTACGATTCTTACTTGGTCGCGTTGGCAGGACACTGACACTAGTAGATGTTTGAGGTTCTTGCTTAAGTTGAACTAGTTCGTCTATATCCTTTATAAAAAATAAATTTATATGTAAGTTACTTCATAAGTGAGTTATCATCGAAATAATTTTAAGAAAACAACGTTATAAAACTGTACCTCATCTCGGAGATTAGGTGGTGGAATAAGGACAAAGTGGGTAGGATCTTTACGAAATTCACCGATTCCTTCTCTTGTCCCCATCCAGCCCATTATTTTATCGAGGCTCAGGTTCAATATGCGATCCACAAAGTCCTCATCGCTATCCATTACCATTTTGTTTTTTCCATCAGTGGTTGGCTCGATTTTTCTGACTGGACATGTTGGTTCTACTATTTTCAAGCTCGGAGATGGCGGGCATGGATCAGATGGTTGTTTTGATGGTGCACCAACCGGAGACTTGTATCTCAATTCCTCTAAAGACCTCTCAACCATTTCCATTCTCACATTGAACGAATCCATTTTGTGTTCAATTCAGTGGACACACTATGTTAGTACCCTAAAAGCTTCCTCCATATTAACAGTGCTCGGCCCAGCATCTTCAGTTTGTTCAAAATGAGGGAAATTTCTTTCGAGCTACAGAAATTTTGATTCACGCATTGGAACCTAAAATAAATATGCACAACAATCATACATAATGACTATAAAAATATATTCAATTAACCATAAACAAAATTAAATACATGTGTGAACAAGACAAAAAATAAAACAAACCTCAGTACTTTTCATGTCCCCAAACTTTTTCCGCCAATTCAATAAGCGCCAAATCTCTTCCTTGGTCCATACACTAACAGGGCAAATTGTTCTGTCCATGGAACACCGATCATACAAAACAGCACTAAAGTAGAACAACTGTTCATTCAAAAAAAATTACTATGTCATTTTATTTTTCGTATTTGGCAAATTAATTATGGCATCTAAGATTTCTTAAATATACCTCTAAAAACACAACACAACCACTAACTGACTTCACTCGATGATCTTTATACTTCGCTATGCCCTCCCACAGAAAGTTGAAACACCATGTAGCCCAATTCTTTTTCCTAATTAACTGCACATCTTTTAGGGCATGCAGATACATCGGATTGATGTAGCTGGCACTTGTGGGACACAATACAAATCCTAGAAGAAACAAACAAAACATGATCTTAAAGTCATCATCACTACTCTCACTAGCTATCAATCTTTCACTAACTGCGGCTATTTCAATTCCTCTTCCACCCGTTCTATACTTGGCACGCAATTCAATTATATCACCCGTTTCTTCTCAGATGTATACTGGTTCCCCTCCATCTTTGATCCCCATTACGATGCTGAAGGTTGTAGGGTTTAAAAAAAACTCTCTCCTGTGCAAAACTATACAATGCCTTTTTGTATCACATTGTTGGACAAGTGTTTCACAGAAGTCTTGTCTCAGGCGACTACATCATAATTCTAGCATGCTTCCGAAGCCAATTTCTCTAATTGCAGCTTGTTGGTCGGGCGACAATGTGGAAATGACCTTAGTGAATGCACTGACATGACAACAAGATAAATTACATTGGCTATGCTTATCCCCAATTTTTTGTTCTTCATCTATTTTTTCAATACTCCTTTCACCAACATTTGAACTTGGGTCCTCATGCATCGTACCAAATCGGCACTTCTCCTCATTCGTTAATTTCTTCCATTTTTCAACAATTGTTGCCCTACCAACTTTTTTTATCCCTTCTTGCCTGACCTTTTCTGCTTCATGCTTACTGTACACAACATTTTAGTTCAACTAATTACGTCAACAAAATAGATAGTTATAATAAGAACTTTATTCAAAGCAATAATTTTATACTTACAAAAAGTGTATCCACGCTCTCTGACCAGGTCCTCCCCTTCTGCCTTCTGTAGACTCCATTTTATAACTGTATGTTATAGTTTAAATCCTGAAATAGACCACACATAAATGTAGTATCAAGGCCGGACCCAGAACAATGGGTAAGTTCTTGGCAAATTATTGATCGCCCATCTTTAGTATTCCTAGCAAATAGTGTAGAGCTCAAAACAAGCAAACAACACCTAAAACCAAACAAGAAAAATTTAGGGTACCCATAAAAAAATAACACTTAAAAACCAAACCTCAAAAAATCAACCACAAAATAGAAAAAAAATTAAAAAATGGAAGGGTTACGCTTTTGACTATGAAGGATCTAAGAAGTTAGTGTTTACTTTAAAAGAACCACCCATCAGTTCATGTTTAGTGAAGAACAGTTCCATAAGGATCTCCACTGAAACTACAACTAGAAGCAGCAACTTTGAGGTCAAAGGTTGCTTCCCATATAAAGACTGCATCATTGTTGATCCCAGTGGCAACATTGTAGCTCAGGTATACAATCAACTCCATGATCTAAAAGCTGTAGACATTGCTTTATTTTTATTCATTTAAAAAGAAAGCAAGAGTATGCTAAAGCTGCAGTGTTCATTTTGCTTTTGATCACTTAGTGATGATTCCGTTTAAATATGACAGATTGGAGTGAAAAAAGAAATAGAAGACTTGATGGAAAGCAAGGATCTATATCACATAGTGGTGAAACCGAGGATAGATCAGGCCTTTATTGCTGGAGTCATTGCCACCCTCGACTACATTTATGGCAAATCTACTAGGTGCTAATCAATCAGAATTTTTACCAACTAATGCCATTGAAACTACGCAAAATCATGGGAACATTGCATCCCCTTCTAAATATCTTTCTTCAATTTCATGCTTGAATTACAATACATCAATCATATCAGGATTGAGGGTTTTCTTGCCAATTTCATGCTTCCAAGCCATTAATCATCTCTTCAACATCAATTTTTCATCATCTAAATATCTTTTTTCACTCTAAATTACCAAACTTCTAATTGTTTCAAATCTCTAATTATTTCACACAAAATTTACAGTACATCACAAAAACCACAAAGGTCAAAATTACCTCCTCACCTTGCCGTTAACTCACAAAATGAAAAGGAAAGAGAGGAAACTGTGTTCATCTTCAACACCTCAGGATGACAGCGACTGCTTCATGGATTCCACTTGTTATTTGTTTTGAACGAGATGGTGCCTTCGATCTTGTGTGACTACTAAACAAATAGAAGAGAGAGATTTGAGAGAAATTTGTGATTTTAAAGAGAGGTGTGACAGATTGGGAATGGCCTGGGTGAAACCCTCAAAAAGCAAAATTTTGTTTTGCAATCTTTGGGAACCGATTTAACAAGTTAACAATTTTTTTCTCTTTTATATTTCTTTTCAATCTCAGCCGTTGGATTCATTTTACTTGAATCCAACGGCTGCGTTTACAAGCCGGCACGATGCCGGGCCTCAATGCCGGGCATTGTAGCTTTAGCCTTTAAACTCGGATATGTTCTAGTTTGTAACAAGAAACAATGAGAAAGTAGAAGAAAATACTTTTGTTTGTGAGGAGCGTTCTCTCCACTAAAGAAGTATGAATTTTTGTTTTTTTTATCACATGAGACTATTGTTCAGGATATACAACATATTGTATGGTACTATAATTAGTATTTACAATCATTGGAACTAGTTTACATAAATTTTTATATAACACTACTTAGATTTAACCCTCTTAAATATTCGAGGGACTTCAACATTTTTTTATTACATAAGACTATTACTCAGGATACAACATATTGTATGTTACTATAATTAGTATTTACAATCACTGGGACTAGTTTACATCAACACTTCTATAACACTATCCAAATTTAACCCTCTCAAATATTCGAGAGATTTCAACCTTCACTCGAGAGATGAGGAAGGAAATTTAAATTAAACCTTCACAATGCTTCTGTGGGGGTTCAAACCACTTCCCTCACACTTGTGAGAGAGTGGCTTTAACAACTAGGTGAATAACAATGAACCTACTAACAAAATAACAATTAAAATACAAATAATATCTCACTACAACTCCCTAACATGTTTCGCTAACTCAATAACTGAAAATCGATACTAATACAACACCTAGACAATTCACATATGAACAACATGCATGAATAAATTATACAAATTAAGCATACATCAAACTCAAACCACTCCATTTCAAATTAAACCTAAAATTTTGATTTAGTCTGCAACATTGTGCATGTTATGGTGCATGTGGCAAATCAGGATTAGGGCTAAATACTATGACCCCACAGCCTCAATCATAATTTACCACACGCGATATTACACACTAGATTAGCCCTTTTAAACCTATATCTTCTTAAGTTTAAATTGTATTCTCGTGTTTCTTTTGCAAGAGGTCAAATTACCTGGAGTATCTTTGAGAAATAATAACATCTCATCGCTGGTATATATAAAAAAAACCTATGGTAGATTAATTAGTTCAGTCGTGTGTATCTTAATTTTCTATATGTTTTAACCCAAATTTATATATTTTTGGGTTTTTATTACATGTGCAAGAACTAGTGAATTGTAACTCTACCCTAGTACAAAATAAAAAAATTTTGGGTGATGCTGCACCACCACTTTAGCATCCTACCATTAAATTGGATGTCTGATGTACCATTTAATTAGACATCACCACATAATATACACAATGTATTTATGGTAATCTTAAACTTAATGATAAGTGTATGTATGTCGGGATCCAATAAGATAGTAAGATGTTAACGTGGTGTTATCGACCTAACATTTTCCTAAACGAGATTCTCTTACAAAACAAGCTTATTAACCTGAACTGATTTTATGTTTCTGTACATATTTCCGTATTTTATTTGATTTAACATCTTTTTTATTGGCACTAAACATATTTCTCCTATGACTATTATAATGATCTTACAGCTGTATGCAGATACTTTTAGTGAAAGGGATATTTGACGGTAGTTATAGAATTAATTATTAGAAAATGATTTTTAAATAATTCATGCTAATCCAAAGTCTCTCCACCGTGAGTTGTAGACATTTAGGTGTTGCAATCTTTGCAAATAACGTGCGTAAATATCTTCTGTGTTACTTGACTTTGATGGTTTCCATAATTTGTTTGATAACTATGCGGAGAAAACCAAAAGCTGAAAGGGAATGTGATAAGGTTCAACTCCCATAGGTAATAGGGCCAAACGTGACGTGAGAGCAAATGTATTTAATTTAATTTAATTTAATTTAATTTAATTTTTGGATTAATTGAAAGTAGAGATTTGGGATTTTCCAATTTTGAAATCTTGATCAAGCAAAGTCCTCACAAATCTCTCATTGAAAATAGAAGATGTTAAAATGTCTATATATTTGACCTTTTGGGGGTGAGATACTCTCCACAAATAAATATTGTGACGTCATTGGGAATTATACAATACTTAAATATTCAAATAAAGAGTCACATTTAAATTACGGCATCATATAAAATTATCAACTTGTCAATTTAAACCAGCATCTAATGGAAAGTATCATACATCACATTAAAAAACTGAACTCATTCCTAAACGATTCCTAACTCTCTGCCATATCAAATTATTTACCAATTAGCATTTGAAAAAGCAATCCACAAGACCAATTATAGAACTCACGTTATAATAATATTAAAAGATTAAAAAAATAAATAAACAAGCTAAGTGTGGTTAGATCCAATGGTTTCAAAGGGTTTTCTTCCCTTTTATACAATACATAAATTTTAATGAAGTTTGCAAGAAATAGATGAAAAGGACAAAATTTGTAGTTTACACTGGTGATGAACTTTTGTTGAGCTCTGAGAACTTTGCAATATAATGCCATCAATGGCAACCATGGTGCATCACCTTACTACTTGTTGAAAATCACGTTAAAATTGCGTAAGTATTTTTCATTAAATAATATAATTGATCTATCATATATTTCAGTATTATCTAATTTTGAACTCTTACTGAATTTGACAACAAAAATGAAACCATTTTGTCAAAATTTCGTATAATTCATTCCTTTTTTTAAATTTATTTATTGTTAATGTCGTCATGTAAACTTAACAGAAGCTGAATTGCTGGAGAATAATGTACAACCCTGCAAGCAGACATCCACACGGAAAATTGAGTTAATTTCTTAAAGGGAAATTATGAGCTAAAATACACAAAACCTTCAAAAATTATTACCCGTTCACTTTTAAGTTTCGAGATTATATTAATGACTCTTTTTTTAATTACCACCATTAGAATCTTTTAGAGAATCTTTGAGCGAAATAAGAAAAAAAAATCACTATGTCCAGGGGCGACGGCTGAAAACTTTGGTTATAGGGACCATGTGAGTAATGTAGAGAAATGAAGCTAAATTTGTCAAAGAATAGAATAATTCAAATGTAGAAATGAGTTTTTAAAAAAAAGATTTTAGAATTGAATATTGAGTTAGAGAAGAGAATTATGACATGCTATTGTCTATAAGAAAAGACAAATTATATTAATATAATTAAAAGTAGGATTTAGGTATTATGAGGAATTAGACGATGCAATTATTGTAAAAACCAGAATATAAGGGGTAAATATATATATATATATATATATATATATATCATGATTATTTAGTGAATTCTAATTAGTTAAGAGATATTTTTTAACTTCTATTATAATTTAATATATATATATATATCATGATTATTTAGTGAATTCTAATTAGTTAAGAGATATTTTTTAACTTCTATTATAATTTAAGACTTTTAAAAGAAAAAAATTTCAAATTTTTACAAGGGCCATGATCCAGTATGGTCTCCATGCTCTTTATGCCCCTGACTATATCCCCAGAAATATATTATTATCAGTGATGAACCTAGACATTTCATTCAAATGGGGCTATATCGATCTATAATTAACACCTATAATATGCAAAATATATGAGATTATTTATTTTACATGATAAAATTTAAGTACCTTTGTACTTTTTCATAAAATTCGGATGCATGATATATTAAAGTGAAAGAGTGGTATTAATGTTTGTTTAAAAGGTTTAACAAGGAGAGTGAAGAATATTGCTTAAAGGTAAAACGAAAAATAAAATAAAGAGTATAGAAAATTTAACATTTTTTATGTAATTTTTAGAATTTTTAAGGGTATTTTTAAGGGGCTAACCAGTAACCTCAATCAAACTCTCTCATTCAAAAAAAAAAATCATTGGGCACTTAGTTAACATTTTATTAAGGTTTCAAATAAAATTTTAAGGAGAAAGGACATTTACATCCCCAAAGTTTTGGAAAATGGTAACTAACACTCCTAAATTTTTAAAAAAGGACACTAAAATCTCCTTTTGACCATAATACCCTTTAACTCTATTATTCTAGAAAAAATTAACTCTAATATTTTATAATTAATAGAAATATAACATTAAAATAAATGTATAAAATTTAAATTACTTTTAATAATATGTAAACTAATAATTTAAACATAATTAGTATGTGAGATTTTCTTTAATTGTAAAATGTACTTAATGCAAATATTTATTTAAAATATCTAAAATAAATATAATAATTTAAATATTTAGCTTTCTTAAAATATTTTAATACTATTAGTCTACTGCATAGATTACATTATTTATTGTATTTATTAAAAATTTTAAAACCCACTTTTTGGGATAATGGAGGTAAAGGGTAAAATGGTCAAAGAGGGCCCTAATGTCCCTTTTGAAAAATTTGGGGTATTAATGATCATTTTCTCAAATTTTGGGGATGTAGACGTTCTTTTTCCTAAAAAAAATTATTTTCCACCCATCAATAATTATTAGGCAAATCCAACTTATTATTGTTTAAATTTTCGCTAAAAATTATGTATTCAAGTTATAATTTTCTCAAAAAATAAAAATGACATAAATTACTATTTACCTTTGTGATGTTAATGCACACTAAATGGGTTTAATGGAAAAATGAATTAGCAATACGCTTGACAAAACTTAAGCGGAACGATTATAATTTTTTTTAAGGTTGTGTGTATATTGGAATTTTTGCAAAGATTTTCCTTCCTTAAAAGTATGAAGAGTAAACGTTCATTTATCCCTTAGGATTTGATCCAATTACTTACTAGTCCCTATAATTTTTAAAATTATCCAAACATCTATTTGTACATCTTTTTAAAAAAAAAAATTGCACTTATTGTATTACAAAATACTCTTCTTTTACTCTTGTACACCCTTCAATTTGATTATGAAACACACCTAATTTTCTATCTTTACTAATATTGGAGAAATATTTGCTCCATTCATGACTTTTAAAAATATTTGAGAAATATTTGACTCATATTTCGTAAGAAAGAATATTACATTCACTCAATTAATTCTTTATTGAGAGGAAAAATTTGAATCCCCATATTTTAGATGGGGACTTGAACATTGTGTGAGTAGCAGCCCATCACTTAATCAAAGGCAAAATATGCTTCTCACATACATAATAATCACTCCCAAATATTTATTTTAAAAGATATACCAAGGATCTAAGAGACGTAAAGACTAACTAAATTTTTTAATTCCTACCAATTTAGAATTTAAATTTAGTAACTAACTAAATAAAATTATTTAAAAATTACTCAATTCGACCCACATATTTAAAATTTTAAATCCATTAAAAAATGCTCTTCGAATAAATCTTTTTAATTGAACCAAATAGCACCCGGAACTAATAAGTTCCTCATGGACTCTTTAGAAACTACTGTAGGATGATTGCGTCGTTTTCACAAGATTTTACACTATTGAGATTTATTTTTTTTTTTAATTTGACTTTTTATAGTGAGTGGTGTCAAGCATGTCCATTATTTTAACCCCATCTCATTGCAATCAAAAATCAAAGGGCTGGGACAAAGCGGCAAAACCCATTAATTAATCATAGCCAGTTGACACATAAAAAATAAAATATTAAAATCAAAATATGATAAGGCTTCTCCACCATAATGATATCCCACTCAATTCCCAACCCATTATTCATGGATTCTCCTTTTTATTTCTTTCAATTGTTTGCATATCACTCGACTCAAAATTTATGTAAAATTTTTATAGTAAAAAACATTTGAATAAACATATAGTTATTTTTTTTTTGTTTAATACTCTTTATATCCGTATGTTGTATACTCCTCGTATCCATATATTGTTTACGACTAGAGGTGATCAAATAAAATTCGGCAAAAATAAAATTTATTTTTTTAGAAGGCTTAGTTAAAATGCGATATTCATGCAATCATGCACATCTAACGCGACTAAATATTCAAAAAAGTTGTTGTAATGAAATCCAACCAACCCAAAGTTTGGTCATTGATTAATATTAGTGGACAACAAAATCAAACTTTAAAAAAGCAAGAAAAAATTGTCAATCTTATCACAATATTAATGGTAGTAAAATAGAGATCGTAGTCGGCAGAGCAAGTGGAATTAGACCCTCTTGTTAGAAACTATAAAAAATAAATAATATGTGGAATGTGTTTTTACGGTGAAATTGTCAAAAATCTATTTTGAGTCTTTTTTACGTCATGTCAAATGGGAAGTGTGTCGGTAAATAGCACAGCCACTGCTATATATATTAAATATATATATATATTCCTCTTATATGTGTCACCATCGTATCCTATAATTTAGATATCTTAGATGTTTAGTAAGATAATCGAAGTCAATAAAATATGATCATCTTGCAATGTTGTTTTATCCACTGTTTAGACATAATTAATTTCTACAATTTCCCTGTTTAGCTAGATGCATCCTCCATTCCCTTTTAATCAATCACAAACTAATTCAATGGCTGAGATTACGATATAATTCGAGGTATTATCGTATATATAAGTATGTTAGTCGTATAATTAACCTAAAATTATTATTATTATTATTATTATTATTATTATTATTATTATTATTATTATTATTATTATTATTATTATTATTATTATTATTATTATTATTTTACCTTCTTCTTTTCACCAATTTGCATTCTCCCCTGTCCTACGTAAATTCTCAAAAAAAAATTCTTTTGGGTTTGTATCTAGTGTTATCCATTATCATAATATTACTATAATTGATTAATCAATTGTAAAATGAACGCATATATGGAAAATTTAATTAATTAGACATAAAAGACGTGCCCATCCATCCCGCCAATTAAAATTAACTTATATATTGCTTGCTATATATGTATACATATTAGCATAATTGGTTGAAGTAGAGACATGACAACGAGTAAATATAAAAGAAATAAAACGATTGGCCTACCAATGACTCTTCCAACTTTGCCATCCATCTATGATGGACACTGTCTATACAATGGCAGAGCAAAACGATTTCGAAGGTCCATTTTTCACATTAATAGAGGCTCTTCTAGGGTATCAGCAGCAGCTGCAGATACCCATACACATTTTCTTTTTGATTGACAGAAATGGCAGCAAATAACTGAGATCATGCAAAGTTCATAATTGCATATTTGTGATGGCCCATTGGCTCGGGGACACAAAATAAATAAATAATAGAAGTAAAAATAAAAATAAAAATAAAAACAAGTCCAAGGACACAGAACAATGTTGGCTTCCAATGCAATAATTAATCTGAAAAATGGCCTTGCCAATTAGATTGAGAGGACCACAAACTAGCAGAAAAGATTAGAGTTTGTTCTGAGTGGATTGGCCTAATCAAATTCATCCAATGTATCCAATATATGTAGCCTGGCCGCTCTATGAATTGAAACATGATCGATGCATTAGTAGTATTTCAATAAATTAATCATTTCTCCCATCATCTTCTAAAGCTCATCAAAATTCTCTTGCTGATAAGAAAAACATTTTTAGGGTAAAGTTCCACCAAATTACTTATTAAATTTATTTTTTAAAAAATTATTATTAAAATATTTCAAAAAAATAAATTTGTGGACACTAAAATGTATAGAATAATAAATTTGAACTTTTAATTATTAATTTTTAAGAGTTCAAAAATTGTTTGTCTGAAAAACTCAAATCAAAAGCTATTTGTTTGATATAGAATATCGAACAAAATATGATCGTATTACAATAGAAAATTTTAGTTATAAATTTTTTTAAGATGTTCAAAATTTGTTCGACAAAATTTTTTTATGCAATATTCAGCTGTACAGATAGAAATAACCAACTGACATTAACAAAATGTAGTATGAACCCTAACTAAAGCTAAATAAATAAAACAAATACTTCTTAAAGAATTCTCAAGTATCGTTGACGTGATTGAAGGATTTGAAATTAAAGTGAAAAATAATACTCAAAATTTGATTAAGGTATTTAAAAAATGAATTGAGTCAATGATGGATGGAGACATTTGAACACATAGAATCAGTCTCTACATCTGCAATTTCGTAATGGGCGGGGCTAGAGTGGCAAAATTTAACACGACCCGATTACCTGACACAAATAAATGGGTATGAGTCGTCGCATTTAATATGATTATTAAATGGGTTGGGTCCGGATCGATACGATTTTTTTCCGTGTCGAGTTAGGGTTAAAATTCTTGACCCATTTACCCGATCAATAACCCGATTATATTTTATATTTAAAAATAATTTGCATGTTCTTGTCATCAAAACTCAAATATTAGAAATGATTTTCTCTTTTATTTTTATTCTTTAAAAGGATGAATATAAATATCGTGTTTTATTTATAAAATTTTAAACACATTTAGAGTTTCAGTTGTGTAAATGTATAAGATATTGGTAGATATGTATATTTTATAATATTGATATATAATATTATTTACATATATATAATTAAAACCTCAATAGTGTAAATGTGTAATATTTTGGTAAATGTGTATATTTTATAATATCGATAAATTATGTATGTTGTATATATGTACATATGTATGTATGACAATATATAAATATTTGATGTAATTTTTGTTTAATATATAGATATTAAGCGAGTTATTGGGTAACTCAATTATTTTTCCGTGTCGGGTTTGGGTCTCAATATTTTGACATGATTATTAAATAGGTCGGGTTTGGGTCGACCTAAATTTGACAATCTAACACTTATATGAATTTCCTCTCTAAATCCATTTTCTAATTAAGAATTATATTATCCAAATAATTTTTAATAAAATTACTTAATTAATCCTTTCTACTCTTTCTCATTTCAATTTCACAAATTCTCATCAATTCGTTCAAATATATCTTTAGCTGTAAATAATTGATATCACAAACTAAGAAGAACAAAACCAACTATTTAAAATTGAACATCAACAAATTTTTATCAGCCATAAAGTTGATAAGTATCAAGAAATTAATTTTTACCAAACACAAAAGATAATGAATATCAAGCAAAGATATTCTTATATATATGAAGTATGAAATAGAGACCATAATCTACTAAGAAAGACCAAAAAAGACTAAAAAATGAATTCAAAAGAGAATAAAATTGAGTGTTTAGTTAAGAAAGACCAAAAAAATTAATTCAAAAGAGAATAAAATTGAGTGTTTAGTTTACAAAATGTGTAGGGTTGGCAAAAAAAGATGCGAATTTGGATGCGGGAAATATCTGTAACGGATGCGGGCGGATATTCTGGATATCCGTATCAGCAAAAATTAAAATTCAATAATTTAATATGTAATTAAAAAATTCAAATAATATCTAATATAATTCAACATGAATAACATACAATAATCTCATAAATCTACAAATAAAATTTACTTTTTAATTTTTTTATTCCATTTTAATATATAATTTTAATTTAAAATAAAATTCAATAATTTACCTAATAATATCAAATAAAATTCAATCATAATCCAATAATTAATAATTCAACATGAATAAGATACAACAACATCATAAATCCACAGATAAAAATTAATTTTTATTTTTATTTAATTTTTAATATATTTTTAATTTAAAATAAAATTCAATAATTTACCTAATAATATCAAATAAAATTCAATCATAATCCAACAATTAATAATTCAACATGAATAAGATACAACAACGTCATAAATCCACAAATAAAATTTAATTTTTAATTTTTAATTTTTAATTTAATTTTTAATATATATTTTTAATTTAAAATAAAATTCAATAATTTACCTAATAATATAAAAAAATCAATCATAATCCAACAATTAATAATTCAACATGAATAAGATACAACAACATCATAAATCCACAGATAAAAATTAATTTTTATTTTTATTTAATTTTTAATATATTTTTAATTTAAAATAAAATTCAATAATTTACCTAATAATATCAAATAAAATTCAATCATAATCCAACAATTAATAATTCAACATGAATAAGATACAACATCATCATAAATCCACAAATAAAATTTAATTTTTAATTTTTAATTTAATTTTTAATATATTTTTTTTAATTTAAAATAAAATTCAATAATTTACCTAATAATATAAAAAAATCAATCATAATCCAACAATTAATAATTCAACATGAATAATATACAACAACATCATAAATCCACAAATAAATTTATTTTTTAATTTTTCATTTAATTTTTAATATATATTTTTAATTTAAAATAAAATTTATTCGGATCCAGATATCCGGTTTTCCGGATGCACTTGCCTCCGGATTTGGAACTGGATCCGTGTGGATCCCAAATTTCCATATCCGGATCCGCAAATTAAAAAATGCGGATCCAATTTAATTGTCATCCTAAAAAATGTTAGAGTAAAGAGAGAATATGCAATTGTAAAGTAGAGAGAGAAAGAGATTTGTGAATTTTTTTAATAATAAATTTATTTTTTAAAGTGGTGTAGAGAGGAATTTGGTGGGTTCAAATAGGTCCACCCTTTCATAATATATTTTATTATCAAAATATCCATTAAGACAATTACTTTACAGACAAATAATTTGTAGATAAAAAGAAAAAAAAATCCCATTGCTAAGAATTAAACGAAAAATTTGTATAAACTGATAAAAAATATTCTAAGTCCTTATGAATGACTAAACAATCAGAAAGTTAAATCAAGCAATATAAAGAAATATATTGGATTATTTAAAACTTTTAATAGAAAGACAAATATACTCAGAAGTTGATTTGACTCTACTAGAAGTCCTCTGGTTTGTAACTTTTCAGGAAGGCCAATGGATAACAAAAGAAAACAGTTGTTTTTATTGTAAACCCATCTGAGTTTTGACAATCACAATAACTAATCTTTAAATATTTTCATAAATTGATTTTGTTGAGAATGTTAGCAAGATTGATCACGGGAAAACACCTCATTTGGGGAAAAAAATAAATAGAAAGAAGAACAGAGCAAAAAAGAAGATGAAGAAGAAAAAGCAGATTGAGGAAAACAAATTCAGGTTATTTTTGGATTTTTGGAGGGTTCATATAAAGTACTATCTTATTTTTTAAATTTATAAGGTGGTTTGTTTAGAAAATGACTGTAAAAAGGAAAATTATTGATTCAAATATCCTTATTCCCTCCCAAATTGTTAACTTTCAATATTTTTTTAGTGTTACATGAGATGAAAATGATATATTTTAACAAACAATAAGAGAATTTTGATCTTCTACTCCTCTCGGAATCTCAATTTTTTTCCTTTCGTTTTAATTCTTTTCTTCTTTTGAAAGGGACAGAAAGAAATGGGAGATATGGACTTGCTTAATAATTAGTTTCAATAAAAGTTGATAAATATAGTAGGAGAAAATGTTAGTAATTAGGGAAAAAAAAGATGTAAATGAGAAATTATTTTTAGGAATGACAAAATGTCGATCTCAAGCCGAGCTTAGTAAAGCCTGAGCTTGTTCCTAGCATGTCTTTTGTTGGGCTAGACTCTTTTAGGTTAGGAAAGATAGTCCAAATTTTTACGTCCTATTTTTTAAAAAAATTTTA
This sequence comes from Citrus mangshanensis, assembly GCA_030449895.1. Taxonomy (NCBI): domain Eukaryota; kingdom Viridiplantae; phylum Streptophyta; class Magnoliopsida; order Sapindales; family Rutaceae; genus Citrus; species Citrus mangshanensis. The sequence continues at coordinate 5,791,690 of JASUUJ010000349.1, forward strand.
TATATTTTCCAAATTTACAGTACATAAAATTTTATTTTTTTTGTTGAATTAGGCTTTAAAAGTTGGGCTTATAGAATTTAAAACTATAAATATATGAGAGAGTTAAATATACGTAAAAAAGTATATTTTAATAAAAATAGTATATATTTTTCAATTTTTTAAATATTTCTTGGGCTTTCAAGCCGAACTTAAACTTTTTAAATGAAGCCCAAACTTGGCACACATTTTATAAAACATGCTCCATTCGAACCAAGCCTGATGTGAATTACGTGAACCCAGATCAGGCAGATTTTTACCGCCATCCTTACTTATTTTTACGCTTTGGTAATGACTAATGCCCAACTCTTGGATGGTTGAAATAACTAAACCTCCTTGCTTTCAAGTGGAATTTATATTCTTACTTTTGTTCTTTCATTAATATTTCTCTCATAGACAGAGGTGATAGCATGCATATGTTCCCATGATCCTTTACCTACACATGGCTGGGTTGTGATTAGTTTCCTTTTTTTTTTTTTTTGGTGTGTGTGTGTTAATGTTGTTTGTGAGACTAATTTTTATTTGAATTTGAATTCTTTACATATATATAGAAAAGAGATAGTGTGGGCAACATATTCATCTTATAGTGGGTGATGTCGCCATGTGCCAGTTTTTCATTAGAAGGCTGCGAATCCCACAACACAATCTCCTAATAAGAGGCTGCCATGTGGCATCGACACTTACCATAAAGTGAGCAACGTCGCCCACATGATCATAACCCTACTAGTACAAGGTTGCCGAGTTCATTATCTTATTCATCAAAAGAGCTAATTAAAACTAGTGATAGAGAATATTCTAAAAGAGCTGAGATTTGAGGAATATTCTCTAGTTAAGCTCTAGAAATTATGTGCACATTATATGTTGATAGACGACATAATTAATAAGAACCGGTCAAGTATATATAAGAATAAGAGCTTACTAATTTATTTTTCTTTTTTTAGCTTCCTTATCAAGGTGGAGCTCCTTAGTCCATGTTTGATTGGAAGAAATGAGAGAAAAGAAGAGGAATAAAAAAGAGAGACGTAAAGAGAAGGAAAAAAGATTGTCAATCTCAAATTTATTATTTAGTTTAACATGAATTCCTATCCTTTTCTCTCTTTATTTTTTTTCTCCCTTCTCTTTCTTTTCTCTCCTCTCGTCATTTCCTTTCATTATTCTTTAAACAAAACATATCATAAGGCCTAAGGGTGCCTGGCCACCCAGGAAAACAATAATAATAATAATAAACTAAGTAAGCAGTTATATTTTAAATATACCAAATTCTATGTATATATTACAATTAGTCCATTAAGTTTAAAAATTTTTACTCTAAAGCTAATTCAGGTTTCTAATTTCTACATTATGCTCTTCATTGTTAGGCCCTCGATTTTACTAATTTAATGTCATAACTGTTGGAGAAAAATCAGTTTTTTAAATTTTTATAAAAACTTTTAGGATCGATCTCCTACAATATATATGAATTTGTAATCTAGAAAATCATACCTTATTAATCCAATTTGGCTTTTTTGCTGAGTTAAACTAGGCTCTTAGATCACGATTTGTCACCACCACTCCTGTTAGATCACGATCCGTCACCACCACGCTTGTTAGATCACGATCCGTCACCAATGATCTTCCAGGTTATGACTCAGGTTTGATCTACACTCGACATATGGGCACCTTTATCACCACTAAAAGCAACTAGCAAGAGAAAAATTTTCTCTCAAAATTAGAGAGAAAAATTCTTTTTCTCTGAACTGTATAATGCGGCTCACTTTTTTTGGGAGAAAATAAACCCTTTTATATCTCTATCTAGTGGAAACCCTGGGCTCCATATTTTTATATTTTTAATTTTATTAAATCAAGTTTGATTTAAATTAAAAATAATAAAATCAAAAGTAACTTACTTCTTCTTGTCATAGGGGTTCACCTTGTAAAATAACACAAGGCCCCTTAGACACAAGCACATTACATGGAGCCTCCCACTAAATAATATATTTAGGTTTTTAACCCAAATAACTGGTTATCTTGCTTATTAATCCAGTAGCGGCGCAGTCAATTAAATAAGTTAACCCGGGGATCATATGGGTACATACAATAGTGGCTACAATAATTAGGCCTGTAATTAAACTAGCCCAGTTATTTAATTCCAAATCTACTCCACTAAAAGATTGAAACTGATATCTATAATTGTATGTTCGAATAATAATTCGTCCCAAGCCACATTGATTTCTTTACTGCATAATCATTTGCACCACATCGTTAGTTAAATTGATATCTCAACTGTCCAAACAATTTAATTACATCTTGTTCCTTGATACTTACTGATTTTCTCTAATGATTATTTTCAACATACTAAATATGTTCACACACTCTAACTAGAGAATTCTATGATCAAGTGCCGAAAACCCATCAAGAGATGTCTTGTACAAATTCTATATTGTTAATCTATAACTCCAATACTCATAATTGCTCCCACCAAGATACCGGGTAATCTTGACTACAAGTGTGCATCGTGTCCATTGATAACTCAAATGGAATAACAATTACAATCATGAAATTATAACTAACTCAAGATTAAGATTGCAGTAAAATCAATACCTATGAGATTTAATAAGTCTGACAGTCATTTCAAGGTTAATTAAATCTCATATGTGATCCAGCTCAATATAGTCAAACTATATCAGTAAATTCATACATGATTAAGACAAATCATTTAACGAATTTACTACTGTCTAAACATAAATAGAGCATCCAACTATATTTATCAACTGCGAACTTAATTTATTTAATCATAAGATAACTTGTATTAATGTCTTCTGTGAATCCATATAATGATCACATAAATACATATAATATGATTAAACGGATCTCATTCAATATATTTATGCAATTAAAAAATATTTCAAATATTTTATTAATAAGAAAATAAGTTAATATGCTTTAAAATAGCACATAATCCCAACAATAACCAACTTACGTTACGAGTTTTTTCATTTTTTCTTAATCGAACCAAAATCTTGAATCCGCCCCCAGGACCAGGGCTTCTTTATTAAAGAAAGGGCGTCAAGGGGTTATGATAATTAATTGTCTTGATCTTACTTTGTGCAATAAAAAAATCTTTTGTTATATTGTTCCGTACATATTTGTTTAAGTAAGCTCCAATTATCTTTTGTTAAAAAGTAAAAATCTTGGATGGTCTGGAAAAGTTAATAAGAAGAGCAATGCTAAAGAGGAAGAAAAATGAGAAAATTTTATTCTCTCTCTATCTATCTTACTTTCTCTCTCTTTTTTTTTAATATATTTTTTCTCATTTTTCCCTTTCTTTAGTATTTCTCTAATAAGAATTAATAAAGCATAAAGGACACATGAGTTGGCTTGAACTCAAATTCCATTGTGAGCATGATTGAGAGGGCCAACTGCGGACTACAGACTGCAGTGCAGCTTACCTACTTGGTATTGTGTACCAGCCGTTCTGCCATAGTGCGTTTTGATTGACATGCATTAATATAAGCAACCAAGACTTTCTACCACTGTATCATTGAGTACTATTCTAATTTCTATCAAAGTTAAAGGCCACGACTGTATGTTTTTATTTTTTTGCTTTTTTTTTTTATATATATAATGATGATATGACGGAGCCATGAAGGTGTTCAGTAAAGCTCTATTAAGTCTTGTTTACTATCAAAGTTAGGCAAGTAAATCTTAAAAGATATCGTACTAAAAATTTAGTAAACACTTGTCGTTATAATTTAGAATTTGAGTTGATTTGATCAATTAATTTTATAATAAAAAATCTATAATATTTATAATATTTTTTGTTAAAATTATTATTTAAAAATCATATTTACTATATACTATTAGCTTTTATTATATAGTTATAACTTTTTTCACAATTATAACTTAAAAGTTACAACACCTTAATAAAAAATAAAAACTAAATCATAAATGCATATCACTTATTGGTAAATGTATCTTTTTTAAAATATGTCTCTAGTGTATTAATTTATTTTTCTCCTTCATCTTTAGTGTAAAAAGATAATCTTTTAACCAATTATTGCATATGTATTGACAAGTTAAAGTAGTTATAATATCGATAAAACACAGCATGCCTTAGTTATCAAACATTATAATTTCATAAAGTTCACTCTAAAGTGAAGTCAAAGCTATTGAATTGAGTAATTGTATGATGCGTACCAATCAATGACTACCATTTGTTTGACAATAATTAATTTTTATACTATTATTAATGAAATAATTTCAACATTACTAATGAATGAATAGCACGTCTATATATATGAACTTTCTAAATAAATCATTATTCTTTCCAATTTCATAACAATTGCATCTTCTCATCTCATGTATTGTCGCCCATTGCACAATGCGAAGCTCTGTGCAATGGAAAAGCAAAAATTATAGATTTGTGAACTTATTAGAAGTCTCTACAAAATTTTGCACTATAAGGTTATTATTGTTCCACTGTACAAATGTGGAGGTCTCATTTACTGCCATTCATAAGTTGGCATGCCTGCCTATTTCTGAGCAATCAGCATTGGAATTGCCCGTGATCAGGTTTTATTTTATGCCCACCAACCAACCAATAGCCCCACTTCAAAATTACTCCCAATACCACATTCATATATCTTTGGTTCTCGCTCTCTCTTTTTTTTTCCTCCCTTTTACTTCCAACCCCCCCCCCCCCCCTTTTGTGTTTCTTATTGTTCCGGCCTTTTTGAAGACAGCCCTCGTGACGATAAAATAATTTGAGAAATGATATTCATAGAACAAAAAGATTATATTAATGAGAAATGATATTCGGAGAAAAAAGTAACAAATTGGAGACAAACGGCATCCAATATTTTGTTCTTTTATGGGGGGGGGGGGGGTGTGGGGTGTGGGAGAAGAAAAACTCATATCTAACAGAAAAGAGGATTAAAAAAAAATGTTCTCGAGACGATAAAATAATTTGATTGAACAATTCTGAAGTGAAGATATCATCGTTTAATAAAGTGATGATATTGTAAAAAGAAAAAAAAAATTCATAATGCTATATTTTTTTTCTTAATGTATTAAAGTTATTTATCTTTTAAGCTATATCCTAATTTTGTGGAAGCAAAACAAAAAGATATCATACATAACAAGTGAAAATTTAAAAGAATAAAATTAGGATAATTAACTGCAACACACAAATCCCAACTAAAGTTTGATGGAACTTTTTGTTCGATACAAGATTTTCTTAATTATGTTTTTATGCCACACAATAATATAAGAGTAATGCAATTTTTTTTATCTGTAGTCTTAAACCAATCCATTCTGTTATAGTTTGTATTTCAAGTAATCGGGTAGCATAATCTACACTTAATTTCTTGTAAACATTATTTCTCTTTAGGAGAATGTATGTTTAATCTCTAATATCATATTTACCACTTACATTCATCTTATATGTTGACTTGCATGTTTCATCTCTCCCGTTAAGAGATAACAGAATAAATTGTGAAAATAAAGAAAAAAAATAGTCATTCAAGGTGTAATATTTTAAAGTTTAAATTAAAATCTAACAAAAGTCATTGGGACTAGAAGAAAATGAAAAATGCAAGCATTCTCTTGGTAGTTACATATGATTAATCATTTTCATCTTCTCTTTAATTTTGACATCAACCAACTTAGAATGTTGGAAACATGAGTGAATATTGCCTTTTTGAACTCCAAAACTAGCCGAATAAGTAACATCAATCAATAAACATTGACTATCAATAAACTAAGATGAACATGAAACATGAAGAATAGAATTCCATGAATAGTAGCCATTGGTATTATTCACATCACCGTTCACTAGTATTGTCCGTTTGATATTATTTACAACATTGTTCATTTGGTAGCAACTATAAGTTTGTCAAGACTTATGTGAAGCACTATCTTGTTGACTAATTTTTGCTCCTTTAAGTAAGATTTCTCGATGCAAAAAGGACATAAATAAAACAGATTGACCTCCAAGATTCAATGAAACTGTTGTGAGGTCGCACTCTAAGTGCAACAGATTTAAATAGCAAGAGAAAATTGATAAGAAAATATGAAATAGAAGGAGAGGTAGTACAGGTGCCTTGAAGGCTTTGTATGTCTCCTTTATATAGATAAATCCTCTATAATCCTTTTCTTAAGGAGAAGGAGTCACCACTTTCCTTGTTTAATTTGAATTAGTCATCCATATGTCTCGTAATTTAATTCAACTTAAATAATCCAAATCACATGTAGATTTGACTTATTCAATTCTAGTTTATACTTAAATCAAACACATGACTAATTTCAATTAAAATAAAAAGATGATTGCTCTCACTTCCCTCAAATGTGGGATATTAGTGGTTTGAAATACCAATAAAACTCCAATAAGAAATGTCATAAAATCTTTTAAGAAGGGGTAGAAGTAAATAAAAAAATATTAACTTTATATGCTATCTCTTAATGAAAGGGATAAAACAGATAATTAAAAATTTAGTAGGATTGTAGGCAGTTAATATGATATTTATAAAGAATGAAACTTATAATATTCCTTTCCTAAAATATTTGTAGTATGTACCCAAAGCAAAAGTAAAAGGAAATTCATTTTGAATCTATTCATTTTAACATAAAAAATATACAGAAAAAATAATTTCTTAAATAGAGTTTTATGGAACCACTTTGTATCTCTTACAAGCATGGTGATAATTCCACCCCATATTTTGTGTAATCACACCCCACTGGTAATATGAAAATTTACATTATTTTCTTTCATGTTTTTTGAAAATTCAAATAAGTCATCAGTTTTCATAATTAACAAATTAAATCTCTCAAATTTTTCTTTTGACTTTTATCATGTGCTTAGGTATAATTTTTTTGGACAATTTAGTCATTTTACGATACAAAGGGAAAATAGTTAAATTAGTTTTTTATTAAGACAATCATAGCAATTAAAGATAGTTAAGGATCCTAAGTGATGGAAGGTAAACTAGAGAGGATGTAATGATTTTTTTTTCTCAGTTGCAGGAAGGACTAGTGAATTTAACTGTTCAAATTACTAATCTATCTGAAGTTTAGGAGAAGAAAAAGAGAATTTTTAATGAACTATTCTATTAGTGGGGTGTGATTAGACAAAAGATAGAGAGAGAAATGCATCGTCTTAATTTGTTTCAAACCCAATTTTTTTAGGCCCAGAGCTCGGCTTCATGAACTACACTTGAAAGCGTTAAAAGCCCGCAGCTATACAAGGCCCCCAGTTATATAAATTATTGACTCAAAGGAGCCTGCAGCTATACAAGGCCCCCAGTTGTATAAATTATTGACTCAAAGGAGTACGCAGGCCATTTAATATACCTCTAAATTTCTTTTTAACTGAAATTATCTAAACTAGCTAAGATAAATTAACTTTTTAATTTTGAATGAAAATCTAATTAAAAACTTAAATAAATTATTCTTTTAATGATTTTCTTACATTCGTTCATTTCATAATTTATATTTATATTTTAATTTTAATTGAAGTTTTTTTGAGAAACTTTTAAGAGATTAGAATTATGAAGATATAAATTATGTGTTAAGAAGAAAATAATTTAAAAATTTAAGATTACTATGCATTTATGAATAAAAATTTAAAAGAAATGCTCTTTTTAGGGTGAACTGTAATGATAGGATGATTGATTTTAATTTATTAGTTAATATTTTTATAAATTAACATGGGATAATTGAGGGAATAAAATTCAAAATGGTGTCATAAGAATTTTTTAGGGGTGTTAAAAGCTCCACTCAACTCATAATATTTAAATGGATTGGTCATTTTCTCTACTATTTGTGATGTTTGGTTTGAGGAAAGGGGAAGAGAGGAGAAGAGTGAAATGAAGGGGAGGGAGAAGAAAAGAGAAAAAGAGAATGGTGAAATTAAATTTCATCGTTTATTTGAAATGAAATTTCATAAGGAAAGGAATTACAAATTTTTTTGAACAAGTTTACCCCTTACCTTAAACACTAAACTATCAATATTAGTAATTAAATACAATTTAAAACTTGCGTCAATTTAAAAAAAAAAACTTTCGTTAACTTATATATATTAAAAAATATATGAATTCTTAGGTGCAGACGTCCTCTTTTTATATGTGTGTGTGTATGTGTGTGGACATACCATATGACTTAATAGTGTATCCTTATATATATATATAGAATTAGGTGTTGGTGCTGGAGAACAAAACCTTATAAAATTTAAATGATTCTAAATTTTTACAATGAGAAAAAAAAAATCAAAATAACAATATGTAGAAAATGAGTATATCAAAACAATAACAAGATTAAAATGAGTTAAGTTCCATAAATAGAATAAGCTAAAATGAGGGTATCAAAATAACAATAAACGTAAAATGACAGCATGGAAACAATTATAGACCTAAAATAAGTTATCAAAACAATAATAAGCATAAAATTATTCACTACTAAGAAAAGTTTAAGCTATACGTCTCGCTCCTCACACATATATAAAAAAACATTAAGTGCGTCATTTTCAAGAGTAATTAAGATGGTTGCTCTAGGTCGTTCTACCATTGTAAAACCATAAACCTTCTTCAACTGATCACTCAATCCTACTTGTTTATCATTAATTTCTTACCCTTATAGCTCCACTCAAGTGACTAGAAGATTCTTTCATTTCTATGACAGTAAGAGTTATTGGCTCTTTAAATGACTCTCCACTTTTTTATGAATCTTCAGTTCTTCTCTTTTTTCATGATGAGCTATTTAAAGTTGTTGGGTGCTTTTGTAGTAGAGGTGGTAAAAATACCCATCCGGTCCGGACTCAGACCGCACCCGGGCGTACCTGGCTCGGGTATGAAGCTGGGTCGGTCTTGGGCATCACTTGATAAACCCGGAACCCGGATTTTATTAAAAAAATATAAAATATATATTATTTTAAATATTTATATTTATTTGACTAATTTATTACACATATATAAAGTTTTAAACACTTAAAGTTTATATTTTCATGTCAAATTTTATTGAAATAAATTTAAAACTTATAAAATTACCAAAAAATAAAAATATATACACATATAATATTAAAAAATATAAAATTCGGGTACTCGGATTAAAACCCGGCCCAGACCCGGACCCGACAAAATTGTATCCGGGCAGGATCCGGTCATTGCGATACCAGACCCAACCCGGGGTTTTGCCAACCTTATTTTGTAGAGCAAGTGAAAAAGACATATTATCATCCAGATCATCCCGTTTACCCTCAAAATTCAAATTCTCTCCTTCATTTTCGTTGCTTACTCTTGTCCTCTAAATTTTCTCTATAGCATTTGTAGGGGCCTCTGTAATTTTTCCAGTTGCATGATCTTTATCACTAATCAACATAAATCCTCATAAAAATGGGAATGGTTTATGTGTGAAATTTTCTGCCCCTTTATGATTGCAATTATTTAAAATGATCAATTTTAATGAAAAGGTTCCACATCATGTCACATACAGGTTCACCCTTTAGCAAACATTTACATATCTAGTAGTTAAAATATAATATTAAAGCAGAGTACTGTTCAAAATTTCGAAAAAAGTAAAGCTATAAATCTGATTTATAACATAATAGCATTAAGCATAGCAGTTTATCTTATTTTTTTATGGGGCCTTAATTAGTTATCAAAATCATATATACATTTTCTAGTTATTAGAACATTATATATATTAAAAAATTTCAAATTTTATAAGAAGAGAAAATGAGGCATAAAGGTCGAAGCAAAAAAAAAAAAAAAGAATATAAGCATCCCACACTGCCATTTCCAAAGTTACAATTTTCTTGTTTGCGTCTCAACCAAAGCCGTTGTAAGGGGCGCCGACGACAGGGTTAGATGGGCTTTCTAGAGACCTCAAATAACCAATTCTCATGTGAATTGCTAAGGATCCAATAAGTCCAACATTGATTCCTTCGGACGTGTTAATTGGACAAGTGCAGCCATTGTAACTAGGATGAATATCTTGTACCCAAAAACTGACAGTTCGCCCTGTCAATCCTTTAGGGCTTAAAAAATCCAAAAAGAGTTCTGATAAACCTGGAAAAATTCGAAACTACGAATAGGAATCTTTGATGAATGGAATTAAGAACCCTTATTATTTCGGCACCCGAAAGGGATGGATCGCAGTTTCTCAAGAATTTCATTGTTTAAATTCAAGCGAGGGTTCATTCATATTGTAAGACTCATCTGCTCTTATTTATTAATCGTTAGAATTTCTCAATTATGGTCCTTGTGGATTGAATCATCCATATAATATACAAAAAGAAACTCAAGGCTGCTTTTCACTAGGGCTTCGATCACTGGCTCCCCTGTCATCAGGTCACTAACTTCCTTGAATTTCCGGCACTAGGCAGGCTTCAGCCCTAGCTTTTGTAACACATGTAGACACAAAATTGCCTAAAGTAATCTCAAAAACCTTCAATTAGCCATTTCTGAAGTAGTTATCAAAGAAAAATCTCCCATCACATTGTAAATCCAGAAATGACTACACGAGTATGATATCTTTACTACAGAATCAAGATTTTGTAGCTTGTGATACTTGTCATTCCACTTACTTATTAAACAAAAAATAGACATTAATTACAAATTTAAAGTCTGATTAAGGGAAGATAAACTCATAAGTAATAACATGCAAGTTATCCTACTATTTTGCATATAAAAACATGGATGATAGTGTTGGGGTTACACATGGAAAAACGTAATAAGCGAAAACTAAATAAAGTCACCATGACATTTCCTCATGATAGAAAAACTGTAAATAATACCAACTAAAAGATACTCCCTTGTTGGATAAAAACTGCAAAAAGTGAAAAAATTCCCAACAAGAAAGACTAAACTATAATATTATCTCAAGGTGACCTAGTCAATTTAATTTCCCAAAAAAGATGGGAATTGAAGTAAAGATTCTCATATTAAAAAATATTGCATTCATTAGAGTCTATTCATAACTCATGTTTGGTTAGAGTTCACAAAATTATGTATGTCAAAACTGTTGTATCTAAGACACCAGTGGTAATTGAGGACAATGTAATTTCAAAATTGATCAAAAAACATGTAAAATCTTGATAATGCACGATTGTAAGGCATAGGATTCCTAAACCACTTTAGCATGTTTTTCAAACTAGCTAAATAATGATTAATTAAAGGGAAAATATCCACCGTCCACCTATTTTTTACACCTTTTTCAAAAATACACAATTCCTTCATTTTTTGGCTGGACTCCACCTAAAGTTACATTTTTTTTCACTTTTCCACTTCCGTTTGGAATCCGTTAAGAAAACTAACGGAAACTTTAAAAAATGACTATTTTACCCCCAAAACGAAAATTATAATTTCATCCTAAAAAATGCCAAAAATAATAAGATTTAATGATAAATATCATTATTGGTACGTTAATGAAGTACAAAAAAATCTTAACTATTAGAGATTATAACTCAATGAATAATAAAATTTTACTTATCTTAAATTCAATTAATGGTTTCTGAGATTGGGCTATTTTTAATACTACTGTTATAATTTAGCATTCTAATTACCGACATATTTTTAAAAAAAAACTTGCATTTGATGGTTGTGGAATTAATGTCTTTATTGACCGATGGGAAAAATTATTAGATTTAATCTGATTATTTTTTATAATTTTTAAGGTGAAATTGTAATTTTTGTTTTGGGGGTAAAATGGTCATTTTTTTAAGTTTCCGTTAGTTTTCTTAACGGATTCCAAACGGAAGTGGAAAAGTGAAAAAAAATGTAACTTTAGGTGGATTCTAGCCAAAAAATGAAGAAATTGTGTATTTTTGAAAATAGTGTAAAAAACGGGTGGACGGTGGATATTTTCCCTTAATTAAATAATTCTTCGAACTATAAATTAATGTACCAAAGTAAAAAGTCCCAAACACAAGTAATAAAATAAAATAAATCATTAAGATCACATTTGATCATTAAGAAAGATGCACCAAAATAAAAAGTCTCAAAAGTTGTCTAAATAAAAAAAAAAAAATCCCCAAAGTCAGAAACATAAATATAACATCTACGGTCCAGAAAATGGAATAACGAAGACATATATCTTTTTTTTAAAGGGGTTTTCATGTGCTTTGGCTGCTTGCTCTCCATTAATTATACATCTCTTATGCTAAATTTGACCTCTATTTATTCCACTCTTCTGAGGTTTATATACTAGTTATCGTACTACCTCTAAGTGATTCCACCTTATTTGTGGCATCAAATACTTACTTAAAAGGATCCCATGGTATATTGCTCTTAATGAAAATGTGTAGTAAGCAACATGCCATAATAATCCTATTTTGTATCTTGATAGGATAGAATGAACAATGTTTTAGAATTGCCAACTGAATTTTAGAACACCAAAACATCTATCAATGATATTCATAGTAATTAAATGCTTCATGTTAAAAAAATCTTATGGGTTAGTTGTTGATAGTTTTCCCTCCGGTCATTAAAGTGATACCATTGTCTGCAATAAGGACTAAGAAATCCCTGACAATTAGCATATCTGACATTTATTAAGTAGTAGTAACATATATCATAAATAAATATTCATATTTCAATTAATAAAAGTTTATACTTAAATTTTTTTTTTATTTCTTGTCCATGACTTGCTATTTAGGAGATTGAAACCAATTTTTTTAGCATATAGCACAAGAAAGACTCTACTATTAGCTTCTGATCCTTACTAAAATAAATGAATTGCATGTCTTGGGACCATACTCCTAAAGCATTAGTAGTAATCTCTCCCTCCTCACGAAGGAGGGCTTTCACGAAGGAGGGCTTTCACAAAGGAGGAAATATCTCAATTAAGAAAATATTGAATATTATTAAAGAGAAGCTTGTATAAAGAAACAAGTATAACAAGCCTATTTACACTAGTTAGATATATCCTATTCCTAATAAAATTATTATTCCTCAAAAGAAAAGGAATATATCTTAGATAAGAAAATATAAAACAAATCCTAATCAAACTAGAAAAATGAATTTAAACTTATACTCCTACTATGATTCTTACTTGTCCTACATCAGTTTCCTTCCTTATATATATATATATATATATATATTGAAAGTTTTGGAAATATTATAGTTGGCTGGTAGGTCCATGATATAAGCATTGTTGTTGATTTTCTGTACGATGTGAAATGGCCCTATCTTCTTTTGCTTAAGCTTGTTGTATTCTCCAATAGGAAATCTATGCTTTCATAGATGAACCATCACTTGATCTCCTATAGCAAAGGATTTGAAGCGCCTATGCTTATTTGCATCTGTGTTGTGTTTAGTAGCAAATTTTTCTGATTTCTTTTTTACTTCCACATAACATTGATTACTTTGTCTATCATATGATTAGTAATGATGCTCATTTTATGTAATTTAGGCAAAGGAACCAAATCTAAATGATATAAGAGATGTCTAATGTAGACAATCTTAAAAGATAGCTTATCACTTGATTGGTTAGGCACATTATTATAAGTGAACTCTACTTAAGGTAAAACATAATCTCATTGGCAGGGATTTTCTTGAATCAAGCTTCTTAGAATATTGCTTAATGTACGATTAACAACTTCAGTTCGCCCATCTGTCTGTAGATGACAAGTACTACTATACTACAAGGATGTATCTAGTATTCTCCATAAGGTTTTCCAAAAGTAGCCTAGGAATTTACTAGCTCGATTAGAGACAATAGTCATAGGTAATCCATGCAAGCAAACAATCTCCCGAAAGAACAATTGGGCAATAATTCTTGCGACATAAGTCTTTTTACATGGAATGAAATGTGTCATTTAAGAAAATCAATCAACAACCACGAAGATAGAATCTATTCCTCATTGGGTTTGTAGAAGTCCCAAGATGAAATCCATAGACAAATCTTCCCAATGAACCTCAGGAATGGGGAGAAGAGTGCATAAACCCGTATTTTATGTATGGCCTTTAGTTGTCTTGCATGTGTAACAATGTTTAATGAACTTCTGAACATCTCTTTTAAGATACAACCAACTTTATCATCCTTCTACTAATACAATGCTTTTATCTCCACCCATTTGTCAGAGACTATTTTATTCTCGTATCTATTGTTGTATACTTTAATTCGAAAACTAAAATCATCCTCTCATATAAGTAAATTCATTATTTTGTACGTTTAATTTTAAAAGTAAATTGATTTTAATTTCTCTCTATTTTTAAGTAAACATGTAACAATTGATGATTATATATCACTTTTATTTTGTTCCTGGATTTGATGCTACCAAATTATTTAAAAGGTCTTAATTTGGAATTTAAAATTTTCATGTTATAATAAATTTATATTTTATTTTGATAAGTTTAATTTCAAACTTTATATATTTTTATTTAGTTTTTAATTTTCAATTTACTTTCAACCCGATCATTGTAATCCAGTTCAATGATTGGGTTGGATTGGATTGGGTTAAATATATTTATTTGGTTGGGTTGGATTAATTTTATCTCAATCCATTTAACAATGGGTTGGGTTGAATTTTCACAAATCCTATTCAACCCAACCCATGCACAACCCTACTAGTTATCTAAGACTAATCCTTTTTTCATGATGTAGGAAACTTAAGGGAGTGTGTGTTGCTGCTTATATGGCATTTTTTTTTTCACTGAAACCAGTGTATCCAACGTATAAAGGCTCAATTTTTGTTAACATCACCCATAGCTACCCTATAAGTTTTCATTGAGTGGTGATTGACAAAAATGAGAAATAATAAGCACTCATTTAATGATGGTTAAGAATAACAACCATCATAAAAATTTAATGAAAAATTGTAATAAATTATCGTTGTTTAAATAACTATCATTAAAGGTATTTTTTTTAATAACGGTTTTATTGAATTTTTTTAAAACTTATGTAGATATTATAAATAATGGTTGTTTAGTAAAATAACCGTTATCATAAATACACGTTTAATGATAGTTAATGAACCATCATAAAAAGAATAGCATTTTTAATGTTGCTGCCTAAGATGATGATTTTTATATAATTTAAACCATTATTGTTGATCAATTTTGTCGTAGTTTAGAGGAATTGCTAGAATTTATCATATCATATTAACCTTTTAATTTTACATTAATGATTATAAAAGACTAAGATCATTTGTGCTATGTGTCTGAGCTCACATGTACCCTATTGCACTAACTTCAAGACAAACTTACTTTATTAGTTTAAACAACTTGACAAAAATGTCCAATGGAGGTCCCTATTTGACTTTATTCGTAACCACTGCTCCATATTGCATCACATTGGCTATAAATCTAGACCATTGGATTATATCATTAAAACTCATATAAAGGTTCTAGTTGCAAGCTCAAGAGAATTACCATGCAAATGTTCTCACTTAATAAAAAATCAGAATTTGCTTATATAAAAGGTAGGGTAGTTCAACCTTTGAGTATGGAGTTGAGGTACATTAAAAAGTTTTTGTGTGAATTTTAGAGAAAACGTGTAGTTAGTAAAAAGAGATTTTTCTTTTCTATCTTTGCTGTCGGTTTCTTTGTGTCGCATTTTTACAATTTAACTTATCAAATAAACTCAGTGTTTGGCTTATAAACAGGAGTGACTAATTTTCTAAGTTAAAGGAAAAGGTAAAACTTAAGGTTTTGAATTGTACATTTAATTACTCTCTCAAGTAAGTTCAAAGTTTATTGGTTTTTCATTACATATTTATAAGTTGTATTTTCTACCGTATTATTTTGACGACACATTTATTGTAGTTTTAGGCACCCTTAGATCTATGTGGGAGTTTATACCTTATGTCAACACTCTAATATGTTAGTGAGAACATTCCATATAACTGTGGTGCATTATGTACTTAACCTTTCATATTTCTTCATAGAGTGATTAATTAAGAACCAAGTCATATCACATCCAAACTAGTAAAAACTGAAAATTATAAATGTAAGAGAGTAGTATGTCCATGATTTGAATATCAAAAGTTGATACCATAACCTTAACACTTCTTTTATTTAGATTTTTTTCTTAACTTATTTTTGTTTAATTATTTTTATTTAGTCATTGACTACTGAATTTTTAAATTATCAGTGGTTTAATCCTAAACTTATCTGGTTATATTATAATTAGACACTTTTATACTCAGGAGTAATCAATCACTTTTTAAGTCATGTCAATATTATTCCTTAGAACTATAAGAAGCTGAAACATGACTTTTTTTTAGCTTGTTATAACTTCAAGAAGGATGTGGGCTCAATTTCCTGAATCCATTCAAGGGGACATATCAGTAATCACAAAAAAGCTCCTACAACTATTATGTTTTACTTGTAGTATTATTCACAATTAAATGTGGAATAGTCACATTGCAAGGGTGATTTTAATTTGTAAAACAACACCACAATTTATGTATATATCTTATAATAACACCAAAATTATATTTGATTAATAAGTAATATAAGGAGGGGTGTATTTAAAAATAATAATAATAAAGAAAATCATGTAGTGTTTTTAAATGTGAAAACTATATAAAAATAGACATAAGAAAAAAATATTCTAGTTCCACCATTGCTAGTTATATTAATGAATACAGTTCAAATAAATTGATAAAGTTTATAGAATTGATAGACTAATATAAGAAAGGTAATCATTATTTTAATTTATTACTGATAAAAAATGCCCTCAAGGGCTTAGTCTAGTGTTTTTTAACCAGCTTTATTTTATCAGTTAGTAGAGTGTCTCACTGAAGGTAGAGAGTTATAAAAATAACTTTACTTACCTTTCTACCATTTTTAAAAAGAAATGAATAAAAATATAATTATAGTAAAACCACGATTAATTGATACTTGATAAAATGATAACCTTGATTAGATAATAGTTTTTGCTGGTCTTAACAACCTGTTAAATTAAAAATTTGATAAATTTTTTAAAAATTCATATTTACTATAAAAGCCATATCTATATTATAATAATAATAATAATAATAATAATAATAATAATAATAATAATAATAATAATTTCCTAATTTGAAACTAAATCTATATGACATATCTATATGGCTTTTGCAAAATATGTATATACATATTGGTCGTTAGCGACAATTTTTTTTAAAAAGTGCCTTTTAGCCAGCAAACAAAAATTTTTGTTGCCAAACTCTTAGTAAAAAAAAAAATATTTAATTGTCATTTTTAGAAACAAAGTATTCATCAGTCAAGAGGACATACTGCCACGAAAAAAATTTTCATCATGAAAACATTTAAGTGGCAAAGACAATTTGGCCTCCAAAACTTTATTGACAAAATTTGATATATTATGACAAATATTTTTGTTGCAAAAAGTACCTATTCAACGACAAAAATTCACTAAATAGCAATGATTTATTTCATCACTAAAGATAACTATAGTGACAAAAAAAAAATTGTCGCAAAAGATGGTTTTAGTGACCAACCTCTTTGTCACTGATTATGTATTTGAATTAAATTTTATAGCGACGAAAGAAGAGTCATTGTAGAAGCACTGAAGCACACTAGTAAAACAACTTTTTGTGGCAAAAATTTTTCATTGCAAAAAGAGTTTTGAAATAGACTCTTTTAGCGACGAAAATTAATTCATCGTAAAAAAGTTGTTTTAGTGATAAATTATAGGTAATTTTACAACGAATATGTTTTCATCGTAAAAAATCTTTTTATCAACGAAAAGGATTTCGTCGCAAAAAGGAAGTTTTAGTGACGAATATGTTTTTGTCTCAAAAAATGGCATATAGCAACAAAAATATATCATTGCGAAAAGGCAGTTTTAGCGACAAATATGTTTTCCTCACAAAAAAATCTTTTTGTGACAAAATGGATTTTGTTGCAAACAGTAAGTTCTAGTGACGAATAATGAAAATTTTCTTTTAGCAGCGGAATAAATATGCTTCACATGCTAATTATCAATGGCAGTGAACTAATTTTCGTTGCTAATTGCTTTAGGAGGAACTGATATAATGGCGTCTTATTTTTAAATATTAGAAAAAAAAATTTAGCGCCAATAATTTCATCGCTCATGCTCATTTTTTGGCACAAAATTATTATTTCATCGCTAAAAATCTAGTAAATCAATACAATTTTACAAATTTCGAGTGTGTTTTCAATTAATTTAATAAGTGTTCGTGATTAGTCTTTTTATAATTAACAAGTAATATAATTTTCATTGTAATAACAAAAAAAAAATTATCAATGTTATGAAAAATTGAGAAAAATAAAATGTGTTAGTTGTTAATTATTTGTTTTAATTGTTATTGATTTGATTAATTTTTGTAAAATTAAGTAAATTGACTTATTATTACTCTCATTTTTTTTATTAAAACTTACAAATATACTTTGATGAGAGGCTTGCGATTACTCATGTTATTGTACTTTTAGCTATAAGTGATGAATATCTAATTTGACCGCACGCTTCTTAATTTTAATAAAATAATTGAATGATAGGTAGTTCAATTTAACTGAAAGTTGAAATACTTGCATATGTTATGATTAAAATTATGAGCTTGTATATAGCATTGTATATCTTTTAAAGGTTAAAATTAAAATTGACATGTAAGGTCGATGCAATATATAGTTAAAAACATGAGCCATTATAATGTCACTAATTTTGTTTTGAAAACAAAATATAATTTAAAACTTGAAATAAAAATATATTTTCACATAAGATCCATATAAAATATAATTTATTATGTAATTGTACTTCATCTATTCAATTTAATTAGATTAATATAAAAAATGCAATTTAATTTTAAGAACCCATAAAAACGAAACAGAATTAACAAAACTAGGTTTTACATAAAAAAATAAAAAACTAAAAATCTAAAATGCCCTTCCAATCACTATAAGAAAAATGATATTTTATTACAAAAAATTTAGTCACTAAAGATAACAAATTAGTCACTTTATATTTTTTATGACAAAAAATAAATCGTCACTTGTTAGTCGTAGAAAGACCGTCTTAAAAGGTTTTAGTGATCAAATTTTTTTTTTGTCACTAAAAAATGAACTTTTTATGACTAAACATTTTGTATCAAATTAAAGTTTTAAGAGTCATAAATAATATTAAAAAATGACAAAATAGTGCTTTGAAATCATATTCATAACAATATTTCTTAGTCACTGAATGTTACTTTTGGTGATGAAAACTAATTGTCTCCAATTGTTAGAGTTGGTGACTTTTTTCTTTGTCGTAGATTATAATCACTATGGTCTTGTATGCTTTACTAAAATTGTAGGTGACTAATCTTTTTTGTCATTAAAAAAAATCACTTGTGACTAAATTTGATAGTCACAAAAAGTTACATCAAATTAAATTTAATGACCAAAATTTTTATTTTGGTTATTATTTTGTCAATATTAATAATAACAATAAAAAAACTACAAACTTTGACAAGTAAGAATGTACGAATGAACATATAATTATAAAATTAAATAAACAAAAGTTGATAAAAAATTATAATATAATCAAATAAATTCAACTACAAAAATTAAAAATATCAATTATCTAAAATAAAATAATGAGAAAATTAAAAAGGATTACTAATTATCTTGGTCCTTGGTAATTATTGATGAATTTAAATACCGTTTCTAGTTGTCATGAAAATTGATTTGAAATTGTCTTCCATTGTCTTCTTCAAATGCTTCCAGACTTGTAGATTATAGACGTTGGCCTCAAAGTTATCCTACAATACATATTTTGACATGAACAACATTATATACAAAGAAATTTTTTCAAGTGAAAATTAAAATAACAAATAATTAATTTGTAACCAAAAAGTACAACTTTACAAATACTATAATAGCAAATTATATGTTATTCTTTAAGTCAATATATTTCTCTGTTACTTATCTGTACTTGAAATTTCACAAGTATCCGTTGGCCATAATAATTGAAATCAGGTGCATGCAAGAAACTAGATAATAATAAAATTAAATAGAAAAAGAGAAAGTTTAAATAAAACTTTTGTCTTCTCTAACTTCTCAGCTATTACTTTCTTTTCAGCTTATATTTTCTTTTACCTCCTTTCTCTTCTCTCTTGTTCATGCTTGAAAGAAATCACATGAAATTTATGCACCTAAGAAACTTGACAAGCTGACAATCTTAACAAGACACTAGAAGGTAGTCCGCATAAATAAATATTCTTGCAATATTATTAAGGCTATATGGCTCACCAAATACAAGAGATGTTTGATCTCACAATTCAATTGAAGATTCAAATACTTCAACTACAGTCTCTCGAACAAAAATCCACTCTCAATTTTCTATCCAATTAAAGCTCCAGTCATGGCTCCTATGAAGGTGCCCACTACATGCAATATACAAACGCCAAATAAAAACCTTACTTTTGGACAGAATTAAAGTAAAAAATAGAATGTCCAAAACCTTTTTTCTATATGCTCAATTGATTCCACAAAAATTAAAATTCTACAACAATGGCATTCATGATGCATAAATAAAATTTAAATTTCATTTACATACGATCAAACTAGCCATATTTATGAAATCCCAAATTAAGCAAAAACCCACATCAAAGAACATAATCAAATATAAGAAAACATATACCAGTCAATAAGGAAAATTAACAACCATTAATGAGAATTCACAAAGCAATTACATAAATGAGAATTTTTTTCATAAAAAAATATATATTGCGAAATTGCGAAATTCTTTAAGCCTTTCAAAGAAATTGTCACGCAAATACAAAGATGACATAAAAAATGAGATGGTCAAGCGTCATATTCCATTATTAATTTCTCCCAAAGCAAATAGTTGTAACAATTCAATTCTTTGTGCAAAAATAAAAGGCTCAAATGAGGCACTTTATTTATAAAGAAAAGAGATGAATTTTCATAAGGATACAAGTACTTACAGTAAACCATATCTACAAACTCCCCTGTCCTGTACGGTGGCTTCAAGCCGTTTCTTGGCTATGGTGTAAATAACAGAATCAAAAACACATGTCGTTATGCGAAGCTTCCTTAATCCTTAGTCAATAATCACCAACTAACCACTGTTTGAATTTGGATCCAATGGTGCTGACTTTATTATTAAAAAAGCCGTTGTCCCCTTTAAACTCAATCACTCCCAAAAACTATCACTTTAATCAAACACTAGATTTTCAACAACCATGTCCATAAATTTGCAAACCCTAACCTTTGTAGGCAATCCTATACGATCCAAGACCCCTAAATCAATTGACCCATTTTCTCCAACCTCGGCTCTTAGATATAGTGAGCGCGAGTTTTGCTTACCAAATACTACAACTCCTGATTGTGGCCACTGGAAATCAAATCAGTGTTGAGGTTGTTGGTTGGCTACAACAATTGGCTATTAAGCATTCAGGGTTTTTTATTTTTAAGCTATCCATCTCCTTTCTTTGTTTTTTTTTTTTTTGGTTCTATTCTCCCTTTTTCTTTTTATTGTTTCTCACGATTCTTTTTTTTTTTTTGGCTTTTTGGTTTTCTCTTTTTACTTTTTTTTGTATTTTAATTACTGATGTTATAAAAAAAAATTTAAATGACTGATGTTATAACAAAAAATTAGTTACTTGTTTCCAAATTTATTTTTCTTGTTTAGTCACTACAAGTAAGTATTTATGACAGCAAAAATGGTCTTTAAATTAGTGGAAATCAAAACTACTAGAGTGACTAATATGTTGTGTCCCAATAAACATTATTTAGTTACAAAATATAGTTGTTGCTTATAATTATATTTTGCAACCACATATTTTGTCACAAAAGGTTATGTAATGTCTCAAATTACTGAATTTTGAAAGCAATTATTTAGCGCTTAAAAAATTGCATCATTTTGTGACTAATCTATCGTTTGTCATAAAAATATTAATTCAAAGACCAATTAATGCGTCTAAAAAAGAGAATTACTGTTTGTAAAATACAACTTTAGTCAAGACGAGACTATTAGTGACGATTTCAAAAGTTTGTCACTATAATTACTATTCCATGACCAAATTTTCGAATGTCAAACAAAAATTGTCTTAATCATGATCCGTCTAAATTAAACCCTAACACCTAACCTCTCTCGTACAACTCATCTCTCTAATAACTTTCCCAACTGCTGTCATCCCTACGCAACCCCACTAGCCTCTATTTGTGTTGTTAAGGTCATTATTTATAGAGTTGGCATTTTATGGCAAGTCTAATTAAATTGGAAGTTTATTTATTGCATATCTTGTAATAGGGATTAATTTATTAATTCCTTAATTTAGTATATTCCAATTTATTAGGAATATTTGTTTCTTAATTTAATTAGATGTCTAATTTAACAAGTCAATTGATGGTGGGATTCTATAATTGGCACATGAGATCTATTTAGAGCAAGAAGTTGGTTCAAACAGAAACTTCATTAAATGCTCTAGATATTTCTTGGGAGACAAGCAAGGCAAGAAGATAAGATTTATTCATATTCAGATTCATGGGAATTATAAGAGGAAAGAAACTCTTATTTGGAAAGAATCCAAGTCTTTTAAGACTTGCTATTTTGGTGAAACCCTAGCACCTATATAAAGAGAGGTATTTCACAATTGAAGTCGGATCACACAACACAGAGTATAAAGCAGAGAAGCAAAATTCGGCCTCCTCCCTAGGGAATTCGGATTTGGCGTATCATGTTGTGTTGATTTATTTTCTTATCTTCTTTTCATCTCTGTGGAGAGTTTATGTGGATCTTGGATCACTAGACATTCAAGAATTGAAGAATTGCTATTGATAACTTTGCGAAGTGCCTTGAGGATCGTGGATCAAGAGGGGTAGCAATTATTCAAGAGAAGCAGATTCATTCTAAGGTTGAGTAAACTATTTGTTGATAAACTGTAAGTAAGAGTCTTAAGTTTGGTAAATCCATAGGTTGTAACATCTGAACTTAGTGAATTGTTTTTCATATGGGTGTGGCCTCGTGAATGTAGGATTGATTAATCCGAATCACGTAAAAATTTCTGTGTCATTTATTTTCTGTATTTTATTGTGTTTTTGGAAAATTAATATTTTTTATGCGGATGAACAGTAAACGTGAACAATAACTGTGAACAGTTGCGGTGAACAGTACTTCCGAAAAAAATTAATTAAGTAATTAATTTTTAGTTTTTAATTGCCTACATCTATTTTCGATAGATCTAAATTCCTTTCATGTTCCATGCGATGCCATGTCACCAGTCCACCTCTGGCTGTCTCCCTCAGGGATCGAGTTAAACCGAATCGAACAAAACTTGAAATTTATTTTGGGTTCGATTCAGTTTGGTTTAACTTTAAAAACCCCAACCGAATTTAAATTTAAGAACTGATTTGTTTTTATTAATTTGAAGAGGACAAAGACCAATGTACTAACTCAGATGGTTATGTTGTTTTTATGTCGCAAAAGGATAATTTTGATGAACAATCGTTTGGTGGGGATGATGTTGCTGCAGATTTAATTGATGCCCAACTTGTGCAAAAATCTCTATGTGATGATGAATTTGTTGAAGTCACATCGGATGATGATGATGAAATTATTGCAAATTGTGAACTTGTACACTACAAGAAAAGAAAGATACGACAATGATTTAAATACGTTGTTAATTACATACAACGACGAGGACCTGCACATTGTTGATGTTGATGTTGTTGAATTTCCATGACCTTTGACAACGGACAATTCACGTAGCAAAATGCAACCTTGCCTGTGGTCATTTGTCATGTAACCACGCTCTATTTTCGTAGCTGATGTCTCACGTTTCAACACTTTTCACCACAGACTTTTTGATGTTGTCATTTTCTATTCAACAACAATACATGCTCGTTGTTATTTGTAACATTTAACAACAATAGCGTACTCGTTGCTGTTTTTAACATTCAACAACAATACATGCTCCTTGTTGTTTCTAACATTCGACAACAGTGAATGCTTGTTGCTAGTTGTAATATTTTAGACAATTAAACATTGCCTATTGTTAATTTGCAAGTTGTTAAATGCACATTTTTTTCTTATTTCATACATTAGTTTTATCACTGTATACTTTTGTCCTACACAAACATATGCACAGTAATAACACATTTCCAAAATATAATTTCATTAAAAATGTATTCAAGCATAAAGTTAATACATTTGAAGTATCATTATCACAATAGTTTCTAAAATCTCAAATACATATAAAACAACAAAATGAGATATGAACAACCAAAACATAAGTTAAAACATCTTTGAGTGATCTTTAAAAAAAAAGTTTCTTTAAAGCTCAATACCACCAAGGAAACCTCCAGCAAAACAAAATTAATTCCTGCACAACAAAGTTCAAGGAAAAGAAAATAAGTAGCATTTTATAAAAACATAAATTAACTCTATATGTGTGTGTATGTGTGTGCATGTGTACATATATATTTGTTGATCAATAAAATATCATAGCAAGATGAATCACAACTATTACTTTGTCTAAATTAATTTGATGCAACTCCTAGGCCAAGCAACAGTACTCCCCAAAGCTTCATTGATTATTCGAGCTTCATCTGTCATCTTGTACAATTCAACATCTTCCTTACCAAGAGTAATTGACTCCACCCAAACTTTCCAACAATCCCTACCAAGAGGCACGTGATGGACTCTTGCCTTAGGATCAGTTGATGCAACCTTCCCCTCAGCCACAACCTCAACTGGATCATTTGAGTACCAATGCAATAGTTGACAACTTGCATTTTCTAGCTCAAGATTTTCATGCATTGTACCACTTCCTTGTTGTGACTACAAGTATCAAAAATAAAATAAAATAAAATAGCAAAACTTATCACAAACTACAGAAGTGGGATATGGTAGGAACAAAAGAAACTTACTCGAGGAGTGCATTCATGAGCGCTCATCACATCATCAGGTCTACCAAGATTCTGTAAAATTAAAAGTAACTATATTGAAGTGAAAGTAAAATAAAAATGATTTTATATTACCTAATATTGTTGATGCATATATACTTTATCTTATTTTTTTTAGTTTTTTAAAAAATAAAAATAGTAAATGATTTACCTGTTTTAACATAAAAGCAGTCATTTGTTCAAACTTTTGTTCAAGTATCTCCACTCTTTGAGATTGAGTATGCAATTGGCTTTCAAGTTCTCTCACTTTTTGAGTAGATCGATTATGCAAATTCTCCGCAGTAGGAGTAACCCCAAATCCACGTGCCGGAACTCGTCCACGTTTTTTAGAACCATAAGCTTTTGCAACAGTATCATTTCTTATGTCTATGTTCTCATTCGGATTATTATCTATTTCTTGATACTCTACAACCTTTTCCTAAAGCATAAATTATTTATATATTAGTTACGTGGAAAAATAAAAATCACAGAAGTAATAAATATATGATTTGGTTTCAAGAGTTGCGAACTATTCTTCTTCCAACTGCTTCATTAGCAGGCTCACCATTCTTTTTACGATGTCCCTCAAGCCAAACATCTACCCTTGTTATTTTTGTTGGATCTGAACATTTCTTTTTCTATAATAAAAAGAATAGAAATTGTAAATTATAGCAAAATCAATAAAAATACAGCAAAATTATTTTTTGTATCTTACCATATTATGCTTTGTACGAGCATAGCCTCTTCGATCCATTGTATGTACCTCTTCTTGTTCATTTCGCATATTTCGAAACTTCTTGTTTATTTCCTATCACGTAAAAATAAAGTCTTGTATTGATATGAATTTATCTTAACATAAATAATAGATATAATTACTTACTTCAAACTCTGGAGACAATCTATGTTTCACAAAAGCTTCCCAATCTTCATCAAATATAACATTTTTTGGCTGAATAAGAGCAAGGGCACGTGACCTATTCGTTTTCTTATTCGCTTCCTTAATCTTTGTTGTTATCTTTGATTTGTATTGTCTCCATCGATCTCCTAGATTTCGAAGTGCTAAGTGCTTTTGGGATTCATTTACAATAAATCTTTGCTATAAAATAAAGAAGCATCTTAGTAGTTAAAACAATAAATTATTATTAATATGAATACAAAATATACCTTAATTAATGACCAAAGATCTTCTTTAGTTTTTGAAGGAACTAGACGCCAATCTTTGATCACAATAGGCACATGCTCTCTTGTTGCAACTCCAGCAAAAGTGGCGTACTTCTCTGAATTAACTCCCACTGGTTGATCTCTTTCATTGAATTCAACAAGTAAGGGAGTATGATCTCGAATCACTGCCAGTGTAGTAGGGCCTCTTTTTCGTTTTCCATTGTTAGTGCTGGGTGTAGATGTTTCGACGTTCTCATGACTGTTAATTGTTAGCCTTACATTTTCTTCTCGAGTGGCAGCAACAAAGAGCGCTTGCTGTTGTTTTTTGGCTCTTTTTTCAGCTTTTTTAGATGACTGTATAAAAAAAACTTTATATTTAGGTAATATTGTGAAATACAGTATGAATAAAATAATTAATGTATTAAAAAAAGTAATGAATTCACTTACCTCTGCACCTGTCATCTTCTCCCACTGTTAATGCTTGCGACAAAATACAAGAAAACAATTATATATCTTATGATAATAGTAAGCATAGATTAAACAAAAAAAAAAAAACTGCAGTACACATATTATATGAACAATACTTTAAGTAAAACCAAAATATTACAGTTGTACGAGTTGACAAATCAATATCACATAAAATCATTATAAGAAAGAAATAGAATAACATAGCACTTAAAACAAAAAGTTACACATCACAAATTATATCATCACCATCAGTTCTTTTATTTGGTGCATCCTCATTGTCATCTTGTATTTCAAGTTCTCCCACTTCAATTGACATAAGTGGCTCATTATCACTTTCATCATATAATTGTAAATCTTGAAATCCTCGTGATGGTGCTTTCAAAACAACATACCAATTTGAAGAATTTGTTTCCCTAGAATAAAATACTTGATTAGCTTGCGATGCTAAAATAAATGGGTCTTTTTCAAATTGGCTTTGCCCCTCATGAAGGTTAACCAAGGTGAAACCATCATCATCTCTGACACCATTTACAATATTTGCCCAATCACATCTAAAAATGGGGAGTTGAAAAGTATGGTAATCAAGAACTGTAATCTTTGGAGAGTATGGTAATCAAGAACTATAATCTCTCTCAAAACCCCATAGTAAGTGACTTTTCCAATCACTTGTGTATTGTCTTTTGCACTAGCTCTACAAATTATAGTTGCTTCGAGTGAAACACCACTATTTTGTGTTGACTTCTCTGCATCCTTCGTGTGAAATCGAAGGCCGTTTATTACAAATCCAGAATATGACATTGATTGTACTCTTGGTCCACGTTAAAGCCATTTCAAAATATTTGACACATTAATGTGATTCTCCATAACCTTAATATGTTAAAACAATAAGAATTGATAGAATAAGTTAAATAATTATATAAAATATTATGTTCCAAAATAATTTAAAATAAATATTTGATAACCTTTTCATGCAACCAGCATTAAATGTTTCCACATGTTTCTTTTGTAGCAATTTTTCATTCTTTTCAAATCGTCTATCTGAACCTTTTAATTCTTCCAAAGTGCTCTATGAAAATAAAGATAAAAATATTAAACTTAACTATTAAATATTAATTCAAAATGTTAGTAATAGTTATGACTAAAAACCTTACTCTATATAAGGCTGGACTTCCGAACTGTTGAATAGGATACAACGATGGGCAATCTTTAACATTTCATCCGAAAGAGTTATTAATTTACCTCCTGATATTGGACGCCCTTCTAATAAAAATTTGTTCTCAAATTCCTCATTGCGTCCATGTTTGGATCCTATTTGAGCAGCCTTTTTTACATACTTGCCACAAAACATTGCATACTCTTCAGCAAGGTACCGCTCAGCTATGCACCCTTCAGCCCGTGCACGATTTCTAACATATCCTTTTAGAATCTTCATATGCCTAGGACAAAAAGTAGCTAGATTAATGATTTATAATTAATTCTATTTTAATGATATTAAACTGTAAAGTTAAATAGTTACCTTTCAATAGGATACATCCAATGATATTGTACAGGTCCACATAGACGAGCTTCGCGTCCAAGATGAATTGTTAAATGAATCATAATATCAAAGAATGACGGTGGAAAGAATCTCTCCAACATACATAGGGTCTCAACCACTTCTTCCTCTAGCTTTTCTAATCTATTTCTATCCAAAACTCTACTACATAATTCTTTGAAAAAGGCACACAAATGAAGAATTGCTTTTCTTGGACCTTTTGGTAAAATTCTTCTCAAAGCTACAGGTAAAAGTTGTTGTATTAAAATATGGCAATCATTAGACTTTAGGCCAGTTATCTTGTGCTCTTTCACTGAAATACAGTTGGTAATGTTTGAACCATAACCATCAGGTAACTTTATATCAGCAAGCCGCTTGGAAAAAAGTTCTTTTTTTTCCTTAGAAAGTGTATGTGAAGCAGCTGGTAAGCAATAAAAATTCTCCTCTTTTTTAGGATGTATATCCTTCCTAATGTCCAAGTGTATAAGGTCTAGGCGAGAATTAAGGCCATCTTTAAACTTACCTTTCATGTTCAAAAGCATACCAATTATGCTATCACAAATGTTCTTTTCAATATGCATTACATCCAAGTTGTGACGCAAAACAAGTCCTGCAAAAATTAAAAAGTAAAGTTTGTTAAGATTTTAAATTTTAATCAAGAAAGTAAAGCACCAAAAATTTATCACAGAACATATTTAATGACAGCTCACCTTCCAGTATGGCAATTCAAAAAATATAGATTTCTTTTTCCATAATTGAGATTCATTTGTGCTCCTTTTTCTTTTTTTGCTCCTCTTTCCCCAATCATTTACAATATCTTTAACTTCTTTATATATATCTTCACTAGTGAACAATTTAGGTTTACCTTTTTCTTTAACATGCCCATTGAACCATTTTCACTTGTTTCGAAAACTATGTTTACGAGGAAGAAACCGTCTATGACCCATGTACACATGTTTCCTACTATGCGGTAACCACTCTGAATATGTGTTTGTACGACATACAGGACATGCCAACTTTCCTTTTGTAGACCATCCTGATGTGTTTACATAAGTTGGAAAATCATTGATCGTCCACATCAAGATTGCTTTCAAATTAAATGTTGATTTCTCCACAGCATCATACATCATAACTCCATTTACCCACAACTTATTTAAATCTTCTACAAATGGTGCCAAGTAAATATCTATGTCATTACAGGGCTGTTTTGGCCCAGGGATTAGTAAAGTCAACATTAAGTTTTCCTTGGACATGCACAACCATGGAGGCAAGTTGTACATAGATAAAATGACAGGCCAACAACTATAACTCGTGCTAAGATCTTAAAAAGGATTGAAACCATTAGTAGCAAGACCAAATCTGATATTTCGAGGATCTAATGCAAACGATGGCCAGTACTAATCCCCGGGCTGTTTTGGCCCAGGGATTAGTAAAGTCAACATTAAGTTTTCCTTGGACATGCACAACCATGGAGGCAAGTTGTACATAGATAAAATGACAGGCCAACAACTATAACTCATGCTAAGATCTTGCAAAAGATTGAAACCATCAGTAGTAAGACCAAATCTGATATTTCGAGGATCTAATGCAAACGATGGCCATTTTCTATTTATGGTCTCCCATGCAAGAGAATCAATTGGATGTCTCATCTTACCGTCTTGGCTTTTATGACTTTGGTGCCATCTAAGTTGTTTTGCCAATTCTGTGATCCCAAACATCCTCTTAAGTCTTGGTATTATTGGAAAATAGCGCAAGACTTTTGCAGGTATGCCTTGATGAATCTTATTAGTTCGTTCATCAACTTTCCAGCGAGAAGAACCACATTTAAGACATGTATTTGCATGTTCCAAGTCTTTTCTAAATAGACAGCAATCATTTATACAAACATGTATCTTCTCGTACCCAAGTTCAAATGCCTTCAACAATTTTTTTGTTGAATAAAAAGAATCTGGAAGTGTATTTTCTGGTGGTAACATATCACAAAAAATTTGAAGCATCTCATTAAAACTACTGTCAGATAACCCGTGGGTAACTTTATGCTTGAATAACACTACAGTTGCTGACATTTTAGAGTAGTTTGTACAGCCTGGGTACAATGGAGTCTCAGCATCTCTAACTAAATTTTGAAGTTCCTCTCTTTCTACATATGTATTCTCTGTAGCATTTGCTTCTTGAAAACATGCTTGATCTTTATACATCCCATAAGTTTCTATCATTTCAAAATCTATGTATTGATTTGATGTGTATGTATTCCCCTCACCCCTGTATTGCATTGTTGCAGTAGAACTCTCCCCATGAAGGACCCAATTTGTATAAGTCGGATCCATGCCCTTAATAACCAAGTGCTCGTAGACTATATCAAAATGATGGCGTTGTAAATTCTTACAATATCTACAGGGACATACTATAACATCTAAGTTTCCCAAACAAGCACGTGCATTATTGACAAAGTTACGCACTCCCAACCTATAATCCTCTGTGTGTCTATAATAAAGATTTTACCGAACTGGAAAGTTAATTGAATTTCACTAATTTCGTACAAACAAACTATTTTTTTTTAAAAGGAAAAATGAAAAATAATATTTAGAAATAAGGCAAAATAATACCTTGATAGGTGAACCCACCCTTTATCCATTTTCGAGCAACTATTAAAACCTGTTTACATGAGCAAATAGTAAGTTGAAAATATAAAAAGTTACATAACAATATATTCAAGACAAGAACAAAGTTACACATGACTCTTTCTATTTTATTTTCATAAGACTTTGTATAATTGTTATTTTTTAAATTCAATATCTTCTATATTATTTACTAGTTTAAATGTCAACACAAAAGTAAATAAGAAAAAAATTATTTATTTTGTAATAAGAAAACAGATGAATAGTGCATTATTACTATTATTATTTTTTATAAACAAACAATTATCTAAGAGTAAAAGAGACATCTTTGACTAAGAGTAAAACTAACGATACCCATTATTGACAAAGAGTAAAAGAGACACCTTTTCATGTTATTTTACTTGCAAAAAAACAATAAAGAATGAAAAATGTATACACCTTTTCAATTTCAAGGATGTTGTCTTCTTTGTTCTGGACCACAATCAAAAGCTTCTTCTTCTTGGGACCACAACGTATACACCTGGAATTTTAGATAAAAAATCAAAGAGTAACTCAATTTAAGTTCCAATAGAGAGAATGTGTGTTGAACAAAAGAAGACCCAAACCTTATTTCTTCTTGACAGTCACGAAGGGGAAGGAATAGTTGAGGGATTTTCACCAAGAGGAAGAAGACAAAAGAGATTTTCATTAGTTGAAAATAATAAATAGATTTGAATGTATTTATGTCATTTTTTATTTAAAAAAATTATTTACATTTTATGCAAAAATAAATTAATGATTTAATAGGATAGATTCAATAATTATATGAATAACCACCTATTATTTAAAATTGGTTGGTTACTTTTTTATTACTAGCTTTTTAATTTGAAAAGGCTTTATTATTACTATAGAGAAATTATAAATATAAACATTTTTCACCTATGGCAAATTATTTCATGGTTGAAAACAATTGACAACAAACTAAAAAATGTTGTGCTACATTCTCGATAGCAACGTGCCTTTTAGAACGTTGTCGAAAATGAATTTTTTAACAACATGCTTATATTGTACGTTGTTATTTGTCTTACCAAAACCACCACAATCAGAAAACTGTTGTAATAATGTTTTTCACAACGCGCCTTAAAGCATGTTGTTGAAAGTAAACTTTAAGCAATTTTTAACAACGCATGATCTTAAAATGTTGTTAAACATCATATTTTACAACACGCGTAGCATGCATGTTGCTGAATTCCTGTTGCTATATCTCTTTTTTCTTGTAGTGGTACAAGATTTAGATGACTCTAATTTAGACCAAAACAAACCTGAAGTATATACGGTATATAATCTCATACTTATTTTCATTGTTGAATTAATCTAATATGGCTAATTAATTTTTTTCTTATAGCATTTTTTTTTAATTTTACTCTTATCTTCTGATTTACTATAATCTAATTTATTTTTAAAAGACATATGCTATCTTTCAAATGGCTTCGGGTTTGCATAAATATTCCTTGCATCTACTTCTTTTGCATATAGTACTCTAACTTTGCTTGATGACGCAATTCCTCTCACAATGGAGGATTCGCAAGATGTGCGGAGTAGTATAGATAATAAATTATAAACGTGAACTATAGGCTGTCTAACTTATTCTATTGATTAATGTGAATTTTCTATCTTGCTTTGATAGAGAACTTTGAGATTATTGATGTTGAAATTTGTTTTAATTGATTAATTTTCTACTAGCCATTAAGTTTAACCCACATTCTTGTTAATATTTCTTAACTATTATGTTTGTGTGATTATAGTTTTGTTTTATTGTGTAATTTTTTTTCTTTTATATAGGTTCACCTCCAGAAGTGCGAAGTTCTTGAGGATGTACACAAGGTCTTAATACAATTGCTATGGTGAGGTTAAAGGGTCGAATAGTTATCATTATCTTGCCAATTATATGGAAAAAAGAAGGAACATATTGTAAAAAATTGATTAGCAGCTGTGATACAATTGTTCAAACGCACGCTCCACTTGGTGTAGCATCATGGTGGAAGGATCCTTGGGATGAGAGGGTGGATTTTTTCAAATGTTTACTTATGTTCAAAGTTTTTTAATAACAAGGTTATAGTTGACATATTTGTTACAACCACATCTTAATACAATGGCTATGGTGAGGTTAAAAGGTCGAATAGTTATACTATCTTGCCAATTATAGGGGAACATGAAGGAACATGTTGTAAAGAACTAATTAGCAACTGCGATTCAAACTCGCGCTCCATTTGGCATGGCCTCATGGTCAAAGATTCCTTAGAATGAGAGGGTGGATTTATTCAAATGTTTACTTATATGCAAACTTTCTTAACAACAATGTTATAGTTGACATATTTGTTACTATTACATCTTAATAATCTTATACAGGAGTGGTTTGATTTAGACCTAAATAAACTGCATGTTTTGTGCTATTTGAATAAAATAATGGGTGAACAATATTTGATTATCAATGCAAAACGTTAAGGAAGGTCTATAAAAAATTATTCACCAAGTGAGGCATGTAGACATCCACTAAAATATGTCAAACAAGAGGATTGAGACAAATTATGCGATCTTTTGAAGAATGAGACTCATGAGGTATGTACTCAAACCAAAGTTATTTATCATATATTTTTAGTTCTTTTAAGTTATTTTTTTTTTCAAAAGAAGAGAAAGAATATAATATTTGATGGCAGGAAACTTTTGGAAGTTTGTGTTGTGGAGAAAGTTAAAAAATATTATTTGTGTTGAAGAAAAAGTAGAATGAAAAATACTTTCATGTTGGTTTTATTACAGGAGAGAAAAATAATATAGGCCTGTTATTTCTTGTAACACCTTTAGTTTCTTAACTAGAAGTTGTGTTATTCTTTTTTTAATCAAATTTATTTCCCTTATTGCTTTAACAACAGCTACTACTAACCTTTATTGTTATGAACAAAGCTTGTGTTACAAGTTACTGGTAAACTAATTAAGTGACACTTTTTTTTTAGATAGTAATTAAGTAATACTTAATTGAGTAGTGAAAGGGTGAAAGGGTGCCTGAGGCCCTTAATATGATTTTGTCAAGTTGAGGTGAAGTAGTTCATTTTAAAACTTTTTATTTGAAGTGCAAAAATTGTATACTATATTTTGGTAGGTTTTGATAAATTGCACTTCTTATATTTAGGGGAAGTCATGCCAAAAGAAATTCATGATATCTTGCATATCAGTCTTATTAATTCATTCACTTGTTAATTTTGATCTAACATATTTTATGTGGTTCTATATGATGCATTTGTTGATATATTGAGGTTGAATTCTTATTTTACGCTATTCTTTTTAGAAAAAGTGCAAAATAAATGCAAAAAAATAAGAGTAAACCTCTTTTCAATCACACTACAAGAAAACAGACAATAGATGACAAACAGTTTATGACAGATTCAACTTATATCATAATAATATGACAGACGCGTGATAAAATTTACTTTGACTATGTTTGACCTAAAGTTTAATATATTATTTTATTTAAAAATAAATAAAAGGGTGCATTTTAATAATTCAAAAATAAAAAATAAAAAGAGAAAAGAAAAACACTACTTTCGTAACCCACCAAGCCCCAAAATCATTAACACTCACACCCAAACACTCATCACTCTCTCACGACCAAACCCTAGAAATCAAACTTGCACTCAATCGATCGAGCAAAACACCATCCTTTCACCGCCATTCAAGTATATTGTAACTATGCCGGCAATGTTGTTTAAAAATTGTAGCCCGTTGCTGTCGGCACCATTTTGCTAGTAGTATTAAAATGCTGGGTTTGTTGCTGCTGTGTCGTGTGGGGTTCAAGTGGCTGCTTCTACGTCGCGTGTGAGTGGTTGCTACTACGTCTCGCTGCTGATGTTGTTGGGTCGCTACTGCATCGCGTGCTGCTGCGTTGTTGATGGGTGATGGTTGTAATTGTTGTTTGGGTGTGTGAGGCAGTGAAGGTGTGGCTGTCGGCTATTGTTTGTTGTTGCTTCACGGATGGTAGGGTGAGTGATTTTGGGGATTTAGGTTTTTGGCTGTTGCTTCGCATGAGAGAGAGGGCGGCTGAGGGAGGCAATTTGGTTATTTGGGGATTTAGGTTTTTGGTTGTTTTATTTTGCTTTGTTTTTTATTTTCTAGTTTTTTTATATTTCAATTTTTTTATATATTATAAAGCCTCTTTGTAAAAAAAAACTTGTAATATATGTTAACATATAAAAAAACCAGTAATATATGTCATCAACTACAGTAGTATTCTTCTGCACCATTTTTTTGACAATCGAATTCCTCTTTTCATCTTGGCTTCCACTTATGAATTTCTATCTGGTTCATGCTTTTCCTGTTACCTATGCTAGGTGGTGAAATTTTTGGTAGAACAAATGTAAAAGAACGAGCTGATGCGGTTTCGTCTATAGTTGCTCTTATTGGGGTTAGTAAGAAACTTTGTTTAATAAGCATGTAGTTTTGTGTAAAGACTAGTAATATTTTAGTGTCTACTTTTGTAGCCAACTAGGATAATGCTTTTTCAAAATAAAAAATACTTCCAGCCGTACTATTGTAACCTTAAAATGATAAAAATTAGTTGAAAATGTTAAATTTGACTTTAACTCTTCTCACAATGGTCAAAAGTGTCCAAATGAATATCCTATAAGCGTGATTCTTCGAGATCATATGTGTGCTGTCTCCTGTCAACCTATTTGTCAACTTAGGATGGTGTTCTTAATTTTTGGTTATACAAGATTGAGCATGTTCCTAAAAACTTGGTTGTACAACATTGAACATATCCCTGAAAACTACCTCTCCCACGGTTTGTTTATTTATTCCTTGTTGGTTTTCCTTAAACTATTTAATGCTTTGCAATCCTGTTAATACAGATGAACTACATATTGTCAACATGTTTTAGGAGGTTCTATTCTTGGAGTTAAGTTTCTAGATCCCCTTGTCGGTCTAGTTGTCTCAGGCATAATCCTAAAAGCTGGACTTGAGACGGGTTATCAGAGGTACATTATCTGTTTTCCTTTATATATGTACCATCTAATTTGTTGCCCACTCTGTACCTTCTTTTTTTTCTGTTTATACTCGTGATAGTTTCTAAAAATTGTAGTTGTTTAGCCCCTGAAGAGGCCAAATTGCATCCAGTCTTGAGTTTCCACTTCATTTCCTTTTCTTTTACCTGTTTTCTTTGACATTAGTTGTAGTTCTTTTGGTTTGTCCATAAAATTATAGCAATATGACTTATATTAAAGTCTTTACGAGAGGATTTCAAAGCTCAATCAGCTCTCATAAAAAGGCATTTCCCTAGTTTTCCTGATTGGATTTTGTTTTGAACTAACATGCACTTATGTTTATTCTTTAGTTTGTTCTTTGATTCAATTTTATTGTACAAGAACATACTTTTGTCCCCTGTAGACCAATTGTATTCCTTTTTTTCTATTTATGGGGTGATAATCCTTCAATTATAACTTTTTTCAAAACAACATCCATCTTTGTTTCATAATTTTAAGTGCTGAAGTGAAACTTTTTTTTAACTAAAAAAAAAAGAGTTCTTGAATGACATTAGAGAAATTGTCTTTTTTGATTTTATGATGTAGCTCCTTGTTTAACGTGTTCTTTTGGGATTATTGTTAGTGGTCTTGGAACTGGTGGATGCTGCAATCCCAGCAGAAAATTTGATGCCTATACGAGAAACAATACTAAAAGTTGAAGGAGTCGAGGTATGTACTAGACTTTTTTGTTAATTTAAAATATAAATTGTTTGATTTCTACCTGTGGGATTCCATAATTTTAATTTAGCACTATACTTTCTTCGTCAGTTTTAGCATTCACTGCTGACGAAGTTAAGAATTTTTGTCATTGTTATTGCATTCTTGACGAATGAGCCTTTCTCTGCAGGGGAGCCACTGTTTGAGGGGAAGGAGGGCAGGTTCACCTCTGTACCTTGATGTGCATATTGTGGTAGGTTCTTTAGATTATTACATGCTTTATATTTAATATAGAAGTTTGGGCTGGACCATGAAAGTTCATCCATATAAGAGTACTGAATCTTAAATATAATGCCCACATGTATTGCAGCCTCTTAATTTTCCTTATTCTGCTTGGTGTTTGAATCAATTTTGTTCACATGAAGCTTGTAAGTTGCTTTGTAAGTTTCAATTTTCATTTAGAGTGCTATTGGAAGATGATATTGTTGCTGGAATTTTTACAGGAAGTCTTGCTAGAAATCTTATTGTTGGAGTATTTGCATTAATTTTTGGAAGTTTTGTTGGGTAACTTGGCTTGGTGGCCGGAATTCTTATTGCTTTTCTTAGAGTTTGATTGGAATTTGACTGCAATTTTATACTTTGGGATGGCTTTTTAAATTTGGGATGTTTTATTATGTATTGGTGGAGATCGCATTGGATATTAGATGTATTTCTTTTTCAATTAATTTTTGGATTGAATGAATGTTAATTGATAATTATTTTTTTATGATATTTGTTTTATTAATTAATTAAATTTGTCAACAGGAATTCATAAATAAATTATAATTATAATATAATTTTAGAAAAAAATCAAAACTTTATGATGGAAAAGCCATCATATATTCTATCATAAATAATTTTCCGCCAAAATTGAATAATAAATTTTCAAATAATAATTGAATTTCTCACTAAAAACTTTAAAAAAATGACGGAAAATTTAAATAAATTTAATTTTTAATTTAATTATTTTTTTACATTAAAATATTTGTGACAAATATATGACTATGAAATGCTATCGTAAATTCATGACGGAAAATATTCTGTCATAAATTAACGACAGTGACATAGATGACAGATGAACTGTTTGTCATACACTCCCTTTTATGACAATTATTTCCCGTCATCTATTGCCTGTTTTCTTGTAGTGTCATCCTAGGGATAAAACCATTTAAGGTTCATCGCCAAAAGGTATAATGCCTTATAATTTATGTTACATCAATTTTGAAGTGTGAACATTCTATTGTTATATATTTTTATGTTTATAGTCTTCTGTGTGTGTCAGGTGAAGTGCAAAATTTTTCAAATATTTTTTCTTTCTACTCATTACAATGAAAAAAAACGTGTTGATTAATTCTTAAGCACAATCTGCACATGTAAGATTTTTATTCTTATTGAATTCAAGGTTGTTTACATAATTTAATTTATTTTTAAAGTGATTATTTTTCTTTACAGGCAAGAGGGCAATTATGCACCAACCACCTGTTTTTTCATGCTTTTTCAAAAATATATAATTCTTTTTTTTAGCTGAATTTCATATGAAGTTACAATTTTTTTTTGCACCCGTCCACTTTCATCTGCAGACTATTATAATGTTACTGACGTTATAGGGGCAAATTGGTCATTTCACTTGTGCAGCAAAAACAATGTTATTTACACCTTTGATTAGGGGCACAAAAGGCACAGTGGTCCAGAGTAGAGCAAGCAATGAAAACAACCATTGTTTATTCACATATTGGGTGACCCACCATCATGCATGAAGAAGCAACAAATTCCTGCCATTTTTTCTGCAATTTCCATCCATTTTCATCAATAAACTACACTTGTGTTTCAAAATTTTGGTTAAATCAAAGATTCAGAGGTATTGAGGAAAGCCGTGAGCTGTTTCAAAATCTTGATACTTAGGTTTTCTAGGGTTTAAGGCTAGTATCAAGTAATACTGCGTTTACTAAATAGGAATCGAAATGGGCTGGAATGAGAATGAGAAATAAAAATCAGAATAAGTTGTTTACTTAAGCTGTTGGAATCGGAATCGGAATCTGAATGAACTCAATTCCCATTGATG
The DNA here is from genome assembly GCA_030449895.1 of Citrus mangshanensis. NCBI lineage: Eukaryota > Viridiplantae > Streptophyta > Magnoliopsida > Sapindales > Rutaceae > Citrus > Citrus mangshanensis. The sequence goes on from JASUUJ010000349.1 coordinate 5,830,140, forward strand.
TGTTTACTTTATTCTGGAATCTGAATTGACTGTTTCAAATTACTAAAATATCCCTTATTGCTTATAATGATAAAATAGATTAAGGATAATAATAATAAAAAAATTAATAAAATATTATTATTATTCATAATAAATTAATTAATTATAAAAAATAATAATTTATAGTAATATATTATTGTTCTTTGTTAAAAAAATTATTATTTTTATTTTTATTGTTAATAAAAATAATATTAAACTACTAAAAATAATAACAACAATTATAATATTTTTTATTGATATATATTACTATTACTAGTTATATATTTTTATAATTAATTTTTTTATTATTAATAATGAATCATAATAACAATATTATTGTTGTTGTTGTTGTTATTATTATTATTATTGGTTAATTTTATTATTATTATTACAAAATTTGTATGGTCCAAAATCAACAAATGGAAACTTTTCCAAGAAGTTGCCATCCGTCCAATTTTAAATTAGTAATAAGCTAATAACTTGAAACTAAAATAATAATAAGTAAACATAAAATGCAGATTTAGATTCAAAATAATTCTTAACACAACATATGTTTCAGCAGCATAAGATTAATTAAGTCACATAAAGTCCCACCAACATAAAATGCATATTTAGATCCAAAATAATTCTTACAACAACATATGTTCCACCAACATAAGATTAATTAAGTCACATAAAGTCCCATCACATAGTTAAATAAGTCACATAGTTATAAGTTTAAAATCTCAAAAGTAGCATAAATACAAAGCTTCAACATCATAACTAACATCGGACTACAACCCACGACGAAGCATTTGCAACACATATCGTTTCTTGAGGTGATCAGGTAAGGTAAAGAACACATGGAGCAAATCATGTTTTGAGGCGAACATACTAGTGGCATTATATATTTCCTCATCAGCCAAGCTTCAATTTTGCTCATTTCTCTATACAACTTACCTTGTAAATCAGTTATTTCCCTATCGCTAGAAAGTGCAGTAATCAAACCATCTATATTAGGGACCATTGCTGCTACCGAGTCAGCCGTTGTCCCAATCCTTGAGCACATGTGATCAAATAATTTATTTTTATTCTTCATTTTCCTAGACCTATTCCCTGAACTACTTGGAGCATAATCAACTTGTTGATGAGAAGTAGCATTTGTTTGAGGAGTGTATGACATATCATAATTAAAATCCTCCATAATCGGCTTATTATTTGACTCACCTCTGAAATCGACATTATTTGACTCAACTCCTAAATTGACACTAACGTTGTCATCTAATCGAACGTCTTCCTCATCATCATTTGCATTCCTAGCATTAGTCCTAGTTGCCTGATCTCGACCATAAATCTCACCCAAGACATAATAATGTGGAAATGGTTTATTAAATAAACCAGCTGCATCTTTTCTTTTCTGTTAAAAAAAAGCAAATAATGTATAAGTAACATAATTGAAGAAGTATAAATTACACTATAAAATTTAAAACTTTACCTTAACATACTCTTAAAAAATATCCCTTTCACGCGTTATCATCATCTTGTTATTGTCCTACCCAAAACCGCTAAGAGATAACATATCACTCATGACACAATATTTTTGCTTCAACCATTTGACTCTAGATTTGATGCGAGGAGAAGCTTTCAAACCACAACCCAGCAATTTCGCTTCAAGCTTGTTTTCTAATTGTTATAAGTACCCATTCTTAAAACCACAATCCAACCTCCACATAGGATTTTGACTAAATTCCAACAACAAGTCAACTAATGCATTATCCTTAGCCGTTGTCCAAAAATGTTTGTTCATGCCCCGACCTCTAGGAGCTAGAATGGGAAGAGAATTTATTCTATATGTTCAAATATAATATGAATAGTCAAAAAACAATACAATTTTCAATATAAAGGAACAATAAGATATCAAAATTTAAAAAACAATAGAATATCCAATCTAAAAAAGTAATACAATATGCAATAACAAAGCACAATATAATATCCACTCTCAAATAAATAAAACAATATCCAAACCGAAAGAACAATACAATATTCAAACTCAAACAATATAACATCCAATGCCAACAACATCTTTTAACACCCGCATATCATGACTTGAACCTTCTCATCCCGGTAATACATAAATAAATTGCATATCTTGTGAACAAACCCCCAAGACATTTGTTGCAATTTCGTTTTAGTTCTATATCTTGGTTTATCGGCCTCTAGAACATGAGGCTTTATATATGTACAGTTTAATGCTCCCAAGCAATTCTACATTATTAAGAGGAAAAAATTTTAAATTAATTAAGAAGAAAATGTTTTGAAGTTATCATACACAAGTGTATATTTAAAAGCAATATCTATTATAATACTATACGTACCTTAAACCATTTCCATTTTGAGTCCATTGAATTCTCCAACACCGGCTCGGGTTTTTTCCAAAATTCTTTTTGGCATCTAATCATTGCCTTTAAACACTCGTGAAAGTATTTACTAATTGTTTGTCCAGATAATTTAAAATTGAACCCAATCACCCGATTCTTTGTATGGTTTGCTAAAATATTCAAAAACATTGCAAACATTTCCTCGGGTGACAATTTCTTACTACCTACCAAACCCCCCTTTCTCACGAAGTAGCTTACATAATTTGTAAACAATTTGTCTATCAATTCTTAATTGTGACAAACATTTCACACCACTTTCATAAATCAATTCATACAAAACATTCATTTGTTGGGAAAGTCTATAAGATGACCTCGAAATCAATCTTCGTTTATCATGTAACTGAAGTTGGACACACATAGCAGAGCACATAGCCACAATCATTTGCAACATCATCACCAAATTTTGTATAATTATAACGACTCTTTTCTTTCTAGCTAATAACTGAGTCATTCATATATGTTCAATCATAAACAAACACAATCATATTAATTAACTCTATCCAATATATGTAAGCTCAAAACCAACATATGTAAGCTCAAAATTTAGCTGCAGCCACTATTCATCGCATAACAAAAAATTAATCATCAAAATAGTCATTAATCAAGCATAGCATAAAATTCTTTATTTAATTTTTTGTTTGTGAATTAATCAAGCATAGCTCAAAAGTTAATTCTATATTTAATTAGTCTAAACATAATAATTTAATCAACCAAGTCTCAGACAAACATATTAATAAATTTTTGTACGAGGTAGATATCAATTTTGCTCATATTAATCTTCAATTCATGCTACAATTTTGTGTTTAAAAAATTATTTAATAATAAATCAAATAAATTAATCTAATAATTAAATAAATAATCATATAATTAACTCAAAAATAAAAATGATGAAGAATGGAATGGGCTGAGCTCACTGATACTTGCAGCGGTGACGATGGTGACTGAAAGCTTTCGGTCAGCAGTGAACGCAAGGCAAAGACGAGCAACGAAGCTCAAAATCGGCAACGACAAAACCCACGACGAGATCAACAACCACGAGCTGGATTTAAGAGCCAACGATAAGAACTAGTTGCGACGACGACGCACGGTGATTCAGAACTAACGACAATGGCGTGTGATTTCAAAACCGACGAGTGATCAACCACGATCAGGCTATGGCATCCAGCTTTGAAGAGAAGAAGAATGGGTTCTAGGGATTTTGCTTTTTTTTTTTAAATTTTCGGTATTTATATTTTTTCATTTAAATGAGGGTAATTTATGAATATTTGAATATCATTAGGGGTAAAATGGGAATTCCCGGGAATAGGAGATTGATTACCTCCCCCCATGGGAATCAATCTCTCATTCTCCATTCCCAAATAGTTGTGGGGCCCACCATTCTGATTCTAATTCCTACTTCATTTTTGTGAAGTAAACGTCGTAAATCATTCTGATTCTGGATTCTGATTATGATTCCTCAATTCGGGAAGTAAACGCACCATAAGTTTTTATTTATTTATTTATTTTCATTTAATTTCCATGTGAAATAATGTGATTTAAGATTTGTATCAAGAATGTTGTTAATCGTTGTTTCTTGAAACTCTAGAATATAGATTAGGTTGATTTCTGATAAATTTTTGGGGGTAATGATAAATTGGGGAGTAATATGGTGTTTTAGGGCTGTTAAGATGCATATGCATGAAAGATTGAATGGTTGAATGTATGTTTATCCCTTGTGTACTTATGTATCTCTACATGTGGTTTACAAAATTTGGGGCTTCTGAAAATTTTTAATTGCTAAACTATGGGTTGTGGTTTATATGATAGATTGTATAACCAGGTTTATAAGGCTGGTTATGAGTAGCTTATATGGCTGGTTATGAGTAGCTTGCATAATTGGTTTAATGACTTGCTCATACATGCTGGTTCTTATGTTTATATACCCCAACTTGTTGAGAACTAAAAGCTACAATATTAAATTTGATGATGGATAATTGTCCTGGAAAAAAATAGTCGAGTTACATCAATTGTCTCAAGCTGAAGGATCTCAACCAATTAAGAATGAAGAGATGTCTCGGTAAGTATTTGGAGAAAAGTCAAAGTATTACAGGGGACTTGCAAAATGAAGGCAGACTCATCATAATTCTCAGTTCCATTCAATGAGGAGGCATTTCACAATAAATTAGAAACCACTAGATTGAGTTACAAACAACTCAACCTGAGCTGTAAACAACTCAAGATCGGTTGCAAACAATTGAGCATGAGTAGCAGAATACAAAAGATCAGTTACAATCACAGCATTTTAAGATCGATAACTTGTCTAAGGAGTTGAAAAATATTACATCACTTTTAACAACATTGGCGCCAAACCAATTTGGCTCCTCGTCATAGTTTGTTGTGAGGTGCTTTCATGACTTTACTTGGGTTTATGAGAGTTAATAAAATTAACATTGTATTTTTTAAATCTTGTATTTATTTGATTAATAATCTTATATTTTAAAAATTCAATCTATTTGATTAATAGCAAAATATATAAAATATTTATTCAAATATAAAAAAATGGATAATAATGTATATAAAAATTATTTCCAACCACATTTGCCGACCAAAATTATAGTATAAAAAAAATAATGACGAAGCTTTTTGTCACCAAAATTATGTTTCCCCGGTGAAAGATAATTCTTCGCCAAAACTATATTTCTACGACAAAAGAGAATCCGTCACCAAAACTGGATTTGGCGGCAAAACATGATTCGTCACCAAAAACATTTTTTTGCAATGAATAAAAGTCATCCTAGAAAACAAATGTTGCGACGAAACATGTTTGTTGCCAAAACCTTATTTCGAGACGAAAAAGTTCTGTTGCCAAAAGTATATTTTGTGACGAAATATTTCATCGCAAAAATAGACTTTAGCGATGCCTAACAAAAAAGGTATAAAAAAGTGTTCTAGTCTATTCATTAATAGTAGCATCATTCTTTCTTATCCTTGTTAATTTGAATGAGGTCAAGGTATATGCATTCGCCAAGTCAAGGGCTAAAGCATCTCCTTGAACAGAAGATTCACTTCCTTCTTAACGTGAGACACTCGGCTATTTGCGATGAAGTCAGTGACAAATTTCACCATCGCTTTGATCATTTTTGTTCGTTACTAAAAGTGTTCGTGACGAATTCATTTTTTTTCGCCGAATACCTAGCACAAAGTTGCTATTGTGGCGAGGCGGTTACAAAACTTTTTTCGTCACTATAGCCTTTAGTGACAAACTTTTTCATCGCTACAACCCTTTTTCTTGTAGTGAATTATATACAATGTTGCTTACTTTTTCTTGAAATTGATTTGATTTAAATTTTTCTCTAACTTTTTATAATGTGAAATTCTAATTGATATTGTCATTTTATCAATGTTAATATCACTTTGAGTGCTCCTTAGCGTGAGATGGTTTATCATTTTTTTTAAAAAATAAAAAACTATATAGTAATCTTATACTACCAATGTAATGCAACTAATTAATATTAAGAATATATATTAAGATCATATGTTTTCAAATATGGAACATCTTCATAAATTATTAATTTATTAGTTAATTAATATTTGTTAAATTAATAGATTTTTATCTCAAGACTATTAATTTACCAAGGTTTTATTGTATTAATTATTAAAAAGAAAATAAAAAATATGTTATTTAATTTTTTTAGGTAATTAATATTCTAATGGTGTATTTTACCAATGGATAATCGCTATGAGTAGGGTTGGCAAAATCCCGACCCGGGTCCGAGTATTGCAATGCCCGGACCCAGCTTGGATACAATTTTTAGATGCCTGGGCCGAGTTTTTTAAGCCCGGCACCGGGCCGGTTTTAATCCGAGTATCCAGATTTCATGTTTTTTAATATTATGTGTAAATTTTTTCATTTTTTGGTAATTTTATAAGTTTTAAATTTATTTCAATAAAATTTGACATGAAAATATAAACTTTAAGTGTTTAAAACTTTATTTGTGTGTAATAAATGAGTCAAATAAATATAAATATTTAAAATAATATATATTTTATAATATTTTTTTAATAAAATCCGGGTTCCGGGCTAGGCTCCGTGTTTATCAAGTGATGCCGAAGATCAGCCCGGCTTTATACCCAAGCCGGGTAATTCCTAGCCCACAACGCTCGAGTGTTGTTCGGGTCCAGACCGGGCGGGTATTTTTGCCACCCCTAGTTATGAGCGATAATGACAATGGGATGGATAGAAAAGATTATGGAAACATACTGAAAATGTATTGTATTATCATTGATGTGTTTACTTTAACTTAGAATTAGAATGAATTATTTCAGAATTAACATGCTCTTACATAATTATTAACATTATTATTATGTATTACAATAATGGTTATTATTATTGTTTTTTAGAGAGTTTTTGTTATTATGATTATGATTATTATTATTATTATTATTATTATTATTATTATTATTATTATTATTATTATTATAAAAATACGTGTTGTTATTATTATTATTATGAAAATAAGTGTTGATACGTCCTATCCACATAGAAAGCTTACCCTCTTCCACACATTACCGGTGGATGCTACAGCCGGTATCACTTTGGCTGCAGGAGGGGAATGGTTAAGTGAAACTCTCGACTGGTATGGTATTGCAAGTTGTTTACCCGTATTCAAAAATCATTTGGCCAGAAATACCTCTGTATGGTACAACAAGTTGTTTAATTTATTGATTTGCTACAGTGTGGTTAGATACATCCCTTGGCAACCTCAGTTTAGTAGGATGGGAATGAGAGAAGAGCAATCTTGTTAGGCTTGACCAAAGGGAGAGGAAACAAAGAGTTAGTTATGCACTGAATGAGCTGAAGGCATGGAATAAGGATAATATATCACAAAGATCAGGTACTTTGAGAAATGCTATTGTCCCGCTCTCCTAACTATTGAAAACTCGAGCTGACGAAACCATTCAACTAGGTAAGAGGGCTAAAAAAGAGGAAAAGAGAGATTAGCAAGTAGTTTAGCCTTTTTCCTTCTTTGTTGCAATGAATTGACTCTTGGGCAAGGTTTAGGGGATGTTTGGGACATCATTTTCTTTATTTGGTGCTTTTTTAGACTGGTGGTTGACTGAATTGAGGGACCAACAAATCATTATGATTGTTGTGGTGAGTCAAATAGTAATATTCCTTTATAATGTTATAGATAGATTCAACTTGAAAGACTTTTTTTTTTCTTGTTTAGTGAATCGATCAAGGTTGTTGTAATAAAAGTATGAAGTAATTATTGGTAATAACAAGAACAACAATACCACCACCACTACCAACAACAACAACAATAATAATAATAACAACATTCTAGAACTATGCATATTGATTCTTTCATTCATGACTTAATTGATAGCAAGATTATATCTCTAGAGTACATTAAAACTGAAAATTGGTTTGTAAGGGCCTGTTTGGTAGCGTTTTTGGGCCAGTGTTTTCATTTTCATTTTTGGAGTATTGATATAATATGCGTTTGGTTGATTGAATCCAAAAATAAATTACAAAATAAGAAATCCAAATTCACTTTTTATAACTAGTAAAGTAAAAACATGTTTAACATGTTCTCTGCTTATTACAAAACCAAACTCAAAAACAAATTAAAAAATAAAAGCCAACAAAAAATCTCATTCACGAACTCACGATGCTCTCTCTCCATCATTTCCTGATCTACTCAAAATGTCCTCTCTCTCTCCTTTCCTGATTTGCTCACAACGAAGCTCTCTCTCTCTCTCTCTCCTTATCTTTGCCGATCTACAGACAACAGCAAGCTCTTTGTCATTTTCTCTCCAAATCTGCTCTTTCTCAGTTTGCCCATCTCGCATCGTTGCACTCGATCGTCGCTTCACTCGATCGTCGCCGCCATCTCGCTGCAACCACTGCTGCTCTATCCAACTACCTTGACTGCTTTTGCTCTCTCAGCTCCATCTTTGTTATGTGAGTTGCTGATATTTTTCTTTTTTAAAGCTTGCGTATAATCGAATTTGGCATTCATTGGGTTTTAATTTGCTTGGGAAAATGGTGAATGTTGAGAATCCATACTCAATAATTATTTTCTATTTTAAAAGGGATCGATTCCATTACCATGGACATAAAGGAGAAGAAATTGACAGTGATAGGAACCGTTGATCTTGTAAAGGTTATGAGCAAATTGAGAAAATATTGGCCGGCAGATATAATATTAGTTGGGCTAGCAAAAGAGCCAGAGAAGCCAAAGGAGGAGCCGAAGAAGGAAGAACTGAAGAAAAAAGAGGAAGCTAAGAAAGAAGAGCCCGAAAAAGAAGAACCCAAGAAAGAAGAAGAAATAAAAAAGGAAGAGAAAAAAAAGAAGCGGCGCCGGCACTGGCACCGACACCGGTACCACCACCGGATCCTGTTTTAGAGCTTGTTAAAGCTTACAGAGCTTATAATCCTTACTTGACCACTCATTACCATGTTCAAAGCATTGAAGAGAATCCAAACGCTTGTGTTATTTGTTAATTTCACAACAGAAATTAAAGACATTTTGCTAAATTGGTGACTTGATTTGAATGTCATCAATTCTTATAGTAAGCAGGCAACATCAAGATATCAAACTTGCGCATATAAAAGGTGCTGCCTCCTTTGTTTCTTTCCATGTATGAGTGAGTAATTGAATTGTAGAGAAAATAAATAAAACTTTTTGAATTTTGTTTCTGTTCATCATCAATTTTTTTCCTCTTCCCTTTTTTTTTTGGTTAGTTATTTTCATTATGTACACCAGAGGATCAAAGTGGATAAAGATTTAGCCTCGGATTAGGATTCATTTCTAGTGGCATTTTTCTTATTTTTGCTAAGCTAAAATTGATTATAATGTGCTTAAATAATTAAGCTTAAAAAATTTTATTCCACGAGAAAATACAAGTGATTACCAAACGCATATTCTCTGTTTTTATTATTTTCAATTGTGTCTACTGTTGAGTGTTAGAAAATACATATTTATAAAGGAGAAAACCATCATTTTACATTTCAAGTCTTACTAACAACCCTTACTTTTATGTATTTAACCTTCTTGTGATTTAATTACGTGTGTTTTATTTTAATTAAGTATTTTATGTATTTTAAGGGCATTATAGTTATTTCACAATAAAAGAGAGATCAGACGGCAAAACGGATATCACTTTTGAACTCAGGACGGTCGAAAACCTTAGGATGAACATAAAAGGCAAAATGGCACTGTTCACATGTACTATTCATGTATGCATCGTATTCTTCACGACATTCACATAGACGGATCGATGATGTGGCATTGACCGATGATGTGGCATTGACTGATAAGGTGTCACGATCCTGTTGGACTAAAATTCTTATGTACTATTGATGGTGACGTGGCAGCATATTAGTGGACTAAAACTCTCGTGTACGGTACATGTATCACACAGGATTATTTTCAACCAAACCGTTTTACTGTTCAACCCAGGTCAAACAGTGTTACTGTTCATCCGCGTGGTCAAACCGCGTACTGTTGACTGATGACGTGGCACAATCCTGAGCGTACAAACTGTTTTTAATCCGATGGCCATGATTTACTCCATGTATCTATAAAAAGGGGGCCTCCCCCCCTAATTTGATAGCTCTAAATCCGTTTTTGGACTCCATTTTCTGTAATTCCCTCTCCATCTTGTATTTTCTATATATTTTAATAAATTTTCATTTTGCCCCTAGTTCAATTATGAGTGGCTAATTTTCTTTCAAACTTGGGTTGAAGGTGAAGTCTCAACATGTATCATAGGCTTTATTTGGTAAATTTATTTTCTTTTCCCCTCTAATTTTTGTGGATGATTTGACTTTTCGTCGACAAATAATAATAATCTTGTCTGAATCACTCTCTAGTACAAGGTTATTATTATTTGGCACGCATATTGATTAGAGCGTGGTTCATGAGGTGTGGATTCCCCCCTCATGATTTAATTGGCATTAATAAGGATTATTTAGCCCATGATGCATGTTGATATGAATCCAGATACCCAAGTACGTCATCTCAATAGATTTCTCTTCAATTTATTCTCATCATTTCAATTCCAATTTTAGAATTTATTCTTGCCATTTCAATTCTAATTTTAGGATAATCCAAATCATTTTCACCACAAATCCAACCACCCATTTACAAAATTAATTCTACACACAATTAAAATCCACATCCTCGTGGGATCAACACTCGTCACCATTAGTTTATTCTACAATAGATTCGTGCGCTTGCGAGTTCAATAAAATTTGCACAACATCTACCAAATTACTGTTTTCAGTTTTAAAATATAGGATACAAAAAATGATACCAGACACATATTTAAATTTGAAATACAGCAACTGTAAAACATCATTTTTATTCTCAGAAAATACAAATTCAGATATAATACCAAACGGGCCCTAAATTTCTTTACCAAAGCTTTGCATGGATTTGGATTTGATTCCTTAAAAAAAGCAATAGATATTAGTTCTATTTAGTTGCTCAACTATATCTTATATATCTCATATTAGTTTGCTTCTCATGACATGTTTATTCCATTATCTACATGAGTGTTTGCATGATGTGTTCTTTAATCGAATCACTATCTCATAAAAATCTTGATTTGAGGGCTTGAAAGCTTGATACAATTTTTGATTGGTTTAATTTAAACTTATTGTTATGAACTTATATCTTCAAGGTCTTGATTCTAACTTGATTTGCGATTTGGGATTAATGGATATTCACTATTTACTTTTGACTTTTATCTTAACTATAGATTTTAAGATGTGTAGGTTCCTTAGTCAGAAATAACTATTACTTATAACTCTTAAAAGTGAAGTTATTCTTGAGTAATCTAACTCTTAAAAGTATTCAACATATCACAAATATGACAAAGAATAAACCATCATGAGAAGAAAATTACTTTAAAAGGCACAACGAAAGCTAATGACAGTGGTTACTTAAAAAAAAGAAAAGAAAAGTGATACAAGTATTAAAAATAAAAATCTTGAAAAACATATATACAGTGGAAAGAAAAAATTTATTACTACAATCTTCATACACTGCTTGTTACATTGAAATGATCAATTTGGAGATCAAGACAGTGAGGTTAGTTTGACCTTTTTATTCTATTTTTTGATATAAAAATCATTGATTTTAAGAAAAATTGAGATTGATCTTGATATATTTGTGTTAACAACATTAATTTCTTCTTCGTCTTCGAATAACAGCTTTTTCTTCTTGGATCAATTAGTCATTTGATCAGTTTCTTCTTCTTCACCATCATCACGATTAGTTTCTTCTTCGTCTTCATCATCGCAATCACATCATCAATAATCATCATCATGAGCAGTTTAATCAATCATCATCACTAGAGATGATATGAGAGGCTGACCGTGATAGCAAGATAATGGCATGACAACGGCTTCATTCTTTAACGAAGAGCTTGGTTCTTTAGTGGTGTTGTTGCCCAACCGATGATCGTTGGCTTTAGTTCGAGGTGCTAGGCTTATGGGTGAGAGAGTTAGGTATTTGCAGATTTTCGTTATTTCACACACACACACACATATCGGGAATATTGTAAATTAAGTGGGTACTTTTTTAATATTGGGAATGAGAGTTTGATTTCTAACCCTCTTTGGAATTAGATTTCCATTCCCTAGTATCAAATTTTCGTGAGCTCCACAATATTGACCTTCCTATCCACCCATAAAATGTGAAGTAAACACTGTTAGAATTCTGACTCATAGAACTTAAAAGTAAACACACCATAAATTTCTTTTACTTTATGAAATGTAATTTAAAAACATTAATAATTTTTTAGGGTAAAAGTTCGTTTCATCCCTATATTTTAAGATTAGTGCCCATTAGTCCTTACATTTTTTAAAATACCTCCAAACATCCCTACTCTTAAATTATTAACATCCCTTCTGTTACTTTTTGTTTCTTTTGACTTGCTTTTATAAAATTACCCTCTTACAATAATGTTTCTTTTTATGAAATTAATAAAAAGAAAAAATTAAATTATTAATTTAACCTCAAAAATAAAATAAAACAAAAAGAATATTTATTAATTTTTGTGAAAGCTTACATGTGTCCAAAAAAAAATTTATTGTAAAAATAATTAAATTACCTATTTTTTTGGACATTATTAAAAAAATTAATATATTAAATATATTAACTCCTCAGCAGTGTGTTCCAAAAAAGTAACATATATTAATTTTGTTTCTATTTTATTTTTTGAGATTAAATTGATAATTCATTTTTTTCTTTTTACGAATGCCCAAAAAAAATTATTGTAAGATGATAATATTGTAAAAATTAAGCTAAAAGCAACAATAAGTAAGAGAAAATGTGCTAATAATTTAATGCCGGGGATGTTTTGAGATATTTTTAAAATTTTAAGGAGTAAACGGGTACTAATCTCAAAATATAGGGACTAAACGAGATTTTATTCAATTTTTTTATTTTTAGATAATTGGTTTTATATAAGAAAAAAATAGCTTTCATGTAACTGAAAATATTACTAATTGTATATGAGAAATTTTGAAAGTTGAAACTTAAATAATCCATTCAACACTCAAATTTAAGTGTTAAGTTAAACTTTTTAATTTTATTTTATTTCGATAAAAAAACCACTTACTTTAAGTATTACACGGAGAATACGTTTTTTTTTTTAATGGAGAACATAGACATGTAAATCCTAAAAATAAATCATATAGATTATTTAGTAATACGCACAAACAACTCATTAATTCGAACAACGGGATCCTAGGATCGTCTTAATTTGTTTTTATAGGCTTATAGCATGACCTAAATGTCATGACTATTCGAATTTTACAAGATCCTAAATTAGTTGTAGGCCATGGTTATCTTGGAGTTGCTTCAAATTAGAGCATGAATTATAACCACATACGCAAAATGATAAATAATAATAATAAAATATTATAATTTTGATCACGTGGTTATGATTCGTGCTTTACCTTAGAGTAATTCCAAAGTAGTCTGATCCTTAAATTATCGAAAATTAATGGTATTTAAATTCAACACCAAATTTGAAGGAATGGAATACTTGTTAACCCGATGGATTGTGTTCAAACACACACACACTAATATAAAAAAAAAAAAAAAGAGTGTTGATGTTTGCCCCGGGTCAAACCCCAAAACCGCGTCAAACGACGCCGTTTCGTCCATCATTTTTTTTTTGTTTTTATTTGCCATAAAACGACGACGTTTAGGGCTTAGAGTAAATGGCAAAGCAAAAGCCATTTCCTTCATCGATCAAAAGCTTCCACAGAACCTAGTTGCCCTTTCCACAGCTTGATAAATTTGTGAGGAACATCCTAACACATGAATAAGTAGCACCACAGCTTGATTGTAGGGCTAATATGACATAGATTTGGAACAGATTGTCACAACACTCACTTCCTTTTTCGTTTGTGACTATCAGAAATCCCAGTTGAATAAAAAAGTGAAGCATCCAAAGTGGCAGGGTTTCTTACAGTAAGGAATGCTGAAATGAGGAGATACTTTGCAGAAGTAGACATATGGAAGCCTATATCATCAAGATCTTCAGAACCCACTTATTTCCTACCACCTCATTTTCTTCTGGTCTCTTGATTGACTTCACATTCAAGGCACGGCTGAGATGCAACCCGAAAATCTCATTCAAAGAAAAAAAATTAAAGCAAAAACATTGTCATTAAGAGAATGAAGAGGAAGAAGCAAGGGGTCTGCAGTTGGGTTGAACGAAGAGAAAGCCAAAAAGGGTGTAAGTGTGAGGTCAATCGAATAAAGAAAAAAAGAAATAAAAACAGAAACGGTGTCGTTTCAAAACGAATCAAAACAAAAAAAATGATGGACGAAACGACATCGTTTGATGTGATTTCAGGATTTGACCCGGGGTTTGACCCGGGACAAACATCATTTTCCTAAAAAAAAAAATACACACAAATTAAGGTACAATGCAAACCTTTTAACAAACGTAAAAAGTGTGAGAACCACACCTTAACCTAACCACACTACCAGCTGCGCGCTTTCAACCACGGTTAATAGTAAATGAGGAAATGAGTTTAGCGGTACAGTCAGTGAGTCACTGTTTCACTAACTCGTTTTTTTTCAAAAAATAATATACCTAAATTCCTGTATTACCCTTCCATCAGTACCAAAACCAAGGAATATTTCACACAAAACTAAATGGTCATAAGGCTATTCTAGCCATCTCAATCCCACAAAAACCCCACGAGCTGTACGGTATGACAAAGTTAAAACCCGGAGCAAGAAAAATAAAAAAAATAAAAGTAAAAACAGAAACATTTTTCACTTGCATGCAGAGAGCTCATATTTCAGTCGCTTAGAAGAGAGAGAGGCAGAGAAAATCAAAAGTCACTCTCTCTGTCTTCTTCGAATTATTTTGAGTAAGAATACTTCAATTTTTTTGTCTTGCTAGATGCTACGGTAAAAAGTCCATTTCTTTATCTCAATTTTGCAGTTAATTTGTGTTTCTTTTTGTATTTTTGGGGTAACAGTCAGAGTCAAAGTACAGAAGGAAGCAAGGGAGTTGACAGAAATTTGGTAATTTTTTTTAATTCTCTTTGTGTTTGCATTTGTGTTTTTTAGTGTTTGGTTGCCGAGATAGTGAAGGAAAATGAACGAACATGAGGGAAAGTAGTGACATTACGTTTTGGGTGTTTAGTTTTTTCACAAAACGTTGAAAATATCATACAAAGTTCTGGGTTTTGCGGCGGTTTGGTGGTTTTGAAGAAATGCGGGTCACTGTTTTTTTTTTCTTTTCCCCCTCTCGGGATACAAACAGAGTTTTAACTGTTGTCCATTCTCTCTCTTGGAGTAAACCCATTTTCTATGTAGTTTGTTTGATGGGTTTTGAGTCAAAGTGTATGTATGTGTGTATTTGTTGTTAAATTTTACTTTTCTTGGCACTTAATTAGGCGTTTTTGGTGCAGTTTTTCTCAAAAGTTTATTGTAAAAGGAGATGGAAGAAAACACATCATCAACAATTTTGGAGGGGCAAATAGTTGGAATCAGATTTGGTTTGGCAACTCAAAAGGAAATTGTAAGTGGATTTATGTCGTTTTTTTTTTTGGCAGGGAAAGTTTTGCATAATTTATTATGTTATTTATATTTGTTATTCTTAAAAACTCTAATGTTTTGTAATCACTCGAGTAAGTTGCCATAGTAAATATTTGACCAGTGTGGGACTTGTTAATATGATAACCCTGTTAAGAACTTAACCAATTGGCCTCGCATATGAACCAAGATAGCAAATGGGGGTAGCTGTGAAGAATGTTGGCAAAGGCTACCCAAAAGCTTAACCCATTAGCTGGAGGAGCTTAAACTGGTGGTAGTAGCCTTATGACCTATTTGACCAATGGGTGAGATAGTGACTCATCACTGGAATTGCTATGGGGATGACAAATTTTATGGTTTACCAAACAGTGGTTTGTCTTTTTCTGTATCAATGAGATTGATACAAATTTAAATTACATATAGATGCTTTTCCTCAAAACCATGTCGATGTTGATTTCAGATGAGGTAATATTGGTGGTTCCAGCCTCCTGTAGATCCTTATTCACAGAGTTTTATAGATGCTTTTAGTAAAGTATACTTGGTAAGATTCTTCTGGAAGTGTGCTGTTTCTGTAGTTTTCTGGTCTTTGACCTGGGACTAATCGTATGATTTTTGAAGCTAAAGGCAGTGAAAACATCAACTCTTTGTGGGATGTAATTAGTTATTTGCCTATCTTTTGACTTTTTATCTCAAGATAATTTCAAGATAGTTGTTTCTTTGTATGCCTACATTTCGTGGAGATTTTGCTTAAATTTTTAGATCTTGGAATTGTTAATTTCCTGTGAACCTTTTGGGTATATATGGCTTGTTTTGGTGGAGTAAACATATCGGAAAGTTCCCTTGCTCTCTCAGAATGTCCTGAGTTTTGCGGACAGCTTGTTCACTCATTTCTATATTTTTCCTCTATTGATACAACTTTCACCCTTTTTTTTTTTTTTGGTTATTAATGAATGATTCTTGATAATGAGTAAACTAAAGGGATTATCAAAATCACAAATCTTGTCATTTATTTGTAAGCAACCATTCTGGAAGTTTTATTGATGTGCATGTGCCATTTGTTATTCTTACCCCCCCCCCCCCCCCCGCCCAGTGTACAGCATCAATCAGTGATTGTTCTATTAGTCATGCAAGTCAGCTTGCAAATCCCTTCCTTGGCTTGCCACTTGAATTCGGTAAATGCGAATCTTGTGGTACTTCTGAACCTGGTAAATGTGAAGGTGAGTAAGTTTTTGTTTCGGATCTGTTTTTTGTGTATAAAGTTGATGCTAATATATAATCCAAAATTTGTATCATTGTACATGACTGGAAAAGAAAATGTGGACCTTTGTCCATTTCAGGTCATTTTGGATATATTGAGTTACCAATACCAATATATCATCCTAGCCATATTAGTGAGCTGAAGCGTATGTTGAGCTTATTGTGCTTGAAATGCTTGAAAATGAAGAGTACCAAGGTAATAGAATCTCAGCTCCACATGTTTGCTCTGGCTTTATTTTATATTGACTGAGGAAGGTAAAATGATTCATTATCCTTTTTTTTTCAAAAAAAATATATATATATTTTGGAGCTTATCTTTCAATGACTGAAGTGTGAAATGAGGTATATGTTCCATGAGCTTAAATAAAGTAGATAAATCTCTTATGCCTCAAGTTGACGTCTTCAAGGGTTGCTTCTAAAACCCCTGCAGAAACTGATGAAACTCTTGTAATTAGTGACTAATTAAAATTACTTCTTAGTGTTACCCGATCTTTTTCTAATTTTTGTTATAGTCTTATACTCTTATAACGCAGGTAGTTTGGTAATTTTATAGCCTACGCACGAATTCACCGTGCAGTATGAAATCATCAGATATATTAGCGTAATGCATGTTTGAGTTGACAATCATTTATTTTATACTTGTACTATGTTTTCATGTGAAAATGCCTATGGTAATATTCTTTTAGTTTACAATATTCATTGCTTTTAATTTCTGTTTATTTTGTGAAAAAATGTGGTTTAGTTTCTTGTTCCCACCCTATTATGAGCTTCCACTTTATTTGCTTAATAGTTACAATGTATGCCTTTCAGTTTCAGATCAAGAATGATGGCGTTGCTCAAAGATTATTGTCTTCTTGCTGTGAGGTATATAACTCTTGTTTGATGATCTACCTTTAATATGTTATGTATTCTCACTAGTATATATTTTTTCAGTTCAGTGTTTTTGACGTGTTTGTCAATAACTCTTTTTCACCTTACTTTTCTGTACGTTGAACTATTTGAATAATTAACTAGGAGTAGAGGAGCTGCAAAACCAAGGCGATGTGCATGCGCCAAAATTACTGATAAAATACCACTTCTATTTTGCATTTTTTTAAGGTCCTTTACCAATTTAAATTACATACAAATTATCGTCCTTATGACAGGGTTTCTTTCTGATTTGTCCCACAATTTGCTGGGTTTGGATGGATGGGGACATCTGTGTTTATCAGCTTACATTGAATAGGGAGAGATGATTGAATTTATGTGTGAGAAAATCCAATATAAAAATACTTAAGCGGTTATTTTATTCATGACATGGTCCACAACTTAAAAACATGTTGTGTGCCTTGAAATTGCTGGAGGTGATTCAAAGTGACTGCTTATCGGGCATTTCCCGTGTGTCTTATAATGTCTCAACACTATTTTTATGAGAAACTTAGAATGATAAAAATAGTAGAAGGTGGACTATAAATCCACACAGGCATCCAGGAAAAGCCCCTTTAAAATTTTGAAATTCTATAGAAAAACCAGCCCATCCTACATATCCCCAAATACTGTTAGTGGTACTTTATTTTAAGAGTGTAGAATTTATAACTTGTAGAAAGGAAAGGATGATGGGTGTACTAGTTTTTTGTTAGACTTTGAAAAGAATCTTTCAATGATTTCCTTTGGTGTCCAAGTCCCTTAATGTATAATCTCAAAAGTTTCTTTTTCTTCTATTAGAAAGAATATCTGCTAGTTCCAGAAGCACTTTATAACTGAGAGGATTCTGCTAAAGGGATTGATTTTAAAATGGATGACGAGCTTTTAATTAACGTTGGGTTTACTTGACACTCTAAAGTTGTGTACCTTTTGAGTAAATTCTCATAAAAATCCTCTGTATCTTACAACATATACAGTGCCTCTTGGCCATATTGGTTCATGCATGTTAGAATTACTGGGGGCCTGAAAGAAGTTTCAATACAAGGGCAGTTCTTAGATCTATAATTGCACATATTATAACTTTTTGTCCAACTACAGGAAGTGAAGGTAGAGATTGATTGTTTTTGGACATCTGGAAGGATATTATGACCTTTTGGCTCTTTTAATTCATTGAAAACCATGTATATATGTTTTCCTTGGATAAGTGTTGGAGATAAAAGGAAGGATACAATAGTAGACGTGTTAATTTTTGCGCTCATAGATTAGGTAGTTTTGTTCATGATTACTTAAATTTGAGATGTGCCCTAATTTTGATAATAGCCTTTCTGCCAGGACTATATTTGCTTATAATATTGGTCAAGAGTTCCAGCTACTTAAGGCTCTAATATTGCATATATTTGGAAGAATTTGTATAGTATTATTTCTTTGTATTTTCAGTTACAAGGTTTACCTTTCTATTTATGCTTTCTCCCCACCTGTCCAGGAAGCCTCACAAGTTTCTATTGTAGACGTCAAGACAACAGATGGTGCTTTTTACTTGGAATTAAAGCTTCCATCAAAGTTTAGACTGTGTGCTGGCTTTTGGAACTTCTTAGAAAGATACGGTTTCCGTTATGGTGACAGTCTAACTAGAACTCTACTTGCTTCCGAGGTTTGGAATTTATTGCTCTCCTGTTTCAAGCTTGATTTTTGCTATTATGATGAATTATGAGGCCTTTTTTTTGGATATTTTTTATTGAAATCATTGTACATAAGTTGAATAGTTTCTCTTACTTGTCTGGTTTATTTAATTGATGGCCTTGTACATATGATCTGATTGTTCTATGTTTCTTTCTTTATTTTTTATACTTGTTTTTGTGCTATTGCAGCACTTGTCTCTCTGTTTCTTTTGCTTAGATCAATGTTTAGATTCAAATTCTGTATTCAGTGATGCCATTTTGTTGCTATGGACTTGTAATGCTTGAATTATTAGATGGCATCAGTGAGAAGTGGCTAATGTCTTTGATTGTATCATCTGTTAGCTAATGTGGATTTCAGAAAATGATATCTTATGAAGCGCTCAAACATAACAGATGTTACCACGTCATACAAAACAGTTAGATTTCAGAAAATATTTTGGTGTGAGCTTTCATTTATTTGTGATATTATCAGTGCACTATTGTAGTTGTGCCAACATAAAAAATTGCTTCTTTGTACATTCTTCATTTGATTGCTTTTTCTTCAATTAATTGATTATTTATTGGTGTGGGGGACAATAACTGACAGGTAAAGGAAATGCTCAAAAGAATTCCTGAGGAGACTAGAAAAAAGTTGGCTGGGAAAGGGTATTTCCCTCAAGATGGATATATTCTGGAATATCTGCCTGTCCCTCCAAACTGTTTGTCTGTGCCTGACATTTCTGATGGTGTTAGCACTATGTCCTCGGTAAGTGAATCAGTTTGTCTTTGTTGCTAGTTAGATGTTCACTGCTAACCTGATTATGTACTTTCGATCCATCTTGTACTCCAGGATCTCTCAATAGCAATGCTGAAAAAAGTTCTAAAGCAAGTTGAGATTATTAGAAGTTCCAGGTCCGGAGCTCCGAATTTTGAATCTCAGGAAGTTGAATCTAATGATTTACAGCTTGCAGTTGGTCAATATCTGGAAGTTCGGGGTACTGCAAAATCGTCCCGTGATGTTGATGCACGTTTTGGGGTTAGCCAGGATCCTAATTCAACAACAAAAGCATGGCTGGAAAAGATGAGGACATTGTTTATCAGAAAAGGATCGGGTTTTTCTTCCCGCAGTGTGATTACTGGTGATGCATACAAAAGGGTAAATGAAATTGGTGTGCCATTTGAAATTGCTCAACGTATTACGTTCGAGGAGAGGGTTAATGTGCACAACATTAATTATTTACAAGAGCTGGTGGATAACAAGTTGTGCTTAACCTACAGTGATGGCTCTTCCTCATATTCACTGAGGGAGGGTTCTAAGGGGCACACTTTTCTAAGACCTGGTCAAGTGGTACATCGGAGGATCATGGATGGGGATACTGTTTTCATTAATAGGCCGCCTACTACACATAAGCATTCACTGCAAGCACTCTCTGTGTATGTTCATGATGATCACACAGTCAAGATAAATCCTCTTATCTGTGGCCCCTTAAGTGCTGATTTTGATGGTGATTGTATTCACTTATTCTATCCTCAGTCCCTGGCTGCAAAAGCGGAGGTTCTGGAGCTTTTCTCGGTGGAGAAGCAGTTGCTTAGCTCTCATAATGGCAATCTCAATTTGCAATTGGCCACTGATGCATTGTTGTCTCTTAAGGTCATGTTCAAGAAGTATTTCCTGGACAAAGCATTTGCGCAGCAATTAGCTATGTTTGCCTTGTCCCCTTTGCCACGACCTGCTTTATCGAAGGCTCACTGCTCTGGCCCTCGTTGGACTGCTTTGCAGATTCTACAGTCTGTTTTGCCTCCTGGGTTTGACAGTTGCGGGGACAGATACCTGATCAAGAAAAGTGAAGTTTTAAAAGGTGATTTTGATAGGGACACTATACCGTCAGGGATTAATGAGATTGTAACATCTATTTTCTTCGAGAAGGGCCCTGAAGAGGTTCTAGAATTCTTTGATTCTTTGCAGCCTTTGCTTATGGAGAATTTGTTTGCTGATGGTTTTAGTGTTAGTTTGGAGGACTTCTCCTTGTCCAAAGCTGCTCTATGGAATATTCAGAAGGAGATTCAAGCTCTTTATTCTTTGCTTTATCATCGGATGTCTACTCAAAATGAGCTGGTGGATTTGCAAATTGAAAACCACATCCGACATGTGAAAATGCTGGTTGCAAAATTCATTTTAAAGTCATCTACACTGGGTTATTTAATCGACTCCAAGAGTGATTCAGCTGTCAGCAAGGTTGTGCAGCAGGCTGGCTTCTTAGGCCTGCAGCTTTCAGATAGGGGAAAATTTTATTCAAAGACCCTGGTTGAGGATATTGCTTCTCATTTTGAGAGGATATATCCCATGGATCTAAATTACCCTACCGCAAAATATGGATTAATCAAGGGGTGTTTTTTTCATGGCTTAGATCCATATGAGGAGATGACTCATTCAATTTCTACCCGGGAAGTTATTGTCCGTTCATCCAGGGGATTGTCTGAACCTGGTACCTTGTTTAAGAACTTAATGGCTGTTCTTCGCGATGTTGTGATTTGCTATGATGGCACCGTTAGAAATGTTTGTAGCAATTCCATAATCCAATTTGACTATGCGGTGAATGCTAGGAAGTCTCATAGTTTATTCCCTGCTGGTGAGCCTGTTGGTGTCCTTGCTGCAACTGCAATGTCGAACCCTGCATATAAGGCTGTTCTTGATTCTTCTCCTAGTAGCAACAATTCATGGGAGCTGATGAAGGTAGATGGCATTCTTATGATGAAAATGAGCCATGAATTCTACCCAAAAGATTTTCTAATTAAGGGCTTTTACATGCTTTTTTTCCCACCAGGAAATACTACTTTGTAGAGTAAGTTTCAATAATGACCCAATTGATCGCCGTGTAATTCTATATCTGAATGACTGTGGCTGTGGGAGAAAGTACTGTCAAGAACGTGCTGCTTACATGGTTAAGAATCAGTTGAAAAGAGTCAGTCTTAAAGATGCTGCTGTTGAGTTCTTGATTGAGTATGTTTAATCAATATGTTTTTCTTCTTTCGAACTTGTCTTTATTAAGCAGTTATGCTTTTTTTCCATTACGATGCTAGTCTTGTAGTTGCTTTGAATTCTCTGTTTCTAGTTTGGTTTTATTTTTATGTTTTATATGTGCACACATGCACATACATGCTAAAACTGTTAAGATCTACAATTTTTATGCCTTATTTGTAGTACTTAGGATTATGTTTTATATTTCTTTAGTTTATTCTATATGCAAAATAACAGGATATTATTGTGAATGGTTGACATTATACTTCTAAGATCTAATAGCTTATTTTCTTTCTGTACAGATACAAGAAACCCGAAATTATATCAGATGATGAAGGCCTTGTTGGTCATATTCATCTCAACAAGGCAAGAATTTTGTTACTTGATTGGCAAGAATGTTGTTTCTGTGACTGATTGATACTTTGTGAAACAGATTTTGTTGGAAGATTTGCGTATCAGCATGCATGACATTCTTCCCAAGTGCCAAGAGACCCTCAAATCTTTCTGCAAGAAGAAAAAGATGAAAAAAGTTGTCCAGTTTTTTAAGAATACAAGTTTGTCTGTCAGGTTGGTTTTGTCAGTTTGCGATTCTTTGGTATTATCTACCATTAGCCCCTTCTATATACATATGTATCAATATAAGATATACATATTAGAACAATCTGCCTTCAGTTCAGCTTCTTGAGGACTCCTATTGAAGTTTATAGGATGAACAAATTTATAATGTAATAGTTAAATTTATTATAGTTGATTCGTGTTTTAAATTTGTAAAAGAAGTTACTCACATTTTAAGAATCCTGCTACAAATCAAATTTCTTTTAGTGGTATTCATGAAGCTAAGGAGAGAAGATGTTGTATGAAGCACTCAAGTAATTTTTCTCAACTGCCTGATCTTATTTGGATTCCATTAGTGAGTACATAGTAATGGAACAAATGTGGATTTGCCGCACTCATCATTCACTTTCTTTATTGGTGTTTTAGCATCCCATTAGCATCTGTCCCTATAGCTCTTTTCTTTTCCTGTCAGAAGTTCACTTATGCTGTTGTGGTCGAGGAACCCCCTAGATAATGATATTTCAAATTGAAAAGAGATGCTATTGAAATAAACATTATCTCTGTTGGATTAGTTTTGATTTGGACACGTCTTGATTGTTTATATGATGCGACACCATGATTTGGTACAAGATTTTCTGTTCTCGGGTGTGTTGCTCTTCTACTAAGCACTTGAAATTGCTTTAATATTTAAAGTGACTTACACCAGTTGATTTGTGCTTGTTCCTTGGCAGTGAATGTTGCTCTTTTCAGCAATCCTGTGCGGATAAACGTTCCAACATGCCATGCTTGATGTTTGTTTTGCGAGGAGCAAGTGATAGTTATTTAGATAAACTTTCAGGTGTTCTTGCCAACATGATTTACCCAGTTCTGTTGGAAACAATAATCAAAGGTACTTCAATTACTGAATGCATTATAAAGTATTCTGATTTCCATTGCCTATGCAGAAAATTGGTGGGTTAGACAGGTAATGAGAATTTGGTTTTTTGAGTTAATATGCTGGATGCCTTGAAAACTTAGTGTGTAGTGTTTACAATTGCATTTTTGCAGTAAAAATCACTGATTCTGGGACTCAATTAACCAACCACCAAATTGTTTTCTTGATATTCTGAGCTCTAAACGCTTTGATATTCTGAGCTCTAAACACTTTGTAACAACTTGTATTCAGATGCTAAAAAAATTTTCTTTCATAGATGGGTCAATAATTATTTTTGGTAATTCCCTGACTGTATGACATTAATAAAATTTCGAATGTTTTCTTTTATTTCTTGACTGTTTATTTTTACATGGTGTCAGCAATTTCAATGTGATAGATTATTCCTTTTCTTTAATGGATAGGTGACCCTCGGATTTGCTCAGCAAATATTATCTGGATCAGTCCGGACACAACAGCATGGATTAGAAATCCTAGCAAGAATCGGAAGGGTGAATTGGCCCTGGACGTGGTTCTTGAGAAATCAGTAGTTAAACAAAGTGGGGACGCCTGGAGGACTGTCCTTGATTCTTGTCTTCCTGTATTTCATTTAATTGACACCAGGCGTTCTGTACCCTATGCAATTAAACAAGTTCAGGAATTGCTGGGGGTTTCTTGTGCTTTTGAACAGGCAGTTCAGGTATCAAGGAAACTCTTCTTTCTCTTTTTCTTATGCGCAAATTCTCACTTTCTGAATCTGCTATTCTTAAATTTCTTCTAGTGAGGTTAGTATTTCCAGTCAGTTTGAAGACGTAACATCATTTGATTCACTTGTATATTGTTAGCATTTAGCATCCATGATATTTCCTGTTTTGTTAAGAGTTAGTAGTTTGGGCCTTTGTTTCTCTCTATGGTATGTTGAAAGCCATTTCTACATCCGGCTTGTTATATTTTCTATTAATTTCGTGTGATAAATTGTTTATTTTTTTTAACTTCCTCTCTATAATAATTGGCATTGTATCCTGCAGAATTTCTGTAGACACTGTGCCCGTGTTTTTAATTCCATTTGGTCACCTATTCTAATTGTTGGCAGCTTTTGTAATTCATGGTTTATGTTATCTTGCTTAATAAGTATACTGCAGAAAGAATTTTCTTTTTTTTTCCTAAAATAGAAAACCTGCGTGACTGTTTATTCTTGCAAATGGACCTACAATGTCATCCCCCTCCTCCACTCTTAGGTTCTTGTATTTTCTTAATCCTTTCTAAACTATTCAATTAGACAGAAAAATGACTGCTAGTATGACACTAGATGCAGAACTGATTTCTTTTTTAAATTTTCATGAGGATTTATGAAGGGCTTAATCCTTTGGCTGATTTTGCAGCGCCTCTCAGCTTCAGTGACTATGGTGGCAAAAGGTGTTCTTAAAGAACATCTTATTCTATTGGCAAACAGTATGACATGTGCTGGTGATTTAGTTGGCTTCAACTCTGGTGGTTACAAAGCACTATCCCGTTCGTTGAATGTCCAAGTACCATTCACAGAAGCAACATTGTTTGTAAGTGATTTTTTTTTTCTATGAGATTTCTCATCTTTATCGTCCTCTAAGATGAATTACAATATCTTTCTAAATTGATCTCTGCTTGTATTATGGTTGTGCAGACGCCTCGGAAATGTTTTGAGAAAGCTGCTGAGAAATGTCATACTGATAACTTATCAAGTGTGGTAGCTGCTTGCTCCTGGGGTAAACACGTGGCTGTTGGTACAGGATCAAGATTTGACCTCCTATGGCAAACAGAGAATGTATGTGGGTTAGAGCTCTGTTTCTAGCTTCTCTTTGGGCCTCAGCTTCAAAGGAATTTCAAGATAGAAACTTTTTTTTCGAGATGCTCTCTTATTTGTAAATTCTTAGGGTATTTTTGGGGCTACTGGACCTCTTGTTATCAATCTACTTAAACTTTTTTCTCAAAAAAAGATTCATAACTTCATGTGCTTATGGCATATATCCAAAGATTTACAATTTTCCTGAAATGTTATTTTAATGTGATCGTTTTGCTTTTCCAGGAAGAATTTAATCAGGATGACGGGGTAGATGTATATGACTTCCTTCACATGATGAGAAGTAGTACTGGCATTGAAGAGTCGGATACTGGTTGTCTCGGTGAAGAAGTTGAAGGGTTAGAAGATGAGTTTGATTGGAGCCTGTCCCCAGAGCATAACTTATGTTCTGACAAGCCAGTCTTCGAGGACCTTGTGGAAGACCAGAGTTGGTTAGAAAATAAGCAAGAAAATGCAAATTGGGATTCTGAGGCTGATTGCAGGAAAAGCTCTGAAGATAAATGGGAAAAATTGGGGACTTCTCTTGAAAAGCCATCATCAGGATGGAGGACAGAAGGTGCGTGGGGGAAAAGCAGTGATGATAAATTGGAAAAGGCAGGTAGTCCCAGTAGAAAGCCTTCTGGATGGGGGACAGAAGCTTCCTGGGGGGAAAGCTCCAGTGATAAATGGGAAAATGTGGGTAGTCCTGCAGCAAAGTCTTTTACAGAATGGGGGACTGAAGCTTCTTGGGGGAAGAGCTTTGGGGATAAACCGGAAAATGTGAGGAGTCCTGCTGCCAAAACTTCTTCAGGATGGGGCTCAGAAGCTTCTTGGGGGAAAAGCTCCGGAGATAGACAGGAAAATGTGGGGAGGTCTGCTTCAAAGCCTTTGTCAGGATGGGGGGCAAAAGCTTCTTGGGGAAAAAGTTCTGAAGATAAATTGGAAGAGGTTGAGACTACTGTTGCAAAACCATCATCAGCATGGGGGACTGAGGCTTCTTGGGATAAAAGCTCTGAAGTTACATTGGAAAAAGTGGCAGCTCCTGCTGAAAACCCATTGTCAGGTTGGGGGACTGAAGCTCAAGATAGTGGCAAATCCAGTGACTGGAGTGAGTGGAAGGACCATGCCAATGCTACTGCTTCTTGGGGGAGAAATGGATCGGAAGAAAATTCCGGATGGGATACCAAGGCTTCGTGGAAGACAAAGGCTCTAGATAAACTTGACGATGTTGGATCTGCTGTGGAAAATTCATCTTCAGTTTGGGGTGCTCGAGAAGACTTTTCAACAAAAGGTTGGGAGGATTCATCTAAACCAAGTGCTAATGAAAAGTCCATTGTTCATCAAATAGGTGGTTGGAATGTGCCAGATGCCAAAGGTACGGATGATAGTTCCCGGGGAAAACAGAAACTCACTGAGAATGCCAAAGGTACGGATGATAGTTCCTGGGGGAAACAGAAACACACTGAGAATGAGTCTCCCCAGCCAGCAAGTTCAAATGCTTGGGATCTGCCAGATGCAACAGGTGGCAGTGAAACTGAGATGCAAGTGTGGGGACAGTCAAGGAAAGAACCTTTCAAGAAAAACCGTGGTTGGGCTTCAAGTTCAGGGGAATGGAAAGGCAAGAAGAATCGTCCTCCTAGGTCACCTGGGGTGGTCAATGATGATTCTACCGTGAATGCGATGTACACAGTGACCCGACAGCGGTTAGACATGTTCACTTCTGAAGAACAAGATATTCTCTCAGACGTTGAACCAATTATGCGGTCTATCAGGAGAATAATGCATCAGTCTGGGTAGGTTTTAAGCTATACATGTATATAATTTTTTTTTCACCCTTGTTTAATTAATGGTATATGCTACTATTGCATTACAAGTCAAAGCTTATTATGTTGATCTGGCCACTGTACTCACATTCTGTGAAGCTGCTTTGCTGTACCTGTGGCCTATTTCAGTTTTATGTGGCCTTGGCAGTTCTGGTTTCGATGGCAGCAAGTTAATAGTTGGTCATGGTAGCGTATGAGCTTAATTTAACTTTTATGACAGTATCATTGACCGCGCTATGTTGGGGAATCTTTTATACTTTTATCACATTGTCTTTAGTTTCTCCTCATTGTTTGTAATTTTATGACATGCTGTGATCCTTTGTCGGACTTTGACTTTCTTTTTCTTCCAAGTCCATAGATTTTATTTTGCATTCAATATTTTGTCTTTTATTCTGCGGCGCTCCTGACTTATCTAATTTCCTCAATTGAAATTGTTTGTGAAGGTACAATGATGGGGATCGATTGTCAGCTGATGATAAATCATTCATATTTGATAATGTTTTTAATTACCATCCAGATAAAGCAATGAAAATGGGTGCTGGCATCGATCATTTCAAGGTATGATGGACAAACCTTTCCATTCGGTGGCTTTTGTTCTAAGTTCATTATGGGCTTTCAATGAAAATCTGTAATGTTTGTGGGCATGAAACAAGAGATCTTGAATAGTTATACCTTGAACAAGACGAGAGAAACATGCAATTGTGTAATGGCATTTGGTCCTTTTATTTTAAGGCTATTTTCTTTATTGGCCTAGTATTAACCTCCGTCTGATCATAAAATTCCATGATTTTGTCAACAATTTATGCATTCAGTGAACTGTATATTTCCAGTAATTGACCAAGTACTTGGATGTGTGACAGGTCGACAAGCACGGCAGTTTCCAAGATAGCAGATGCTTGTTTGTTGTCTCGACTGATGGCAGCCAACAAGACTTCTCCTACCGGAAATGCCTAGAAAGCTTCATTAGAGGAAAGTATCCCGATCTTGTTGATGAATTCATTGGAAAGTATTTCAGAAGACCTCGTTCTGGAGGGAACCGGGAACCAAGTCTTCCTCCAGTTCCGGAAGAAAAAACCGTGGACCAAGATTAGGCATTTTAGACCCTGTCTCTTATCTTGTGGGGTGGAAGAGGAGTTGGTACTTCTGATTCAAACCTTTATATCATCGGCTATTTTCATTTGTATATAAAAAGCAGGTATCTGATGACAATTATGGCATGCCTTTTTATGAACTGCCAGTTTTTTGAATGTGGGTGCAGTTCATAATCAATCGTGTTTGATGTTAATAGCGGTTCAACATCCACATTGTTTTTCATTTTAGAGTAATAGATGATGTAGTTAGTTGTTTCAATTGTTGCCTTATTGTTCTCTTCCCATCTGGAAAACTGAATGTGTTGGGGATTTTTTAGGTTGAGCTAAAATATTACTGATGGATTTAATTTTATATGTGCAATGAGAGATTGAGATTGAGAGCTCGGTTCATCCACATCTTGATTAGAAAATCTAGGTAAAATGACCACAATGACCCTACAAAAAATGTGAAGGGGAAGGAACAAAAATAGCTTTTTAATTTGCGCGAAACCAGCGCGATTCTGTATCAACCACATATAATAAAGTTTAATATATATTCTATAAAAAATAATAAGAAACAATAATTAAACATAAAATATATTTAAATTTTCTAATTCATAGTAATTCAAATGAATTTCTTTTTCCCAAAAATTCACTATGAATTATGTATCATTTATCTTATATAATTACTCAAATTAATATTTGTAAAGCAAATAAACTTTTCGTTGATTTGTATATTCTAAAAATAATGTAAATTTATCATAATTATTTTCTAAAAGTGAGATCGAAATATTCCTAATCAATCAACTACATCAATTACAATGATAGAAAGTGGGTCCTCCTTATAATTATTTTTAGTATTTACTTTAAGATAAAATTTATTTAACTATTTGATCCTAATATTATGAAACGACCAAACTATCTTAAGAAACATAAACTCTTATATTTAATAATTTAGGTATTTAATGTTAGAGTCATTCTAGGGATGGCAATGGGTGGGGTAGGGGTGGGCTCTTCACCCCATTAAAAATCTTACCTTCATTCTCAATTCACTTAAAAATTTAGTGGGGTGAGGATGGAGAATCCCCACTTATCCCACTCAGAGAACGATCTCTTCATTCTCATCCCACTAAATTTATTGGGGAATTGGGTGGGGATGGAGAATCTCCACTTAGGGAACGATTTCTCCATCATCACCCCCATTCCCCATTTATTTATTTTATAGTAAATATAGATATATGATTTCAATAAATAAAAAAGTAAAGACCCTAAAAAATCATTACCACATTATAAAATATTTAAATTATTTTAAAAAAATCTCTAAATGTTTGAAATAATATCTTGAAAAGATATCAAAATTGAAAAATATTTAAAGAAAACAGTATTTTTAAAAGAAAACAGTATTTTTAAGAGAAAAAAAATAACAATGTTTTAAGTTGAATAAAAATTATATTGTAGGGTTTTTTTTAGTTACATCTCATTTATGTCAAATAAAAATAAAATTTATTAACTAACATTATAACTGATGAAACAAAAATTATTAAATAAAAATTAGAAAAAATATTTATATATAATGGGGATTGGGATGGGGTGGTCGAGAGTACAAAATCAAACCCCACTCCATTTAGAATTTAGGGATTATTTTCCTTCTATTTCCTCACCCCATTCTCAAAAATTATTAAAAATTCACCCTATTTGAGATAGAGCCCCATGGGACTCCTAGCTCATATAAGATTTTGTCATCCCTAAGTTATTCTCTAGTATGGATATTCGTATTCATTAAAAATGTGGATTTAAAATTTTACAACATTGTAAAAGTGTTTAATAATATTATAACTCTGAATCCACATTTTTTAAATACGAACTTTTGTACCAAAGAATGATTATTCAATATTATGAAAATAAATATCAAGTTTCTTCTTTATGTGAATTTATTATAATTATTTCGTGGGAGTTTGGTGGATTTACAAGATTTTGGGTGGAAATTACTCAATAATTTAGTTACGTAGTTATGTGATAAAAAATTAAAGTTAGGGTAATTGTGTGCACTTTTGCTATAAAATATAAATTGAGTGGTTGGCTGATGATTACCCTACATGGACGAAATTGTATATATTTTAATATGTTATAATATTATTTTTTGCTTGTATTAGATTAATAATATTTTGTATTTATCAATATTTTATTTTATTATTTACCTTTATTAATAAAAAAATTATTACCTGGAAATTGTAATATTATTTACCTTTATATATATATATATATGGTTTTAAAAATTAAATAAAAGAATCTAACAACAATTTTTACTCTTTTCAGAATCACTGCTTGCGCTTTACCTGCTGCAGGCCTGCAGCATGAATATTTACGTAGCCATCTCAGCCACCATCGCCCTCGCTCTTTCAATCTTCTCATTTCCTCTTCTCAACAACTTTTGTGAGCATCAAATCAATTAATTTTCCACTTTATTATATGTCTCAAGATTTTTTTTTTTTGAATTTTTTTTTTTTGGTTTTTCTGGTTACATAGATTTGCTGAAATTGACACCAGCAACAACAACAACAAACTTAGAAGCCGACTTAGTTGTAACCAATGGAGTTATATTCACGGGTGATGACTCTCTGCTGTTTGCTGATTCCATGGCCATAAAAAACGGCAGGATTGTCAGCGTTGGCAATTACTCTGCTGTTCAGCAGTTGGCTGCTGATGGAACAAACGTGTTGAATCTTCAAGGGAAAGTTGTGGTTCCTGGCTTTATCGATTCTCATGTTCACTTCATCCCTGGAGGACTTCAGGTTTCTGCTTTCTTGTTATTTCTCTGAATAAAAATTTTATTTGTGCACCAATTGACGTGTCTGATGATGGGGTCTTTTAGGGCCATATAATGACTAGTTACTAAACTTTATCATTTCTTATCCAAGTGGTGAATTTCTATGGATGATACACTACTCGGGATACGGGCTTTTTATTATCCCAACTTTGTAATCGTTTGACTGCTAATTTGCTTTTAAGGCACATAGCTAGATGGTTAGTCAATAGGGTATTTACTTCTAATGCACCTATCATTCGATTTGTATTTTGTAATATAATTTTTTGCAGTTGTGCTTATAAAATTAAGTGGAGCCTTGACGGTTGTATAAATACCCTACGTTTGGTAGTGATTTTGGAATCATCGAAAGCAGTATTATAAAGTAAAATTAAAAAAAAAAAAAAACTTTTTGTTGTGTCTTAAAGTGTTTGCTTGATACAGATAGAAGTGCTTTTTGGTATTAGAAAAAACTTAATGAGTTCTCTTGACATAAGTAATTGATTGATTCTTTATTGAAATTGGCTTTTTGTATAAGAAAGTATCTTGCTATAAAGCGTTTTAGATGGTTTTGGGGGATGTGCTTTTGCTCATAACCGTTTGCTATAAAAGTACTCTCTCAAGCATGATGCAAATTTATTTGTAACCTTATCTCAAAAATATTCTTTCCACTGTTTTTTTATCAACTGGATGAAGTTTGATTGATAGTGACTAACGTGTTTGTTATGCTCAAGATTGAAAAGTTTAGATAGATCATAGATGCTTCAATGTTTAACTAGTAACAATGTTGTTGCAAATCCTATTAATTTGAGTGTCAATTTGAGTCTTATTATGAGCTTTGGAGACTATACTTTGGGGCCCAATTTGTGAAATATAGTTGAAGTGATTAGTAAACATCATCTTTGCATGTGATATGGTGTCCATTGATTAAAAGTTCTGGCTTTACTCTCTGTTTCAATGCTTAAGTTATTGTATGTTTAAGCTGTTGTTACCCATACATTGGCCTGAAATTCTAACAATGAAAACAGATGGCGCGGGTGAAATTGCGAGGAGTTAATCATAAGGATGAATTTGTGAGAAGGGTCAAAGAAGCAGTGAAAAGTAGTTCTCGCGCTCCTTTGTTCTAATATTATAATTTTTAGACATGATGGATATTATTCTTTTCCAAATAACGTAAATAGTTACTTGGTGTTCTGTTTGGATGTATTTTGTTGTAAGTTTAAAAGTTAAGTTTTGTTTTGACTGCTTTCCCTGAATAGGATATGAAAAGTTTGTTTCAGCCATAACAGGTACTTAAGGAGAGTTGACTCTTCAATAGATAGATTGGTGGTATTATTTTGTGTCTGCTTCATGTTTTATCATCATTTTAGATGCCTAAACTGATTCCTAGGATGAGGATAAAGTATCAATAACAGTACCCTGAGTTTGAAAACTTTAAAACAGTTCTGCCTCAATGACATACAAATTATCACTTGTTAATCGATTGCTTACTCCACTGAGCACAGCACTGGTTGTGAAAGAGTGAAACATTATCAGCTAGTGCCAGAGTCAAATTTATGATAGTTCTATACAGTTTCTTTGCATTACATTGCTTGCTTTAGGCAGCATCACATTTTATGGAAGTGGATACTGTTGTCCAAATATATGCAGACTCGAAAAAGGGCTCCTGGATTTTGGGGGGTGGATGGAACAATGACCACTGGGGAGGAGACCTGCCAATGGCATCGTGGATTGATGATATTACACCTCACAATCCGGTAAGAAATCCTAAGCTATTTGAAATTGGTGCATTTAAGAGGATTGGGATTCACAGTTTTAGTGCATAGTTCTGCAGGTTTGGTTATCAAGGATGGATGGTCATATGGGCTTGGCCAATTCAGTGGCCCTACAGCTTGTTGGGATTACTAATTTATCTGAAGATCCAAATGGTGGAACTATAATGAAGACATCTAGTGGAGGTAACTTGTGGTTTTGATAAAATTCTGAAATGTTTTAAACTTGCAATATCTTTATTTATGCTTTGGTGTGCCACATTACTAATTAAACAGAACAGGAGAGATGAATGGATGTAATATCTATTTATGTATCTAGATTTTAAATGATGTCAGAAGGCAGGGTGGCCACCTCTCTCTGTCTTTGCTCCCTCATGTGTGTGTGTGTGTGTGTGATATTTGGTAAGATGTTTCAATGACAATATTATTATGATTCAAAGAACTACCTGTAATTTGATAAGGTTCACTTCTGACAGTGCTTTAAGCAGGACTATAATCATTTATGTGATGGTAGAGGCTTTAAGTTGAATGTTTGGGTTGCTCTGCTTGGTTGACTGTCAAGTTTTGAGCCTAGGTTGTGCAGAACCTGTCAGAGCACCTTAAAATTTACTATAAGTTTTCTTGTTCAAGTGATGACTAGATTAATACATAAATCAGATTGTAAATGCAATCAAAGAGAGGAATTTAGAAAGATAGGATTAGCCGTACGTTTGAAGATAGAATGGAGATATTATTGCTTCTTTATAGGCCTCAAATTCTGGGGCTTTCTGAATTGCTTCATTTACCTTCATTTAAATTGTCATGGGTCTTGGTCATGTTTGTATATGTTGCGACTTTTTTCAAACTCGGTATTAGTATTTTTTTTTTTTAAACTACTGAATATAGGAATATAGAATGGAGTAGATTTTTTTTGGTGGCCTTTTGCATAGACTTTTGTTGGGGCTGGTTTTGGCACTTTTCTGGGCCTCTAGTTACAGAACTGTTGGGTTGTTTTACAGAACTCGTGGATCGTAGCTTTCCAAATCAATGATGAGATTTAAATTTGTTTTTTATATATGAACTTAGTACTAAAATGACTTCTACCTATACTGAAAGTTGCTTGACTTGTTTGTTACTGTAAGTCCAAGCCAACTAGTATTCAAGTAAGTGTACAACACATTTCCCCAAGCCAGAATTAGTTAGTTTTCTGGTTAGAAAAATGAGGATCTATATAGAATATCAAGATTTTACTTAGGTATCAAGTTGAGGTTCATTCTAGTTCCACAAACTGGGTTCAACCTTTTAATTTAAACCCCTTTTCAGAATTTTATTTTTTTATAGAGCCCCTTCTTTTTGGTCTCCTTCAAATTGTTCAGCTCTGCAAAGTATCTTTAATGTTGTTTTTCAATTGTTTACATTTTGAGAATTAGGAAACTATATCAATTTATGAATAAAAAGTAGGGTCAATATCCTACTGGAGGTATAGTAGTTAATGGTACCTAGAATCCTGTATATAAGTTGTATGATGTGATTTTTCTAATTCGATTGTTTTTTATTTTTAAACGCTAATATTGATTAAGTAAGTCTTCAGACCCTAATCCTAATAGTTATATCTGCATATGAATCTGAATTTTGTTAAGGTTCTGTATTTGTTAAGTTATTGAGGTGAGGTAGTATAAGTCACAACATTGACCTCATGCAGAACCTACTGGACTGCTGATTGATGCTGCAATGAAACTTATTCTCCCATGGATTCCAGAGGTCTCGGTCGATGAAAGAAGGGAAGCATTACTTAGAGCTAGCAATCTCGCCCTGTCGAGGGGAGTGACAACTGTTGTTGATTTTGGAAGATATTATCCCGGGGAATCAGTTCAACTCTCCTGGGAAGATTTTGCAGGTTGCACCAAACTTATGACTTGGAATTCTTGAGTGTCCTGCAGAAGTCAACTTTTTCATTGCATTTAATGGTTTGGGCATCACTTGAATGTAGAATTCATGTAGACTGGAGTTCGTTGTCATAAATGTTTCAACAAAACCTCAATAATTCATGCTACTGCTTTGAGAAAACTCAATGGATTAAGTTCAAGTGCCATCCATACATTATTAAATAAATTCAGATCCGGTCCAGGGATATGACTGCAACCCTTCTTGACCATCTAGTTTAATCAAATAAGAATTAAAGTTGATAAGATCTTTCCAAAAATTGAAATTTCTGCACCGATCCTAAATGGAATCTTTTAACATTGTGTTATTATTTTCTGAACTTTTAGTTACTTGGTCCTTCTCTTCCTGATTTTTAACAGATGTCTACCAATGGGCGTCTTATTCGGAGAAGATGAAGATCAGGGTTTGCTTGTTCTTTCCACTGGAGACATGGTCAAGTTTAGCTGTATGACTTCTACAAAAATTTTGAGATATAGCTATTTGATTATTTTATTTTTCTAATTTTTTCAAAGCAGAAGTTCATCATGTCTCTTCCCTAAATAAGATTAACGAATACATTCAAAAAATAATAAAACAAAATGCATCACGAACCTAGCTGAGGAAGTACCTGCATGATAACACTGGTTTTGTATTTGATTAGTAAAAGATGATGGTTATTTGCTGGATTCAGATTCTACTGGTTCTCAATTAAATTGTAGTTTGATATGCTTTAGCTTGATAGAAATTGTAGTGGACAAAATAAGTGTAGCTTAGTGATTAGGCTTTTCTGCCATCTTACCCTTCAGTATGCAAAAGTAATGAACCATACAGTACTTTTCTAGTGTGCATGTATTTCTGCTATTCTTTTACTTACAACAGTGCATGACATACTTTGGCATTGCTGTTTTTCATGTCATGATTGCCTTACTTGATCTAGCTGACAGCTCAAGTTAATCTTTCTTTTCCTCTATCTGCCTATCTATCTGTCTATTTATCTATCTACCTATATATATATATATATCTATAATCACTTATATATGAATTTATCTTCTCAGGATCTTATTAACAAAACAGGTCATGTCCTAAGTGATTGGGTTTACTTGGGCGGTGTGAAGGCTTTTGCTGATGGATCTTTAGGTTCTAATAGTGCTCTCTTTCATGAGGTTAGATGTAACAGCCTTTTTTTTTTTTTTGGCGTTTACTGAATATTAGTAATTTGGAATTTTTTTTTTATTTCATTTCTTATATTGCATTCATTTATTGAAGTTTAAAACTTCTTCCTGTGCTGCCTACCATTTCAGCACAATTTATAGTTCAGAATAAGCTCTTTCAAACTAAAAGCATCAATCCAGAGAACCTTGTTGCTGAAAACAAACCAGTGGCCGAGAAGTAGCAGAGGCTAAGAATAAACTTTAGAGTATAAGCATCAATAATGTCATTCTTTAAAGGAATATTATCAGTACCACTTAATGTTTTCTGACATATCAATTCACCACCAAAATTTTCTGATTATCATTTTACCACCAAATCCTTAACTCCATTAATAAATTTCTAATGTCACATGGGTATTTTAGGAATTTCACAAGGTATAATATTTAAAATTTTATCAATTAGTTATTTTATATATATAAAATAATCAGTTGGTAAAAATATTATTTCTTTGTACGTAATTAATTTTTTATTTTTTTAATTTAAAGGTTAGGGATAAAATAGACTTTTAGTATAATTTCTATTAAAAATTCTATTAACGGTTTGGTAGTAAAATGATAAAAACTGAAACATTAAGTAGTAAAAAGTAATTGTCAGAAAACTTTGGTGGTAAAGTGATATGTCAGAAAATATTAAGTGGTAAAATGATAATATCCCTTCTTTATTTTAACTCTTAGTTTGTTGTGAAAGAAGGTGTAGTCAGTTGTTTAAAAACCAGAAAATTTTGCGTTTACCTGCATCTCTAAATAAACCTTGTCATTAATTTTCCTTAGATCAATGGTAAAAGCTATTTTAAAATGAATCTTAAGCTCTGAATCTGAATTTTTCCCCCTGCTTCATAGTAATTAACAGTAGGTAATTATTTAATAAGTATTATAAACTATGTCCTTATTCAATATAACGTGAAAATGTCTTTATTTAATAAAATGTGAAAATCAAGACTCTAGATGATAAAATGCTGTACACTTATCATAGTGATAAAATAGAACTGATGTCGCCAAGTGGGAGCAAAATATGAGCTGAAAAGAAATGATAAGAAAAATATAATAACCCTGTTCCATTTGTGAATTAGAGCAGATGTTATATCACCACAGAAATTTAACATATGAGTTCAATTTTTTATTTCAGGGGACATAAGTCCCTCCTGAATTAAGTGATAGAATTTTTTTTTTTTCTGTTAATCTTACTGACCGAGGGCCAAAAAGTTTTGCTAATGCAAGGTGTAGATTAAAATATTTGCATGAGATTTTGTAATTCAAAATTTAATATAATAATGGAACATCATCATGATTTTAAAGGAGAAAGTGTATTGTGAAATTAAGTTTTTAGTATTAACATGTTAGTAAAATTAACTCCCTTCCAAAGGTTGATATGAAAGGCTTTCAAACCCTTGATTTCTTGCTTGCTTCCACAAGAGGCCAAACCAACTAGGCTGTCCCTTTGGGACACATGTGCATCTATTTTACTAAGATAAATATAGGTTTCTATTTCTGTAGCCATATGCCGATGAGCCTCATAATTATGGCCTACAAGTAATGGAACTTGAAAGTCTTTTGAGCATGACCATGGCATCGGATAAATCTGGGCTTCAGGTATTTCCTTGACTTCTTGTAGATCCCTACTCAAAACACACACATACAAGTCTGTCAATCGTACTTTGCAGTTCAATTAATGGCTTTATTGTTAATTCTTGCAGGTTGCTATTCATGCTATAGGTGATAGAGCAAATGATTTGGTTCTGGATATGTATAAATCAGTTGTTGCAACAACTGGAAAGAGAGACCAAAGATTTAGGGTAAAGTTTGTTGGTACTACGTGAAAAGACAGATCAGTAATTTTTCAGTGTTTATGATTTTCATATTATAGGATGACAAACTTGTGTTTGAAAATGCTAATATTTATTCATCAATATAGTACTTATGCATCAATATTTTTCATGATTGGAAAAAAAATTTTCAGATTGAGCATGCCCAACATCTAGCTTCTGGAACAGCTGCCCGATTCGGCGATCAAGGGATTGTTGCTTCAATGCAGGTTTGGACTACCTTTTGGCGGTCAATTGTTAATCCCTTGCTTATCTCTACTGATGTTTGGAATTTTAGGTACACGGTTGGGCCTATCCATATCATTGCTGTTCTTGTTTCTATCTTTGACGGGCTATTTTGTTATATGTTGGTTACATGTAGACCCAGAAACAATTTTTCATATATCTTTACAATCTTTATGAAAAGAATTAAAAAAAGAAACTGTAGATGCATAATTTACCCCGACAGTGTGTGGCTTTTCGTGTCACTCTGATGAATGATGTTTCCCCTTGTTTTGTGTTTATGTTCATCCTTCTGTAAATAAAAATATTTATGATGATAACATGAAGTAATGCCAATTCTGAACAGCCGCAGCACCTTTTAGATGATGCTGATTCTGCAAGAAAAAAGCTGGGAGTGGATAGGGCTGAAAGAGAATCTTACTTGTTTCAGTCACTTTTAGCTAACAATGCACTATTGGCACTAGGATCTGACTGGCCAGTATGTATAATATAGCTGACTATGATATTTGTTTTTTAACTTGTGGTTTAGGATGCATAACCTTTGGATAATATAAATAACCGTTGTTATTTTTAGGTTGCAGATATCAATCCTTTATGTGCTATCAGGACGGCAATGAAAAGAATACCTCCTGGTTGGGACAATTCTTGGATTCCATCAGAGAGAATTTCATTGACTGATGCTTTGATTGCGTAAGAATTTTGAAATACATATTATTGAGATGTTACTTCTTCATTTGCTTCATGCTTGTACTTCAGTTTTACATATTTGAAGCCTTGGGAAGTTGTTTGCATATGTTATGAAATGGGAAACTTTGGGAAGTTGCGAACACTCTATTGTGTTTTTAATCTCATTTCTTGTTTCTTGGTTAAAATTTTGGGATGAAAAGAGATAACAAGTGGTGAAAAGAAATACGAGGCTCAAGTTTAGGGTACTCTGTGCACGAAATCAATTGTAAACCCACGTTTTCCTGTTGATTGACTGGTTCTTTCTGCTATACTCCTATCGTTTTCTCTTTTCACCGCTTATGTTATTACTACTGCGCTTTCCTTTGTTTCAACTTATTGTTTCGGTCATCATTAGTTTAGTTCCAGCTGCTAACAGTTTTGGCATGACAGGCATACTCTTTCGGCTTTTCGTGCATGCTTTCTTGAAAATGTTTCTGTCATCATTAGTTTAGTTCCAGCTGCTAACAGTTTTGGCATGACAGGCATACTCTTTCGGCTGCTCGTGCATGCTTTCTTGAAAATGATGTGGGATCATTGTCTCCTGGGAAAATTGCAGATTTTGTCATCTTGTCCACTTCTTCATGGGAAGACTTTGCAGCCGAAGCGTCAGCATCTATTGAAGCAACTTACGTCTCTGGTGCGCAAGCCTATCCTTAAA
Source organism: Citrus mangshanensis (assembly GCA_030449895.1). Lineage (NCBI taxonomy): Eukaryota > Viridiplantae > Streptophyta > Magnoliopsida > Sapindales > Rutaceae > Citrus > Citrus mangshanensis. The sequence continues at coordinate 5,869,764 of JASUUJ010000349.1, forward strand.
AGCATGAAATTTTCCCAATATAGCAAATATCGAAGAGAGAATAGGTTCACCCTTTGATCGATTTGAATATGAAGCATAAGTATGTGTAAATTACGTATTTGTAGGATGAATAGGCGCAAAATGTATTTGCTAGTTACATGAACTTGCATGTAATGCTATCAGCTATAAAGTTGTATACTAAATTGGTATTTGCTTCTACTCTACTCTCAATATTTTGAAAAACTCATAGTCCAATCTCATCTGTTAGTTTTTTTATTAATTTAACCATTGATCACTTTCACCATATAAAAATATAATTATACCCTTAATTTATATGATTAAATGATTGAAAAACCCATTTTAGTTTAAAAATTACTTATTTAGTATATAATAAGTAATTTAAATATGTAATAAACATATATTAATTTACTAATAATATCAATCCATTTTTTTGGGGAAACAACATAAAATCTATCTAACTGACAATAAATTATTTAAATAGGTTTAAAAGAAATATTGATTCACCAATAATATTGGTAAATGATCAAATAATAACGTCAAAAATTTCATAATAATTAACTATGGTCTAGGACCCAAATGTAAATAATAGAAATATATACGACTTATATGCTAAATTTGAAGCCTCTAATATTTTTAATTTTCAGTAAATAAGTTGGACAGCAATGTAATTAGCCAAAAATGAGGGTAGGATGCACCCAGGCACCATAGCGTCCACATTTCGGTTAAAACATATGTTATTTAAACCAATGTTTTCTTACAATTGTTTATGTACAGAAAAATACTTGTTTTCCACTAATTGTTTTAAGTAAAATATTTGAAAATATTCTGTTAATAAAATCATTTAAAAGTAATTAATTTAATGTCTTATAAGAAGGCTTCCTATTGAAATATTATTGAATCATCCTGAAATCTGTATTTAAGGTGTTCACTACCCATAGTTAATTACTGATACAGTACCATTACTGATTTGATTGAACAGCTCACCATGTTAGCATGGCACATATCTACAATCACTGTAGGGTTTGGTACCCTGGATTGATTTATTGACCAAATTACTGAGATTAATCTTTAAGAAATCTGTATTTAAGGGTATCCCTATTTTATGATGATGCTCCTGTTGTATTGAAATTTCTTTTCTAGCATCTGCATGAAGCTACTATCAAATCACCTGTTGGAACTTTCATCATTGTGAATGCAATCATAAAAGTTTTGTTATTTTTGTCAATATTTGAGGGATCCCTACTGTATGGCAATATCCCTGTTTATTAAAAAAATTTCTCAAACTGGTTTGGATCACTTGTTGGAAAATTTCATTCTCTACGCTGTGAGCCTATGACCATAGAATTTTGCTGCTTGGATCATATTTTATTACAAGATCCATTTTTATTGAAAAAGTTCTTTAATCATCTTCTTGAAGCTACTTTGGATCGCTTGTTGCAAATATAGTATTAAAAGCATAAAATTATACTATAAATGATGCAACGTAGTTTTAGAAAAGAACGCGCTTTAGTGAAATTGACGTAGCGAAAAGATAAAATAATGTAGCAGAAGGATAAAAAATGTAGGGTAATAGATTGTTAGGAACATTTTCAAAAGTTCATTCATTCTTGAAAATATCGAAATAAAAAAATAATCTAAATTTATGTTGATTTTAAGAATACATGCGAAGCTAGGTGGTAAAAACTTGTTAACTCGCAAAATACCGAGAAATAACAAGACTAAAACTCAAACAAAGAGTTAATTCCAAAGAAGGCGTGGATGCGAATGGCAGCGACTGTGGTGGGCTTGGGGTAGCTAGGGTTCGACTGGACCTTGACTTTTTTTTTTAATGAAATAGAGCAAATCCCTTGACTTTTTTTAAACGAAATAAAGCAAATCGAAAATACCAAAAGTAAAATGGTATGGATGGTTGTCACAACTACAAACAATTATGATCCGAGCTTTTAACTCTGATATTAAATTGATGCAACGAGATTTTACAAAGAACGCTCTACAGTGAAATTGACATGGTGGAAGGATAAAATACTCTAGTGGAGGGATAAAAGATGTAGGGTGATAGATAGATGGGCATATTTTCAATGCTCCATTGATTCTTGAGAATATCAGAATAAATAGATAGGAATATTTTCAATACTCCATTGATTCTTGAAAATATCATAATAAAGAAATAAACTAAATTCATGTTAATTCTAAGAATACTCACGAATTTAGGTGTTAAAATTTGTTGATTCCCCATAATGCCGAGAAATAATAAGACTAGAACTAATCAAGAGTTTATTTTAAGAAATAATGAATAACAAATAATCAAGGCATCTTTGTAAAAGGTATAAAAGAAACTTATTTATATTAACTATAGTTTATCTTAATTTGATCAAAAAACTTATTTTAATAAGACTGATACCTAAATTAGGAACACAACTTAAATAAGCTATTCTTAAAAAATTAAACTCTAAATAGGCAACCAAATTAAATCAAATTGAAAATTAATTAAATTATTCCTAAATATTATAAATTTTGATCACTAAATTAGAAAGTTGTGATGGGACTCCCCCTTAATTAACTCTAATATTTTTTTATTTGATGTAAAACTCTATTTATTTAGTCTCCTTCTAGTGAGATAGTCCTCATTTTATTAAAATAATAACCAAAATAAAAGATTAAAAAAAGAATTTTGATTTACTAAACCACAAATATCATTATACTGAAATTCAGATTTTCTCTACTCTTCAATTTGTTCTTTATTTTATTAAAATTAGGGATTCTTTATTAGAAGATTATTATTATTATTCTTTTGCCTTTAATGTGTACAAGGAGAATGTAGAACAATTTAAAAAAAATTAGTTAGGCTACCAAATCCCAGCTAGTAGGTGTTACCAAACATTTTTGTAATTGAGTTTTGACGGTCTAGTTGCCACACAACTTTAAACAAACAAGACCTTGGTGAATAACAATTGATGCAATCATAAATCTACTTGTCCATTCATTTGTTAGACAGGGTTTTGAAACACTTTTAATCTTGCTTAAATATTTGCTCTTGGAGGGAAATTGTGGCTGTTTATGAAGGTATTTTGTAACACTTGCACATTTTGAAAGTATTATGTAACACCTACATAGTTTTGTACATAGTTTTAATTACTTGATTATATTGCTTTGGATGAAAAAATTAAGTTTGCCTCATTTCATTTTAATTATTTAGTTATTTGCAATTCTAAAAGAAGAATTTAATTTTAAAAGATGAGTAATTTTTAGAGATCTCCCCTGAGGTTTGGTTTATTGACATTTTAATAGAAAGTATGACCCTAATTACAGAGACATCCCCTACCATCTGTACACAGTTTCATATATAGTCAATATAAGAGGGTAAATTAGTAAAAGTGCATTTAAAATTAAAGTCAGCAAAGGGCTGCTTTGAAGATGGGGGCAACTATAGTACATGCATAAAAATTTACTGTTGGATTAAATAGAGTGGATCCAATGGCTGAGATTCATCTTAGTGTTAAATAATAAAAAAAATTTGCAAGAAATGGAAACCTGTAAAACCGATAACTTGAAACTTTGGACTAATAAATATGAAACACATACTATTAATCTTAATATTAGGACCATTAAACGTGAAATCAAAGTAACTTGAAATTTTGGGCAATGAACATGAAACTTGGGTTCATTAACTTGAAAACCTGAAAATCATGCAATTAATGGATCAATAAACAGGAAACACCTAACATTAACTTGATATTGGAACCATTAAACTTGAAACTAAAGGAACTTGAAACTTAGGACAATGAACATGAAACTTGGGATCATCAACTTGCAACCCTGAAAATCCTACAATTAATAGATCAATAAACACGAAACACCTACCGTTAATTTGATATTGGGACCATTAAACTTGAAACTAAAGGAATTTGAAATTGAGGACAATGAACATGAAACTTGGGATCATTAACTCACAACCTTGAAAATCTTGTAATTAATGGATCAATAAACACGAAACACCTACCGTTAACTTAATTGTGGGACCATTAAGCTTGAAACTGAGAATAATGAACATGAAACTTGGGATCATTAACTTGCAACCCCGGAAATCGTGTAATTAATAGACCAATAAACATGAAACACCTATCATTAACTTGATACTGGGACCATTAAACTTGAAATCAAATGAACTTGAAACTGAAGGTAATGAAAATGAAACTTGGGATCATTAACTTGCAACCCTGGAAATCATGCAATTAATGAACCAATAAACACGAAACACCTATCATTAACTTGATACTAGGACCATTAAACTTGAAACCAAATGAACTTTAAAATGAGGGCAATAAACATGAAACTTGGAATCATTAACTTGCAATCCCAGAAATCATGCAATTAATATACCAATAAACATGAAACACCTATCGTTAACTTGATACTGGGACCATTAAACTTGAAACCAAAGGAACTTGAAACTGAGGGCAATGAACATGAAACTTGGGATCATAAACTTGCAATCCTAAGAATCATACAAATTATGGACCAATAAATATGAAACAGCTACCATCAATCTTGATATTAAGACCATTAAACTTGAAACTAAAGTAACTTTAAATTGAGAGCAATGAACATGAAACTTGGGTTCATTAACTTGAAACCTTAAAAATCATACAATTAATGGACCAATAAAAACGAAACACCGAACATTAACTTGATATTGAGACTATTATACGTGAAACCAAAGAAACTTGAAATTTAGGATAATGAACATGAAACTTGGGATCATTAATTTGCAACCCTGAAAATCCTGCAATTAATAGACCAATAAACACGAAACACCTACCGTTAACTTAATATTAGGACCACTAAACTTGAAACCAAATGAACTTGAAATTGAGGGCAATGAGTGTGAAACTTGGGATCATTAACTTGCAATTATGAAAATCATACAATTATGGATCAATAAACACGAAATATCTACCATTAACTTGATACTAGTACCATTAAACTTGAAGCTATTTTTTTATTATTATAAAATTAATTTTTTTATTGTTATATGGCCTTTATTATTAAAATAATTATTATTTTATTTATTATATTATTTCATAATTTTTAAATGGTTTAAGAAGCAACTGGTTGCTCTTTACTGTTGGCCCAAGTATTTTTTTCCTTTTTAAATGTTTAAACAATGGCAATCCTTTTTTTTAATTTTTTTTATTCCTTGCATGTATGTGATACATGCATGTATTATAGCAAAGGCCTTTGAAGATATATCCCGCTGAAACACTAAAAAATCTTGATGAAAATTAGTTACCACTGAATATTAGAATGCTTATTTTCTTTCATCAACCTAACTCATCATAAAACCATTTTCTCTTTCAATCAAACGAAGCACAAAAAATGTTTCTCTGTCACTAAATGCTTTGAAAATGAAAAAAAAATCAAATTTTGATCGCCATATCCTACAAGTTTAGCTTCGATTTATTAATGAGAAAAGCATTAGTGGTGGCTTAAAGATGACTGCAGGTGAGAATTTGGCGTCGAGCGTTAGACGTGACTGTCCTTAAATTGAATCAAAAATAGGTTAGTCTTTGAAAAAGTTATGGACTTGATTTTTTTAATATGTATTTTATTTTAAATAAAATTGGAATTTTATTTAAAATAATCATAAGTTGGGCATTTTATATTGTTTGAAAATGAAAATAGGCTTGTTGAAGTGTTGGAGAAACTGCTAACATTGAGTTATTCATTAATGAAATTAGTTTGTTTATGTAGTGTTAAAGAATATGCATGTTGTTTGTGACTTTCAGACTTTATTATCTAATTTGTCGAGGTATGAGCTAATCAAAACATATGATGTTAGAAATTAGCGTTGTTCTGAAGAATATTGATGTTGTTTGGAAGAATTGACTTTCTAACATGTACTTGAACTAAATATACCAATGTACGTTAGGAATTAGTGAAGTTGTATGTATTAATAATGTTGGAAAATATGGGTTTGTTTGTGATGTTTTGAATAGTTGAAAAGGATATTGCCTGAGCTACTTAATATGGAGAATTCTTTGTCACCTGATAAGAAAAACATTAGCAACAAATACAATGAAGAAATGTCGGATGAAGTTTGTGTAAAAGATGTAAGTTATTTGTTTTATTGAAGTTGTCTTGTGTTTTTATTTGTTATTTTACCACTAAAATGATTCTGTAACGTCGATTAAAGACTGCATCTGCTCTTTTTATAAAGAAAGCAGTAGTGTCATTCCTGATTTTTAATTATGTTTTTGCTTTAAATTGAAGTGACTATGGATCCTCAATTTTCTAAAAACTTAGTTAATGTTGTTTTTAAGATGTAAAATGACATCATTTCCTTTTTGAAGTGACTATAATAATGCTTCAAATGGAAGTTGGTGCGGGTTTTTGTCAAAATCTTATGTTGAGCACAATGACATAATTCAATTTGCATTAAATATACATAAGTTCCCAAGCAAATGACTTGTGGTCTCATGTTAGGTTTTTTTAGATGATGCTCTTGTGGAGGTCGAAAAGGAAACAGAGTCTTTATGAATAAACAAAAGCAGAGAACAAGTATGTCTTTCTCTAATTGTCTTTCTTTTAACATGTATGTCAGAACTGGTGTGCACAAGTCACCTTTATTGACTAAATAATTTAACCATGAATGAGTAAAAATATAATTTTTTAAATACTTTTCCTACTGATCATATGTGAATTGAATCAATTGTGTTGAAAATGTTGATCAAGGCAAAAAAGCTCTCGGCCGTTGCTGCATTTGAAAATAGCAAGAAGGAATTTATAAGCCCAGCTGAAAAAGATTGTGGTAACCTGACTCTTCTTGTTCGATATTTTTTTCTTTCTTTGTGCTATTTCCCATTTCATCTTCCGCATATTCAGTAATTGGTAGGAATAATTGGAAGGCAAAATAGCTGAAAATTTTAAAAAATAAGGTAAGTAAACTTCATAAACAAGTAGAAGAGGAAAGAGTAAAGATTGAAGTTACTGGTGGATAATAAATTCTTAAGCCAAAGGAGATGGTTGAAAAATATCGTGTAACTAGAAGTACTTTAAAGATCAATGGAACTAAACAAATGTTAAGAATGGGTTTTTATGTATTAGAAATATCAAATTTGATTTTGAACTGTTGTATTATGTTAAATTTTTAAATTTTATTTTAGAGTTGATGAATGTTTGATGTCAAATTTTTATTTGCTAACAATGTTAAAATGTAATGATTAATTTGATATTTGGTTCTAAGGGTAGTTTTGAGCTATTGCCGCTTAACTGACGGTCAAGGAAACTGAGTTCAAATAGCAACCAGAGGTCTCTGTAATTATGATTATACTTTTTATCTAAGTGTCAATACCCAAACCTTAGGGGAGGTCCCTAAAAATTACCCTTTAAAAGATTAAAAAATACCAATATTTACTTTTAACTACCTTTAGTAGCTTACTGTAACTTCTGTATCTAATAGAAAATAAACCACAATTTTTTAAAACTCAATACATATTTACTCTCTCTTTTCACAATTAAAACTCTTTGAAAATCTTTTGCATTTTCTTACGTTCCTTTGCTTCAAACGTGTTTGGTGATGTTTAGGATTAGTAAGTGAAAGATTAAGATTTACTTTTGGATCCATGTAAGTAGACTCATCTATGATGAACTCTTTTGTTTTCTAAATGTTTTCCAAATATTTTTTTTCTTTTTGCTTTAAATATGTTTTGCAAATATATTTGTGTAACTGAATAAATGTTTAAATGATCTTTGCTTTAATTTTAGAGAAAGCATGAGTTTCAAGTTTGTATTAATGAATGCATTTTTGAATATTTTAACTTATTTTTTGTAGTTATTTGTGACATGTTTTGACTGGGTCATTGGGAGTACAAGTCACAATTCTAACATGATATAATCTATTCTAGTTGGATTAATAGAAGTACACTTGACAATATAGGGGACACTATTCGTGAGTACCATAATAGATTCTTATGGTACTCACAAAGTTAACAAACATATACAACAAATGTTACATTAATTAGTTTTTGCAACATCATCGAGAAACTGCACTTTAATCTTCCTGAGCTTTGCTGCAGCATTTGTCATATGTATCCTCTCATCAGGTGACTCCACAAAACAATCCAATGCCAAATTCATGATGCTTAATAAACAATCCATTTTGGCAGAAAAAGAATGCTCTTGTCGCACCAAATTTGAGTCAACAACTTCAGCCAATTTATGAGGTAATGATTGATTTACCCAATGCTTTAAACTCATTTCTCCCGTAAACATATCATCTGTAGGCTTCTTTCTTGAGAAAGTTTCCAACAATAAAATACCATAACTATAGACATCATATTTGGTTGAAACAATTCCCTCTGACCCGTACTCTGCATTTTTTTATGAAACAAATACTAAACTAGTAATCTTATCATAATAATAGACCAAAAATTTGCATGTTCTTGAAATAATAAAAGAACATAATTTGAAAATTGAAAATTTACCTGGTGCCATATAACCAATGGTAGCCATTGTCTTGGTTTGTATCAGAGAATCATCTCCTTCGCCTAAGAGTTTAGAAATACCAAAATCACTCACATGTGCAACCATATTTTCATCCAAGAGAATGTTGCTAGGCTTCAAGTCACAATGAATTATAGGTGCTAATGCATGACCATGATGGAGATACTTAAGAGCCAATCCCACATCTATCATTATATTCAATCTCTCTAGGATATCTAGGAAATAGTTGTGAGAATACAGCCACTTCTCAAGACTACCATTGGGCATGAACTCAAATACCAAGGCTTTAAAATCTAGATTACTACAACCGCTAAGGATTTTTATGAGATTTCGATGACGAACATTCTGCAATACTTCACATTCTGAATTAAAACTCACAAACGTTCTCTCTAGCTGTAAATTGAAAATCTTAATTGCAACATTTGTCCCATCAGGAAGGGTACCTTTATAAACTGATCCAAAGCTACCTATACCAAGCAAGTTGCATTCATCAAATTCATCTGTTGCTCGTTGAATGTCCAGATACGATATTCTTCTCCATGTTACGAGAGGTAACAAATCTTCCTCATCAGATTTTGTTTGTACTCCTATTTTGGCATCTTACGTACACAATGATGGCAATCAATAAAAGTATGATGGATATTATTGGAGACAAAATATAATTCAAGACAAGTAGAGCGACTTTCTTAGATCTTTTATTGTTCTCTTCCTTGCAAGGTGGGACTTGGAATCTTGATGGACCGCAAAGTGCATAATTCCAAGAAAACGATTCAGTTGAAAAGTTTCTAAAAGGCCCTTCTAAATTTCCCCTTCTAACCTATTTTGAGACACATTAAGTTGTTTGAGATATAAGAGTGCCTCCAATGACTTGGGAATTTCTCCAGAGAGATTGTTGCTAGAGAGATCCAAAGATTCCAAGCTTATCAAGCTACCAAATGATTTAGGGATAGGACCATGAAATTTATTAGCAGCCAAGGATAAAGTTGCCAAATCTTTGAGGCCACCAATAGTCATCGGAATATCGCCTGACAATTGATTCCTTGATAAATCTAATTCTATCAAGACCTTTAAGTTTTGAATATCAAAAAGAAGAGAACCGTTTAATGAATTTGACGACAAGTTTATCTGCAAGATGTACTCTAGACTCCAAAAGGAGGATGGTATACTAGAAGTGAGTTTGTTGAAGCCTAAGTTGAGTGCTCTTAGAGATATCAAGCTCGCCAACCATTGTGGTATGTGTCCGAAGAGCTTATTTTCATTTAAGAATAAAACAAACAACTGCCCTAAGTGGCAAAGATCATAGGGAATAGATCCTTGTAAATTATTATCAGAGAGGTCTAGGAGTTGCAGCTGCTGTAATCTTCCTACAGTTGTTGGAATAGTTCCATTCAAGTCATTGTTGAAGAGGCTTAAAAGTATCAAGCCATGTAAATTTCCAATTTCCTGAGGAATGCTACCCTTGAGTTTGCAGAGGAATGCTACCCTTGAGTTTGCAATTTTATGAAAAAAAAAAATTGAAGAGAAGCATAGAAATTTCCAACTGATGATGGAAGGAGGCCATGTAATGGGTTAGAAGCGAAGGCTAAACTTGTTAGATCTCTACAATTACTCAAAGAAGAGAGAAAACTCCACCCTCCTGTAGATGATTCTATCGTCAAGTTATTATTTGCTAGGTTAAGCATATGGAGAAATCTCAAGTTGCCAAACGTGTTTGGAATCAGACCAGAGAAAGAGTTGAAGCTCAAGTCTAGGATCGTGAGTTTGGAATCATTGGTGATGGAGTTGGGAATTGTCCCTGTAAGTTTATTCTTTGCCAAAGAAAATAGCTCCAAGTTTGGCAGCGAGTGGCCAGTTGTCGATGGTAGATGGCCAGAGAGTTGATTGTTGAATAGATTAATGAGTAATATGGTTGAAATATTGAAGATGGTGGGTGGAATGGAACCACTTAAGTTATTGGGACCAAGATCAAGATTCTCCAGACTTTGTAGATTGCCAATCTCCTTCGGAATTTCACCTGTCAGAATGTCAAGATTGAGGTGAGGAGATATTAAGGTTTTCAATTTTCTAGTTCAGTTGAAATTAAGTTACGAAAGCAAATGAAATCACTGGTACTCCAAACAAAAAAGTGAATAAAAACAAAGTTAAAATAGGTTTGGTTTATTAATTTAATTTTTCTACATGGTAAAATGAGCTTGAGTTATTTTGTGAGCACTTTATCTGTTTATCATTTTTCAAGTGAATATTGGTCAAATACATCAGAGTTTAAAGTTACTTTAAACACGTTCATTTCATTTACTCCATACGGGAAAAATATTAATCAAAACGATTTTTTTTATTTTATTAGAAGAAATTTATTCGGAAAGAACACAGGATCCGGGATATGACTATCAAGGATATGCATCAATTGTTTTCAAGAAATTACGGATTACGCTTGTAGCAATGACTGCTTCTTTGTAACATTTTCTAGGAAATATGCATTAAATGTAAAGTTTTAGGAGTGGGCTATTTGTATGCTATAAAAATGGAAATGCCCTCAGTAGATAGTACCCATTTACATGAAAAGTTTTAAGTTTTGAACGCCAGTACATAAGTGGAGAGAAAATTGAGTCGCATTAGGCTAAATATAATAGTTTCAATTTAAACCATGACTGAATAAAAATTGAAATCTTTTGCATCATACACAAAGGGGCCGGACTTTGACATGTCTAGCTTTTAGCTTTTTTTTTTCTTAAACCAAAATTACTTGTATAAAATGATGAAATGCAAACGCAGATCTGCTTAAAAATTAAAGATGAGGTGTAGGACGTACCTTGTTGTTTTTGCCAAGACCTAGAACCATAAGCTTACTCAAGTTTCCAATATTTTCTGGTAGCCTTCCTGTGAATTGATTATCCGACAGCCACAAAGTTTTAAGTCGAGTGCACTCACTTAAACTTGACGGAATATGGCCGAAGAATTGGTTTGCACCCAAGTATAGTGCCCCAAGCTTTGGCAGACGAATACACATATCATTCGGCAAAGTACCAGACAGGCTATTTGAACTTAAATAAATCCTTGCCAAGGAGGAAATGTTGTATAAGCTCCAAGGTATGGAGCCTGAAAGATATGTGTTCTCCATTAAGAGCTTATTCAAACTCGACAGCTCACCTATCTTGGAAGGAATGTTCCCATACAATAAGTTGTGCCCCAAGTCCAAGAACTCTAGCATTGACAAGTTGAAGAGTGAATCTGGGATGGGACCTCTGAAGTTGTTGCGATAAAGACTCAACAATCGGAGTCTAGATAAGACACCTATCCATGGTGGAAAGCTTCCACTCAACGTGTTATTAGTGACACTAAAGAATCTGAGTAGGCGTAGTTGCCCCAATTCATTCGGTAGATGACCATGAAATTTGTTATGGCTAATATTAAGATACACTAGAAATGATAGATTTCCCAAGTGTGGAGGAATGGTGCCTTGCAGACCCATAGTTGAAAGATTTAAGGCTGTGACTCTATGACGGCCAGCACCACAGGAAATGCCAATCCAACTGCATACTGGGTATGTAATGGACCCAATTATTTACCAAGACACTCTGAGGATCTTTCATATGCGCTTTAAATGCAAGAGCAGACTGATCCGTTGTTAAGTTTTTGATAGACCTCATAGCTGAGCTAGGCATGAAATTATAGTATAAGAACAATATCAGTACTAAGTAGAGTAAGAGCATATTGCTACAGATATGACAAACTGAGATGTGGTGTTTGGTTTCTCCTCTGCGTTTGATTGAGTGGTTTTCAAGAGGTTTTATTTAGCTGGTTACTTGAGTTCGAATTATAGGGCCTAGAGGAAGTGAGTTATAAATCAATTTTGTTGGAAGAATGTAAAGAAATGGAGAATCATGAAAGGAATGGGGAAAGAGATTTTGATTCCTTTGTTTGGTTTGTGAAGGAATTGTAATGGGAAATGGTAGGAAACAACTATATATAGGATTTGAATGGACAAAAATACCGGCCATTTACTCAAATATGATTTATTTAATTTGGTTTTGTATATTCACTAGTCCCACTATTTTATTGGCTGCGTTTCCACTTTGTAGATATTTAAATGAATATTTATGTATGTATTAAATGATTAAGAATCAGTTGAGCAAATTTAATATATGAAAATAAATGTGTAATCGGCGGCCGGCAACTACTACCACCATGCATCATTTTGGAATTTTTAAAATAAATTACTTTCCAAAACATTTCAATAATCAGAATACATTTCCCGCTGATCTACGTAGTAATCTTTGGTGAAGTCCACTTGGTGAAAATAGTTTATTAAACCACTGACAACTCATATGCATGCCAATTGTTATGTTAGAAACGAAAAATTTTAGAATATATTGAAAGTCTCACATCAATCATAAAATAAGTAAATAATATTATAATATTTATTTATTTATTTTAAAAAATAATAATATTAAAGATCTAAACATTTGAATTTCAATTTGAACCTCAATACTATGTGTCATTCATTTATTAAATGATAGATTTCATAGTTAGTAAAATTCTTTCTAACCATGCATCTGCGGCTAGTCTCTATTGTTTATAACAAATTGCTCCTTAATAGTAACAACATTATCGTTACATATAATGCGTTTTTCATAACTTAAATAATTGCAAGAAAACATTAGGTAATTAGACTAATACTACTGCACATATTTTGAGTATGCATGTAATGAGCTGGTGGCACGTGTGAAAAAAGTAATTTTAACACACAATAAGATAAGCTAATATTCTTCAATAACAAAATTAAGGAGAGAAAGGTAGAACATAAATACCGTCTTGATCAATAAATAAATTATTCACTGGCAACAAGTAAAGTTGATCCAAAGAAATATTTAGAGAGCACGAAAGAGAGATAACATTTCTTTTGTTGAACAAAAAGCTAGCATAGAAGAGATTTAACAAGTTCGATTTATATATTTTATATTACAATCCTCACGTATAATATGGTATTTATTCATCCATTAGGATGGTATGATTTTAATGTATTTTTTTTCAAATTACTTAATTAATCAACCCACCTTCAAATTAAAACTGCCCACACATCAACTGGGAGAAAATCTCTTAGGCTATTATTAGGAAAACGTAGAATTACTCTGTCAGTTACATATAAACACCCTTAGTGCCTGTTTGGTATGGCTTATTTAAGAGGCATAAGTGCTTATTTAATCGTATAAGCACTTTTTAAAAATTTTTATAGTGTTTGGTTATTTTTTTAGTAGAGTTTTTTTAGCTTAAATAAGCTAATTTACCTCTACTAGCAAAAGCCTAAAATTTGAGCTTTTGGGAGTAGAGGTTATAGAGTTTTTCTAAAAATAGATAATATAAAAAATATCACACAGTTTAATGGTTCAAAAGTTTTTTTTTTATTGACAACCAAACACCCAATGACTTTTTATCCAAAAACTCTATTGATATAAGCTCTACTGTTATAAGCTCTATTTAATAAACTGTACCAAACAGAGCCTTAATGATAAAGAAAATGGTGGAGCTATTTACACATTAAAAAATGCTTAGGACACTTTATTATTTTGTACACTTATCTATTAATTTTTAAAAAATATTTTTACTAGATACACTTTTTAAAATACTAAAAAAATCCTCACTTAGTCCCTTTAAATTAATGATACGAGAATTGAGTTGAGTGATATTGGATTTGAATCAAGACGAAACTAAACAAATCTTGTTACGAAAATTCACTTGATTTAAATCCTTTTCTTTTGTTCGATTCTCCTTTGGTAGGGGTGGATAAATTCGAGTTCGGATCAATTAGATCAAGTTTCGGACTATTCGGGTTAAAAAAAAATAACAAAACTTGTAATCCTATCTGAATATAGTTCGGATTGGATCAGATTGAAGCAAAAAATCAAATTGAGTTTGGATCAGACCAGCTCATGATTGCATGCATATTGGGTTGGGTTCGGGTTAAAATTGGATTCAAGTCAATTAGAATGGATTTGGATAATGTTCGGATTAGGTGTAATTTTTTGTTTATTTCAAGTATTTTTACAAATTATTTTAAATACTAGAAGATTGCTTAATATAGTTATCTAATTTTAATCCATTTTTACCAATTTTTAACCAAAAAAATAAAAATTATTACGATAAAATCAAATGAATAGAAATTAAAATAAACTACTACCATTGGGGTCGATCGGATCAGGTTGCTTGCCCACCCTATCTAAAATAATTTTTTTTTAAATTTTTTTAGATTTATTAATGAATTCTTGATTGATTGCTTTTAATCTCTTCATTTGATCACGATAAGCCACAATTCATGTTAAATGGGTGTCAATTATCAAGAATAATTTCACTTCATTTAATTCAAGTAAGTTGTACTTTATACTAAATTATTCTAAGGACATTCTACTAATATTACATATTGTTCGAATTAAAGTGTTTAAAGTATTATTTAGAGTGCAATTAACCCTACTCTTATTATAATTATCCATGAATAACGATGTGTGCAATATGAAAAAAAATAAAGGTCGGACTGATATTCCAATTTTCCTATATAGCAATGAGAAGAACAGTGAACTCTGAAACAATACATGAGCACAAAACGAGACCTCTGAATTGTGTATGGCACGTACAATTTTAACAGAGCTAAATCTCAAGGGTCTGGTTGAGTGGTTTTCATGTAAGTAGTTTTATTTAATTGGTCGCAATCAAATCATGAGGAAGTAAGAAATTAAAATTTCAATTCAGAGGTTATCTTCCCTCCTTACTGTACTATTAAAAAAAAAAGGAACAACAAAAATAAAAAGAAAAAGAAAAAAGTTCCAAGAAAAACTCACTACTAGCGTCGTGAAAATTGATGAATTAATTGATTGAGCCCAAAATACTTTGATATTAAAAACGAAAGAACAATCAAGGTCAAGCACAAAATAATCAGTCAACGAACTCAATTTACAATTAATCACCATTAAGTAATGAAGTCAATGATTTTGCATTTGCCTTCCTTTTTTTTTTTTTTTTGGCCCTATGAAGAACAATAAATATTTTGATAAATCAAAACTCTCTTTGTATCTCAATTACTTGTTGCCTTGCTTTGGAAATTCCAAGCACGGTGACCTCTGCTTCCTCCATGCAAAAGTCATTCACTAGAGAGCCGTTTCTGGTTTATTTAAGTCGCTCAATGAGACTACTTCCAGCCAACCCCAGCTATAGCCAGAGGCCTGGAGCCAGTATTGATCTGCAAGCGAAAAAGGAGCATTGAGTTTGTTAGGAAAAAGGCGAATGCATGCCGAAGAGACGAAGGGTTAACAAAATACTGACAAAAATAACTATAAAAATGGTATCAGTTTATAGTGATTGTGCTTGAATAAGTAAAAGCAACATCAATTTATTGTTATTTTGTCTAATTTTGTTGTCTGAATACCCCTACTCGTAGTAAAAAGATCACACATCAATGGGTTTAGCAGTAGTAAAAAGATCACACATCAATGGGTTTAGCATATATTTGTAAGCGAAGGTAGAAAGTTTTACCGTTGATAGATTTTATGTGCCTCGAACGCACTTGATCCAAGATGCGGAATGTGTACTCTACAAAGGATAAAGATCCTCTCCTGATCGGAGCTCTCATAAGATTTTAAAAATCTTGTGTCATGTGTTTTTAAGTGATAGTATATGGGTAAGATTTAATTTCTTTATTTTTTTATTTATTAACTACCAATCACTGACATGTATTTTTGCTCAAGAAAATATCAAATTAGGAGAGAATTATGATCCCTCTGCAAAAGCTTTAGTAGCATAAGAATCTTTGAAGGCCAAAAAAATTATAATAATGACGAACTGCAATTTCATTGCACAGTCACCAATCACTGTCTCAACAAATTTATATTTTATAATATGAAACACAAAACAAATAAGTTTTTTTTAGAGAGATTGTCGTTTTTAAGAATATTAGAAATTAGAAATATTTCAATTATTTCAAAAAAAAAAAAGATGAAAATTTATTATGATTTAAAATACCTCTTGTGACTTCAATTTTCGACTATAAATGCTGGACTCGGCTACTTCTAATTTAAAAAATAATAATTTACTTGAAAATGTAAGCGAACTAAAATAGCATACCATTTATTTTATACATGTCAAAGCGATGGAAAAATATCTCTTTTACTTATCTAGTAAGGTTGTGTTTGTTTTTTTATCTGAAATTTGAATATCTCTGAATTTAGTTAAAGTCTGAATATGTCTGAATGAAAATGTCCAAATGATATGTTTGTTTTTTTCTTTTTCAACATCTGAAGAGAAAAACTTAAAAACTAATAGTTTGACATAAATATCCTTTTAAGTGGTGCATATATTATTCTTCACAATTTATAATTTTCACAAGTTGATTAGTTTGGTAGCATTAAAAAAAATACTATCATTGTTGATCTTAATTTAATTTTTTAATAAAAATGCGATGATAATATCAAATTTTATTATAAAGTCAACATTGTTATTTTATTTTTGATTCATCACAATGGACATAATTTAATTTGTTCAATATTTCAATTTAGTTAATGTTATCATGTGAGTAAAAATTTAAAGCAATTAAAAAAATAACTTAAAAATAATACAAAAATATTAGGTTTATACATAATATTGGAAATACATGAATTGTTAAGGATATTTTTTAGATTTAAAATTGAAATTTTCCATTTAGACTTCAGACTTCAGATAAAAGTGAACTTTTTCTACTTTTTCTATTCAGATAATATTGTCTGACAATAAGTGATAAATTAAAAAAATAGCTTAAAATAAATAAATTTCTATAAAAAAAAAAGTTAAATTTAGATTTTAAACTAAAAAACAAACAGCTAAGTCTATCAATTTTTGGGGGACAAATTTAATTAGTAAAATCTCTTACACTGGCATAGTAGTCAAGATCGTGAATTCACTAAAGAATGTTTTGTAAGTTAAAGGATTAATTTCATGTTACTCTTTCATGAAATAATAATCTTCAAAATACCTATCAAATTGTTATAAATCTCAATTTATATATCCCTATTTATGTAAAGAAGGTTTAAAGAAAAAAATTCATCAAATTTTTTTCCTCATCTTTTGGACAAAAATAGGGATGAATTGAAGTTTGCAATAGTTTGCAAGGGGCGATTTTGATGAGAATTTTATGGGGTGGCAATAGCAATACATACATAAATACTTTGTGGAATATGAAGGCCCAAAATCCAAAGGTTTAACAAGCCCAATAGATGTTTAGTTTGGTTGGCATTATCATGTCCAGAACGATATTTCAGCAAGTTAAGTTTTCGACTACGATTGGATGAAGACATTTTCATGCATATTTGTCGATATAGTCTTGGCCTGTTTAACATATATGGAATTTTTTCTTTTTTCTTTTTTTGGAGAAGCCTATATAGAACTCAAATTTTGCCTCTTATATAAAATATTAAAATTAAGAAGCAAAAAGACAAGATGCAATACAGTTATAACATGAAATAAGCCTATTGAATTAGGCATTACTTGTCATAATATAATATAATATCATTGAATAGCTAATTTTTATATAAATTTGGATTCTAACATAAAATATTATCAACGTCGAGTGTGAAATAATTTGAATTATCAATCAAATGTTCCCACACGCAATCAAACAAAATTCAAATAAATAAACACAATTGATTTTGCACGTGATTTGCTTTATTACTTTCATTTTGATTTATTCCAAAAGTCAAGTAAAACATAAAGGAAATTTTTGGATTTAACGTTTGACTATAAATTGATCAAAATTTTCCACGTGAGAACAAACACCAATATTAATGACTAATTACCAAAAATTATGAATCTATAAAGTAAAAAGTTTCAGCGAAGGATCATGCGTACACCTCGATTGTATAATATGTTCTTTTTTATTATGTATTCCACGAGCACATAATCAAAGAATATATGTAGTGATTATTACCTTTCAAATGTAGGCATTGAAATAAAGATAAAAAAAAAACAAATAAATATTACAGGGGATTGTCAGATTCTTCCTTACAGAAATTAATATATATTTTTTATTTTCTTATTATTTTTATAATAGTTAATAAAGCTTATGGTAATATAATTTTATAGTATTACTCTTATTTTCAAATACACTTTTATTCATATTTATTATAAATTGAATAAATGATATAAATGAAAATAAAAATTAAAATTAAAATAGGAAATATATGTTCTGCGTGAAAAAAATTAACAAAAAGATGTTTTTCTTGTACTTTTTGTTAATTTTTTAATTTTTTATAATAAATATATATTTTATATTCCCAAAATAAATTATCAAGTAAATAGTCCATTCACCCTTCTTTTTTTTTAAAATTTTTTAGTGTAAGAGGGTTTTTGAATATTATGAAAACAGTAAGAAAATAAGTGATATATATTAATTTTAGTAGAGAGAAAACTGATAACCTCCCGAAATTTAAATAGGGCATCAATGACATCAATAGTCTCCCTAAAAATATGAGTAAACTGAATTGTATGCAAAAAGTTTGAACTATATGCAAAAATATGAGTAAACTAAACTGTATGCAAAAAGTCATAAGATGCAAATAATTGAAGCAGTGACTAAAAAGATGCCAGCTAAGGGGAACCATAATTACTCAAATGAACTATATTTTCAAAAAGATATAATTTGAGTTCTTTTAACCGGTTAAATTTTTCAAAATTTTATGCTCGATTAATCATGTTATTGGTTAAATTATATGAGTTCATATATATGCTACATTTCGTGTTAGATTTCACAGTTAATGTGATACACTTCAATTTTTCAAATTTACATTTGTGATAGTATGTTTGTTGTTGTTTTATATAGTACTGATCTAGCATTACAATATTAAACTGCACGATTTAATATTTTTTTCGAACTTTAACAAAATTCAGATCATATATTATTCTAATCCAAGATTTTAGATTTTATTAAAGTATAAAAAATGTACTAAGTCTCATAGTTTAATAATATAATACTATTATACTATTAAACTATGACTTAGTAGTTTTCTAAAAATATATTTCGAATTTTAATAAAGTGCAAAATCCTACTATGCACACATATTATCCAAGCAATTAAATTAGTTAACTCTAGCTCTAGAAAGATAGTTTACTATTAATCGATAAGCTAATCAAGATCCCTTGTGTAATGTTCGAATGAATACATCTTCACTCACTTTATCTTCCGTATGGTTACAAATAATTTGTACATGATATCGAATGGAAGTAAACACGTGTTAAATGAGAAGAATAAATTAATTTGATGCTTATTGTATTATATATATTATAATCAAATAGAAAGGAATTTTAAAGAACTCAATTAAAATATAATCGCAGTCTCGATTAATTATATGAAAATCATAAATGATTAATTAGTGAAGTCAAGATCAAGCTAGATGCTCCATGTGTGAACTTATATATTCAAATTAATTCATATAATACTAAATATGACTTTTGAGAAATAAATTAAGAGAGAAAAAAAACAAATTAAAACTCAAAATAGCAACAAGAAAGCAAATAATTAACTAATTATCCCAAAGCTTCAAATTAACTCTCCCCTTTGTAGAACTGATAACATATATAAATAAATAGATGAATGTACCTAACTCTTTGATTTGTAGAGAGATATTCTAGAAGAACTAAAACTATGAATTTGTCACGTGTCAACATTGCATGAAATTGCTTAATTTATATTAATTATTACGTACGTGAAAGACCAACCAGAGAATTAGGGCAAAAGACTAAAGTCGAGAGAGCCTTGTAGTTTTCAATCACCTAATTTCCAAATTCAAATTAAAAAAGTCAAACAAAATGGGTCCCTATTTCTTTAAATCATTTCATTATATTCATATTATTCCCTAGTAAACCATTTGAGAATGCAGGACGTTCTATTTTTATTTTATTTTTTATGATTTGCCCTATTGAATTTGAGTCTCCTAATTCCAACTAAACTTTCCATTTTCCATGCATTAAAAAAAAATAACACATTTGTCCAACGTCTTTCATTCTCTAGGTAATTCTCTCTTGGTGGGTGCCAACTTTTCTCATGCAATTTCTTTTACTTTTTAAAAATGAAAGCAGCGACATAAGAATGTCAAATTTCAAAAGCACTATTGGTTTCACACATGAAAATGTCTAGATGGTGTGGATTCCACACTTAACTATCACACCGTTGTCCGCCGAGCATACATTTATCACCCAATTTTAAATCATTATTTATAAATATATTGTATATAACGTTGGAATGCAATTAAATAATAGTTTGATGACGTAGTAGATATATGGTTATGATATCATTAGTTACCGATCAATGTAACTATTTTTTTCTCTAAAGTAGGAAAGGAAGTAAGTATCAAATTTATTTTTTAATCTCTTACTTTTTTCAAAATTCAAACTCGAGTGTCTAGCAAAAAAATACCTAAAGTATCACTTTACCAACCTCATTACCGCAAATCACTTTAAAAACAAAACAGTATAATTTTTGATTTGTTGTAAGTAAAAATTGGTGAAGATAACGATTAGTAATCAAATAGACATTGTGAATATGACTAATTCTTAATTAACTTGATCTATAAACATCGAATACAGAAATCCATTAGCTAACAAAACCTCAAAATGATTGTCAATGTTTTTTATTTTCTAAATGATTTACGAACTTGCTCATATTTCATAAGAACTCGATATATTGAGTTAGAAGCATTTCAATTTCAACTAACTATAAATTATGAAAATTCTGAAAAACATTCCCTTTTAAAAATCGATTGTACTTATAAGAGGCATTTTAAAATTTGATTGTACAAAAAGCATGCAAACCTTGAAATTGACAAAATCTACCATTATTTTGATTGCTTCACGTAAGATGTACATATAAGAAACAACAAACCCCTTTTAATTCTTGCCGGCATAATAATTAAGTTTGTCATTTGATCTATAATTTATTGACTAATTGAATTAAACAATTCTAAAGCCAAATTTTAAGCGCATGCAAATGGTACGTGGGCAAAACGTCATGGTGGTTAATCGTATGGTTTTATTTTGTCAAAATTATCATCTACAATTCGATAATAATTAATATTAATTTAGGCCATAATGTGGTTACATCAATTTTTCAATTGTGTTATATGTAATAATTTGCACGTGTAACCAAGTCAAATTCATGCATAAATAAACATGTCAATAACTCTAGATTTTACGAAAAGGCGATAATTCTTTTTTTTTCTTTTTTAAAAGGTCATTTCGACGAACATGCAATAATTATTTTTCTAAATTAGCAAAAGGATAACACAATGATATGGGCAATCATGTTTGACATGAATTAATTATAATATGTATTTGGACAACGAAAAGCTAATCAATCAACAGAAGCGAGCACAATTATTCAAACTTTATACCTAATTCATTGCCTTGAGCTTCAAAAGTCTTGGTGGGACTCACAAGTGGCTACCCTGATTCTTCTTCAATCATTCTTCATTCCTAGATAATGATTTTACTTCATATCATTCAAAAGTTGCAATTTATTTTTTAACGGGCTGCTATAAATTGTTGGATTACTATATACTCAACAATTAATTTAAACTTTTAAACCAAATCATTGCCTAAAATGATAGTAGGATTAAGGGATCATGTCATGAATATAATATTTCTATCTTAATCATTCATTGAGAATAAACAAACTACTTTATTTCAAATACGTCGATTTATTTCATTTAGTTGCGAAGAATTGGGGCAATGAATATTATGTTTTTTATTTTAATATTATTTTTTAGTCCCTATATGCATCTTTGAGAATTCGAATCGGATGTCCACCCAAAAAAAAACTTTGTTTTGTAATAAAGTCTTAGGACCATAATAAATGTTTTGTTTATATGTTATTATTGTTAAAGATAGAATGTCTTGAGTTCAAATGTTTAGTCTCAAATTAATTCTCTTCATGCCCACAAAAAACCCCAACACATTGGATGCTTATAGCTTGTAAAGAGTTGCATTTTGAGTCAAATTTTAACAAAAAAAGGATGTGGGTCAAAATACTTTTGCTTATTAATTATGAAAGGTAGGTAAAAATTTTCTATAATTAAATAAATAACTAAAGTCTAACATTTGGACTTAAGAGAAAAGTTAAGGAATTAATATGTGATGTGTAGTGTATATACGTTAATTCTATAATTCTATTGTCTCTTTCATTAAGGTTCCTATCTTTTGACAAAATTGTTGAATGTTTAAGTCCAGGTAAGATGTACAAAGTAAATAACAAAATAAATATATAAAATGGGTATTACGAGGTGCTTTTAGATGACCTTCCATTTGACGAAATTACTAAATATTTTGTCAAATAATTCAAGGTGTAGTGGGTCAAGTTATTAATGAAGTCACGTGGGGGGGATGTCGGGTCCTTGATATACTGAAAAAAGTTAGTTCATATATATTGATGCAATTTCTAATAAAATGAAGAGTGGGTGAAGTGACGAAATAATAGACCTCAAATGACGGGATAAAAGTAATTAATGTAATGAAAATATTTTGTCACCAGAAAAGCAAAGGTTAGCTGGCTTATTAATGTGCTCACAAAGTTTTATTATTAGCTTTATTTATACACCACAAAATGCATTAACATGAAGCTTGATTCACTTCTTTGAATAAAGGGAAAATTACAGTAAAATCCATTCCCCTAATGAATCAACCGTTTATTTTTATTTAATTAAATCAATTAAACCTGACCTTAGACTAGGTATGGTAATTTTTCCCGATAACATGAGATTTTGCAGAATTTCATTTCATTTGGGACGAGATTTAGACATATTTTTGTTTCATAAAAAAATTTAAGAACAAGAGTGAGATATTTTTTTTATCTCACTTGCATATACAGGACGAGAGTGTGATTGACAAATTATGTCCCACTTCATCTCATTACCGACTAAGAATGAGAATTTTTCTAATTGGAATAGGATCCCGTAAAATCTCATCTCTTTTGAGACGGGATCAAGACATATTCTTTTCCCCAAAAAAAATATAAAGACGAGAGTGAGACGTTTTTTCATCTCACTTATATATACAGAACGAGACTAAAATTAATAAATTCCATCTTATTCCGTCTCATTACCAACCCTACCTCATACCATTTTATATATGGATGGAACTAATTAATTATGAGCTGAATTTCTTATATATTCGGTTATTCCATTAACTAAACACGAGTGGTTCCATAAAAACTTTTAACAGTTCATTCACTTAATCACAGCTATTTGAAGACCTGGCGGAGAAAGATAATAAATTAATAAGTCTTACCAACAGTTAACCGCTAACGGGGACAAGCAAAATAACTTCCACGTATAAAGTACACTTTTGAGTTTTGATATGGAACCATTCACTGGCAGTGTCAGGAATTTGATACAGAATGGCTAAGTAAATTACACAACGTCATAATTTTAATTTTCTTTAAAATAAATATCAAATTCTTTAAATTTCATTCAACACATCAAATAATATAAACTGCATAATGCTTACTTGCTAGTTGCAACTTTCAGTGTTTTACTAGTTTATCTATTAACAATGGGAGAAGTGATACCTAGTCATAGGATAACAAGTAATAGGTTGAAATTTTTTAAAAGTTTTCATTGTTTATCCTATGATATATATTGAACCCATTAAATTGTTTGTATTTAAAATCTTAAAGACTTTTAATTTTAGTTCTTATATGAGCTTTGGTTATGGTGGTGAATTCTTTTATAATAAAAGAGAGATAAAAGAAAGAAACTATTATCAATTGTCTTAAATTTAATAAGGAAATTAATAAGTACGAAGAAGATAAGAGAAATTATTTTAATACATAAATGATAACTTCTATTTTTTGAGAGAGAAAAAAAGAAGAAAAGTAACGGAGGAACTGAGGGGAGATGAGCTTTATATATATATATAAAGTTAGAAGGGAGGGCAATTAATGACAAATAAATTATTTATATAAATGTAATTTAAATTTATTTTTAAGTCACTAGGAACTTCAATTCATGTTTGGTACCAAATCGCGCCACCTGTGGAACCGTTCAAAGGTTGTATGGTACGTAAATCTCTTTATTTTTCACACGTTGATAGAGATAGTATGGATAAATATATGGGTAATTTTTAAAAACCTCCCCTGAGGTTTGAGGCTGTTGCAAGTAGATGGTAAAAATTATTTTATTTGTAAAAGATCCCCTACCGTTAGTTAAAATTTCCATTGACTAATTGTTGACTTTGAAAAGACAATATTACCCTCAATATTTACAATTCCAAATATTTACAATTTCATAAGTAATTAAAACAATTATTTTCACCATGATTAAGTTATTGATATTTCCTTAAAATCTTAAAAAAATAAAATTACAAATCTTAAAATAATTTTTTTATTACAAATCTTAAAATAATTTTTTTAAGTTTGTAATAAAATTACAAATCTTAATTATTTGATATAAAAATTTAATTTTTTAAAGTTTGTAATAAAATTAAAAATCTTAATTATTTGATATAAAAATATAATTTTTTTAAGTTTGTAATTTTATGTTTTTTAAGATTTTAAGGAAATTTTAACTGACGTAAACTATTATTAGGGTTTTTTTTAAATTTGTAATAAAATTACAAATCTTAATTATTTGATATAAAAATGTAATTTTTTAAAGTTTGTAATAAAATTACAAATCTTAATTATTTGATATAAAAATATAATTTTTTTTAAGTTTGTAATTTTATTTTTTTAAGATTTTAAGGAAATTTTAACTCACGTAAACTATTATTGGGGGTAAATTATTATTGGAGGTAATATTGTCTTTTCAAAGTCAACAGTTAGTCAATGAAAATTTTAACTAATGGTAGGGGGCTTTTTACAAATAAAATGATTTTCACCATCTACTTGCAACAACCTCAAACCTCAGGGGAGTTTTTTAAAAATTACCCATAAATATATGGATCTTTTTCAAATGTTGAAAAAAGATAAATATGTTATTAAGATATTTACATTAAAATCCGTGTACTTAAATTTTAGTTAAATCATACTTATTTAAATTTTAGATAAAAAGAGAAAATAAACGTCACCATTAGCCTTTTATTAACAAGTGTAAGGGGTAATATTGTAGTAAATGAGAACTAGTGGTCAACACATAATATCTCTAATTGCAAGGCAAATTTATAAAAATAGTAACTTGAAGGGGCTTTTGGGGCAATTAATGATAATGAAATTATTTAAACAAAAGCAATTTAAATTTGTTTTGTCAGAGGGCTTCAATATTCAATCCCCATTCCACACCATATGGTATAGCCAATGGAAACAGTCAAGGGTCCTATAGTATCTGACTTTCTTTCTTTTTCACATGTGGATAGATAAAGTATGGATGGATTTACGGCTCTTTTTCAAATGTTAAAAAAAAATATGTCATTAAGTTTACATTAAAACCAGTATAGGCGTATACTTAGATTTTAGTTAAATTATACTTACTTAAATTTCAGGTTAAAAAAAATAAACATCACTATTAGCTTTAATTAAAAAGTGTATGGGGTATCTTTAAAAAAAAGTGTATGGGGGTAATATAGTAGTAAATGAAAACTAATGGAATTAAAACATAATAAATTTAACTATAGGGTAAGTTTATAAATATAATAACTTAAAAGAGATTTTTAAAGCAACTAATGATGATGATTTTTTTTTTAAAAAAGTAATTTAACTTTATTTTTTTAAGTCAATAGGGGCTGTAATCCATGGTGGGCACCATATGGCACTGCCTAAGGAACCAATCAAGGGTCTCATGGTATGTAAATCACTTTTTTTTTTACATGTGAATGGAGATAGTATAGATGAACATATGAAAAAGAAATAAATTTGTCATTCAGATATTCACATTAGAACCCACATACTCAAGATTCTAGTTAAATTATACTTATTCAAATGTAAGACACAAAAGAAAATAAACGTCACTGTTAGTCTTTAATTAAATTTCTTAATGCTCACTTATAATTTTTAGTGGTACCTATTAATAGTGATACTTGGCCGTAGATTAAGGTTTTTTTTTTCAAATGTCTCATTATTTATCCTATGATGTATATTAAACACATTAATATGTTAGTATTTAAAATCTCAAAGACTTTTAATGTTAGTTCTAATATGAGCTTGTAGATATAGTTTGTTGATGGATTTGGTTATGGTGATAAAATTGTTTTTAATTAAAAGAGAGATAAAAGAAAGAAAATATTGTCAATTGTCTTATATTTGATAAGGAAACTAACAAATACGAGGAAGATAAGAGAAATTATTTTAATATATAAATGATAAATCCTGATTTGTTTAGTGAAGAAAAGAATAAAGAATGCACTAACCTTTGTACATTATAAATTACATAAACTTAGAAGAGGCTTTTAGGACAATTAATGATAAATGAATCGTTTAAACAAAAGTAATTTAAATTTATTTTTTAAGTTACTAAGGAGTTGGCGCCGCCTGTGAAACCATTCAATGGTCTTATAATATGTAAATCACTTTTTTTTTTTCACGTCTTGATAGAGAAAGTATGAATGGGTATATGACTCGTTTTTAAATATTACGGAAGAAATAAATATGTTATTAAGACGTTTATATCAAAATTCGTGTACTTGTAGTTTAGTTAAATCATACATATTTAAATTTCAAACAAAATAGAAAGTAAATGTCACCATTAGCCTTTAATTGAAAAGCTTATGGGGTTAATATAGTAGGAAATGAGAACTAATAGTGGTCAAAACATAAGAACTCTAATTGTAGGGTCAAATTTATACAAGGGCTGGTTTTATTGCTGCAGTTGAGTTTTGTGACACAAGAAAGGGTGCAAAAGGATGATGATGAGTCATAAAATAGAGGCTCAATATATCAAATAGCTAGGCTGTGGAATAGATACAGCAGCCAAGCCAAAAGAATAGAGAGGGATACTGAAACAGAAACACGTAGTCTACGTCACTTTGTTCTCTAGCTCGGCGATTTGACGAGACTTATCATCAATATTTATTTGTTATTTCATTTTATTTAAATATCATATCAAAAATCAAATCAGATCAACTCAAAACAATTCAACGGTAAATAATAATTCTCCCTCTATATTCCTCTCTCCCTCTCCACATCATCGCTCAGTAGTCAAAAGGCCGTCCCAATGGCAGCCAATCCAAACAATCAACATTCATTAGAATCAATGCAGATTTTTGTGAAATTTTCTTACACAATTATCGAGGCAAAAATTTTTTAAAAAAATAAAAAAAAAATTGGGAACTGTACACACGGCAGAGGTAGCAGCACGAGTTTTAACTTGGGTGTGTCTTCACTTCCAACTCGGAAACAAAAAAGATGTGGCAAGAAAATGCTCTCATTTTCAGATTTCAGATAAGAAATAAATTTAGGGTTAGGGTTTTGGGGTTCTTTTTGGACTTTATTGTGACAACTCTTTTTGGCTTTTTAGCGAAGATGAATCATTCCATTTGCTGCAGCATGGCAGCAGGAATTTCCCATCATTCTCTTTGCCCCCCCATTATTATTTCATTTGTCCATGCAAAAAGGCAAAATATTGTCATCATAATGCCACCTTCAGAGATTTTCAGGGAAAAAAAAAAAACAAAAAAATTGGCCCCAAAACCTGCATGCAGTTTCCCCTGCCACCTACATCATTATTAAATTTTGTTATTATTTCTTCTCGATTTATTTATTACATAGGGTTTTAAATTATTTGTTTTTTGTGTTGTACAAGAGTGCTCACTGCTGCTCAATTTTCATTTAATTTTTCATTTATGATTTTCGACCGTACTTCTTCTCCCCATTTATCTCTCTTATTAATTCATTGTTGTTTGCCAATCGGAACCTGTTTTTTTACCTTCGGCCCAAACGCCAGAATTTTTATGCCGCCAGTTTGTCAATCCCTACGGCTATGACCATGTTCATGGAAAGTGATTTTTGTTTGTGATATAATGTTTTATTCATATATAAAGTATAATGTTAAATTATGTTCTATTTAAAAATCTTTTCATTATATTATTGAAGTAGTATTGTAGTAAGTTGTTATCTTTTATTTTTTTTTAATATTACAATACATTTACATTGATATTGTAATTTGAAGCTCAATACATAAATCTGCTTCATTTTTAATATGCAATCCAACTTTGTACTTAGCTCAAAAATATAGATGCTCCATTTTAAATATTACAATTCAATTATATTGATTATCTGATACATTTTAAATATCACAAAATAGTTCTACTGATATTAGAAATATACTCCATTTTGATAAAATTAGAAGTCTATCGAACCTGTCTTGATATATTCTAATTTATTGCGAAAGAAGAGAGATAGACCACTTGTACAAGTCCACAACTACGCATGAAAACTTGAATCCCTTCACTAGTGAAAATTATTTTCATTAAGGCTTAGCTAATTTTTAATCTCCAAGAAATCCCAAGCTAAAATTTCAGTTCTACTTGCACAAACGAATAAAAGTATTATTATTATTATTATTATTAGTGCACGCGCTAGGCTAGGGCGTAGGGTTGCGTAAAGGCAGATGCATGAATTACTTTTTTTTTTTTTTTGGTTTAATATAGATGCAGGAATCACTTACGACAGCAGCAATTAACAATTTTTATTTTTATTTTTATTTTGGGAAGCAGCAGTTAGCATTTAGAAAGCAAGAATAACAACAATGAATGCGCGTGAGAGAAAGTGGAGCAGAGTAGGTTCGTACAAGTGGCGCGTGCACCGAGGAAATGAAGGCGAAGTGTGATGATAATTCCTTTGATTCTGCTTTGCGGGTCAGAAAAATATTTGGATATTCGGGATTTGGAGAGATGATGCGCCTGCAAATGCGATCAGTACATGCCTACTTAAATACGTTTTGTCCTTTCACTTGAGAGAGAAAAATACGAACAAAAATACCAAAAAAAAAAAAAAAGACGCCAATTTGAGGTGCCTTGCCTAGGGCGGGGAGATCGTATTTGTGTTAGTTTTGTACTTTTGTATCATATTAAATTAAGGACGATTCAAACATAACTCATTCAATAATAATATTAAAATATTAAAATTTTAACTAATATGAAAAATAAATGACTTATCTAATAATTCAGTTAATATCTTGAGATTTAATAAAATCTATAAATATATATACAATTTATTGATATTATAAAATATACATATCTATTCACATATTGTACGTTTACACTATTAAAGTTTTAATTACATATATATAAATAATATTATATATCGATATTATAAAATATATATCTACCAATATTTTACAAATTTAAACCATTAAAGTTCTAAATTTATATAAAATTTTATAAATGAAGAACTATGTATGTGGTCATCCTTAAAAAAAAAAAAGAGAATCATGTATACTATTTGAGTTTTGATGACAAGAACTTATAAATTAATTTAGAATAGAAACTATAATTGTGTCATTGGTTGGATAAATTGATCAAGAACTTTAATCCTAACTCAATATGAACAAAAAATATTGTGTCAACCTGGACCCAGTCCATTTGATGATCGTATCAAATACGACGACACATAACCGTTTGGTCATGTCGTGTTCGTATCAAATAATTTGGTCGTGTCAAATTTTTCCAGCTCTAGCGTTGCCATATTACCATTGTAACAAAGGCATTTAGAAAACGAGCACTAGTTTACTGGAACTTAGTGTTCTACTTGTGTGTCCTAACAAGTAAAAATCAAAATTACTTTGTTTTATACTTTAAAAAAAGGTTATACCATGAGAATGAATTTTTGGGATTTATACCATAACGAGATTGCTTTCCCAAATGGAGAATTGGAAGAGCCACTAGTACAGGTGTCGAGTTTGCTGGTGATCGAGTGAAAGATTTTAGAGTATCTCTATTATACTACACCTATTCAATGCATGTATGACATGTATACATTAATTAAATTTGACTTGTTTGTAAGTATTTGAGAACAAGCCCCGCTAGAGCCCCTTGTTAGAGTGATGTACTTAGCGAACTGGCAGGACGCGGAGATCGATTGATCAATATGAATCTCGAGTGGGTTGTTAACTGTCGCCCTTTTGTCCTGGAGGCTTTCCTGCTGAAGACTACGATGATTTTTCAAAATAAATACTTTCAAAATAAATACACACATGTTATACATGCATAAAGTTGATGTAATACAATAGAAGCACTCTAGAATTTCCCTTATCAAGTGCAGGTCCCTATATCTTAAGTTCTTAACCTATTAGTGGTTGATATAGTGCATGTTGCTCCTTTAGTTTCATATTCGTGAATGCAGTCTTACTATCAGTTAGATCTAACAAAATAGCATCAAATTATATGACTAATGCATTTGATATCCCAAATCTCAATGTTGACTTATCGGACTCTCACAACTTTTGATCATCAACAACGATATGTGTCAACTCCTATAACATATGGTTATAGCTAACTTGAAGCTGCTCTAAGGTAAAGTATGAATTATAGTCACACACGCAAAGTGATAAATATTACAAAACTTATTATAACTTTGATCGTGTAGTTATGAAATAGTACTCTACCTTAGAGCGGTTTCAATATAACCGGACCCTAACATATATAGTAATTTATGTAAAGTTAATTTTTAATTTTATTATAATTTAAGGGTACAATGGTAGTTATAACACAAAAGAGATTTTTTTCATCAAAACAAATAGAAAATTCAATTGAGTACTATCGTTATGTGAAGATACTAAATTATTACTAATCCTAGTATTTTATGATGATTTTTCAAGTACTTGCATATTTTTTCCTTCCTAATAAACCGTTGGAATTAATGGCCCTGATGGACTGGATTGATCTAATGAAAAGAACATCTGAAAACTTCTTTAGATAGGGTTTTATATATCTTGTAGTTTGATTGGACTTTAAGAGTTATAAAGTCTTATGATTGAATTCTATCACCCTTGTGAACTTTTATATAAATCTATATAAAGTCTTATGAGATATGAGAAATACATATAATATATTAAAAATACAGAAAAAAGCTAATACGTAGAATAAATTGAAAAAAAATACAGTGAGAAAATATTACAACAAAATTAGGTGAATAAAAACGAGACCAATAAATTTTATGGGGATTTTTCAAGAGTCGGCAGCTAGCTGTAGCTAGAGCTCTATGCTAGGAAGGATATTGTGTACAAATACAAATAAATAACTGTAACGTCAATGAATTTCTCTGTCCACAAAAATTCCATATACGTAATCGTCATCATCCTCTTGACGCGTTCCTCTCCCTCATGTTCTCCGCCGTCGATTTTTCACAATGATATATTCTGACTGCACGGCCAGGAAAAATTGGACGGCTTAGATGCTGATTTAACTTTTCAATTAATTATTTTAATAAAAATAACTTGTCTTGTTTGCCTTTTGTAGTTGACTTTTTAGTTTGACGTGAGCTACGGTTGTATAATTATCCCCGGCAATTTCCACATGCAAAAAGTTCTCATGTTTTGACTAGATTTTGATTTTCGATTTTCTAAGAAGCTGCTTATCCTGCGCACCCTTCAAGGCCACGTGGCTCGTAGTCCTTCACCAGAAAATCCAATTAGTAGTGAAATTTATGGATAATTAAGAGTAAATATGACATGACACGACAATACGACTTAGTAAAAACAGCCAAACCCTATTGGATTAAAGGGGTTGCACCAACACTCCCATGACGCAGCCCCGCTTCATAATTAATTTATATGACAATAGAGCATGTATTATCAAATTAATATAAGAGTATTACTAAAAAAAATTTAAATGAGACAGCGTTCCTCTCTTTTTAATTTTATTTCAAGAATTTTTTAATTTTTTAATTTAATAATATATTATTTTTAAACCGAGAGAAATATTATTATTATTATTTTCATAAAAAATAATTAAAATAATACAAATTTGTTTTTATTTGAATGACATTTTAGGAGAAGGCTTCTTTTTTCAAAATTCTATTTGTGACATGAGTAAACAAATCAATATTTAAAGAAGAAATTTAGAAGAGTCCTCGGCTATGCTCTAATGTGATATAAATAATAAAACTAATTTACATAATTTTAACTAAAATAACCAAACCATTATAAAATAAAAGACTTCCTAATCTTGTCCTGCATCATGTGAAATAATTTTGGCTTTGAAATGGTTTAGAAAAATATATAATTTATAAAATCATTATTCCAAAAATAAATTAATGATTTTTTAAATTCAAAAAGGAAAAACGACCAAGGCATGTGCGTGAGTTGAAATGGCGAAAAGCAAGTGGCAAGAAAGGCAAGTGTTTTAGGGAATGAGGTGGTATACGAGGTAACCATCCTTGTGTTTGCTATTTATTTATCTCCAATAAATTATTATATTACAATTATTCTTGTATTTTCTGGATTAGGTTAAATAGTCAAAATACGGAACCTTTGTACAACTTTTGGCAGGTCTTTGCACTGTTTCTAGTCGTCTTTCTGGCACCCCTACTCTCTAACCCTAAACGGAACAAGTCTTGGATTACAAGAAAAAGGGCAAAAACGACCTATTAAAAATCAACCAATGGCAAAATTGTCTTAGAGACACAGTCAGAAACCGACTCTATACAGTAAACCCTTTTGTTTTGTTTTGATTTCTGATTATGAATGATGAAAAATGATGACAACGTTGGCGTATTTGAGAACATGGAAAAAGAGAAGAAACAAAGGTCAAAGGAAGGCAGTTGGGTTTTGGGGACTTGGTTGTGGATGATATTAGAGTAGTGTAGGGGTACTGAGTGCTATTTTCTTTGAGGTAGAATTTTTGATCTCTTAAATCATTTTTTTTCTTTTTTTATTTTAGGTTCTGGCTCTGCAGCTGTGCAGCAGCAGGTATTATCAGTCTTCTTTAAGGAATTACAGCTTCGTCTCTTCCTTTTCTCGTGATCTTTTCCCTCTCTCTCTCTCTCTCTCTCTCTCTCTCTTTCTCTTTCCTTCACTCGCCTCTTTTCTGCAAGAACTTGTATATATTTGTTGCTTGAAAAAATTAAGAAGACCCAACAAAAAGGAAAACAAATAAAAATAAAAATCACAGCCCTTTGGAAGATTTTGTGAAGGTAGCCATGGGAAGTTGCGGGAGAAGTGGAGCAGTGAGGCAGTACATAAGATCAAAAGTTCCTCGTTTGAGATGGACTCCTGAGCTTCATCGCTGTTTTGTTCATGCTATTGACAGACTTGGTGGCCATCAAAGTAACTTTCTTCTTCCTTGTTTTTTTTTTTTTGGGTTATTTAAAGAAACCTATAACAAAAATGACTCGTTTTGCTTGTGCGTAGAAGCTACTCCTAAACTTGTGCTTCAGTTGATGGATGTGAAAGGACTCACTATATCTCATGTTAAGAGCCATCTTCAGGTCGGTTTTGCTGGTTGCTTTTTTTTATTTTTATTTTGTTTTTTAATTCTATTTCTCTCATATTCATATGTGCACTTTTTTATTTGGTTCTCACCAGATGTATAGGAGCATGAGAAGTGACTTGGGCAGACAAGGTATTATTTTTTCTCCTTTTCATTTTTTCTATCTTACTTTTGGTTTGTAAAAAAAAATTATGGCATTTAAGGCATGATATTATTGTTTGGAGTTTCCTCTATTGGTTCTTATCCAAAAGTTGGAATCGATTTTTATCAAGTTATTTTCTTGCAAATGTTCTGGAAATGTGCAGCAACACTTCATTTATTGTAAAAATTCTCTTATTTATTAAATAATATCCACTTTGATATATTTTAATATTTTACCAAAATAGATTAGAACAAATGTTAACGGGCTTTCTTCCAGATCATATCTTATATTGGCATATTTCTCATGAAATTAAAAACACCCACAGCTACCAATATTTGCCCTTTTTCTTCCTTTTTTCTTTTCGGTGATTTGTTTTGTTGGGTAATTTGTGTGTGACTACAGATAAGACCCAGCAAAGAAGACAATCATCTTCGGAACAGCATGATCGTGGCTGTTGTATTGATGAAGTAAATGATCTCAATCATAATCATCATATGGGTTTTCATGATTACCCATCTTCAGAATCCATTAAAAAATCAGATGCTCAGTGTATCTACAACAACATCAATACCCCTTTTCTTCCTTCAAAAAGGTCAGTTTAGCTTTTACACTTCTCAAAAATATGTCACAAAAAGTTGATAGCTAATGTCTGTGGAAACAATAATCAAGAAAAGATT
This sequence comes from Citrus mangshanensis, assembly GCA_030449895.1. NCBI lineage: Eukaryota > Viridiplantae > Streptophyta > Magnoliopsida > Sapindales > Rutaceae > Citrus > Citrus mangshanensis. The sequence continues at coordinate 5,904,447 of JASUUJ010000349.1, forward strand.
TTGCCGTGCATTAACTTTTTCTTATATCTTCTGTTTTGATTTTGCTTTAATTCTCAGCAAGGCTAGAACTGAGACAAGGGGTTGTTCAATATCTGATCAGAATCTGCAATGCAGCCAAGGAATATGTGAGACAGTTTCAAATCCGTACCCTTTTGATGATTATTTGCAGCAGAAGCAGAATAACAAGGCTAAGGAGGGTTATGGCACTGGGGCTGCTTTCAGATACAAGCAGGCTCATTCTAATGCTCTATCCTCACCCTTCTCTCTGCCACATGATGATGATCATCTTTATACTTTGAAATATGCAGTGGCAGTAGAAGAATCTGATGATATCCTTAAGGTACACATTTATCAAAACTCATTTCTCCTTTCTTTGTCTTTCTTTCTTTTGCCAGCCTTTTTAAATGTGGTTGAGTGTAATGTTGGTTATATTTTGGTAACAAGTTTCTTACTTATAGTTACAAAGCAAATGTAATGAACTTGGCCTTATGACACAGACCAGTAGATGCATGGAATCTCCATGCTTTTTAGGTCAACTTTTGTCAGCTGCATTGTTACACACCATTTTCACTTCACAACTTTTAAGCTTTTGCAAAAAGCACTTCCTCATAGTTGATCTTCTTTGAACAAAGGGTGATTGGTTATAATTACTTTTTTTTTTTTTTTTTACCCCTTATAACTAACAGTAAAACTAACTAAATATCAATAATATATCACTACCTTCTTATTCTTTGATTTATTTTATCTTTATGGGATGTCACGAATTAAGTTACAGCAGGCTGTAACTTATTCCTCTCAAATGTACAAAATGAACATCAGTTTGCATATTTGAACTCTCTATTTGTCTAATTTAGTAATCTTTCCTGTTGCTTTCTGAAACCCTAAGTCAAAGTTTCAGTGTGGTCCCGTATGGCTTTTCATTATGTTAATGAGGGGGGACCCCTAAAGAAGGTCCAAATAATGGAAATTCAAAATAAGCCTTTATTGCGATGGAAGGAACAAGCAGTACGTTCTCTAAAACCAACAGTCTTATTATAGTTTTCAGTGGTTGGACTACCCCTTTATTCAATAATAGCCCCTTCCCTTTTGTCTCAGTTTTGTTGTTTCTTTCAAAATCAAGTTTGAAATTTTAGATTGTAATTAATTGCTTTTCCTAGAACGCACTTCAAGTTCATGGACCTTGTAGTTTGACTTGAGGGTTAATACGTTTTTGCACAAGAATGTCATTGTTTTTTGGGTTGGAATATTTCAATCATTTTCATGATTTATTCATTCTGCATTGAGGCTTCACTAACTTTTAGTTTGATTCCTTTTTAATTGTTATTTTTGCCCCCTTAAATGGCACATAATGTAAATCATTACCTTATTGAACATTGATGAGGGCATATGAAAGCTTACGAGTTGAAGTAATTATTAACCACCATTGTTTGCTTCAATAAAATTTGTGCGCTAAAATATTGGAGTTCTAACCAATATGCTTTGTTTCTTCAGGTTAACAAAAATGGCTCGGATGAACTTATTAATATGCATCAGAACAATGTTTTGAGGGGACAAGCAGAAGATGAAGAAGCTGATGATTTTGAGTTATCATTAGGGCTCTCACTACCTCATCCTTCTTCACAGAGAAGTAATGCTTCATCAACAAGTGACATTGGCGCCGAGGCAATCTCGTTATATTCCAGGTCTAATGCCAAAGATTGCTTTGGTTCTTCTAGAAGATATAATATTAACTTAGATCTGTCTATTGCTCTCTGTGGTACCTAGTGTCAGTGTAAAGGAAAAAAAAAAGGTTTTAATCTTTTCACCCTGCGATGGAGGTACATCTTGTTTTTGTATCTTCTATTTTATTATTAATTTTATTTTTCTTAGTTTGTAGCCATTGCGTAATTATCATTATATATGTTAAGCTTTGTTTAATGAGCTACACATTTTGGCTTAATGTAGAGACTTGGAAGTCATAGATGCTATTACATGACATTAACTGGAAATGGACATTTCAATTTTGTTTGGAATGTAACAAAATGTTCATGAGCTTGAAGTTATAGAATGAATTACATCGAAAGAATTTGTAGAATCAGTTACATTAAAATAAAAATTACACAAATTACAAAAAAATTTAATTAAATTTCCAACTGAAAACATTATTGAAATGTGAGAAATTGAAATTTAACGTTATTAATTCAGTTTTGTTAAAAAGAATAAATTGTGTTGTAATTTTATTATAATTAAGTAAAAAAAGGAAATTAAACTAGGAACAATTTCACTTCAAAATTGATTAGTAAATTTTTGAAAATTTAAAAACAACATAATTAATAATATATAAATTTGTTGCTACTAAAAACTTTTCCGTAGGCCCTAAGACACGGTTCAAATTATAAGGCACGTATTCTATAATAGTCCCAAGCCAATACATTGGACCATGGCACAAATGTGTATAAGTAAGGCCCAATATACATTGAATCCTTAGAGCATTACTAAAAAACTCTTCAAATAAGATTTTATTACTTATTTAAAGAGGTACATCAACATTTAAGGCTCTAAAAAATACTCCAATTAACATTCGTCAAATAAGAAATGAACATCTTTCTTCAAATTTGAAGAGTTACTTTCTTTCTCTTCAATTTATATTTTATTATTTTTTGTTGAAGAAAAAGAGAAATGTGTTTTAATTACTGTTGACTTTTCCTTTAAAAAAATAGTTATTTAATTAAAATAATATTAATTCATTTATATTTGAAGAGTTTTTTGGAGAACAATATCTTTTTTCACTCATCTATTTACCATATAAATAAACAAATGAATATTTGAAGAGTAAAATTTATAAAGACTTTTGGAAATGTTCTTAGTCAATCATACTTAAAGGGAACGAGCTAATGGTGAACCTATTATCAGAAAAAGACAGTAGAGAGTCTAGTACATCCCAACCTATTATCATAGAACGACCGTAGAGAGCTCAGTACAGCCCATTGATGTGTAGGCCCATAATTTAGTTTACAACAATATTAGCATTAGCAATAATTTCTGGCCTAGGCTCATTAAACATTTTAGAGACTCTAATTTCATCCTAAACTTAAGTCATGTTACTTGGTAGATAAAAAAAAAATCTCCAAACGAGTTATAATCTTATTATAAGGAAATAATTATCTCTCTTTGATAAATAGAAAAAATTCAAAATTTTATGCCTTATCATACAAGGATTTTAGCTACCTTATAAGAGTCCGGTACCATACCTTAGTAGGATTATAATTTCCTAGTCAATGCCTATAAATAAAATTCTTTTTCACCACCTATATACCATACCTTAGTAATACGATCATCAACCATCACATTCACCACCTATAAATAAAGTAATACCTTAGTAGTACCATACCTTAGTAGGATTACAGTTTTCTAGTCAATGCCTATAAATAAGGTTCTTTTTCACCACCTACGATCATCAACCATCACATTTGCCACCTATGATCATCAACAATTAAGAACCTAGCATTTGCAATTCTCTAAAATTCTGAACTACAAATAGTAACCTTGCAGCCTTTATTCACCATTAATTAAGGAGAAAATCTCTCTTTTGATCAAGACCAACATTGAAGCCCTACATTAAGGAACAAATAACCTTGAAACAACATTTATTACCATTCCTTCACCACTATAGAGTCTTCTCTAAATAAGAACAAGACTATTCTTAATTAAATTTATTGAAACCTGCAAATGGTATCTTTGTTACCAAGTTATAGTTAAGGCAACATTGGTAAGGTTGACCACCAAACTTTTCCCAAATAACTATCTATCACCTATCACACATTTAAAACCTTAAGATCATACATTTTTTCTCTACAATCAATATCACAATTAGAGTTTTTCATTAGCAATAATATTAGGGATCCTAAAATTTGAGTTTCAACTTGAGTCCCAATGCTATACCTCATCTATTGGATGATGGATTTTTATAACTTTTACATTACTTATCTGCCATCTAATGGATGAATGCCACATCAATTGAGACTCAAATTAAGACTTAGGAATTGGGAAGCCAAGCACTACTTTTTCCATTAGTTTGCCATCAGATTAACCTAAGAAACCATCATAACGATATTAGTTAGTCATTTGACATTATTTTGCTCCCACAACACTATTTATAGCAAGCATTTTATTCAAAAGCCCAATCTCTGCAAGTCAATAGCCAAAGTTAAAGCTGTAATAAGATTTTATTTAGGCGACGCTAAAGCTTAAATATTGTCTTGGACCTTATTAGTCGAATCACACAACATAACCAGGTAGGCCATAGACCACCAAGCCCAAATTTTTAATTTGGCCCAATCCTGTATAGTGGAGGGAACCTTTTAGCTAATCCAAACATGAAACTTGACCCAATAAAATTTCTACCCCAATATTTATCAAATTACCAAGCCGTGGTTAGGATAAGATTAGGCTGGATTGGTTGAATCAATTCTCACAGAACTTTTATCTTACTTAATCCTATCCTAATCAAGGCTTGCTATTTTGACAAATGTTTGGGTGAAAATTTCATCAAGGGACTTATCACTCTAGAATGGCTAAGAGGTCCCCTTCAGTCAAGATAGAATTGGGCTAAGATCAAAAGTTCAGGCCTAATGATCTACAATCTACTTGATTCTATTGTACATGTGTTCTAAAAAATAAGGTCTAAGAGTTTATTTAAGCATTAGTGTGAACTTAATAAATTGTTGTTACAACCTTGAGTTTGGCTATTGACTAGCAGATAATAGGTTATTGAACAAAAGGCTCTCCTGCGAATAGTTGTGTCGGAGTAAATAATGTATAATGAGTAATGAAGAACTTTACGATGGTGTCTTAGGGTAAATTCAACAGTAAATAATTGAAACTCTAATTGCAATCTTCACTATAAGGTTTGTATCTATGGTTCGATGACTGAAAAAAGTATAATTATAAGTTGTTTGACAAGTTTTGAGTAATGGATAGTAATTCAGGAAAGATTTGGTTGCCGACATTGTGAATATTGCTAATATTAACTTGGTAAATAAGGTATCATTTGTTGGTTTTAATGGATTTGATTAAGAATATAGGCTTGTTCTTAACCAGAGAAGATGTATGATAGGATAACTATTATCCTAAATCAACGTTTTGTAAATAAAGGTGCTTTTAAAGAGAAACTTTTTGCCCAAATTAGCATTCTTGGTACGGTATATGCATATCCTGCTAATATTAAAACTTCTAAAATGATTGTTCTTGAATCAATGTCTAGGCTCTGTAGTTTTGTATAGGGGAGGGTAATTTTGAATTCGGACGAATCTGATTAGATTTCGAATAGTTTAGATTAGGAAAAAATCCATTTGTATCCAATCCAAACCTTAAATCTAATTCGATCTAATCTGAATTAATTCAGATAAGATACGGACCGAATGAATATTTTGGATAATTTCATATTCGGATCGAATTTGGATGAGTTCCAATTTCAGATTATATTTTTAGTTCAAATTATATTTCAGATTCAGATTGAATTCGGATTATATCCATGAAGAATTTCATATTCAGATTGACAATTCTCACAAAAAATTTATGAAATCTATAATTAATAAAAAAACAAAAGTAATTTAAACCATCAAACAAGAAAAGAAAACAAGCTAACAATTGAGTGTCATCCCCATATTGGTCCGTTGACAATATGACATTGATATATGCTAAGAAAACAAGTTGACCATTTATGTACAAAGTTTCCATTCATGAGTAATGTAAGCCATCAAAATGAAAACACTAAGTAATTATATCTATAATTAATGGGTCATTTATATTTTTGTATGCATTCATTTTGTACAAAGACTCCCTTTCGTAAGCTTATGTTTTAATAATTTAGGAATAATGGTCCGTTAAAGTATTTCATTGAATTAGTAATACTCTTATAAGCTAGCTGCATAAACATTGCTCCAAATAAACAACATAAAATAAACGTTACTCCAATCTCTAAGTCTCCAAATAAAAAATACAAAATAAACGTTACTGCAAGTCCCCAAATAAACAACACAAAATAAACATTACTCCAAGTCTCCTAATAAACAACACAAAATAAACATTATTTTTAAGTTTCCAAATAAACAACACAAAATAAATATTACTCCAAGTCTCCAAATAAATAACACAAAATAAACATTACTCCAAGTCTCCAAATAAACAACACAAAATAAACATTACTCTAAATTTCCAAATAAACAATACAAAATAAATATTATCACCCGACAACAAAATAAATGAAAATAAAAATTATCATCCAACAAAATTTAGGAAATAGGAATTAGACTACAAGTTCTTCAAACTAAAGTACAACAACACCAAATTAAACTTACAACATACTTTGATAATTCCTAACATAAGATCGCAAACAATTATCATGCTACAATTGACTTAAAACTTAAAACCAAAAGTAAAATAATTATAATTATAATAACCTGAAACTAAAACATCTATTAAATTTAAGAGTTATCTATTCAAATAACAGGACGAATACTAGCGCCCACTGTTTAATCATTGAAGCTTGTATTTGTACATACTCTTTAAAATGAAAAAAAAAACTTGTAATTAGTACATGAGTAATATAAAAAATGTATTATAATAAATTTGAAATGTGTTATATGTAAAATGTAATATAAAAAAAAATGTTACCTTCTTGTAACTCCATTTGATGTATATGATCTTTCAACTTTTACTTAAGATCATAGATGAGAGTGGGCAAAAGTTTAGATTGCAACTAATTTTAGTACAAATCAATACTTCAATCATAGTAAGAGTCAAAGAACTTTTATATTCATCAATAATATGACCCTAGTGCTAAAAGCGCACTCAGACGCCACAGAGGATATCAAAATTGCATGGACATCCAATGCTATTTTCTCCAATATTAGATGCTTTGACCCGTTCACTTTCCAACATAGCAAAACATTGAGTTAATCAATACTAGGATATTCAATAGGTCAAGTGAGTATCTTTCCACCTCGATTGACACATGCTTGCCTTCGTTTTCAATGAAAATTTTCTTAGCATATCCAAGGAAAGGGCAACTAACTCGTAGGGTATCATCACCATGTTCCATCATGTACTATTGTTGCCGGTCCGTGTCATCTATAAGATGTGGAGAAAAACTAGAACTGACACCACCACTACGAGTACTGTAACTAGGAAAACTCTCACTGTGCAATGGTGATACGGAGTTCCATCCACTATATGCATCAAAAAGTGAATTCAACAAGCCTTTCATCATCGCAATCATTTCTTCAATCTTTGCACTGTCATTAGAAAAAATCATACTAAAAATATGTTTAGTAAAATTCATTTTTCAATGCGGATCAAGTATTGAGGCAATAACCAAGATTTTGTTAATTTTTTCCGTGCACTCCCAATATTTGTCATAGTCTTCCCTCATACTAGAAGCCATCAAATTCACATAAACATCTTTGCTTTTTCCCAATGCATTTAATGAATTCTCAACTAAGCCAATTGTATCGTAACAAAGATTATAAGTCATACTCAAAGAGGCTGAAAAAGTCAATGTAACAACATAAAATATCTTTAAAAACCTCACAATTCATTCGGCACTTTCCCAATCTTCAGGTCCAGGTGATCCCACTCTTCTTTTCCCTTTTTTTTTTCCTTTTTAAAATATACTTTATAAGGTTTATAAACTTCTGCTATCCTCTCAAATGCACCTGAAACTTCAAAGCAGTCATCAACATCAAATAGGTGGAATTCCACCTAGTAATATAATCCAAAACTATAGTTCTATTAGTGCTTTTCACATGATTCGCACACACTATCTAAATGTTTTCAATCTCAAAGTGGATGATCTCACATATTACACAATATTCTAAATACCGGCAATTGAGGCGTGTAATTCTTTCAACCTTTCAGTGACAATCAAATTTAAAATTTGTGCAAAATAATGCACATGCATGTAATTAACGTGCAACAGAAATGCATCAGAATTCTTCCACATAAGCATTGGTTCTTCACATAATCAATAGCAACATCATTGCTTGACATATTATCAACAATTTTTACACACACCCTCTCTACTTCCCATTCAAGCAAACAAGCAAAAAATTTTTTTGCCAATCGTTTTCCTTTTATTAGGGGTGTTCAGAATCCAACATGATATGTTCAATCCATCTGATCTGTGAAAATCCGATCCATATAAATCCGATCCATGGATTGGATATGGATTAAAAATTTAAAAATCCGCAGTCGATGGATTGGATATGGATTTACTTCTGTAAATCTATAAAAATCAGTGAATCCGTAAAAAAAATTATTATAAATTTAATTAAAAAATATTTTAAATGTGACATTACATAGTTACATAAGTACTATAACATATCTTAGCCATTACTCAATAATAATAAAAAATAATTAAATAATCAAATATACAAATATAACTTGTGAAAATTGCAAAACAAAATAAAAGTAAAGTCACACACACTAGCAAAAGTAAAGTAACATAACGCCAAGTTACCAACAATTTGTAAAGTCATCCAAAAGCAAAGTAACATAACGCCAAGTCACCAACAATTTGCAAACAAAAAACCCTAAGCTTCCCCACCGTCACATGCACTAGCAACACCCAATACTGGTTTGATACACTCTCGACACCGATTTGAAGGACGTCGGCTGCGTGATTCCAGCGAGGGCAAGCCATCTTCTTCCTTGAGTCCATCGAGCCACTTTATAATCACTGGTTCCAACCAAATAATTGCACTATCACAACCTTCAAGATTGCCACCCGTACTTCTCTTGGTTCCCATCGTTGACGGCTCCATAATCAACACTTTTTGACAAGTGCAACAGTTTTGGTGAAAGATAAGACTGTGTTTAGTTTCAAAAACTTCGTCATTTCAATTAATTGTGGCTTTATTTAAACAATTAATTTCGGTGTTATATTAATGCATTATTATAACTTTATTTGAACAATTAATCTTAGTGTGTTATATTTTGAAACTTTAAACGTATTATTTTAGTTTTATTTAAATAATTAATTTGTTTAAATTTTATTCAATTTTAAATTTAATTGGTAGTAAAATTATTTTTATATTAGATTATTTTTATTTCATTAGTTCATGGATTGGGGAGAACTAAAAATTTTAAATTCGGAAACTAATGCGCAAAATTGTGGATTAGATATGGATTAAGTTAAATCCTCATCCGATCCACAAACGTATGGATTAGATATGGATTGAGTCAAATCCGCAGATGTATGAATTTAATTTGGATTGAGTTTAATCAATCTGTGGATTGGATTATATTGAAAAATTATAATCTGCAAAATTGTGGATCGGATATGAATTGATGTCTAATCCGTAAAATCCGATCCGCGAACAACCCCACTATTTATGAGTCACCAAACATTTATTTCTCGTAAAAAGTTCTAAATATTTTTTTATTTTTTATTATTGCATTCATCCAATGTTCCTCATCCACAAGCTGCTGCTGTTCGGATGATTTGTAAGCAATTAGTGTAAGAAGAATGTGACTGCATGCGGAAGACATTAGGCAGCCAGGTTTTTGTACAGGTCCATAATGACATCAGAAAGAATGTGAACGCAAACCAGATGTTGCTGTGCCGGAATGATCTTGCCGTACCGCTATTACCCTACACGAAGAGAGTAGATGAAAAAACCAAAAGAAAGGTAATGGGGTACTCCATCGCTACAGATTACCGACACCTGCCAAAGTCCACTCGCTATTAGCTCATGCGGTTAAGCTCTTCTGGCTGAATCCTACTCTGGGCCTGCCCTTTTGCTAGCTTTTTCATTATGCTGGTTCAACTACTGCTTATGCTGGAAATCTCTCAACACCGTCAATCCACTCTCAATGGATGCTGCCCCTTAAACAGTGTGATAAGAGGAAACGAGAGGAAAAGCTCATGGCAGTTGCCGACAAGAAGAGGACGATAATGAAACCATGAAAAATGGGAAGATGGTGACGTTCAGATACTAAATCTACTAGACACATGAATTTCTCACCCTTTCAAGTTTTAGTTCGCAATGCAAGTATTGGTTTACTTTTCATTGTGTTGAAATAATCAATTTTGTTGGGGGAATTATCCTATTGATGATAGTTCTTTGAGTTGGAAGAGCATGGGCATGGACATTTGCGATTTGATTTGATTTTGTTGTCTTTGATCTGATAAGCATTTAGGTAAATAAATAATACATAAATAGTAAGTATCTCCTAATTCATTGGCTTGAACAAAAAATAAGTTGAAATTAAATCCGCCACAAGCTATGTAAGAAAAATAGTGCAAGCTCCATTCATATATGATTTGGCTTGGATATCGTATAAAAAGTTCATGAACGCTAATCTATCTTCAAAAGTTTACTCAAGAGTTAATAATTGTTTGAACTTAACCTATAAAATATATCAATCGATGTGAGATTGTAATATTTCAGAAAATTTAAGCAACTGGAATCCTAGGTTCAAAATGCCATTAAAACACACAAAATGACTTTCAACTATCAAGACACAAGGCAACAGACGAAGCATCATGAGGCATGTACATGAGAAGACTTGTGCTAATGGCACTCGACTTCAGCCAAGTCAATAGCCTTGTTCATGTTTTTCTAGACTAGATATAATAAAGGGTGAAGGCAAAGCAATATAAACAGATCTAACTAAAGGACTTAAACCAAGTATAATACTCATCAAGGCCAGGCCAACCCGTCCAAAACCAGCTGATATTTAGTATCTCAGCTTAACTCACCAAGATCCTCTACTCCAAAAGCAAGTGATTCTATTCCCGTTGTGTATACCATCTAACAAGACCAGCACTCTTGTTGAAAGTGAAGAACACTTGACGGGAGGAGATGGAAGTGAAGAACACTTGATGGGAGGAGAACGACGGACAAAGGATACACCTCTGTTTCCCATTGTCAATCCCATGATTTTTAGTGGAGTAAAATGTTCTCGCAACATCGTACCACTCCAACTCCTAACCATTCTTTGCATTAGTACTGGAAACCAGAGGCCTAATGCTGAGTCGTGGCTTTGTAGTAACAAGCTTCTGTGGAAGTACGGAAACACCAACTACTAGTGACTCACTGGGCAGTCCAGAAATGGGTAGCAACTCAACAAGAACAGAAAGCTGTAAAATTGGTCACTATAATAGTCAGAACAAGCTGCAAGGACAGGCAAAATGTATCAAAAGCTTTGAATAAGGAGCTAGTAAAGGCCTTTCTAGTTTTTACCTCCGGAGATTTCAGGTCCACAGCTGAATCTGATACAACTTCTTTTACAGCAGCGGCCACTATGGTGAAGCATTTGTTTCGGTCCAATAAGGCTAAAACATCAGAATCCTTCGTATCTTTTGGAATCTTATTCTGTTTCTCCTCGAATCCTCTTCTGTTATATCCCACTGCAAACTACAATGCCAGGTATGGTTAATTAAGCAATCACATCCACCAAACAACTTTGAATATTTTACAAATTAAACACAGGGATGCATCCACCCACAGACACAGGTATATATCTGACATCCTTAAAGCCCATATAATTCAGAATTTGAAAACAGAAGTAGAAAGTAGGATAGCCCCAAATTTCAGCTAAATTTGTGTGGTTATTACATATCACATTTGCATGTCATGTAATCAAAAGGTTGCTTCATAAGTTACAATATAAATCAATGAATTCTTTATTCAACTATCACAAATGAAGAGAGCAAAGTAATATTTTTCTCAGAATATCCCAACAAAAGCAGTGAGTTTCTAAATCTTCAAAAGTTTAATGCTTCAGTGTATTCTTAAACAATTTCTGCTAAGCTATACAACAATTACATTATAAACAGATACCTTAACTGGCCGTGAAAGTTTGTTTTGTTCATCATTCACAAACTGTAGAACAAGCTTTGACACAGTTGCTTGAAGTTCTTTCTCCTTCAAAACACAAGTGGCTTGGATAGGAAAAATTCGATGACACCATCTGCACAAAAGAAATGCCATTTCACTGCATGTTATAACATCTTAATCTCCAGTACACAAACCATAACTAACAGATTCCTCAGCAAGGATGTAACTGGAAAATTATCGCATAAATATAGTTGCTAGAACTAAAAGAATTTAAACCAAAAGCAGAAAGAATTGGCCAAATTCACATCAAGCAGACCACAACTTCTAAAATATGTATGACAATAAAACTTACAAAAAAGGGGAATCGGTTGCATGCATCATATTAAACTCTGGATGACTGAACATCAAGCGGTAACTTGAATTCGAGAAAAATAAACAAATAATTCAAAATAATAATTACGAAAAAGTGAGAGAGAGAAAACTTTACAGGGTAGGTGAAGAATAAAGCTAAAATCAATGCTAAAAGCTTCAATGAATTCATAACCACAACTAATTACAATAGGACAAGAATAAACAGCCCGATGATGCTTCATTTGGCTGAGGGAAAAAGAAATGAATTCATCCCCAAACAAGGATGCTTCCTGTAAATTTTGTAACAAGACTATAGAGTAACGGATCATGGACGGATCTCAAAAACATGCTACATCAAATATAAAGAAGATGAAGGTCCTCCCCAGGTTTCATAGAAAATATGATTAACATTGTTGCAACATGCAGCAAATACAACACAGGGTTTCAATAACACACAACAGTTACATTGAGAAACAAGTTCCAGTTAAAAAATATGAATCAACAGAACCATACAGGATATCAATCTGAAGGCATTTGGGTATATATAAAATTATATCTAAAAGGCATAGAGACATTGTATATATATATAACTTGACATTACGCGCGCGCGCGCGAGCACAAACACACACATATACGTATGTGTGTGTGTGTGTATTAAAGTTAGGGCATACATGTATGTATTAAAGTTAGGGCATACAGACATATGTGTATATGCACATAAGCAGAATAGTATTAAGAAACAAAACTATTAACCATATTGAAAACAATGCCTCGTAACGGCTTTGAACAGCAAAGATGTTAAAATCTTACAGGTAAAAACAACTCACACAGGTGACTTCAGACTCCCAGAGCCCAGAGATTGAAAGATGTTTGATACAATGTTAATAGTGTTGGGAGAATGTTCTCTTGGGAAGGTAAGCAGAAGCAAACCATTCCTTGTCAGCTTTACTAGAGACATGTCAAAATCTGTTTCTGCATTTGTATCTGTCTTCACACTGGAGTGACACTCATTTTTCTGAAGTCCCCCTACCATCAGAACAAACACATTACAGTAGTGAAATTTGAGAATCCGTTTTCTAAACAAGATTAAAATTTCTAGCGCTCTTGAAGAGAAATTACCAGCTGAATCTTCTTCAATACTGTTGATTTCTGCACCATCGGCACATTTTCCACCCGTATCATCTGTGCATACTTTCCTTCTCTTGGAGTCTCCAGCTGAATTAGAGCTTTCTAAACGCTGAGAGTTCTCAATGTTGTTGTGTCCAACATACTGCATTAATTTCACAGGACCATGGGCCAATCATGTCTAAATAGTTATATTTTAGATGAAAAGTTCACAAGAACAATGCTTTGATGTAATTCTACTCGTCCTTGTTAGCTTACCTACTTTCATCGAAGAAGTCAAACATACAAATTATTTTTTAACACAGAATTACGATCAGTTAAATGAATGCAACCAAGACCAACATTTTCTTTAATTGGAACCTACAAAAATGAACATTTTCTTCGCAGCAACTCAAGTATTTGATAAATATAGGAACCACCTACTCATTATTCCATCAAATGACTTGATTAGTTGCAGAACAAATGAAAATAAATTGAAAAAAAAAAGTTAAACCTTGTGAAGAATTGAGATGGCTTCTTTAGTAGCACTTTTCTCCCTCTTGATGGTGCAGGTGACGAGGAAGCCTGAATGAGAGCGTTGAAGAAGAGAAGAAGGTGAGTTGTAATCGAAACGAGGTATGCTTATCACTCGAGAGTGCTGTTCCCATGGCTTCAATTCTTCTTCCTCTTTTTCTTCAGTCATTGTCTTCACTTCACTCTTCAAAAAACTGTCACTCACAAATTCTACCCTCCAAAAACCCTAATTTTTTGTGCGACTGTGATTTACGGTTAGTTACACATGAGCGAGGGAGATGACCGTAATTTCCTACAAATTAATGTTTGTCATTATTAATAAATATTAACGCTTTCTCTGAGCTTATCTCCTCTAAATATAGTTTCTAATTCTATTAGCAGAGTTTTATTAAAAACTTTTAGTTGATCAATTATCAATGAAAATTTTTATTAAAAATTAGATATTTTAATAAATAAGTTTTTTAATTTTTATATAAAAATATAAAATAAATAATAAATATTTTAGACAATTGAACTCAATAAAAAAAACTATAACCTTTATTTTTAAAAGTTTAAAAATTAAACTTTTGTCGATAGAGGTAAATAAATTTATTTAAATTCCATAATTTTTAATGAAAAAAGTAATGATAAAAATTTTAAAAAGAAGTTATGAGATTAAATAAATGCTTATAACTATTAAATAAGATATACCAAATAAATGTTAAATAGTGATAAATTATTAGGATCTTTTATGAATGGACTGTGAGACTTTGATGGCAAAGAAATTGAAATTGATTTCAATTGGTAATTAAGGGCGAGAATGAGATTTTATCTCATGATATCCTCCCAATTAATTTAGCTGACATTATATTTAACACTGATTTTTCTTTTAATATTTTTAACGGCCTACTACGCAATTATCAATATATAATTTTTTTTTTTGTTTTTTGATTGTACTCGGGATATTCATTTTAATGCCGATATTAAATGGAAACATTGATTTTTTAATATATAAAAATTTAAGATAAATGTTATTAAATAAGTTAATGAAATTTAAAATGTTAATTGAGTGGGACATTCAGATATTTTGTACAATCGAAATGGGATGAGGACCATTCAGAATTGATCTTAATTTTAATCCCAAATATATAAATAAGACAGAATCACACCTTCCCAATGGTAATTAGTATGAGCATACATTAGTCGACGAATGATGATGGGTGACTTGTGGCACACATAAAATAGTGAAAAATATAGGCAGATCAACCTCACGACCAATAAGGGCTTAAGTCCTAATTGGAGAAAATAATTTAAAAAATAGAGAAAAAATTACTTGAATCACTAATTAACACCTATTAAATTTATAAAAACAGCCCCATAAACCCATAAAATCTCAACCTTAATTTTAAGAATTATGAAAACTCACATTTTAATTTAAAAAAATAAAAATCTACAATAATCTATATAAGTAACTTTTTAATTATTTAATTTAGTCATATTAAATCTATTAAAATAATCTCTACAAATTTATTAACCCATAAACTTTTAGTTTTTATATTTTGTCATTATATAATTTAACTCCAGGGAATTTTTTTTTTTTGTTCTAATCGGCAGCTAATAAAGAATCATGTATCCATGGGCCATGGCTAGAGTGAAAAATAATGCAGTGTTGATATCGAAAGTTATTTGAAGAAACATTATAAGGAACAACATCCTCGGTCCTTGCATTGAATTTCACTCACTTAAGCCTATATATATATATATCCTCCTCAACCATTACAAGATGCTCCTCCTCCAGCATCTATCAAAGACGAAGAAATATTGATCAGAAATTTACAGAGTGGGAAGAAGACTGTGTGCACAACAAGAACCCTCCATGGGACGATGAGGGAAGCAGCACAAGCTAAGCGTAAGTCATAGTGGACCCTACTAGCAGAAGCGAAGGTGAATAGTTACTGAAAAATAAGTGATTAGTGTTTGAAGCCACATATAGTGTCTAATAAGTCATTTGTGTGAATAGTATGATGTAACTTAAAGAATGTGGTTAATTGTAAAGTAGATTACTTAGTGATAAGGATGAATTATGTGATGAAACAAAAAGTAGTGGTAAGTTATACAGTAAGATTTCTTAATAATAAGGTGTATTGATGTGTGTTATAAAAGAAGATTCTCTTGGTACTTATAAAAAAGATTCTCTAGTAACCAATAGACCTTTGGCCTAGTAGGAGAGCCTTACACTTAAAATGTTGAGAGTAAAAGTTTGAGCCTCCATAAAAACACTATAGGAGTTAGTTTCAGTCGTCTTTCAATTATTAAATAATTGAGTAATGATAGTCTCTCTCCTTTACGAAATGTGAGTAGATTATACATCTCTCAAATATTAGAGAATATTTAAAGAATTTGGGCAGACCTCAAATAATTGAGTAGAGATGATCTCTCTCTCTCACAAAATGTGAGTGGAATGAACACCCGTCGAATATTAGAAAATGTTTAAAGAATCAGAAGAATACATGCTAAGAGGAGATCATAGTTGTATAATCTATTTGTAAAAATTAGTTGTAATATCTTATATAATATCACTAACAGTCCTATATAACAGTATTAAAAAAAAATGACTCTCTAATAGCGTGTTGATCATCGAATCTTATATATTTTTCTCTTCTTGTAATAATCTTCCTCTTGTAATAAAATCCTCCATTATATTTTCTTATTTCTTTTGGACACACACACATATATATTTAATCAGGGATCCCTAGTTTTATTAAAAATTAAAAAATAAAAAAATAAAAAATATAAATTTTAATACACTACATATATTGCATTAAAATCTGTGTTTCCTTAACTTTTAGTTTATTCCTAACTTTATTATAGCAAAAAATTATTGAATACAGCACACACACACACATATATATTCTAATTAAGAATCACTATATTAAAATTAGAGATAAGTTAAAAAATTAAAAATATAAATTTTAATATATTACTAATTAAATAGTAAAATAGAAGTATTATTTTTAGAAACCTCATTTTCATTTAGTAATAATTAAAATGATACTGAATCAAAGCCCTTGATTAGTAGCAACTTCATGGGCCTTATTATTTTTTGAAACGTTGACTGAAACATTGAGTTAGGCTTAGGGATGGCAAAATAATTCGGACCCCATTCGGATTCGGACGAATTCGGATAATTCGGGTCGGGTTGAATCCGTACTGAAATGTAAAAAAATTTGAATTCGGAATAGATTTTAATAATCTAGATATATTCGGGTCCGAATCCGAATTTAGATTAACCTGTACATCTGGAACCCGAACCCAGATATCTAATTTTAATATTATTTTTTAATTAATTTTATTGATTAATCTAGATGTGTTATTGCTTGAAAATGTATTAATTTTTTATTTTTAGAATTTTAAAAATTGATATTGATTCATTGATCTGGGTTCAAAATCCGGAATCTAAAAACTCAAATTTTTTCGGGTTAAACTAAGATCCGGACCCGAGTAAAAAAATTCAGGTTAAAATCTGGGTCCGGAAAAAAAAATATCCGGGTCCGAAAAAGCTAAACCCGGACCCAGACCCGGATTTAACCATCCCTAATTAGGCTAGAAGGTGGGCCCCACGAGTTGAGTAAGGAGTTTAAGAGAGAGAAGTGAATAGATGCAATACGAGAAGGAAAGATGGAAACCGACAGAGAGATGTAAGAAATTCAATTGGAGCGAGTATTCTTCAATGTAGATGAGTCGAAGGCAGAGAGCAGTCACAGCAGCAGCGGCAGGAAGAGGAAGAGATAGCTTTGGATTTGCGAATATGATGCATCAGGTGCTCACCGAGTCCGCTGCTCGCCCGCGCGCACTTTTCTCGGTCGCCTCAATTTTGTTAACGTGTATACTTGTGTACGGTGTTGCTGATACCCTCCGCTTCCTTCCACTCTCCAATTCTTTCTCCTCGTTTCCGTCCATTTTCCCTTCCTCTGCTTTCGACAACGACTCTCTTCAGGTTCTTTCACTTTCTTTCCCAACTGGGTTTTTCTTATTCGTTTGTTTAGTTTTAGTTTAGTTTACTGATCTGCCCATTGCTTGACTGAGCGGTTTTGAATCAATTTTATTTAGCTCGTCATCCAAGTTCGAATCTTACAAGTTGGGGTTTAAAATATTTATTTGGGTTTTGCCTACCCCTTATCTTGTGATTGCAGGAGTGAAGCTCATTCATAGCCAACCCAGTGTAATTTATTATATCATTTTCATTTGTTGTAGGTTAGTGAGGAAAATAGGCTTGAAACGGTTTTGAACAATGCTGCAATGCAAGACCGGACTGTTATATTAACAACTTTGAATGAAGCATGGGCAGCTCCTGATTCAGTTATCGACCTTTTCCTTGAAAGCTTTAGGATTGGAGATGGTACCCGAAAGCTTTTGAACCATTTGGTCATAATTGCCTTGGATCAAAAGGCTTTTGAGCGATGTTTAACTTTGCACAGACATTGCTTTGCTCTCATTACCGATGGAGTTGATTTTCATCAAGAGGCTTACTTTATGACCCCCCAGTATTTGAAGATGATGTGGAAAAGAATTGATTTCCTGCGTACAGTTCTTGAGATGGGTTACAATTTTATTTTCACGGTAATATTCACCTCATTTTATGTTTGAAGTATAGAGTTCGTTTTCTTTAAGATGGTGATTATTTGATTCTTTTAGCAGCAACCTATCATCAAATAGATAGTTGAACGCAACACCTATACTCTTAGGGACAGTCAATTGACATTTGAGCAACACTGCATGAGAAAACCCATTGACAAAAATTTTCAGGGTTTAGTTGTCATTGAGGTAGTGTGAGGCGTAGATAAGAGATTTTAGCCACTTGTTAACTAGTAATCAGGACATAGTCTTGGTTTGCATTACCTCAAATATTAATACTAAAACAGCAGATGGCCTTTTTTTCTCTTTTCATTGATAAAAGGGATTTTTGGTTCTTCTGAAGCTGGTAATTGGTAGTGATGTTAGCTCTCTCTATTGACATATTTTAACAGTTAAAAGATTTTTGTTCATCGGAATATTAATATCCATGAAATTAGCTAAAGTCCAGTCAATTTGCTTTTCTATTGTATTTTAACTAACTTGAAATTTCTTGACCTCTCATTATTGAATCTGATAACCAAAGCCATTAAGCTTTAAGTATAAGTGTGTCTTGTGAGTTTGTGCCATAACACCTATGCGCACCTACTATAGAGATGATTTTTAGATTCCTTAAGAACTGTTATGTGATTGCATGAAGCTTTTCTGTTTCAAAGTTATTGCAAATCTATAACTGTTGTCCATGTGCGTGAACTTTGTCCAGCTCAAACATAAATGCAGCTGTTCCAGGTGCACTTTGATCTTTTCATTATAGAGATATGGTGTTTGGTTGACATAACAAGAAAAGAAAAGAAAAGAAAAGAAAAAGTCGAATAATAAGGGCACAAATTTAGGGGGGAAAAAGTAGTAATAATGATTGAACCCTTTTGTTAAAATGTTGTAGAACATCAAGCTGATTGATGACTACACTCTGTTAAAGGGGCTTTCAATGAAATTTATCACAAGGATAGTCGTTAGTTTTATAATGATATGGACAAATACTTTTGACTTTTAGAGTTCCAACCAAAAGGAAACTTTAGTCCCAAATTGCTTTTCTTCTGTTGAGCACATATGTTCTTTTGGATAATGCTATGGACCATCCTCCAGTATATTGAGATCATGGGACATTTTACTACTTGCTACGGTTCTCAATAAGCTTTAAGCACTAGAACATAGTGGTTCTTCAAAAGAACATATGTCTTGTTACATATCTTAACCAAATTTAATAAACACTTACAGCTTATTCAATAATTTTTTCATTTTTTCCTCCTCCAGGACGCTGATATTATGTGGTTTAGGGATCCATTTCCACGGTTTTATCCAGATGCAGATTTCCAGGTTGCATGCGATCACTTTCTAGGTAGCCCTGATGATGTACAGAACAGACCCAATGGAGGGTTCAATCATGTAAAGTCCAATAACCGATCAATAGAGTTTTACAGATTCTGGTACGCTTCACGTGAAACTTATCCTGGATATCATGATCAGGATGTTCTTAACATTATAAAGTTTGATCCTTCAATCATGGATATTGGACTGAAGATAAAATTCTTGGACACCGCTTACTTTGGTGGGCTCTGTGAACCTAGCGAAGATTTTAATGTAGTTTGTACAATGCATGCTAATTGCTGCTATGGTTTGAATAGCAAGCTTATCGACCTCAGAATCATGCTTCAGGATTGGAAATATTTTTTATCTTTACCTCTAACTTTGAAAAAATCAGCAATGTTTTCTTGGACAGTCCCAGAGAATTGCAGGTAACATAAAAACTCTGCTAATTGTGATATGATTTATTAGTTGCCGTTATCAGTGCTAATCCCTAACCTGGATTTTGTCTCTGTTAACTACATATCAGTCTTGATTCACTCCATTATAATTCCACGAGGATGAGCCTTTGAAGATTATCTCAAGATTAAATTTATTTATTTCTGCGTTCATGATTCTTTCCCTTCCAAGGAAAATGAAAAAGGTAATGTTTCTGGCTATGAGGCATCTCCGTGATAATAGCCATTGATTACTGATGGGCTGCCAGTACTTTGTGTTGCGTCTTTTCCTGCATCTTCTATGTCATTTATTTATTCATTCTCAAGTAGAATTACAACTTGTTTTGACAAATATGCTAACAAAGTTGAAGTTCAGATAAGGGGGATAACATCTGTAAGGATGTTACATTTCTTTTGCGTACAATCACTTTTATATGAAAAAAAATAAATATTTTCTTTGGATCTACAAGCTTTTCTCTAATTTGATTGTTCTATGTCGCCTTTCAGGTTCATGCTGGTGCAGGGGTTCTTAAAGTTGAAGGCAAATCTTTGCAATTTAGTCCTGCCAAACCAGTCGACACAAAGTTAAGTTGGCATTCTCAGAATTATATTCTGAGATGAGAGACGGCAGTTTTTGAATGAAGGCTTTCAGCATCATTGGATGAATTATTTTGAAAGACTGCAATTTTGTTAGTGACTAGGAAGAACGTGTCATTGACTACCTTGTACAGTCTTTTACTTCAATTGCCAAAAGCCTGTTTGCCATAGTCTTTTTGATTAGTTAGGATTAACAACTAATAGCTTCTGTTCTATGCAGACGTGAAAATGTATGTCTGCAGAATGGGGGTGTTGGATATGTTACCGAATATTTTGGTCCTTAGGTTTGCATATTCTTCATTAGATTAGTTGTTGAGATGTTAATATACAAGCATCGAAGCCTTAAACATCACGCAACCCTGTTATATCCAAGTTTAGAACTGCCACCCAAATAATGTATGTTGTGTCAGCTTTAAGAACAAATTTTGATAATCTCTAGACAATTTCATGATTGATGAGCTTTGCCATAATAATGGTCAGAAAATGTTGTGATCAGTTTTCTTGACGGGATGCTAAAATCTTGTGGATTGCTCTTTCTACATGTTAGAAGTATTATGTTGGAAGTCATGAAAGGATTATCACACAAGGCACCAAAGCAACCATCTGTCTAATGCACAACTCTAGTTTATCTATGTCTTCTTGTGTCAGCTTTAAGAACAAAATTTTCCTAATGCATTCCCCCGATGAATCAGTTTCAATCTCGTTTACTTTGTCGATTGACTCTCACAGAGATGTTACCGTCTCCTTGTTCGTACACATTATGGGTACTTTGTGTTATAGACCCAAAATGACGCACGACTGAAAATCTTGCTTTTTAGCATCTCCCACACCAGACGGCTCAATGAGAACAATGAGTTGGTAGCTATAAGTTGCCACCCAAAGTAAAGAACTGAACAAGAAACTAGATTCTCGTACTAGAAAAAAAACTAGAAAACAAAGTGAAAACACCCACTTGGGAATGATTCACTGAGTCATGACAGCTCCATGCTCACTCTCATCTTTTCAGTTTTCAGAGAAAACCCCAAAGAGAGAAAATCCAACACCAAGAAATGCCTTCAAGGTCAATGTTGATGCAGCAAGGAAGATGCTGTGTCACACATCTGATAGTGGAGATTGATTGTCAAGAAGTTGGTGTTTTGGTCAACAACAAGAAAAGGAGAACTGAAATTTTTTGGGTAAGCTCCAAATTCCAAAACCAGAGCAAGCTGTTTCAGAATCTCAGATTTCAACACATCCCAAGATTGTGTAATGTCCATGCTCACGCTTTAGCCAAATTTGCTTTAATGAACAATAGAACTGATGTATGGCAGGACCCTATATAAGCAGAAATAGTTAATCTTTTCTCTTTGTTAAATGAATGAACATGATACTTTCTTTATCAAAAAAAGAAAAAAAAAATCTAGATATATAATTCGATTAAATAGGACTTAAAACTTGATAATAAAGGAACTTCCAAGTCCGGGAAGTAAATTATTGCAACTCACAGATCCTATGTGATAAATACGGTGGCATAAATTAAGTATTAAAAGAAGCTCACACTGCTCCAAGTTATCAGACATACGGTCTCTGTAAAACATAGATAAAAATAGAAAGCAATGCAAAGAGGCTAAGTGAATGCACTTAGCTACAGTAACTCAAATGGTGAAAAGGATCGGGTGTAGCATAATTTGCTGGGAACACATGAAAATATATTAATTCTCATCTTATTTCCCAATTTACAAGATACAAGTCCATGCCTAGTTTTCTGAAACACGACTTCTCTTTTCTTCAATACCTGACTGTGAAAACCTCTTTCGGAGAACTTCCAGTACTTCTTCTGCTTTTACATCTTTGAGCGCGAGCAAAACCATGGCATGATACAGCACATCTGCCATTTCAGAGGCAGTACGTGAATTATCCTCATTCTCCTCCAGTGTTCGGCATAATTCATCTGCTTCTTCACTGCAAGTAAATATCATACTTATAAGGATCCAAACTTAAGATGTTCTATATTCAGCATCTGAATTTAATTCTTCAAAATAGAAGAAAATTTTTTATACTACATATTTAAAAGAAAAGGATGGAGCAGTGGATTTGTTTTAAATGTAAAAGTTCCTCTATTGTTTCTATCTCTCCTATTCTGCTCAGAGAATAGTAAGTTATGAACTATGAAGCACTCAAAATCAATTATTGACCATGTCAATAGGATATTTTAATTATTGTACCGAATTTTTGAGCACAGCAATTTGCTATCGAGTAATAATCGTTTAGTCCAAGAAGGTTTCCCATTTTCCGATGCTGCTTTTCTCTGGGAAATTGTGGACTCTAACGAGTACAACGTTGTCATTGCCAAATTATTTCCTTGAACCTGTCAGAGGAATCAAATTCACCTTCAGGAATACCAAATAGTACAGCAGTGTGTGCTAAAGAAATGAAGCTACCAACCGGCTGATCTTTCAGGGCATCAAGGACAGATGTGTAGTAGCAAGTTTCTGACCCTGTGTGGCAGGTAGGCCCATCGGGTTTTCCGAGGTATATAATCTGAGGAAGAGTTCATAATTAAATGAAATTCGAGTTCATAATTAGGTGAAATCCATCGGGACCACACTAACAGCTTAAGATTTCAACTACATTTAAAAATCTTACAGAGTCACGATCACAATCAAGAAAGATGTCCTGAACATTGATGAAATTCTGGGAAGTCTCTCCCTTTGTCCACAATGTTGACCTTGAACGACTGTAGAATGTCGCCTTTCGAGAGGAAATGGTTGTAGCTAGAGCATCTCTGTTTGCAAATCCTTGCATTAATATGGCTCCCGAGTCGACATTTTGAGCTATAGCCACAGCCAAACCTTTGTTGTCCCATTTTACACTGTCTAGCAGCCTGTCAACCTAAAATTTGACTGTTAGAGATTCTGTTTCCAATTTTACAGGCAAGCTTTCAAACCTGAGTACAAGTAAAGAATAAACAGGATGAAACAACAAAAATTCACGGAGAAGAAGAATTCAGGTGACGGCAAACAGTTATTGTTTCCCTACTGATAAAGTTTTGATACTGACAAAGTGGAGCAATACAACTGCCTCTTGAAAATAGAACTCACGAGATTCAAGTTAACTTGCATAAGGTCCAATCCTATTCTTATATCATCATAAAAAATAACACCAAAGTGCAAAGCCAAGCAAAAATTGAGGATTCAAGCCGAATGACAACCTGCCCAACAATTCTATTTCAAATAACACTCAAAATAGGCTTTAGGCGTTTGGCTTACATTTGAGTGGATCGGGTAAGGGCAAAGAGGGATCTAGATACACAAAGTTCTTATGGAGCCTTCAACTTATCGTTGAGCCAACAAGTGTTATAGTTTGATGAATTGGTCAAGTATGAGTGACAGCAGGAGCAATTTGGATGTGTAGGCTCATACAATTGTGAGTGACGAGTAGCTTGTGTGATATTTTAATATGTATAATGACTCTTTACTACCGGAGTGTAATGCTAAAGACTTAAAACACAGCGAGAATGTTGAACACGCACGTGCACGTGCTATAAAACAACCAAAGGGCACGTATCTAAGAGAGACTTATAGTCATTGTCATAAGGTTATGGGTTCAAGGGGGTTGTCCACCCTATGTATGTGAATGACAGCCTTATGTAAAGGCTCCTCAGTTCCTCATTCAACTACATTAAGCCCATCCATTAGGGCACCGGTGACTCCTGTGGGCATCTACATTCTGAGTTTAAACTTCTGCCAGTATGCGTGCATCCTTAACACATTGACAGACTCCCCTAAGCCATCGAGTGATGCCAGAGATATCTTAAAAGGTTCTAATCTGAAAACTATCCGATATAGCTCGAACAATAAGCATATGAAGGGTAAGAGATATCATCAGATATATTCAAATTTTAGCTTTCGGTTTCACAACACAGAAAAATAAAGCAATTGATCAACGAAAAGAAAATGAAAATGCATAATTGTAAGTGCTACAAAAGTTACTTTTGATTGAAGGACGGGATTAGAATTTGATTCCGTAGAAGAGGCAAACACAAGACAATTTCTCTTCATGTCATTGTCTCTGCAGCGACCACTACCAGTCAAAGAAACTTTCAGAGATTGAACACACTGAGAATACGACACCGCCATTCTTCTCAAAATCACGCAATCAAGCTGAAATAGAAATACCCAGATGAATTTAATTAATTATTTCAGTTGGGAAAATGATCGAACACTTTACATACCATAAAACTTCGACCATCACTATTTTGCTTTTCATTTTTATTTTGTTTCATAACAAAAGTGCGCTTCTTACGGGTGATGTTGGGGAAGGTAGGCAGCGTACCCAAGCCCGATATGAGTCAAAACCAATGCCATAGAAATATGACTGAGAATATAAAATTGAGTGCAAAAAATTATCGTGAGTATTGGGTTCAAAAGGCCCGTTACATTGGGTCGGGTATAGGGCCTAATTTAATTTTATTGAAAGAAAATGTTTCGCATAATCTTATTTTAGATATTTTTTCAGACCTGCCGGTACTAAGTAGTGGTCAAAATTTTGTATTCATTTATACCCTTTATATTGAACAGGTTAGGTACAGGTATAAGACACCTTGACTGACTTTTCATATTTTTATTTTTTTAATGTTAAAATTGATTTTTATTGTAAAGCAAACAAAGTAAATAATAAATAAGGGACTACGTAACTTTTTTTTACTTATTCTTATTTGAACTTTGCTTCACAAATATTAAGTTCATTTCTCCCAAATCCGTGAATCCTTCAACGGCCGATCAACGGCAAATCGGCTCCTCCGGTGGCTGTGGTTGGTCAGAAAAGACAGAGGAAATTATGGAGAACAAAAATCAAGTGGTGGCGTCACCGGAAACTGGAGAAACAACGGCGAATTGAAGCGGGAATTCTGTGACTTTTCACGGCTTTGATTGGCAGCTTTCCGAATGCTTTACGGCGACAAGGATGGCATGGAGATGACCGGCGTCGCACGAGCTTCCGATCGATACCAACCTTGGCCGGTGGAGTTGCCGGAAATGGAAACAAAATCCGGGGTGGGTTCGCGGGTCGGGTTGACCCGGTTATTTTTGTGACAAGGATGGTGTGGAGATGACTAGCGTCGCACGATCTTCCGATCGGTACCAACCTTGACCGGTGGCGTGGACGGAAATGGAAACGAAATTCGGGTCAGGTTCGCCGGTATTTGTGATAAAGAGAGGGGTATTATGATAAATGTGTAATATAGAAGAAAAATGTATAAATAACAAATAGTATAAGGTGCTCATTATAATGTTTATATGGATGCAATAGAAATTAATTTAATATTTATGAGGTAAAGTTTAAATAAAAATGAATGAAAGGGGTTCAATGAAATTTTACAACACTGCTGGAAAAAAGACAAAACCAGTGGTACGGGTACCACGGTGATACCGTAGCTGGATCCATAAATAAGATATTAAAATTAAGATATTTATCGTCTATTGTTTAAAATTTATAATTTTTAAAAAATGTGTAGGATATTAAAATAATAAATGGGGATATAGAGGACAAGGGATATGTATAGGTATTTATATTTCTTTATGGGAAATCTCTGACCCGTATCCGTTTAGGCCTATAATGGATAAGGGTTGGTGAAGGAGATTTCTTTTGTTTTAAGGGTACGGATGTGGGTATTGACATTTTTGCAGCATGCCTAACTCGTTATTACCTATAGTACGAATTAACTTATCTGGTAAAATATCTTTGACTTGTATAAAAAGTTTAAGGTACAAAATGATGAGAAAATAGAATTGCTACCCTAAGTCAATATATAGATGGCTACTTACATAGTAATTGAATTATGAAAAGATAATTATTTACTCTCGAAAATCTTTTATCTACTTCACACTGAGCAATAATAAATTTAATAATGCATAGAGATGACAAATTTACTCGTGGACTCAACAATTCGTTGATATTTATCCATTGTGAGTTTTTCTTTTGTTAAATTGTTTACAATCTATATATACATAGGAGCCGGCTACTTTACACCCGTGATTCCGAATCACCCAATTTTGTTTTTAACAAACCTGCCGTTGGATATTATCTAACGGATGAAAAAGAGACACACAGACAAGTCAAAGTAACCTGACGAATAGGTTCAAAGCCGGTCACCAAAAATTGTGCAAGTGCGGGGTAGGCAATAACAAGTAAATGGTTAGAAACAATGATCACATTGGTCAATGCAAGAACCCATTACATGCAGGTCGTCGTTACATGCCAATTACCGTTGGAATAAATTTCATTGTGAAAATAATTTATGATAGCAAAAAGCTGGGTCAATGAGGAAAATAGCCAGCTCCCTAACCACAACTTAGTGAGTTGAAAAGAACTGCAATTTTCTTTTGGGGGGACGGGGGAATAGAAGGATAGAAATTAGGGAAAGCGTATAAAGTAGTGTAAATTTCATCAGTGGCCCGATTGTTCCTGCTCTCCCACGAACTTCTTCCCAATCAGGTCAATCCGAATCTTCCAAATTGCCTTAACGATTTGCAACAGCGGATGTAGATGAGTCCGATTCAGCTCGTTCCCCTCGCGAAGATTAAGAATGACCATCTCAGAACGACCGCTGGCGGCTTTAATTTGGATCCGATGGAGCGTGATGGCAAGCTCTTGAGGGAGGTAAGCGCCTAGCGTAATGTCAAAAATGTATCAAATTTCATACTTTATTTGAGGCGATTTAAAATCCCTGTACACGAGGTTTACAAACATATGTGTACTTGGATGATTCACACACACACACACAGAGATATATAGTCATGTAGGCTTTTCAATTAATGAAAAAACAAGAAGAAACAAAACAAACGGAAGTAGCTGCAAATGCTGTCCGAATAGGATAGTTTGAAGGCCGAAGCCAAAAAATGTAAGATGATAACTTCTTAACTGCAATCCTTATTTAGGGCCGAGGTTTTTGAAGAATAAATTTCTTGTTGCAGTGGACTTACAAGAAAAAAATTTTGGAGCTGCAAGAACTTGTCATTTTGATAATTGAAGCTGAGGCAAATTTTTCAATTTAAGTCGATGGTAGTAATTGAGTTTAGAGAAAGAAGTAACTTGCAAAGCTTTGTTTTATGTTTTTGGGTTCGCTTAGTTAGTAATTTTTGATATAAACTTGTTTGTAAATCAACCTCCTCAAGTGAATTGACAGACAAAGGGGGGAGTCAATTATATAGAGTTTTTGTACTAGCAAGCCAGTCCTGGCACTTTAGAGTGATATTTGTATGTTTTAAATTCAATTTTACTGCAGGAATCTGAGATGGGAAAATAACCTCCAGCGAAGCTTTGACTGACCAAACGTTGGAACCGTTTTACGGAGTTCTTTAGCAGCACAATAACAGTAAGGTTTTTAATTCATGGCTAATTCAATATCAGAGGAATTGGTACATGATTTAATGACAGTCCATTTATTATTTGAATGCAATTTGGAGAACATGTGTATGTTGATAATTTTTGTTATACTAAATTGTGACCGGACTACCACATATGAATACTATTCTATTGCTACAGAGGAGATGTGCTATACCATGCTTGATGTTGTTATGATGTCACATATTTAGAGGGTATGACAGACAAAGTTTTTGTGAACATATGTATCTGTGATGTGCTGGGGTTTACGAGCCATATCAATTGTTAAAGTAAGCTGGTTGGTGATGTTGGGGTAGCGATTGCTCTGGTTGTAATGTTTCATAAATATGTGTGGGATTTGCCTGCTGTAGATGAGGATATGTTGAGGTGAATATGAAAAGTATCTTTTTTATTAAAAATTTTCCAAGAGTGAAGGGCAAATGTAATTGCAGTGTTGACGTGATTCAGCCATTGCGCATCATAATGTTGAAGGTCTGGAAGTTCGTAAGCAGAGTGAAGATGAATGATTGAAGCTCCTAAAGCTCTCTTTGGACAAGTATAGTGGTGTTGATAATTGACACGTTATTAGAAGCTGCAGCAATAACAGAAGGAATTTGTAGGGGGCAATTTGATTGCAGAGTTAATGACAAGCGTGCAAGCAGCTGTTTATGGAAGTGAGAATCATGTGATGCTCAAACACTGATCCCGCGAAATTGTAGAATATAAAGTATCTAAGCATGAGCAGCAGCAACAGGCAAGGAAGCAAGTTACAGATTCATGAATGTTATTCTTCATTTTAATCTGGCACTTCTCACTTGTGGGATAAAACAAAATATTGAGTAGCGTGTGCATTTGCAAACATGTATCTGATGTTAAGCTACTTAGAAGGGTGCATCTTTCTGTCCTTGGCACCGTTACATCAACTCATTCGAATTTTTTTTTTATCACCTTCAAAAGACGGGCCATTTTATGTAGAGGACTATACTCGCACTGTTATTCAGTTCCGATAAATGTAGTGAACTACATTGTCAAGTAATTTACTAGTAAAATAATAAAGTTCAGTTTGGTATTCTGCTCTCTTTCCTGATGTTTTTGGCCGTTAAAATTTTGTCTAGTCAATTTTTAAGTCCATTTAAATTTTTTTACTCAAATTTTAACTCTATAGCTATAGTGTAACAAAGAATAATCTGTGAATTTTTTTACTCATATTCAGAAACTTAAGTAAGAAAATGCTCGACACAAGGAAATGGAGCAAATAATGGTATAGCCGAGTAATGTCACATCCCAGCAAGAGAGAAAGGCTGCAATGAGTTTATTGACCGAACCATCATCGTTATTCATGAGCGATGTAGGCTAATAAACAGTTTAATACTGAGTAATGATATTGTTTAACATAAGCATAAGCATTAAATCCAGGCAGAACATTGTTGGCAATACATAAACCACTGGCAACGATAGAATAACCTAGAAAATGTACGATTACACACCACGATAACAAAAAAGAGTCCCAGACCTCAGGCATTTGCAATGACCAATCAGAGAAGGATTTTTTAATTTAACTGAAAATGGCATATCTTTAAGAAATAATCAACGTCACCACCGAACTGAAGAGCACGAGATAAGGTTCTGGATTGAAGCCAAAACAAAATCAGGGCACATGCATTAAAGACGAGAGCAATCATATAAGAAGGTAGTTATATAGTCAACGATAATGGCATGATAGGTGAAACCATTTCTACAGGCCTGCATAGAGAAAAAAAAAAGATAACATCTTAATAAGATTGTTGAAACTAATTTAAAATACGTGCACAGAGAAATAAACGAAAACGTGTACAATAAATTCTTTTGACTATAGCATTTGGATCAAGTTATCCCACTTACTAATTGATCCGTCGGAGCTGCTATTGCTGTGAACGCTGAGGCTGTCGGATTGTAACAGAGGTGTCAGGCTCTGCTGCGATGGTGTAATTAAACACCAACAATAAACAACTTCAAAGTTATTTTTGTATATCCATAGTAAAAAAATTGAATGAAGTATATTGACAACGTATTATATAGTTACTCGGATGGTACCTCTATTTTATTGTCTACATTTATAGGTTCCAGAAACCTTTTCGGCGGTGGTTGAATGACGTCTGCGATCTGAGGCTCCCACTTTAAAATTTCAGGAAGCTCTTTCATTCCTGGTCCATACGTTGACCTGTAAGACTCCACTGTCATGAATTCGTGTACATAGTCATCATATGTTTCAGCCCAATGGCTGATGCATTGGCAAGCATGGGGACATGGTATTCCAGAAATTTGCCATAAGCCACAAGAGCAGACCAACAATTGTTTGTTAACTACAAAGCTAATTCCATTCATTGTGACAACTGCAAGATTTGGGTCTGCACCAGTTCCAACTCTCCACCCACCACCTTCAATGGCATTTTGTACGAGTTGTTGTCGTGCTGCTGGTGTTACTTTATCATGTACCCAATCCCACCTAGCCAAGTACCTTTTTTCAATCACTTTTGCAGTTTCCTGTGTTATTGCAGCAAATCTATTTGCCACGTTCATATCAAGGTATTTCATCAACCAAATCCTAAGTTGTTCTGTGGCACTTATAGTTATGTCGGTGCTCTTAATCCATTCAGGCATGCAGTGAAGTGGCCAACTATGGCATTTTCTAGCAATAAGCCAATTATGACAGTCCTTGCTTTCTTTGCGTAATAGATTCATTTGGTTTTCAAATGTATCCTTGTTTGTGCTCCTGCAAGCAGCCCAAAATAATGAATAGACAGGTGCATGTGGAAATTGCTCCATAAGCTTTTTCCAAAGGCTGAAACAACACTGTCTATAATGAGCGTAGGGAAGAAACTCTGACACTGCCTCATCAACTCCATTATCCCCATCACACAAGATGCAAATACCCTTTCTATAATCCATGTAGTCTATACGAAGGCCGTCATACAGATTCTTAAAGAAAAAGGACCATGAATGTAGGTTCTCTTCTTCTACTTCACAAAAAGCGATAGGGAGCACATCATCGTTACCATCACGACACACTGCAACAAGCATCACAGCCTTGTATGGACTGTCAATCTCCCATCCATCTACAATTAGTAGTCTTCGACATGTTGTCTTGAAAGCATATGAACAGTCAGCGAATAGAACAAACATCCGGTCAAATTTCGGACCAGCTGGGTCGTCGAGTGCTTTTACTTGGATTGTGACAATGTTTTCGCTGTTAAGCTTCAACATTTCACTTTTATATTGGTGCAGGC
The DNA here is from genome assembly GCA_030449895.1 of Citrus mangshanensis. Taxonomy (NCBI): domain Eukaryota; kingdom Viridiplantae; phylum Streptophyta; class Magnoliopsida; order Sapindales; family Rutaceae; genus Citrus; species Citrus mangshanensis. The sequence goes on from JASUUJ010000349.1 coordinate 5,935,836, forward strand.
GTTCATACCCGTACATATGATCTCTTCGTAGCCAGAATTTTGCCTTTTTGTCCATGGCCTCCAACTTCCATGTGGGGTATTTCAGACCATAATTTCTTTCAATTTGATACCTTAATGTATCCAAATCAAGGTCTGGGTTTTTTACCCAGCAATGCAAAAATTTTGCAGCACTCCACTCTGTCCCCCACAGGAAATTACAATTGCGTTTCTTGCATGTATGCTGAGGGAATATTTCCTGCAATACGAAAACATTGCCTTTTCGGACCTTGGTTGCTCTAACTTTCCAATCACAAACAAGGTCAGAACACTCGCAGCTTATGACGGTACTTGTATTCTCCATTACACAGAGTTTGATACCATTCTGCATTGCCTGAATCTCCACAGCTCTTCGAAACTGAAATTCATCTTTAAATCTTTAGCCTGGCTTCATTATCATAACGTTGCTTCCCCCTTGTTCGAATACAAACCCATCAACTGAAGATCTTTCCCGTTTGATTAAAACTGCCATTTCAAATAAATCATCCTCGTATCCAACCCATGACTTCTGTAGTGCCATGTCATCTTCACTGTTATCACTCAAAGCCACAATCCCATCTTTGGAGAAGTCAGCTGCATGCCACTGATTATTACACGACATCCAAGGTGGTTCTTCTCCCATAACTACCTTTGCAAAAAGGTTAATAGAAGAGTGTAAACTATTGTCGATAGTTTCATCCCAATTATTAACCTCATCCACATTAATTAGGGCATCTGCTACCTCAGTGTCCGATATATATCCTCCCCTCATCTGTTGAGACACATGTTTTTAATTATTTACCAGGGGATTGTGACGGTTAGGCAGCTGTAGCTGACATCTATGAGGTGATCCGTCCTTCTCATGCCCTTGGCATTGAAGACTCTCAACATTGGAACAGCCCTCATTTGCTGATGTTTTCGTATCTGGAAACAATACCCGGGCAACGTGTCTTCTACGCATACCATTTGCTATCATCTTCAATGCACAGGTAGCTGATTCAACATCTTCAATATTCCGCAGAATATTATCAACCGACCTTGGGGAAGTCCGCAAAAATTTGGGTTCCCTGAACAATTCCATGCAATAACCATTGAAAATATACACAGATAATATTTTGTATGAATATATAGAAAATGTATAATATACACCTTGGCTTGTGAAAAGAATATAATAACACTTAAAAAGTGCACACGTATGAAAAAATTTTTCTCTGCATTTTCTCATGTTCTTCTACTTTGGCCAAATAAAACTACATTATTCAGGCGTGGTGTTTTTTGAGAGATGATTTAAACGATTATTAGTTTAGTTCATGCGTACATCGAATACCTCATTAGCGCGGTCTTTGACTTTTTCCGCCGGTTGTGTTGCCGGTTGTTCATCAATTTGCCTTTTGGATAGTCAACGATTTCGTGGATTAAATCGCCCGTGCTACTACTATATACCGGCTATCTGTCCCTTCAACCACCGAAGGTTGATTAAATTTGCAGGTTGCTCATTCCTGGGAGCTAATATTCTTCTAGATTGAAATAGTACCTCCGTTTGTACATTATGTTGTTTCCATGCGTGGAATGGTCTCTTTACAATAGAACCTTTATAAAATCCTTAAACTTGGGAGAGAGCGAGAAGTTGTGCAATATTCGTATTTTACATTTGTGAGATATGGAAGTTCGCCCACGAACTAGCAGGTGGCACCATCGTATAGGACCATTTGCAACATCATGATCATCCAACTGTTTACATAGACTTCTTTTATTAGAGGACCCGGCTACTTTGACCAAATGTTGTGTTCATCATTTTATTTGTTGTTATGTTAGAGGGTTTTCCCCGTGTGTGGACTCACTGTGTGAGCGGGTTGAATTCACTTTTTAAGGCAACTATTACAATGTAACTTGCTGTATCCAGGCTTGTAAAGGTAATGCAACTCATAATATTCAGGCCCGCAAAAGTCTCTAAAAGGCCCAAAACTATTTTCCGTGGAGTCAGGTAAGTTGAAAATTGAAAGTCGATGCTGGGGTTAGAAAATCGACCATCAACAGACATGCTTAATGTCCTCATTCAATGTATGGAGATTATCGTTGTAGTATAGGAGATTAGTATTAACATTAGTCTGATTATTCGTATATATATATTATTGACTTTTTTAATAATACTATATATAATTGAGTTGTTGTTATTATTGTTATTATTAGTATAATTAGTAGTAGTAGTTGTTGTTTATATAGTTATAATTGTACTATTAGTAGTAGTATTACTTGAATGAAAAAAGTAATTAATTAATTACCTAAGTGATTTTAGTTATAGACACTCTAGAACAAGAGTGGTTGCAGTAATCGATTTAAGTGAATGGTGCTGCTCTCCCACTCATTGGAGGTGTCGTCGAAGGAATTGGCGAACGTGGATGAAACTTTTGAAATCTTTGAAACCAAAATCAGCACCTACATCCTTTTTGTTTGAGGCTTGTTCGGATGACGGGACATTGAATTTTTGCAAAAGAAGGACTAATGCTCATAAAAAGCGGATGTCTCAATCAATGTACTATTTATTGACTAATTACTTTATTATGGTCCCCGCCATGACAATGTGGGTGCCGTTATTAATGCCTTGATACTACAGTGGCCTGCTTCCGCTCAAAGCATGTCAACATGTTTTCAATTTCAATTGTGGGAGAGAAATCTATGTTACAGCTTTAGTAACAGCAGCCAGTGGGGAACTTCCATCGGTGCTAGAGGAGAGAGAAAGAGGTCCCAATGCAAGGTGATGGAAATGGGAAAGTGCGAAGCTATTACTTGCAACGTTTGCACCTTAGCCATGTCCTCAATTGTGATTATTTAATGTCTTTGGCTAGCAACCGTCCTTGGATATGGATCGGGGGAGCTTGGAAGGAAAGTAATGGCACGTGGGGAATGCTAGGTAACTTTCTTATCCAATGACGCTTTGATAGGGCACAGAAGTTTTTTGATTTGACAAGTAAATGTGTCATGATTACCCCAACAACCCTCCGCGTTTTCAGACAACTAAAAAAAAAAGTCAAAACGTCATGTCGCGTTAAATAAATCAAGTCATTTCAAGCGATATGTTTTTTAAAATGGGATTTGATAACGCTACCTACTAACCTTATTAGTTTGCAGCAGTGTTCCTGCTTCTCGTATTGCAGTTTATTTTGCGGTTCGTGTGAGTTTATCGGTGACATTCAATGATATTTAACTCATCAAACCTTAATACTTTGCAATAGAGCCCTTGTATGCGTCATGTGTTATGTTTACACATACGGTTTACTAATTACCTATTGAACTTATCAAAGTTTAACCCCTCCACTATTAGACTACGAGGTATGCTGATTTATTCTTCATCCATTGAAGAAACGGCTGGTAATAAGCACTAAGTATTTGAAGTTTTTTAACATTTAACCCACAACTCTTGTGAGTGTGCGTATGCAAATGGAGAAGGTTTGGAATCATAATTGTCAAAGTTTGAAAGTAGAGGGATCGCAGGACAAATGTTATTGTCTCGATATTGTAACCAAATGTCCTATCATACATGGATCACGTGATGTATTTCTGCCTCCTACCTCCACCATTGCAGTATAAGAGTCGCATATATCCATTGATCTGTGCAAGAATTCCATTGAGCTTTAGAACAACTGCATAAGGTAGTTTTTCGTGAATACTTTCGCAGTTTACTTTTATTCTAACGATACTGTCAGTTTACTTTTGTTTACTTATTTGGTTATCTATTTCATGTTCACTTGTGATTCACACATCATATGTTCTTTCATGTGTTTTTTTGCTCCTCCGAGTGAATAAAATGAAATAACAAGTATTGTATGTGCTCCAGCACACACACAACACCATTTTCAGCAATATAATACCCAATTTTTTGTCCGCAAACAGTCATGGCAACCTCATTCCCAGCATATTTTACACTTCAGCATTTAATCTTTTCATGTTCGTTGCATGAAGCTGTTCCTTTTATAATTTCACTGACTATTTATTATTTTCAGATGGTTCAGCCAACTGGTACTGGTTACGAGTCACACACTCACTTCACGTACATTTTGGAGTATATGGGTGAGAGGCTTAGCATTCAAACTGTTCGTCCCACCCGCTTCAAGCTTCTGAACCTGTGCTTCATAGCTTCTTCAGCCCTGCAAAATGAGGATTCGCCTCCAAATCATCTGTTTCGGCCCACGTGTGTACCATCTTGGCTAGGTCGTGTGGTTAGATTATTCTCCGACAACGTACTTGAAGTGGTGATCCATGAGAGCATGAAGAGAGGGGAGCACTCACTTCATATTTTGGTGAATTTCACACCTATTGGTGCCCGCCGACGAGAACCACCAACACCAAACATTGGTATGGGGGTTGATAACCCTATAATTGTGGACATGGGAGGCCGCTTTCGCCATCCCATTGGCCATCACACCGTTCCTGTCCCGGCCCTGGCTCCTCCTGAAATGGCAGACCTAGGTACCCAAGCAGTACCGTCACTACCCCTATCTGGAATGCCGGTAAATGGCGGGCCCATTTGCTTTCCTATGCCCACTGCAATGTCTTCTCCAGTTGTGAATGGGGTTCAGGTGGGAGGTGCAACTCATATGCATGTCCATGCACCACCGCAAGGCATCATGCAAGGATCACCTCAGTTGCAAGAATTTCATATGTCTCATAACGCTCCGGCCCAACATCTGATGGAAGCCGTCCGCACTCCTCCACCACCGCAACCACATATTGGGAGTAACCCAGTTTACAAGCCAATCCATGCAAGCTCTGAGACGCCATCGTCCAGCGCAAAACGCGCATACAAGTGTCACAAGTGCGAAGGGATTGGACACAGCAAGCGCTTTTGCAAGATAGCTAAGCCTATAGCAACAAGGCCTGAAGGTTCAACATCCGCTGCGGTAAGAAAAAACACGCACATCCCTAACTTATTAATTTCAGTTGTGAGATATCACTGATATTGCTATAACTAGCTATGGTGACGGCCATTTATCTATTTATTTACATTAATGTGTTCTGTTGTAGGCTACGACAATGGCTGAAACTGGACACAGTGGGGACAGTGCAGCATTCCCGCATGTGATGCATGGGGATGCACTGCATGCTAAGTCAGCTTAAAATTAACAATTGAGCAAAACCATGAGTTCATGGAAGGCGATGATGTTATGTTTTTGTCCCACTATGCACCACTTTGGACGGTAACTGACTCCTTGAAAGTTCTCTCGCCGGAATATGTCTTCGACGCTCTTGTTATGAGCTTTTGATTATCATGTTTTGTTGGTGTTCCATGTCATGTACTAGGTGTCTATGCCTTGTGACATATGTGATCGGCCATTTCAGTTAATTACCTTGTACAATATCTCGCAATTGAATGAACAATTCATGGTTTGCTCTGTTGCTCAACCACACAGCACCCCAATTTATGCATACGATTTTTACTCAAGGAACCAAACTATTGTCAATAGTAAGCCATTCATGTTGGGGTCAACAACAACCCGTTTGTGGTGAATGTATTAACAATAATAAGCCGGTCCAAACAAACAAGCTCGATTACTTATACGGATCCCCTTGCAATGAACACAAGCACAAATTCGGTCGCCGCTCAAACTAATCGGTTAGCCGCTTGGCCACTGGAATCTTCTGTCGAATGTTTTATATAGGCGGTTAGCCGCAACATATGACTGGCTATCCGCTAACTCTCTGACACAAAATTGTCTTTAAGGCGGCCAGCCGACTCCCTATCACCGGCTGGCCGCTAACCCTCTGTAATCGGTGACTCGATATCCCTATTCGACCGGCTAGCCGGTTTATTTATGCGGATGGCCGCTAACTCTCTGTAATCAAAACTCCATATTTTGACCGGCTAGCCGGACTATGTTTGCGGCTAGCCGTGAAACCTCTGGAATCGTTTTTTCTCTACTTCTGTAATTAGAACGGTTAGCCGGATTAGGTAAGCGGCTAACCGCAAAGCCTCTGGAATTATTAGTCAATCCCGATGAAAACTGGTTTAGCCGAAGATCCATGGAGACATTGCTCTATTTTACAAATGAACTACATAAAATTAAATAATATAAAATCTGTCCCCAAATGTGACTTTATAAACTTTTTGTTTTGCGTTATTTAGTCCACAATTGATAATATTAAAACATTGATTCATGAAATGATGAATAACAATAATGCGCAATTTAAAAACTAATTTGAAAACATTTAAAAACTTTCCAAAACGGTGGAGACCGAAGCAACTGATCTCCTCAATGCATAAACAAGCACATGTCAGTACAAAGTGTTTAATGCTTACAGAAGCATAAATTGTGAAAAAAAAAATTATGACTATTCAGTAGGAGGCGGAGGAGGCTGCGGATGTGAGACCGACGAAGAGACCAGGGAGATGCCCAGATTCCTAAAGATAAGCTGCTGTCCATCCAAAATCTGTTGCTGCTGTGTACATAGATGCTCCTGTGATTGAAAGAGTTGCTGCTGTTGGTCAACAAGATGTTGCTGTTTTGATTGAATTGTGGCAATCTGGCTGGATATGGTACGGACCTCGGATAACAGCATTTGTATTGCAACGTCAGCAGAAGAAGATGAAGGATCATCACCCCGGCGACGAGGTTTAGACACATTTGCACGGGATGAACGAGACGCTCCCTGCAAGTAGATGTGCAGATCGGGAAGCTTATCAGGAGGCATGACATCATTAAACATCTGAAGATCTGTAGGAGCCATGACAGTTGGTTTGTTGTTCAAATTCTGATTCTTTTGCCATACGTCATAGTTAACATTCCACTGAAACCCTAAGCTAGTAAGAATCTCCTCTCCTAATTCTTTACACTCATCGAGCGGTGGTTCGGTGATAGGAACTTTAAAATACTTAAGGACTCGGGTGATGATACTACCGTAGGGCAGAGATCGGCTTCTGTTGTCAGGGGTGTCTAGCATGTGCTGCACAAGAATATACCCTACATCTACCTTCCTGCCCACAAGAATGCTATCCAACAAACACACGTCCAAACGAGTGACCTCATCAAAGTGCCCCGTTCTAATGCTAATGAAGTGTTGTATAATACTGTGCAACACTCTAACTTGAAGTGGTAATGCTTGAGCTTTAAAAGACGCGTTACAGAAGAATTCTGATAAATCGGATCTCCTACATATGTTCCGCACAGCATCCACAACATTAAACCAAGGCTTTTGAATTTTTTTCCTAGATGAGAAAACTTGGAACCCTTCATTTGGAATCATGAGTATCCTATTCAACTCCTCAACATCAAAAGCAATTTCAACCCCACCAACGCTGGTGAAAATCTTGTTAGGAGCAGTGTCTGAAATCAACATATTAGAATAAAAAACCTTGACCAAACTAGGATAAATGGGTTCCCTCAGTGTCAACAAGTTTGTCCAACCCATAGCCTCCACCAAATCCCTAAGAGTTTTATCACATATTGCTAAATGGTCAAGAAAATCTAGATTAACAAAATAGGAGGTTATATATGACCTTGTCATAAATTGTTCGTAATAACGCTTTCGTAACCGTTGGCTACCGAAGTGAGTCGTGAAGAACTCGTGCTGTTCAGTTTCGGGTTCCTTTCGCTTTCGGGACGTTTGCTTGGACCTCCCCATTGACACTGATACAGGCACTTGGATGCAACGATTTAAACAGAAAATGGTTAAATTTCACCGGTAATAAAGCGAAAGTCAGTGAGTATAGACAGATTACGGGTTCAATTTTGTCAAAATCGGGCTTCACGGGCATTTTGGGGAAAATGGCACATTTGGGAATCACCAGTATCCACGATTGTATGGTGAAAATATCTTCAGACGATGAACAATACTGTCGGGGACATGATTTTGATGACGTTATCCGCGGACAAAGTGAGGGAAAAAGGGGGAATTTGAACGGGAAATAGTGAGCCTTACGATTTAGGTTCACGGCCAGTAACAAGCGGCTGCCCGCGTGTGTAAGAAGAAGAACCATCTATCTACGGTTTAGCGCGAACAATCCGGATATCCGCGATATTGTAGCGGTCAGCCGCTGTAAAAAAGAATGTGAAACAAAATAAGTCATAACAACAATTTTTAGTGGTTATAATGACAAATACTACTAGGTGAATTATTGTTAACAATTTGCAAACTATATTATTAATTTAATTATTATAATTAACAATATTTTTTATTAATAATAAGAATTTGCATTCATTAAATTAATCACCACTTTAATATAATTACTACTGTCTAGTAAGATATTAATATATTATTAACATGACAATATGTAGGACAATATTTGATAATGCGATTGATATAATTGGCTTATTATATATTATACTATACTATTAATTTATTTGTCCGTGATAAGTTGGACAATATTCCATTAAGTTCCTTTTAATTAATTACGTACATTCTTACTCATTTCACTTCTGATATTTATATATATATTATAATTTATAATTACAATATATATATCTAGATTTATAATTACATAAATATATATATACATATATTTATAATTACAAAATTATTATAAATTTAATTAAAAAATTATAAATGTGACATTACATAGTTACATAAGCACTATAACATATCTTAGCCATTATCCAGTAATAATATAAAATGAAAAATAATTAAATAATCAAATATACAAATATAACTTGTAAAAATTGTAAAACAAAATAAAAGCAAAGTCACACGCACTAGCAAAGGCAAAGTAACCTAACGCCAAGTCACCAACAATTTGGAACTCCTCTACATCAAAAGCAAAGTAACATGACGTCAAGTCACCAACAATTTGCAAACAAAAAATCCTAAGCTTCCCCGCCGTCACACACACTAGCAACACTCAATACTGGTTGGATACACTCTCGACACGGATTTGAAGGACATCGGCCGCATGATCCCGGCGAGAGCAAGCCATCTTCTGCACCCAAGTCCATCGAGCCACTTCACATTCACTGGTTCCAGCTGAACAATTTCACTATCACAACCTTTAAGATCGCCACTCGTACGACTTCTCCTGCTTCCCATCGTGAACAAAATAAGTAATCACCACTTTTCGACAGGCGCAACAGCCCAGGTGTTGGATCAGAATGTGTTTGGTTTCGGAAACTTCGCCATTTCATTTAATTGTGGCTTTATTTGAACAGTTAATTTCAGTGTTATATTAACGTATTATTGTAATTTTATTTGAACAATTAAGCTTGCTGTGTTATTGTAGGGAACTTAGAACGTATTATTGTAGCTTTATTTGAATAATTAGTCTCGATGTGTTTTATTTTGAAACTTTAAATGTATTAATTTCACTTTATTTAAATAATTAAAATTTAAAATTTTATTCAATTTTAAATATAATTGGTAGCAAAATTATTTTTATATTAGTTTTTTTATTTCACTAGTTGGAGAGAACTAATGCGCAAAATAGTGGATTAGATATGGATTGAGTTAAATCTGCATTTGATCCGCGGATATATGGATTATATATATATATATATATATCCTACATTAATGACATTTTCTGTATCAAACCTTTTCAGGTTTCGAAAACTAGCCAAAAGCTTGTTCAAGAGTCAAAATCAGATTTTGCTAAAGCCATTAGAGAACAACTAGATAGGATCGAAGCTGCTTCATCTTCATCTAGTAAGGTTCAAATTGCCCCTGATACTCCCCAGTCTAGCAAGATTGGAGTATTAGAACAAGATGACCAAACTTCAATAGCCTCTTCAGACATAGAAGCTTTCAAAGAAGAAATTATTCCTAAAGCCAACAAAATCCATTGGGAATTAGACATCTTATATATATATATTTTTTTCTTACTGGTATATATATATAAATGACTGTGTTTGATCAACTAATCTTGTTATAACAAAATTAATCACACCCATGAAGCTTGTGTTAAGCCACATGTGTGCTAGGGATGGCAAAATAACCCGGACCCGGCCCGGACCTGGACGATCCCGGATAATCAGGGCCGGGTTGAACCCGAACCGGAGTATAAAAAAATTTGGATCCGGAATGAATTTTAATAACCCGGATTAATCCGGGTCCGGGTCCGGGTTTGGGGTAACCCATAAATCCGAAACCCGGACCCAGATTCATTTTTTAATATTATTTTTATTAGTGAATATAAATAGAATCATAAGAAAAAAACCCTAAGAAATCGCGATTCATTTTTTTCTATCTTTCATTCTTTCTATTTTCCATCACAAATCGCGATTACATAAGAAAAAGTGAAAAACCCTAGCTGTGGCGCGGCTGCCGCCTCCCGCTATCCCACAGGCAAGTCAAACAACCATCGATGTGACTGTATGACTATTCCCGAACCCAAATACCCATATGTTGTGTGCGCCGGGGGGGGGGTGCGAGGATAGTAGACAAGAGGGTGGGTCTAATTCAACATTTACGTCTTCAAGTTAAGCGGTGACTAAGCTTGTAAGTGGCTGATTGTGATGTGTGAAATAGATGTTCATTATCAATTGCTGTGCTTTTCAATTTCAATGACCATTACAGAATGTTGTTGCTGTTCGTATCCACGACTGACTTGTGTGTAACCATAATGACAGGTTTTGGATCGCAATGGCCCGCACGAAATATTACGTGGTGTTTGTTGGATGGAAACCGGGGGTTTATGATTCGTGGGCTAAATGTCACTTGCAAGTGAATAGGTTCGCTGGGAACTCATTTAAGTCGTACAAATCGCTCGAATCTGCTCAAAAGGCATATGAAGAGCATTGTGCTGCTTGCAAAGAAGTTTCAACATCACAAATAACGCAGAGGGCAGAAGAAGGAAACAGAGAAACATCGGCAGCCTTCCTCGCAAGGCAAAATGACAGTGCACTCACAAACCGCCGATGGCTGGAAGTTGTAGTAGTTGTTGGTGTAACTGCTGTTATTACTTCAGTTATTGTTAAATTAATGTCTTAGATGTGGAATGCTCGCATGGATTAAGTGCCCATGGCTATGATGTAATAGAATTTTTTATCCTCGTTTCGGAAATTGTGGACGATCAGTAGAAATGAATGTATAATGTTATGTTTCAACTTGAAGAAAGTTAAATTATGTTCAAAACACTTGGCACAACAGATGCTGGGGAACGGGCAATATTTTGATAGTTATACTTCATTTATTTAAGGTTATACGCTAATTCAAAGCTTGCCAATCATATGAAACTATAGTGTGAAACAACATTGCTTCTCTTTGAGCCTCTCAGCTTGCACTAATCTTTATACCGTACGGTTGGAAGTATTCATCAGAGGAGGGGTTACATTACGAAAAGCCAGATAGCACAGACAGGCTTACCAAGGAGAGATCACGATAAGTAAATGTGGGGAGGGAGAGTAAATCAAGTCATAACAAAGTATTTTCTGAGTTAACCAAAGTACAGGGGTTGCAAGGGTAAAAACCCCATAAAAAAGGAGCCGACATCAATTTAATTTTGGGACAGTGTGATGGATGGACTTAAGGTCAAACCTGAAAAGTTAAAAAATGATGGCGCCAAACAACTATTCAAAAAAGTTACTTTTTTGATTGTTTAAAAAATTTAAATAGTAACAAAAGGTGGGAGAAAAGTAAATAAGTCCGCCTTTTAAGGGTAATGATTATTAGTTTGGTTTTGTCGTTGACATTTACTGCCTGTAGAGAAAGGCTAAATATTATAACGTTTTAGTTTGTGGCACTTCATTAAGGTTATATGCACAAAGATGGTGGAAAAATAATGGTTGCTGTAGATGCCTAAATAAGAAGCACTGTAAGGTGTATCTTCGCATCGACCCATTGGCAAGGAGACAAACAAAACGCGCTGCTAACCTAAGTAAGTTGTTATATGTTATTTCGCTTACAATGAATTTGCCTATGCACATTCAAAGTTCTTGACACAAGCCTTTTATCACCACACCATTTCGAACGTTTTATTTTGTACTTAAGGTGGGTTAAGATGACAGGTTCAGGTAATCGGATATTATTAACCATGACTGTGGGAAAACTTGGAACAAATATCATGTAACGATATCAGACTGTATCTAGTTAGCATATCAACTACAATGTTCATGACAGTAAACCCTAACAAAATAATTTTGTTTGCATGTTCAAGGTGGGTTGGATCTACAACATGTCTTCAGACGCGAGTTCTCACAGTGAAAGTGATATAAATTACCAAGTGCTACACCTATCAGATAGTGAAATGTACGTAGACGATAACAGTGACAGGGTGAACAATGAGGCCGATGGAATAGATGAGACCAACAAAGACACAGGTCAGACACGTATGGAAACGGCGCAGAGTGTGGATGACGAAGTTACGGATGGCATGACAAGTAATGTTGCTGATGTCGAACCAGACTTACGACCGACTGAGATGGAAGATGTATTGGGTAGGGAGTTCCTGTCTGATGAAGCAGCTGAAGCTTTTTATTGTCAATACGCCAAGTCAATGGGTTTCGGTGTTCGTCGCCATAATAAGAGATGGAACACTAAGGGTGTGCTCACTGGAAGAAAGTGGGTCTGTAGCCGAGAAGGATACAGAGCAAGGAGGTTTATTGATCAGCAAAATAAGAAAAGAGAGCCAAAACCACTTACCCGAACAGGTTGCCACGCCGCGTTTAAGATTAAACGAACGGATGAAAACAGCACCTGGATATGTACACAATTCAATGCCAGGCACAATCACACTCTAACGCCAGCGCTGCATGTGCACTATATAAGGTCTCATCGGAAGGTTTCTACATCAGACTTGGCTGTTGCGTCATCTCTACGTAAGGTTGGGGTGAAACCCTCCCAAATACACGAGTATATGGTTGAGAGGTCAGGAGGGTACAATAATGTGGGATATATGCGGAAGGATATACAGAATGGATTGGACTCACAATTTAGAAAACAATTGAGGGAATCGGATGCCGAAACTTGCCTATCATACCTAGAAGCGAAAAAGAGTGATGATCCAGCATTTTTTTTTTCCTACACAGTTAATGAGGAGAACAAATATGGAGACTTATTTTGGTGTGATGGAGGAGCCCGTGCAGATTACGCCATCTTTGGCGATGTTGTTGCGTTTGATGCAACTTATCGGACAAATGCATACCAAAAACCTTTTGTTGTGTTGTTAGGAGTGAATCATCATAGGCGGACGATTGTATTTGGATTTGCATTACTTTCGGATGAGACCGAACATACGTACACATGGTTATTGGAAACTTTCCTCAAAGCGGTGGAGGGTAAGCAGCCAAAGACTGTTCTAACAGATGGCGACAGGGCAATGAGAAATGCAATATCGAAGCATTTCCCAAAATCAGTGCATAGGCTTTGTTGTTGGCATCTAGCTAGAAATGCGCAAGCAAACATTAACAGCAAAGACTTCACTAATGGATTTCAAAAGTGCATGCTGAAACACTACACCGAAGACCAATTCGAGCAGAAGTGGGAAGAATTAGTGGCCAACCATCATGTTCAAAACCATGAATGGGTGAAGAAGGTGTACAGTGACAAGCACATATGGGCAGAGGCATTTTTAAAAAGGGAAGTTCTCAGGTGGAATGAGGAGCACCCAGCGATCGGAAAGTATGAACGCATTTCTAAATCACTACGTTAGTGTCAGACTTAGACTCATCTCTTTTGTCAAGCAAATGGATAGGTTAATGGATAGGCAGCGGGAAGCTGAAGGCAAGGATGACTTTGATAGCAACGATGGCAGGCCCGTATTGAGAACTCACATGAAGGCATACGAAGAGCAAATAGGAGACATTTACACGAGAGCTATGTTTCGAATTATAAGAGAGCAGATTCACAAGGAAGGCGTCCTTATATCATCACAGGTGAGCAACAACGATGGAATTAGAGTATTTCGAGTACAAAAATATGATGTTGCTGATAAGGAGTGGATGGTCCAGATTAAGGGTTCTTGGGATTGTGTTTCATGCGATTGTCTGATGCTCGAGACTGTAGGCATTCCGTGTTCGCATATTTTTTCAGTGATGAAGGCAGAAAACATGAAAGCAATTCCCAAATGTATAGTATCCACGAGATGGACTAAGGAGGGAAAGCTCGAGGTCTGTTTACAGAAGACGAGTGAAATATCGACTGCGGCATACATGAGCATGGAGGCACGACTAGGATTGCTACATGCAGCTTGTCGAAACCTCCAGCGGCTTGTGTACAACAGTGATCAGGCATTTCATACTGCCATCGAAGAAATACACAGCTTGTCTCTACGCTTGGAAGCCCTCAAATGTGATAAAGGAAAAGGAAAATCGAAGGGCGATTTGGGAGTAAGAAATCATGTCCAAGACCCGGTTATAGTGTTGACGAAAGGTTGTCGAAAGAAGAAGAAGAAAATTGGGCCTCTGCATGAAAGAAGATGCAGCAGGTGCAGCCAACCTGGACACACAATCCGAAAGTGCAAAGCTACGGAAGGACCGATGCAAACAAATGTTAATTGTACAACACAAAGCAATCAATTCATGTGTCAAAATAATTCAGTAATGAGTTCAAGAGGACACGGCGTGAGAATAAGTGGGGAAACTCGGGTAGTAAACAACCGCGTAAATGCAGAATTCACAAGGACACATAGTACCAATGACTTTAGCATTGACAGCGATTCAGAGGCATGGTACCAACAATTTCACGTCGGCACAGATAATGAGTCAAATGAAGACACGGGTATCCAAGGCTTCTTACCTAATTATGATCTAGGCGTCTGTAGTACATCAACATATGCTACAAACTACGGCCACATCTGGAGGCCGCAAGGATAATGGTATCGTGAGTGCAAGTTGTTCTATTGTTTTTAATTCAGTTGTCCCATCCATCTACAAATAGTGTCTCATAGGACATGATTTGCCGTTGTTTCACCTTACTTATACTCCACCATTGATAATAGTGTAACGTTATAAACAACAAGCTATAACTAATTGTAGTAGTGGTTGTGATATCAAACTGGAATTACCATGCATCACTCCTGTAACCAATCTATTTCATATTAATTCCCAAGGTATTGAAATTTCCAATATGGTTGACGTGTCATTTTTTTCATAAGATCCAGATACTCTTCGTCATCCTTAAGTAGTACATACTATGCAGTAACTACGGTTTTAAGGTTGGAAAGAAAATCAATCTATGAAAATCACATTAATAAAAGTTCATAAATTATGGGTTGGAACTTCTGGAGTTCGTAACTTTTAAAGCATTTTTTTAAATAGTTACATTAATTGTTTTGCCAAAGTGTAACTAAACAAAATGTTGCAGAATTACAACAACCCATGAAAAAATTTACGTAATCGGTTAACCGCTTCTATATACCGGCTAACCGAATGAAGTAAATCATTGCGGATTAGAGATTCCACGAATTGTTCGGCTACCCGGTTGATACAAGCGGCCAACCGCTTTGTCTGAAAGTTTTGTGTCGATTCCAGAGACTAAGCGGGTATCCGGTATTTTTAACCGGGTAACCGACTCGTTATAAATTACAATAGACACGGCTGCAGTTGTTACAACGGGACAACCGATTTTTCTGAATTTTTTTTGTCGATTCCAGAGACTAAGCGGGTATCCAGTATTTTTAACCAGGTAACCGACTCGTTATAAATTACAATAGAAATCGATACAACTACATTTAAAGTAATCAGTAACAGTGATATTATGACTGAGATATATCGTCGTCATCATCAATTGTAAGAGAGGTTCAGACCTTAAGAGGTTTAGTAAACAAAATCCTCAAGTGCCGCTAATTTGAAGGCGTGCACGACGGAGAAATTTGTCCAA
Source organism: Citrus mangshanensis (assembly GCA_030449895.1). Taxonomy (NCBI): domain Eukaryota; kingdom Viridiplantae; phylum Streptophyta; class Magnoliopsida; order Sapindales; family Rutaceae; genus Citrus; species Citrus mangshanensis. The sequence goes on from JASUUJ010000349.1 coordinate 5,951,586, forward strand.
CCACCTACAAACTATAAAAGCGTGGCTAACTTGCTATTTCTTTTCTGTATCTCATTTTGTGCTTATGCTGCAATTTTTATTTTAATAAAATTGGTTGATACAATGAGTTACATCCCAGGTGCGTGGTACACTGGCATATTTTTTCAAATACCCAATTCACCCCACTTTAGTGCACCCTCGAATTACTTGCAGTCCAGAAAATGAGGTAAAACATCTTAAAACTCCACAATTTATGACTACAATTGATTGGTATATAACCCATAAACCTAGCCAACTCATAACCTAAATTGCCAATAAGGCATAAGTTTACTACCCGGTTAAATCCTCAACTAAACATAAATATCCATCTACTGTAGTTATTTCCGTGGCCCATGTCCCATTTTCCTTGACTTCAGTCTATTAGCCCTCAGCCGGATTGCCAAATCTTGATCTCGAATCACAGCATATTTTTCTGTCCCCCGACGATAAATGTTTGCACTTTCAAAAACTTTATCCCTCACACAATTATCCTCAAAGTGGACCAACAGCAACATAAGTCGTAAACGTTCTCCGTGTGAATCAGAACCAATCTGTACCGATATCAAAGTATATCAACATCACCATTATATATGTGGCTCAAAAACTTATGTAAAAAATGATAGATACTACCTGTGTCTGAGGTTGTTGAGTTTGCCCAATGTCCTTCATTAAGGTAGCAATGCAAAGGGCATAGTCGTGTGCTTCGCAATCCTTCACAACAAAATACGGCTGGAAAATGGAGAAGGTGCGAAATTTAAATGTGCGACCAAATATTTGGCTGATCTCCTCATTCAGAACCGTCTCAAGACAAGTAAGCTGAAAATCAAGCAACTTGTCATGCAGTGAAGTGCAAACAAATAATGACAAACAAGTCAACTGAAAATCACATTAATAATATGGAAATACCAGCTCTTCCATTAAAATAAACCAAATATAGCTTACAATTTTTTGGACGTCTGTCACAAAGATGTTTGACGTCATCGAACTTGGCACTGGGTCCCATATCTCGGCACAATGCTCTTGCACTGAAACAACTAACAAGTACCAATGTGCGAATCCATGGCTCACCGGGACAATAATCTGTAACTAATTTATTTCACTTTCATTCAGGCATTTTTGAATAGTAAATATAAAACCAAATTTAAAGCACCTTATTTATCCCTACCCTCTCACATGTACGAAGTTCCATTATCTCTTGATTTATACTGACATGTTCCTCAACCCACTTCTGTAGGAGTCCCTCTCCACACACTGTCTGCTGCTGCAATTGACGCTTTCATATATTAATACCATAACTTCTTGACCAATTCACATATCTATTTAATCATAATTACGTCTGCAGATGCATGTAGTGGGATAAAGAGGCAACTGACATGTATTGCGCGAAAGAAAAAAATTGTGTGTTGTATATCAAGATAGCAAATACCCAATGAGGTAACCATTTATTCCAACAACTACTAGATCGACAGAGCTAAAAAAAACTGAGCAGCCCATTAAATGAATGAATAGTGGTGACCGGTCGCTTACAGCATTAAGCACTGGTAGAAACCAACTGTACAGTAGCTTATTCCCCTTGTTTTTCTGCCTTGTAGATAGTAGCTCAGACACGACAGAGATAATCTGCAAGATATATAAGTACGTGACAGTCGACATCATTTATACAGTCTACGTCCCAATTACTATAATCTCAATTGCACATAACGTGGAATGAAATGAATAAATGCAAAATTAACATTACCATAACCATAATCTCTGTTACTGACCTCTATATTGATCAGGCGTTGGGGTGCTAAGGACAGCATGCATTTCCTACTTAAACAATGCTTGCTCGTCTTCACAATGGTCTCCCTACATGTTTGTTACCTTAATTACATTAATATTAATTTAGGATAAACTGTAACACCTTTGTTAGGTCACACAATGTTGTTTAGTGCATACCCTTCATCTAAGTCTTCATCCATGATGTATGTAATTAACTTAACATCTCTAAGCTCCACGGACATAGGAACAACAAAAGGTCCAGCCCTGTGCTGATGGATTCCATTCTTCAAGTGGTCATCAACTATGTTAGTGTGCTGACAAATCAATGCATTATTATTGCAATCTTCTTCCACTGAAATACAACTACCCCCAGGTAAACTCCTCACTGCACCTGCGTTTACAGGGACCGACACCTGACACAAAAAGGCTTCGGACATTAACATTTTAATGCATCAAGTAGTTTACAAGTATGCTGATGACACACCATTGCAACAACAAATACTCATACATTTAAAATAGAATTATTTATCAGATCATCAATCATAAAACACCAACTACGCATTGTATGACATATATAATTAACAAACCTTAATGCTCCCATAACCACCTTTCTTTTCTACCCACTTTATTAACCTCTTCATCTCGCAGCTGTTCCATAGTGCAACCGGACATATCGATCTATCTCTACGTAGTCCCCCGTATACAATTGAATTAAAGAACAATATCTACACCCAACAACAGTAATACATAAAATTAGGTCACTTCTATCGGTACTTGAAAATAATTTGTTGCATGATCACATTGCATAATTGCAAAACGAATGCTACAGGAACCTATATTTTTTCATATTTCTCGAAACAATGTCTTGTAGTGATAAATCAATATGTGGTATTCTTCGTACGCCCTAATGTTACATTTTTCATTATATAAAATTGTATTAATTATACACTAACCTGTAATTAAATAATGTGAAATTTACCTCCAGGTATAGCACACAGCCACCAACATACGCAAGATGGTCCACCTTGTACCTAGTAATACCTTGAATTAATTTGTTGTAGCAAAATGTTGCCCAATTCCTCTTATTTATTAACTGAGTGTCCTTCAAAGAAAATAAGAATGATGAACTTATGTGTACTCCAATGGGAGGACACAATACCGTGCACAAGGTAAATAACATAAATGTAACTTTAAATTCCTCGTTAGCCTCCCTTGAATTTTGCAGGATATCTGCCAATGTCTTGATGTTAATTCCACTTGATGTTACATTGTACTTCTCTAGATATGCTGCCACGTGTGACCTATCACCCTCTAACAGGAGCGGTAATCCCCCATCAATTACCCCCATTATGTACCGAAAACTATTGGCACTAATTTGTAACTCACTACCATTCAATTCTATCACACACCTAGCCACGTCTGTCATCTCAACAAGCCAGCAGCATAGTTTCCTCTTCAGCCTGCCACAATTTAGCTTAATGAGGTTGTCCAATCCCATTTCACAAACTACTTCCCTCTGCTTATCTGTCAGTTGTCCCACAACAGCTGCAAACCTATCAGGTGCGCACCGGGTCAAAAATTTTGCCTCATCGTGAGCAACTTTGTCAACTCTGTGCTGCTGACTTACATATTTGCTTTTTTCAGCCGGAGGTAAGTTCTTAAATTCCAATCCTAGTTCTTTTCGAACCTACCGGAATTGAATAGAATAATATTACCTATCGTTTGTAGCAATATGAAAATTATAGCTAAATCAATTAAAACAGCACTTCTATCTTACTAACCTCTCTTGTAATGCATGCTCTTTTATCATTTGCCTTCATCCGACGTACAGCTTCCCCACTGAGCATTTACACATTTCAAGGAAAACATCTCGTTTAGCCAAAAACCAACTTAACTCTTGTATGTTAGAAAAAATTATTTATTTATCCATGCAGTATTGGTTTAGTCACAAACTTACAAGTAGCTCACAAATCCATAGCTACTTTGCGTCCCTTCCTGTCCTTCACCATTCACAGTGCTCACTGATTCGATATGGCTGTCATAATCACAAGCCTTCCGCTTATGATTTCTCTCCAAATCCATACCTGCATTAGGCAACTCCACATGGATAAAAAATATCGCTTTAACTTTTACTGTCTTCTTTCACCGCTTCAGGCCACTCACATAAAACTTAATTATTACATTTCATATAACCATTACCAATTAAATTTCCATCTATTCATTGAAAATTGCTATATTATCTACACTATACAATCTATAGTGACATAACGAGGATAGTTCAAACGGGTAACACAGCTAACCCAATTTCAATGGTTGTCGTCACGCACTTCAACGTGCATACTGAAATTCATTCAACCAAATTAACTTGACGGTGTCTAACCTCCAAGAAATAAGCAAGAACGACTCAGTTTGAAGTGTATGGAAGACAATATCCATCACAATCAACATAAAACCACTCATATACGAAGACACTTATTTAATTGTTCAGCTTTTATCATCTGGTAAAAACTGTTCCGAAAGCCTCCGTCGAGAAACAATCGAGAGAATAAATGTAAATGTACAGGAAGGTCAAATTAAACCCAACTTACGTCAACATTGCCCAAGCAAATACCCCTATATTGTGTGTATCCAATTATATAATTTCATCCCATTGTATAGTTTCAGGACCCCAATATAGCCACTGTAAAATTACACAAATAAATTATTCACAAGCGTGCTAACTAAGACCGTAAAGTTTGCAACTCTTATGAAAAACGCACCTCAATCTTCACTTGCGCGTTCAATCACCAGCAAATGATTCTCCACCGACAATTTCATCTTCATAAAATCCCCTTCATGACGGCTCTTCTGCAGTTCTCTTCTCAGCTCACTGATGGATTTATTTCACTTTTTTACCTTCTCCTCTATTACCCCAACGTGTGGATATGAAATGCCTGATTAAACAATTGCCGCCAGAAACCCCTTGACGACACGGCCCCGCCCAACGATCTTTCTAACCCTAATTTATTTTTAGATGTTAACTGGTTATGCCGGTGACCAGTTAACATCTTTATTAGCATATGTTAGTTTAGAGCCGTTGGATTTTCCTCTTTCCAATCTAACGGCCACATAGGAAAAAGACAAAAATACGTGATTCCAAATCACATATGCACAGTAGCTGGACCCATATACATACAAGATGAAGTCTATTTAAAATTTAAATACATACATTTATATTATAGCTCAAAAATCTATTTAGACTAGCTCAAAAAGCTACTTCCACAAATATTTAGGGAATTATACTCCTGCCTTCCACAAATTTTTCTTTTGTTAAATTGTTTACAATCTATTTATACATACAAGATGAAGTCTATTTAAAATTTAAATACATACATTTATATTATAGCTCATAAATCTATTTAGACTAGCTCAAAAATCTACTTCCACAAATATTTAGGGAATTATACTCTTGCCTTCCACAAATTTTTCTTTTGTTAAATTGTTTACAATCTATTTATACATACAAGATGAAGTCTATTTAAAATTTAAATGCATACATTTATATTATAGCTCAAAAATCTATTTAGACTAGCTCAAAAAGCTACTTCCACAAATATTTAGGGAATTATACTCCTGCCTTCCACAAATTTTTCTTTTGTTAAATTGTTTACAATCTATTTATACATACAAGATGAAGTCTATTTAAAATTTAAATACATACATTTATATTATAGCTCATAAATCTATTTAGACTAGCTCAAAAATCTACTTCCACAAATATTTAGGGAATTATACTCCTGCCTTCCATAAATTTTTCTTTTGTTAAATTGTTTACAATCTATTTATACATACAAGATGAAGTCTATTTAAAATTTAAATACACACATTTATATTATAGCTCATAAATCTATTTAGACTAGCTCAAAAATCTACTTCCACAAATATTTAGGGAATTATACTCCTGCCTTCCATAAATTTTTCTTTTGTTAAATTGTTTACAATCTATATATACATACAAGATAAAGTCTATTTAAAATTTAAATACATACATTTATATTATAGCTCATAAATCTATTTAGACTAGCTCAAAAATCTACTTCCACAAATATTTAGGGAATTATACTCGCTTCGCTCACGCTTGCCTTGCGCTTGCGCCCCTCTACTCCTTGCACTCATGCACCCATTGCGCCTCATGTCCATGTGCTCATTGCACCTCACGCAATTGCAAGATGTTGTGTTGTTGTTGCGCTCCCCCGCACTTGTCCCACAGCGCACGTTTACTGTCATGCCCCAACCCATGCGTTAGACTTGCCTTGCTTTTGTGCTCACCATAAGCACACCCATGTTACTGCCAAGACTTGGCACAAGGCCACAAGCCAAGCCATGGCATCCGGCCCACTCGGCCTAGGGTGATGACAAACCTCCCCTACCAGAAGAGCCCGATGTCCTCGTCAGTATGGAGTCCATGTATGTCTTAACCTCATTTTCAAACTGCTATAATGATGTTTCTTTCTTCAAGCTAGTATTCGTTTTGCTGTCGCCCTTCCGTTGAACCAGATAATCTATTCTTCGATACTTTTTACTCTGCCCCATTGTCCTATGATTCAAGATTTTCTCCACTTCCTTATCATATTGTTTTCGTATTACCAGTGGAGCATGCTTGGTCTATTGCTCCCCTTGTCAGCCAAGTCTTCGCTGAAAGGCTTAAGAAAACCCACATGAAATGTAGAATGGATCTTCAACCTCTCGGGCAGTCATAACCTATACGCCACCTGGCCCACCCTCTTGACCACCTCAAATGGCCCCTTCTTATTTTGATACCAGTCCATGATGTCCTATTTTGCTACTGATTTTCTTTCAAATTAATGGCGTTAACTGAAGCAACACCTTGTCACCCACATTGAACTCCAATGGACTCCTTCCAGCATCAGCATACTTTTTTATTCGCTAGATGCCTTCGCCAAGCTATCAAGGGCCTCCTTGATCATTTCCTACTTGTCTCGTGTGAATCAGCAAGGCATTTCCAACTTTTATACTGTTTTGCCACCTTGTGAGGCATCAATGGTTGCTGCCCCATAACCAGCTTCGCTGGGCTCATCCTCGTCGCCGAAGAATGATAGATATTGTAGCAAAATTGAGCCACATCCAACAAGTCCACCCAATTCTTTTGATTTGCTATCACATAGTGCTGCAAATATTCTTCCAAAAATGCATTCACCCTCTCCGTCTGTCCATCCGCCTGGGGATAGTTAATAGTAGAAAACTTCAAATCTGTCCCCATTAGATTGAACAACACTTTCCAAAACCTGCTGGTGAATTGAGCATCCCGATCACTAATGATGTCTTCTGAAACACCAAAATATTTCACCATATGCTTAAAGAATAGTTCTGCTGCCTTATCCGCTGGGCAAGCATGAGGTGCAGACATAAATATTGCGTATTTTAAAAATCGATCAACTACCACAAGGATCGATTTTTGCCCTTCTGCTTTAACCATCTCCGAAATGAAATCCATAGAAATTGATTGCCAAGGTTTCTCTAGAATTGGTAACAACTATAGAAGCCCTGCCGACTTCTTCTTCTCCGTCTTGTCTAGCTGGCACACTAGACAAGTTTCAACATATAACCGCACATCATCTTAAATGTTTGGCCAATAATATGAGCGTTCCAGTAGCGCCATCATCCTTTCTACCCTCGGATGTCCGACCCATTGAGGATTATGTGTCTCTTGCGACAAAATCCTCCGTAAGTCCCCTCCCGCATAGACATACATTCGCCCACCATGTGCATAAATTAGGTCCTCCTCAATCCAAAATCTCTGCATCAAGCCTTATTTGATCTTCTCGTGGAGTTGATGAAATTCTAGTTATGCAACCCAAGAGGGAGGGTGAATTGAGATTCTAAAAATTATTTAATTCTAAAGCAAAACTCAATGCAAATATAAAATGAATTTAAAGCAATAACAAATACAATATAAAAAGATAAGGGAAGAGAGATTCAAACACGAGAATTTTTACGTGGTTCGGCCAACCTCGCCTACGTTCACGCTTCCAAGCTTTCCAGGCTTGAGGATTCCACTAAGCAATCCTCCAATACTTTAAATGCCTGCACTTGACTTCTAAGGTGTCAATAAACTTTTATAACAAGAGATTATCTCCAATCTCTTAACCCAAGTGTATCCCAACACTTACAATCAGTCAATTTAATTTTAAAGAATATTACAAAATAAATCTCTCTCACACAATGTGTTTGATTACAAATGAAGATCTAAAGTGTGAGTAAATGAGATGAATACAAGAATTTAAGGCTCAATGAATGTTGTATGCTCAAGACTTTGCTCAATAATAATTGTTGGAATCGTTATTGTTTGAATTTGATTGAGCTTATTTATAGTTGAAGCTGAAAATTAGCCGTTATTAACTTTCTGCTCACTGTCGGATCGTCGTTAACTAGATGTCGAATCACTATTTGACTGGTCAATATGACCGTTGGGCTGAATTTTTAAATTGTCGGATCACCGTTTTCTAGATGTCGGATTGTCGTTAGTGTCCAGAGGCTACTCTTCAATTCTGTTTGATGTCGGATCGCCATTTTCTACATTGACTGCCACAGTGAACTTTTTTTAAAATTACAGTTTGGTCCTAAAACTTTATAAAAATATATTATGGCCCAAAACTTTATAAAACTGTCAAATAGGTCCATTTTCAGGATTTTAGGCAATACTTGTTATTTTATCAAAATTCTCAAATCTTTTTCAATTGAAACCATTAATATGAGAATAACCAATTTTATAAAAATATTTTCACAGAATATAAAGCATTTAAAAAGTGAAAATGATGATTTAAAAATATATGAAATCTATTTTGAACTTTTAAAAGATTAACCAATTTTAATCAAGTTTGTTATCATTCAAATCAATAATAAAGAATTATTTATGTTAACAATCTCTCATTTTTAATGATGACAAACTTTTTAAGAAAATACTTGTGCAATTTTGCTCCCCCTAAGTAAAATATTTGTAGAATTTAGCTCCCCTAAATATGTGCACATCAATTTTTAACCTCGTAAAAATAAATTTAATAAAAAGTAAAATTTTCAACAGATTATATTTAAATTATCTCCTCCTTCATCATCAAAAAGAAATGAGCGCGAAAAGAATAAAAAGAGAAGTTCATAAATTACCCATGTCGTAAAAATTTCAGTAGAATCTCCCCTTAAAAATGAACACATCCTCAAAAATAAAGTAGTTAAAACACTCCCATATAAACTCCAATTTAGCAACCAACCTCCATACCAACAAAATCAACATAATCATAAGCAATAACCAAACATGTCATCAAAATCAACTCAATCATAAACAAAGTTCACATATCCAACAAAAAACATCATAAAAGCATCACAAGCACAATAAAAAACCAAATAGTACTACAACAACTACATGAGATGAGTAATGTTTGTGCGAAATGCAAAGGTGTAGAAAAAAAACAAAGATGGGGGCGGTGAAGAGGAGCTTTCAGGATCATAACCAAGGTGACTAAGAATGCGGTGCTGTCCAGCAAGTAACTCCATTTGCTGATCTAATATCTGCTGCTGAAAAGTCGTAAAGTCAGATTGAAGCTGCTGTTGCTGGGATAGGACATTCGAAAAGTTGCTGAATGTGATCCTTAGTAACGGTCAATGCGGTAAGAGGCACAGCTTGCTCGGTTGGTGATAACTCTAAGAAATGAGAGTTATAGCAGATGTTAGAGCAACCAGTGCTGCAGCAATCTACAAGCAATGCGGGAGAAAACTTAGGCGCGGGTCAGCCCTAAAATCACGATCTACATGTTTCCTAATTTCAAAGCATGCACGCTCATGGGCTTTGGTTTTAACCATAATTTGCATTATAAAAAGGAGGCGTGCACCACATAGTAAGGCGGCAAGAGAGGGATCATCATCAGAATAATTACAAAGGAAAGAAGAAGAAGATGAGATTTAGAGAGTGCTATTTCAGCAACATTGAAGAATCGTGTAGAATTATTTGTCTTTCATCGTGCTCAACTTATATTTCTCTTCTTCTTTTAATTGTTTTGATGTATTCCTTGATCACTATATTTATGTTTACTTTTCTCATTCAAAATATGAACTAAATTTACTTGTAGTTGAATGACAAACAATCCAATGAGTTCTTGACTGTTCTTATATGTTGTTATGGCATTGCTGTAGCATTATACTCTAGTAGTTTTTATGAATATAACTATTATTTCAGTTGACCACCCATTTAATAGTTTCAGTTAAGATAGAGCAGAAAAAGAGCATGTCTTAGCGGATATTATTAGAGTATTACTTGATCTTAAATCGAGTTTCCTGGATTAAGTTATCTTGAATCCCATAAGGGCAATACTTGAAGTTAAGATTTGTGACACACTAGACATAAGTGTTCACCTTGTATGGTGGAAAGGCTAAGGATCATAATGTCATACTATAAGTAGATTAGCAACTAGTCATTATTAATAGATTTAAGGGTATGAGACTTCCAATATGCGGCAGCTGAGGATACATATAAACTCTGGCGAGTGCTGCAGCACTGATCGTAACAACTGGTGCTAACTTGATGAAAAACAATTAACCCCTAATGAAAGTTTGATCATTCAACTACTATAATCTCAATTGAATCTTGGACACACTTAACCTAGTTATTTCATTACGGTATTTTTTTATTTAGTTCTTATCTCAATCATTGATTACGATAAACATTACTTGACAATTGTTTGCTTTGGTTTTAAGTTGGGTTGCGCTATTGTGAGTGCTTTAGCATTTCGAGTAACATCAATTCTTGTGGAGACGATCTTGAATACTTATCACTTTATTACTTGTTGTGTATACTTGCACATTGACATTGATAGTAATTGCTTATAAAAATTGACCAACAACTGGCTCGGCTGTCTCGTCATCCTGAGAGGAGGCTGCTGCTGTAGATGCTGCTGCTGCTGCTTGGCGAAGGACACGTGGTCTAGCTCCAAGGCGAAAGTCGAGTAACTGATCCTCGGAATAAACGTCATTTAGCATGCGATCATCCTCCAAAGCAACCAAAGTGTCTTCATTCTTGGAGGATTGAGTCTTCACCCACTTTCCACGTTTCTTAAAGAATTTAATCGTAGAAATAATCTCTCTTCCTAGGTTGCAGGACTCGACATACACAGGCTCAGTAATAGGTACATGAAAATATCTCAAAATCCTAGTAATGATGCTACCATAAGGAAGAGATATGTTAGACACAGCAGGGGTAGAGAGCATATGACGCAAAATAGTAAATGAAAGGTGCACTTGCCTTCCTCGAATGAGAGAGTCAAGTAAATCAACATCTAATCTAATCACTTCATCAATGTGTCCCTGCCTAGGTGTAATCATGTGCTAGAGAATATTGTAAAGAATACGGACTTGGAAAGGTAACAGTTGAGACCGAAAGGACAAATAGTAGACTTCGTCAGAGAGATTGCAACGTCTACATATATTCCTAACACCCTCAAAGTGAGTAAACTGACTAAAATGAAGCTCTTTTCTAGAAGTATACATGTTTAACCCCTCACATAATATTCAAAGAATACGATCAAGCTCAAACATATCGAACTCAATCCTAACACCTCCAATATGTGTTATGATCCTATCTTTTCGATTAACCGAAATCTCCATATTAGAGTAAAACACCCTAACTAAATTTTCATAGACTCGTTCTTCAATGCCTAAAGCTTCATCCCATTGTCTTAGCATTTAAGGCAAAGTTCTACCACATATAGTAATATCAGAGAAATCGTCAATATCAATATAGAAAGAGGTAGTTACCGCTTTTCCCATGAATTTTTCGTGAAATCGTTGAGCCAGTTTACCATTTGGAAAATGCAAACTGTCAAAATCTTAAGAAAGAGGCCTGGAGGAATTGAGATTGCATGAAGCTGCTTGCTTGGTTTGGGTACGCCTCGGTCGTGAAGCCATTGATGATTTTGGAAGAATTTAAAACATTAGAAAGGAAGTTTGAGTGATGAGAGAGTGATTACAAGTTGAAATTTGATAGAAAATAGAAGAAATTTGGGTTAAATTTAGCGAGATTAGTGCGGCTGGTTCTAGGTTTTCAATTTAGGAATTTTTAATTTTTGAAGTAAAAATCGATTTTAATCGGTTGAAAAGGTTCTAAACAGGATAAAATTGTTTTTAATGCTTTAATATGGTGAAAAAGAGCAAGAAAATGGTGGATTTGAGAGAGAAACGAAGTTGCAGTCGCGGTTTGAGAGAGAGAGAGAGTTAAGAGCAAAAACAAAATGGAGAAGAAGATGTGTCACTGTGCACTTAACGCGTGATAACGGCGAGCCGTTAATGTGATGTCGGCGAACCGACAGCTTCCAGAATGCTTGCCAAGTTTTCTACCTGAAAACGGTTAGCTATTTATTGAAATAACGGCAATTCGTTTTCTACAACTTATGATTTCGCACATTTATTTTAGTATTTGGCCAACAATTAATACATTTCAAGATCATTTCATTGATCCAAAATGTTTTAAGTGCCAATTCAATGCATAATTCATGAACATATATGTATTTCAACAATTAATTCATACATATTAAAAAATACACACACTCCACATGTATATCATGATTAAGCATTCCATAGATATTAAATCATAAAATCATAAATCAATCAATTTTAATAGACTCAATAACATGAATAAAGATGTTAATGCGAAAATTTCATCATCGCAAGTTCATGCCGAATTTTTGAAAATTGTTCTTCGCCAAAAGGTTTGGTAAAAATATCGGCAAGTTGTTTTTCCATAGAAATAAACTCTAATGCAATATCTCCCTTTTGAACATGATCTCTCAAGAAATGATGTCTTATTTCTATATGCTTGATTCTACAGTGTTGAATGAGATTCTTTGAAAGATTTATAGCACTAATATTATCACACTTAATAGGAATTTGTTCAAGGTTAATGCCATACATGATCTCTCAAGAAATGATGTCTTATTTCTATATGCTTGGTTCTAGAGTGTTGAATGAGATTCTTTGAAAAATTTATAATACTAGTATTATCACACTTAATAGGAATTTGTTCAAGGTTAATGCTATAGTCTCTAAGTGTTTATTTCATCCAAAGAGCTTGTGTACAACAATTTCCAGCAGCTATATATTCAGCCTCGGTAGTTGAAAGTGCAACAAAATTTTGTTTCTTACTAAACCATGAAACAAGTGAGTGACCTAGAATATGGCAAGTTCCACTAGTGCTTTTCCTATCAACTTTATAGTTGGCAAAATCCACATCCGAATAGCATGTTAAATCTATATGAATTCCTCTAGGATACCAAAGGCCAAGATCTATAGTTCCACTTAAATAACGGAAAATTTGTTTTATAGTAAGTAAATGAGATTCCTTGGGATATGATTGAAATCTTGCATGCAAACATACACTAAACATGATATCGGGTCTACTTGCGATTAAGTAAAGTAAAGATCCGATCATACCTCGATACATTTTAATATCCACTTCTTTACCTTTTTCATCTTTGTCAAGCTTAGTTGTTGTGCTCATTGGAGTGCTTTTGGTCTTTGAATTATCAATACAAAATTGCTTGAGTAGGTCTTTCACATACTTGCCTTGATTTATGAAAATTCATTCCTCATTTTGTTTTATTTGCAGCCCAAGAAAGTACTTAAACTCTCCTATCATACTCATTTCAAATTCATTACTCATACAAGCTGAAAATTCTTTACACAACAATTCATTAGTAGAATAAAAAATAATATCATCAACATAAATTTGAACAACAAGTATATCTTTGTTTTTATGCTTAACAAAGAGAGTGGTATCCACTTTACCCATTGAAAAATCATTATCTAACAAGAAATTCTTAAGCTTATCATACCATGCTCTAGGTGCTTGTTTTAATCCATACAAAGCTTTAAACAACTTATAAACATGGTTTGGAAACTTTTCATTTTCAAAACCAGGGAGTTGTTTTACATACACTTCTTCCATAATATAACCATTTAAGAAAACACTTTTCACATCCATTTGAAATAAAATAAAATTTTATGACATGCAACTGCGAACAACATCCTAATTGATTCTAGTCTAGCTACGGGTGCAAATGTTTCATCAAAATCAATTTCTTCTTCTTGGTTGTAACCTTGAGCCACTAATCTATCTTTATTCCTTACAACCACATTGGATTCATCCATCTTATTTCTAAATACCCATTTAGTACCTATGATGGATTGTTGTTCCGGTTTAGAAACTAATCCCTACACATTGTTTCGCTCAAATTGATTTAGCTCCTCTTGCATTGCCATAATCCAATATTCATCATTTTCCGTATTCGCAAAGGATTTGGGTTCAATTTGAGAAATAAATGCATTATGCTCACAAGTGTTCCTAAGTGATAATCTAATTGTAACACCTCGTAAGGGATCTCCTAAAATTACATCCTTAGGATGAGAAGAAACATACCTCCACTCCTTGGGGAGTGATTGAGAAGTACCTTCATTTTGATCTACATTCGTTTCTTCATGTTGCTCATCCTGATTCCCATGAGATGTATCCTTTTGGTTATCCTTTGATGACTCTTTTTATAATTCTTCATCTGCATGTTATCAACAACAACTTTTTCCGTAGAGGAGGGGTTAGATTCATCAAATGTAACATGCATAGATTCTTCCACAACTAGAGTTCTTTTGTTACAAACTCTATATGATTTGCATAAAAAAACTTTAAAATAACCAATGTTGGGTTTTCTATCTTTCCAAATCTCATATGGAGTTTTATTAAGATTAAGTCTAATCAACACACGATTTAAAACATAACAAGCGGTGTTGACGGTCTCGGCCTAAAAATACTTAGGCAAGGAATTTTCATTCAACATAATCCTAGCCATTTCTTGAATTGATATATTCTCTCTCAACAACTCCATTTTGTTGTGGAGTTCTACGTGATAAAAATTGATGCACAATGCCTAGATTATTGCAAAAGGTTTCAAATGCATAGTTTTCAAACTCTCCTCCATGATCACTTCCAATGCATGCAATACCATACCTTTTTGGATTTTGAATTTTCTTACAAAGTACTTTAAAAGCATCAAGAGCATCATCCTTATTAGCTAAAAATAATACCCATGTGTATCTTGAAAAATCATCAACAATTACGAAAGTGTAATATTTTCCACTCAAGCTAGCATACCTTGAAGGTCCAAATAAATCTATATGAAATAATTGAAGCGGTTTTGAAGTAGAAATATGATTTTTTTTCTTTTAAAAGAGGTTTTGATTGGTTTACCAAATTGGCATGCTTCACAAATTTTATCTTTTTGAAAACCAATTTTTGGAAGACCTTCAACTAAATCATTTTTGAAAATCTTTGAAATTAAATCCATGCTTGCATGTCCTAATCTTCTATGCCATTACCAACTATCATCATGCAATGCCAAAAAATATTTATCATTAGTGGATCCACATTCTATGTCAATGGTATAAACATTACTACATCTATTTCCAATAAATAAAATCTTGCTATCACATGCATTCTCAATAACACATCTAGATTTATCAAAAATAATTTTATAACCTTTGTCACACAATTGACTAATACTAATCAAGTTGTGTTTTAAGTTTTCAACTAAACATACATTTTCAATTAAAGTTGACGAAATTTTACCGACATTTCCAACTCCGAGAATCTTTCCCTCTGAGTTGTCTCCAAAAGAAACATCTCCACCATTTTCGACTTTAGTGAAACTTGAAAACCATGCATAGTTTCCGGTCATGTGCCTTGAGCAACCACTATCCAAGAACCACTTATTTTTCTTTTTCTTTGATCCCTGCAGAAAAAGTTTGTAAGTTTTAGGTACCCAAAACTTCTTGGGTCCTTGTATGTTAGCAATGGTTCATTTTAGAACCCAAATACATTTCACACCATAATATGCATTTCTTTTTACTGGACATCTATTTTTCATGTGTCCATCTTGATTACAATGATGACATACAACTTGATTGTTAATAGAGTATAAATGGCAATGAGGCATATATGAATTGGATCTACTCTGCTCCAGATCCAGATCCATAATAAAAATCAAGATCCGTATCTGCTCCAGATCCGTCATGAATCCATATTTGTCGCTCCATATCCAGATCTAAAAAATAAATAAATATCTACATCTGCTCCAAATCCGAAAAAAATTAAAACCAAAATCTACTCTAAATCCGTCATGAATTCTAAAATTCAGCAATAAAAAAGTAATAATTTTTTAGAATGAAAATTGAAGGCCAAAATATATTGATAACAAATAAATGATATAATTTTTCTCAAAAATATAAATATTATAGCTTATACTTTTACACCAAAACAACAAATAAGAAAGATAATAAAATATCATTTAAAAGTAATTGCAGGAGTAAGATCAATTTAATATTTTATTGTCTCTTTCATCATTCTAATATCCATGACACATCCATTCTCACTCCTACAACATTAAATAATAACATATAATTTAAATATGATTTATATTCAATACTTTATTATTTTTATTATGGCTATATTTGACTAAATATATGAATGACTAAATTCCTTAAAAATTATTTGGACAATATAGTAAAATAAATTGACAAGTTGTATTGCTTGGCTTGCAATTTGAATATTGCATGTACATACTTTGGGGCTGGCTGACCTTTAAATTTACAAAACTAACATTTAAGTTTTAAGAGTTTACATGTATAGTAAATACCACTAATATACTATGAATAAAATTTAGTATCATTATAATTCCACAATTGTTAAGAAACTTTTAAAATAAAATAAAATTCAAAGATGGGTGGATATTGATTTATATATTAAGATAGATCCGAATATGCTCTAGATCCGTTTTAGATCCGCACATCGATATCCAAATATGATCCAAATTCATTTTAAACCGACCCAAATCCGATCCGATTATATTTAGATTATGTAGATTTTGAGTCAGATCCAATCCATTGCCATCCCTATAATAGAGGTACTCTTCGCAAAGTAGTTCTTATAATATTTTTATTTCAAATTTGGCTTATACCCAATACCTCCTTTGTCAAACACACATTTTTGTGAATTGAGTGTGTTTTCCAACATCTTTTGGTCATTTGTAAATTTTACTACAATTTCATTTAGTTCATTATTTTTCTTCTTAAGCACTTCATTCTCTTTCATTAACTCATTTACATGCCATTTTTCATGTTCATAAGTGCTTTGTTTACCTTTAAAAGCTAAAGTTTTATCATGCAATATTTTATTTTCTAATTCTAATTTTTTATCTTCTCATTATTGCATTTTTCCAGGGCATCCTTTTCATTTTTAAGTTCTAGCATTTTCTTTTTAAGGCATGCATTCTTTTTACCAAATTTCATCAACTCATCATGTAATTCTTTACAAGCATCATACAATTCATCATAGGTAGGACCACTTACCTCATTGAGATCATCATCATCTCTTATTTCCATAAGTGCTAGGTTTGATACTTCATGCAATTCCTCTCCATCACTTAAATCTTCATTGCTATCATCCCAAGTAGCAACCATGGCTTTCTTCTTGAGTTTGTTGAGAAGTGGGCATTCCAATCTTATATGGTTGGGCTTTTTGCATTCATAGCATATGATTGCCTCTTTCTTCTCCTTTTGATTCTTGAAGTTTCTAAATCTTCTTCGCTCACTGATTTTCTTGAAGAATTTTCTAAACCTCTTTGCTAGTATGGCAAACTCCTTATCATCCGGTTCACTCTCCTCATCACTCTCAAATTTTGAAGCTTTGAGAGTAATGCTTTTCTTATTCTCCTCATCCCCTTTTTCGGATGATAAGTCTTCTTCATATGAAATAAGAAAGCCAATTAAATCATCAAGAAGTAAAGTATTTAAATTTTTAGTCTCTTCAATAGCAGTCCTCTTAGGTCTCAATTCCTTAGGAAGTAACCTAATGATTTTCTTTACTTTCTCACTATTTGAGAAAGTTTTTCCTAAAGCTCCTAGTGTGTTCAATATGTCCGTAAATCTAGTATACATAGAATAAATATTTTCATTTTGTTCCATTTAAAACAATTCATATTGACGAGTGTATCTACTAATTTTAAACTCTTTAACTTGATTTGTCCCTTCATAGAAAACTTCAAGTTTATTCCATATTTCTTGTGCACTCTCACAACTAGATACTCTATGGAATTCTTTCTTATCAAGAGCACAAAATATGACATTCATTGCTTTGGAGTTTAAGGATATCTTTCTCTTTTCTAACTCACTCTATTGACTTGATGGTTTAGGAATATCATCTCCTACTTCATTTGTAATCATAGGCATGAATGGACCATCACAAACAACTTTCTAAATTTCACAATCTAAAGCTTGCAAATAGATTTTCATCATAGTTTTCCAATATGCATAGTCATTACCGTTAAAAAACGGTGGTCCAGTTATGAATTGTCTTTCTCTAAAGGTTGAGTTATTTAGGGTTGCCATGGATCTTTTACTCTAGACGATTAAGTCCTAACAAGAGAACAAAACCCTGATACCAAATAAAATTCTAGTTATGCAACCCAAGAGGGGGGTGAATTGGGATTCTAAAAATTATTCAATTCTAAAGCAAAACTCAATGCAAATCTAAAACGAATTTAAAGCAATAACAAATACATTATAAAAAGATAAGGGAAGAGAGATTCAAACACAGAGATTTTTACGTGGTTCAGCCAACCTCGCATACGTTCAAGCTTCCAAGCTTTCCGGGCTTAAGGATTCCACTAAGCAAGCCTCAAAGGCTTCAAATGCTTGCACTTGACTTCTAAGGTGTCAATAAACCTTTACAACAAGAGATTATCCACAATCTTTTAACCCAAATGTATCCCAACACTTACAATCATTCAATTTGATTTTAAAAAATATTACAAAATAAATCTCTCTCACACAATGTGTTTGATTACAAATGAAGATCCAAAGTGTGAGTAAATAAGATGAATACAAGAATTTAAGGCTCAATGAATATTGTATACTCAAGACTTTGCTCAATAATAACTGTTAGAATTGTTATTGTTTGAATTTGATTGAGCTTTTATTTATAGTTGAAGCTGAAAACTAGTCGTTATTGACTTTCTGCTCATTATCGGATCGCCGTTAACTAGATGTCGGATCGCTGTTTGACTGGTCAATATGACCGTTGGGCTGAATTTTCAAATTGTCGGATCACCGTTTTCTATATGTCAGATTGCCGTCAGTGTCCAGAGGCTACTCTTTAATTCTGTTCGATGTCGGATCGCTGTTATCGAGATGTCGGATAGCCATTTTCTACAGTGACTGCTACAGTCAACTATTTTTCAAAATTATAATTTAGCCCTAAAACTTTATAAAAATATATTATGGCCCAAAACTTTATAAAACTTGTCAAATACGTCTATTTTCAGGATTTTAGGCAATACTCGTTATTTTATCAAAATTCTCAAATCTTTTTCAATTGAAACCATTAACACGAGAATAACCAATTTTATAAAAATATTTTCATAGAATATAAAGTTTTTATAAAGTGAAAATGATGATTTAAAAATATATGAAAACTATTTTGAGATTTTAAAAGATTAACTAATCTTAATCAAGTTTGTTATCATCAAAATCAATAAGAAAGAATTATTTATGTTAACAGTTGGCAGTAGCTAGGATCCGCCTTCACTTACTGCATAAGTCTATCAAGAAAATCTATTGTCACGATAGTCAAAGAGGCCACATATGCTTCAACTTCTTTGCGACTGAGAGCATCTGCCACATGGTTATGTCTTCCAAGCCTATGTACCCATATGAATTCATATTAGACTATGAGCTGCTACCATATTACTTGATTTGGTGTAAGCTTTTTCTGTGTCTTAAAAATAAATGTTTGTCACATTATTAGTAACAACAAACAAAACAATTTCCAATAAGTAGTGCTTCCATATGCCTAAGCAACGCACCACTACCGTCATCTCCTTTTCATGTTTCGAGTACTATTATCTGCATTCTTTAGCTTTCGACTCTTAAAAGCAATCAGATGGCCCTCCTGAACAAGCTCGCCATAAATAGTCATATTCGATGCGTCCGTATATACCTCAAACGGCAAACTGAAGTTAGGTAGCTTGAGCACCGGCTCTGAAGCTACTGCTTGTTTGAGTTTATCGAACGCTTGCTGACATGTTTCTATCCATTTCCACTTGCAATCTTTCTTCAACAAGTCCATCAATGCATTCACTTTTTTCAAGTACCCTTCGATGAACTTGCAATAGTAGTTAGCTAACTCAAGAAATTATCAAAGTTTGGTCATCTTTGTAGGTGCAGGCCAGTCAAAAATTGCCTCGACCTTCCTCTCATTCATGCAAATCTTGTCTTGGCTCACCCAATGCCCCAAGAACATCACTTCCCAATGACAAAACTCGCATTTCTCCTTCTTGACAAGCAATATGTGTTCTCGTAACCATGAGAGCACCCACCTAAGATGATAAAAATGATCTGCCAAAGACTTGTTGTAAACGACTATATCGTCAAGATACACCACCATAAAGCAGTTCAAGTACTCATAAAGAATATCGTTCATCAAATTGTAGAATGTTGCAAGTGCATTGATGAGATTGAAAGACATCACCAAGAACTTGTATGACTCATACTGAGTTACGCAAGTTATTTTTGCTTCGTCCCCCTCCGTAATTCGTACTTACCAATATCCTGACCTCAAGTTTAGCTTCGTGAAGTAAGATGCTCTAGCTAAACGATCGAACAAATCCACAATGTTGGGGACTGGATACTTGTTTTTTATCGTCACCTTATTCAGGGCACAATAATTCACACACATATGCATCGAGCCATCTTTCTTCTTTTAAAACAGTACTGGCGCACCATAAGGTGCTTTAGATGGTTGAATAAACCCTACATTCAACAACTCATCCAATTGTTTCTAAAGTTCTACCAACTCCGAAGGTGCCATCCAGTAAGAAACCTATGCAGAGGGTCTTGCATAAGGTTCCAGATCAATTCTATGATCTACAACTTGTCTAGGTGGAAGGGTTCAAGGGAGCTCTGACAACATTATATCTGCAAACTCATCCAACACTTTTACATACTCATCAAGCACCTCTGCAAGCTGATAAGGTTTTAACTCAATCAACGCAGCCAAGAATGAGTCATCCTTCTTCTTCAATCCTTTTGTAAATTGTTTTGTAGATTAGAGTGATGGTTCTGACCTGCTATGAACCTGAAACTGACATTGTACAACACACAACGTCTCCAAGCGTTTGATAATGATGCACTTCCGATAAAACATCACATGTACCATAGCGACAACAAAAAACTTCATTCCAAGAATTAAGTCAAAATCATTAAGAGGCATAACAATGAGTTTCACCTGTTTTTCCTATGCTCTAACCCTTAAGAACAAATGGTTACCCCTTAGACACCCACACTCACAACATTGACAGCTTTCACTTTACTGCCCACTGCGGTCACTTCCAAACCCAAGCACAACACTTTGTGCAATGCTAGGAAGTCAGTCGTGGCTCTTATATCAAGCATAGCTTGCACTTTAAGTCCATTTACCCATACCATTGTTACCATCAACCCTTGGATTGTATTGTTGTGCACAACTTCCTCCTTTAGAGCATTCATTAACTGTAATAAGTTCGTCCGCAAAGTACTTGCTTCAGCCACTGAAAGTTCCACTCAAGTCTCATTGACCAATACATTGATCTTGTCGCGTTTTGGATAATTCTTTGCCTTGTGTGGATCGTAAAAATTGAAGCTCCCCATGCTTTTCTTTTTTTACGAATATCCCAATTTGGATTTCTTTGAGGCGCTTTCTTTTCTCCCACCATCACACTTAGAGGGGCCAGTTTTCCTTAAATCTTTTCATTTCTTAGGTTACGAGGGAGAAGAGCTCGTAATCCTAAAATCCACCAAATCATCCCGCAGCGGTAATTACTGAAGGTAAGTCTCGCACCACTTGCCTTCATAATTTAGTTTGCGCTCGTGGTTGCATACTTGAAATGAAATTGAAAATCTTGTCTTCATCAGACATGTTTTGATATCAAGCATCAAAGAACTAAACTCCTTAACATAATCCTCGACAGAACCAGTTTGCTTGAGCTTTTTCAAGCTATCTCGTGCAATTTAGCCCGCACTGCCTAGCAATAATTGGCTTTTTAATTCTCGCTTGAGTGAATCCCAACTTTCGATAGGCTGTCTCTATGCTTCAGCATCCTCCTAGAGCCTACTCTGTCACCAAAGCTTTGCATCCCCAACTAGATACATGCTAGCAATTGAAACTTACTCCTCTTTGGGTACCCGAGCAGCCTTGAAGTACTGCTCTACATCCTATAGGAAGTTCTCCAACTCTTTAGCACTACGCGTGCCATCGAATGGCTTCGGTTTGAGCACATTGATCTTCGCAGGCCCTACCTCCAAATGTAATAATGCGTTGCTGACCACACGCTTCAACAAACCCAAATAATTTTCTAGCGCCCTAATGTTGCCCCTTAGTTCCCTCACCAAAGCGGCAACATTATCCAAAATCAACCCAATCTTTTCAGCAACAGTCCTTACTAACCCTTCATAAGAAAATTTTAGATTTGCCAATTCGACTGAGTTAACTTCCATCGTGATCACCAGATTATCTGAATTAAGCGGTAAGTTCCCGACTGCAGCTTCCAATCTAGCCAACCTATCCCTCGTTGTTTCCCTTAACATTTGTTGAAAAACACAAACCTAAACCTTGGGCTCTGATACCAATTGCCACTTGGCTTTTCTTAAGATGCGGCAAGCCCGTGATGGCATCAAGCCTCACTCGATCAGCCACTCAACAAAGGAGAAACCAGCACACATACGAGATTGTTTTTATGGAGGCACCAACTTCCAACTTTTCTATTTCCTTCAATAAGAAAAGTTCCAACCTAGCAAGACTATATGTGCTTAGAGGATGTCACTCTCTCCCAAATCTCTATCCCAAAACACACACTCACTTTTACTAGATATACACAATGCAAATGACACTCCCATTTGTTATATTTCCTACAAAAGTAGACACCACTAAGCATGATCTAGGGAGTAAATCTCCACTCCCCTAAGGAACAAGGAAATTATTGCCCATTAGCCTAGAAACAAGGAAGTTGTGGGGCATAACCGCCGCTGCCCACTTCCCATGTTCCCACGTTTCTAGCCATGCATTCCAAGACCATGTCTCCCACTAGTTGCGCCAGCAACCACCCACTCATGCTTGTTAGTAGGGGCCATTTCGCAGCCTTTGGCTTAGTTTTGCGCCACCTTACTTGCTGTCCAAAACTCTGCCAGCATGCTTGCCTCACTCGTTGCAGCACCCCACGCTTGTGTGCCTTTGTACCACGCTCACGCGCAGCTGTGCCTCGCGTCCGCGCGCCCATTATGCCTCGAGTCTGCGCGCCCATTTCGCCTCTCGCACTTGCAAGATGTTGTCACGCTCCCCTGCATTTGTCCCATAGTGCACACTTACTGCCGTGCCCCAACTCACGCATCATACTTGCCTTGGTTTCGTGCTCACCATAAGCACACCCATGTTGCCGCCAAGACTTGGCACAAGGCTACAAGCCAAGCCACGTTATTCGGCCCACCCGGCCTAAGGTGGTGACATCTAGCTACTTGTATTTATAAGAGATTTGTAAGGAGATATCTATCTACTTACATTTATGGGATATTTGTGAAGATATCTACTACTCACATTTTTAGAAAAGAAATTTTTTTTGAATTCTCAAACTAATTCGAAAATTTATTCCACAAATATTTGAGGAGATATTTACCCCTACCAACACTTTTGTGAGACAAAAAAAAAAAACATTTTTGAATTCATATGACTCGATCTCGTTACTTCAATATTCATGAGGTAACAAATTGACCAATAGACTAATGCCCTTAGTCATTGAGTAAAAATTTGGTGCATTTTTTAAATTGAAAATGAAAACTAAGGCCTTAGTCGTTGAGTAAGATTTGGTGCATTTTTTAAAAGAAAATATTTTTGAATTCTCCCATAATCTCACTTTTATGGGAGATTTGTGAAGATATCTACTTCACTCACATTTTTAGGTTTGTAAAGATATCTACGACACTCACATTTTTAGAAAAGAAAATATTTTTGAATTCTCAAACTAATTCGAAAATTTACTTCCACAAATACTTGAGGAGATATTTACCCCTATCCACACTTTGTGAGAAAAAAAGTATTTTTGAATTCATATTACTCAATCTCGTGGCTTTGATATTGTTGAGGTAACAAATTCACCAATAGACTAATGCCTTAGTCATTAAGTAAAGATTTGGAGCATTTTTGAAATTGAAAATGAAAACTTAGGCCTTAGTCGCGGGGTTAGATTTGGTGCATAAATCAAAATAAAAAAATAAATTTTGTTAGAAATGACGAACAAGTCGTGCCGGGCACAACCCGTCGAACTTGATGGGCTGTACCATGCAGAAATTTTGAAAGGTTGGCCCAACGCCGCATACCGGCGGTGCTACCACACTAATCTTTTTTTAAAATTATTTTGCTTTTACTTAAAAAAGAAAATTAAACTTTTAAGTATAATGAGACTCAATCTCAAGCTCATTATAAACTTATTTCTAAGTCTTCAACCATTTAACCAAAGCACTTTCATTTAGGCATAAATTGAAATATTTTTTTTGAAATATCAATCATCCAAATTTATATACTATATCATACAACACTAATTAAATATATTATAATACTTCTAATAATTTTTTTAGAGTTACATTAAAAATTGATTAGAAATATAATTAAAAAATTTATTACATTTACATAACATAGAACCAACAATTATAAGAAAACAAAACGATATTACATTAAATGATAATACAAATTCAGTTAATGACTTAAATTTAATTTATAATTTAAAATAACACAACATTAATTAATAATGAAATTTCAATTCAATTAAAATAAAAAAAAAATATTATTATTTCTAATGTTGTTCAATTCAAATTTATTTACTTAAATAATACTTGAGATTATAATTCAAATAAAATTCAATTAAAAAACCATATTTTTTGTAAACTTTTTCACGTGCTGTGCTTTGACTCATCTGAAATCATATTGTACTTCAAAACCTGTATGCCTAAAAATTTAGGTCCAACCCAACCCAAGTGCTTGTTGTGCCATGTTGTGTATCTTAACGAAGCATGCTGATATCATGTCGCGCTGTATAGACACATTTCGTACCTACCATGCCGCCCGACTTGTTGGTCATCTCTACATCGGGCATCACGAAATATATTTATCTTTTTAATTTTTCAATTATTTCTTAACTTGAATTGTTCCTTTGGTCAAATCCTTTTAGGATAAAAGGCTTAAATTGGTTATTCACTTGTTGTGAGGTAATATTTTGTTATTCAATTTGTTTTTTTTTTTTCAGACTTTCGGCTTTATTTAATTGATTGTATGTTTTCCTATACAAGAATTTTGAATTCTCTTAAAATATTCGAATAAAGCCTGCAAGCATTGAATGGTTGCATATTATTTGATATATTGTAGATCATATAATTGCTTTCTAATAAACTCTTTTAAGAGCTGATGCTAATACCTAACAAGCCTTTGGAAACAAATCCGATATCATACATAAGAATCCATTATGCAGAATTCCCCAAATACAGATAGCTTTTTGAGTAAATGAATATTGAAAAAAGGAAAAAAAATCAGGCAAAATACAAATGGAGCTATACAATTCAAAATCCATGTGAAAATTTAAAAAAAAAAATGAAAATGTGACGCTTATAGGACCGTCACTCGCCGAAAATTCTCTGGCTAATTGCTATTGCTTGCTGACAACCTACTAATTTTTAAGGGTGAAAGAAAAGAGACATGCAAACACTGGACAATAGTTATTCGGTACCACTATCTGAGTTCAACTGCTTACGGCTTACAAGAACACCCTCATCCCAAATCTCAATGCACCTGCAAATATGATAATTCGAGTGTATCTGTTACAACAGGGAATTAGGGTAGTTAATCTGAACAATTAGATATCTCCAGAAGCTATTTAGGGAATATGACATTACAGTAAGGCTGGGATTGGTTTATGATAAAGAAAATGGATTTGAGAACATAAATGACCAAAGAACAAGAGGGGCCTAAAAAAAAGGTCCGACCTTTCAAACAAAAGTTATTCCTTTTCACTTTCCATTTCTCATAGCAAATAATATTAGCATACACAAATGAACCAAAAGAAGCATGTATGAATATCCAACCAAAAAAATCTATATTTAAAAGGTTAAGATCCACCATGTATGAACAAGTGAAACTTGGCCAAAAGTAGCAGTAATATTGTGATATCAATAACACAGTAACACAAAAATTCGAAAACTTTACGACAAAGCATTGATATTAGGTGTAGAAGTCTAATCTATTAATGATTTTTCTTCTCATTTAGCACCTGCATCCCCATCCCACAGAAGGAAGAATCATATAAACATCTTTGCAAAGACTCCGAAATCCTAACCACAAACATGTAAGTGAAGCATAAATACTTGTTTTAGCAATGATGCTATCTTCATACAATATTGAAGCTGATAATCACAGTACTAATTTTATGCCTGTTTTTCTGGTAAAGGGAAGCTGTATCAAGATAAAATGGAGTAAACTCAATAGCCACATGTAATAAATTGATTGAGTTTCATATAATATTACCAAAATGTTATATGAAAAAAATAAGACAGACCTTTTTCCACCAACATCAATGCAAAGGAAGTCGCCATGCCGCAATCCATCTCGGAAACGACCAAAAAAGATGTCACCAGACTTCGAATAGAAGCGGCCCTCACCATTGGCCTTTCCCTTCCAAAAGTTTGCAAACCATCGATCCCCAGTGTGGAAATAAAACCAACCCTACATGATCAGAAAATCAAACCATATTCAGAATAATCCAGAAGGACATTCTCAGGTATCTATTACATATGATTTTTCCTACCACCAAGTAAAAGAACAATATTTTCGTCACCCATAGAAAGAGGATGTGATTTGGATTTCAGAAGTTGAAGATAAGCAATGATTCAATGCATTTACTTGATTGTCGATCTAGATTTTAGTTCCAATTAATAAAAAGCAAAAGAAAGATACAGAGGCAAAAACTTGCTAAGATCCAAATATCAGATGTTTTTTAGTTATAAGCAAAAGCTGTACTGAGTAGAGTAGAAAAGACGACATCCATGCTGAACAGGATAAATAACATAAGCAGATAATTAGGAGCGTCTCAGCAGAAATACGTTCAAGTATCTATTTGAATCAACAGCTCAGACAAATTTCCTGGGAATAGTGAAAATTCTAAACAGTAATTGATGATGTAAAATAAATTTGTTCGTGAAAAAGTCTTTTATCACGTGGAAGGGATTTTGTTTGTAATTTTTATTATTTTGGAATTTTACTCTATATTAATAGGATTTCTGTAACACTTGATCAGCCTCATTAATACTGGACTAAATCAACATTTAATTCAAAGAATCATTTACTAGTTATGGAATTTTTATCAACAGAGCGAAATTTTAGTTCTACAACTTCTAAAAGAGAGAAAATTTAGTTACGTAGTGAGGGTTACTTTCAGTTATTAGACATTTTATTTGGCCTTTAAATTGATTTAGGTTAAACTTTGTTATGTAAGATTTCTCAATCTTTTGGCTGTAGCAATCCTAGCAATAAGTTGGTCATAAGAAGACATGTCCAATCTATAAGTATGTTAACATTCTTCAAAATGATCTCAGTGTTGTTCTGTGAAAATATTAGATCATTTTTGTAATCTTAGAGAGATTCTTTTCCTAAGTTTCTCCTGATGCCCTTTTACTTCAATGTTTTACCACCCATTACAACTCAAACTCAGGTTACTCCTCACAGATGCTGTTAATTATTAATGTTCTAGGCTGATACTTCATAATTATTATATTTTACATAAAAAATAAGCTTCTTCTACAGTCGAGCCAAATCTCTTACCAAATGGCCCTTTTCCTACGCTACAAAATTTTGAAATCCTTAATTTACTACATCGTATCACATCTTTTCTGCCTTAAAAATAATGTGTGAATTGATTCCTTTCATCATAATTGAGAAGCAACTAATCAATTTAACTTCACGTATCATTTGCTTCCTCGAAAAGAATACGTTCAAACTAGAGAGTTCCCAAAAGTTCAAAAGATAAAAGCCAATAGGCAGAGAGAAAAGACAACTGAAACTGCAAATCAGTAATTAAAACCCTGCTGGCATGTATATGTAAAGTATTGTCAATACGCTGAGGGTGACAAAAATGAACTTACCCATCAGATCCCCTCAAGTGAGCAGTATCTACTTGCTTTTCTTTCTCAAATTAAAACATTTAAGCATTCAGATTGATATAAAAAACTAGAATCCCCACCCAAAATTCAATTCTTTCGTTGGGCTTTAGCTCAAAGAAAAATTAACACTAGTGAAGTGATTCAAAAAAAGTATCCATCTATATGCCTCTCACCTTCATGGCCTGTGATGTGTAGAAGAAGAGAATACTAATCATTTGTTTCTTCATTGTGAGATTGCTTTTAGATTGTGGGGAAAGCTATGCAAAGAAGCAAATTTATCTTGGGCTGTTCCATGCTCTTGTGAAGCTTTGTTAATGGAGAGCATTGATGCTCTTGGGAAAGGAGGAAATTTAAGACTCTTTAGAGAAGTGCAGTTTCAGCTATCGTTTGGGTGATTTGGAATGAAAGAAACAGTAGAATTTTTTGAGAGTCATGAGGGGGCAGTTACGATAGCTTGTGGTAAAGAGTTCACCTTTTGGATACTCTTTGGGTGTCGGTGACTAAAGGATTTCCAGGACACTTCATCTTTTCTTCATTCATTGGAATTGGAGGGAGTTTAGGGATTTAGAGTGTATTCCGCTCATTTTTTGTATGGGGTTAAGCAGTCTCTTTTGAGTTAAATCAGACTTTTGGGGATTGATCCCATTTTTCATAAGCTTTGATTGATTTTAAGTGGATACCTGGTCCACTGCTAAAGTGTACTTTGTCCATTACTAATTAATACAAATACTCATAGTTTCTCATCAAAAAATAAATAAATAATCAGACCTTGCCATGCATCATATCATCTCTCCATGATCCCTGGAACACATCTCCATTACTGAAGTAAAATATACCCGGACCTGATCTCTTGCCATAACGCCACATTCCTTCATATATACTTCCATCCTCAAGGATCAAACGACCCTGTGTAAATTGTGCAAAAAATGACATTAAATTCCTTTTTTTTGAAAAACTTTTTCCCCTAAAGTATTAAAGACAAAACAAGTTTTCTTCAGAAAAGGAGTTCAAATACCTTTCCTTCAGGAAGACCCCCTTGACATCGTCCCCTATAGATTCCTCCTCTGTATTGTATCTCCACCACAGGAGTCCATTTTTTCGGTGAATCTCGTTCAGCTTCCTGCATGGGAACTGCACAATCAGAATAAAGTACACATGAACTAAACACAAAAAAAAACCTGAAAGCTCCAAGATAACAAACAAAAGACAGCACATACCACTATATAATGATACTTAATATTAGAAAGGTACATGAAAAATACTATAACTCCTGTCTTAAGATGCTATGAAATGGAAAAATTCTTCATCTCAAGCAAAAATCCAAGTACTAAAAACTACATAACAGAATATAAGGTTTTAGTTTCAAAAGTTGAACTGTTAAATCAGGAGGTTGGAACCAACTATTAATCTAGGCCATGCGTGAGCCATCATTCGAGTTCATAAAACAGTGAACAAAGAACATAAAATTCAAATCCTCTATTCACCTCATGGCACATGCATAGTACACCATTAAGATTAAAATAACAATGCTCAAGAAACTCTTCAGTTGTTAAAAACACAATATTTTTGCATTACCTATATCAATGCACTAAGTGCAGCAGAGAGAAAAATTTAGGAATGGGCTAGAGAGGAACTTCAAAATGTGCCCTTAAACATATGTATGATTCCAAAAACACAAGAGTAAAAGTCTAAACTAGCTACTACTGCAGGACCCTCAATCTTGGCAACTAGGAAACTTGTGGAATATAAACAACCTGGGTAGGTTGCTCTAAGGGGTTCTGATACCCTTTCCTTCTGTTGAATCCAAACGTTAACCTCTTAATCCAACCTCTTGGTTTAAAGCAAATAAATTCATTATTATATAATTAAGTAGGACCAATTAAATTTTTCTCGCAGAAGCATGATTCATAGATGATAGAACAAACTACAAAACTTGAATTAAGGAAACAATAGATCTGTAAGAATATTAGCATGCATCCAAACTTTCCTATTGTGCATCAGAAAATATTTGTGTCAAAACTTTTCTATTGTGCATCCAAAAATATTTGTATCAAAACATCCCTATTGTACATTTTGTTAAATGCAAATTACCAGCATAGATGCTGCACGTGTGGACAGCACTCCTTGCTTCTTATGAACATCAGCAGTTTTTCCCTTCAATAGAGTAGCTGCAGTGCTATAAAAATCCCTCATTACATCAAAACTTGCACCAGTAGGTGGTTCTTTGACATCATTTTCAGTCTTGGGCTCTTGTTGTTGTGAACAAAAAATATCCAACTCCTCTGATGCTCTTACACCAACAGGAAGGCAGAAGATGCCGAGGTTGTCAATCATTGTACTAGCCCGAGAGTCAGCTGATCTTTCTTTGGCCCACTGTTGTGCAATCTGATACCCAGGTCCCAAGTTCCAACTATTGAGTAGCTCCCTTTGGAAAGGAGTTCCTAATAAGGAATTGTAATTGTGGTGTGTCAAAATTGGGGAAAAAAATCAATAAGTTTTATCAACGTCCAGGATCCCAAAGTTAACATAATATGACTCATCAAGCTGAAAATTGGTAAATCAAATCTAACGATGGTAAGCAGTTTTATAGCACTACCTTCTGCAATTTGAT
Source organism: Citrus mangshanensis (assembly GCA_030449895.1). NCBI lineage: Eukaryota > Viridiplantae > Streptophyta > Magnoliopsida > Sapindales > Rutaceae > Citrus > Citrus mangshanensis. Next base: position 5,982,289 of record JASUUJ010000349.1, read on the forward strand.
CGTATAAGTTGGATGGTTCAGTCCTTGATTCATAAAATTCAGCCTCACTTTGTCCTGACCCACTATGACCATGATAGGAAGCTTAAAAGGTCACATAACATATACATTAACTACTTTGAGGTGAATTAATTAAAAATGAGAAAATTTAAGAAAACAAAATAACCTCGAAGCATCGTTGTTGTAATTGGTCAATAGTGTCGGAGCATCATTAGAGTAATTGTAAAATCCTTCGGAAACACACTCATCAGAGATTTTATTTTCTATTTCACTGGTGTCTGGTGGACCAATAACTTCAGAAACGCATGCATTATCAAATTCACTGTTTCCTTGAGTATCATTTGACTGTTGATGATTTCTTCTCAGTAGATTAAAAACAAAGGGAAAATGATGAGCCAATCTAGAGAAAATGCTGCTTTTCCGGGAGGCCTGTTCAACCAATCTGGTAATTGGATGAAATATAAATTAGACTTTAAGAGGGGAAAAAAACAACTAAAAAACTAATAATTTATGAACCAGCACTAAAGAACTAGCTCCGACTACTTTTTATTTTATTCATTATTTCTTTCTTCCTCATTTTATTATTTCTGGCTACCTAAGTATTCATGATTTTACCTACTCAACTGTCCCCTGAGTAGGTAAAAATCTTTCCATCCCATAAACACTGGTAAATTACCCGGATAAGCATCCACGAAGACCTCAAAGAGGCAGTAGGATTGCAGCTCGGGCAATTGCTTACTATAGGGCATGGACCCAAGTTGAAACTACTGACGCTAACTAGGCGCTACAATAGTTATTTAGCACAAGGAAAAAGTCGTTGCAGCAAGTGACATCATAAAAATTAAAGTTCAGCAGGTAGCTTGAAAGCAGATATAACTCCTCACATTACGGTTATCAAGAGCACATGCTTGTAAATATAGAAATATCAAAACTCCTGCTATTTTTATGCAGGAATTGAAAATGGAAAGCTATATATTCACATGCATTTTGAAGAAAGTGAAACATGACACAATGAGAATAGCAAAAAACAACAATGCAAACGACTACAGAACAACTAATCACTGAAGACATAAAACAATATTGATAATTTACATAAAAATCACTATTGCCAAGAATGGCTTCAAAGGAATGTCTGTTATTTGTAAGTCATGATTCTCTAATGTTTATAATGAAACTAAATTCAAGGTTCAAATTATTTGGCACAAGAACAACACTCAAAATTAAACTTGGAAGGAATCAGCTCCTTCAGTTGATAAATACCAACTTCACAGATGAGTAACCAATTTACATTCAAGAACTCATAGTTGTCATTACTATTATTAATGAATGGATACTTACCCTAAAGTAACAACTGTCGTCACAAGCAGGTCAGGCTCCAAATTAGGTTCATGAACAAAAGATACGATAGTTTCCCCGGTGTATTCTGTAATTTGACGGAAAGTATGCAAAAAGCTTTGCAAATCATTATTGCCAATAATATTTGACGTAGCAACAACACATATGACCATGCCATTCAGTTCCTGTGTAAAAAAGAAAAACAGAATAACTAGTAATCATTAGAACAGTTGTAAAAGCACACTGCAAAACAGGGAGAGTTTATTTGGATCAACAGAAAGTGAGGACAGTTGTACCATGATAAGGTTTGTAACAGAAGTGAAAACAATATAAAGAATTCAAAATGCTTCCAGGACAGAAGCGATACCTAATGACAAACACATACAAATATACACAAAAGGGACACCCAACAACTTTGTAAATTGTGCAGTCTGATTCAAGTTCATCATATCTTTAAACCATTACTAAAGAAAACAACGGAATTTTTAATCAGCCTAAATGAGACCAATATAAGAACTGTAACCATGTTCACTTTGATCAATACCTTTACACCAGCACCAATGAAAGGACAGTCGTATATAGCTTGCAAAATTGAAGTTTTAATGTTGGAACCAGCTCCAAATCCAATTTTTGCTTCTTTGTAGTTTCCCAAAATCTGTACACTGTTGCATTAGCCTTTAAAGAACAAGCATATAAATGGGAAAATAGAAATATTCAACTTTTGTCTTCTGCTATCAATTGAATCAGAGTATTTTCTAACAGAATGCAACAGGAAACAAATAAAATAATTGATAAGGGAAATTATGAAGAACGGACTGGAAGAAAAGTGCAGCCTTAGAGGCATTGATAATCAATATTAATCTACACTAAAATGAGAGTTAATGGAAACTTACTTTAAAAATTTCTGAAACTTTGAGTTCTTTCACATTGCTATGTACTATGTCAATAAGTTTTCTATGCATGTCCTGTTAATACCCAAATATTAACAATTGATAGCGAGGATTGCATGACATGTTTAAGCCAATTAAATCACGGAGAAGGTTTACTCACAGATAATAGAGTAGAGATGGCATTTACAGCCAAGAAAACAGCATTATTTGCAGTTTTTAAAGCCTCGTCTAGTGTAACTGAGTCCTTTTCAAGTAGTCTGTCGGTATCAATATCTGTTTATGACAAAGAGAAACCATAATACTCTGGTTCAGCCTTATTAAGTCCATTAGTACCAAAAGTTAAAAGAAACAAAAAAGGGTCATATACATTAAATCTTGAGGGTACACAAGGAAAAAAAAGAGGAAAATGATGATTTATAACGTTGCTGAGAAATGATTAATCACTTTGAATGAAAGGTGTGTCATGCCTAAAGTGATTCGAAGCTCAGCTTAGATATAGCTAACATTCTATAACCCATGAACTCTATTTTCTGTACTAGAGAATCCTCCGGCAATAACCGATAGCATAAAAGATTCAAACAAAACCTATCCCACCAAAAATAGGGATTAGCAATATTACGAATTAACACTAGAAGGAACTAAGATACAAAGTAAGAAATTCAGTACCAAAGAGCCACCTCCCTCTAATAAAAACTTAACTTCAGATGCCAAAAGAGGTAGAATTTTGACCTGGGATGATGATGGTGAAAGAGATGTAAGGAAATTTTCATAATGAAAGTTTTCTCTAGGAAAATTGATTTATATTAAGACTTTATCATTTAAATAAGAGTTTCTCTAAGACCAGTGCATTTGGGCGAAGACTTCTTTGATTATGCATGTGTGCGCTAAAGTTCTATTTCAAAATCTCTGTTTGGCAGTTACTGCCCCAAACATGTAACAGTAAATGTTCAAACCAATGGGAATGTATAAATTGAGCCAGAAGATCCCGCATTTAGAACTGAATGTGTAACAAGATGGGAAGATTACATGTGATCTTCCAATGCACTCAATTATCTAATGAGGTCCAAGCTTATATGCTTCCTCTTTCCAGAATTTATTGGAGGTCAAGATAGTGTTGCACATGTTGGTAGTTGAAGGGGTGTAAGGGCACCAAGGGAAAGGTCAACACATATGAAGAATTCTTATTCCTTGCCTTCTAGGGTCCATATTAAACAAATGTAAGTACTAGATCTTCAAGGTTGGATCATTGTACAGACTGAATTAAAGCCAAAATTGATGACACTATTCTGTTGTTCAACTTCCAATTCTTTAGTTCCTTCAGGCTCCTTTTTTGGATATATTTAGATACTATTCAAAATTCAGTTGTATCTTCTTTTGGACAGCCGATTCAAAGACCATGAAAAGACCCTACACCCAGTGAAATGTGCATTTTGATATAGTCTCTTGCCATCTTACCTACTCTTAAAATTATCCTATTCAAAATGAAAATATAGCAAAACACCTACCAATGTAAAAGTTTATATGATCTTGAAGTTTTGCTGCCAAATCCTTTACCTGCAACTCAGGTAACAAGAAAATTATGAAGGTAGAGTTAATAACTTCAAAATATCTGGAAAGATAAAATATTATTTAAATACTAAATAATTAAATTTGAATTACGAACTAAGTATTTGATTAGTTTTAAATTAATTTATAATGCATCCCACCCCAACTGAATCAATTTCCCATGAAGGTTGGTGTGAAAGGGTTCAAAATCTTGACCTCGTGCTTCCACTGCAAAAGCGAAATCAATTGGGTTGCCCCTTGGAGATGAATGATCAAGGACTAAAAGTTTAAAACTAATCTATTTGAAATTTCACACAAAGTAAAACTATTAAAAAGAAGATTATTTAAATGATGATCTTTTCTAATAAGAGTTTTTACTCTCTCTACTTGTGGCAAGAAAGCATGTATACGTCATGGTTCACTAGAAAACAATACCTCATCAAGGCGTCTTTGTCCTTCAAAGCTGAAAGGCTTTATAATAATAGCAATGGCAAAACAATCCAAAGACTTTGCTGTCTTGAGAATATCAATAGCCCCAGCGTCATCCGAACCATAACCCGCACTAGCCAACTACAGGGGGAAAAAAAAGAGCAGAGTAGATATTGTTGCCATTAAATTTCAAGCAGACAGCAAACAGCCGTAAGAAAATAAAGCGACATGTAATTGAAGTTTCAAAAAATATATGCCCGATCAGGCTTTCTTCTAGTCGTTATAAATAGATTTTTTTGAAAATTACATTTACTAAGACCACAGATTATTTTTTTCAGGATACAAGAGGCTAAAAGACAAAAAAGTGGATAGAAAACTCAGTTCTAAGCATAAAGTGTTTAGCAAAAGAAATGAAGATGTAGTAGGCTAATTGAGCCTTAATTTCATAAAAACAACTTCTTTCTAATAAGTACATAAGCACATGCAAGGTTGAGAGTCCCCAGAGCCAAAGATTGTGATTTGACAATGAACTAAAGACTGTGACTTGATTGGACAACGAAAGATTGTAATTTCTTTGCGCTTTGCAAAAAGGTTCAAGTTTCCTATGAAGTTTACATGTTTCATGTTTTATGGTGGCAAGGCAATTTACGTAATCAAACAAGCAGAACTATTTATAACAAAAGTACATAATCAAAATGCAACAAGTGGATCAGTTAAGGAATGTACAAACAAGGATAATAGCCTTCGAACATGTCCCCATGAACGATGGAGCTTCCACAATTCTTGGAGTTAAATCTGCACAAATTAAATGGAAATAGCATCATATAATCACACACTAGCTCTACATATATTACCAAAAAAAAAAAAAAGAAAAAACAAAGAGCCTTTGTTCAAGACTCTAGACCGGATAAAATACTTTTTCCAAGAAACCTCTGTTGTAATTGCACATTCGGTGACCCATCAGTGACAATATTCCTGCACAAAATAACAATAGCAATAATAATAATTAGCAAAAAAAGAAAAAAATTAACAATTAGTGTAAATGAAATGCAATTTGCAATACCAAAATTGGAGCGAGGCGGAGGAATTGAGAGGTGAATCCAAGCAAAAATCGAGAAGCGCATCCTTTCTACTGCCAATGGCAATCACTTGCACAAATTTATTATTAGAATCATTTTCATTTTCACAAACACTTGGTGGGCAACTTTCATCATTTTCATTCATCGTAACTCTAATCCTACTACTATTACTACTACAATAATAAGGCGGCTTCCATTTACGTTTACATTTTATCTTTTTTCCAGAAGAAAAGGACGACGTCGCATTATAAGGAAGCAGAGACACCGAGTGGGAAGTTTTGAAAAGGGGGAGTTCAAGTGAAATGGACATCTTTTTGTTTTTTTGTCAATTCTTTGAATTGAAGACTGATAATAGATCAGGGAGAAAGAAACAGAGCAAGGAAGGCGACGAAGTGAGTGATATTTTTGTGTGGTGGGTTCTTGCTGGATTCAATCCATATTGGGCTTTCTTTGATGGGCTGCACTCACTCTTCATAGTTTATAGAATATTGATATTTGACCTCACTATAAAATTTCTCTCTTTTTTTTTTTTGAATTATTTTTATTAAAAAAATTTTATTTTATATTTTATTTTATTCTCGCATCCCATTTTTCTCCTTAGCATAACTGTTGCCCCTACCACTTATCTCCATCAACAACAAGTTCATCACTAAAACCACAACCATTGATTTTCTTTACCATCAACTATCACCCCCACTAACATATGATGAGGTTTAATATTATGTTTTGTCAAATTTTACAAATAAGTGGTGGATTTTGTTATTATTGATGATATTAGTTTTAATTTTATGTGATAATATAAGATTCTATTTAATTTTAATTTGGATTCGGTTAGAAGTTAATATTTGTTGGGGGAACTTAGCAAAAGATTTCTAGGTATCCAACCCAAAAGACTAGCCTTTTAGGTGGAGTGACCTACCACCTTATAAACCCAAGCATCTCCCATTTACTACAATAATCCCCCTGACGAAACCACCGTCGGACTCCTTTACACACCTTGTTCCACCACCACATTCCGACTACTTGTTGGGGACAAGATTTATAGGTATCCAACCCAAAAGACTAGCATTTTAGGTGGAGTGACCTACCACCTTATAAACCCAAGTATCTCCCCTTTACTAGCCAATGTGGGGCACAACTCAATAATATTCAATCCAAATTGTGGATCAATTACAAAAAAATAGATTCGATCAATTGAGATCATAAGAGGGGGAAAAATATTTATTTTTTCAGTAATTATAGAATAACTAATATTAATTGAAAAATGGGGGCTAATAAGATAAAATGCCCTAGGGGGGGGGGTGCGTTTAAAATATCACCACTACACTTTATATTTAATAAAGACAAACAATTTACTCATGCTCTTGTTCAAGTATAATGAGGATCAAACAATTTAGAGTGTGAATATTGGCACCCCTCCAAAATCATTTTAAAACCCCAATTCAATTATAATTATATTTAAGATAAATACAAATAAAATTAACTCTACATAATTTTTTTCTCTCCTTAATTTATATATTTCAGTCTGATTAGATTGATTAAGAATTGAAAATTTCCAATTTTATGTGATTGGACAACCATTTTTGGTAGAAAATAGAGATATTAATTTTTTTTTAAATGCTCCAATTCTAAGGAGAAAAAAGTTATTATGGATCCTCAATTGATTTACCGTACAAAACATATCAAATAAAAATGAAATGCCCATTGATTTTATCCATCATAAGCATAGTTAATTCTTCCTAAAAATTCTACAATTTTGACAAAAGAAGGATTTAGAAGTTGATAAAAAAAATGTTATTTTCAGTTTCAAAGCAATTAAATTATTTGAAGAGTGAAACAGCCATTGCAATTAAGGAAGTGATACACACACATGTATGTATGTATGTATGTATGTATTAAATAAAATTTACATGTGTTATCAAAACTCAAAGACTACATCTTTTAATACTTGAAACGTCTTCAACCAAGTGATTAAAACAAACTTCAAATCTATGCCAAGTTTGAATCATTTCCTGTGGTTTGAGAATAAACTAATAATGCTTCGTTCAACTTTCCTTACGACCCAAAACCAATTGAATCACATTTGCTTCTCTCTATTTCTTTTATTTTTCCTTTTTTTTTAGTCTCATCTATAAAATTAATTTGCACAAACTTAAAATATTAATATTTATTTATTTTTCTTTCTTTTTTCATATTTTTATTTTGTAGAAGTTATCATTTTTATTTTTGTAGAGATGGTTTGAAAGGAGGTTTATTTAAAAAAAGAAGAAAAAAAGAAGAAGATACTTTTGGCATTAAATAGAATATTATTGAAAAAAGAGTTTAAGAGGATTTTGGAGGGATGCCAACTGTTGAGTTGAACAATTTAATCATGAGCATCGGAGTTATTTGAACCCCACTTCTTATCTCATGAGACCCCATTGTTATTACTTTATATTATGTTCCATGGAAAATGACCAGAAAAGAGATTAAATTTGGAATTTACTAGTATATATAAAAAAAAAATTAGTTGATTTTATTGCTTAGAATGGTATGTACTTTTAGAAAAATGCTTCTCTTATGAGATAAAAGTGGGGTCCATTGTCACTCTTGAATCCTTCGGAAGTGAAGTAAAAAGCCCTTCGTGGTACCATCACACATATGGTATAGCACAAACCTACGGGTTCGGGAGTCCATTGGAACCCAGCCCAATCAGGTTGAGTTTGGGGCCTAGAAGTTCAAAGATCTAATTAGGTTAGGTCCATGGATCGTATTGGCCCCGAAACCGAACAGCTATACAAAATCTCAAAGTATCTTAACTTTCTTTTTTCTCTAAGACCGCAATAATAATTTAAAATTACAATGTTTGTGACATTTTAAGATCTTGTATTGCATGGGCCGAGGAGTTGGCCGAGGGGTTTTAAAGTAGCTTTTTTTAACTCTCCATTTAAATTCGAACTTGGGAGAGGCAAGGAGATAGCCATAAACTTGTTTCAGCTGGGTTACATTCAACTTTTAATATAGATCAGTATTTAGTGGACGAGATTTCACATCCCTATCCAAAACTATTATCTTTTTTTTTTAATTACAAATTTTAAAATATTTAGATAAGAATATATGACACTACAATTGTACTATATTATTATTTATTGATAGATTTTTACTAATTATTGTTGTCCTAGCAAGGTTTTGTGCTTTGGAAACAATATACGATGGTTTCATTGTCAATACAATGATGTACAGCATTTGCATGCATACAACTAAGAAGAAGAAGAGGAGGAAAAAGAAGAAGAAGAAAACAAGAGGAAAAATAGAGAAACTATTAGTTTTACATTTTTTACTTATTCTCTTATTTTGTTAAATTTCTTGTATTTTCATTTAGGTTTGGCTAATTCATGTTTATATAATCAAAATAACTAATAAGTTTCAAAAATTTTTTTTTAAGAGAGTTAAGTTTGAAACTCTTTAAAAAATTGTCTAGGCAATTGATAATTTTAATACTAAGCTGAGAAACTCTCACAAATTCAATATAATTACAGATTGATTGAAAATTACTCTTCAAATTTTTTCAAAGCCAATTTGGTCCGTACCTCAGCTGGTCCTACATTGGTTTCGCTAGAGGTATATGACTAAAAGCTTAACTAGACTTTGTACACCCTCATACCAAGGGGATATGTGATAAGGTAGCCCACCGTTTGGTTGATATGACATTATTTCAACGCATGCTAAAATAGTAGGTGAAAAGTTTTAGTAGTTGTAATAGAATAATTATGGAGGCGAAAAGCTTTTGGGGGCAAAAAAAAAGGACTTTTTAAGCAAGAGGAGAGATGAAAAGGCAATGGGAGAGAAAAAAGTGATCTTGAAGAGATGAAAAATAGAGAAAACAGAGGAAATAGAAATGAAAATATTAAAAAGAATGATTTCTTTTTTAGAGCCTCCAAATTGGTCAAAGAAATTGTGCATAAAATTGATATTATCAATTATAATATATACTTTTATGAAATAAACATAATAATATCATCCCATTCAAGATTTTTTAATTGTCTTCTAGTGTGATGTTAACTCTTGACCCGTCTTGATAAATTTATTTATTTAAATACAAGACATTTTCCTATATTAATCCTAAATCGTTGGGGTTATTCCACATCGGGTTTAGAAGGGGTTTATAAGTGAGAGAAAGCCTCACTCTTTGAGTTAGCTTTTAGTGTCTATGCTTCTAACTCAAGACCTGTTGCGTGAGAGGGAGATTGTTGGGGTTATGTAACATCAGTTGTGGAAGAGATTGTTGGAGTGGAAGGGCCTGGTTGTAACTTTATATGCCTCACCCTTTGGGGTTGAGAGAAGCATAAGACAGATTGGTTGTCACTTTATAAGCCTCACCCTTTGGGTTAAGATATGCCTCACCCCTTGGGATTGAGAGAAGGCTAAGGCATGCTGGCTGTGACTTTATAAGTCTCACCCCTTAGAGTTAACATAAGCTTAAGACCATTTAACCCTTAAGAGTTAAGATAAGCCCAAGACCATCCAACACAGATATACAATTCATGACAAGGACAAAGAAAAAAAAGGGAAAAAAAAAATTCTCAAAACGTGTGATAATATTTTACAATTTTTCGAGCCTTTCAGGTTTGTTATACTAAGAAGAACATGATGTAAGCCATGTTGATTTCTTTTTTCTTTTTTTTTTTTAATTTTTTGAAAGACCATGCCGACAGAAAGTGTAATAAATTAAACAAAGAGACTTTTTTTGAAAGACCATGCCGACAGAAAATGTGATAAATTAAACAAAGAGACTGACCCGCTCCTTAGAATCTCCACATGCTGACTAAATTCCAACAGATTCGACAAAGAGAGAATTTTATTTCTCCTTTGTCTATTTGCTACATTCCATATTGAATTTAAAAAGTAATGCTCTCCAGCTTTTTATATATGATTTAAATAATGCTCTATTTTTTTTTTAAAAAAAAATTATGGAAGAATTCGTTTGTCCACCTAACATAATACCTAAACCTAATCGTAGCTAGCATTAGTTAAAAAGCCAAAATATATGTAATTAATTAAATTGCTACAATTCAGAACTCTTGTTTGTTAACATTCTGCTGACAAATCCCATGCTCAGATCTTCTTTTTGATATTACTGTCAAAATTTATTTTATCTGTTCTCTGTGGATCTTTTTTTGATAACATGCATGCATATTCAATATGGGGAATTTTTACATTAGAGTGAAAGAATTATCTCATACGTTCATTGCAATTAAAACTTTTTGAAAACTTATTTAATTAATAAAATGGCTTAATTTATGTTACCCTGGGGTTTGGTGTCCCATTTTTTGTCCTTTTCAAATTCACCGGGATGTAAGGGAGGAGTAATGGCTGAGATGTGATTTTAGGTTATTAACATTAAAAGTCTCTCTCGTTCATACAAAATAAGAAGAATAAAAAATTTTAAAATTATGACATGTAAGTCCATCATATTCTAATTTTTTTTTTTTTTTTATCGAACTAGATTTCTAATTAAATAACTTATTCTTACATGTATTAATATCTATTTAAATTAATAAATTTACTTATTAATTAGTAAATTAACTAATTTATTATATATTTAAACTATATATATTATTTACGAACCATAATTAATGATAAATATAAATATGATTTTTTTTAATTTAACATAACGGCAAGTCGGCAACCAATTTCCTCTCACCCATGTGACCAAAGTTCAAACCTCATAACCTTTTTTATTCCAACACAAGAGATTTTACTATCTCAAGTAAATGTAATGTACAAAATATGAAAATAAATTTAATTTGATATTTCTATGTAGTTAATGTTTTATTTTTTTTGTAACATAAGATTTATTTAACATACTATCAATTATTTAATTATGTAGTAAAAGTATGTTAATTTACTAATAATAATAAAGTGTTAGTTTTTGAATTTGTGAAATAATTTTTGTTTGTTTGAACAATGAGTTGTATTTTTGGTTGAGCTTTTGTCCTTAAATAAAAAGAATAAATTTAATTGTACACTTAAATAAATTGATATTTGTTACTCCACCCCAATAGTTTAAATAGTCATTAGCACACATCAATACGGTTGAGATCTTTCATTAACTTAACTAAGAGAAGGGTAAAAAAAAATTCTAAACAATTACTCTATTTGAAAATAATTTAAATATTTCTTTAGTAAAAATAAACTAAAAAATAAGTATTTTCTATTCTTTTATTCTCTCTTGCTAATATCGCACATGCACAACAATAGAGATGTCAATTCAGCACATATGGATGTTTTACAAAGTATAAAAGAAAGCATAAAAGCTATTGCTTTTATTGGATAATTAAAATATAAGTCAATTGGTATAATTGACTGGTGTTTGTGTGTATAAAGAGAGTAAGTGATTGAATTTATAGGTGCTTGAATTCTAAACAAATCGTGGCTTCCAAAAGCATTAATGCAATTGAAAATTTTTACGTGTAGGACTAATGTGTGAAAGTTTAAAATTTTTAATTTTTTTTACTTTTATAACAAATAATAAGATTGCATTGTAATTGACCTTAAAAAAGACAAAAGAAAAATTACCAAACCCATGTTGTTGCAACGTAGTTTTACCCTCCGTATATGTTAAAACCACTATATTATTCTGCACAAAAGATTAAAATAATTAATATGAAAAAGATCGGATACCAAATAAATGCACAAATGTAAACATAATATATTTGTAATATTGCCTCAAAATGGTAGGTGGGCACTGTGAGTGTTTAAAGAACAAATTGCAGAGGCATCAGACAGAAGGCAGGCAGCATATTGTTGGTTAAAAAGCAATTAAAATGAAACTCGTGTGGTGCTGCAGGATTTTATAGAATGTCGTGATCGTTGTCTTTTCTTTTGCTGTATGGAATAAGAGTCCGTGACTAGAAAGGATAGTTTCTATTTACTTTCTAAATTTTGAGTACTTCTCCAGTAGATATCCAAAGGAAAGGGTCTTTTTTACACTCTCTTGCAACGTAAAATGTTAAGATATTACAGTAACATTTCAATAGTATTGGCTATAGAACTCCATGGTGATAATTCATACATAAAAATTAGTTTAAGAGTTAAAATTGTTCAAGACTTTTATACTTAACCCAACGTAATTAATTCAAAATTTATTATCAACCGACATGATAAATTGTATCTAAAACCCCAGTCATGTATATATTGTTTTTTGTAGGCTCATTTGTATATGAGCTTGGCTCAAACACCAAATAGAAGCATATGTGTCTAGTTTATACTAAAAAATTAGCTCAAAATTGAGGGTTGCTCAAACTTTATATTTTTAATCTAAGAGTTATTCTCAGCTGAGATGAGACATTAGGAGTGATAGAGGCGATCATATTGCTAATGACCACGCAGCTTCATTGGAGTTGAATTGCACTTGGAAATTATGGCAAGTCAACTGTTGCAAATTTAAACTCATCATATATGGTCTTAGATGACTCTTCATTCTTGCTTTGGGCATCTTTCCTACCCCACCCAACCCGTTCCTCAGTTGATGTCGAGATTGGTACGAAATTCGAATTAGATGAGCGCAATAAGGATAGGATTAGCTCGTAAAGCCTTAGAACGCAAGGAGATTATTTGCATGATTTATTTTTGTTGGAATAAATTGTAAACCCTTCTTTTCAACTTGAACTATTTGTTCTTTGCTCTTAGTAAAGGCCAATTGTTCAGTAAGATTTTTAAATCTTATCAAGGAGATTATTTAAAAATTACTCTTAAATAATTAGATTAATTAATTGTAGTACAAGTAATATTATAAAAGTAATTCGCAGAAGGTAAAGTACATTGAGAATTTTTACATAGTTCAGATCACAATCTTATACGTTATAACGATAGGACCATGCAAAACATTAATTAAATAATAAAATATTACAACCCATTGGATTCTCATGCTCTACTTCACAAGCGGCCTTATCTTTTGTTTGCCAAGGTAGTAAGAATATTATAACTGCAATTTACCCTTTTCTGTCACTTTTTGTAGAGTAAGATTGTTGGGAAGGGGACTACCACAAGCGGCTACAAATTAAGCAGAAACAAAACTTTTTTCCTCTTTGTGTGATTAAAATAGGATGTGTATCACAAATAAATAGGCAGAAAAATAAACCAATAAAATCCAAAGTAAAAACCAACCACAAGAGACACATATTTTTACGTAGAAAACCCAAAGCAGGAAAAACCACGGGATCATAGTCCAATATAATCTTCCACTATATTAATGAGATTACAGCACAAATTCTTCTATAGATAATATTTCAATATTCTTGTCTTACAGTAACAACCTAATAATTGTCCCTCTAACAAGTGTGTATTTCAAATAATAGCCAACGAGAGGACAAAATAAAAATCAAGACTAGTAGGATTGCAGGGGCGATGCCAAGAACTTACTCTCAAAATTTGGGAGAAAACGAAGTTAATTTCATCTTCCGATCACCTAATTAAAGATTAAAAATCTTGCCCCTAAATTAAAAAACCTCTACTGGCTTTTCTCTATCTCTCGCCGCTTTTCCTACACGCACATGCTATCTAGGGCAGCCACTTTCACTTGCTTTTATGAGGCAAATGTCATGGCAATTTTCACTTAACCCCTCAATGTTTCTTTAATTACTCAATTGTCCAAACTTATTACACTTTGGAATTGGGCCACCCAAATGAGATGGACCCAATAAATCTCCCCCTCTAGATCATATGGGGACACCGCCAAGCCTGCTTTTTGCGTATAGCTTTTCAACTTCTTCTTAGGCAATGGCTTTGTTATCATATCTGACCCATTCTCCGCTATGTGTATCTTCTCAACTTGTAACTGTTTTTTGTCAAGCACGTCTCGTATCCAATGACACCTCACATCAATATGCTTGGATTTCGAATGATATGTCGAATTCTTTGACAAGTGAATGGCACTCTGATTGTTGCAGTACACAATAAAGTTGTCTTGCTTCACACCCAACTCTTGTAAGAAATTCTTCATCCACAAGATTTCTTTGCAACCTTCAGTGATTGCAATATACTCTGCTTCAGTGGTAGACAAGACAACACACTACTGAAGTCTAGATTGCCATGAGACTGCTCCCTCTGTAAAGGTGAGCAAATATCCTGATAGGGATTTTTTGGATTTAATATCTCTTGCCATATTTGCATCCGTGCACACTTGTACCAGAAGTTCGTCACCACCAAAACAGAAACATGCCTTGGAAGTGCCTCTGAGATATATGAGAATCCACTTCACTATTGTCCAGTGTTCTTTGCCCGGATTGGAGATAAACCGACTGAGTACACCAACTGCATGAGCAATATATGGTCTTGTACAAACCATGACGTACATCAAACTACAAATTGCTGAAGCATAAGGAACTCCTCTCATCTCTTGCTTCTCTTTCTCACTTGTAGGACAATGCTCATAAGTAAGCTTGAAATGACCTGCAAGTGGAGAACAAACATATTTTGCCTTACTCGTGTTACATCTTTTAAGAACCCTTTCAACATATACTTCTTGAGATAACCATAACTTCCCAGCTTTTCTATCGCGGGAAATTTTCATACCAAGAATTTGTTTTACTAGTCTCAAGTCCTTCATTACAAAGGAATTACTAAGCTCCCTCTTCAGAATATCAATTTTACTAGCATCCTGGCCAACAATCAATATGTCATCCACATAAAGCAAAAGAATGATGAAATCATTATCACTAAATTTCTTCACAAAAACACAATGATCGCACATAATCTTGTTGAAACCATGATTCTCCATAAAAGAATCAAACTTCTTGTACCACTGCCTTGGTGCCTGTTTCAGCCTATACAAATTTTTTTTCAACTTGCACACAAGTTCTTCTTTGCCTTTGACATTTCAATCATTCAGGTTGCTCCATGTATATTTCTTCCTTTAAATCACTGTGCAAGAAAGCTGTCTTTACATCAAACTGTTCAATCTCCCAATTCAAACTAGCTATTAATCCCAGAACAATTCGGATAGAAGACATCTTCACTATAAGAGAAAATATTTCTTCAAAATTAACACATTTCTTCTAACCGAAACCCTTCACAACCAATCTAGCTTTGTATCATTGTTGTGAGTTATTTTCAGTCTTCAACCTGCAAACCCATTTGTTCTTCAGTACCCTTTTTCCTTTAGGATGTTTTACTAAGTCATAAATGTGGTTCTCATTCAAGGATTTCATCTCCTCTTGCATGACTTTAACCCATTCACTTTTATATTAGTGAAACATTGGTTTTTTAAAACATTCTGGCTCTCATTCATCTGTAAGCATCACATACTCATGTGGAGGATATCTAGTGGAAGGTCGCTGTTCTCTGGTGAATCTATTTAATTCTAGCTCAACTGGTGGTGCAGCTGGTTTTGGAGTGCCTAGTCAATTGGTTTTGCTGGACCATCATTATTATCCTCTCCAGCTCCCCCATGATCATTATGAACTACAGGTGGAGAAACTGAATTTGAAATAATAGGAATCCTTAGAGATGACTAAGGCTCTTCACTCTTCTCTACATCACCAACTATATGATCTTCAAAAAACACAACATCTCTACTTTTGATCAATTTTCTTGCCACTGAATCCTATAATATGTACCCAAATTCTTCATGCCCATAGCCTAAGAAAATGCATTCCTTAGTTTTATCATCAAACTGCAATGTCTCATCTTTTGGGATGTGAACATATACACTACACCCAACCACTCTCAAGTGTTTATAAGAAACATATTTCCCAGACCAAACTCTCTCAGGTACATTGCCATCTAATGAAGCTGAAGGAGAAATGTTAATCAGGTCAACTACAGTACGCATAGCCTCCACCCAGAAAGATTTAGGAAGCTTAGCATTAGAAAGTATACTCTTGATCCTCTCTTCAATTGTTCTATTCATCCTTTCTGCAACACCATGTTGCCGTGGGGTTTTTGGTACAATCTTCTCAAGTCTTATTCAATGATATCTGCAAATACTGCTCAAATGGTCATCTGTACTCACCACCATTATCTGTCTTAACGCATTTTAATTTTCTTCTTGTCCCTCTCTCAATATAAGCATAGAATAACTTAAATATATCAAGCACCGTGTCTTTAGATTTCAAAGCAAAAGCCCACACTTTTCTAGAACAGTCATCAATAAAAGTCACAAAATAAAGTACACATCCTATTGATTTACTTTGCATCATGCAAACATCAGTGTGAATCAAATCAAGTGTTTGTGACTTTCTAGATGGAGAAAAACTTTTAAAAACTATTTTATGTGTCTTTCCAACTAAGCAATGAACACAAGTCTTAAGGGACATACATGTGAAGCTGAGTAGAAATCATTTTCTAGCAAGAGTTTCCAACCCTTTCTCACTAATATGACCTATCCTTTTATGCCATGTCTCAATATCAGAATATTTTATGGCCACATTTACATATTCTTTCTTGATCTTGGCTTCTAACACATAGAAGATGTTTACTTTCCTCCCCTTAGTTAACACTAGGGAGCCTTTGGCGAGCTTCTTTTTTTCGTCACCAAATTGGTTAGTATAACCATCATCATCAAGCTCGCCTGTAGAGACCAAATTAAGGCGAATATCTAGTACATGTCTGACATCTTAAAGCAACAACTTACAACCAATACTGGTTTCCAAGAAAATATCTCATATGCCCACAATCTTGGATGTCCCCTCATTTCTCATCCGAACATGGCCATAATCACCATTAACATAGGATGTGAAGTAATCACGATGTGCAGTAACATGAAATGAAGCACCCGAATCAATCACCCAATTACTCATATGGCAAGTGAGATTTACTGAGCTCTCATCGTAAACAATACTCAAATTACCATCAACTATGGTTGTAGTGTTCTCTTTGTCATTTTTCTAAGCATCACATTTTTCTTTTGCTTGTTCTCCTTTCCACAATGTATACTCCCTTTTAATGTGACCCATTTTCTGACAATGAAAGCACTTCATATTTCTCCTTTGGGACTTATATTTTCCTCTAGGGTTATCATTGTTTTGTTGGCGGGAATTTCTGCTTTGGTTTCTCATCCGCCTTTCTTACTTTTCTAAAACAAGTGCATCTGACTCAGAGGAAACTGCTTCAACACTCTTTCTTCTAGATTCTTCATTCCGCAACCTATCTATAACCATATCCAATGTTAATTTCTTGTTCAACACTTAATTAACTTAATTATTCACCGACACCACTAATGTCTTCCAACTGTCAGGCAAAGAATTAAGCAACAACAATGCTTGTAACTTATCATCTAAAATAATTTTTATAGCAGTCAACTAATCAACCAAGCCCTGAAACTCACTATTGTGTTCAGTTATATTGCGCCTCTCCTTGTATTTTAAGTTAACAAGCCTTTTCATCATATTAACTTTATTCTGTGCTGTTAGCTACTCATAAATCGTCTTTAATTTTCTCCAAAGAACACCAACCCTAAATTCTTTTGCGAAATGATGATACACTCTGATCAATCCATAATCTAATAGTACCTACAACATTCTGGTTTAATTGAGCTCATTTCTTATCATCTAAATCGGCGGGTCTAGCTTCTTCACTTTCAACGGGTTCATGTAAGTCTTTTATGTACAGTAAATCTTCCATCATAGACTTCCAAATTCCATAATTCCATGATTTTAATTTAATCATGCAAGCTGATGACTTCTCCATCTCAACCATACAAGTGATAAAAAACAAAACTTGAAGCTCTGATATCACTCGGTTGGGAAATGGACTATCACAAGCAGCTGTAAATTAAGCAGAAACAAATTTTTTTCTCTCTTTGTGTGATTAAAATAGAATGTGTACCACAAATAAATAGGCAGAAAAATAAACCAATAAAATCCAAAGTAAAAATCAACCACAAGAGACACAAATTTTTACGTAGAAACCCAAGCGGGAAAAACCATGGGACCGTAGTCCGATATAATCTTCCACTATATTAATGGGATTACAGAACAAATTCTTCTATAGATAATAATAAAGGCTACCAGCATCAAGAATTTTAATATTCTTGACTTACAGTAACAACCTAATAACTGTCTCTCTAACAAGGGAGTATCTCAAATAATAGCCAACGAGAAGATAAAATAAAAATCAAGACCAGTAGGATTGTAAAGGTGATGCCAAAAACTTACTTTTAAAATTTGGGAGAAAACAGAGTTAAAATTGCCTTCCGATCGCCCAATTAAAAATTAAAAATTTTGCCCCCAAATTAAAAACCTCTACTAGCTTTTATCTCTCTCTTGCTGCTTCTCCTGCAAGCACACACTATCTAGGGCAGCGGCTTTCACTTGCTTTTATAAGACAAATTTCATGGAAATTTTCACTTAGCACCATTTTGTTTCTTTAATTACTCAATTGTCCAAACTTATTAAACTTTGGGCTTGGGCCACCCAAATGAGATAGACCTAACAAATATTAAGAACATCATGCATAATATTGACTGTCCTTTAGTTATTGGGATATTTCAATGTGGTTTGGGATTGTATGAGCAAATGTACAACCGTATTTGTAACTACATTTCTTTTGAGGATTTTCGTAGAATGTTAGATGTTTGCAATCTTTTTAAACTTTTATAATATAAACTTGGATCTTGCAAGTTGTTATGATGATGATACTAATAGAGATTCTAATTTTTAGGATGATATTACTAAGCTTAGCAAATAAAGTTTAAAGAAAAAAGGTAAGAAGAGAAAGATACATAGGGACTCTAATCTCACTTGAGGATATGCTAAGTCTAGTTTTAGCAAGCCTATGCTCAATCCATGATTAAGATTTTCAGTTGATATCCACCTTGCTAGATTGGTGGCCTCATTGTCTTCGACCTTTGGCTCTTTGTTGCATAAGGATGCTATTCAATTCCTTTGTTATTGGGTTAGTTATTATTTTTGTTTTACTGTTAATTCTTTTGTTATCCTCTATTTTGTTGGCTCTTGTCTTGTTTGGTCTTTGAGAGTTATGCTTGCTTGGTTTCGTGTAATTGTCTTTTCATTTTTAATAAATCGCTTTACTTTTTCGAGATTTTTCTAAAATGAAAACGATAGGATTCACAATGCCCTAAATCTAGCCATCTAAATGGTTTGATTGTATTATGTATTGTAAATACAGACAAAAGCCTATATTAAAAAATTGAGCTCTTTGTATTTTCTTCATCAACAAGGCAACTAGTCTCAAAAGTTTCCTTAATAAGGGTGGGAATATAGTAGTATAAGGCCTCTATAATTTGGCCCTTATATTGGATTATGGGTTACTATGAAATGCGGTCAAGAAGACTATTTTCTACAAGCCTCTTTAAGCTTAAGGTGCCTTCACAATTGAGTTTGCTATGAAGGTAGTTGAAATTGTTATATAATAATGGCTTTACAAAGATATCCGACATTTAATTATTACTTAGAATGAATCTAATGTCAATCTCACTATTGGCTGCTTTGTCATGACAAAACGAAGGTTGATTTTAATGTGTTTTGTCTTTAAGTGATACATATAATTGGCTACATTTGTTGCTACAATAATGCTGTCACTCCAGATGATTAATAGCTTATGGGCACTGAGTTTACTAACTTTAGTAAGCGTACATTATTGCTTTATATTTTGACTCTACACTCGTCCTTACAAAAACTTTTTTATTTTTTGAACTTTATGAGATTAGATTGCTTCCACCTACATAATATATTGATATTCTATCATCTCAATCACTTCCTCAATCAGAATTAGTATACATAATAACGTGTAAGTGATCTGACTTGTTGAAATTAAGTTTCAATTGATACTTTCTTTGATATACCTTAGCACTCTCTTATAAGTAAGCCAGTGAGGTGTCTAAATGGGATTTAACATGTACTAGCTTAGCTTGTTTACACCAAAAGCTGTATCTATGGTATGGTCAGAGTAGTATATTAGAGTAACATATTATAGTGCTTTAATGATGCTTTAGTATAAAATTGGGTTTGAGAATGTGCATCCTTTAAATTTAGACAATGTTTTTTGTTGAGTAGTGTTAATGTGCCGTTATAACTTCTGAAATCAACTCTATAAAGTGAATCATTAAGATATTTACTTGAGATAAATAGAGGACATTATTCTCTCTGCTTACTTTAATGCCAAGGAAGTAGTGTAAGTTTTCCTTATTTTTTAAGGCAAATGTACTCTTAAACTTAGTATATCTTCTTCAATCTAGTCGCTATATTTTTTGTTACTATATCATCAACATAAACAAATATTAGTAATATGTTTGTTCTCCCGCTTTTAATGAATAGTGAGATGCTTGATTTTAAATAAGTGAAAACCTAAAACACTAAAGATTAGATGAGTTAGTCAAACCATGCTAGAGCCGCATGTCTAAATTTATATCAGGTCTTTTTTAGTTTTAGACATCATTTAGTCAATTTGGTCCTCAAAACCGTAAAAGTTAGGCCATAGAGATCATTTCTATCAAATTACCATTTAGAGGACATCATCAACTTATCTTAACGGTCAATCAAGAATGGTTGCCAAGCTCAATATGATTTTGATTATGCAAGGTTTAACCACTAAACTGTAAGTTTTAGTGAAGTCAAATTCTAGTATTTGAAGAAAGCCTATTGCCAATGATCTTGCATTAAACTTATCTATAGTCTAATATTTTATTATTTTGTGCACATATTTACTTTCTATTAGCTAGGGGTGCATAGAAACCTAACCAACTTAAGCAACCTGCACAGATTGCACTATTTGGTGCGGATTGGTAAATTAGATTCAATCCAATTAGGTTGAAATGTCTGAAATTGTACTATGTGATTGTTGGGTTAGGTTGTAATTTTAACCCAACTCGACTCGTAATATATAAAATATATATACATAAACATATTGTATAATTTTTATAAATATAATTGTCTTAATACAAATAAAAAGGCTTACATCAGTTATGTACTTCAAAATTAATTTATACTTATTTAATAATAGTTCATTTTAGGCCAATCTTTTTTCTATTGGGTAAGATATGTACTGAATTCATGAGAGAAGGTAATTGTATATTTTATTTATTTTTTAAATTATTATCCCAACTCAACAATGCCAATGGAATGCCACACAAGGGCTCATAATAGAGGTTGCTGCAAGAGACTGACTAAATCAACACCAATGAAGGAGAATCCAACAACAAGAACACACAATAATTTACGAAGATTTCAAACCCCAACTTTTTGTTTTCCAACAATAAAAAAGAAACAGCCTAACCTAAAGGCTTATGTTCTCTTTTAGACTACACTCTATACAAAGAATCGAAGAACCCTAGTTTGACAAAACTAAATGTCCTCTAAACTTTTTGGTAGCCTTTTAGCTTTTAGGTAGCTTTAGAACTTTTAGGACCTTGGTTTCTTGAAAGTTCAGAGAACATTTAGCTTTAGCAAACTAGAGTTCTTTCATTCTTTGTATAGAATGTAGTTTCAAAGAACATACAAGCCTTTGAATTAGGTTGTTTCTTTTTTATTGTTGAATAATAAAAAAGTTAGGGGTTGGAGCATCCGTAAAATATTGTGTGCTCTCAAAAGCTCCAAAGCTACCTAAAAGTTATAAGGGTACCAGAAAGCTTAGAGAACATTTAGTTTTGGCAAACTAAATGTATGTGTATTAAGTGTAGTCTTAAAGAGAACACAAACATTTGGGTTAAGTTCTTTGTTTTTTCCCCCTATTGTATTAAACGTATTTGTATTAAGCCTTTGGCTCTTTCATTCTTTGTATTAAATGTAGCCTCAAAGAGAACACAAACCTTTAGGTTAAGTTGTTTTTTTTTTTTTCTCTATTGTTGAATACTAGAATAGTTGGGACGGAGCCTTCGTAAAATATTGTGTGTTTTTTCTACCGTATTCTCATTTATAATTGTTAGTTGAGTTAGACTCTTACAATAACCTTTATTGTGGGCCTCATAAGGCATTTCTTTGGTATTTTTGAGTGGCCAGTTAAGTAAGACTGAGTGCTATCATACGGGTTGCCATATCTTCCAAGAAAACTTAATAATAACTAGCATTAGACCGATGAATGTTATAACAAAATCAAGCCACATCCAGCAAGTTCGCCTAATTTTTTTGGCTTACTATCACATATTGTCGTAAATATTCCTCTAACACACCAAAGTGTTTAACCAGAAGCTTAATGTATAGCTCTGCAGCCATGTCTGCTGGGCAAGCATGGGTTTAAGCGTGAGCATAAATATCACGTATTTCAAAAATTAATCAACCATAACAAGGACTCTCAGGATTTGGTAATGGTTGTAGAAGTCCTGCCAGTTTCCTTTTCTCTATCTTGTCCAGTCTGACACATTAGGCAAGTTTTAACATATAATTGTGCGTCATCTTTCATTTTAGGCCAGTAATATGAACATTCCGGCAGTGCCATCTTTTTTACCCTCGGATGTCTAGCCCATTGATCATGCGTATTCTGTAACAAAAAATTCTATAGGTACCCTTCTGTAGGAATATACAATCGCCCACCATGTGCATAAATCAAGTCCTCCTCGACCAAATATCCATCTTACATTTCATGTAAACTTTCTTAAGCTTTTTAGTGAAAACTTATATAATCAGGGGCGCCAACAAACGAAGCATGCTTTACCGATGATCTGAAAATAATATGATAAGAAAGTGGAGAAAATCCTTGATCACATAACAATGACCCAAAGTAAAAAGGATAAAAAAAATAGAAAATCTAGCTTAGTGAAGAATGGCAGTAAAGCAGTTTTTTATGGGCCGCTCAAATTTACCGAAAGCAGAGGGTAAATTGGTGCGCACATGTGCGCTTAATAAAAGTTCATCCAGAAACAGAGTGCACTTAGCAGCATGGTGCACTCAGCATTGGGGCGCCTCACACAACTAGCCAGTCATGGTGCACTCAGCAAGAGATAAAGCGAATTCTAGAATTCTCTACAATTAGGAAATTACCATGAAATTTATGGTCTTTTGCACTTTAGTCCCCAGTTAGATTTTTAGGCAAGTTGCCAACTTGCATGGTGAGCTCTTGAACTAGGCCAGCAACTCTATAAATACCCCATGGCACTTGCCATTTTGCACAACACAACCACACCAGCAACAACACACACCAGCCACTCAAGCTCTTATAAAATGCTCTCTTGTATTTTCTTTTTGAGAGTAATGAAATTATATTTGGTCATATTGCTCTCTCTTCTCCCTAACATTATCGCAAGCATTCTTGCTTGACTAGTTTGAGAAGTTTTCTAGGCTTACTTATTAACTTTTGTGTTAAAAGTGGTTTAAGTGTCGCACGGGATGTTGTGCAACAAAACTCATCCCGTGATAGGTTGCTAGCTAGGAGAAGGAAGTTTCACTATAGCAATTTGAAAAGGAGGTTAAGATATATATAGTCTCCAACCCGAAGAAGACATTGGGCTATTCTAATGGGGAAGGTTTGCCACCACCTTCGCCTATGACGGGCATGCCAAGGCTTGACTTATATCCTTGTGCCAAGCCACTGGCAGCAATATAAACATGCTTAAAGGGGAGCATGAAAGCAAAGCAAGACTGGCACGTGGGCTGGGGAGTGGTAACAAATGTACGCTATTAGATAAAAGCAAGAGCACACACATGCCACACAATACATTTCCATTTTGGATTCAAAAGTGCTACATGTGTCGAGTTTTGTGTGTAGAGTGCTTGTTTGTTTATAGAATGCTCAGTTAAGCTTTTTTTGAAAATTCTAGTTTATGACCTAGTAATCATGGGATGTGAAGGTAATATAGGTGCTGATTGTGTGTCTTGTGATGATATATATAGGTTCAACATTTGTCTTTGGTGAGTTATATCCTCAAAAGTAATTTATTAACCCTCAATCAACTATTTGTTTAACAAATTTCATTCTTACACCCTTATTAATTTACAAATTCACCTCTCCTTGATAAATATTAACATAACAATTAAGTTGATATGCCACCTTTTAGATAAGATAAGCTGTCACATCTGTTTGGGACTCAAATATTAGGATTATTGACGAGATCTATTGGATTAATCAAAATAAATTATCACAAATTATAATATATTTGTTGGCAAACTTGATGAAACAAGAAGAAATTAATTAAAAAATAGCAACATTTACTTAGGACATTTTAATTTCTAGGGCGCAGAACTAGACATAATATGCCCTCAGAGGCTCGTTGAGCGCTTTTCGAGCAGATTTATTTAATTAGTCACTTGAGTTCAAATCCTAAAGGAGGTAAATTTGAGTTTTACTCACTTTTCTATCTTTTAAAAAGTAAATTAAGGAAAAAATAGACATAATATTTCAAAATGCTCTTAAATTAAAAGAGATCTTCATTTAAAAAAAAAAGAGAAAAAAAGATAGAGAAAGTCTTGAGTATTTCGCGTATAATGCACTCTTTTGATAAATTGTTACCATGTGTATCTACTTTGTCTTGATAGATTATTTTGAATATCTCTATTCACACATGACAACAATTTATTAGAAATGGTCGTTACACTCGGAGTACTAAAGACTTTCTTTTGTTTCCAATAAATATATATGGTAGCAAAGAGACTTGTTTTCCAAGGTGGTTTTGCATGTTAATTTTTTTCCCATCAAAATACCATAATAAATAATTCTAAACATATTATGTGACACATTGTATGGATTTAAGAGTAAGGTTAAAGGCTTAAAGCTCTCCCACCTTATGGTCTAGAAAACTAGTACCTATTTAGTGCATGAAATAACACTAACAAGAAGCAAACAGAATGAACTTAATTTCTACTATATCTCTCACAGCCACCCTCCAAAATACGAGAAGTGGTTCTTCAAACTCCTGGTTACACTTGAGGAAACTTATGCTGCATGCTGAGAATGCCCACAGACTCCAGCTGAAAGAGGAGAAAGCCTTTGATGAAGCAAGTTGCATGCACCTTCGAACTACACAATAAAGTTAATTATTGAGAGAGATTCTGTTTGAAAAGAAAAATTCAAGTTTCCTCAAATTCAAATACATTTATTTGTTGCAGCACAAACAAAAGAGAAACCGCCATTGAAGTAATTGATATATATATAATGCTAAATAGGGTTGACAGAGTGCTGAAGAAACAACGAAAAAAAGATGCAATTGCTGACTTTTTTCTTCCTTTTAGTTGCAAAACGATATCGTTTTGTCTGTGTTTCTGTCAGCGTTGTGTATAATGCATATGCTTCTTTTGTAACACATTTGAAATATAGATGTTATATTATCAAAGCAGCCACGACTAGATCCAAGAAGTGAAGAATATATTGGGACGTCATTTTATGTGTAAGCATTTTTGCCAAAAGATGCAACATGAATGCAGTAAAAAGCGTCGCTTTTTAGTATTGCCTCTGCCTTTTCAAATTGATAGCATCATGTTCTACTATTTGAAGAAAAATGATAAACAGATAAATTAATAAAAATAATAATATCATCATTTTTCCCAATTTAATTTGTGTGGTGTGTAGGGAAAGCACATGACCTTTCGAATCTTGCATGAATGGTAAATACAGCAGTCAAATCACGCACAAAAAAAGCTTCTATTCATCAGTTTGATTTCTAATTTTCTTTTGTCAAAAACCAAAAGAAAAACAGGTGGAAAATAAGAGAGGCAAGAGGGAAATTTTGATTTGCAGGGATAAAAAAGTAATAATATATATATATATATATATATATATATATATATATATAGCAATATAAGCACTTAGATTCAGTGTTAAATTACACTTTTTATAATATTATAATTAGTAGTTATCAAATAAAAAGTAAAAAATAAATAAATAATCGAATCTTAACAATATACTACTATAAATTCTAATATAAATCATCAATTGGAATATAGTTATGATTTTGCAAATGAATTATATAAATAGAGAAGACATTTCTTTGAGCATATCCTGTTCATCATACTCGTGACTCTCCGCCAGCACACAATGTGAAATAAAAAGAAATTAAGAAAGAAAAATACAAGAAAAAAGAAAATAAAAACAAAAGGACAAGAAAAGAAACAAAACCCATATGTACTCCAACTCATGACTGCCCCATGCAACGAAACATTGTGTCAGCGAAATTTAACCTTTTTTAAAAAAAAAAAAAAGAACGGTAATTTTTTTTAAAAAAAATTAGTCTTTAGGACACATTTACCAACAAAATCCAAAATCATAGATAACTATTTAAACTAACGTCGCTAAAATAATCAACGTACCTGTACTTGCTTATTGTTCTTCAGTGAAAGCTCCCTCCTCCTCCTCCTCCTCCTCCAAATGATTGGCTTGTTGGTGCAGTGATGTTTCTCTCTGAATCCAATGAGCTTACATCGATGACGCCGCCATGTTGCTGCTGTTGTTTTTCTCTTTGCTGAAACCCACCACTTACGCTTCTCACAATTTGTCCAACGCCAAGAAAGTCTCTGGTCATTCTATCTGATCCACCCATGCCTGCGTTCATATTATGGTGCAGCTTTGCTTCATAATTAGGGTGATGATGGTGGTGGCGGCGGTGGTGGTTTTGATCTTGCCCGCTAAATGCATTGACTTGATCATTTGACCCAGTTCCGAAAATCGATGAATTGGTGGCTGCAAATGGGTTCATTAGGTCATGGATGCTGCTGCTGTTATCATTTTCTGATGATCCGGGCCCACCAAATACGTTACCAGCACCACCAAAGTTGTTGTTGTTGTTATTAGGTTTTGAGCCACTTGAGGACGAGCTTCCGCCGAAACTCCTTAGCAACGAAGCAGTGTTGTTGTTGCTTGAAGTTGAGCCCATTTGAGCAGCCTTTTGAAGAAGTGCTGTGGCTGACATGTGGGGGACCATGGTCTCATTTTGATGCACTGATGAGGTACTGAAGAGTGAAGGGACAGCGCCGGAGCTGATTTGATGATCGCTGATTAAGTTGTTCGTGAAGAGATTATTGTTCGTTCCTTGATGATGATCAACTCCACCGGTGCCAGTACTAGCAGTCCCATTTTGTTCATTGTTGTTGAAGTGATGATGATGACCACCTGCTGCAGATAACATTAAGTTGCTGGCATTGTTATTGTTGTTGTTGCTGTTGCTGTTACTTAAGCTGTTGGTTGAGCTACTATTTGAAAGGAAGCTAAGGTTGAAGAGATTATTAGCTGCTGCTGCCGAGTTTGTAACTGGGTTGCTGTTGTTTGGGTTGTTTTGAAGATCAGCAAATTGCATTAGTCCATGGAACGGCGGCGGCTTATTTGGCAACAACCCTTGTTGATGCTGTTGTTGCTCTTCATGGTAGTTCTGGTTTGACTCTTGCATGAAAAATGGGGTTGACGCCAAACTCTGCGGTGGTCGGAACGACGACGATGAAGAACCCATTGAAGGTGAAAGCAGATGATCAAATGGCGTCGATCGGGAGCCACTGCCGCCGAGGCATAAAATGTCACCGGATTGATTGGTTTGGTGGTGGTCTTTGATTGAGGAAAGTTGGGGACCCACTTGAGATAAGCCTAAGGCCATGTTGTTGGTACTTGCATATAAATGGCTTCCAATGGCACTCAAACTTGGTTGGTGTCTTGCACTTTCTTGAGCGAGTGCATCACAGAAAGCCCTGTGAGTGATAAAACTGTCGCGCCTGCAGCAATTATTAGCAAAAGAAGAAACCATTAGATCTCCTCTGATAGATATAACAAAAAGGACACAATACATAAAAAAAGAGAAGTGAAAACAAAATTTGAACCACAAGCTAGCTGTATACAAAATGTCCTTTGGCTATACTGCTACCACATCAAATTATAGATTTTTTTGATGATTACATGTGGATAGAAAAACTGAATCACTGTGAAAATGCATATGACATAAAAAACAATGGCACATTTCCAGGTATCATAAAAATAGTAACTAAATAAGGCCCACTGCAAAGAATTTGAAAAACAAAATAGAAATGAAAGTCCAAATGAAATCATGATGATGACAGAATGTTAAAACCCATGTGACTCATCGTACATGACCTTCAATAATACCTCCATTGTTGCCCTAAGTCTTCCGAAACCCTAAAATTGTACTCAAATTAAAGATTATTATTATTATTATTATAATTATTAATTTTCTTAGTGTATGATTAAGTAAAGTAACTGAAATTCCACAAGAAAAAAAATTATTAATTAAGGTAGGTGAAAGGAATTCACCAAAACTTAGAAATGATTAAGCAATAGAACGTGAAATACCCATTTCAAGAACTGTGGGTGTTCAATAAATGCAATAAGAGAATGTATCAAGAACCCACTTCAGGACTTGTTTTAATTAATATGTATGATCAAAACTCATGTGATGATGTAGAGAGAATTGTGTTTGCCTGAGCAAAGGATAATAATTAAAAAAGAAACCCAAAAAAATGAAAGTAAAAAGGGAAAATCTGCCTATAACAGACTGAAGGATAAATCTGCAAAATTGTAGACTGTAAAATTTGCAACGTCAAAACAAGAAACCAAGAAAGAGAGAGAGAAGAGAAGGCTGAGGGCTAACGTTATCATGAAAAGGGCTTCAGAGAGAGCACAGAACTGATCACATCTAGCCAACTCATAAGAGAACAAACAAGGTAACAACACAGCAGCAGCAGCAACAGCAACAACAACTCTCTCATCTCGCAACATGTGAATAAGAAAAAGTAAACAAACGCTAAAAAAGGGCGGTGTTTCCAAGGACCCAAGAAAATGAAAAAGAAAAGAAAGATAGTATTTTTTTCCTTCCTTAAAATTTTATTTTTTTATTTAAAATAAAAAAATAAAATCCTTCTACGACTATGGCAGTTTTTCACAGGTTATTCACGTGGGCAGAGTTATGAATTGAGGAGGAGAAGAAGAGGAAAAGGTATCAAACTTTATCTTCGTCATTTGAAAATTACTATAAGCCCTATACCAAAGCAGCCGATTAAGGAAGATTGATTGATGATAAAGAGAGTGGAAGAAGAATTTGTATGGAGTGAATGAAAAAACAAATAAATTACCTGGAGAAAAGGGTGCCACAATCACATCGATATTCTCTAGTGCCACAAGTTTTAGAATGAGCTTTCCAATCAGATTGAACAGCATAACGTTTGGAGCACTTCTCACACTTCCATTTTTTCTCACCATGTTTTCTTGAGTAGTGTTTTTTGATGCCAGTAAGGTCACCAAGAGCTCTAGAAGGGTCATGGTGGACGCATGTGGGCTCAGGGCAAAGATAGACCTTCCTCTTCACTTCTTTTGTGGTCTTCTGCTTAAGCTTCCAAGGCAAATTGTGTCCTCTTCTGTGTAGCTGTAGGTTTTGCTCTCTTTGGAACCCTTTATTACATACTTCACATATGAACCTGTTTGTTGCCATTAGAGTCTTTGGTGATAGTGCTATCACCTCCGCATCCGGATCTGCTTTTTTTTTTTTTTTTTTTAATTCAAAAATTAGGGTTAGCTAGCTGGCTGGCTGGCTGGCTACTAGCAGCCGGAGAGAAAAAAAATTGAAGGGAAGAAAATTATGAAGAGAGAATTAATTGATCAATTAATTAGCTGTTGTAGATCTTAATAATGAATAAATTAATAACTGAAACAAAATTGAATGATACTTGCTTGGAGTTCCGGGCTGGTTTCTTTTTTTCTTCTGAGGTGGTGGAACTGGAGGTGGAGCTGAAGATGAAGTTGGTGTTGAAGAATGTTGTTGCTTCATCTGATTCTGATCTTCTCTAATTTCAAAGAAAGGAGCTGATGAAGAAGCTGACATATTCATATGAAATGAGAACCCTAGCTTTTGCTGCTGCTGCTGCTTTCAGGAGTCCCTGCTCGTCAGTTTGTGTTAAGTTCTTTACAAACCAATATCTGAAACTGAAACCCAGCAAGCCCACATTAAAATTAAAGAACAGAGTTTATTTGAAAATCTTATCTGAAGCTTCTGATGATGATGATGAGGCTTTTGATGATGAGTATTCAATAATGAGAAGGGAGGAAAAAAAAAATTAGAAAAAAAAAATAAAAAATTTAGAGTAGTAGCAGATGTAGAGAGAAAAGGAAAAGGGAATCAATCAACTTATTAACCCATTATTTTCTCTTCTTTTGAATGCCAGGATTTTGTAATAACTGATGCTGTACTGATTTGGTGTCATGCAGATACACTAACACATATACATATACAAAAAATAAAAATAAAAACTCTTCTTATCTTCTTATTTATTCGATTTACAAATTGAATTATTATTCCTTTTTTTCCCCCGATTTTGCTCAATTATTTCAGCTACAAATTGCAAAAAATAAATTAAATGAAAGGGGAGAGAGAGAGAGAGAGAAGGTAAGGGGGGATACAGGTCGGTGGACCCAATCCGCAGCCACATAACGACATAGGATGGTGCGTGAGGGCAGCATGAACAGAACAGCTACACATATACACACATACACTCTTTTCTCTCTCTCTCTCTCTCTCTCTCGTTTTCGTATCTTCTTTCTCACTTGCAGACAAACTCACCTTCATCACCCTCTCCCTCTCACTGGGCCACTCGGTAAACAAACTAACCCTTCACTATTTTTTAAACCATCATTTTTACTACGACTACTTTCTTTCACAATCAAACAAAGGTGCGAATGTGATTCTCAAAAATAAAATAATAATAATAATAATAATTGGTGCCGATGTCCGCATTTTATAAAATGTAATTTTGCTCCTTTATAGTATTGTAAAAATACTCTAAAATTGTGTGAAGTATTTTTATAGCATTATAAACGATGGTGAATCTGTACTTTATAAAGTGTAGACATCCACACCCAATATCAGAACATAAAATTTTTAGTTCAATCGGAACTAGAATGAAAAAACTATAAATTTACTTAAGAAGACATAAAATTTTAAGTCTTTAAAATCCTGCAGTTTTAAAATTTTCTCAATCGTTCCCCGCGTTTTATGATTCCAAACTATAAAACTATTATATATATATATATATATATATATATATATATAAACACTCAATGCCAGAACATAGAGTTTTTAGTTAAATTAGAGCTAGAATGAAGAAACTAAAAATTTACGTAAGAAGATGAGAACAAGAAAAAAAAATAAGCTAAAGGAGAGAAATGAATAAAATTTTAATTGAAACCCTTTTTTTTCTAAAAATATATAACAATCTTAAAGACCCCAAGCCACAACATAGATCTATCCCTGAAAACACCTCAATTAATTAAATAAATATATACGTATATTTTAGTGTAACAAATTTTTAAAATTAATAGTATAATATTATGTGACAGTGTCGAATTTTTTATTAGATTAAAATTTGGATGATTACATAATTAAATTTAAAAATAAAATGAAATTACGGTGAAATTTGGTTATGTATGTTTATATATAAATCTATACGGTCGAAAAAGGCAAACACCTGACAGTTGATTGGCTATGGCTTTTGTTGAAGCTGTTGGCTAAAATTCTGCTCAAAAGATAGAGTACTGTTGCTGCTGTCTGAGAGAGAGGCCATTTGGGGGCTGACATGCAAAGGGCAAAAAAAGGTTCAAGTCTGCTTGTTTTTTGTACCTATCAGATTGGATTTAGTTTATTACATGGGGTTGTGTTTGAGGGGAGGGGAAGATTAAGGATGCTGGCTAATGGCTAATTTAGCTATGGCAGTCACATCAAGGCATCAAGGTATCACAGCATCAAGGCTTCTTTTGTCATTTCACCCAAAAGTATTGATCGATTAAATCACAATCTAGACCTAATCCAACAACTGGGCATAATTAAATTATATCATACTGACTGAATTTTTGAGTCCACTAATTTGTGTAATTGTTATCATCCCCGGCCTGTCTAAATCACTACACGACTGCCTAATTTTGACCATTGATTGTATTTATAAAACTAATTACACATACAAATATCTTTTATCCTGTATAGTCTATGAGAAATTGTTATAAAAGTAAGTTGATATAATAAATTAATAGAGTATGAACGTAGTCAAGGGAGATTATATCAATAAAGTTAAATCTTATGTATTTTGCTTGTGAAATTTCAAATGTTCTGATAGGGACAATTTTTTAATTTTTCTAAAAAGAAATTTAATATATTTTGATTAATTTGACAGTTTTTATTCCTTCCCTACACTTTAAAATTTGCTGAAAGGAGAAGGTTGCTAGCATCTATGCATAGTTGTCATTCCTCAAAACAATGACAGCTCAACAGTTACCGTGCATCTCACTGTCATGCAAAATTTTTATAATTATACAGTTTTGATGATGCTGTAATTATTTTGAGTGGATGACATTTGAATGATATTAGAAGCTGATCAGCTGAACTGACTTCCTCGATTATCTAAAAGACCAAAACCATAAGGCCTCGAACGGGTCAAAAATTTTGATTTTTAGTTTTGGGAGTTACTATTTGGAATATTGGATAAGCATTGTTTAGATTTCAATGTCTAGGTTGAATTGTTTTTGACATCTTTTTGACTTTTTGTACTAAACCCTTTTCCTAAATTTCATGCTACAACCCTAAAATTTGGGTACAACAATGGTTTCTTAAAGTTATTACACCTTATAGTTTAGGTATCATTAGATGATCAGAAAATTAATAAAATTTATATAATTTAATTATTTAATGTTGTTCAAACTGTATTAGAATTTAGTATTGAGTTAAATTTTTCTTGAGCACTTAATCAATGGTTATAATTATTTTAAATTTTTATTTTTTATTTATCTTATCTAACAACCTTTGATTTAATATTCAGTAAAAACTCAGCCCAACACTAAATTGTTATTTGTTCAGATTATGAGATATGACATTCTTGAAGTGCTATAGTCATAACCTAAAACTAACAGCTATGCAATATTCGTAACAATTTTAACGTTAAACAACAATTAATTTTAATATCAATTGATAAATTGCCTTTTCACATAATGTTTGACTAGTTGATACTTATTTATCGTATCCTTAAGGTGAAAAGTTAAAGTTTCTTTATATAATTTTGAGAGTAGAATTTCTCTTAATTTAGGATTCTTTATCCTAAGAATAAAATTATTAAACAATACCTCTAACCTAGGTTGTACAGTCACCAAACCTATAGTTCCAAGTATTGTTCATAAAATACTTGATAACTTTTTTTTTTTAAGCTACAATTGCTAGACAACGATATTGAGCATGTATATTGTATCATTTGGATAAAAAAAAATTGTGACTGTCATACTAAAATCCTGTCCTCATTGGCCTCCTCCATTACTTGTAAAGCTTTATAAACAAAATTTCCAAGAAGGAAAAAGAAATAGTAAATCACACTTCTTAAGTAATATGAAATTAAAACTAAAATCCACAACATCTTATCCAACCCTTTCTGGAAAACAACAAATATAGAGAAACAATTTGCTGGGAAAAAAAAAAAAGAACTACTAAAAACTGCAGTTGATGAAGGCATGTTATATATGCATAATATATTTGGATACTTGAATACATGAGCATTACATATTTTCTAATGTCAAGCGAAAACTATATATACTGATGATGATGATGATGATGATGATAATAACAATAAATAGCCATTAAATATTAAGAAGAAAGTAAAACTTTCAGTTACAAAGAATTAAATGTCAAAACTCATTCAAAACAACGAACAACTAAGTGACAACACAACAATTTGTTTGCAAAATAAGGGGAATGGCTCAGCTACAAGACGACACGTTAGATTTCAACAACGGCCATCTTTCTTTCAGAAACCTAACACCCCTCCAATTTTTTTTTTTTTTTTGTATTCTCTGTTTTCAGAACTTTTACTAATTACATTATCCCAACGAGTCTGATCGATTGATTTTTAAGTAGATTAATTCAGATTTAATCCATCACTTTTTTTATTTTATATATAGATATATAGTAACAGACAAGAAAATATTGTCTCTAATGTATTAAAATTTGTGTTTTTTTTTACTGACAAAGTAAGGATGTCCCCACTAAAAAATGACTATATATATGTGTGCGTGTGTATGTATATGTATAAAATACTGGTAATATTGAGTCAAGTTATTGCCCAAGCAATGGAAACTTCTTGGAAGGCTCATGTTATTCCAAAATCTAGTACCATACGGTTCATAAAATCAACTGGGGAAAAAGCCTTTGGAATATAAACGACAAGATTAAAAAGGGCTATTTCCTTAAAGTTCTGTAAGCTCACCAAAAGAGCTAGGAGGAAACAACACTGCCAATTTAAAGCTGGAAAGCGACAATATATATAATATTGTCATCATCATGACATATATTGTATGTACTAGCTTACAATATAAGGAAACATAATTTAATAAACGGATAAAACATAAGCAAAATATTGGCGACTATATGACTACACAAATTCAAATTCAATAAATTTTGGTGTTTTCATGGTCATAAATGTCTAGATTTCCGTGTTCATTATGGAAAAATGGCAACGATATAGTCATAAGAAAGTCAATGTCTCTTTAAATTCATTATCTCCTATTGATCACAACATTATATGTTGGATTGGAGAATTAGATAAGGAAATGAATTGAACTGTATACTTTGATTTGTGTACACACACACAGAGAGTATATATGAAGAAAATTATATATTCATGTAAAAGATGACCTAGGAGTAGTCTAACAAAGCGTGAAGACTTATGAAATCTAGGCAATTTTCGTGTCTTAGACTAGCCTAAAACAAAGAGCATGTGGCTAAGAATATCGCTAGATCGATATAGAAATAAATCTTAGGTTAAGTATATATGCTTTATGCAACCCTTATAAACACTGCTAGTGCTATTAAATTCCTTGAATGCTTTTCATTTTTCTGCAGAACACTTAAATAAGTACTTGTGTGATACTAGGGTAAGGAAAACTTGGACACTTAATCTCTTATTTTCACTATAAGATGATAAACTAATTAGGTTGTCCAAACTCTATTAAAAAAAAAAAAATTAGGTTGTCCAAACAGTGGCGGATTTAGAAAAATAATTTATCGGGGGCTAAATTAGATAATAGTAAAAATATAAAAAATTAAAATTTTGAATATATAAAATATTTATAATTAGTCTCTACGCATTTTTATAGTTTAAAAATGTTATGCAATAGACTCGTTATCAATATTATTAAATTTATTGTTTCTTATATAAACAACCAAACTATCATTTATCCCATCCGATTCCAAAGATGATTCTTCATGAGTTTTGTTATTGAAAATGTTCGTTCCACTATTATTATATAAACTGAAAGAATTAACCATATTTTTTATAATAGAAAATATTTTGAGTACTGGACTATTATTATTTTTAATTAAAATATGTTTTTATATTTTTTTAAAGTCAAAGTTTAAATTTTATGGGGTTTATATTTTATAGTGACTATTTTAATAAATTTAATGGGACTAATTAAAAAATTAAAATATTTTTTTCTTTTATTTTTTATTTTTATTTTTTTTGCCAGTGGGGGCTCAAGCCCCCACTGGTCATGTGCTGCATCCGCCTCTGTGTCCAAACAACTAGACGTTTGTTACTTGCTAAACTTAATTAGGTGTATTTTCTTGATACACTTAAATATTAAGAATTTGATAAATTCCTAAACTTAATGGTGATGAGCAAACACTGTGTTTTATAATACGAAAGAGTTTCTAAAATACTATTAACACGTGCCTAAATCCTAAAAAACAAGAGTGATAGGTTGAAAAGTAGCATCTACTTTTTTTTCCCCCTTCCCCTCCCTTTTTAACCCGCAGTTTTCTTCATGGCTTATATTTTGTTACTTGGTTTTTTGGTTTTTCTAAATTCTATCTGCTTTAGTCGACTTATTGGTTTGGCTATTTCTTTGTATTCAGTAAGAAAAACTTACAAACAAAGTTGACATTTTATCTCCAATGTTGTTTATAAGTATATAATAATAGGAAATAATATACTATTAAATTTAGTTGTACAAAATTTTTTTGCTAACAATTAAATTAAAAACATAATATTAATTTGAACACTATATATAATGTGTATAGATATTTCAATATGTTGTCTTAATTTACTCATACAAAATCAGAAGCTTGCATTTCATTTACTAACACACCGTTTGGTATTGGGTTGCTATGACTTCTAGCCACAATTGTTATAAAATGATAGTTATGTTGTACAAATAACTTTTATGAGTTTGAAAACGTGTAGAAAAATTATTAATTTACTAAAACAACAAAGTATTTTTTGTCATTATTCCATTTAGGAAATACAATTTTTAAGTTTAGTAATTTTTTTAAAAGTTATATTATGTAATTGATATGCGAATTTATTAAATTCCGACTTATTTCCTTAAAAATGTAATAAAATACAAATATATAATTATAATTATAATTTTTTTAATAAATTAATTAAACAAATCGCCAATCACCACTTGTCGGTGCCGACCACCGTCAATCATTTTACGTTCAAGTCACAAATGTATCGTTGGAATCCTCGTGACTTGATCTACGCAATGATACTCTTATCATCTTCGTTTGATATTTTGTTCATCGGAGAATGACAGCTAAAATTTTTGGCGAAAACATAATGCCACCATCGATTGGCGGCAATTGGTGGTGTATCATCACCATAATTTTGTAAATCGATGGTAGCTCAACTTAGTGGTGGTTTTGGTGCACCACTCAACGCCGCTGTTTGATGGTGATGCTATATTTCATCTGAAATTTTAGCCGTCATTTTCTTGTGAACGCAATATCAGATAGAGGAGACAATAGTAATAATTACATAAAATAGGTCAAGTTTACCTTTTGTGAACTCAATAGAGACTTACCGATGATAGTTGATTGACAGATCATGGTGGTTGGTTGCAAATCGTGGCGGCTGACGGTTGGTTTTTCATTTTTCAATAGTTTAAATAAAAAACGCTTCTAAAAAATAAAAAAATGATTATAAGGGTGAACAAAAAAATAATTATAGAAATAAATAAATAATGATAATTAAATAAATTATTTAGGTCAATATAATTTTTTTTTTCAAAAAAAAGCCAAAGAATGATATGTCTAGATTCTTATAAAATATATAAAATATCCCCAATATCTATGAGAAACAAATCCATATACAGACCTGATTTACACTACTAATATCAAAGCTAGTTCAACATATAAGATTCAAAATTCAACGTAAGGATAACCTAGACCATAGAGAGATCAAGAAAATTGATCATGAAAAACACAAATAAAATTTATTCGTACCTTTAGGAGTTTATTTATCTCTCAAAATAGCGGATTCGAGCTTGTTGTACCGTCAAAATTATCAAAACCAATATTATCCAGCACAATGATGAAAGTAGTGACTAGAAAGCCAATATCAAATTTCTTTGCTGCTTTGAGTTCACAAAAGTTTGTGATTTTATATGAGAAAAATGCTAGGTTTAATCAATAGTCTTATATTATTTCTATTGGGACAAATGAACTCTATTATTTATATATACCACGACTTTGCATGTTAAAATTTAGAACTTTATTAACCATTGTTCCATATTTGAACAGTCAGGTTATACTGCTTAAAAACTTGACTAAATTTGGTTACAAACTTTCAATTGCACCACACTTTAATTAAACGTTACAATAAGATGTAGAGTTGATTTCTTTTTTTTTTCTTTTTTAATTTTTTAATTTTGTAATTTTTGAATTGGTTCCACTTTTGATGACATAGCATTAGTTTGAGAGTGTTTTAGCAAAGTCCTCTGATTCGATAGCACCCTGGTCAATCGCATGTTTCTTGATAAAAGTTTTGAGCAAAATAGTGGTTGTCAATTAATTGAAAAAATAATCAAAACTAGAGGTGGCAATATTATTTAGGACATTACGGCTGAGAATAGATATTAGGCTAGCAATATAAGTTTAAGGTAATTCTTAACTCTTAAGCTAGTTTTTGAGTATGAGTTAGGCTTGCGGACTTTTATATGCTATCAAAAACCAAACTTACCACTAAACAGACACACATTACCTTACCACATGACAAAAATCAGGCAAAAAGATTGAGTTGCACATGATAAGAGTTTTTGAGATATTATATCACATCTACTAAGAATATTTAGTATACTAAAAATATAATTTTAAGGCATTCCTCAATTTTTGAGTACTGAGTTAGACCCACTAGTTTTTGTAAATATAAGTCACAATATGACTACATGAAATAAGTTAGAACAATAAGCTTCCATAAATATGAATCACAACATGATTATAAAACATGGATATGAGACGGATTTTTTGTGTTTGAGTTCACATAAATTGACATGATTATTTATTATTAATCATATCGTATTCTTGGTGGATCACCTCAACACATTTATCAATTTATATACGTATATATATTCGTGTAATCATGTCATATCAATGTGTTTACATGTTCATGACTATTTATCAATTTATCCTGCCATTTTGTTACTCATATTTCCATGTCAATCGGGTAATCGTAATGTAATCATGTCAAACCCAAAATTAACATATTAATTTATCATGTCATATTGACCTATTTATTAGATGGCGTATTCATATTCAAAGATTTTGATATGATTATTAAAGAATCGTATCCATGTTGCTTAAATTTGACATGACACTTTAACATGAATTGACACCTTAATCAAAACCTTATTTTTGTTTGAAAAATTATATCCATTTTATTTTTGTTGATTTTATTCTCAGTATTAAAATAGTAACAAAAAAAACACTATAAAAGAGATTGATTATCTAAAACCTTTTAAAATTAAAAATAATTAATTTCTTAGTGCAAATATCGTATTTTACACTGGTAAATATTGACATTGTTTTAATATCATAGATGAAATAAGACACTAAAAATTTATCAGGTCTCAAGTGTAAAAACAATTTTTGAAAGGAACTAAAGTATCATTTTCCTTCTTTATAGTGAATTAAAAATTTAGTTTCTAATATTAGGTTTTGCATTTTGCGGATAGAGCCGGCTAGATTTGACATGACCTGTTTACCCAACACTTACACAACATAAATAAATAGGTTTGGGTCATGAAAATTGATACAATTATTAAATGGGTCGTGTCACGGTAAATATGGTTTCTTCATGTTGGGTTAGTGTTTAATATCTTGACTCATTTATCCAGTTAGTGACATGATTGTTAAATGGTTAACCAACACTAATTCACATTTGCATTAAAATATACTTATCTTTTCTATTCTAACTTAATTTGCAGGTTCTTGTCATCAAAACTTAAATATTCGACAAGTTTTTCTCTCTCGCTCTCTTCTTGTTTTTTGTAGGATGACCATTTATATGGTATTCCATTTTATAAAGCAGCAACTCATTTATTTTTTGTGTCGTGTTCAGGTTTCAATATTTTGACATGATCATTAAATGGTTCGTGTTTGGGTCATCTTAAATTTGACCCAACACAAAATTGACATGACATAAATATGACTTGGTGACCTATTTTGCCAACTCTACTTGGAAGACCTTTAAATCGAGTCACGGAACTAAGAGGGAGTAGGAAACTAAAAAATTGAATCGAATTTATTTTGGCTTGATTCTTATGACATTCAATAAGTTTTAATTTTTTTTTTTGGATCGGTCAAACCAAATTGAACCAAGAACGAATTATTATCCTAAAATTTTAGAAAATGTAGAAGTGGTGGACCTTAGATATTTTGATAAAGAAAAAAATGTGATGATATGTGTAACATCCCACATTGCTAGCGAGACAATACCTTAACTAGTTTATAAGCCTTGTGCTCTCCTAACTAAAGGTTGCAAAGCCCAATAATAAAACCATGAGTCGTTGTGTACCCAAAACTGACAATATCTACTTGGTTATTAGGTTTAGGCTGTCACAATTGGTATCAGAGATAGGTCGTGACCTAATGTGCGGATGGATATGTTAATGATATGATATTCGTTCCGTCTTGTCTCTAATGATCCTCATGAGGTTGCGTGGTCCTCAAGGGGAGAGTGGGTTTTAGGCTTGGGCTATTACAATGGGTATCAAAGATATGCTATGACCCTATGTGCGGATGGATATGTTAATGATATGATTTCGTTCCATCTTATTTCCAGTGACCCTCACAAGGACGTGCGGTCCTCAAGGGGAGAAGTATCTAACATCCCACATCACTAGTGAGAGAGTTTGGACTAGTTCATAAGTCTTGTGCTCCCCTAACTAAGTAGACATGTTTTAGATTGCAAAGCTTAATAACGAACCAGTAACGAACTATGTGCCCAAAGCGACATTATCTACTTGGTTGTTGGTCTTGGATTGTTACAATATGGCTCGAATCAAATCAAACAGAACCAAATTAAACTGACTAGGTTTGGCTTGATTTTTTATTTAATTAGTTCGATAAGATTTGTTTCACAAAATTTGCTTTAATTCAACAAAATATGGATCAATTGAACTATATAGTGTTAGGGGAGTTATTGGATATTATGAAAATAATAGTAAAAATTTGACAATCTCTCCTCCATCATATGAATAAACTCCAAGTGTTCTAATGCTGGGTCTCATGTTCTAATATCACGCACTTCAGTATCAGTCCTCTAAGGTCTAATGTCTTGGATCTTAAGCACAATGATTCAAGTCATAGGTGGTAGTAGAGGTGGTAGTAGTAGTAGTAGTAGTAATAATAATAATAATAATAATAATAATAATAATAATAATAATAATAATAATAATAATAATAATAATAATAATAATAATAATAATAATAGGGGTAAAATTTCTTTTAACCTCCTACTAGAATAACAAATTTTAAATTACCCATTGAAAATGTGAATAGATCAATTTACTCTCATTTTCATTCAATAATAATAATGGTAAAGTAACAAGCACCTTACTATACGAGTTTTGAATCTTACGATCGATCAAGAATGCCCAAGCTTAAGTGCAACTCAAGAATTACTCACATTCATTGTAGTTTATTTCCTATGATATTTTTGGAATTGTTATTATTATTTAATTAATTCTATTTAAAAAGAACTAATGGTGTGTTTACTTTTCAGATTGGAGAACCAAAATTCAAAATTGGGATCATTAATAGTGTTCACTTCACAAAATAAGGGTGGGAATGATAATCATTTGAGTGGGATCCATAGTAAAATGGGATTAAGGAATGAGAGTCTATTTCCTAAGAAGGGTGGGAATGAATTTTCCATTCCCAGAACTAACTCATTTTGCCCCCATTGAATTTTCACAATCCCCAAATTACTCTCAATTATGTTATATCACTTTTGCATTTTGGTACTTACAAAATTTATAAAAATACCTAGAACTTTTGTAATGTTTTCAAATAGGTCTTTCATTAATTGTTGTTAGTAGTAGTAGTAGTAGTAGTAATGATGATGATGATGATGATGATGATGATGATGATGATGATGATGAATCATTATTATTATTATTCATAACAATTATTATAGTAAATAATAATAAAAATGACAATAATTAACTAAGGGAATTTTAATAATTTCAAACAATTAATTCCAATTCTTAGACAAAATAAACATATCAATGGAAATACATCTCATTTCGATTTTGATTTCTGTAGTTCAAGCAACAACTGCATTCTTATTCTCATCCCACATTCTCATTCCAA
The DNA here is from genome assembly GCA_030449895.1 of Citrus mangshanensis. Lineage (NCBI taxonomy): Eukaryota > Viridiplantae > Streptophyta > Magnoliopsida > Sapindales > Rutaceae > Citrus > Citrus mangshanensis. Next base: position 6,024,042 of record JASUUJ010000349.1, read on the forward strand.
TTTATTCTGATTCCTGATCTTTCCAATTTTAGTTCATTTTGATTAGCAATTAGTAAACGTACTATAAAACTAGCTGTCGAAACTTTAAAAGCAGCATTGAATTTATTGTTCCTAAGAATTTAAAAATCTGAGACTATTTACTAATAATTAATTGCAAACTATTGAGATTAGTTTAGCATAACTGCTCTACTATATGTGCATTATCTTTTAACAGAACCTGAGTTGGCCTCGATAGCGACTTGGAACCTTTCTTATTAACAACTATATATTAATTGTGGTTGAGTAAAATTTTGGAGTAGACAACTCCTCTTTGACATATTCCAGTTGGCATCTCATATAAGGATTGTTAGCCCTTCTTCCTTATATAGTTACATCTTAATGATATAGAAATTTAGCACTATTTACCTAACCAACGCTAATTTTTAATTACGTATATTAAATTCTGTATTTTTGTATAACCAATATTTTAATGAGATGTAATTTCGTACAGGATAATTTGTAATTCTAACCTTACTCTTTTGACAATTGTAACTTAACTACTTAATTGAAAATTACAGAAAAAGGTTAGTTGGACAAATGAAAACTTACCATATATGTAAAGAATAAAATATCCAGAGCAATGAATTATGTAGCATGTGAAGCTCCTTTTAACGTCTTGTATATTTTAGAGAATCAAAATAGGAAGCTTAGGTCTTGAAACATAAAGCATATTGTAATATAGGTTTTTTGCCTTAAATAATCGCAATAGTTCATGAAGATGAATGGCTAAGCCTTGCCGTATACCAAGGGTTTGAATTTCAACAAAGCAAGATGTTTGATGGAATGAATTGGATGATCCATCAGTTGGATGACTGAGGATTTGATCACTATGAAGTCAAGTGAAGTTGTACTTTGTAAAGAACACTGCAGAATAGAGCCGTTAGATTAAATTTACTTAAGCCATTAGATTAAATTATAGTTGTATTTTTATGATCAGCTTGGCTGACACGATGTCAAATTTGTCTATGTATTACTATGAGTAGCAAAGAAATTTTATGTTGTGCCTTATTCGTCTCCTTGCATTTGCAGTATTAGTCATCTTCAATATATATATATATATATATATTTATTTATTTATTTTTTTTTAATTTTCAACAGAAGAAAAACTTTGGTCTATTAATATAGATTTCAACCCACTAGGAGTACCCTCGCGAATGAATGTAGGACAGATATTTGAATGCTCGCTCGGGTTAGCGGGGGGTCTGCTAAATCGACATTATCGAATAGCACCTTTTGATGAGAGATATGAACAAGAGATTTCCACAAAGCTCGTGCTATCTTTCATTATATATAAAATCTATCATTCATTTTATTTCTCTTTCTCTTCAATGAATACAGACCGATAAAGTTTTTATCTTAACTTACGATAAGTTAAATGTGGTGACGCCATACAAATTCACCAAGTGAACATGAAATGATACAAGCTAAATAACTATATACGGCCGTCTATGTCTGATAGAGCTCTTTCATTTATTATATCTATTTGAAACTCAAATTTTGAAAAATGATCTCAGTTTTAGTCTTACATATTGTAAAAAAATTTGCATTTAAGAAACAACAAATGTCTTATATACTTGTCATTGTTCTGAGTGTTATTGTGTATGAAATATGTAAAGCTTACATGCATGAAACCCACAAAAACATGTGAAGTACTACCAGCAACTGCTTGTGCCTGTGAGTGATGGATGGAGACATCTGAAGGAAAATTAGTGACCTGTCCCCCTATTCACTGCAATTTTTTGTATTAAAGGAGAAGTATAGATTCTTAAAGACAAGTCTAACAAGAAACCTTTTTATATTTTGTATTTGTTCTCAATAAAAGTACGTTGTTTTAAGAACAATAACAAGAAACTTCTTGCTTTTCCTATACGGTAATTTCCTTTTTTTTTTAGAAAAATATTCAACTATTTTTGTTAATGTTACGCACGATTCTACTAATATTATAATTAAAATTTTGTTAAAATTAGTCTTAGTTAGCACAACCATGAGATACATGTTCTGAAAATCAATTTTGAAATCAGAAGAAACTACTCCAATAAAAGAGAAATCTATCCTTATTTTACCAATATAGTTTCCTAGTTGACAGAGTAGAATGCAAGATTCTAGGACAAACACTCAAATATTGAAAGAACTTATTGATACGAATGGTGGCTTTTGAAATTGAACCCACCAATTTTCTTTTTATACCTTTTTTTTAGTTAAAATTTTTATTATTTAAATAATTTTTGAAAAAGTTACTTAATTAACCCTTTATTCTCTTTCTCTTCTCAATTTCATAAATTCTCATCAATTCATTAAGATGTATTTTTTTAGTTGCAAATACTTAGTATCATTAACTAAAGAAGAACAAAAACTACTTTTAAAAAATGAACATCAACAATTTTTTCACGATAAACTAAGAAAGGCTAAAAAAATAAAGTTAAAAGAGAGTAAAATTGAATATTTAGTTTGTAGAATATGATACTAGAGAGAGAATAAGTAATTGTAAGGTTGAGAAAGAAAGTGATTAGTGAATAATAATTTTCAAATTTAAAATTCTTAATAACATTTTTTAAAATGGATGTAAAGAGAAATTTAATGGATTGAAATGATCCGACCCTTACATGAATTTATTTATATATGAAAATAGATAAGATTCTCCCCTTGAAAGAGAAAGGGGGAGAGAGACTTGTCCAAGCTGATAGTGACGCTGATGCAAGAAATATCTTGAAATTGGAATTGTGGCCAACATGACGTGCCAACTAACAACTTTTGCCTGTCTTTCCGTTTTCTTGCCAATTTGATTGTTCCTGCTATCAGATCCAGCAATGCCCCAAAGTTTCTTGGGCAAAACCAAATTTTCACTCAGCCAAAACAGTGCGTTTGCAAGTTCGGCTTTGCCCGAGAAAATTTCGGGCAAATCTCCCCCGACAAACTAACATCGTTGTATCGCATTTGTAGATTTATATATACAGAGAAATGATAGGGATATAAATATTTAATGTACAAATTAATGTGTTAATACACTATTAAATGCATATGATTTAACATAATTAATATAATGCATCCATGTAAAATTCGTACAACTAATAATAAATGGACACGTATGTTTGGATGGAAAAAGTTTAAAGATGAATTTGTATCCCAATCATTATTGATATGTATCTAGATACATGCCCTCCATTTGCAGCCTACTACTATAAATAGGATATTTAATTTATCAGCAGTTACCAAAATATATATCTTTGCGGCTATTTAACAAAGGCGAAGAAAACAAAAATTACAATTTCTCAGATACTAGGATATTCTTATGTTTTTCTATTGTGATTATCATGATTCATGAGTTCGATCTTTTTATCAATTTTAATTAATACATAAATACAAATCAGATTATCCAACTCTTATAAGTTCAGCCTACCACTAGCACACACTTTTTATTTTCTTTTTTTTTTTCCCACAAACTTGTAATCCCATCCCACCTGTGCGTGGCACCAATTAAATAATTTTTTTTTCCATCTAAACCCCCTATTTAATATTGAAGTACTGTAGATTTTAAATCACTTGTAATAGAAAAAAATAATATGCAATAAATATAATTTTTAAATAAATATTTTGACAAAAATATTAAAAATATTACATATTTTTCATTATACACGTATACGACAAAATAAACTTAACGTTTAATCACAGCATCCAATGTTTGACTAGCACTTCAATGTTGTAGTTTACAAATTAGAATTACCCACGTTCGATACCAAAAAGGACCTAAAATTAGTGAGAGAAAATCAATCCCTTCACCTCTTCCTTCCTCTTAAGGATTAGCATCCACACCATCTGTCCATTACTCCATTGTGCTATTGCCGATAATTTGTTATAAAATCATCTAATTTACTGTGTCCAATCCCGGTGAATTGGCATCAACTTGTTTTCGAACTTTCTTTTTAGTTACAACTCAATTCTTTCTCCACTCATGTGACCAATGTTCGAGCCCCCAACCTCTTGTTTCTGCTTGACATTTCACCAACTAATGGCACCTACTTTCATACCTTAAACTCAATGAGCGAATAACTGTTTCCATGCCAAGTTCTTTCATCCTATCCCTTGATCCCTTAATTGAGTTTTACAATTCCAGAACTCTTGATTGATTTACAGCCGCCTTATAGCATCACATTCACTATCAAACTATAAATGATTTTTGTTTTCTCCAACAAGATTACCGAATAGTACAGTGGACCTATCGGTTGAAAATTAGTAAAAACAATAAAATTGGATTTTCTATTTTCTGGTTTAGTTTGTCAGAGGCTGTGAGCACTCTAACCCATCAGGATGGATGATAATATCTCTCCCATAGTCTTATCAGATGTGTCACCTTCATTATCTACCTCCACGCCAGACTCGAGCACTGCAGCATCCAAGATGAGCTTTCGCTTTGCTATCTCATACACATTCTCGTCAACCGTACCCTTTGTTACTAGCCTGCAGAGGACTTGAGCAGATAGAGCAAAAGCATACACCATACAAGTTTGCAACAGTTAAAAAGTTCACTAAATACATGCAAGAGAAGAATAAGAGTGGGATGTTTAAATGACCTGTATATGGTTACCGGCCTTGTTTGGCCAATTCGATGACAACGATCTTCAGCTTGACGGTCAATTTGCGGATTGAAATCCATGTCATGGATGACGACAGTATCAGCACCAGTCAAGTTTAAACCCTGGCCTCCAGCTCTTGTTGAAAGCAAGCAAGCAAAAATAGAAGTGTCATTATTGAAGGCGTCGACTATAGCCTGCCTCTCTGTCACTTGGGTACTGCATGATTGGAAAGGTATTCTGGATTAAGATCTTTTAAACCATAACAGACAAAATGGCAAGTCAAATGCACAATGAACAGAAGTTAATTCCCAGTTACCTTATGCTTAAACACACAAAATAGAACAAGGTCTTAATGAAAAAAGTAAAACAGAGAAATCGAAGACAAACAAGCAGTTGGAGGTACAAGTTTTAGTTCCAATCCTTCCAAATCCATGGATCCAGGAATAAATCATGGGAGTACTCAAATAACCCATCGGAAGTTCCATGCCTTTTAAATCTATTGATCCAGACATAAATCTTGGGAGTACTTAAACGACCCACAGGAGCTTCATATAGATATATTACGAGTGAAATTTGAGAGCAAAAGGCAGAGCATGCAATAATTTCTTTATGGGTCCACACCACAAATTGATAAACCCTAACTTTAAATATAGATTTCAAAAGCCAATAAAAAATAATGATAATAACAAGCAGAATTCTCAGAACATGGGCATACAAGAGAGAGGTAACAAGCAGAATTCTCAGAACATGATCTAATTAAGCATAATAAAGACAGATGAAAAAGGGGTACCTATTAATTAAAAGTATATTATTAAAAAAATTTATTGATTTTATCCAACAAAATGATATGAATGATATAGAATTTATTTATTATATTATTTAACATTACCAGAGCAATTCAATCAATATAGCATCAAATAGCTGGAAGTAATAAGTTGATTGAAAACTATCCTTTTCAATTCAACACAATCCTCCACTATTCAAATCTAATAAAATAAAATAAGGTCCACCAAATTAGTTCACAATCTAAAGATTTATTAAATAGAGAGTTTATAGAAGTAGAGCTTATACCGATGTTTTTTTGTTAATTAGAAAAGCATTTTTGAACATTAAATTGTTTGGTTGTGTAAAACTAAAAGTGCTTTTGTGTAATTAAATTACCAAAAAGGATATGTATTCATAATTATATAACATGTAACAAAATGCATCCAAGCTATCAATTAATAAGAAAAAATCAGTTCAATCATTTCTTTAATTTTCAAAATTAAAAATTTCATAATTGATATATTCTCCTAAACAAATAATATTATCCAAATTAAAATGATAATCGATAATATAACTGAAATGTTACTGAAACATGAGAAGTGTCGCATTACCTGACATCCTCCTCATAAAAAACGTTGGCTATGACTATGATTGCTTTCTCAAGTGTTGGTTATGTATTAGGGATTGCAAAATTAAAGTGCTGGTTATTTAAAAAAACAAAAAGAGATAAAGTGAAGTGGCGGCAACAATATGTTTATATGGCGGCAACAATTTTCGTTAGGTAGGTTTTATACAAAAGGTATTATGTAATTAATGAAATATGTCAAGGATATTTTTGATATTATATATTTTTTGAAAAATCTCTCTAACCTCTACTCCCAAAAGCTCAAATTTTGGGCTTTTGCTAGTAGAGGTAAATTAGCTTATTTAAGCTAAAAAAACTCTACTAAAAAAATAACCAAACACCATTAAAAATTTAAAAAAGTGCTTATGGGATTAAATAAGCACTTATGACTCTTAAATAAGCCATACCAAACAGGCACTAAATGTGCTAGATTAGCCGGTAGAAAACTGCACTTCCCAAGTAGCCGCATGAATTTGATACTTACAATTGTCTGTCAGGTTTGTTAATATTGAAAGGATATTGGATGGTAAAACACAACTCAAAAGAGTTAGAAGCAGCACCTTCCATCAAGACGTCTATATGTAACACCAATCACATCCAAAGTCCACTCCAGAATATCAAGCATTGACGTCCATTGGCTAAAAATCAAAACCCGATGACCACCTTTTTTCAGTGAAGGGAGAAGTTTAGATAATACCTGCAATGGAAACCATGCTACTCAGTTTGTATTATGAAGAGAATATGCCCTAGTTTATATTATGAAGTGTACCTACCCTTCCCACATTTTCAAATCAATGAAATTTACAAGACATTACTGAAACCATACCCGACATTTTGCTGAAAGCATAACATGTTCTTCTGAAAGAATTCCTCTGGTATCAGCACCACCGTAGGAGAGTAAAAGCTAGAACAAGGTTGTTAGAGCATATATGAATGTCCAGATGTATAAAGTTCTGCTATGTACTAAGCCATATCTAAGAATTGTAAAACAAAAGAATATTCTAATCTATTAACTAGGAGAATGAGAAACATATTGCTATAAAAGTTCCAAGTACAAACTTGAATAGATCTTCATTTGCTAGCACAAGATAACAGCAACTAATTATATTTTATGTATACTGGATCAACACGCTGAATTGAAAGACTTCCAAACCAATCAACAATAAATAGGATAGGTTATTGAACAAATCTACATGACCTTATACAAATAAACCCCTACACTGTGTGTGTGTGTGTGTGTGTGTAACTTCTTTAATAAGAAATAGGAAACAATTTTCATCAATTAAAAAAATTAAAGTACAAAGTAGTAATTTATTACTGATAATTGCAGAAGAAATACATTAATAATAAGCACCAAACTTTATCAAAACTAAAAGCCCATAACTATGCCAAGATTTTGGCGCCCTTAGAACTACAAAAATTCTTATCTTTTACTGTCAAATAATCAAAAAAACTGTTAATACATGACATCTCCATAAAACCAATGCTTTATCAGCCTCACCTCCATTAAGGAACTGATCCACCAAAAAGTTTCTACTTTCTTTGAATAGCTTAGGCAGCAGTCTTAAAACAGTTCAGTGACAAGGAAACAAATGGTCAATACTTTCCACAACTCTTTCAGGGATCGGACTTAGAAACAAATATGCATCAGGCAGAAAAGTTGATCTTGTCAAAAGGCAAAAACCCATTATTTTAGCCTTATTGTAGGCATTGGCATTCGTTTCCTAGCACGCAGGAATTGAGGCATGGAAGAATCAACCAGCCAATTGCAAAAGAATTACAATAGAAGATACCAAGGAATGAAGCATCTGAACTATAGAATATTAAAATCACTCTTGCTATTCAAAGAAACATACTCAAGTCTCTTACAACTAAAAAGCACTAGTGGCATAAGCCGCCTTGAAAGAGGCCAATGAAGATGAATGGGAAAATTTCTTACAATGGAAGTAATGTTATCACATCTTCATACTCTCGGCCCAGATAGAATAGCTAGGCCAAATATATAATCTCATCAAAGCAATTTAACTTTTTTCGGACACCATAAAATTGAAAAAAATGTCACTGTAAGCCCTAACATTTTACTAAACAATTTTCAACAGAAATTCAGCAAAAATATATACTATAAAGAAAAAAAATTGAAAAAATTGCATTATCAGCACAGTGTTTTTTGTCATTTAACACGTTGTCAACAGAGTGTGTTTTGTCATTTATGTTTCTACTGTCTTTCAGCTTGATCCTCACTTTATTGGAAGAGGACACTATAAATACATACGCACGATATGCACATACCAAAACTGTATATTACAAGGACTGACTCAGAAGACCGGGAGGATGGCTCTTGAACATGTCTCAAGATCCCCAACTTTAACCATCCAAACTATCACAAACAATTATCCCTATCAAGCATAGTACAAACTCTTTTCTGGAATAGTACAAGCCTATGAAGATTAATATACGAGCTTATCAAAGATGGTACCAACAGGAAAGCATGAATCGATTCAAAAACTGAAAGGATTCAGATCATCACATATTCATAAAGAAGGCATTATAAGAATTTATTTGCCTCAATGGAATGGAATAAGAATCTGATCTTCCTAGAGAAATAACCAAGCCTAGTCAGTCCATGGATCACAACGGCAGTTCTCATAGAGACATATGCATGGAAGCAGGCAATTGGGTTCCATGGAGGAAGAAAATCTCACAAAGCTGTTCAGAACTGTGTTCGAAGACATGGGTACACTAATACTCATCAAAGGTCAACAGGTGACAGAGGTTTTTCCAATCATGGTCAAACTCAAATGAGTTTCGGAATCAAAACAGGCGTGGTATCTTTCCAGTAACACAAGCATCCAGATCAAGACTACTGGAATTACTGCCAAATATTCAAAAGATTTATATGCCAAGTCTACCAAGTTACTTTTGAATATCCTGACATTGACAATGAAGGCTACAGTACAGAAGAGCTTATAATTGCAATACAACTTCCAGAGTTCCATGAATGTGAAGAAGCAAACATTGCATCAGATAGCATGGATAATGATTATGACTCTTGAGTTCGACAATGAATGGGACTAGTGGAAGTGTAGAGGGATGACATCAGCATTGTAAATAAGATTGAATAAAGCTGATGTAGTATTGTAGATAAGCTTGTATACTTTTCTGGTTAGGCTTGTACTATTATAGATAGGAGTGTGTACTATTCTTAATAGGATAATGATTGTAATAGTGTGACCCCTAGCTAATATAAGGGGAAGAAGTCTGGGTTAGAGGGCACATTGGTTGTGGATATTAAGACATGTTCAAAACGTCAACCAACAACAGTGAACTCTCAATGGGCTAAAACAACTTAATTTTTGGGTCATTGTGGGGACCCGACATGTGTTAAATGACAGTAATACTCGTCCCAATAAGAGTTATAAATAACACTCCTCAAGGTTATACTTGTCCAAAAAAAATAAGTGACTAGCCCATTGAGGATTCACTGTTCTTGTTTGATGCTTTGGTAGAGTAGAAAACCCTCATTTTTTGTCTACAAATTCTCTTGCTAGAAGTGCTGTGATTGTTGTTGAATCCATTGTTGCAGCAACTCAACAAGCTCTGTGGCTTTTCTCAAGGTATAAGTTTCTCCTCCATTACACATGTTTAAGAGCAAAAGATGCAATAGTTTAGATATGGATTAATTTGATTTTTCATCAATGGTATCAGAGCTCCCTCTATATACACACATGGTGATGGATCAGCAATCCCCAAAAAATACACTGATTTTAAGTTTTTTACTTCTGTTACTAGCCTTTGGGTCAATAGTTAATCAATGGAAGAGAATTGGTTTTGACTACCCCCTTTACTCTGTCTCTCTCCCCTTCTTGAAGGGCTAAACCTATATTCTCTTTCCATCTTTGCCTCTTTTCATGTGCTCTCTCTCCCCTCTCTTGTTGATTTAATCACATCATCCTTTTCTATTATTATTTTTTTCCCCTTTTGGCTTGCTCAAGTGCATAGTTATTTTGGCATTCTTTGCCTTGCTCTTTTATTAAGCAAGAAAATAATAAATAAAGGGTGAGGCTTTTATGAGACCCCATCATTCAAATACTAGTCAATATGGAAACCTATGAATCAATTAGCCCATAATACCTCTACTATGGACAATCCCATTTACATAGAGAAGAAATAACACAAGACATTATGTATTATAGAATAAGCTTCAGCGAGAAATTTCAACTATTGGCATCAAGAAACAAGGACAATATTATGCACTGCTGAAACAATATAATCATCCAATTCTGCGTATAATTTGCCTAAGAGTTGACAATGCAAAATAAAGAATTACCTGGTGTATAGAAAAATCGCTGTAATTCTTCAGTTCTTCAATTACTCTTTCCAAGGTACATTCAAAGCCAAATGCACCCATAGGATGTAGCTTTTTAGCAAAGCGAACAACATCATCATCACTGTATATTCGTCTCACCAATAACGGATGATTTGCAATCTAGAAAAAGAATAAATGTATAGTAAATAAATCAAACAAGCATATGGAATATAACAGGAATGAGATAAATTGTGCCATGAGAAAAGAAATATAAATAAATTGTGCAATGAGAAACAAAATACAACTCTGTAGTACTATTAGATCCATGAAAACTTATGTTAGGCGCAAATATAAAGAGGCAGGGGCTGTTTAGCAATTTTAGGGTAGGAGCAGTTTAGTAATTTTATTAATTAAGGTTCAGCTATAAATAAGAGATTATGGAGTCATTTAGGGTTTATGTTGAGTTTTGTTTGGTATTATGAACCATTAGGAGTTTTGGGAGAGATTGACCTACCTCTCAAATTGTAGGTCAGGATTGTTTGTTTTCGTTTGATTTAATCAATAAAAGTCAGCCTTAATTTAGCCCCAAGTCCTATCAAGTACCTTACGGAACTGAACAAAATAGTTGGAAATTTGACGCTGAGGAAGAACACCAACAATAGTAGCCAAGTCAGCGTCAGAAAGCTTAGCAATACGAGCTCGAGACACAGCCCGATACTCCTCAATGGCTACTCTATATGCATCTTCCTGCGGCCTTTCCATTGTAACGTACTCAACCTGCAGAACTATTAGTTAGCTCTTTTTCACACAGATGCAAAATTGTAAGGAAAGCACATTTCTAATCCTAATCCCAAGGGAAGAGGCGTGTTGGAAAGTTCAGAATCCAAATGGAAACATGGTACTTAACATACCCGCTGTATCTTTGGGACAAGTTGCTGCATCACATCGGATTTTAAACGCCTCAAGATGAATGGCCCCAAAATTGACTTCATCCGACCAATTAAATCTCTATCTTCACCATTGAGTAGCTTCTTCAAATCTACATCCTCTGTGGCAAAAAGATCAGGCATCATAAACTCCAATAATGACCAGAGCTCCTACAATAAAAGCAAATCAAGTCAGCAACAAAGAAATCACAAGCAACTAATTATGAAATGAATTTGAAAATAGATTTCCAAATGCTTGTTACAAATAACAGAGCAGTATTTTTAACTGCTACCCCATTGTAAAGCAAATCTAGCAGAGAAGAACTTGTTTGCCGTAAGTACTGTTAAAAGGAGTTGACAACATTACAAATATGCTGAATGAATTGCACCTCAAACTTTTCTCAAGAACTCATGCTTGACTATGCTAAGTAAACTATGATGTTTAATGAAGTCCAATATATTTCTCAACTACAGACAGCATTTTTTTTTTTTATATTATTATTATTATTATTATTACTACTACTACTACAACATTGGGTTAAGTTAAACAGTTTAGATCTTCAGCCCTAAGAAATTCGAAACATCATGTCACTTCAAGGACATATTTTGACAATTTCGAAGTATGAACCATCATCCCGCCAGAATGCACATAAATAGTTTTTCTGTAATAAACAATGTTAACAGAAAAAATGAAGAGCAAGAAAGAGAGAGAGAGGGAGAGAGAGAAGGAAAAGGAAAAAAGCAATAGTACATGTAAATCATTTTGTAACGGGGTCCCTGTCAGCATCAGACGCTGGTTTGCATTCCGAGCAACAGACATAAGGTTTTTCCACCTGTAGCTGTTTTTGTCCTTTAAGGCATGGGCCTCATCCATAAGCACACAGCTCCAACGCCAACGTTTCAAAATTTTACGGTCATCTTTCTGCTGCACGCTGTAAAGACCATCAATGATGAGAATTAAACTTAACATGCAGTGGAATATGCAAATGTTACATGCTCCACAATAAACAAACCTGTGACGTTCAAAAAGCGAATAGCACACAAGAAGCACATTAAAAGGAGGTGGCAATCTAGCTTTTGCTAAAGAGCTCAGTTCTCTGGAATAGGCTGTTCGCCCTGCCCCATGATACTGGAGTACAGAAAACGATGGACACCACTTCTTAAGTTCTCTTTCCCAATTCTCCAAAACAGAGGCAGGACATACAATTAAATGAGGACCAGGGTCATTGTTCAAGTGTTTCAGCAACATTAGATATGTTATAGCCTGTTACAAACAGCATCATTACTCTGGAAACCATAAAAAAATATAACTAATACAGCATAGGAAAATTGACATCACTTAAAGTACCTGAATGGTCTTCCCAAGACCCATCTCGTCTGCCAATATGGCTGCATTGGATGCAAAAGAAAGTCAGCAACGATCATTTCAAATTACACCTAGTATTGAGAACTATTCCGATAACAATATATTGAAACTTAAAAACAATGCAATTTTTGACATAGTAGGATCACAATAATCAAACTTAAATTATCCGAGGTTCAAGAGCTGAACATTGTACAATAGACAACAGCTCACTTTAGTACAACAATTTCACATCCGCACTGGTTCCTTTTATAGCTGTTCTAGAGCACGCTTAGGATTTTCCAAGTTCATTGGAACTCATCCACTATAAATAATTAGGAAAAACAACAAAAAAAATGGAATGAGAAAAAAATAATAAAATATCATAGTTGGAAACCTATGAGAGCGGAATTTAAATAAATCTTGCACCTCAAGAGTAGCTCTCATTTTCTCAAAAACAAAGGAATCCGTTTAGGAGATGGTTTGAGAACCAATTTTTATACAGACTTGCAAGTCATCTAATCAAGCATGGATTGTCCGGTGATCAGACATTGCACTTTTTAAAATGAGAATAAAGATAGGATATACACCTGATAACATGCACATCATCTCTATTTATCATGACAAGAAAGCAAGCTTTATCCGTACACAGCTAATGTAAATTAAACTTTCAATAACAAGGCTTCTTTGGCAATTCAAGATATCAATAATCAAAACTAAGAATCTGAAAAAAAATATTCACAGTAAATTTTGTAGAATCATTCCAATTTTCTATCCTCACAACCGTCTGAGCACAAAATCCAAAATTTTCTAATGTACGATATCGTCAGAGTTCACTCATAGAAAGTAAAATGTCATCACAAATCAATCAGCATAATAAACCAAATTCTTGACAAACTATTAATCAAAGCATTCTTACCTCCGGCAATGCCCTTTCTGCACAACAATAGAAGAAAGTTATGCAGATAGAGAATAAAATGTCATCACAAATCAATCAGCTGAATGAATTAAATTCTTGAACAACTATTAATCAAAGCATTCTTACCTCCCGCAATGCCCTTTCTGTACAACAATAGAAGAAAGTTGACGCCAACGAGCTGATAAGGCTTAAGAACAGGCTGAAAATCAGAATCCTCATCTCCACATGCATCATCAATATCACTCTGAGTCACAATTCTCACGGAAGAGGCTTCCACTTCGGCGTAGCGATCACAAGCAGCAGAAGTAGTAGTACCGTACAGTTCTCTCTTAAGCTCAGCTGATATCTTGGCACACTTTTGCAGCGCCTTCCCTACCACGTCATCATTTTCAATTTCATCTTCTAACATTAACAGTTCCTCCTCTTCTTCTTCTTCTTGACTCGAAGACTTTATGTCATAAACCTCAACGAAATCTCCGTGCTCCTGCTCCTGCTCCTCCTCCCCCTCCTCCTCCTCCTCTTCATCATCATCGACGATGAATCGACGGCCACGATTGTTCGTGGCGGCCGTGGGTCCCACCACCTCCTCCACATCGTCGTCCTCGAGATTTTCGTCCTTGTTGTAAGCGAAAGATTCTATTGGAGGAGGTGGCTTTGGTTTTGGTTTCGGTTTCGGTTTCGGTTTCGGTGATCGAGTGTTGATTTTGAGGACTCGAGAGGGCTTGAATGACTCGGAGTGCGGCTCCCACTCGTCGTCCGAGATTTCCGAGATTTCGGCGTATTCGCGCTTCATTTTTTTATTTTTTTATTTTAAATTTAAATCATATTACCCTCTGAAGGTTTTATTGTTCGTTGTTGATTGAATAAACCCTAGACAAAGGAATGAGAGTACAAAAGAAGAAGGGGTTAATGTGATGTGATGCTGATGATGCTCAGTGGAAACAAACAGTCAGAGCTGCCGCGGAGGATCTAAAAGAGATACCGTATTGTATGTACTTTTCACTACTCGTGCGCAATTGTGCAAATTTTCAGGTGGATGGAAAAAATAATAATAATAATAATAAAACAAAGACAAGGGCGTGTCAAGCAGATGACGAGCGCGGGCCACACAAACATTTGGCGATATTTTGTTTTGTCCAAATATTTTGATTAAAAAATGTGGGGAAATATTTCGCTCTAAAAATGGGCCTGGACTTCCCAATAAATTCATTGGCTTTGGCTAAGCCCGGCCCATTTTTGTCATCCAGCTACGGTACTGTTGGATTCTTAAAGAGTTGGTATCATACACACCCCCCTTTAATCTCTTCGTAAAACACCCTCGTCAGTTATTTTTATTTTATCTTCAAAAACGTCATTTTGTTCTTTTAAATACACTCTTCTTCTAAAGGCTGGCAAAAGGTCTCTTTCCTTACGAGTTTTCTCTGAAAACAACTAAGGATGAGAGAAAGTATAGAGTCGTCATGACTTTCATTAGTCACTCCTGAGAGTGAGTGGTTTTTTTTTTTTTAGTTTCCTTTTTTCGTTTGTTTTTCAAGTTCCCTGATAACAGTCTTTATTGATTTTCAGCTTTAAAGTCTCCTTTTGTTTTGTTTGGTTGGTTGGAGTAGTTGTAGCGACTTGTAAACAAACAATTTCAATCATTTTTGTGTGCGTTTTTTTCAATCAGATGGATGCAGAGGATTTAATCAAAAGATGTAGAGCGATAAAGTTAAGTGACGAGGAAGAAGGGAGATTTTCTTTCAAGAGGAGTATGAAAGCAAAGGGGGAGAAGATCGTGGCAGGTTGTCTGATTGGTAAAGTTCTTCATACGAGGGAAGTGAGTATAGAAGGATTGAAGTTAGCAATGAGCAGGGTGTGGAAAACCTCTCGTGAGGTAAAAATTGATAAGCTTGGCGATAATGTTTTCATGTTCAAATTCAGATCTGAGGTGGATAAACGAAGCATCCTGGTGGGTGGTCCGTGGCATTTCGATAGAGCTCTTATTGGGCTTGTTGAACCGGTTGGAATAGGAGACATCAAGAAGCAAAGTTTCAGTCAACTTTCTTTCTGGGTATAAATACATGACGTGCCTATTATGTGTATGTCCAAGGAGATGGCAACACAGTTGGCGGCAGTGATTGGCAAGGTAGAAGAAGTAGACACAGATGATGCAGGGGAATGCTTAGGCCCATTTTTAAGATTGAGAATCTCGGTGGATATATCTAAGCCTTTGAAGAAGATAATTGAGTTAGAACAAGATGAAGAAGATACAGAGGATATCCCCATGAGGGTAATGTATGAGCGGTTGCCTGATTTTTGCTTTTGCTGTGGGAGGATTGGCCATCAATATAGGGAATGTGCCCACTACATATCTCAATCAAAAGATGAACTAGCATATGGCCCATGGCTCAGAGCAATCACCATAACGAAAAAATTAAGACAAAGTAGGAGAAAGGATAGATGGGATACGGATTCAGGCAGGTTCCAAACAAGGTTTTCAACTCCCACAAAAACAGACTTAGGGCGAAATGGAGAACCAGAAGGGCAAAGAAAACCAGCAAAATCAGGTCAAGGAGAAGAACCAGACGGGGCCCAAATTAACCCGGGTTTGGATAACTTGGATATTACAAAGAATGGAGACCATATGGCAATAGAAAGACATTTAATGCATGATGTTACAAAGCAAGGTGGGCTAGGAGCTAGCTGTAAGGAAAAAATAGATGCAGCTGACAAGGGCACAGTACATCGGGAAAGAGATATGAGATCAGAATGTATGGGCGGGAAAGAAAAAGAGAGGGAAGCAGGAAATCAAAACAAAATTTTAGAAAATGGACAGTTCTCTAGCTAGGCTTGGCAATTTAGCCCGACCCGAATTTTGGCCCGATTGGCCCGACCCTAATTTTTAGGGCTTTGGCCCGAATTTTTAGGGTTAGGGCCGGGTTAGGGCCAAGATTTTAAGGCCCGAACAAATTTAGGGTCAGGGTAGGGCTTAATGCCGGCCCGACCCGACCCGACCTTATTTAAAAAAAAAAAACTAACACAAGCTAACACACGCACACAACATCACACATTGTGTGTTTTTAATTTAATTGCATTGTATTTTTATTTGTATAAGACATGAGTTTTTTTTTTTTTATGTTGTGTTGTTAAAATTGAATTGTGTATGACTAAAATGGTTGTGAAATTATATTGTGTGTTTTTAATTTAATTGCATTGTATTTTTATTTATATAAGACATGAGTTTTTTATTTTTTATTTTTTATGTTGGGTTTTTAAATTGAATTGTGTATGGGTAAAATGGTTGTGAAATTACATTGTGTGTTTTTAATTTTATTATATTGTGTGTTTTTCATGTTAAATTTTGGAATTGATTTGTGTGTGGAGTTGAAATAGTTGTGGAATTGATTGAAATAGTTGTGGAAAGTGGATTAAATTATGTTTGAAATGATTGAGTAATTACCGAATTGGTTGAAATGGTGGTGGAAAATGAGAATTAAATTGTGGGGTTAATTATTTCGGTAGGGTCGGGTTTGGGCCCGACCCGATATTGGCCCGATTCGGGCCGGGCTCGGCCCGACCCTAACTAAATAGTGTTCAGGCTTTTTTAGGGTCGGGCTTTAAATTTTTTTGATCGGGTCGGGCTCGACCCGACATTTTGCCATCCTTATCTCTAGCTTGGAAAAAGCGGGAAAATTTGTGCGGGTTATTAATGATAGTAAAGGGGCTTTAGTAACTATAGTTGAAATTAAAAAAAAAACTGAGGTGACACCACAAATGGAGTCAGAAATTGAGGATGCAGACAATGGGCCAACAGAAGACAAAATAAAGCCCAAAAAAAGAAAATGAAAACTCCAAGCCCGAAGTGTGGAAGGCATCGTGGGGGCAAAGGAGAGGATGCCTAACTCAAAAAGGCTTGCTAGTTCGATGGATTGAGAGAGCCCGCGATAAAAAAAGAACAAAACTAGCAGCTCACAAACTGAAAAACGTCCATCTCACTATCAGCAGATTCATGTAATAGGAACGAAGTTGAATTTTGAAAACGAAGAAAGTGCAGGTTGGGTGAAGGATCGAAATGAGAAGAAAGAGACATCGGCAGAGGCCGGGAGCCAGCCCCGCCGACAACCATGAAACTCATCAGTTGGAACGTTCAAGGGCTGGGCAAAGCTCGAACGTTCCGTGAAACCCAGCAAATGGTGCAGGAGCATAGGCCTCAAATTTTGTTTCTTTACGAAACAAAAATGATGCCTAAGCAAATGAAAAATACAAAGAAGAAGGTTTGGGAGGTGGGTTGGTTATGATGTGGACTTCGGAGGTAACGTTAGAGGTAAAATCCTTCAGCAACCACTACGTGGATGCTGTTGTTCTTAGTGAGAATGGAAGCTATTGAAGATGCACTGGGATTTACGGGCACCCAGAATCAGACCAAAAAAGGCACACCTAGGAGTTGTTGAGAAGGTTAGCTGCTTTAACATCGCTACCTTGGTTAGGCTTTGGTAATTTTAATGAAGTGCTGAATTTAAATGAGAAGCTTGGCGGGAAAGAAAAAAGTGTGAGTAGGGTTAATGATTTCAGGGAAACAATTAGAGATTGTGAGTTACGGGATTTGGGTTACTCTGGCTACCCCTTCACGTGGTCAAATAAAAGGGTTGGTTCCTATATCATTGAGGAGAGATTGGATCGGTTTTTGTGTGATAGTAGTTGGGGAAACTACTTCCAGGAGAAAGCAACTGTGCATCTTGTCTCTTGGAGCTCTGATCACACTCCAATTTTGATGGAGGTTTTGGAAAAGGGTAAGGGTAAACAGTATATGAGGAGAACTTTTCATAGAGTCCATTACGAAGATATGTGGAGTTCGTACGAAAAATATAGGGAGATAGTAAAGCATGAATGGAAGGATGGGAGTTGCTGGACCAAGAATAACCCGGTTGAGTTGTTCAGGGGAAAGTCAAAAGAATCCTTGGTTGATTTAAAAATTTGGAGCAAGCAAGAGTTTAATGGAAGAGATAAGAAGCTGAAGCAGCTCAAAAATAAGCTAAAAGAGATGAAAAATCAGTTTAGCCACTTTGATAATAGGGAGGAGATGCAAAGGATTGAAAATCAGATTAACAATATTTTGATAGATGAAGAAATTGTTTGGAAGCAAAGATCAAGGGCAGATTGGTTAAAATAGGGAGACAGAAATACGAAGTTTTTTCACGCAAAAGCTTCAGCTCGGAAGAGAAAAAACTGGATCAGTGGGCTGGAAGATGAAAATGGCAAGTGGATTGAAGAAGATGACAAAGTGGAGCAGCTGATTTGTGACTACTTTACCCATATTTTTACCACGACAAACCCTTCACAGAGCCAACTAAATGCAACCCTAGAAACTGTTCCAGCAAAGCTCACAGAGGATATGAGAAAGTTTATGGATCAACCATTCACAAAGGAGGAAGTAGAAGGAGCTCTTGCTCAAATGTGCCCTACAAAAGCACCAGGTCCAGACGGGCTCCCTGCAGCCTTTTTTCAGAAACATTGGAGCTCAGTTAAAGAGGGAGTCTTCAAAACAAGCTTACACATTCTAAACGAGGGAGGTAACCTAGCACCCTTAAATCATACTTTTATTGCTTTGATCCCAAAAACCCAAAAGCCTAGGAAAGTGTCGGAATTCCGGCCAATTAGTCTCTGCAATGTCATTTATAGAATTGTTTCTAAGACAATGGCTAATAGGCTTAAGCAAATTTTAGATGACATTATTTCCCCAATGCAAAGTGCTCTTGTCCCTAGTAAACTTATTACCGATAATGTTATCAGTGCATATGAGTGCCTAAACAAAATAAGACAGAATAAGGGAAAGATGGAGGATCTGGTAGCTTTAAAGCTAAATATAAGCAAAGCTTATGACCGCATTGAGTGGGTTTTTGTTAAGGGTGTAATGCAAAAGCTGGGTTTCCCTAAAAAATGGATAAATTTAGTAATGAACTGTATTTTTACAGCAAGTTTTTCTGTGCTGATAAATGGAGTGGCAAAAAGGCTAATTCATCCCCAACGAGGGCTAAGACAAGGATGCCCCCTCTCACCATACCTTTTTATCATGTGTGCTGAAGTTTTTTCTAATATGTTGGTGCATGCAGAAAATCAAAACCTTGTCCATGGTCTGAGATTCAGTAAAAACATTTCAGTCACCCACCTTCTTTTTGCAGACGACAGTCTGATTTTCTCAAGAGCCTCTAGCTTTGATTGCAAGAATTTGAAGAGGCTTTTTGATTGCTACACTGCAGCCTCTGGACAAGTTTTTAATTAAGAAAAATCTTCTATGTTCTTCAGCTCTAATACAAGCAGCAGCCATATGAAGGAAATCAAAGGGATTTTTGCTTTAAATGTGGTCTCAAAACATGAAAAATATCTTGGTTTACCTTCTATGGTGGGGAGGAAAAAAACTAGCTTTTTTAATGACATAAAGCTGAGACTTTTGAACAAGTTATCTAGTTGGGAAAGCAAATTTTTTTCCAGTGCGGGTAAAGAAGTGTTGATTAAATCTGTTGCTCAGGCTGTGCCAGCCTATGCAATGAGTGTTTTTAAGATCCCTCATAGCTTTTGTGATGACATTGAGAAGGCTATTGCTCGTTTCTGGTGGGGTTCCTCTGAAACAAAAAGAAGCATTCACTTGACAAGGTGGGAACGGTTGTGCCACGCCAAGATAAGGGGGGGATTGGGTTTTAGAGATTTCTCTAGTTTTAACCAAGCCTTAATTGCTAAGCAGGGGTGGAGAATTCTGCAGCACCCTAACTCTTTAATAGCAAAGATCTTGAAAGCCAAATATTTTAAGCATACTGGTTTTATGGATGCAAAATTGGGTTCACACCCCTCTTTTGTTTGGAGAAGTATATTATGGGGTAGACAGGTGCTCCATAAAGATCTAAGATGGAGAATCGGCAATGGGAGTCAGGTTTTAATTTCCAGTAGCAATTGGATAAAAAACCATCAGCTTCCCAATTTGGCTCCATATCCAGATCTACCTCCTGAAACTGTAGTTGCTGACCTTATTGATGAAAGACACCAATGGAAGGAAGATATGGTTTTCCAGCATTTTCCAATGGATGTTGCAAAGAGGATCACAAGAACCCCACTCCCAAAAACTCCCCAGCAGGATCTTCTCATTTGGAAATATGATAAGCACGGAATTTACTCAGTGAAGAGTGGGTATCAATTGGCTGTTAAGCTAAAATTCCAAAATTATCCAAGCTGCTCAGATGTTACCAAGTCAAGGTGGGAGGTGATATGGGCTACGGATCTTCCAGAAAAAGTCAAGATTTTTATTTGGAGGGCTGCTCAAAATCTTCTCCCTACAGTTGGAAATCTATGGAGGAGGAGGCTGGTGAAGGATTATTTTTGCCAAAGATGTAATTGCAGAGGAGAGGATGTCTTCCATGCTTTAATAGAGTGCAGGGCAGCTAAAAGGGTTTGGAAGTTGACTGAATTTTATGAGGATGTAAAGCAATTAGCTCGGCAAGACATGTTGAGTGTGCTGCAGGATTTAGCTGTGAAGAGAAAAAAGAATGAGTTGGAGCTTGTTGTTGCGGTGTGCTGGGCCATCTGGTACTCTAGGAATCGTTTGGTGTTTGAAGGAAAGGAATAAGATCCAAAAAATTCAGCGGCCAGAGCAATTGCTATGATGGAATCATACAAACGAATAAAAGTTCCAAATGAACAAACTTCTCCAGGCCACAGCAGAATCAGTCAACTAGAATGGGCAAATCCTCCAAAGGGGTGTTATAAAGTCAACGTTGATGCTGCAATCAATGTTTCAAACCAAAAGGCAGGGTTGGGGGTAGTCATTAGAAACTCTGTGGGTAAGGTTGTTCTTTGCAAGGAGCTCCATATAGGGGAGATGTGGCGTGTATGGAGAAATTCAAAGTGCCCAACAAGCAGTTGTTTTCCCAATAATTATTGAGTCAGATTCAAAGGAAGTGGTGGATCTATCCTAAAGAAAAAGATCAGCAAGACTGAAATTGAGTGGAAAATTGCAGAAATTCAAGCAAATCTGGAAAATCAGAATGTGTCCTCGCTGTCATATGTCCCTAGAAGTTGTAACTCTATTGCTCATTCTATTGCAAAGATAGCTCTAGGTTTTGAAAGTCAAGTCTTTTGGCTGGAAAACTTTCCAGAACATATCAGGTGTACTCTTGCTAAGTTCATCAATTGAAAAGCTTTACTTTTCTCATCAAAAAAAAAAAAAAAATACGCTCTTCTAATTTTTTAATTTAATTAATTTTTTATTGTTCAAACTCAAAGTATTATTATTTTTTTACTTTTCTTTTCTTTTGTAATTTTATTGTCACCCTACACATAAATTAAAAGTTTTATGAGTGATGCATTTTTTAATGTCAATCTTTAAGTTAAATTACAATAGTTTAAACTATAATTTGAAAGCAATCATAAGTATAAAAGTTCTTAATTAGCAAGAAATATGAAAAGCACAATAGATTATTTTAAATTTTTATAATTTATTTTGATTAGATAAAAGTGATAGATAAAAATAAAAAAAAATATATAAATTATGAGAGTTATGAATATAAATCATTAGTTGGAAAAAAATCTTAAATTTGTTATTATTCGTCTTTAAATGCAATTTTATTGAAAGTGAAATTTTATACTAATAATGAAAGGGTGCTGATTGCTTCACACAAACTGAATATGGATACGTGGCACGTAAAATGCATCGAAGATGGACTGTTTCAACATGCTTAGGCAATGCACCCGGTTAGAGCTTGTCAAAATGAGTTTTGACAGTCTGACGCATAAATTAAATATTGTTCCATTAGAGTTGGATAATTTACAATTTCTGTAAATAATAGGTCTACCTTTAATACCAGATATCAACTTGCACCTGCATATTTTTCCTCTCTCCTCTTCGACGCGTGTGACCTTCTCATTTGATAGGTTATTAACAAAAAAATTCGTAACAAAGCAAGCTCCTTATTCCATCGTATAAGATTTAAAATAAAAAATTTGACAAAAGACCCATCAAACATACCAAATCATAAGTTATCATGGGTATGTCCGTCAAGAAAAGTTATACGATTTTAAAGCAAGATTGTGGTTCCAAAAAGAACGAGAAATTGGTTCATCTATGGTTAACACTACTAGCACTGATGATGTCGCTGGTGGAGCAAAATTTCTATGATTATGAATCAATTTCTGCGTTAGAAACAATTAATTGGACATTAGCAGCGATTGTTAAGGTTAATTGGACACAAAAAAATCATAGATTCAATGGATGGCAATGGGTTATTATTATTATTATTATTTTTAAAAATAACAGCAATGGGTTCGTATTAATATCCTTGCAAGGGGATTTTATCGATAAAAAAAAAGTAATATTTATCAAATTAATCTTAAAAGTAAAATAAAAATTAAAGTCACGGGCTGGGCCGGCCCGGGCTTTTCTGCCAATCCTAATTTAATATATATATTTTTTTTATTATTTTTTTAAGAAAATTATCAGTCATATACCCTTAAATGACACCCGTATCAAACATGTGTGAACATTTTTTAAGTGTATCACTCAGATAAAACACTTCAGTCAAACTTAACATAAAGGGTAATTTAGTCTTTTAAAATTGATGAAACTTTGATTAAAAACCGACATGTCATCCCATTTACCTAGTAAAAAATGACATGTCATATGATATATATTGATAAAAATGACATGTCGTCCCATTTATCGGATAATTGTTAATAATTGCTAAAAAAACTACTTTACAACCGAATCTACTCCTTCAAAATTTAACCTAAATTTTTGAAGATCTACTGTATAATTATCAATAATATGTTGTTAATAATTTTTTATGGTATAATATGGATATTTTTTATGGATAATTGTTAATATTATGTACCATTAATAATTCATTTTTTTAATAAAAAAAATTGTGTATTGAAAATTTACGTAAATTTTTGGGATAAATTTATCTTTTTACCTCATTTTGAGTTTCAAGGGCAAAATAGTCAATTTGTCACAATTTTGTTAACTTTCTAACGAAAGTTAACAGATTGGTGGACGGTAAAAGTGTTTTGTCAACTTAGGGTATACGAGTGATATACTTGAAAAGTGTTCACACACGTTTGATACGGGTGTTATTTAAGGGCATATGGCTGATAATTTTCCTTTTTTATGATTAATTTGGTGAATTGCTATTTTTTACCTTAAGCTTTTTGCTAGGTTATTATTGTAACTAAGAGAGAGGAAGGGTGCAAGTATCATAATTAGCAATTGGCATGTCTTGGAGTATTTTTTAAAAAATCTATAGACTAAACATGCAAGCTCTCAACCCAAAATAAGCACTAAAGAAGCAATTATCTTGTGAAATATGATAAAATTTATAACATAATTATAAAATGAAATCAAACATGCAATTGCAGTATAATGATAGTTTAGAGTTTTGATTTTTATCATATAGTTTATGGAAAGATATGATATAATTGTCTTTTTATTGAAATAATAAGGATACAATCGAAACTTTAAAATTGTACGATGGATTAATTATTTAATAAAGCTGCTTTTAAAATGAAACTTTCTATCTACTTCTAAAAGTTACTATCAAAATCCAGAAACTTATGAATAAACATCTTTTAAAAAACTTACAGCACATGATTTGTATAACAACTTATGAATAGCGCTTTTAATATTTCAACCACAATTCCAAACAAGACTTATTCTTATTGAACTTTTAATAAATTTATATCATTAGATTATTACATTTTAGATATTTAATATTATTGTATTTATCATAAGCACATTCATTAAAGGCGAGGTTATTTACTTAATGTTTTAATGTAAAATTTTGATACAAATTTATAGAATTACTATATCATCATTGACAAAGACTATGAAGTCCTTATGTTACGCCTTAGTGCAAAAATCTGAAAAGCAAGTGTGCTCAAGTCATTGGAATTATATGGATATTTTAAAATACTAATATCCTACATTGGAGGGAAGTGAAAGTAATTATTTTTTTGTTAATTTGAAATTAGTTATGTGTTTAATTTAATTACGGGTTAAAGTTAAATAAGTTAAATCTAGATGTGATTTAAATTATTAGTTGAATTAAATTATGAGACACATAAATAATGATTTAGATAAAATGAAGAAAGTGGGTGATTGATTTAAATTGAATTAGGAAAGGGTCTATAGAGGGTTTCTCAATATAAAAGATACATATAAGCCCTTTAGGAATGCCTATTGCAACAATAAAAATAGAATAGAATAATCCAATTGTTCTAATTATCACTCTCTATTACTATCTCATATTTCTTCATCAATTTACTTTTATTATTCCAAACTATTATGCTTGCGAGTGTAATCTCGGAGCAGTGTCATTATATCTCGGAAATCAAATTGGCTTGTTTATCCTTCTTGCATTGGGAAATCTTCCTTTCCAGCATGAAATTTGGTCTTAAGAACAATACTTTGCACGCCTTGACAAATTTATAGTTGTTGCTAGGTGAACAGTGCAATGGATAGTATTTTACGAATAGTATCAATGAACAATTTTATGAATAGTATTTTACAAAATTTGGTCTCAAGAACAATATTTTACACGCCTTGACAAATTTATAGTTGTTGCTGGGTGAACAGTGCAATGAATACTATTTTGTGAACAGTACCAATGAATAATTTTGTAAACAATACCAGCAGCAACTATTTATGAAATTTTAATTTTCATGCCTTATATTCATATCAATCAATTGTTGGACAACGTTTATTGATTGATGTTGCTATTTTGGTTTCTGTTAGAATTCAAAAAAAAATAAAATTGACTCATATTTTCAACACAAGTCAACCTTTAAATGAAACTCTGACTTCTTGAGAAGAAGAACGACCCAAGAAGGGGAGAAAGAATGTAAGAATAACCCTCGTCACTTCATTAAAAAATGCCACCACAAGACTTTGACCACGTTCCTTTGTTTTCTCTATTGGCCGAACTAAGAAGATGAAGAAGAATTACTACATCTATAAATTTTCTCTTTCTATTTTCTTCGTTTTTTGTTTTTGTTTTTTGTTTTTTGTTTTTGTTTTTTTGTTTTTTGTATATGGGGTTCTCAGCTTTGCAAAATGGTTTGGTTAGAGTTCAAATGTTATTTTAAATTAAACTTAGGTAACATTTACATTTGGGATTATAGTGAGAATCCTGAATTTGAGAGTGTAGAGTGGCAACGAGTAGATTATATACTTACACTGGAATGGGTGTACGGAATCGAAATCAAAATCAAATTCATGTATTTACTTTGTTGTGAATTGGGAGTAAATAGTTTTAAATTATAATTTATCCTTATTTAAAGAATTGTAGTTTTTAATTTTCAAAATAATAAAAAATATTTTTGAAAAATAAAATATTTATTTCATTATATTTGTAAATTAATAATAATTATTAATATTCTTAATTATGTAAATCATAATTTTTTATTAATTTTAATTTTAATTATGTAAATTAAAAATTATTGATAAGAGCAACACAAATGAAAGATTATTATTAATAATGCAGTACAAATTTACTATTTTCTTATAATAAACTGTTTATTAATTATTAATATAAAATAAATATAATATTATTATTTTCAATAAATGTAATTTATAAAATAATATAATATTATTATTTAAATAAATATGATCTTATTTATTTCATTTTACTAAATATAATTATATTAAATTTAATAAAACAAAGATAAAAAAAGAAGAGGTAAGAGTGAGAGTCCCACTCCCAACTCCAAAAATAAATAGGGCCCACGAAATTAGATAGCTTATAAATAAAAAATAATGGACTCAGTAAATTTTAAGATAATAGGCTCATTTTAGTAAAACTTTCTTATATACTAAAAAACTCAAGTGAATGTACTTGTAGCTTGTATTTTATCTTTACGTGGTTTTAGATATATTTTTAAGGCAATAGCTATGTTGGAAATGCTCTATTATAGAGCACTCTTTCATAACCGTATGATTAAAATGATAAATAGAAAAAGTCACATTATAATTTTGATTGTATAATTATGCAGGAATGTTCTACAGCGGAGCATCTCCACAGTAGCTGTACCCTATTTTAAATTGTTAAGGTGCCCCCATAAGCTGAGTCATCATTGTACCAAAAAGATTTGTTAATGATATATGATTTTAGTATCATTATTCAAGCCTTGTAATTCAATTATCTTCTTCTAAGAGTGCTGCCTTAATAACAACTTGGGCTTAGCCCAAGTGGTTAGAGCCACTCCCTCACAAATGTGAGGGAAGTGGTTTCTCGCATCAGAGTTTAATTTAAATATCCTTCTTCTGAGGAGTTTTTTCGTCCTCGAATATTTGAGAAGGTTAAAAATCTAAGCAGTGCCATATAAACATTAATGTCAATAGGTCTTAGTATATATATATATGATTGTACATATCAGTTATACTCTCATATAATATGAGTTGTAATTTGAGCAATAGTCTCATGTCATCAAAAAAAAAAAAAAGAGTGCTGCCTTAATGTATGCCTCATATAGTCGTATTCCTCATAAAGTTGGTCCTTCTCATGCTCACACACCAACACATGGCTAACTGCATAAATAATCACATCACTTCTCTCTCTCTCTCTCTCTCTCTCTCTCTCTTTCTTTCTGAGAACAAAGAAAAATTTCATGAGACGAATGTGTCACATCATTTTTTATATATCACTTTAAGAAAAGTAATATCATCTAGTATCTTTTTTTTTTCCCTCTTTTTGATCCTAATTAGCTTTGTGGTCAATAATTTTGTAAGTTAAATATAAAAAAAAAAATCTTATAGAATGATTATAGGAATGATAGATGCTTTATCTTGGAGCACCTCCAACATAACAATTTCCTAGAAAGAATTATATCCATCTCATTCAAAACTTTTGGAACGGAATAACAATCCTGATCTCTTCCATGATGATTGGCTATAAAGAGGACCCATTATACTTTAAATGTTTAGCTTGGTTTTAAGATAACAAGCCTATTTTAGGTTAAGAGTGTTGGGAAAATATACTTTTTAAAAGCATATGTGTTTATTTAATTGTAATAAATATTTTTTTCTGATTAATAAAATTAATGAGGTATTTTATTCAAATATCTTAATTGCATTAATATTTTTATTAAAGTTCATTTAATCATATTATATGTATTTATGTGATCACCATGTGGATTCACATAAGACATAAATACAAGTTATCTTATGATTAAATAAATTCAGTTCGCAGTTGATAAATAAAGTTGGGCACTTTATTTAGGTATAGATTGTAATAAATTCATTGAATGATTTGTCTTAATCATGTATGAATTTATTGATGTAATACATCACATATAAGATTTAATTAACTTTGTAATAACTGTCAGACTTATTAAATCTCATAGGCATTGATTTTACTGTAATTTTAATCTTGAGTTAATTATGATTTCATGATTGTAATTGTTATTCCATTTGAGTTACCAATGGGCATGACACATACTTGTAGTCTAGATTACGGTGGGAGCATTTATGAGTATTGGAGTTATAGATTAACAATATAGAATTTGTACAACACATCTCTTGATGGATTTTGACTTGATCATGTAATTCTGCAGTGTGTCAACATATTTAGTATGTTGAAAATGATCATTAGAGAAAACCAGTAAGTATCAAGGAATAAGATGTTATTAAATTGATTGAACAGTTGAGATATCAATTTAATTAACGATGTGGTACAAAGAATTGTGCAGTAAAAAAATCAATGTGGCTTGGGACGAATTATTATTCGAGCATACAATTATGGAAGTCAGTTCCAATCTTTTAGTGGAGTAGATTTGGAATTAAATAATTGGGCTAATTTAATTACAGGCCTAATTATTGTAGCCACTATTGTATGTTCCCAAATGATCCCCGAGTTAGCTAATTTAATTGACTGCACCACTACTGGATTAATAAGCAAGATAACTAGCTATTTGGGTCAAAAGCCTAAATATATCATTTAGTAGGAGGCCCCATTTAATTAACTTGTATGTAAGGGGCCTTATGTTATTTTACAAGGTGGGTCCCCTATAGAAAAAGCAAGTAACGTGAGTTTTGTTTTTCATGATTTAGAGCCTAGGGTTTTCACTAAAGGAAGATATAAATAGGTTTATTTTCTCTAAAGAAAAAGACGGCAGCCACTTTATACAGATCAAAGAAAAATATTTTTCCTCTCTATTGTTGAGAGAAAAATTTTCTCGTGCTAGTTGCTTTAGTAGTGATAAAGGCGCCCACACGTCAAGTGCAGATCAAACCTGAGTCATAACCTGGAAGATCATTGGTGCCAGTTCGTGTTCTAACAAGCATGGTGGTGACAGATCGTGATCTAACATGAGTGGTGGTGACGGATCGTGATCTGGGAGCCTAAATCACTTCAGCGAAAAAAGTCAAATCAGATTTTCAAGGTACGATTTCTAGATTAAAAATTCTTATATATTATATGAGAGCGATCTTAAAAAAATTTTATAAAAAATTTAAAAAACTGATCTTTCCCCAACAAAGAAATCTTAAGTTAGTGTTTAATTCAAAAGCTAGATATCTCTACAGTAATCACGTATGATTAGAAATATGCAAATGCATCTAAATTTTAAGTTTAAAATATTTCCATTCTCTTTAATATTTTTCTTTGTGTGTAATTTCTATAAAATAATATTTAATGATTTATCGACAACTCTACAGATAAATTATTGTTTTAAGTAACTTTAGAAAAATATTTTATTTTATTTTAAACTTTTAATGTAACATATCAATCCTTTTTTGCAGTATAAAAATAATTATTATTATGTGGGAACAATTTTCTTAAGATGAGATCTAAAAAAACTATAACTTATTATAATGTAAAATTTATTCTTATTGATAACTAGCTAAAATTGGGACCATAATTATTTATAACTATATAAAAATTATTCCTATATACAATATTACTCTAGAAAGATCTTACTGTATATATTTCCTTACCATTATTTGGGAAAACACTTGCATCAATATGTTAAGAGCTACGAACTATGCTATATATACAGTCATTAATTTTGTCCTCCCATGCAAATGCAATTTGGCAACTTCTGCGAGCTATATATCAATATATACAACTTATTAAGATGGATACATTAATTGTCTGTAAGAAATTAACATACATATATTGTGAGCCCTTGAAAATTAATACATTAATTGTCTGTAAGAAATTAATATATATATATATATATATATATATATATATATATATATATATGTATGTATGTATGACAAAATTAAAAGCAGTAATTAATTTCTTCATCTATACAAGCATCCTCTGTATGCGGGTGTCCAGTAGTCTGATCCATTGTTGTCATGATAAGCTTTAGGAGTACACGAAATTGGAACTACACAAAGCCCTCTGCTCCTAAGATCTACCTTTACATCTCCCTTTTCTTTTCTTTCCAGGCTTCCCCATGGGTCCTGAAAATTAATCATAATCGTTGAATTAATATCATGTGTATTCTGTCTCTTTGGCAAAATAATCAAAACCCTCATGCACTTTCAATATATGTATCATTTACCCACTCATAGTTCAAAACCCCCGAAGTTAAGAAAAGAGTCAACTTTTAACCTTTTTTTTATGTCTTTTTTTTCTCTCTCTCTCTCTATGATGTGATCAAACCCACTACTGATCAATAAAAGCTTAAAGATAAAATAATAAAAGATCTAATAAAAAAATCGAAGTTAAGGGGTTTTCCTTTTCGATCAATTTCTCTTTACTTATTTATTCATTTATGTATCTATTAACTTACCTTGTGTAGATTAGACTTCATGTAAGGATTGCTCAACAGCTGCAAAAGGTAAAATGTGATGGTACTGTTAATCACAAATCAATAATGTAGGACAAAAAAATGTGTTTATATCCATTTTTAAATCTAAGATAAAAATTCTCTAAACCAAAAATCATGTTTAGGTACGGATATTCGTAAGGATTTTGTGCGAACCTCCGCTGTAAAAAGTGAACATCATTTATACTACCGTAAAATTTTTTTACAACAATGTAAACCTCAAATAGAAGTTTTCCGGACCCAATTTTCATTCTCATTGTTATTTATAGTTCTTGTTGAAACTGAAATATTATTGCATGCATGATAGTTGATTTGAATGATAACCTATATCACCTGCACTTGCTCTTGTAGAAACTTAATATATCCAATAGCCTCGTATAACACAGATGCCGTATCAGTCTGAAATCACCCAAAAAAAAAAGGGTAAATAAATAGATTAAAAAGAAGGAAAAAAAGATTTAAAAAAGACAAATGGTATCAGCGTGGTCTTTGCATTAACCTTCCCAAATGGCGACACAATTTGTTGAAGTGCCGTGATCTTGTCCGCTAGCTTGACTTTTGGTGCCTGAAATTTCTTTTATATTAATAATGGAAGTTTCTATCAAAAGTAAAAGAATAATTAGTGTGTGTGTGTGTCTGTTTTTTAAAATTTAATTATATTTTCGCTGTTTTATTGTGCTTGCAGTACAATGGTAGGCTCATAATAAAATTAGTTCCAGCCTCATGTTGTTTGTAAGACTATATTTCCGTGCCAATAATTGTAGTTCCTATAAAGTCTCCATAAATCCTAGACTGTGGAATCTATAGATTGGAAACATTAAAAAACATAATATATTATCAGTGTTACCTTTGCAGATGAAGCTGTAGAACTCTCAGTCTTGGATTTTTTTACAATTGCCTCTGGATTTTCTTCATATCTTTTCTTCTTTCCTTCATTAGAGATTCCCCTTTCCTTGCCACAGATTCTCATCTGCATGTATGTTAAATTTTGTGTCCGAATGCTGAATCTATTATATATATAAACATTCTCAGATGCTAGCGGTCTCATTTTTTAAAATGGAGACATGTTTTTAAGCCGTGTGATTTAATAAAGTTAAAAATTAACTCTTTTAAATCTCATGCCTTAAAAACGTGTCTGCATTAAAAAAAATGGAAACGCTTGCACTAAACAAATACTCCATAAATGTATGTGTGTGATATATGTATCACACATAACTCGTTGAATTGTTTAATGTAGTAATAAAATTTACATGACTAGGATTGTATTGCTCATTTTAATAAATGACCTCATTTTACAAAATATCTGGTTGTAAATTATTTTCGTCAAAATTTTATTTGTTTGAATTTTAAGTTATATGAAACAAAAATACTATTTTAACTTTTGAAAAGTAAGATTGAACAGTTAAAGTAAGTAATGACAGTGACATTTTAAATAATTTAAAAAAAAAAACATAAACTAACTAATAGACTAAGTAATTAGCGCAAAGTCTACGCACGAAAGAAGAATTTAGTACTCAAGAAAAATAAAAGGAATAACTTACCGGGGAAGAAGTTCTGAGCCCTTGCTTCTTCTTGCACTCGGACAGAAGATTCAATGATGATTTAAAGTAGGGCTTATTAGGAATATGGATATCAATTAATGGCTTACTTAATCGACTACTAAGAGTTATTGCGTCGGCAAAATTTCGAGCACCATAGTAGTATTTGTTGTCACCATCGTCAGCTTCCACCATTGAACAAGTACTACCATTGAAGCCAACATTATTATATCCGAAGCCATTACTACTAGTAAATGGCTTCAGAAATTCATTTTCCATCTTGAAATCATTATGACCATAATAAGATAGAAGGCCAGAATTTCTAATATTATCACATGTACTTTCAGGATTAATGAAGTGGGGGCCGATTTGTGGGTCAGGTGGGGCAATGGACCAGTGGCTGACCAAGTTTGACAACTTGTTAAGCCTTTCCGTTTCACCACTAGTAGTAGTGATTCCATTTAAATGCTTTTCAAAATTGTTGTTGTTGAAGGATGAAGAGTTTGTTGTGAACTCCCAGTTGCTGCTGTCCATTTTCTTCAAGTAGTCATAGGCGGGATCGAATATCATCCCAGTCGATGATGATATGGTCTTGGACGACAGCGTATTGAGTAGTAAGTTTTCTCCAATTTCTTGATGACTGTTGTGTAAATCTCCATTGTTTCCATCACTTCTGCAAAAGGAATGTTAACTTGTCAAGGCTATGCCTTTGGATATATAATAGCTTGAATTCAATTTATAAATTTAGAATTTGAATTATACTTGTGTATATGATTTTTTTTAAGGTAGGAGTGGAGAAAGCGGTAAAATCAATTTCAACAACCTTCTAACTCTTTTAGAATTTAAACTCGAGTGACCAATTAAGATTAAACCACTTGAAAATTACTAGAAGAAGCCTCTGTAATAATTCCACACATATTTATTCAGAGTTAGAGACCAAACTAGCATTATGATCCATGGTATTATATATATATATAACCTCAATTAAACCTCTCTTACTTTTCAGACCTTTATATCCATTATAATCACTTTTTTTTCCTTTCCGCCAAAAGAGAGAATTATTCTTCTTTCCACTCAATATAATTAAAGCATATATACATACAACTTAAGAAAAAAGAAAAAGAAAAGAAAAGGAAGTTATAATCAAGGAAAATATTGGGATTAACGTTATAGTTATGTTGTTCAGGATAAATCAGCTGAGAATAAATGAAATATAAGTTTAAGACAATATGTCTTTAACTAGTGAACTAATTTTTTAATTTATTTTTCAATTAACATATAGGCAACTGTTAAGTTACATTAACTGTAACTTATAGCTGACCTAAAATTATTTTCCCACCATCTATAGAAAACTATTTTAGATTGTTAATATGTTATAGCTAATGTAAAATAACAAGACCTGTATACATATGTAGACTTTCAACATTATTATAAGGTTGAACTTACAAGAAGACGTGACTCCAGAGCTGATGATTATCGGGAGCATGTTCACCTATCAACTCATTGGAAGTAGCGGCGCCGACGGTGGCGGGTTCGTCGAGTCGGTGAGACGACTCAACAGAGAGGCCGGACTGATTGGAAGCATAAGTAAATGACGTGGAGATGTTGGAAACTTCCTCCTCACAAGAAGAGTTGGAATTAGGGTTTTGTTGTTGGTGCCAAGGGCTGCAGCTAGCATTAGTCCAAGAAGAAAGGGAGCTAGCCTGATGATGATGATGATTGTGAAGATCCCACCAATTTGTTGTTGTTAAAGGAGATGTTGCAACAGAGCTCTGTGTGCTTTCTTTAGCCATTAATTGTTATTTCAAAATGGTTCTATTATTTGGTTTCCTTGCCTTTGGTGGAGATTTCAGTGGAGCATTTAAAGGAGGATTTGTGAAAAATATTTGATGTGGCTGTATGTAGTGACGTACGTGTTTGTTTAACATCTATATCAAATTATATGTGGGGGACAATAAAATATGCATCCTGAAATTTTCCACTTCGGTTCGTGGGGAATTATTATATTTGAAAATGGCCCCAGGTTGAATTTGGCTAATTTGTGGACAAGTTTGTTTAGGGTTTCATATTCTTAATTGGACACTGTACACAGTACACTGCACATATCATTGTTTCTTTTGACGAATATAAAAAAAATTATAATAATTTCTACAATAGAATAGTATTTATATAACAAGAACATTTCTTTATGAAAAAGAAAACTAAAATACCATGAACATTTTTTTAAGGGCACACTACATTTACCTTTAGTTTTTGAAAGATACCTTTTATTTTTATTTTTTCTTCCCACACATTTTTTATTTTTTACTTGATAAATATCGCAGTGAAATTGACAAGAATTAAGAAAAATTAAACTGCTAACTCAAGTAAAGATTAGCAAAATTTCTTATGAAATTATTGTGATAATTTCCTAACAATATAATAGTATTTATATAAGGGAGATTGCCAATTTTTCATATACTGAAATTAATATATATAAGTTACCACCTATTGTTTTCATAATAATCACTAATCCCTCGATAGCATAATTTTACAATATTATCCTTATTTTCAAATACATTTTTATTCATATTTATTATAAATTAAATAAACATATAAAAATTTAAGTACTAAAAATAAGAAATATATGATTCTATATAAAAAAAAATTAATCGTACGATATTTTTTTTTTTGTATTTTTAAATATTTTCTTATAATAAATATATATTTTATATTCTCAAGATAATTTTTCAAGCAAATGACCTATTTACCCCTTCTTTTCCTTTAAATTTTTTGTAACTATGGGTTTTTTTTACTATTATGAAACAATATAGAAATAAATAGTATATATTAATTTTAGTAGGGGCGAAAATTAGCAGTTTCCTTTACATAACTAGCAAAATTGTTGGTGCCTAAAAAAATAAAAAAAATCAAAGAACAAAAAATTTAAAATAGCTATATATTCACACACAAGCACACTGAGAGAATATTGCGTGGCTAATTTTTTTTGTATTTAGATATGTAATTATTAATACGTTAGAAAATTTCATTGCAAATCAATTGTTATCACATTCGTCCGCAATTTGGTTCATAGCTAATGGTCGAGAATTTAGCCTCTGTAGTTGGTGACAAACAAATTTGATGGCAAGATATTGCTACACTCTATTACAGTTGCATTCATGGCTATGGTTTATGGAGCGGGCTGGCCCGGCAAGGAAGGCACATGCAAACTCGTGCTTGTATTGTGTCATGCTTGTTATGTGATTCGTGCCGTGTCGTGCAGTGCTTAATTTTTTTTGCTTAGATCTGGTCCGACGCATGTGTCGTGCTGGGTTGTGCCTAAAAGAAAAACACAATAATTTTTTTTCTTTTTCTTTACAAGGGTATGCCAAACTAATGGTGTGTTTTTTTCAAGACCATGACTACTTTCTTTGGATCTATAGGCGTTTAGTCAAATTTAATAGAAAAGGTTCAAAACTCAAAGTTTATATTCAATAACAACAAATTAATAATGGTAAGAGAATGTAATACTAACTACTAAGTTAGACCCCATGATAATAGAATTCTTTTTAATACTTAACAACAAAAACAACGGCAATAATACTAAATTTTTTTAAGGGTTAACTTAATTGTTAGCTTGAACCACATAGAATCGTAAATCATAATCTATAATAACATTAATGGATACATTTATAAAACTATGATATTTATAATTTTATTTATTAAAATTATGATATCATCTATTAATTTAATAAATTATAAATATAAATAATTATAGTATTTTTAAACTAAGAATTAAATGAAATTTAACGAACTTTCGCTCATAAAATACATTAAAAGATTCAAGTTATTTGTAAAATCATAAAATTATTTCTTTAGAAAGTTTTACTTTAATATACTTTGGCTCACATGCTATTGATGACTTATGGCCACGTGCGAATCCACTAGTAAAACGTGTTAATTTTGGACCTTTTTGCGTGCCCTACTTTTAGCTCTTTTTTTAATAAAGTCATACTTTTAAAGTTTATGTGTAAAAAATTCTCAACCTAACCCAATCCATTTGTGTGTTGTGTCAAGCTGCATATCCTATCAAAATGTACTTTATACTGTGCCGTGCTATATGGACACATGCCGTACCGATACTTTACCACATGCTGCCTGACCCATTGGCCATCTCTAGGTTTATGATCTTTTATCAGGAAACCATATCGTGGTTTTTTCAATTTAGCTATAAAATTGCTATTTCATGGCTAAATGGAAATTTAGGGATCGCAGTCATACTCGCGGGGCCCTGACTAACTTCGGGTGAGTGTGAGGCTGTGAGCCCTTGAAAAGCGGAGATTGGGGATCGGGGATACGGTATCCGTTTTAATCCCCACTCCATTTGGGAATTGACTCAAAAATATTCCTGAACTGTTCACAAATAAGAATTTTCGGGCACGAGGACAAATTCGAAAATTACTTTTAGTTCGAGTTCGAATACTCCGAATTCTTCCCACTGCCATCCTAAACAGAATCTGCCCCTACAATTAATAAGCAATGGAACCACGACAATATGTTATCGTAACTAGAAGGGCTTAGCTACAAAATTTTAATGACATGCCGCAATATGTTAAATGGCTAAACAACATTTCTCTTGTAAAACTTTTCCTACTTTATTTACGCTTTCTAAGAATTTGAAAAACTTTTCCTACAAATTCGAGTCCACAAAATTTCCTTCGCCGACTTAGGAGATAAGCATCACAATCAGATTAGTAAGACTTAAAATCAAAATTCTGTCACCTCAAGCAAAGATCAGTCCTTATAAAATCATTTCCAAAATTGCAACCTGTAAATGCCATACAAGAAGAGATACAAATAAACCAATTATTCAAGATCCGTATTCTGGCTCAAACTTATGGGCCCTAGGTCTTTCTGTTTTCCAATACCTGACCAATCAAGACATGCCACCAAATTTTCTTCGTCGTAATCCCAAGAATTTCTCCTTTTAGACGACATTCAGCCATGTATACTTATGCTAATTAATTCTTATTAAAGTGGCACTAAAAAAGGGGATTTGCTTTGTCCTCGAGTCTCGTGGCCGTATATCTAAATTAATCTTTTGCAGGACCAACCAAACCCATCCAAACATTTAGCTCTCAAAAAAATGCTTTACTAGATAAGAAATTTAATATATACAATCCATCCACACTTTTAGTTGGCCTTGACCTTTTATATTTGATATATATTTTAAAATGTTGTACTTTAGTTAGTTAAAGGCAATTTCATGCTGAAAATTCAGCCATACATTACTAAAGGGTTTTGCTTCATGCAATAAAATTGTGGCAAGTATTCAAACTAGATATGAGCGCCTTTGAAACGTTTCTAAAATAAATCTTACAGTGTTTTAGTAAAATCTGATCATTTTTTCCTCAAGTTTCAAAGCTCATCAAAACCTCCCAAAGTTTGTCTAATATTACTTTTCTCTTGGTGTGTTAATCCAAAAATTTTTTAGGATAAAATAGTAAGAGATATACTAAGTTGAAAATTAACATATTTTTTAAAGAGTTGATGCAATTATAAACTCTTATGTAAATTGATGTGACATATATAATTGATTAATTGGTTGAGAACACCACATAACTCATATAATTTATTAACACTTTCATTCATCTAATTATGTTATGTCACATCGTCA
Organism: Citrus mangshanensis; assembly: GCA_030449895.1. Classification (NCBI taxonomy): domain Eukaryota; kingdom Viridiplantae; phylum Streptophyta; class Magnoliopsida; order Sapindales; family Rutaceae; genus Citrus; species Citrus mangshanensis. Next base: position 6,061,523 of record JASUUJ010000349.1, read on the forward strand.
AGGTTTAATTTCAATGATAAGGAACAAGTTTCCTAAGACTTAAGTTGTTGGTTCAATCTTCAATAGATGTACGAGTTAATGATAAAAATTAAAAAAATATTATGGGATACCACATCTGAAGTGATTAATTTCGACAAACAACAGGGGGTCTATTTAACATTTTTTTAAATTGAAAAAAAAACTAAAGTTAGGTGAATTAGACACACATGAGTGTTGAATGAGATAAGAGACCCATTATTAGTGTTAGTGGCAGCCACTGTCCTATCCTAAACATTGCTTTAACTTTCCGACGAGAAAGCTCCGTTAATGGCGATCGGTTTATCGACACGTGTCAAAAGCAACGCACGAGTCACCAAACTTTTCTTGTTAAAATTAATTATTTGGATGAAATGTGATCGTGCAATTGCACGCGACCCTTTTGAGAAATAATATATTTATAATATATTTGTACATACATTAAAAAGTTGATCAAAGGAAAAGAAGATTGGTAAAAATAATAATTTATAGTTAATTTTATACGGTTTAGTGGTGTTAGTTTGTTTACACATAGCTAGCAAACTTTTAAGAGAATAGAATAATTCATGTTGACCTATATACATACAATGTTACTTTTAATTAATTTAATTTGGTTAAAAGGAGTAATCACACACGGCTTCTCAACTAAAGTTTAATTTATTAATTGCTTGGTGTGAGATTTCTCCCACTTTTAATTACTTCTAGTCCAACTCCACTAGAAATTTGTGGATCCCTTTATTTGGATGCTTAATTACCTCTTAAAATGTCAACAATGCCTTCATTTGGTTAGATATGGGACAAAACTACATATGTTGCACATTTGCATTTGTTAGTTATCATTGATGAAATTAAGTTCTACCCTATCAGTTTACGAAATGAGTGACACAAGCTGACGTGACCTAAATTTATTGGTTGGACAAAAATATAAAATAATAAATATAAATTATGTGGATAAAAATTATTTAATATAAATAATTGAATTAAGCCACATCAATTTGTACAGAATAAATTTATACAAGAATTGATAAATCTATCTTTACTCTTATCAAATTAGTTTAAATTGATAGCAAATACTAAGTTTTGAATTTTGAGTTTTATATACCACTTCTTTAGGGGACCCATTAAATATTTTATGGAGATATTCTTCAAAGCTTGAAAAGTTAAATTGAACTGCTTTTTTACAAATTTTTTTCTTAATTTTCTTTAGTTTTTTTTTTTTATCTTTTTTCCGCAAAAGGTTCTTTTTTACATAACTTCTACATAAAACCACTTCTTCAAATAACTTGCTTGCCCAATTCAATTTTAAATGCATCCCAGTCTTTGCCAAGTGGATTTAATTTAATACTTTATGTGCTGAGAGTTCAAAAGATTTCAACATTAGGAGAGGCAACATAATCACCCCACTTTTAAAAAGATCAATTGAAAAGGAAACAAAACAATTTACTAACTAAAGGCTATGAATACTGTCCATTTGTATCAGCCTGACCTACTTTTCAACTTTAGTATGGATATGTGCTTTTTGTTGTCTATTCTTGTGCATTCATCTCCATGTATATAGGTTAAGTCAATTGCATTTCAACTACAATATAATATTAAAAGAATATATGGTTTTGATTAAATGCAAAAAAATTGAAGAGTAGAGTTTCTAACACTCCTTCGAAACTCTTAAGGAAACTCCATTTTTTATATTTATAGTTCTTTCTTTATGAAATTATAAAAAAGACATAAAATTATAATGAAGTTTTAATTCAATTTTATTATAATTTAGAATAAATTAATTAATTGCAAACATATTTTTTGGAATAAAATTATTATTAGGTAACTTATTTCTTCAATGTTTCAAAATTATATAGGTTTTATAAAAATAAAAATTGATTATATCATATATTAGGATTGAAAAATAGTTAGGGGTTCATAATTTCTAAAGACATTTTCATTTAATTTAATTCATATGTATCCTTTTATGTAATTTCAGTAAAAACATTTCTATGATTACAAAGATATGGTGCTATAAATATATTAAAAGGTTGTGAAAAGCATTGATAATATAACTTAATACTGGTGCTAGTGGGCTACTACTAGGCTCAAGAAAAATCTCAGCCTGACCTAGGCCCCGAGATTGAGCTTTAACCAATGCCACTTGAGTTGGGTTCAGGCCAGGCCCGGCCAAGTTTGGCCCAATTTCATCTACAGCTGACTTTGGAAAATTTTAAAAAGTAATTTTAATCAATTCATAATTAATTTGATTTTGTGATCATACCCCAGCTCAATATTAAAATTATTAAATTTCCTATATAATTTTAAAAAGTTTCAAATTTATTTTAAAATTCAAAAGTTATTTTGATTCTATAAACATGAATTAGCCACTGACGACAAAAGAAATTAAAAAAAAAACTAAGTAATAATTAAAAAAATGAAATTATATATAAGTTTCTATATATTTTCTCTCATTCTCTTCTTCTTCTTCTTCTTGTTAGTTGTACACATGAATGTTGTATATTTTTGTATTGACAATAATATCATCATATATCAATTATAAAATATGAAACTTTGCACCAAAAATGATAATCAATAAAATCTATCAATAAATACTAATAAAATATAATATAATTGTAATGTCATATATTATTATTTAAATATTTTGAAATTATATTGTATATTTAAAAATAAATAAAAGTTTTAGATAAGGATGAAAAACTTGCCCATTGAACATCAGTCCTTACTCTACTATATATATTATTCGAACATGGAAAATGCCTTCATGGTCAGTTAAACCGCATTTACGATCTATATTAAAGTTGAATGTACCCCAGCTGAAATAATTTTCTAGTTACGTCCCTACATACAAGCACACAATCTAGGTCACTTTCGGGGATTTATTTACTTTTCAATCTTATAATATTTATCTACTTTTCAATCTTATAACATATATATTGTGGAGCCTCTTTTTTGTATCTGGAAGGCCAATAGTCTACTCTTACCAACACCCTGGGATTCAATATGTCATAGGCTCATGTTTCGACATAAGTATTAGTTGATACAGTGCTAGCCCACTTCACTAGTTGGCTTGGCCATACTAAGCTTCCGCCATTATGACTTGGCTATACTCGGTCTTCGCCATTCACGATTATAACGTACTGTTGATTGGTTGATATAGTGCTAGCCCCCTTATTAAGCATGTGACATAACTTTGATAATATTTATAACAAAAGATTTAAGAATTTTGGCGAATGTAATGGATAAAAGCCTCTTGAGCTCACATGCATAAATGTAGACAAATTAACTTCACAAGCGTCATGTTTCGCTTTGAAATAAACCTACCATTTGATAATTCTTGTGCACTTTGCATAATGCATGGGAATTTTTAAATTATATAGGCCAATAAAATTCACACTGCAATATTTTTGCAGTTGTCTTCTTTGAAGAAAAGTGGCCACCATACGTTTCAGAATGACAAAATTGAATGACACTAATTATCTCATCATTTGGTATGCATTTTCAAAAAATTTGATTAGAATAGTATTTGAACTGGTATGGATTATTCTAGTAAAATCTTGTTATTTCTGTTAAGAATTTCTTTTTATCCTAAAAGCTCCGGTCAGATGGCACTGTTGCAAGATAGTTAACAATGTTAGTATACCAGCATTTTGTTTATAGAAAACAAAAATTCATCAGGAAAAGAATCATTGATGGGCATTGTGTTAATTAAAGACTCATTTGTAAATCTAGAAAGATGATTTGTAACAATATTTTCGGCACTCTTTTTGTCTTTGATTGTCAAGTTGAATTCTTGAAAAAACAAAATCCATCGTATCAATCTCGGCTTGGTATTTTATTTAGACATTAAATATCTAACAACAACATAATTAGAATAAACAATTGTAGATGAACTATTTAAATACTAACGAAATTTATCCAATCCAAGTATTAAAGTAAGTATTTCTTTTCCAGTTGTGGTGTAATTTATTTCGAGACTATTCAAAATTATACTTGCGTAATAGATGACAAAGGGTTTACTTTCTTTTCTTTGTCCGAAAACAGTACCAACGGCATAATCACTAGCATAAGACATTAGTTAAAAAGGCAATGACCAATCAGAAGGTTGCATTATTAGGACTGATGTTAAAAGAATAATTATCTTTTCAAAAGCTTGCTGACAATCTTTAGTACTTAAATGACGTGTCTTTTCATGAGGTTACAAAATGATCTAAATATGACATTAAAGTCTTTTATAAATCTCCTATAAAACCCTGCATGTCCTAAAAAGGAATAGACAGATCAATTATCTTTGGTGATAATAATTTTAAGATGACTTCAACTTTAATTTTGTCAACTTTGATTCCTTTTGAAGGCACGACATGACCTAAAACGATTCTAGAAGTAGTCATGAAATGACATTTTTCTTAATTTAAAACTAGTTCTTTTTGTTTACACCTTTTCAAAACTCTTTCTAGATTATCAAGACATGTATCAAAATAATTACCAAATACAATTAAATCATCTATAAAAAGCTTCAAATAATTTTCAACCATGTCACTAAAAATGTTTAGCATGCATATTTGAAATGTTGCAGGAGCATTACAAAGTCCAAAGAGCATCCGCTTAAATGCAAATATTTTAAGTGGGCATGTGAATGTGGTCTTTTGTTGGTCTTCTAATGCTATAGAAATTTGATAATAGCCTGAGTAGCCATTAAAAAAACAGTAGTACTGCCACTTTCTCAAGATTTTGGTCTAAAAAAGGAAAGAAAAATGGTTTTTTCTAGTGGCATCATTTAATTTTCTGTAATCAATGCACATGCGTCAACTAGATGAGATTCATGTTGGGATTAGTTCATTTTTTTTTTCATTTTTCACAACAGCTATTCCATATTTTTTTTATTACTACTTGTGTTGGACTTGCTTATTTACTATTAGAGATAAGATAGATAACTCTTGCATCTAGTAGTTTAAGAACTTTATTCTTTATTACTTCTTCTATATGAGAGTTTAATTTTCTCTGTGGTTGATGAATTGTTTTGGCATTTTTCTCTACATGTATTTAGTGTGTGTAGATTAAAAGATTAATGCCCTTTGTGTCTTTTAAGGTGTAATAAATGCAATTTTATGCATTTTTAGCACAACTAATAATTTACCTTCTTGGTGATTTGAATTGGGAAGAAATTACTATTAGATAGGTTTGCTTCTTTCCCAGATAGGTATACTTTAATGCTTTGGGTAAGGACTTTAATTCGAGCTTTGGTGCTTTCTTGTTGTGCAAATTTTATTGCACTCATAAGCGCACAAATCTATTGTAGAATAGATTTTGTGGTGATAATTGTCGATCACACGAGGTGGTAGATTTAATTATGCGTAGGGTTAATTTTCTAAGTGTATATGTGAGTTAGTTAGAAGTGAATTTTTTTATCTTAAGATTTAAAATAAAATGACAGGAATAAATTAAAAATAAAAATAATGTAAATGAAATGCTTGAGTCTCTAGATTCACACTCAACATTCACTACAAACTTAATATTTCCTTTTTAGTTCCAATTAATTTATGAGGGGGGTATTTCAACTTTTCATAATCCTCACTATAACAAATATGGTATCAAGCACTTAGTGTGCCAGAGGTAATAATCTTCTACTAAATGTGGTGTCAAGAACACATTGTGCTAGACAATAATAATTCTTCTATCAACAACGTGACAAGACCATCCATTAAATAGCTTAGATACACTCTCTATTGACACTGAGTTAAGACGACTCACAAAATACTAGAAGAGAATTTTCTCTTTAATAAATATGGTGCTAAGTACTCATTGTGCCAGACAAGAACGATCTTTCATTAGGAAGTCGGTATGTCGTGCAAAATCTAGACAAGATACACTGTCTGTCGACAATGAGTCAAAACAGCCACATAAATTAGAGAGGAAAAGAAAATAAACTTATCTAATTAAGATTATGGATCATGTTGAGGCTTCACCTTCAACTTCGCTTGAAACTAAACTAGTCACTCATAATAAACTAGGGGTAAAGTGATAATTTTATTAAAATACATAGAGAATACAAGATGAAGAACGAATTATAGAAAAATAAAGCTAAAAAATGAATTCAGGGGTGTAAAATTAGGGGGAACCCTCTATTTATAGATATAATGGGTAAATCATGACTATCATATGAAAACAATTCGGACACTTATAATTGCGCCATGTGGCAAGTTTCGATTGGTTGGAATACATTATTAGTCAACAACACAACAACATTTCGGTCCAATAAGATGTTGCCATGTCATCGGTCAATGCCACATCAATATTTTGGTCCAATAACATTGTGTTACATCATCGGTCAATGCCACATCATCATACGACATATATGAAAAGTGCCGTACTTGTGAATAGTACTGTAGATGTGAATAATGTCGTCTACGTGAATAATGCCAAATACCCTTTTATGCCTCTTATGTTTTTCAACTGTTCTGAGTTCAAAAATACTTTCCCTTTTGCTATCCGATTCTCATCAGTTGTGAACTAGTCAAAATATCCCTGCAATATATAAAATACTTAAATTATGATGAAACATACATAATAAAAGCTTAGAGGATTTAAACACGTAAAAGTAGAAATGTTAGTAAGACTTAGAGCACAAACTGACAATTTTACCCTTTATGAATATGCATTCTCCAGTACTCAACACTTTCCTTTGTCTCTTCAAGTTGTATCATATCTGCAAAGTTCAATTGGTCATCGTAACCTTTTGATACCTGTGTAGAATCAAGTATAGAGCATATGTTAGTAGTATCACATTCTTATTCCTTACCTGATTAAAAAGAATTAGCAAAATAAATTTCCACTGAGTTTGTAAAATTCTGATGCTAAATGTGTTCCCCAATGCTTGGTTTAATCTCCTCAATTTCACTATCATTTTGATTATCATTAGGTTGTTACACATGTTAAAGACATTGAATTTCAACGTCATGTTGGCAAAAGGTAAATTCATTACTCCATTCTAACAATTAATTAAAGCATCTGCAATAGCTAAAAATGTTTGACCTAATATAATAGTAATTTGCTTGCATTCATCAATAATTGTTCCGTTTCTAAAACAATAAAATCACAAGATGTATGAATTTATTAACTTGAACTAATACATCCTCAATTATCTCTTTTGGTACCATAATTGACTTATTGACAAGTAACAGAGCGGTGAAGGTTGGTTTAAACTCACTAAGATTGAGCTGTCGGTACACTGAGTAAGAAAACAAACTGACACTAACACCAAGATTAAGTAAAACATGTCTAATTTTATGATCCTTAATAATGTAATAAATTGGAGAACTAAGATCTTTGTATTTCAACGTGTTATTGGTTGAGAAAATAGAACGTACCTTTTCTGTTATAAAAACCTTTTTTTGCATCTTATGTTTCCTTTTCACAGTGCACAAATTTTTTAGAATTTAGCATAAGAAGGTGGTTATTTAATGATGTCCAGCAAAGGAATATTAACGTTCACTTGTTTAAAGACTTCATAAATTCCTGGACTATGATTTGATTTTTTTGGCTTGATTAGTGCTTGAGGAAATGATGGTACAAATGAAGAGTTGGTTATTTCTTTATGGGTTAAAGGTTCGATAAACTCTTCCTTATTCGCTGAAATTAATTCATTACTAATTTCATGAGGATTAAGAATGTTTTTCGACAACTTTACCACTATGATTTGACTTGGCTCATATTTTGGTTTCCTGTATTGCTCATTTGAAAATGTTGTTAACTCTTTTGGTTTTCTTTAGGTTGAGAATGAAACTTACCTTACTCATGCATAGTGAGGGCTGATGTATGTTTGGAAACAATTTTTATCAAATTAGTCAAGGTTTGCATGGTTTGGTTTAAGGGTGGGAGTTTCATTTTTTAGTTCGATTTTCGGTTCAGGTTGCAACTTGTTCAGGTGGCAAAATTCAACCCAAACAGGTTTGTTTTAATTGATAAACCCTACTTTACAAATTAGTTTTCTCAAATCTCATAAAAAATTTATTAATAACAAAAAAAATTATTCTTTTTAATCCCATCCAAAAAGTATCCAATGAACAAATAAGATATTTACAATTAACATGAAAAAAAACTAAACAATTAACCAAAAAATTAACTAAAATTAAAACTACGGCTTGCAACGATGATGGCTTCGAGATCAATGGTAGAGGGACTTGCTACTGCTTGGATTTGGAGAAGCCAACTTGGATTAAATTGTTAAGGAGAATATGTAAGAGGACAAAGAAGAAAAAATTGTGTGTTTAGGTTCAATTGAGATTGAATTTATTTAATTATGTTTGTCTCTTAGGACTAGATAATAAATGAATGAGTGTTAACAACGATTTGGTAGAAATGAAGGATTTGGTGACAACAGAAGAAGAAATGAAGGATTTGGCAGCCACGGCTGTAGAAGAAGAGTAAGAAGTGAAGGATTTGAGCAATTGACAGTTGCAACAGCAAAAGTAGAGGGAGAAGTGAAAGATTTGGCAGTTGCAACAGGAGGAGAATAGGAAGAAGTTTTCGGCAGCAGCTAAAATTGTCCATGTTTAGTGTGCGTGACTGTGTGCGATTAGGGTTTGATTATTAAGGGATTTTTTTTTATTTTTTTATTTTAACCCGAACGGGTTGGTTATTTATTTTGTGTTTAACTCGAACCAAAATATAATCCGATTAGCTTAAAGGTTTGGGACTGAATGGTTTTTAAGGTCAACCCAAATTGAACCTAAAATTGAAATAAATTTCGGGTTTGGTTCAATTCAGTTCGGATTGACCCTAACCAAACGCCCACCCCTAGTTTGGTTATTGATCAACTCTTGTTTTTCAATGAATAAATGTAATATATCCTCAAGGTTTTTTCTTGGTGGTGGAATATATGGTGGGTAACTTTAGGAGTTTTAAAAATTCTAAGATGGGGAGTTGGTTGTGAAAGTTGTGCATGATTGTCATTTCTCCAACTAAAATTTAGGTGGTTTCTCTAACTAGAGTTGTAAGTTTGGGAGTATAGATTGAAATTTGGATTTTTGAAATTGTCTATGACATTTACTTGTCAAAGCTAGCAAGGTCGGACAATCATACATGGAGTGGTCAGTAGAATTACAAACAGGACATGAAATATCTTGAATAGACTTTACATGACCATTTCTTTCGACTTTAATGCTTCGACTTGTCTAGTTAAGATGCAAATTTGGCTTGAAGGTCATAATTTTCCTTAAGGTTGTACATGCCTTCAATTGTGTCCCAGTGTTATGCATTCTCTGCTCTATAGTAAAGGCAACTAATGCAGTTTCATGACTTTTGTCTTTAAACTTACAATTACACATCATTTTAATGACATGTCTACTTTGTGGGCTCGTAGAAATATGACACTAACCTCTATGTTTCTTTTAACATGTATATGTTCATAATATTGATTTTGATGATAACAAACTTTAAATGTTTTTTATTAAAAGGTTGGATTAATAAGCGAAAACCTTATAATCATTCCAATTATATTCATAAAAGTTGGATAACTGTTAAACTTGAAATTGAAAAATAATTCTATGCAATATCTGGCTAACTCTGTGATTCTGGAAATAAACGGTGAACCGTTTTCTTCTTAACGGTTAACCGATTAAATCTAGAGTGTAACGAATTGTTTAAGCTCAAACCGGTTAACAAAAACAGAAAACAAAAAATGTTTAGAAGGCTACTGGAAGTAAACCATGAACCGTTTATTGAAACGGTTAACCAATAAAATCCAGAATGGAAAACTGTGTTCATCTTGCTACTGAAAATAAACGGCTAACCGTTTATTACAAACGGCTAACTGATAAATTTCAAAGAGCTCATTTCATGCAACTCTTTAACCGTTTAAGGTAAACGGATATATGAAGTTTATCTTGCAGGTCTCTGGAATTTAACGGCAAAAAAGTATTCCTAAACGGTAACCCGTTTTTTTTAAAATTGGCCTAATGGTAACTTTGACCAGCCTAAACAGTTAACCGTTAATGGTTAACGGCGAACCGTTTTCGAGCAGATAGTCTATAACGGCTAGTTTTTCAGCTCCAACTATGAATAAGCTCATTTAAATTCAAACAAGGTTGATCACAACACGACTATTGAGCTTATATTCGAGACTACAATCTTCATAGAGCTTTAAACATATTCTTGCTTCATCTATTCACACATTGGGCATTAATTTGTAATCTTAAATATTGTGTGAGAGAAAAATAATTTGTAATATTTTATTTTGAGTGATTATTAGTGTTGGGATACGCTTGGGTTAAGGGATTGAGGATAATCTCTTGTTGTAAAGGTTCATTGACACATTGGAAGTCAAGTGTAAGCATTTGCAGTCTTGGAGGCTTGCTTAGTGAAATCATCAAGCGCAGAAAGTTTGGAGGCGTGGACGTAGGCGAGGTTGGCTGAACCACGTAAAAATCTTAGTGTTTAAATCTCTCTTCCCTTATCTTTTTATATTGTAATTGATTTAATTGTTATTGTATTAAATTCATTTAGATTTGCATGATAATTTGTTTTAGAAACAAATAATTTTTAGAATCCCAATTCACCTCCCCTCTTGGGTTGGATACTTGTATTTCATTTGGTATCAGAGCTTGGTTCTCTTGTTAGGACTTAATCGTCTAGAGTAAAAGATCCATGGCAACCCAAAATAACTCAACCTTTAAGGAATGACACCTTTAGGGAATGACACCTTTAGGGAATGACAGTCCACAACTAGACCACCGTTCTTTGACGAAAATGACTACCCATACTGAAAAACTAGGATGCAAATTTATTTACAAGCACTAAATTATGAAATTTGGGAAGTTGTATGTGATGGTCCGTTTTTTCTCTTAACTAAAAATGAATTCGGGGAAGATATTCCAAAACCTTCACGGGAATGGAATGAATTGGAAAAGAGAAAAGCTTCTCTAAATTCCAAAGTTATGAATGCTTTATTTTGTGCACTTGATAAGAAAGAATTTTATCGAGTATCTAGTTGTGAAAATGCCAATGAAATTTGGCACAAACTTGAAGTTGTCTATGAAGGCACAAATTAAGGAAAGAGTTGAAAATTAGTAGGTACACTCGACAATATGAGTTGTTCCAAATGGAACAAAATGAGAGTGTGTACTCTATGTATACTAAATTTACGGACATAGTAATCACCCTAGGACCCCTAGGACCCCTATGAAAGACTTTCTCAAATAGCAAGAAAGTTAAGAAAATCATTAGGTCACTTTCAAAAGAATGAAGACCTAAAAGAACCTTTATTGAAGAGGCAAAAAATTTAAATACTTTACCTCTTGATGATTTAATTGGTTCTCTAATTTCATATGAAGATGGAATGGGGAGAAGAAGAAAAACATTGCTTTCAAAGCTTCAAAATATGAGAGTGATGGGGAGAGTGAACCGGATGATGAAGAGTTGGCCATACTAACAAGGAGGTACAAAAATTTTTTGAAGAAAATCGGAGAGCGAAGAAAATTCGGAAACTTCAAGAACCAAAGGGAGAAGAAAGAGGTAATCGCATACTATGAATGCAAGAAGCCTGACCATATAAGATCGGAGTGCCCATTTATCAACAAACTCAAGAAGAAAGTCATGTTTGCAACTTGGGATGATAGCGAGGAAGATTCAAGTGATGAAGAATGGTTGCAAGAAGTATCAAACCTAGCGCTTATGACAATAGGAGAGGATGATGATCTCAATGAGGTAAGTGATCCTACCTATGATGAATTGTGTGATGCTTTTAAGAATTGCATAATGAGTTGATGAAGATTGGTAAAAAGAATGTATGTTTTAAAAAGAAAATGGCAAAACTTAAAAATGAAAATAAATCTCTAAATGCAAGAATTACATGCCTAGAAGTAGAGAACAAAACATTACATGATAGAATTGCATTATTAAATGAGAAACCTAGCATTTCACATGAGCATTTAGAATCACACATAGATGATTTGAAAAATGAAAATGAAATGCTTAAGAAAAAGAGCAACGAGTTGAATGAGATTGTTTTAAAATTTACAAATGGGTAAAAGATATTGGATAACATGCTTAATTCACAAAATATGTGTTTAACAAAGGAGGTATTAGTTATAAGCCAAACATGAAACAAAAATATTATAAAAACTACTTTGTGAAGAGTACATCTAGTAACAATCAAATTGTATGTCATTTTTGTAATCAAGATGACCATATGAAAAATAGATGTCCAGTAAAAAGAAATGCATATTATGGTATGAAATGCATTTGGGTTCCAAAAAGAATCATTACTAACTCTCAAGGACCCAAAAAGATTTAGGTACCTAAAACTTGAAATTTTTCCTGTAGGGCTTGAAGAAGAAGAGAAATAAATGGTACTTGGATAGTGGTTATTCAAGGCACATGATCGAAAACTATGCATGGTTCTCAAGCTTCACCAAAATTGAAAATGGTGGAGACGTATCTTTTGGAGACAACTCAAAATGAAAAATTCTTGGAATTGGAAATGTTGGTAAAGTTTTCTCAGCTCTAATTGAGAATGTATGTTTAGTTGAAAACTTAAAACACAACTTAAATAGTATTAGTCAATTGTATGACAAAGGTTATAAAGTTGCCCTTGATAAATTTAGTTGTGTTATTGAGGATTCATGTGATGGCAAGATCTTATTTGTTAGAAATAAATGTGGTAATGTTTATATCATTGACATAGAATGTGCATCTACTCTTGATAAATGCTTTTCGACATTGCATGATGATAGTTGGTTACGGCATAGAAGGTTAGGACATACAAGTATGGATTTGATTTCGAAAATTTCGAAAAATGATTTAGTTAAAGGTCTTCCAAAAATTGGTTTTCAAAAAGATAAGATTTGTGAAGCTTTCAATTTGGAAAACAAATCAAAACAACTTTCAAAAATAAAAATCATATTTCTACTTCAAAACCACTTCAACTTCTTCACATAGATTTATTTGGGCCCTCTAAATATGCTAGTCTAAATGGCAAATATTATGCATTTGTGATAGTGGATGATTACTCTAGATATATATGGGTATTATTCTTAGCTAATAAGGATGATGCTCTTGATGCCTTTAAAGTGTTTTTTTAAGAAAATTCAAAATGAAAAAGGGTATGGTATTGCATGCATTAGGAGTGATCATGGAGGAGAGTTTGATAATCATTCATTTGAGATTTTTTGTAATGATTTTGGCATTGAACATCAATTTTCATCACCTAGAACTCCACAAGAAAATGGAGTTGTTGAGAGAAAGAATAGATCCATTCAAGAAATGGCTAGGACTATGTTGAATGAAAATTCATTGCCTAAGTATTTTTGGGCCGAGGCCGTCAACGCTGCTTGTTATGTTTTAAATCGTGTGTTGATTAGACCTATCCTTAATAAAACCCCATATGGCTTTAGAAAAATAGAAAATCCAATATTGGTTATTTTAAAGTTTTTGGATGTAAATGTTTTATTTTGAACACAAAAGATAATCTAGGCAAATTTGATCTAAAATCTGATGTGGGTATTTTTCTTGGATATTCAAACTCAAGCAAAGCTTATAGAGTTTATAACAAAAGAACTGTAGTTGTAGAAGAATTGATGCATATTACATTTGATGAATCTAACCCCTCCTCTACAGAGAAAGTTGTTGTTGATAATAATGCAGATGAAGACCTACAAAAAGAGTCATAAAAAAAAACCAAAAAGATGCGTCTCATGGGAATCAAGATGAGCAACATGAGAAAACGAATGTAGAGTAAAATGAAGATACTTTTCAATCACTCCCCAAAGAATGGAGGTATGTCTCTTCTCATCCTAAAGATGTAATTTTAGGAGATCCCTCACGAGGTGTTACAACTAGATCATCACTTATGAATACTTGTGAGCATAATGCATTTATTTCTCAAATTGAACCCAAATCCTTTGCGGATGAGGAAAATGATGAATTTTGGATTATGGCAATGCAAGAGGAGTTAAATCAATTTAAAAGAAACAATGTGTGGGAATTAGTTCCTAAACTGAAACATCAATCCGTCATAGGTACTAAATGAGTATTTAGAAATAAGATGGATGAATCCAGTGTGGTTGTAAGGAATAAAGCTAGATTACTGGCTCAAGACTACAACCAAGAAGAAGGAATTGATTTTGATGAAACATTTGCACCCGTAGCTAGACTAGAATCAATTAGAATGTTGTTGACATTTGCATGTCATAAAGATTTCATTTTATTTCAAATGGATGTGAAAAGTGCTTTCTTAAATGGTTATATTATGGAAGAAGTGTATGTAAAACAACCCCCTGGTTTTGGAAATGAAAAATTTCCAAATCATGTTTATAAGTTATTTAAAGTTTTGTATGATTTAAAACAAGCACCTAGAGCATGATATGATAGGCTTAAGAATTTCTTGTTAGAAAATGATTTTTCAATGGGTAAAGCAGATACTACTCTCTTTGTCAAACATAAGAACAAAGACATACTTGTTCAAATTTATGTTGATGATATTATTTTTGGTTCTACTAATGAATTGTTGTGTAAAGAATTTTTATCTTGCATGAGTAATGAATTTGAAATGAGTATGATGTGAGAGTTGAAGTACTTTCTTGGGCTGTAAATAAAACAAAATGAGGAAGGAATTTTCATAAATCAAGCCAAGTATGTAAAAGATCTACTCAAAAGATTCGGCATTGATGACTCAAAAATCAAAAATACCCCGATGAGCACAACAACCAAGCTTAACAAATATGAAAAAGGTAAAGAAGTGAATACCAAAATGTATCGAGGTATGATCAAATTTTTACTTTATTTAACTGCAAGTAGACCCGATATCATGTTTAGTGTATGTTTGTGTGTAAGATTTCAATCATGTCCCAAGGAATCCTATTTACTTGTTGTAAAACGAATCTTTCGTTATTTAAGTGGAACTATAGATCTCGGCTTTTAGTATCTTAGGGGAACTCATATAGATTTAACATGCTATTCGGATGCGGACTTTACCGGTTATAAAGTTGATATGAAAAGCACTAGTGGAACTTACTATATTCTAGGTCACTCACTTGT
Source organism: Citrus mangshanensis (assembly GCA_030449895.1). Classification (NCBI taxonomy): domain Eukaryota; kingdom Viridiplantae; phylum Streptophyta; class Magnoliopsida; order Sapindales; family Rutaceae; genus Citrus; species Citrus mangshanensis. Next base: position 6,076,568 of record JASUUJ010000349.1, read on the forward strand.
TTCATGATTTAGCAAGAAACAAAATTCTGTTGCACTTTCAACTACCGATGCTGAATATATAGCTGCAGGAAATTGTTGTGCACAAGCTCTTTGGATGAAACAAATATTTAGAGATTATGGTATTAACCTAGAACAAATTCTTATTAAGTGTGATAATACTAGTGCTATAAATCTTTCAAAAAATCTCATTCAACACTCTCGAACCAAGCATATAGAAATAAGACATCATTACTTAAGAGATCATGCTCAAAAGGGAGATATGCATTAGAGTTTATTTCTACGGAAAAACAACTTACTAATATTTTTACAAAACCTCTTGGTGAAGAACAATTTTCAAAAATTCGGCATGAACTTGGGTTGATAAAATTTTCGCATTAACATTTCTATTGATGATATAGGGTCTATTAACATTGATTGGTTAATGTTTTGATATCTATGAAATGTTTGTGTTATCTTTTGGTTTATATATGTATATTGATTGTTTGACTCATATGCTAGTTAATAATTCATGCATTGAACTGGCATTTAACATGTTTCAGATTCATGAGATGATCTTGGAACAGATTAATTGTTGGCTAAATACTGAAAATAAATGTGCGAAATCAAAATACAATAAACGGATAATCTTTTTTCAATAAACGGTGTACTATTTAAATTCTAGAAACTAGGATATGCTCTCTGGAAATTACTCTCTAATCGTTAAACATATTAATCTTTCACCGTTTCCTATTAATTGCTCTCTGGAAGTTACTCTCTAACCATTTAAATAAACGGTTAACCGTTTTCGTGAATATAAAAACTGTTCCAAGGGTTTCCTCTCTCTTCTCATTTGCCCTCTTAGCGTTTCAGCCATTGTTGCGCAGCCGAAGCTTTCTCTATCCTCAAACTTCCATTTTTCTTGATTTTCTTGCCAAATGACACCTATAACATCCTTTCCCATCATCTTTAAATCACTTTACCGATTCAAATCTTCAAATTGAGCTTGAAATTGAAAATTCCCAAATCAAAACCATAAGGGCAGCCGATTATGTTTCGTCATTTTCAACCTAATTCATGTCCTTTTTCAACCAAATTAAGCTTCCAAATTCCATCCTCCATTCTTCCTTGATCCCAAAATCAGTTCTTTTTCATCTAAACCCACTGTTCTCAAACTCCCTCATTCTCTATGTTCTTCACCATGGCTGAGTCATCTCGGAGAACTCGAAAGAGGAAAGATACACCTCAAAGGAATACCATACCACCACGGGCAGTTTCTGAATTCGCAAGAATTCATTTTCCCACACCCTCATTGGCTAAGCGTTTCGAGGACCGCTTCAATGGCAGAAAGGTACTTGATTCGTTTTATGTTGACATAGAAGACTTTAGAACTTTAATTGTGTGTGGTAGAAGTGTTATAAATATGTTTCAACCTTGGGAGTCCGCCATTTATTTTGATGACCGAGTATATTCAAATTTAGTGCGAGTTTTATATTAGAACATGGAAATCTCCGCAACTCATCTAGATAGGATAGTTTCTCAAGTTGGCGGTGTTCATATTGAATTTGATTATGAAGACCTTAATGGTTTTCTAGGTATATCTAGTGATGGTCATAAAATTTATACATTTAGCAAAAGCTCTTTCCTTTGACGATTTTTGTCATGATGATAGAGTTCGTAATATTTGTCGACGTGGAGATCTGAGTTATGAAACTTGTCACTTACCTTTTCAGTCTCAACTTTTACCTCTACAAGTTCGCATACTTCACACAATTTTATAGCATATAGTGACACCTAGGAAGGGTCACTCAGATGAGGTTACGAGGTTAGATGTTGGCTTATTAGATAGCCTTATTTCATATCGACCCATTAACCTCGACTGTGTTATTGTGAGGCACATGTTGAGTACTCCCGCAATTAACCACTGCTTGCTTCCATATGGTAGTATCATTACTAAGATATTGCGATGCTTTGAGGTGCCTCTTCTAGATGCCAGTTATACGGAGACTAGATGGATTAGTCCAAAGGCCATAACTAGTATCGGTTTTTCTAGAAAGAATGGCCAGTGGATAAAGACTAAAAACTCTAAAAACTGAGATACCTTGATTGCTCCAGAGGACGATCGGATGCTCAATGATGTCTATCCTCCTGACCAGCAGCTGATTATCGATAGGTTGGACACCTTCTCCCGTGACCATTAGCAGTTTTGTTCTGAGTTTCAGACCTTTCAGCAACAGAGCATTGATCAGCAGCTTGAGCTTATAGCTGGACAATGCACTCTTCTTCGTTATTTCGGTTATGATCCAAGGAGCACATCTTCACCACCCTCATAGTTTCAGAGTCTCATCTTCACACATACATTTCATATTTTGTTTGTTTGTGTGTTGTTATTTATATTTTGGTCTACATTGCTACCTCTCTATGATTTTGATGATGGATTGTTTTTATGATGTTCTTGATGTTAGATGATGGAGTTGTTGGTATGTTGGATGATCTAGTTGTTAATATATTTGGAAGTGTTTTTTTAATCTCATTTTGTATTCGTGGATTTCTTCCATTTTAAGGGGAAACTCTGCCAAATTCTTTGCTCGCGAAAACTGGATAACTTTTTTCTCACCTTTATGCTTTACGAATTTCTTTTATCTCTTTTCTTTTTTATGATGAAGGGGGAGAGATTATGTTAATGCTCCTGTATATTGAGTATAGTGATAAAGGGGAGATTTGAAATAAATTTTGTTTTTTTAAATGTTTCCTTCAACAAAAATTAGTTTATTGGGCAATTCTTTTTAATTTGGCCATACATTTAGGGGGAGCATATATTAAGGGGGAGCAAAATATTGAATGAAGTTTGTCATTATAAAAAAAGGGGGAGAATGTTAACATGTATTTGTTCATAATATTGATTTTGATGATAACAAACTTTAAATATTTTTTATTAAAATGTTGGATTAATAAACGAAAACCTTATAATCATTCCAATTATATTCATAAAAGTTGGATAATTGTTAAATTTGAAATTAGAAAATAATTCTCTGCAATATCTGGCTAACTCTGTGATTTTGGAAATAAACGGTGAACCGTTTTCTTCTTAACAGTTAACCGATTAAATCCATAGAGTAACGAATTGCTTAAGCTCTAACCGGTTAACAAAAACGGAAAACAAAAAATGTTTAGAAGGCTACTGGAATTAAACCATGAACCGTTTATTGAAACGGTTAACCGATAAAATCTAGAATGGAAACTGTGTTCATCTTGCTACTGGAAACAAATGGCTAACCGATAAATTCCAGAGAGGTCATTTCTTGCAACTCTTTAACCGTTTAATGTAAACGGATAATTGAAGTTTATCTTGCAGGTCTCTGGAATTTAATAGCGAAAAGGTAATCCTAAACGGCAACCCATTTATTTGAAAGTTGGCCCAACCGTAACTTTGACTAGCCTAAACGGCGAACCATTTTCGAGCAGACAGTCTATAATGTCTAGTTTTTCAGCTCCAACTATAAATAAACTCATTCAAATTCAAACAAGGTTGATCACAACACGACTATTGAGCTTATATTCGAGACTACAATCTTCATAGAGCTTTAAACATATTCTTACTTCATCTATTCACACATTGGACATTAATTTGTAATCTTAAATATTGTGTGAGAGAAAAACAATTTGTAATCTTTTATTTTGAGTGATTGTAAGTGTTGGGATACACTTGGGTTAAGGGATTGGTGATAATCTCTTGTTGTAAAGGTTCATTGACACCTTGGAAGTCAAGTGTAAGTATTTGAAGTCTTGGAGGCTTGCTTAGTGAAATCATCAAACCCGGAAAGCTTGGAGGCGTGGACGTAGGCGAGGTTGAACCACATAAAAATCTTAGTGTTTGAATTTCTCTTCCCTTATCTTTTTATATTGTAATTGATTTAATTATTATTGCATTAAATTCATTTTAGATTTGCATGATAATTTGTTTTAGAAACAAATAATTTTTAGAATCCCAATTCACTCCCCTCTTAGATTGCACACTTGTATTTCAGTTTCAAAATCATAGTGTGGGCAAATGTTAAATAACTTCTTGCATCTATCTTAACATTGGTAAATGGTTTCTCCTGGCTTTTGAATGAAAGTAGTGATTTATCTTTTGAAAAAATTTGTTTTGTGGCATAGAAAGATTTTTTTCAAAAATTTTACTTACATTTCATCACAAGTTTTGATAGATCCTGACTGAAGATTTTGTAGCCAAGTTTTAACTTTTCCCTTTGATGAAAAAGAAAAAAAAAACTTAAGTCTTATTATGTTCATGCTACAGTTTTGATCAATATAAGTGCTACAAACTTCCTTAAATTCTCTAAAATGTAGGTATGAATTTTCAGACTCAAAATCATGAAAAGTAGGTAGAAGTTGAGTGATACTAGATTTGAAATTAAAATGAGATGCATCAAGAGAAAAAAAAAACTATGCATGATGGTGTCCTTATTTTAATAAGATACATGAAATTTCTAAGTGTCCTAAACTGTTCATAAAGATTTTGTAAGGCTTAGTTATTTCTATGATTTGAAAAGTTATCAAATTCAATATCGGCCATGTCTAAGGGTGGTGAAGGTGATCTCTTTGTCAATCTACCACTTTCTAAACAAGACAAACGTCACATACAATGTGTGTGTGTGTGTCAAATTAAATTAAGAAAATAATGTATAAACAAATGAATAATGCATAAAACACTAAAAGAAAATTGCACAAACAAAAATGAAATGAAAATTAAATAAGTAAATAAAATAAATGTACAGAAATTAAAAATGTGAAAAAATAAATAAACTGAAAATTCATTAACTGAAATTAAATTAATAGGCAGTTAAATTGATCATATAAATAAAAAATTAAAAAAATGAAATTGTCAAAATTTTTTAAAAAATAAAGAAGGAAAGAAATGCTTACCTCCAGTTGTGGACTTTTCCTTTTCTTTCTTTAACAACTTTTAAGGATTACCGACTGATTAGATAATTAATTTAATTTTTGGGCCTTATTCATAAATCTAAAAGTCCAAGTCCATGGTCATCATTTCTACAAAGTCCAAAGGTTCAAGTTCATTTAGTCTTTGGTCAAAACATCAGAATGAGTTATAGTCCAAACATCCAAGTTCCAATTCGATTTAGGAAGTGATTTGCAAAAGCTTCTGGGTCAAAATGATGTTTTTCATAAATTTTATACTAAAATTTCAAGAGAAAAGGGGCACTAACTAAAGTTTTACAAAAAAAAATGACAAAGATAGAAACGAACGGCAAACATAAAGACAAACTCACACCAAATTTAGAAAATTTCCCAACAACAACATCAAAAACTTGACACGGCTCAAAAATATTATTTACTCCTAAATATAAGAGTGTTTAGTCATAATATAGAATAGTGAGTTCAGGGTCGAGCTACATGGAATTTATAATCTAATAGTCAATTATTAAAAAATAAGTGTTGAAAAAGAAATTAATAATTACTAATCCAACATAATGCTAAAGTTACGGAATCCACTTTAGAGTTTCAAATTATAATCATAACACTCTCTCATATTTATATTTTGCATTTCTTTTGCCAGTTATTTATTATACCATTTAATTTTTAACTAACCATTTGTGTGTATAAATATGAGATAAATACCTAATGTGCCACAACTATATTATAGTGTCGACATTATGTCAATATACCATATAACTTCAAGAGATCTAAATCTATAAATTAACGTGATATAAACTTTAAGACTCACCTTGAGAGAGTAATTAATTCAATAATTTGAATTCTTGTACTTCACATTTTACCTCAGCTTAGAAAATTAACCACTCGTATTGATAAACAAAGCACTCATTTTATTAAACAAACTTTTGAATTATATTGCAAGAAAATTAACTACACAAAAGAAAAAATATTTTTTAAACTTCAATCTTCAGCTCTTTTTCTCCTCTTGTCTCTGTCCCTCTCATACTTCGTCTCTTTGTGTTTTATAGGCAACAAACTCCATCTTCTTTTATTTTATTATTATTTAATTTTTTGTTACTTATCTATTTGCATAGAAATGAGTATACTTGACGATCATGATAATAAATGGCTAACTCCCCTTTTCTTAAAATTTTTTATTAATTACATTTTCTCATAGTGCATTCCAGATGGCGCTAGCAATTTATCTTTCTTGTTTTCCACTTTCGATTCCAATTCTCTCTTTATTTTTGAAATATTTACAATACAAAATTAACATACAACAAATTAATTTAACATAAAAATTTATTAGGGGAACATTATGATAATTTATAAATTATAAGCGCATTAATCAACATTGTAAGTGAAAAATTGATAATTTTAATAGTATTAAATGCACACTTTTTAGTGTCAATCAATATTCATGTTATAAGCTTATAATCGTGTCGAGGTGGTCCAACATAGATACAATGTAATTATTTATTGTCCCATGTTATGTCAACCCATTTATAATCATGTCAATATTTATTAACACGAATATAGAAAAGCTATGTTGCATTAGTGTTGTGTAATTGTGTCATATCCTATTTTGTCAACCTCTAATATTTTCCATCTTATCAAATTAGATAAATTGCTTAATTCAGGAAGTATACTTCAACTATATGTGTGTTATGTCAATTGATTGGTCTTTTTATATTTGTAGCTTTGCCTTTAGTGGGAAGTTTGCAGTAGAAAGTAGTTTAATTGATATTGATGATGAGAAATAATTTAAAGATATGCCAAATTCTATTATGGATATTTCAAACATCTTAATCTCTTGTCATAACATTTCATAACTATTTGTTAATTCAAAATATGTGGTTTGTTATCATCAAAATCAACATTTATAGTCATATAGGCTAACAAAGAGAACCTTGCTCTGATACCAAATGAAATACTAGTTATGCAACCTAAGAGGGGGTAAATTAAGATTTTAAAACTTAAGCTAAACAAACCACACAACAATTCAATATATTGCCTTAATGAAATAAAAAATAATAAATTTAATAAAGACAATAATAAAATAGTAAAGGAAGATAGTGCAAATACAATGATTTTTACGTGGTTCGACCAATCGTGCCTACATCTATGCCTCCAAGCTCACCGAGCTTGAGGATTTCACTAAGCAAGCCTCAAAGCCTTCAACCACTCTTACAATTGACTTCCAAAGTGTCAATAAACCTTTACATCAAGAGATTATTCTCAATCTCTTAACACAAGTGTATCCCAACACTTACAATCACTCAAAGATAAAGATTACAAATGAAATTTTCTCTCGCACAATATGTTTGATTACAAATGATAGTTCAAATGTGTGAATGAAATGATATAAAATCAAGTTTAAAACTCAATAATAGTTGTGTACTCAATAACAAGCTCAATGATAATCGTTGGATTACTTTTTGTTTGAATTTGATTGGACCATTTTATAGATGGAGCTGAAAACTAGTCGTTGTTGACTTTCTACACACAGTCAGATTGTCGTTTTGACTTTAGCAAGTGACCGTTATGCCAATATTTAAATTGTTGGATCGCCGTTATCAAGATATTGTATTACTGTTATCACTCCAGATTCTTGTCCGAAATATCATTCAGTTGTTTGACATAAATGGTTTACTATTTGCAAGATGATTGCTCTCTTGATTGTTATCGGTTTACCGTTATCAATAAATAGTTTGCCGTTATCTAAAATTTGCTCTTTGGAATGCAATCAGTTTACCGTTATCTGAGATTTACTCTCTGGAATGCAATCAGTGTACTGTTATCAATAAATGGTTTGCCGTCATCTAGAAACTTACTTTCTGGAATGTAATTGATTTATCGTTTTCTATAAACGGTTAGCCGTTTATTTCCAGGAGGTTTTTCTATGCTTTGAATATTATACGGCTTTAAAAAAATTGATCCAATTAAGAAATTTTCAAACTTATCAATTTAAAACATGTTTGCTATTATCAAAATCATTATTACGAATACAAATAAGTTAACAAAATCTTAATGACTTTTACGATGGCTTAGTAGCATTTATTAACCATTCAATTAAGAATCATTTCATTCCATTCTTAGCATAAAAACTCCTTATTTGTGTTCCTATTACGAATGGATTACTTGATCTTTTGCAAGCGAACTAGAGCCAAATCCCAGGATTTTTGCTTTGGATTAATTGACTAATAATAATAGCAGTAGCCCTAGTAAAAAGTAAAAATTAGATTTAACTCTCCGTTTGTAAATATTTTCAAGCAATGGTCAAGTAATGTGTTCTAAAATCTACCTCTTTCCTTTATGACATTGAGGACAATTTCTCCTTCAGGTTGGGTGGAAGGAATAGTTGAAAAATTATGGAATATCTCAAGCTTGTGATGTTTTTATTAATTTTTATTGTAAAGACTAACTTTGGATAAATTTGAATTGAAAATGGTTGATTATAGAGTGCAATGGCTCTAGAAATGCATTTTTTTAGACTCGGAGTTTATTTATCTAAAGAAAAATAGTTTTCCAACATTTTTTTCTTCTTCACAACCTTCTTTTAAGCTTTTGGTACCAGTTCAAATGTGGTCTCTGTAACTTCTTTTTTTATTATGTTTTCTTTATTTTATTTTTTTCTCCTTCTTGCATATATATCTTTAGATTATAAAATGTTGAAGACAATGTTTAGAATAGGTTTGGGGTGAGGTGTCTTAATAAAAAATAAAAAAAATTTAAGGCATTTTGTGTGATCTGTTTAGCATTGAATGACATGATGATTTTTAAATTTTGGTTTTTATATTATCTGTGGCTTTGAGTTATGTTACACCGTGTTTGCCACTTTGCATGTTGATTTTGGTGACAAGTGTAAATTGAGAGATTTGATAGTTAAATTGATTGAGCTATTTGAAGAAAAGTAATTGTAAGTTTCAAGTGAGTTTTTGAGCCTATTATCTTTCGTAGGGGTGTTCGCGGATCGGATTTTACGGATTTGACATCAATCCATATCCGATCCATGATTTTACGGATTATAATTTTTCAATCCAATCAAATCCACGGATTGATAAAATTCAATCCAAATCCAATCCATACATCTGCGGATCAGATACGGATTTGACTCAATCCATATCCAATCCATATGTCTGCGGATCGGATGCGGATTTGACTCAATCCATATGTAATTCACTATTTTACGCATTAGTTTTCGAATTAAAATTTTTTAGTTCTCTCCAACTAATGAAATAAAAAAAATCTAATATAAAAATAATTTTGCTACCAATTAAATTTAAAATTGAATAAAATTTAAATAAATTAATTGTTTAAATAAAGCAAAAATAATACATTTAAAGTTTCAAAATATAATACATCGAAACTAATTATTCAAATAAAGCTACAATAATACGGTCAAAGTTTCAAAATATAACACATCAAGCTTAATTGTTCAAATAAAGTTACAATAATACGTTAATATAACACCGAAATTAATTGTTCAAATAAAGCCACAATTAATTGAAATGGCGAAGTTTCGGAAACCAAACACAGTATGATCCTTCACCAGCGCTGTTGCGCCTGTCGAAAAGTGGTGATTATGGAGCCATCCACGATGGGAACCAACAGAAGTCATACGGGTGGCGATCTTGAAGGTTGTGATAATGAAATTGTTCAACTGGAACCAATGAATGTGAAGTGGCTCGATAGACTTGGGAAAGAAGATAGCTTGCTCTCACCGGAATCGCACAGCCAATGTCCTTTAAATCCGTGTCGAGAGTTTATCCAACCAATATTGAGTGTTGCTAGTATGTGTGACGGCGGGGATGCTTAGGATTTTTTGTTTGCAAATTGTTGGTGACTTGACGTTATGTTACTTTGCTTTTGCTAGTGCGTGTCACTTTCCTTTTATTTTGTTTTACAATTTTTACAAGTTATATTTGTATATTTGATTATTTAATTATTTTTCATTTTATATTATCATTGGGTAATGGGTAAGATATGTTATAATGCTTAGTAACTATGCAATGTCACATTTATAATTTATAATTAAATTTATAATAATTTTTTAATTATATATGTATTTTTTTTTTTTTGCGGATTCACGGATTTTTGCGGATTTACAGAAGTAAATTCATATCAAATCCATCAACTGCGGATTTTTAAATTTTCAATCCATATCCAATCCACCAATCCACAGATCAGATTCAGCGGATCGGACGGATTGAGCGGATCAGATTGGATTCTGAACACCCCTAATCTTTCGAGAGTAACCATTTTTGCCTATGTAACTTAGTAATTTATTATTTTTTACAAGAGCTCTATATTCTCTTTAGAGTCAACCAATAAATAAAAAATTTGTGTAGCTACATATGAAAGTATATCGAACTGGTAAATATGAAATACTAGAGTTCTAAAAGATGACGGAAACACTATTTTTTTATCTGTTTGAGCCTTTTCTAGCCATTCTTATTGTAAAATATCTATATAAACTTTTTCTTTGGTAACCTATCATTCTATCCCACTCTAATGTGAAGTATCACCTTATGCTTAATGTTTACCATTACCCAATTATGTTTGGAAAAGTAGGGATGTTTATGTATTCATGAAAATGGTGCAATATGAATAAATAAATAAATAATATTATAAAAAAGATAAAAAAAAAAAGTACCTTACAATCTCTAAAAGATCTATATTTTTCAAACATATATTTTGTTTTTCCTATTATCCCTTCTTTGTTAGCCATATCCCTAACCTATATTACGTTCCAGTAAAAATTCTTCTTGATTTTGGATAACTATAAATCCTTCTTGATTTTAGGTAACTATAATATGAGGTAGAAGTTGGTAATATAGACTAAAAGATGTGGTGATACATAAAAATGAATACAAATAATATTATTGGTTAGATTAGTAATTCTTTTGACTTGAGATCATATTATTTTTTAACTATGGGCATTATTCTTTCACATTGGTGAGAGTGCGCAATATTATTTTTCTATTATTTACTCTTAATTTACCATTGCTTAAAATGACTATTTTTATCGGGGTTTATTTTCTTTTGAGAGTATCACTCTTACTCGTGAGATTTGAGATTTAACATGTCATTCTTGAAAGCGACTTGATTAATGTAATTTTAATAATTGATCATTTTGAATGAGTTTACTTGATTGCTTTGTGTGAATGGTTGATGTGAGATTAATATTTTTCTAGGCCAAAGATAATACTTATATTTTTATTTAATTATTGTCATTAATTTGATTAAAGAAATAAACATAATGCCCTAAAAAAAATCTCCATTTGGATTTGAAATTTACTAGATATTATTGCTTTAATTGTAGGGTATAACAATAAGTTGGGTGAGAGATGTAATTAACACTAGAAAATATATATTTAATAAATATTAAAATTATTATTTTTCACTTACAATGTCGACTAATGCGCTTATAACTTATAAATTATCTTAATACTCTCGTAATATAATTTTATGCTAGGTAAGTAAATTTTATCTTAATTTTATATTATAGATATATTTTAAGAATAAATAGAAAATCAAAGCATAGAAGACAAAGAAGATATATTGCATTCAAATAAAAAATAAAAAAATAAAAGTGGAGCCACTCTGTCTATTCATAGTCAACTAGCAGGCGGCTGCCACTTAACTATCAATAATTACCATAAACAACTAATAAAAAATTAAATAATAATAAAATAACAAAAGAGGAGGAATAAGCAAGAGGTGCATAAAAAAAGGGGGCAACAGTGGAATTGGACAAGAGGGGAGAAAACGGGGTGCTTGAGAATAAAGAGAAAGAGCAGAATTAGAGAGAAGGCGAATAAATACAGAAGAGGGGTGAGAAACGAAATGCTAAGTTTCCAAATTTTCTTCTCTTTTCTCTTGTATTTAATTTTCTTGTAATTTATTTTGGCATTTCGAGTTCTAATTCATATATAAATTTAGTTTTATTTCTAATTTTAGTTATTTTAATTTTAATTACGCGTAATTTAAATTCAACAATTATTTTTATTTCAATTATGCTTAGCTAAATAATAATAGCTAGAGTAAGGTGAAACTCTTAATAGAAGAGTATGATTTAACAAATTCTATTTTTAATTGTATAAATTAAATTATTTTTATTTAATTTTATCCATAATTTATATTTTAAATTTTTTATTTATTGTAGACAAATAAGAAAGTTTGGGACAATAGATTTTGAATATCTTAGTATAAAATATGACAAAATAGTATTTTGACTTTTGATCGAAAAATTTAATTTTGGCACATTAAGTACTTAATTTATAATAAAATTAATGGGATAATAATGATAATTTGTACAATTGATATTTTGGGCAATAAATAAAATAAAAAGAAAAGAATTTATTAAATTATATCCACTACTAAGAGTGGATCTATAGACCTAACTAATTTATTTCCGTAATTTCACTTAAATTGAATATTGTGTATTTAAATTATATTTTTAGCTCTTGGATAGTTTAAAGTTAATTAACAAATTAAATCTTTTCCCTTTATATAAATCCTGGACTCACTGAATTACGAATTACATTATAAGTAGAAACTCTTATACTTGAGGGTAATTAATACTGTTGAGTGGTGTTAGTATAGTATCATCACTCTCTTTAGTTTCAGTTATGGTTGTAGGTTAGCAAATTGAAGAAATTGAAAAATAAATGCTTTTTGTTGATAAGTGTTTTTATGATGTATCTTTCAACTACTGTAGTACGACTCTTTTTTTTTTTTTATATTGACTATGACATCAGATTATCACTTATATTTACATGAGATTATTACTTGGACTAATTTACATATATTTATGTGAAACATTGCTCAGATTTTATTTTCTCTAATATTTGAGAGATGTTTACTTTACTCACATTGATAAAGGGAGAAGACTGACATTCATTCAATTATAAGTTATAATTGAGGAAGGACTTGAGTCCCATAATACTTTTGTGGGGGTTTAAGTTGTGAGAGCAGCAACCCAACCACTTAGCTAAAGGCTGACACAATAGTACAACTCTTATTATAGTTGTGTAAGATGAAAATTATATATTTGCATTTATATAGTTTTAGCAACATATTTTAACAAGATTAGTCAAAATTTTCAAATTGCTAGATTTTGCAGCAATGAACATATTTTTTTTTTAAATAGTGACTTTCGACTTAGTACTCATATCAATACTATTCAATTGTCATCCCCAATGCATGTCTACAAATTCAGTGGCAATATTTAGTTTTGACTATCTCCTTAAACACTGGAAAAATAATAAATATGGTTTATATACAACTTGATCTATAAAACAACTATCACCATTGTTAAAGTTTATATCATTACATATCATTCATTTAACTCAATCTAGTACAGAAGGGCTATAGATGCTTTGACTGTTCATGATGAGTATGTATATATAGCAATAAACATAATCTTTGATGAGAACGACTTCTTTTATGATAGTGATCCTTCTTTAGTGCTCAAAAGGTGCTTCGTGGCCAACACACATCATAAAGCTACATGCAATTTCTCTTTCTGGTTTCTGTATCATCAGATTTTGACTTGGCTCACAGTGATCTGCTACTAGTTCTAATACAAAGATATAACCTAACATTCATCTGCCAGTAAAGACTCATTGCGTATAAATAACAAAATAAAAAGTCCCATCAAGACATATTAAGCACAAGAACCCAGGAACCTACTCCTAAAAATAGTCAAAAGCACAACAATTAAGACGATGTTAAGCTTCGCAATCAGCCGTTTATGGGATTTCAAATAAGAAAAATCCAACCAATGGGAGTCGCTTAATAATGAGTGCAACCTTCATAAAAGTATTTATGAGACTTATTTATAATTCTTCCTCAATTATCAAATTATTGAGTGAAGAGTGACAACCCGAATATTTGAGAGGTTTGAAGATACGCCACGGTAGAATCATTATTTTGCCCTTATTTTTCTCTCTATCACGTCATGACTGCGGTACCATAAACACATCTAGTTATATGCATAACAATTATTTTATTAAAAGTTTTAACGTAAATTTTAAACCATTCATCTCATGTAATCTTGTGATAGAGTTGTATAAATTTGATATCATTAAATGCTATTTTGATTTTAAATCTTTAATATTGAAATGCATAAAATCAATAGTTCAAAGTTTATGTTAACATTTTAAAAAAAATAATTAAAACAGCTTAATGTCCAATAATAAGAATAATAATAATAATGAGGGTATCCTAATTTAAAAAAAGTGAGTATGTCACTCACAGACAAGAATAATAATAATAATGAGGGCATCCTATTTTTTAAAAAAGTGAGCATGTCACTCACAGATAAAAAAATATAGATTTTAATGTACTAATAGATAAAAAAATATAATTTTTAATGTATTGAAATATGTGTTCTTTTGTATTATATACATATAGACATGTTAAACCGTGTAATTTAATAACTAATATATTTTAATTTTATTAAACTGTGCCATTTAATAGCGTGTTTGCATTAAAAAAAAAAGAAGCACACATGTATGTATGTAAAAAAAGTTCTACAAAGTACAAGAATTTATTTATATTATTTCTCAATTATATCATTTTGAAAAATAATTATCAACACTTGTGAATGACCAAAAAAAAAGTTAATTAAATATTAATAAAAATATAAACACATAAAAAAAAATTTCTGATATAAAAAGAGATCTTTTCCTCATTACGTGCCAGAACGGCGAATATGGATTCATGCGGGCCCAATCCCGATAAACAGGCCCATAACCAGAAATCCATCGACTTCCCAAATCGCAACAACCCGTTAAACATTGTATAAACAAAAAACATTCCAAACTCACAATATTTCAAAAAAAAAAAAATACCAAATTTATCGGTGCTAGATGAACGGGTTTCACATTTGATGTAAGAAGTATAAAAATCAAATGATAAAATAGAAGTGGGTTTGTTTCTGTTTCTGTAAACGAAGCAATGGACTCTGTATTATCAGCTAATGACAAGCAGAGCATGGTCTCTTCTTTCCTCGAGATCGCCGTTGGCCAAACTGCTGAGACTGCTGTTCAGTTTTTGCAGGTAATCTAAGTGTTTCAGTTGGTGACTTGCTACTGGGGTTGTTTTCAAATTTTGATTTTGCAATTGACTCAGCAATTTTTTTTTTTCAAATTATTTGCAAAGACTTGGGGAAATGGTTATTGCATCTATCTTGTTTCATTGTTAAGATCTATGTCACAAAGTCACTATTATAGTTCAGTTTGCAACTAACTGTTTGTAGTGATTACCATCTATTGAAAAGTTTCAATTTTTATATTTTTATATTTTAATCTTAGGAAGTTGTTTGGTTATAGTAATTTTGAGCTGCATAATCTATGTTATTGTGTGAGGCATCTATTGATTTGTCTTTGGAACGCGGTTGTTGAATATTGTGGAGAACAGGCCACAAGTTGGAAGCTTGACGAAGCCATTCAGCTGTTTTATGTGGGTAATGAAAGTGGGGCGATTGCATCAGCTTCACGGTCTCCTGCGGAAGAAATTGCTAATCCAGGGCCTGAAGAGAATTCTGTGTAAGATAGTTTGTCGTATATCATCTGGTTTCTTGGTGTTTATCTACTAGTTTGTCTTTGACATTAGCTTCCATTAAATGTTCCAGAACTGCTGGACAGGAGATTGGAGATGAAGTTCGTGCTCCACTACCGGTTGTAAGGGATACTCTTTATGATGATGCAATGTTTTATGCGTATGTTTTTTTGTTTCCCACAATTTTTTCGTTTGTTTCTTTAACTGAATTGGATTTATATGATTTCAGTTACATGTTTGGTTAGTTTTTCTGTCACTTCCAGTTGGGTAGAGTCAAAAATGCGATTTTTTTAATCTTATTTCTTTATTCATTTGTTTTTATGGAGGGCAATTTGATATATATTGTGTCAGGCCTTTTCTTTTCTGATTGGTGATTTCTTTGTCTTTATCTAGAGGGTCAGGAGCAAGATACCCGCACCATGAACCAAGTTCATTGATTGCATTCCGGAATTTTGATGAGGAAATGAAACGTCCTGGGGTTTGGGAATCTGAACAAGGTGCTGCATCTACTGCAGACTCTTCACGGGATAATCTTGCTTCTTTGTACCGTCCTCCATTCCATCTGATGTTCAATGGCTCATTTGAAAAGGTATCTGTGCTCCTTATTAGGTTTCCAGAAATGGGAATGTAATTACAGAATTACTTTATTTGAAGGACCATAATCCAATTTTTGAGCATTAATTAGCCAAGAAGTATTAATAACTTTATGAAATATAGGATTTCAATGATTGGTTATCCCAGTAATGAATAGAATTACATTTCTGGAATGCAGTCTCGTTGAAGAGTCTGGGATTTCTTCCCGGAACTGCCTTCGAATGGATTTGCTGTTTTCTCTATTTTCTGAGGAAAGTGGGGAGCTAGAACTTTGTCCGTTTTCCTATTCTTTTCTCCCTTGCTTCTCTATATTATGTGTCAACGTACATGTAACACAGTCTCTTTGCTACGTCACTCTTCTCCAAAGCAGTTAGTATTGACCCTTTTGTTGCTTCAGTTTTTCCTTGCTATTAATCGTTACATTTCTTTTAAAACTCAACCGTTCAGTTCTTTTACTCTGTCATTCAACCGTAGTTCAAGCTCACCCAGATTTATAAAATCTTGTGATTCATATGCTGACATATCAGGATTTTGAACTTCTGATAGTCTGTGATCTGAGAAACCTTTTACTTGTGTTTTGTTATTTCTCTTAACCTTGAGCTACTTGGAAAGCATTGTGGAATAACTGTTACTGCACTGGATAGTTCCTCAGTTTCGTATTGGGTTTAGTGGTCAGTTGAATCTGATGGCTTGAAGTCTGATTATCTCTTATCCATTCTGGAAAGCATTTTAGTATTTGTTTTCCGGAAAAGAAATAATATGGAAGATTAACCAAATGGATGATCGAAAAATTTGAGGTTGTTTTAATAATTAATTAAATTAGTAAACTGATAAGAAAACTTGATGTTCAATCTTGATTTGTCTTTTTGCTTGATGCTAGGCTCTGCTTGTCTAGCTGTGTTATTTGAACCAAAATTTAAGTTGAAGTTCTATATTTGTAAATCCAGGCAAAAGATGCTGCTTCTGTTCAGGACAAATGGCTCCTTGTGAACTTGCAATCTACAAAGGAGTTTAGTTCTCATATGGTAGTGCACTGTTTCTCTTGGCTTCCTTAAGTCGAACTGTATCTTTATGCTGAAACTTATTAATGTTATATATTTTGTTCTCTGAAGCTTAATAGGGATACATGGGCAAATGAAGCTGTTTCCCAAACTATTAGTACAAACTTTATCTTCTGGCAGGTTGGTATGACATTTAAAGTTTTTATTGACTTTAGATACTGTTGTTTCCTTATATGAATAGGTTGACTTGATAGATGCTGCAAATTCTTCTAGTGCTGCATATGGAAGACCTGAAAAACTTCGGATATAATGCTACTAACACAACATACTACATATGCATTTTGAAGCCTTTCTTTTTCAATTCAATAGTTTACCCATTTACGTTTTGTTACAGTGTATCACATAGTGTGGTCTGTAGTAGTTTTTTTGTTGTCTTCTTAATCTGATTTTCAGTTTCAGCTGTCACTGAAAAGCTTTTTCTGGGAAAAGTTAACCCGATCCACAATTGGTTTAATTAGTTGGCAGATTTCCCTCTTATCACCTATAAGTTAAAGTACTGACAAACTACTGAGGATGGTAAATATTGAACTAATTAAAAATTTCTTTCAGATATACTTCAAATCATCTAGAAATGCACTAGTCATTATTTGAAAAATCTCTAACATGTTCGCAGTGTCACTTAAGGCCATTTTTTTGAATCCTTTTGGAGCAAATGGCTTCCTAATATACATGGTTGTTGGTTAAGTTTTTGTGTCCCGGTTTTAATTGCTGTTTGGCATGGACGTGGAAATTCTGTATCAATATCTGCTTTGCATGGCTGATTTTTGGTTTCGGCTTTAGGTGTATGATGATACGAGTGAGGGCAAGAAAGTTTGCACCTATTATAAATTGGATTCTATTCCTGTAGTGCTTGTCGTTGACCCAATCACAGGCCAAAAAATGCGTTCATGGTGTGGAATGGTTCAACCAGAGAGTTTGCTTGAGGTATATGCCTTTGCTTGAGGTATATGCCAACTATGTATATCATTGTTGCAGATTAAAATAGTTTAGTAAAGGTGAATCACTTATGGAAAAATGGGTTAGGCAATGTTGGATAAATTAATGTTGATCTGCATGATGACCTTTTAGTGCATTGCCTTATTCATTGCTTTGCTGATACCAGTAAACATATTTATAATTTTAGGATCTAGTACCTTTCATGGATGGTGGCCCGAGGGAACAACATGCAAAAGTGTCTCATAAACGTCCAAGAGGAAGTTCTACAACTCCTCAACAAAAGAATAAGGGTAAACTACAATTGCTTTCTTCTGCCATGTTACTGATAAATCTAACATCTGCATAAGATGACAATAGAGGACTGGTGAAAGGCGATTTGTTATTCTTGCAATTTATTGTGCAAAGCCTCTATGTAGCTTAGTGATTACTATTATTCAAGAGGATTTTGTAATTAAAATCTAGCTTCCCTTGAGGTGAGAAATTATGCTGGAATTATTAAAGTTTATTTTGAATTTGACATCTTGACTTGTAATGTGAGTGAAAAATATCTCAGAATTTGCAAATTGCATACTGAAGTTATCAAAAGCTACTTTCTCAAAGATGGCATTTCCCTATAGTTGGGCATACGCATTGGGTTTGTTTGGAAACTCAGTATTATTTACAATTGGTGCATTTTGATAAGGCTCCCTATGTTTCTATTCTGCTTATGGTAGAAATATTGTTTATTTTGTTTTTGCAAACCCTGGACAAAGTACAATATTTTTTCTTTCTGAAGTTTCTTTATATGTTGTATGATGTTATGGTGTCTTGTTGAAACACTCTCAAGCAAAGTTGCAGTGTTAGAAGTCTTTTTTTTTTTTTTTTTAAATTTTTTCACTATGTTTTTGTCTTGCGGAGTGCATTGGTTGGTTCCTGCAGCTCAGAAGTGATGCACACTTCTAATTGTTTAAACCAAGAAGTTTTACATTGATTCTCTCAAACACCTGAATCTTAAAGCTGCAATGGAGTTGTTGGAGTAATTCTGGAATGATATTAGTGTTAGCAATTTTTCAGGTTTGGAGGTGTCTGAAAGTGCTTCTTGCAGTTCTGTAATTTATGGCACTTGTTAATTATCTTAAAAACATTTGGTCAATTCTTTTGGAAGAATTATATGTTGTGGTTACATTTCAATATCTCAGCATAGATAAATAGTTGTTATAGCTGTGCGTTTTCAACTCACATACACAAATATTAGATTATGTATGTAGTCTACCAGTATTTTCATGTATTATAATCTGGCATTATAAATTGAATCCAGATAAACCCGATATAGAGAATGAGGAATTGCTGCAGGCACTGGCAGCTTCCATGGAAACCATAAAAGATGCCAGTGGAGTATCTTCCAGTGATACAGATGTAGCGAGTACTGACAAGGAGGAAGCATCGGCCACTGAGAAGCCTGCATATCCTATACTTCCTGAAGAACCCAAGGTCGATAGAAGCCTCCTTTGCCGGGTCGGAGTTCGTCTCCCTGATGGTCGTAGGATGCAGAGAAATTTCTTGCGTACAGATCCAATACAGGTAAGATATTTGAAATTTAAAATATTTGCTTTTGTGTGGCCTGTTTTTCTCTTCACTCTTTTCTTTGTATTTCATGAATGTGGTTCTCTTTGACATCTTAGCCAAGTAGTGTTGTGAATATTGCATCTTAAGTATATGGTGATTATCTTCTAACTCTTTAAGGTTTTGAGTATGCATTTCGCGTGTCTACTTCTGTTTTCATCATATCATTTTCTGTTGAGGTTGCCATGTATGATTGGTGAAAATGATGCTATGGTTTGCAGTATGTTTTGAGAACAGGGACGTGTCTGAAGACATTTTCATGTTGACCTGGCTTTATGCTTAATTGGGTTCTCAAATAAGCTTCTATTGCAACATGATATGGTGCCTTCTGAAGTGAACCCATTGCTGTGAAAGCATCTTAACCCTTTCACACTGAAATCTGACAACTGTTGTGAAAGTAGTCAATCAGTTATATTGAGCCGCCTACAGTTACTGTCTGCTGCAGTAGTTGATTAATGATTGTAATTCTTTTGTTCATGGTTGCTTCTGCCCCATTTCACTACCAATATTGTTTGGATATTGTCCATTGAATGGTGCTTTTCCTTCTTCAGTTTTGAATTTTCGCCTGGTGCATTCAGTTGCCTCTTTTTTTCTCATTTTTTATTTTTAGAATATTCTCGTTTCAGCATAAACATTCATCGGCAGGTATCTACTAATTCCTTGCAAGTCTGTTTGCATTAATATCAGCTACCTTGCATAACAAAGGGCAGATAAAGCCTATCCCTTGTGCAAAACCAAATGTTTGCTCTATGTATAATTTCTTAATTTGAGTTTATCCGTGCTGTTTTCTTAGGCTGGTTTTGTTTGACTTGGAAATTGACTGATTATGCATATTGTGTCATAAGCTTGAAAAATATTATTGAGAACCTGCCAGCTGATGTTTGGTGGCATAAGTCTGCCTTCTTATTGGATTTCCTTGTTCTGCAGCTACTATGGTCTTACTGCTATTCTCAACTAGAGGGATCTGAGATGAAGCCATTTCGCTTGACGCATGCTATACCAGGGGCAACGAAGTCCCTTGATTATGATAGCAAATTGACTTTCGAGGACTCGGGGCTTGCCAATGCTATGATCTCAGTTACTTGGGAATGAAAATTCGTTGTGTCAGGCTCTGTGTTTTAGCAAGTTTCTTCAACTGCTGGAATCTTGGGCTAAGATTTTTGGCTTTTGTTTATTATATGCTCCTTTTGGTTTCTTCTGTTATGTACTTCCAATCTGCTTTATTTATCATGTATATGCAATTTACATTATGGGGCAAGATTAAGAATCTTCACTTTATGCTGATTCGATTGCTGCTGTGTTCATTGGCCTGAACCTATGAGTCACGTTTGGTGCACCTGTATTAGCGTATTCTGTACTGTATTAGTCTTTTTAACCCATGTTTGGTGCTACAGAAAGGATGCACTGCACTGTACTAAGCAGCCCTTTTATCCAGGTTAGGGATGACAATGGTACTTATAAATCTGTCCTAATCGCTTATCAAAAACTGTCAGTTGTGGTTGTGGGTAATTTTATGATTAAATTATGATTTGCGGTCGGATTTGGTATTACAAATTTAAATATGTTGTGGATTGTAGGTGGATTTGCTATTAATAAAAAATCTAGTCGTTATCCACTAATCGGTAATTTTATTTTAATTATTTTATTTCTTATAAATTTTAATTATTAAAACTACACTGAAAGTATTGAATTATAAAATTATATAAACTAAGTTATTGAAAATCATTTTTTGCTTTAGACATAATCTAATCTGCTAAATTATGAAACTACACAACTGGTATCGGTTGCTTGATTCACATCATTCTTTTCGTTGTACGTATGCATTTATTTTTTTAAAGACACTTATATAGCTATTAATGAAAACACAACTATATCAGTTGAAATTGGTCTGTCTTAAGATTTGTTGGTTCCGCCTAAAAGTCCAGTTAAACTTGGCCACTAATCTAATCAAAAGCTTAAGCATAACTTTCAGTGCACAGTTAATCGTATAATTGTTTGCAATAGTAAAAGTATGTTTTTATAGAAATGTTTAGATAAATCTAATTTTGTGGATGTGGTAATATGATTTTGGATATGGTGTTGCAATTTGAAATAATATATGTTGCTGCAACTGTTACGAGCTAATAAAACCTGCTGGGGGTTGCAGGTGGTTTGGTAGTTGTTAAAACTCACATCGGTCAGTTTTTTTAAAAAACATAAAAACTTCACAGTGGGTTGCATGTAGATGCAGGTTAGGTAATTTAAACTTTTTGCAGGTGCGAATTTAATAATGACTAATCCGCTGTGGGACGATACCTGTTGCCATCCCTAATTTACGCAAATCGGACTTGCGATGCATCCCCATGCCTGCAATTGTCTGTGCTCATTCTATTTTTTATTATTTAAATCATTTTCAACTAAAAATAATTTATTATGATTGTTTTTAAATAATACTTGTTAAAATGAATTGGTACCACCGGTCGCCATGAGATACTATCAATCTGCTAAGCTGCTGTACAACCCTACTGATCACCACTCTTCAGAGCTTGCTGAAGTCAAATTACTATTAGAATTATCATCTTGAGCTCTTCTAACAGTACAAATACCATCGAAAATTAAGTTGTTGTTTGTCGTCTATGTATAGGTGTACCACAAATGGAGGCTCAATTTTTAGTGATATTTATACCGTTGCATAGAGCTCAAGAAGGCAATTCTAAAGATGTTATGTATGATGTAAATGGACGGATAACAATTACTGATTTTCGGCAGTGGTTGCCGGTGGTCATTTGATTTTTTGTAATAAATTAAAATATTTTAATATATATAATAATACAAGATAGTGTAAATATAATATAAAATATTACAAAATATAGTACAATTGTACAATGCATATTGCAACAAACATAATACAATATTAAAATGTAATATACCTTAATACAATACATTACAATTCAATACAGGTAAGTCTAATCAATTGGTGATGATGATGGTACAAGGTAAAAATATATTTTCGTTTTGAATATACCTTAAACGAATATTTATGTAAATAAAAGTAATTTACTTAAGGGAAATTATCATTTTACTAAAGTTTCTTGACATATCATTTTTCTTTACCAAAGTTTTGCGCCGTTATCAATTCACTACCATTCCGTTAAGAAAAAGTTAATGTTTAACGGAAATTGAGTTAAAAGTCAATTTTACCCCCAAGAGTTTGGTAGTAAAATGATAATTCCCCTAAAAATTTGGTAGTAAAATGATAATTCCCCTAAAAACTTGGTAGTAAAATGATAATTTATCTATCAAATTAATAGACAATTTTACTCTTATAGCTGGAAATGTCTTTGATGCCCTTCTGACATCAGCAAATTTTTAACGTTGTTAATAGTGAATTGATAACGGCGCAAAACTTTAGTAAAATGATAATATCCCTTTACTTAAATATGATAGGTTATCTGTTGAATACTATTTTGTTTGTCATGTGACTAGTGGGGGTTGTAGCCCCTATTGAAGCAGGCTAAACAAAAAAAATCTAAGAATAAAAGAAAAAACATATTTTGGGTTTTCAATGAGCTCTTATTAAATATATTAGAATAGCTCCCACAAATTTATGAACCCATAAAATTTAAATTTTAAGAATTATAGAAGCCTATCTTCAATTAAAAATAATGATAACCTATCACATAAAACATTTTTTATTCCCAAAAATAGAATTAATTCTTCTAGTTTCCATAGTAATAGTAGAGATAGTGAAATTTGTGAAGAACCATCTTTGAAACCAAATGTATGAATAATAATTTAATTATTTATGTAGGAAATGATACATTTAATGACATTGATAATCAATTTTTGTAAGCATTTTCAAAATATGAAAATACATCGAGAACAATTATAAATGTATTGGTAAATATTTTATACATTCGAAGTTTTAATTTTTAAATTTTACTGTTATCTAATTTAACCCCCAGTAAATTATTTTTTTAGATTCGTCACTGTGTGGGGCATAGTACTCGTAAGGTATCATAATGAAATCCTTTAATTAAACAGTAACTAGCTCAAGGCAAATATAGAAAAGAAGCTTCAATTCCTCTTCTCAAAGCAAGCAAGCAAGGGCTTGCACGGTAAGAATAGTAAAATTTCGATAAATTAATAGTTTTGGGATCACAAAAAATATATTAATTTGACAAATATTTATTAATAGATAAATTAATAAGTTATTAATTTATGAAAATATTGTTTATTTAAAAAAATATGATCACGTTTATAGTATTGAATTACACATTATGTTGTATTTGAATATTTGCATTACATTTATCTCGTATAATTTCTTCTAATATTCCGTTATCCAACAATTTTAACGTTCCATTATCCTTTTGATATAAAAATTCTAACAAGAAATCAGGGGACGAGAGGTTTTCTGCAAAATTTTCTTAATTGGACGTTATTGACATGATGACATCCCGTAACATAAAGATTTGGATGTGGACGCATGGTTTTCCGGTGTGTAGAATTTTGCTTTATAATCTTGCTGCTGTCCCAGCGTCACTGTCATCTTGAACCTCCTAATTAATGTGATCGTTTTTTCTTCTTGTTAGTACTTTCACATTAACCCAAAAAAAAGAACACTGCTATGATACAGGGACTCAAAGTCCCCGTATCATAGAGGGGGTCAACAAAATTGTTTGGCTGCCATCTGACAGCCAAACAACTTTTATGACTACCATTAATATGTATTTTTTTTAAAATAAATTAAAATATAAAAAATAAATAAATTTTAAAATAATAATAATAATAATAAATAAATAAGGATAAGTAAAATAAAAATTAAAAAAAAAATATTTTTATTAAAAATAATTTAAAAAATAAAGTAAAATGTATGTTAACATAAGGACAAAAGTTTAATTTATTTTCTATGAAATATGTCTCATATTTAACGTTTCAAGTTTTATATTTTATGTAATAATTTTTTAAATACCCTAAAATTTTTCTTTCTTGCTATCATTTCATGTTTACGTTCTACGTTTCATGTTTGTTGTTCAATGTTTCATGTTTGACGTTGTAAGTTTACTGTTACAGACACAGTCATATTTTATGTTCGCGGTTGCAAAATTTAAGTAAGATATTTCATGTTTGTTGTTCAATGTTTCATGTAATAATTTTTTAAATACCCCAAAATTTTTCTTTCTTGCCCCCGTTTCATGTTTACGTTTCACGTTTCACGTTTCATGTTTGCTGTTCTACGTTTCATGTTTGACGTTATAAGTTTACTGTTACCGAGGTACTCATATTTTATGTTCGCGGTTGCAAAATAAGTAAGATGTTTCATGTTTGTTGTTTAATGTTTCATTTAATAATTTTTCAAATACCCCAAATTTTTTCTTTCTTGCCCCCGTTTCATGTTTACGTTCCACGTTTCATGTTTGACGTTGTATGTTCATATTTTATGTTATTTATATTTTAAGTAAGATGTTTCATGTTTATTGTTTAATGTTTGTTGTTTAATGTTTCATGTAATAATTTTTCAAATACCCCAAATTTTTTCTTTTTTGCCCCCGTTTCATGTTTACGTTCCACGTTTCATGTTTAACGTTGTATGTTCGTTCGATGTTGCATATTTTAAGTAAGATGTTTCATGTTTGTTGTTTAATATTTTATGTAATAATTTTTCAAATACCCCAAAATTTTTCTTTTTGCCCCGTTTCACGTTTTTCATGTTTGTTTCATGTTTGACGTTGTATGTTCACTTATTTTATGTTCATATTTTAAGTAAGATGTTTCATGTTTGTTGTTTAATGTTTCATGTAATAATTTTTCAAATACCCCAAATTTTTCTTTTTTGCCCCGTTTCATGTTTACGTTCCACGTTTCATGTTTCTTCGTTTCATGTTTGACGTTGTATGTTCACTCATATTTTATGTTCGATGTTGCATATTTTAAGTAAGATGTTTCATGTTTGTTGTTTAATATTTTATGTAATAATTTTTCAAATACCCCAAATTTTTTCTTTTTTACCCCCGTTTCATGTTTACGTTCCACGTTTCATGTTTGCTGTTCTACGTTTCATGTTTGACGTTGTATGTTCACTGTTACCGAGGTACTCATATTTTATGTTCATTGCATATTTTAAGTAAGATGTTTCATGTTTGTTGTTTAATGTTTCATGTAATAATTTTTCAAATACCCCAAATTTTTTCTTTTTTGCCCCCGTTTCATGTTTACGTTCCACGTTTCATGTTTGCTTTTCTACGTTTCATGTTTGACGTTGTATGTTCATATTTTATATTTTTATATTTTAAGTAAGATGTTTCATGTTTGTTGTTTAATGTTTCATGTTTCATGTAATAATTTTTTAAATACCCCAAATTTTTTCTTTTTTGCCCCCGTTTCATGTTTACATTCCACGTTTCATGTTTGCTGTTCTACGTTTTATGTTTGACGTTGTATGTTCACTATTACTGAGGTACTCATATTTTATGTTCGCTATTGCATATTTTAAGTAAGATGTTTCATGTTTGCTGTTTAATGTTTCATGTAATAATTTTTTAAATACCCCAAATTTTTTCTTTTTTGCCCCCGTTTCATGTTTACGTTCCACGTTTCATGTTTGCTGTTCTACGTTTCATGTTTGACGTTGTATGTTCACTGTTACCGAGGTACTCATATTTTATGTTCGCTGTTGCATATTTTAAGTAAGATGTTTCATGTTTGTTGTTTAATGTTTCATGTAATAATTTTTCAAATACCCCAAATTTTTTCTTTTTTGCCCCCGTTTCATGTTTACGTTCCACGTTTTATGTTTGTTGTTCTACATTTCATGTTTGACGTTGTATGTTCACTATTACCGAGGTACTTATATTTTATGTTCGCTCTTGCATATTTTAAGTAAGATGTTTCATGTTTGTTGTTTAATGTTTGTTGGAATGATGAATGTTGCATCTTGATTTATGTTTTACTACATGGCTTGATATGTTTGTTATTATATGAAGTTATGCTTCATGAATTAGATAGCTTGATATGCTTGTAATTTTATGATTTTATATTTCATGCATTAAATGGCTTATTGAAAGGTTTTAAATCTCAAAATGATTTAAAATAAATTAATTTTAAAAGGCCAAAAATAAAATGGTGTGTGTAATACAAGTATAAGAGCTTGCCCAATTAGAGACAAAAAGATTTCCAAGTCTAAACCGGTATACCACTTCTTCTCATCCGGAAAATCGTTTTCCTTATTGATTTCTCTCGGGACAAATTCCGGATAACCGGATTGTCCAAATCGGTGAGCCGCATTTTCTTTGGTTGCTCTCGGGTCAATATTCGGATAACCGGATTATCAATCCGGAAAACCGAATTCGAGCTGCACTTTGGCAACATTCTGGATTCATTCGGCCAACCGGTTAAGGAAACCGGTAAGCCGGTTTTAACGTGCTATCTTCTGGATCCAACCGGCAAGCCGGTTTGTGATATCCGGAAAACCAGATTCGAGTGAAGGACTTACTGGAACATAACCAGATTTTCGGTTCAAGTAAAACCGGCAAGCCGTTTACGGCTTGTAACCGGTTAGTGAAATCCGGCAAGCCAGTTTCGGGACCTATTTATATTATTCATCTTCTTCCTCTCATTCGGCATTCCGAATCTCCCTCTCTCTCTAAAAACCGTTTACTCCTCACTTAATCTCACTCCAAAATCCATCATTTTCTTCCTTTTTGGCATCAAATTGAGTCTCAAAAATCATTCCCCATCACTTCATTTACTCAAAATCATCCGTAAAATCCATTTTTAACATCCAAAACTCTAGATCTCAAATTCATCCTAGGGTTTAACCGAACTTTTCTCTCTCCATTTTTAGCGGGAGTAGGAGCGGGAACATGAGCGTGAGCAGGAGCGCGAGAGTGAGCAAGAGCGAGAGCAAGGAAGATTGTGGGGATGGAGAGGGAAAAAGATGAGGATTTTCTGGTTCAATGTTCCCGGGGGGGGGGGGGGGAGAAAGAGAGGGAGATGAAAATGCTTTTCTTCCGGTTGCCCTTCTTTTTTTGCTTTTATTCACTTTTTTTTTCTTTTCTTTCGAATTAAAACCCCAACCGTTGGATTCAAATAAACTGAATCCAATGGCTCAATGGCAGCCCCTGCACCATACAGGGGATTTTAGGCCCTGCATGGTAGCCGTGTCCCAAAAAAAAAAAAGGTGATAAGTGTTGCTGGTGGAAATTGTTTGGGGCGAGAATTTGGGTCATATGTCACAATGGTTGGCTTTGTCTTCATTTAAATAACACTGGCTTGATTGGAAATTTGAGTTCAATGGTCTACAATTTACTTAATTTTATTGTATCTTTCGAAGAATAAGGTCTAAAAGCATATTTAGGAATTGTTATGACCTAAATAAACTCTTACTGCAACTTTAATTATAATTATTGTTTTGTTGAATAATAGATTAGGCCAAGACAATAATGGCACCTGTCGTAAATAATAATGCGGGGAGCGGAGTATACCAATCAATAATTGAGAATCAGTAACTTAATATTAATGTTCTAGAATTGTTATGGTCTAGAAAGTGTAATTAGGAAAACGTGATAAAATAATTTTTTTTTTAGAAAATGAATATGAAAATGTGTTTGGAAATTGTTTTAGAAAATATCCTTTGACATGAATTTGGAAATTTCCTTAGAAGAATTCTGAAATTTTTTTCTTGAAAATTGTGCTTGAGAGCATTTTCGGATTGAATTAAAAAAAAAAAGTGAATTTTGAAATGTTCTTTAACTCACTTTAATTTTCTTTTAGATTATTTAATTCAAAACCAAATGGATGCCCTCAAACGAATTGTGAAGCCTACTATTTATAAGCTTTATTTCTCATGTGTATTGTACTAATTATTAGTTATGCGACTTTCAACATGTTTCACATTCCATTTCATTGATTCATTCATGCTTTGCCCATACATTTAATCCAAAGATGGTGCAAGCGTTACATACATTTATTTTGTTGCATGCTTTGCATTAAATGCGATGCATACTTCGTCTGTGCGTTAAATTTCCTTATGCATACTTTGTTTATACATTTAATTATGATGTTTGCTAAAGTGAAACTCTTTAGCTACTATTTATTTATTTGTATATTCTAACTCTTTGACTTTTAATTAAAAAGTAAATAAAATAAATAGTTGATGTATGCAAATCTATAATGTATGCGTGTGATTTAGGATTTAGTGTTTTAAACAAAACTTTTTTTTTTAATTAGAATTATTGGTTTTCCACTAATATGTTTCATAAGGTATTTTCTTATGGGTTAAGACCCCTCAACTGGGATTAGCTAAGAGTTCAATACGAATTGAACCTTAGTATATTTGTATCTTCGTATCTTCCAAACCACAACCCACATTAGTTGTCCCAGCATAGTGGCTTGAGTCCATCGTGAAATACGTACCTTATGGTTGGAACAAGCCTTTGGGCCTAACATTAATTTTTAAGTAGTAACATGATTAGTATTAAACAAAATTTGATTATCAAGTGATAAAAATGTTATTTTGTGCTTATATTATAATTTATATTTGTGTTTATGTAATATATTAGGAATTATTAATTATGTTTTAACTATATCTAATTTTGTGTATTTTTGTGTGTTTATTAGGTAAAATATTAATATCAAGTAATTCGAGTCTCCAAACAAATAAACGGATGTCAAATTTAGATTTTAGAGGTCCGAAAACCTTAAGATGAGTCAAGATCGGCTTAAAATTGAGCTTGTACAAAAAGTTAACTTTTTCTGTTGACCGAGCACTGATTGGACGATAAAATGAGCTTACAATAGATATGAGTGCATTAGATAACTGTCAATTTTGACTCAATCTCAACCATTCATGATTCAATGGCCACGATCGTCCCACGTGGCAATGGTTGGTGAAGCAAATTATAGGATCTGAACCTTTGTATTTGGGTCGATCTGATCCACCCATTAACCCGCCAAATCTCAACCGTTCTTTGACTGAATCAGACGCTTGACATGATGCCACGTGTAATGTTGACTTTTGAAGTTTGATCAGCTGTTGGATCTTGATCTAATGGTTGTGAGGAGTGCATGCATAAAGCTTATAATGGACCGCAATACACTAGATTATAAATTTATTTTTCTATAAATAGAGCCTCATTTTTATGTTTTGAGCATCTCTCTTCTTCTCAATTTCTCTCAATTTCCCCATAATCTTATTTTTCAGGTGTGTTTTAATGTTTTGCATAATTATTTTTATAAATAAATTTAGTTTTATTTTCTATTTTAGTTGTTTTTATTCCTTTTAATTATGAGTAATTTAATTTTAATAATTATTTTTATTTCAATTATGTTTAGCTAAATAATAATAGTTAGGGTAAGGTGAAACTCTTAGGAAATAAAAATGATTTAATCAAATTCTATTTTTAAAATTTAATAAGTTATTTTTGTTTTTTTTTAGATTTATTGCGCAAAAGATTAATTATATAAATTGCTATTATTTTCCCATTAATTTTATTATGGATTAAGTATTTATTGTGCCAAAATTTAATTTGTCTACAATAAGTCAAAATACTATTTTACTATACACTATATTAAGATATTAAAAATTTATTATGCCAAACTCCCTTGTTTGTCTACAATAAATCAAAAATTCAAAATATAAAATATGTATAAAATTAAATAGAAATTAATTTAATTTATATAATTAAAAATAGAATTTGATTAAATCATATTTATTTCCTAAGAGTTTCACCTTACCCTAACTATTATTATTTAGCTAAGTATAATTGAAATAAAAATAATTATTAAAATTAAATTACTCATAATTAAAATGAATAAAAACAACTAAAATAGAAAATAAAACTAAATTTATTTATAAAAATAATTATGCAAAACATTAAAACACACTTGAAAAATAAGATTACGGGGAAATTGACAGAAATTGAGAACAAAAGAGATGCTCAAAACATAAAAATGAGGATCTATTTATAGAAAAATAAAATCATAATCTAGTGTATTGCGGTTCATCATAACCTTTATGCATGCGCTCCTCACAAACATTAAATCAAGATCTAACGGTTGGTCAAACTTGAAAAGTTAACATTACACATGGCATCATGTCAAGCATCCGATTCAGTCAAAGAACGGTTGAGATTTAGCGGGTTAATGGGTGGATCGAGTTGATTCAAATACAAAGGTTCAGATCCTACAACTTGCTCCACCAACCATTGCCACGTGAGACGATTGAATAATGAATCAAAATTAACATTCAACATATCTATCAGTTTTTTTATCATCCAACAGAAAAAGTCAACTTTTTACACACTAAATTTTAAGCCGATCTTGACTCATCTTATGGTTTTCGAACTTCCGGAATCCAAATTTGACATCAGTTTATTTGTTTGGAGTCTCGAATTATGTGAAATTAATATTTTACCTAATAAACACTAAAAAATACACAAAATTAGATATAATTAAAACATAATTAATAATTCCTAATATATTGTATAAATACAAATATAAATTATAATATAAGCAAAAAATAACATTTTTATCGCTTGATAATCAAACATTTTTTAATACTAATCATAACACATATTTTGTTGTAAATATAATCTGTTAGATAAACCACTTGACTTAAAAATTTAATTTGATGGGTAAAGGTCTAATAATTATATTTAAGACAAGTCTTAACTAGTGTCCTCAAATGAAATATGGACTAATGTTATACTATAGAAACATGTAGATGAAACAATAGCAAAAAAGTGAGTCAAATAATTGAAAAAATGAAAAATATCACTTGTATACCCTTAAATGACACTTGTATCAAACGTATTACAATACTTTTAACATGTATCACTCGTACACCCTAAGTTGACAAAACGTGTCTGTCGTCCACCAAACCATTAGCTGTTGTTAGAAAATTAACAGAATTGTGGCAAATTAACTATTTTGCCCTTAAAACTCAAAATAATAAAAAGACAGATATGCCCAAAAAATTAACGTATATTTTCAATACACAATTTTTTTTATTTTTTTATTAACAATACATTTTTTTGATTAAAAAAATATGAATTATTAATGGTGCATATTATTAACAATTATCCGTAAAAAATCATCCATATTATACCATAAAAAATTATTAACAATATATTATACCATAAAAAATTTCAATTTAAGAGTATATGAGTGATATTTTTTCTTAAAAAAATAATGCAAAGAGTTTTAGGATTGAAACCGGAGAACTTGGCTTTAATATAATGTTAGGGAAATCGTTTAACCAAACATTTAAGTTGATAAATAATAACCGAACAATAGTATTTGATACAGATCTTAACATAATCAAAGGGCATTTGCACTACGATCATTCAAGCAAACCGAAAATTAAATATTGTCAAAAAATAAAAAAGCAAAATTAAATAATTAAACTTATTATTCCTGAAAGGATATTACTGTCTGGTGCTATCATTACTTGTATGTGGATTGTGGGACCTATTGAAAATAGAAGCAACTAGAGAAAATAGAAGCAACTAGAGAAGTCAAGAAAAGCAAACGTTGCAGAGATCATCAGCCACCGACCGTGGATTGCTAATAATTAAATGTGAAAAAAAAAATAAAAATAAAAGCAAAAGCATGACAGATCAAATCAAACAGTTACTGATTTGTCAAAAGGAAATTCATAAAAAGCTATACAAAGCCAAGCGACATTAGTGCTGCCTGACCTGTCATGATTATATCAAATCTCCAACTTTATTTTGTTATTATTATTATTATTATTATTATTATTGTATATTCAAACACACTATATATATATATATATATATATATATGAGTAATGATAAAATTATAAATTTTTGTATAAATTTATTTTATATAAATTGATGTGGCATGATAATATTAGTTGAATTAAATATCACTTGGCCCACATGATTTGTTTTTATTAATTTATATTTTTATTTAACTAATGAATTAATGTCACGTCAATTTATACAAAATAAATTTATATAAAAATTTGTGGCTGTATCATTACTATATATATATATATGTGGGCAAAACTCCTGGTATCCCTTTCTTTTGTTTTTTTCAAGGTTAATTACAATGGAATCTTGTTATTTGTTATAAATATAAAAAAACTAAAAATTTTTAAATTTTCACACATTAATTCTATATCCAAAAATTTTCAATTGCATTAATACTTCTGAAAGTCACAATTTATTTAGAATTCAAGCACTTACTCTCTTTATACACACAAACACCAGTAAATTAAAAGAATTATTTTTGAGTTGTGTGATTGAATTTGAGACGCAAAACTTTAATAGGAAATAAATGCAATTGCCTTTTTTTTTTTTTACTTTGTAAAACTCCTAATTTAATAACTAATTTATGACACAATTAATTATTCAATTAATTATACTAATTGACTTATATTTTAATTGATAGATATGTGCTGAATTGTCATCTCTATTGTTGTGCATGTGCGATGTTAGGAAGAGAGAATAAAGAATAGAAAATACTTATTTTTTAGTTTATTTTTACAAAGAAAATATTTAAATTATTTTCAAATAGAGTAATTATTTAGAATTTTTTTACCTTTCTCTTAGTTAAGTTAATGAAAGATCTCAACCGTATGGATGTGTGCTAATGACTATTTAAACTGCTGGGGTAGAGTAACAAATATCAATTTATTTAAGTGTGCAATTAAATTCATTCTTTTTATTTAAGGACAAAAACTTACAAAAAATACAAATTCATTGTTC
Organism: Citrus mangshanensis; assembly: GCA_030449895.1. Taxonomy (NCBI): domain Eukaryota; kingdom Viridiplantae; phylum Streptophyta; class Magnoliopsida; order Sapindales; family Rutaceae; genus Citrus; species Citrus mangshanensis. Next base: position 6,109,974 of record JASUUJ010000349.1, read on the forward strand.
AAACAAACAAAAATTATTTTATAAATTCATAAACTAACACTTTATTATTAGTAGTAAATTAACATATTTTTACTACATAATTAAATAATTGATAGTAGGTTAAATAAATCTTATGTTACAAAATAAAATTAACTACATAGAATATCAAATTAAATTTATTTTCGTATTTGTACATTACATTTACTTGAGATAGTAAAATATCTTGTATTGGAATAAAAAAGGTTATAGGGTATGAACCTTGGTCACATGGGTGAGAGGAAAATTGGTTGTTGTTATGTTAAATTAAAAAAAAATTTATATTTATATTTGTCATTAATTATGGTTCATAAATAATATACATAGTTTAACTACATAATAAATTTGTTAATTAATAAGTAAATTTATTAATTTAAATAGATATTAATAAATGTAAGAATAAATGATTTTATTGGAATTAAAAAAATTAAAATATTATAGACTTATATGTCATAATTTTAAAATTTCTGGTTTTTTTTATTTTGCATGAACAAGAGGGGCTTTTAATATTAATAACCTAAATCACATCTAAGCCGTTATACTAACTCCTGCGTTACATCCAACGGTAAATTAGAAAAAGACAAAAAATGGGGCACCAACCCGACTACCCGAGGGGTAACATAGCTGGACCTATATATATATATATATGGACTTTACTAGCTTACAGAATCTGTAAGCTACAGACTGCAGCATCAGCCGTTGGATGTGGTTGGATGTGGAGTGAGAAACTAAACAATAGACGATCGGATGGCTATATATATATATGACAATTGCATATTTGCATGGATTGTATTCTTGCATCAGTATCTCTTTTCTCCTTTGCTCTCTCATCTAATCTCTCTTGATTATTTTTGCTTTGAGGACTAAAGATGGAGCGCTCAGTGCGTTTATTTTCAACTGTTCTACTTGTGCTGCTGCTTCTTGCCAGTGGTACCTTCTTTCTTTTACCATTTTCTCTTGCTATTAATTTAAAATATTTATTTAGTTTCTATAATTTGAACCAAATGTCAAGTTAATCGTCCTATTTTAAAAAGAATACTTGAAACATCATTATTTGTTGCTATAATTGTTTCTTTTAAATTTTACTTTGTTGCTATAATTGTTTCTTTTAAAATTTACTTTTATCTTTATTTTGATATTAACTTTTTCTTTGTTTTTCATTTGTCTCATGTTAGATTTTTTTTTTTAAATTTTCAAACACAAATATTATGTAAACATTAAAAAGTTAAATTCAACATTAATTAACGATGAAAACAAAGACACTCGCGTTTTAGGTAATTTTTTTTAAAATACAAAAACTAATTAAATAATTGGCAAAAACCGTACCGAATACAACAACTAAAGGGGTTTTTCACTCTCCAACATGGGAAAAGATGCACACGAGTAATTTTTTAATAGCTAATTAATTTCAAGTGTGTCAAAACTTCAAATACAAACGATGAGTGTGTTGTGTATTAGTGATTTGCATTCTTTTACACCCTTTCCCTTGCACTTACTAATTAAGAAATTAATTTTGTGGATATATTGATTGACGTAAAACCAGAAATGGGGCCGAGGGCGGCAGAAGCTAGGATATGCGAGTCTCAGAGTCACCGGTTCAAGGGGCCATGTGTGAGTAAGAGCAACTGTGCTGCTGTTTGCCAAACTGAAGGGTTCCACGGTGGCCACTGCCGTGGCTTCCGTCGTCGATGCTTTTGCACTAAAAGATGTTAAACACTTTATGAACAAGCTAGTTTCTTTACAATAATAACAAGGATCCCTTATCCCTGTGGCCGGATCCTTGATTTTGTTTGTTGTATTATCTTGGCGTATTGCAGTTGTTGAGTTGCTAGAGCTTTCATGTGTGAGGTGTGGTTGTTTCTATTTATATTTGTAACCTTTTGTATATCTCAAGTACTTGTATTTACATGTTAGATCCTTGATCAATAGTTTCCTCATGGTTGATCTCAGGATCTGTGATGGCACTTCAAATAAATCGGAAATCTAGTGTTAATTTCACTCGTGTATCACTTGAGAGGAGCTGACTATTTATGATGCCAGCAGTGATGAGATTTTAGAAATGTCATGCTTCATATGGACATTTATATTACTGTATAATATCAGCACTAACTTTTTATTTAATAACTAGAAGTAGCAAACCCCTTAAAAGATTAGCACAAATATTACTTTAAATCAGCACTAACTTCAAATCAAAGAAATAATACAATATTTTTTTGAATATTTATATATAATTCAATCAAAGTGTAATATAATTGATGTCCACTTAAATAAACAATCAATTTAATATATCAAAGTTTAATAGAGTGGAGACTCGAACCCTCCAACTTAGAATAAAAGAAGGGGATGCTGACTAACTTAACCAAGGGTTATTAATAGATAATACAATATGTTTCGAATAGGATACCAACTTTAATTTTAGAATTTTTATAAATGTATGTCCAGTATTTCTCAATTTCAACGGACAGTGGTATTAGTATTGTCTTTTTAGCTTTCCAATTGACAAATTCATACAAGTATCAAAGAGTATTTCGGAACTCAAAACTGCCTAAAGAAGATTCTAAATTTATAACTCTCACTAAAATTGTTCATAACACATAGACTGTTTGTCAATTTTGAAAAAGAGTCTGATCGAAAGCTACTCGTTGGGGAGAGAAGAAAGAAAAGCATGGATAGATTTTGAGTCACTTGACTAGGACTAGAAGGGGAACTAAGTTTCTGCATGGGGAGACCCAAATCTGTTGAAAATTTTGAAAAATAAAGGTAAAAGTTTTCAAGATGATCCCCAACTTATTATTTTCGAAGGCAACCCCTAACCTTCTTAAACTTGTGATGTATTTCTTTCGATAGCCCGCGAATTAAAATCATGGCTCTGCTATTGAGTAGGACAATCTTCATCGGCTTATATGTTCTTGTAATAACAAATTGATTAGCCTGTGATTTATATGTCATAATAAGAAATTCTTTGGTGAAAACCATTACGTATAATTTATGAACATTCATATTGTATCACTAAGAATAAAAAACAAAATATGTGAGAGCGCATCTTAATCCATAATACTTGATTGCTCTCTGGCGTCGTGTGGTTAATCTTTCAGATTAACACGTTCTCCTATAGATTTTTTTAATTTTTTTTGTGCTCTCTTTGATGATGAGATGTCAGAAAGAATAGAATGACATGTGTGACTTGAGGACCATAACCACTTATATAAATAATTTTTCTTGCTGTCTTTTGATATTCTTATTTCAGCCCACGATAGAAATAGAAATTACACTTAAGTCTTTACACATTAAAGGCCAACATTTTGTTAGATACATTAAAGCTCATATTACCAAAAATCTTAATAAACCACTTTTACTTGGGCTTAACTTTATATGATAGTCTGCAACACATAATTATTCAGATATAAGCCCAATGTTGGATTCCTTAATCCAACAATTTACCACTTGGGCTATATGTGTAACTTTATAATCATAATTTTATTGTCATTACCGAAATGAATCTATAACCAATCTGGTTCATCAATCATACCAAAATAGAATTAAAACGGTCTTCGTTACAATTATCGTAACTCGACCCAACACTGGTCACTATGCCAATATAACTAAATGACATAGATCATGATATAAATGTGTAACATGAAAATTTCATGCAATGTGATCTTAGCATGCCTATTTCTAACCGTTCCACCTTAAATCTTAGTGAGATCAAACTATACTAAAATCAAAGTGTGAATAAACCAAAACTTTATTTCTACAGAAAATAACACGAAATATCTATAAATAAAAATAAATAAAAAAGTCTATATTATAAGAGCATCTAAAATCACAGACTCCCAGTAAAACTGAGTATCCTTTAATGATATGACACCCATACAAGCAGTGTGCTCATGAAATATTTTAGATGATAATCGCTTAGTAAGTAGATCCCAATCATGAAGTTTGTGCCAATGTGCTTTATAGACAACGATCTACTATAGACTCTTTCTTTAACAACTAAGAACTTGATGTTGATATATTTTGTCTTCGTCAAGCTCTTGTTGTTATTAGAATCCAGCACTGCTGACTTATTGTCACAAAATAACTTGAGTGATCCATTAACACCATTTACTATATGTAGCCCACTGATAAAATTCCACGACCATATTCTGTGATTGGATGCCTCATAACATGTTATGAACTCTACTGCCATTGTAGAAGAGGCTATAAGAGACTATTTAGCACTCTTTCAGAGGACAACGTCCCCGGCTAGCAGATAGATGTAACTCGAAGTGGATTTTATACTCTTAGTATCCAGCAAAATTGAAGTTAGTATACCCAATGATCTCAAGCTGATCTGACTTTCGATATGTAAGCATGTAGTCTCTTGTTCTCTATAAACACTACAAGACCCATTTAGCTGCTTTTCAATGGTCTACTTATGGATTACTTAAATATGTGCCCAACTTCCCAGTAACGTATACAATATCTGGTCATGTACAAATCTTAGCATATATCGAACTTCCTATTGTTGAAGCATAAGGAATCTTCTGCATTTCCTTTTCCTCAAAATCATTCTTAGGGCATTGATTGACACTAAATTTGTCTCATTTAGTAATATGGGTATCACCTAGTTTGCAATCTTGCATGCCATGTCTCTTGAGAACCATTTCGATATACCTCTTTTTTTATAATTCAAGAACACCCCGGGAGTGATCCTAGTATATCTATAGCTTAATATAAAATAGGCATCACCAAGATCTTTCATCTGAAAATTCTTAGCTAGAAATCTTTTGGAATCGGCAATCGCTATTAGCAAGTAAAATTTCATCGACATATAAAATCACAAAAATATACTTGCTTCCACTGAACTTATGGTACATGCAATAATCGACTAAATTCATCTTAAAATTAAATGAGATAATCACTTGATGAAACTTGAAAGACCATTGTCGAGCTACTTGCTTGAGCCTATAGATGAATTTCTTAAGTTTGCAAACCATATCCTTTAGGTCTCCTGACATAAAGTTTTCTGCCTGCATCATGTAGATCGTTTCATGTATATCGCTATTGAGAAACGCCATCTTCACATCCATCTGATGTAACTTAAGATTGAAATGCGCCACCAATAACATTATAATCCTAAAAATGTCTTAAAAAAACCTAGAGAGAAAGTCTTTATATAGTTGATGCCTTCTTTTTGTGTAAAGCCCTTTGCGACAAGACGCATCTTGTACCTCTTCACACATTACCTTTCGAATCCCTCTTAGTCTTAAATATCCATTTACAACTAATAGGTTTCACACCTTCTGGCAATAGGATAAGAACCCATACGTCATTGTCATTCATGGACTTTATCTTTTCATTCATAGCATCAATCTACTTTTGAGAGCTAGAACTTTCTATGACTTTACAGAAATTGATGAAATCATCTTTCATTACTCGAATGTCTACCTCATGTTCTTCAAGAAACACAATGTAGTCATCTGGCACTGCACTTCTCCTTTCTCTAGTGGATCTTTTTAATGGCATAGGTTCTTGAGGTGGTAGAGCTTATTCTTCTGGAACAACTTCTTATATGGGGACATTGTCTTAATTTATTGTGTCTTGAACAAATCACAAATGAGACCTTGATTAATGCCAATAACACCTATAAAAATATCAATATATACCTCTTCAAAGACAATCTCTAATTGTATCTCCCTCACAAACTCGACATCTTCAAAGAGCTGAGCATTTTCTGACTCGAAAATCGACTTAGTCGTGGGATCATAAAACTTGTATCCATTGATCTTTTAGATTATTCAATAAAATAGCAACTCACTGTCCTTGAGTCTAGTTTATTCTAATTAGGTCTATAAGACCTTGCCTTAACTAGACATCCCCAAACATGCAAGTGTTTTGGTAGTCATTGTTAGCCTCAAGGGCTACACATAATATAATTTTGATGATAACAAACATGTGTCTTAAGTGATTTAATAAATATTGTATTTCACATTTTTACTAGTTTTTTAAGGATAATATTTATGCAAGTGAATTAAGTGAAATCAAGTTGAAGACATTCAACGGACAACAACGAAATCAAGAATAAAGTTTAGAGCTCAACGGAAAAATTATTGCAATAAATTCTTGTAAAGCCAGTATGATTTAATTGATGCATGGTTTAGCATTTGAGAAGCTCAAGAAATTAATTTAAATAATTACTTTTCATAAACTAAAAGGTTTTTTTTTTTTATAAAATAGAGTATTTTGTGGATTTGAGTAATTTGGACTTAAATGAAAAAATTTGCAATCTTTGAATTTAATAAGTATTATTTTGAATTCCGAAGTTGGACCTTTTTACAAATATTTAAAATATTTTGGGCCATACTATAATTTATAAAAGTTTGAGGACCCGAATGTAATCCAAACATTTGAAATCCAAAATTGGACAAAGAGTGAGTGGCTAACCGCCTAAGGCTAGCGACTAGCCGCCTGAGGAAAATCTCATATTTTCAAATTTTGGATTAAAGTGAAAGGTTTTGAGAACTTTGAAAAATATGGGTATTATATTAAATTTTGAAAAGAACTTCTTTAAAAAATATTAATATATTGTGGCCATATCATAATTTCATAAAGTTTTGGTACGATAAGTATTATTTAGAAATTCTGAAATTGAACTTGTTTGTAAATATTTATGACGTTTTTGGGCTATAATATAATTATAGAAAGTTTTGGGCCAAAGTATAATTTTAGTGAACAATATTACTGTAGTAAAATTCAAATATAATGGTACTATCACTGTTATGAGCGGCTAGCCGGATAAATCAAGCGGTTAACTGCTTGATTGTGGGAATTTGCCTACAACGACTAGGTTTTGAGCTTTAACTATAAAAACCCAACTCCAACTTCATTTTAGAGACTAATGCAAGTATAAACAAGATCATATAACATATATTGAGATTCCAATCGCAAAATCATCATAGATTGAGTCATTATTGTTCTATTATTTGCATATCCATTCTTAAAGAAAGTTTTTGTTGTAATTTTCATTTGTTATCAAATTGTGAGTGTACAAGTGTGAGAAACACTTGGGGTGAAGAGATTGATGAGATAATCTCTTGATTGTAAAGGTGCATCGATACCTTGGAAGTCAATTGTAAGAACTTGAAGTCTTGGGAGGTTTGGATAGTGAAATCCTTGAGTTTGGTTGGCTTGGAGGCGTGGACGTAGGCGGAGATTGCCGAACCACGTAAAAATTCTTGTGTTTATCTTCTCTTCCCTTACTCTTTTATTATTGTGCTATATTGAATTTATTGTTTTTGTATTTGATTAAGGTAATAGATTAAATTGTTGTGCGAATTGTTTAGCATAAATTTTAAAATTCCAATGGGAACCCTGTTGGGTTGCATAACTTGCATTTCAGTCACTTTAGTTGGAACCCTGTTAAGATATATGCTGCAGTATTCTTTTCCGTAAAGTGATTCTGGTAAGGTAGAATGACAAATCATACTCCTCACCATGTCTTTAAGCATTCTGTTTCATCTTTCAACAACACCATTCATAGTGGGCGAACCCGGCATAGTATATTGTGGGACAATACCACATTTCTTTATGAATTTAGTAAACGATCCTTGACGTTGTTCACCTAAACCATCATATCTACCATAGCACTGCCACGGTCAGATCTGACGCTTTTAATTTTTTTGCCAAGTTGGTTCTCAACACCGCCTTAAAATTTTTAAACATATCAAAGGATTGTGACTTTTCATGGAGGAGATATATGTTGCCATATCTAGAAAAATCTTCTATGAACATCATAAAATACTGTTAACCATTCCAAGTAATCGCAAGGAATGACCCACACGTATATGTATGTATGAGTTTTAAGATGTTCAAAGTCATGTTTTATAAGAAGTTCAAATTCCTGTTGGCCTTAAATATCTTTTTGTTGGTTTGTTTTCCCTTGATACAGTTAACACAAATATCAAAATCTGTGAAATCTAAGAGGTCGAGAATTTCGTCTGACACTCTATAGTCTCCATTAAGAGATATGACCCAATCTTCTGTGCCATAACACAACTGAATTCTCATTGGTTAATTTGCTCTTTAAACCTCGTGTACTTAATTGCAGAGATTCATTAAATGAAACAATCATATCAAACATACAAAGATTATCATCGTTTGACAAAAACTAGAACCAACCAAATTTGAATCATGAAATAAATTGAATTTTTCATTTCCAAATGAACAAGAATAATCAGATTTGTCCAAAGCGAAAATGGATAAAATCTGGTTTTTAATAATAATATAAATTTTCCAATTGCTTCAACTTTGACCTTCTTGCCATTGCCCACATAGACGTTATCTTCACCATCATCAGACTTTCGACAATTCAAGCAACCTTGAATAGACACAGTGATGTGAGTTATTGCTCCAAAATCTATCCACCACATGAGTCTAAGTACTGAAGTTAAGTTAACTTCAGAATAAAGCAAACCATGTCCTCCAGCTCCACAAAAGAAACAACTAGTGCCTTTTAAATCATCCGATTCCTTTTGTTATTTCTTTTGAGGTATTGTGTCTGCAACTTTCTTATCTTTCTTTCTTTTCTTACCCTTGTCCTTACCCTCATGCTTTATTGAAATTAAGCTAATCAAGAGCGTATCAATTTCAGCCTTTTCATTCTTAATAAACCTATGTTCAATTTCTGCAAGGATTAGCTGTAATTGTCTTTTCAGACATTGATACCAGATACTTCATTAGTATTTCATATTTAGACAAATTATTAACTTGTATATGATATCTTGGTGTATTAATCAGACATTGATAATAGAACATGTTAAACAATAAATCAATGGTTTACCTTTGACCGGTCAATCATTGATCGGGTCAGACTGAACCAGTTCAGATTGACCCGAACTGGATCCGAAACCAGCCTTAATCACCAAAAAACCTTTTTTTTATTTGCTTATTTCTTTAGGCAGTGGCCACAGTCGCCGCTTTAATCCAATACTCCACATCCATGTCGCCGCTTCTTCTTCTACCGTGGTTGTTCAGCCACCACTCTTTCTCTCCGGCGTGGCCTGGTTACAGCGGCATGCATGCCGGTGCTGCTGTACAACCGTGCGATTGTCAGTTTGATTTTTTTTTTGTTCCTTGATGCGGTGGCCTCAGCCATTAACTCCAAGTGGAAATCATCATTGATTCCATTAACAAAACTGCTAACTAGAAAGTTTTCTAGTAAATCCTTTAGTATTTAGGACAATCTCTCAAACTCTTTGGTAAGCAAGCACAATAGTTTTCGGCTTTTATTAGGATAGAGCTTCAGAAGCATCATCGAACTCTGTTGATCCAATTCATTTAAGAAGGGCTTGTGAAAAATCATCCCAAGAAATTAATCCTTTTGTTTTCATTAGCTAAATAAACCGCTGTGTAATTCCTTCAAAATGGAAAAATGGCAATTGCACTTGGTATTCCTCTACAATATAAATCCAACTATTTGGATCTTTACCGTTGAAATTTGGAAATTTTAATTTAAATGTTTGGCCGAAGGACAAATTTTTATTTGTAATAGATGAACCGGAATTTCCTAGCATTGCACTTTTATTTACGCTTGCACTAACTTGGGAATATTGGGGGCTTAATTGGTCACACTTTATATTTAAACTCTAAAGTTTGCAAAGAATCTATTACATGATTGCATCTTGATTCTCAAAATTTTCAGGTATATATGTATTGTCTAATTGTATCAGTCATAAGAGGATTGGCTTTGATACCCCAAATGTTATGTAAGTTCTAACACTCAATAAATAAAAGAGAGTATACAAGGAAAAGTTATTTTCAAGAGAACCACTCTCCAAATAAAAAGAATTTAATTGGAATTAATTCAACTTATCCATAAATCACGTTACCATTAAACTAACTGCAACTCAAATAACTACAAACTACTAACGTGAAATTACAATAAGAAAGATGTTAACTATGTTAGTTTTTCTTCATGTGACGTTATTCTTTCTTTTTATTTGGTTGAAGTACATTTAAATCTCCTTCATCCTTGGTACTTACAGTAGGAGATTGTAACTTTCTTGTAAGAAACCATGCCTTTAAAAGGAACTTCTTTATATTTACAGACTTTGCATGCTCTGTTTGAAGAGAAATATAATTAGTTTGACTTGATCAAGTATAGTATATCTCACACCCCTTTCCTTTGTTGTATACCAAAATGACCAACGCATGAATAAAAAATATATTCTAGCTTTTAATAGCCTATCTTTATTGCCTTTACATTCTCTTTTAGTCGATGCTTGTGCCATAACACAGCAATATAGTGACAATATTGTGGTTGAATTACAACTATATCTTAGAAAACTTTAAAATGAACATCATCAACTGAATCTAAAACTTTTAGATTTAATTTCTTCAATATGGCCGGGTGTTCTAAAATCTTTTCCTATGCTAGCAACTCACTGTAGTTGGCTTGTTGATGGGGTCGATCAATGGATTTTTGGGTAGACAAGTGGCTTTCTCATCCTAATAATCCGGAGAGACAGTATAAGTGCTATTACATAACTTCTAATCCAGTGTACGTTGAACAAAACATATTAGGATAAATCTTTATCTTTTTGAGATAATGTAGCTAGCAACGAAGTTTGTGTTAAGGAGAATATCCCACAAGGATTGAGAACAATTCTTGTCAACTAATATTAAAGATGGGATGTTAGTGAGTATAATGACACATAGGCAGAGCATATTAAGATCGAAATTGTTAATACTTTCACCTTGCTGATGTGACCTAGTTGGTTAGCTAGCTCAACATGCTTGTAACAATATAGTTAAGCATGGGTTATGTATGCAACAAACTTAGTTAGCTTAGATTCATTAATATAAATAAAGGCTTTGTTATCATTTATAATAAGCTTAATAATACTCTTTCTTCATAATTTTCCTTCACTTTCCCTTGCTTTTCTTTATATTTTAAGTGGCCAAACTATCATGATATCAAAACTTGGCATTGCAAGCTAGAATCAAAACACTCAAATAACTAGATTATACAGCTTTATCATTCCTATAAAGCTGGATCAAAATAATTTTATTGTATGGCACACACAAGTGCTTATTTTGGTCAAAGGAAACAACTAAGAGAGGTTCATCAATGGTGATCGTGAGGGTCCAAAGTAGTTTCTTCCTCCAGCAAGCACTGAAGCTAGTTTTTCAGCTGGATTAAGATCTGGAATGGTGAATCCTGAATAAAAGACAGGTCAGCTTCTTTTGAGTTAGATGATGTTATCTATTCAACAAAATTTACTCTCTACAGTCATTTATTATGCTTCCTCGGAGGAGCTTTAAGAGTCACTTATTGATATGTAAATCTCACAAACTCAGGCTAGACTCATTCTTCTCAAAATACAAATTCATACTCTTAAGAAAAGATCAATGATTATAGCTGAATACTTTGCTAATATAAAACATTTGGCTGATAGTTTTGATACAAATAATAATTAATTCTCATACTTACAAAATTCAAGCAAGTGAAAAACGCAAAAGCCAAATTCTCCAACCAGTAATATCTCCTTCTACAGCAATAACAAATTAAAGAAAAGTTAGCAAAAGTGGTTGTGCAATGAAGGCCCACCACTAATACATTAAAAAGCCAAATTGAATTCAAATTTCATAACAAATTTGACAAAAATCTGTAGCAATCCAACTTCATTTCATAATCCAGTAGCTTCACTTGTTCCCAATTCAACAAATTTTCAAATAAGAGAAATTGATAAGCCTAGGAGCTACAAAACAATTAAATTAATAGACATAAATCACAGAAAGTGATGAAATTAAGAATCCAAGGAGTGCCCAAGACGCACTATCCTCAGATTCTGTCAGGTGCATAAACGAATTAAAGATAGTCCGCTCTTTTTGGATTCAATGGCGTTATAACTGTAAGGGCGCACTCCAAACTACAATTGATATAAACAACTAGTTCAATTTTTTTTTTTTAAGGTAAAGTATAAGGGCTTTGATGAAGAAGGAGAAGAGGAAAAGAAATCCTTTTTTTTTTTTTGTTTTTTTCATATATGCAATCAATCACAGTAGCTGGCTTTGATAACCTTGAATTACCCAACCACATCCCTTGATTTTTGCCAAAAATCAGCTTGAAACTGATTTTAAACTTGATATCAAGCAACCAGAATGCTAGTATCAAGATGCTGCCACCGATATGGAGATATGCGACTTGACCAATTCCAATCAGTTCAACTAACTGATTTTAATCCAAAATAATAAATATATTTAGTTTTCATCAAGTGGCTAAGAAATGGGGCCAAGGCCATGAGCTCATGTGTGAAGACTATATTTGTTTTATCAATATGGGTATTTTGAAATATCTTACTGTTTACAACAATCTTTTACATATTTCAAAATACACATATAGCGCTTATATCACTTTACCAGAATATTAGAATTTAATGTTCATGAGTTGGTGCCTTTCGAGCTATGAACCAATCATTCGTGTCTCACAAGAACTTAGCGAAACTTATAGTCTCTAGGAACCAAACTTCCTATTTTATGAGTTAGAGGATTAGAAGCTCGCACTAAATTCTCTCTAAACATTATTTTCAACGGTTTGGCACTTTAGTTGTCTGTGCCTTCCTGGCTTTTCATGAGTGCTTTAGAGATACTTGTCTAGTTCTCATAGGAATCAACCCAATTCCACACTTATATATGTGAACTTTTATTAAGTGTGTCTTGCAGTTTAGACATTTTACCATATAGAAAGTAGGCTATAGAGTTCATTAAAAGCATAATAGTTTATCCTGAATCATTGTAGTTAGCAACTGTCTTGCCATAGGGAGGACTCAAGTATAGAGATTGATAGTGCTACAAGACAACAAATGACTTTTTATTACCCTTATAAATCTATTTTATGTGATCTTCAATCACATAGGTAAGATTACTATCGCCCTTGTCTTTTGTTCTAGATAGAAGTCTCATTCCCCTTAACGTATTTACCACTAACCTCATGTTCAGTGGTTTTATTAGAGATCAACCAAATTTGACTCTGACTGTAGAAAATCTAGGTTCACTACCCCATATTCTAACAATTGATTTGATTTATAACATTATGTCCCAAATGAATGTATGCTTTTCCCATTATAAATCTTACTTTTTTCCTTAGCAATAACGACATGACAATCACAACGTATTGACACCAACGTAGAAGAGTAAGCAGAAATAGAAAGATCTGCTAAGAGGTTTTTTAACAACTCAGTCTCAATACATGCCTTTTCTAAGGCAATTATGTCATGACCCAACCCAACCCAAACTTGGCAAGATATTGTCCGCTTTAGGTACATTGCCCATTGCGGTTTTATTATTGGGCTTTGCAACCTAAAATGCATTTTGCTAATTAAGGTGTGGATCTCCCTTTATAAACCCAACATCTCTCTTGTACTTTTTTGATGTGGGATTTGCCTAGGATGTTACATACACCTCCTTAGGGACTTAGCATCCTCGCTGAGATTTGTCTCACCATCGTCCGAGAGGATATATGGTGCTGCTCTGATATCATCTGTCATGACTTCATCCAAACCTGGAAAGATATTATCTGCTTTCGGTACACAGTCCATTGTGGTTTTGTTATTGGGCTTTGCAACCTAAAACGCATCTTGTAAATTAAGATGCGAATCACATATTATAAATCCAATATCTTTCCTATGCTTTGTTAATGTGGGATTTGCCTAGGGTGTTACAGATTAGCTCGAACTCTATACTAGAACAAGATATACATGTTTGCTTGGAGGATTTCCAAGACACAATACCTCCACCAAGAGCAAATATATAGCCACTATTAGATTTGATTTCATAGGATCCTGAAATCTAATTTGCATCATTATATCCTTCTAGCACTAGTAGAAAGATACTATAGTTAAGTCTATAATCAATAATGCCTTTCAAATATCTTGCAAGTCCATCTATGATAGCCTAATGATCTTTGTTCAGATTTTGAGTCTATCTACGCAGTCTGCCTATAACATATATATATAATGTCAGGCCTTGTACTATTCGTAATGTACATTAGGTTACCAATGATTTGGGCGTATCTTAATTAATCAATGTTGTGCTTTAGATTTTTCTTAAGGTGGGTATTTGCATCATATGGTGTAGAGACCGATTTTCCATTATAATACCCAAGCCTTTTCAACATTTTCTCAACATAGTATTCCCATGATAACTAGAGACCATCGAAGTTAGAAGTTAGAAGCAAGCATCCTCTTACTCTTATTTATTATTCCCAAATTGGGACTTGGGATGAGCATGTCATCAACATAAAGACAAATGATCAAATAAGTAGTGGCGTCAATGGATTTAAAGTAGATACATTTATCTGAATCATTGATCGCATATCCATTTAACACTAATACTTGATCAAATTTCTCATGCTATTGTTTTAGTGCTTGTTTTAAGCTATATAATGAATTGACCAACTTACATACCTTATGCTGAGTGCCTGGTACTACACAACCCTCAGGTTGACTCATGTAGATTACTTCATCCATGTCTCCATTTAGAAAAGAAATTTTGACATCTATTTGATGAACATGTAAGTGCAATCAAAACTTTAATAGATGTAATCCGCGTCATAGGAGTGTTAGCCTATATGGCTATAAAATGATGATTTTGATGATAACAAACCACATGTTTTAGATAAACAAAGAATTACGCATTATGTTTTTATAATAAGAAAATGATTTTATTAAATTAGTTGTTTTCAAGTTTATGGTTTAAATTGAAAAGTTTTGAAAACTTTGAAATCAACAAGTATTGTTTAAAATTATGGAAATAGACCTATTTGCAAAGTTTTATAAATATTTGGGCCATAGTATAATTTTATAAAGTGTTGGGGCAAAATTATAATTTTGGAAAATAGATGTTTCACTGTAGCAAGCGGCTAGTCAGATTTATCAAAGCGGAAAACTGGTTATGGGCAGAAGCTCTCTAGAACAAAAGCGGCTAACCGGATTCACAAAAGCGGCAAACCAGTTATCAAGCAGAAGCTCTCTAGAGTAAAAACGGCTAACCAGAAATGAAAAGCGCCAAAGTGGATGTGTAAAAATTCAAATCTTTAAATATAACAGTATCATAAAGCGGCAAGCCGATCAACACAAAGCAACAAGCCGGTTAACAAAAAGCGGCAAGCCAAATATCACCAAAAAGTCAATAACAACTAATTTTTTTCTTCAACTATAAATTTGCTCAAATCAAATTCAATAAAGGAAGATACAACCATTGTTATCATTGAGCCATCCTCTACAATTTGAGCATAAAATTTGTATTCATTTCATTCATTCACAGACATTAAGCTTTCATTTGTAATCAAACCCATTGTGTGAGAGAAATTTATTTGTAATCATTTTTGTAAAATCAAGGTGAGAGGTTGTATGTGTTGGGATACACTTGGGTGAAGAGATTGAGAATAATCTCTTGTTGTAAAGGTCCATTGATACCTTGAAAGTCAATTGTAAGCGTTTGAAGCCTTGGGAGGCTTGAATGGTGAAATTCTCAAGCTTGGTTTGCTTGAAAGTGTGGACGTAGGCGGGGACCACGTGAAAATATTTGTGTTTGCTCTCTCCTCCCTTACTCTTTTTATTTTTTAGCATTGTTAAATTTGTATTTTTGATTTGATTAAGGCATTAGATTAAATCATTATGTGGTTTGCTTAGCTTAAGTTTTAAGAACCCAATTCACCCCCCTCTTGGGTTGCATAACTAGTATTTCAAGGAGCATGTGTATCAAAATAATCTATGTTTTTTTTTTTTTGGTGAGAATCCTTTAGCAACTAAACTTGCCTTATACTTATCAATTGATCTATCAAATTTCAATTTTCTTATGAAAATCTATTTGCACCCTATAGGTTTAGTATCTGGAAGCAAATCAACTAACTCCTATACATGATTACTCATGAGAGAATCTAACCACTGTTTGAAGATCCTTCTCAATAACAAAAACATAGTAATCTTTACCAAAACTAGTGGCCGTCTTTATCCTTTTACTTCTCCTTAGTTCAACATTTGAACTTTCAAAAGGATCACCAATTAACTCTTTCTAGGGTAAATAAAGTATACTAGTTTTCTTAAGAAAAATAGATTAAAAAACTTAGCATTCCTGGATTTAGTGATGGTATCTGCCTTAAACGAATATCCATCATCTCCAAGTACTAATAATCAACAAGCAACAGTGTTCTACGCATGATTATAAATAAACAGTCAACAGTTTTAGGTCCCATCTAGTCCTTTTGGGAATAGGTTTGAGAACCTTCATTAAGCACCCCTACACTTTAAGGTATTATAAGTTTGGATTCGAGCCCCCCCATAACTCACAGGGTCTCTTTCTTGTTTTCTTATAGAGTATTCTATTTTGAACGTGGCAAGCCGACAATATAGCTTCCTCCCACAAATTTAACAATGCTCCAGAACTTATTAACATAGCATTTACCATATTCTTTAATGTTATGTTTTTCCTTTTAGCCACACCATTAATTTCATATGAATATGGAGATCTTACTTCATGGGTGATGCCATGATTATCACAATAAGCATTTAATATGCTTGAATCATATTCACCTCCTCTTTTAATTTTCTTATCAAATTGATTTTCAACTTCACTCTTATATATTAAGAACTTTTCATCTGCTTCATCTTTATTTCTCAAAAGATATATTTTTGTATATCTTGAGAAATCATCAATAAAGGTAATATAATACATTTTACCCTCTCTTGCAATGGTTTATTTTAAATCACTAAGATCATTAGGAATTAAACTAAGAAGTTCAGTTTCTCTTTTTTGAACTGGTTTATATGTCTTCTTTGTGGATTTAGATGCCACATATGCATAACATTTTTCATTTGACAAGTTCAATTTAGACAGTAAACTAAGTTCTTTTATTTTCTTCATATAAGAGAAAATCACACGACCAAGTCTTCCATGCCATAAATCAATAGAGTTAATAAAATTAGGAGAAGAATAAATACAAGCAAAAGAAGAAACATTTTCATTAATGATAACATTCAGTGCATTGGCTTGAATAGTTTCCTAGAACAGTAACTGTTGTGCAAATTTTATTGAACTCGCAAGTGCACGAATCTATTGTAGAATAGATCAATGGTGACGAGTGTCGATCCCACGAGGAGGTGGATTTTAATTGTGTGTAGAGTTAATTTTCTTAGTGGGTAGTTGGATTTGTGGTAAAATTAATTTAGATTATCCTAGAATTTAAATTGGAATGTCAGAAATAAATTAAACTGGAAACTATTGAAATAAAGTGCTTGGGTATTTGGATCTGCATCAACATGCACCATGGGCTAGATATTGCTTATTAATACTAATTAAATCATGAAAGAGATTTCCACTCCTCATGAATCACACTAAAATAAATATGGTGCTATGGGCTTATCGTGCCAAATAGTAATAACCTTGTACTAGGTCTAGACAAGATTATTACTATTTGTCGATAAAAAGTCAAAACATCCACATATATTAGAGGGGAAGAGAAAATAAATTTACTAAATTAAGCCCATGGAACATGTTGAGACTTCACCTTCAACCCAAGCTTGAAAGAAAATTAGCTACCCGTAATTGAACTAGGGGTAAAATGAGAATTTATTAAAATACGTAGAAAATACAAGATGGAGAAGGAATTACAAAAAATAGAGCGCAAAAATGAATTTAGGGGTGTCGAATTAGGGGGGAAGAGCGCCTTTTTATAGATGCAATGAGTAAATCATGACCATCAGATTAAAACCATTTGGACGCTCAGGATTGCACCACGTGGCAAGTTCTGATTGGATTGAACACATCATTAGGGCTGTTATTCCGTGTATATATGATAACTCTAGGAAATGATAGTTATTACATCAATTCTAGACTTGAATCAAGGTCACTTAGAGAACCAATAAGGTGTTTTTATTACATTTTGGGTACCTTTTGCATAAACATTCATTTTAGTTGAGTTTTAATAAGTTTTGATTGAATCATAGTAATTTGTGCTAAAAACAAGTTTTAAATTGTAGGTTTTAAATTCGTGAGAGGATGTTGAGGCATTAGAAGAGCAAGAGGAGGAAGGAAGATGGCCACAAAAGAAGTAAAGCACAATCGGGAATAAAACAGTGTTGTAGCGGCTGTTAGAGCAACCAGTGCTGTAGCAATTTGGGAGCAGTGCAGGAGAAAATTTAGGCGCGAGTCAGCCATAAAGTCGCGATCTGCATGTTTCCTAATTTAAACACATGCACGCTCATGGGCTTTGGTTTTAACCTAATTTGTAATATAAAAAGGAGGCGTGCACTACATAAAAGGGCGGCAAGGAATTATCATTAGAGTAATTAGAAGGAACGAAGGAGAAGAAGATCAGAATTGAAGAGTGTTGTTTCGGCAACATTGGACAATCGTGCAGAATTACTTGACTTTGATTTTCATTGTGCTCAACTTATATTTATCTTTTTCCTTTAATTGATTTGATGTATTCCGAGACTAATATATTTGTGTTTATTTTTCTTATCCAGATTATGAACTAAATTTACTTGTGGTTGAGTGACAAATAATCCAATGGGTTCTTGACTGTTCTTTTATGTTGTTATGGTAATGTTGTAGCATTATACTCTAGTAGTTTTTATGAATACAACTGTTATTTCGGTTGACCACCCATTTAATAGTTTCAGTTAAGACAGAGTAGCAAAAGGGCATGTCTTAGCGGACATTATTAGAGTGTTACTTGTTCTTAAGTCGAGTTTCCTGGATTAGGTTATCTTGAATCCCATAGGGGCAATACTTGAAGTTAAGATTTGTGACACTTTAGACATAGGTGTTCACTTTGTAGGGTAGAGAGATTAAAGGTTATAATGCCATACTATAAATAAATGAGCAACTGGTCATTGTTAGTAGATTTAAAGGTATGAGATTTCCAACATGCGATAGCTGCGGATGCAAATTTATTCTACCCATAGCTGCAGCACTTATTGTAACAACTGGTACTAATTTGGTAAACAACAATCATCCCATTAGGAGAGTTTGATCATTCAACTACTATATTCTCAATTGAATCTTAGACACATTCAACTCAGTTTATTTCATTACAGTATTGTTTTATTTTCATCTCTCACAATTATTAGTTACATAGAATTATTCGACAATTGTTTGTTTCGGTCCTTAATTGATTTGCATTATTGTGATTTGCTTTAGCATTTTGAGTAACATCAATCCCTGTGGAGACGATCTTGAATACTCATCACTTTATTACTTGTTGTGTATATTTGCACATTGGCATTGATAATAATTGCTTATAGAAATTAACCAACAGCTTGCTAAAAGGAGAAAGAATATGGCTACAAAAGAATTGAAACAAAATCTGGAACAATGTAGTGCTGTAGTTGTTGCTGAAGCAACCATTGCTATAGCAATCCTGGAACAACGACAGAGAAAATTTAGCGCGGGATATATGCAGAATCGCGATCTGCAGTTTCCTAATCTGACTTACGCGCAC
Source organism: Citrus mangshanensis (assembly GCA_030449895.1). NCBI lineage: Eukaryota > Viridiplantae > Streptophyta > Magnoliopsida > Sapindales > Rutaceae > Citrus > Citrus mangshanensis. Next base: position 6,129,475 of record JASUUJ010000349.1, read on the forward strand.
CCTAAACTTCTGTTTACCTAAGTTTTCAGATATAAAAAGATCATGCATCATATGAAAAAGCGGCAGGGGAATTAATATCGAAGGAATCAAGAGGAAAAGAAGGAAAAACTAGAGTTCAAGAGAAAACAAGTCTGCACCAGTGAAGAAATTAGCAGAACTATTTTTGGATTCAATTTTCATCATTCTTTACTTGTTCATTTTCGTATTCTTTGATTGAACCGATGTATTTCATGGCTGCTACTTTGCTGTTTGTTTTTCTTTTTCAAAGTATGAACTAAATTTGATTGTAGTTGAGTGACAAACAATCTCAATGGGTTTTTGACTGTTCTTATGAGTTGCTGCAAGATTGTTGTAGTATTTTACTTTGATAGCTTTTATTACAATCATTATTTCGGTTGACCACCCATTTAATGGTTTAAGTTAAAAGAGAGCCGCGAAAGGGCATATCTTAGTGGAAATTATTAAAGTAATACTTGATTTTAATTTAAGTTTCCTGGATTGATTTTAACTTGAGTCTCAAAAGGGTCACACTTTAGTTAAGATTTGTGAAGAACTAGATATAGAAATTCACCTTGTAGGGTTGAGAGAGTGTATGTTCATAATGCCATGCCTTAGGTGGAAAAACAACTGGTCATTGTTAGGGTACTTAAGGGTATGTGAAGTCCAATAAGCAACAGCTGAGGATGCAAAATAATTCTACCCAGTGCTGTAGGAATTGTTGTAGCAACTGATATTAATTTGAACAAAAACAATCAGCCCATGAAGAGAGTTTGATCATTCAGCTACTTCATTCTCATTAAATTCTTTTTACGCAATTCATCTAGTTTGCTTCATTACTGCATTTATTTGTTTTATTTTCTTACAATTGTTAATTTCGGTAGTAATCAACTTTAACTAGATTCCTCTTGAACTAAAGGAAGTTTGCACTATCGTGTTGGCTGTAGCATTTCTAGTAACATCAGTCCCTGTAGAGACGATCTTGAATATTCATCACTTTATTACTTGTTGTGTACACTTGCACATTGACATCAATAGCAATTGAGTAGAGATAACCAACAAAACCATCAATACATATTTGTTGCTGTTGATTACGTATCGAAATGGATAGAAGCAATTCCATGTAGAACCAATGATCACAATGTGGTGATAGGATTTTTGAAAAGCAACATTATTTCACTCTTTGGATTCCCTCGAGCAATAATCAGTGATGATAGTACCCACTTTTGTAACAAATCATTCAAAGCTCTTTTCACAAAGTATTCCATCACTCACAAAGTAGTGACCCCATATCATCCACAAACCAGTGGCCAAGTCGAGATCTCCAATCGAGAAATAAAGCACATATTAGAAAAGATGGTAAGGCCAGATAGAAAAGATTGGTCATTAAGACTCGATAATGCATTATGGGCATATAAAACGGCTTTCAAGACCCCGATTAGGATGTTACCCTACAGGCTAGTGTATGGAAAAGCTTGCCACCTACCTGTGGAACTCGAGCATCGTGCATACTGGGCCATCAAGAAATTCAACTTTGACATGCATCAAGTTAGCAAAGAAAGAATATTACAGCTGGCAGAACTTGAAAAAATTCACAATGATGCATACGAAAATGCCAAGATTTACAGGCAACGAAAGTCTTTCATGACAAGTAAATTTTGAGAAAATCTTTCACCCCAGGTCAGAAAGTGCTTTTATTCAATTCTTGCTTGCACCTATTCTCAGGTAAGTTACGCTCTCGATGGTCTGGCCCCTTTATTGTTCATACTGTTTTTCCACATGGAGAAATTGAAATTAAGGATCCAAAGAACGGTATCACTTTTAAAGTTAATGGTCAAAGATTAAAGCCATATCTAGAGTACCAACCACATGGAGAGGACACCGAAATAAATTTGAGTGACCTACCAAATTTGAATTGAGTTTTTCTTTCTTTTCGATGATTTGATTTTTTTTCTTTTATTTCTTTTTACTATTCTTTTGCTAATTGAAATTATTTTTGCATAAGTGTGTTTCTTTAACCATTAAGTTTTCTTTCATTATTATTAATCACGAATGCCTCAGCTAAACAGATCCTCTTGGACCTTCTTACACGACTTCAACGTGTAAAATCTCATCTCAGAAGCCAGATTCGATTTTGTAAAACACATTATATTTGGGATCCACAACCACTAGAGTTAGTGTCCCATGTTGAGGATTTAAAAAGACAACTCAGAGAAGTTGAGGGAGGTGTCTACAACATCCAATTGGAGCTTGAGGTAAATTCAATAAGAGGACAATTGCAATTTTCCTTGTGTGCTTTAATTTATTACTCTGTTTGTGTGTTTTAGTTTGTTACCCCGGTTCAGTGGCGGATAACGGTACTCCGTGACGATCAAGTCGATTACTTCAGTTTCCTATAATAACTGATCTTCTGAGGTGAAGGTATCGACAGAAAAGAGATTTTAACAAAGATTCACAATTGATTCCCTTTACTTCCTCAGAATGCTCTCCTTACAATCTATAAAGCTCGGTCCGAACGCATGCGATTTCTTTTGAGGAATAACATATCTGCTGACATCTGCTGGTTAATCGAGGCCAAAGTATGATTGCAGGTGAGTTGCCTCCCAAATTTATTGCATACATGCCCGGTTGTGATAAAAGAAATTATGCAAGGAGACGAAGAGCTCGAAGAATTTCGGTTATTCGTCATAAGTGTGCCAGAATGAGATGCGATAAAATTCCATGTTCTTTAGGAATGGTGTCTGATAACAGGAAAGATAAGATTCAATTCATTAGGGATAGCTTGAATAAGGAGTTATTAGTTGATATCCTTTTGTCTCTTGAAATGCCTCCCAGTGGATACGTACAATGAGTAATTCTCCAGTTATGGCTATTCTCCCAGAAAGAGCGTGAACGATATAATCTTGGGAATTTGACTATAAACGACCCTGTTTGCCAGTTTATAAGAAAACTGGATGGGAAGCCTATCCTCGACCCATAGAAGGCGTTCAAGCGGTTTCTAGATGTAAAACCAAGGGAAGATATGAGCCACAGTCACAACTACCTATAAATATCTTTTTACTTTACTGTTGTTTTATCATTTGCATTATTGTCTTTAATAATTTTATTTTACCATTGTTTGTTTTTTTTCTTTTTTTTTCTATTTTCTTTTTTACTCTCGAGCCATGTGGTTTACATGTTAATTGACACAGACATGCTACTTCATACACAGATGTGACCCACTGTCACCAATATTCTTAAATATGACTTTTTGTTAAGCACTTACAAATTGTTTTTGAGAAGTATCCCAATAGCAGCTACTCCTAATGAACAAATCAAGAACATTTGTGTGCTTTCTGGATTTAACTATGGCAAACATAAAGAGTTCATTGAGGCAGCCATAGATCTTGGTCGAAATATAACAGAGAGAAAATTACACTTGGTGTATAGAGGAGGTAACCGAGGGTTATCAAAATTGGTCTCAGAAGCTGTTTTTGTTAAAGGAAGCCAAGTGTTAAGCATCATCCCAAGAGTCCTAAAACCTTTGGGCAGTTTGTCTGACTCATCAACTGAAAAAGAGTTAGTCGTCTTAGGTATACAAGAGAGAATAACTGAAATGCTAAATCATACTGATTCTTTTATTTTCCTACCAGGACATCTTGCAACTCTAGAGGCACTTATCACATTATCATCATGGGCTCATTTGAACATTCACCATAAACCCATCGGTTTGTTAAACATCATTAACTTTTATGATAGCTTCATCGCATTTCTTAACCATGCAATAAAAAACTATTTCATTCCTTCCACAGCAAAAAAAGTTTTTATTTGTGCTCATACTGCTAATGAGCTACTTGATCTATTATAAGCTTATCGACCAGAGCCAAATCCCAGGACCTTGGTGTTGGAGTGTCCAAATAATGATGGTAACAGTAGCTATAGTAAGAAGTGCAAATTAGATTTAACTATTCACTTGTAAATATTTTCTTCTATGTTGCACCACCCAAGTGATATCTTCTAAACTCTACTTCTTTCCTTTAAAACATTAAGGACAATATTTTGTTCTGGTTGAGGGGAAGGAATAGTTGACAATTGTGGAATCTTGGTTAAGGTTTTACTATGTTTTGTTGTAGAGACTAACTGTGGCTAACTTTTTATGTTGAAAATGGCTGAATATGGAGTCTAGTGACTTTAGAAACGCATCTTCTTGGTTTGGAAGTAAAAATAATAATAAAGTAAAACAAACAAAACAAAAAAAAATAAAAAATTCCTAACATTTTCTTTTTCTTTATTAAGCTTTGACAATCATTTTTTTTCTAATTTTTTCTTTCTAATTTCTCCTTTACAAATATACTCTTTCAAATTTTTGAGTCAAAGATGGCTGAATATGGAGTGCAATGACTTTAGAAACGCATCTTCTTAGTTAACAAAAAAAAATTTCCAGACATTTTCTTTTTCTATCATTTTAAGTGTAACTTTTCTATATCATTTTCAATTTTCTGCATGCATATTTTCTTTTCATATTTAGAATAGGTTGGGGGGTAAAATGTCGCTTGAAAAAAAATTGTGTGATTTTTTTAACATTGGATGACATGATGACTTTCAAATTTTAATATTTGTATTATCTTTGTTACTCTAGATCTACATGTTGATGTCGAAAACAAATATGAGTTACTTGAAGGAATGCACATGTCATAATGAATACCAAGCAGGGATGTCAATGGGGTGGGTTCGGGCGGGGATCATGATCCCCGAACCCAAACCCGATTTAGAAGGTTTCCCCCGAACCCGCCCCATACCCGAAAAATTATAATGGGGGATGGTTTGGGTATATCCTCGAAAATCCCCGAATTGAGCGGGGATTAAAGCAGGGACCCAATCTTTATTTTTTAAATAATAATTTTTAAATATTTCACTCTCCTCTTCTTTTTTTTAAAAAAAATAATTCTAACAACCTGCATATTTAAAAATAAAATTACAAATGATCAAATTCTATACTAGAAATAAAATTACAAGTGATCAAATTTTAACAATTTCCACATAAATAAAAACATAATAATTCTAAGCCTTCGACATAATTACAAATGATCAAATTTTATAAGACAAATCAAAATATTTTTAAGTCTTCAACATAAACTTGTAGCCATCACCATTAATGTACATTCTAAGATTCTTCATAAACCTATAACAACATAAACAAACAAAAATTAATAAAAATATGTTTTAACTATTCAACTTAATAAATACTTAACAAATAGAACATAAACATACAGAAAAGGGGAAAACCAGAACAATCAGAGAGAATTCATTATCATATAATGAATTATACCAAACCATCACATTATCATATAAATAGCCAAAAGAGAAAATCACATTACGAATTTTTGTTGTTGCTTTAAGCCATCTCCAAAATTCAACAATCCAAGCCCACCTCCAGAAATCATCGTTTTTAAATATCAATGGAATAACCCGAATTCAAATTTATTTTTGTTGTTGCTTTAAGTTTTAAAATTATTTCAGAAAAACTATCAACTATGTTTTGCAGTTCTGAATATCCGAATTCAAAACCCCGACTTTGTTGTTTAATCATAAAATATTTTTATGATTAGATGGTGATCTATACCTCAGAAAGTAAAAGATATCTTAATTTAAAAAATAGAAGAAGTGATGGTGGGTATTTGATGGACGATATGGGTTTATGAAAAAAAAAAAAACTAAACGGCTTCCACAATATCTCAACTTGTTAGTTTTAAATTCGAGAGATTGTCAAATTCGCAACCTCAATTTGCACAATTGCATAAAAAATGCTAATAAGAAACTTTAAAAAGACAAAAATTATACATATGGTGTTTCCACTAACCTGTTTAGCTACTAGAGAAATTGGACCGTGGGTGCGGGAGTTAGTGTCGGCGTCGGCGTCGACGTTCTTTAACGGCAGCGGCAGCGACTGCAACAGGTGTGTGTCGTTCTCTCTCTTTCACGATAAAGAAGTCAAGAAAGAGAAGGGGGACTACTGGACTAGGGAATGCGTTCTGCAAACTTGTTTTTCTGTTCTTTTTATTTTCGGGTCGGGTTCGGGGACCCGACAAAATCCCCAAATCTAAACCCGAAAGTTTTTGGGGTTTAGACCTATACCTGAAACTAACCCGAATTTAATTTTAAATTTTTCTGGGGCCCCATACCTACTTTTATTTATTTAAGTCCCTTGTGATTTAATTATGTGTGTTTTATTTTAATTAAGGATTTTATGTATTTTATGGGCATCATGGTCATTTCACAATGAACGAAAGATCGAAGACTAAAACGAACAGCAATTTTGGACTTAGCACAGTCGAAAACCTGAAGAGGATTATAAAAGGGTAAACGGCATTGTTTACATATACGATACTGTTCATATGTATGGTACTATACATGATACTATTCACGACATTGTTCACATATACAAACCGATGTGTGGCATCAACCGATGATGTGGCAGCATTCAATTGGACGAACGATATGGCATTGACTGCTTATATGGCGTTCACTGATGAGTTGGCATTGACCGATGATGTGTCACAATCCTATTGGACTAAAATGTTGATGTGGTGTTGATCGGTGATGTGGTAGTATGTTAGTGGACCAAAAAATGTGTGTACGGTACATGTATATTGTTGGTTAATTTCTATAAGCAATTATTATCAATGCCAATGTGCAAGTATACACAACAAGTAATAAAGTGATGAGTATTCAAGATCGTCTCCACAGGAATTGATGTTACTCAAAATGCTAAAGCAAATCACAATAATGCAAATCAATTAAGGACCGAAACAAACAATTGTCGAATAATTCTATGTAACTAATAATTGTGAGAGATGAAAATAAAACAATACTGTAATGAAATAAACTGAGTTGAATGTGTCTAAGATTCAATTGAGAATATAGTAGTTGAATGATCAAACTCTCCTAATGGGATGACTGTTGTTTACCAAATTAGTACCAGTTGTTACAATAAGTGTTGCAGCAATGGGTAGAATAAATTTGCATCCACAGCTATCGCATGTTGGAAATCTCATACCTTTAAATCTACTAACAATGACCAGTTGCTCATATATTTATAGTATGACATTATAACCTTTAATCTTTCTACCCTACAAGGTGAACACCTATGTCTAGAGTGTCACAAATCTTAACTTCAAGTATTGCACTTATGGGATTCAAGATAACCTAATCTAGGAAACTCAACTTAAGAACAAGTAATACTTTAATAATGTCTGCTAAGACATGCCCTTTTGCTACTCTGTCTTAACTGAAACTATTAAATGGGTGGTCAACCGAAATAACAATTGTATTCATAAAAACTACTAGAGTATAATGCTACAGCATTACCATAACAACATAAAAGAACAGTCAAGAACCCATTGGATTATTTGTCACTCAACCACAAGTAAATTTAGTTCATAATCTGGATGAGAAAAATAAACACAAATATATTGGTCTCGGAATACATCAAATCAATTAAAGGAAAAAGATAAATATAAGTTGAGCACAATGAAAATCAAAGTCAAGTAATTCTGCACGATTGTCCAATGTTGCCGAAACAACACTCTTCAATTCTGATCTTCTTCTCCTTCGTTCCTTCTAATTACTCTAATGATAATTCCTTGCCGCCCTTCTATGTGGTGCACGCCTCCTTTTTATATTGCAAATTAGGTTAAAACCAAAGCCCATGAGCGTGCATGTGTTTAAATTAGGAAACATACAGATCGCGACTTTATGGCTCACTCGCGCCTAAATTTTCTCCGGTACTGCTCCCAAATTGCTATAGCACTGGTTGCTCTAACAGCCACTACAACACTGTTTTATTCCCGATTGTGCTTTACTTCTTTTGTGGCCATCTTCCTTCCTCCTCTTACTTTTCTAATGCCTCAACATCCTCTCACGAATTTAAAACCTACAATTTAAAACCTGTTTTTAGCACAAATTACTATGATTCAATCAAAACTTATTAAAACTCAACTAAAATGAATATTTATGCAAAATGTACCCAAAATGTAATAAAAACACCTTATTGGTTCTCTAAGTGACCTTGATTCAAGTTTAGAATTGATGTAATAACTCTCATTTCCTAGAGTTATCACACCCCCAAACTTAAATCATTACTTGCCCTCAAGTAATGACATATACTAATATTTCCCGCAAACAAACATGCACACAACTTTAGCTCTTTTATCCAATTTGCAAAGATTCTTCTACCTTCAGATCACAATCCCAATAATACAAAATGCCCATAGTAAATCAGTTCTAGACTTAAGCTTCTTTCTATCCATAGTGTGTGTGTGCTACTTTGATTAAATTCCAGATATGCTGTAACATCACCAATGGACTGTATAAATTTCAGTAGTGATATACTTTATTCATAAAAGGGGTAGCATAACTTTCACATATTCAAACTGTGATTGTTCTAATATTGCTAAACTAGGGAGTCATCAACCTCCTTACTGCAACATTTATCTTTCATGTGAATGTCAATCACTTGTAATGATGACACCCAATTACTCAAACCATGCCCAGATCAGAGTTGCTGCAGCAGTAACTATAATGTAAGCTTATCTAGAGGTATCTTTTACTCAAGGCTGAACATGGGGCTCATGAACAGACCTGGCTACTTGATGCCTTAGACAGAGGATTTTTTTTTTTTAACAGTGCTACAACATTGCTCATAACTCTTGCTACTTTTGAACATAATTCTGCATATGGGGTATATACTCAGATCTGGTTTACTCAGCAACTTGAGCCATTGGAACAGATTGTATTTAATAGAAATCACAGTTAATTAAACGTGCTTCTCCCCCCAAACTTAGGATCTATTCTATTCTTCTGGCTTTGCTCTAGCAGTCTCATACAATTCAACCAAAGTCTAAGTGTCAGGACAGAATTTCACTTTCATCTATAACTTATCTCTACTTGGCATTCTCATAATACTGAATAACACTCAATTTATCTTCATTAGGTATTTAAATCCATACACAAATACTACATAACAGAGCTTCACACAACACAGACATAAACACATACATAAATCACATGCATTCGGCAACAACCCCCTCAAACTTAAGAGATGCTATGTCCTCACAAGCATACATAACAACAGCTCACAAAGGGACAAACAATAAAATAGTAAAGCTTTTTTTTTTTAACTGAAATGAACTAGTAAAGAAAGAGTACTCCCCTGGGGTGGGGACTGTAGCACGGGACATGTTGCTCATCAGCGCTTCTTGGATGCACTGCGCAGCTTATCCTTTGGTGAAGCTTTGGGGGAGGTAGCTGGCAATGTCTTTGTCTTTTTCGCTGCGGGGCTGGTGAGAGGAGTGGTGGCTGGGGTTGCTGTAGCAGTACTTGTAGACGTACTGCCTTTTTATTTGCTGGATTGTCTTGGACTGGTGTAGATAGACTGGCTAAGAGTTTGTTGTGGAGGCTTTGGGGTCAATGCATCAGCTGCCTGGCCCTCAACGGTGAGGGCAGCAATAACCGCAAGTAGTTGCTTGGCTTGCTCAGATGTAGGCATAGCTCTAGCTGCTGCAGCAGCCAGCTCAGCATCGACTCGCTCCATCTCATCTTCAGAGGCTGGAGGGGTTGCCAATTTAGCTTTACCCTTATCCTTCCTCTTACTCGCAAAGACTGGAATAGAGGGTTCCTCTTCAGGGTCTTCTTCCTCTTCTTATTGAATAATGTGTTTTTTTCTAGTTTTGGGTTGAGCTGGGATGGTTGGTTCCTCACTTTCTTTTTCTGAGTTGTCTTCTGTTGAGTGTTAGAAAATGTATATTTATAAAGGAGAAAATTATCATTTTACATTTCAAGTCTTACTAACAACCCTTACTTTTATGTATTTAAGGTTCTTGTAATTTAATTATGTATGTTTTATTTTAATTAAGTATTTTGTGTATTTTAGGGGCATCATAGTTATTTCACAATAAACGAGAGATCAAACGGCAAAACGAACATCACTTTTGAACTCAGGACGGTCGAAAACCTTAGGAGGAGCATAAAAGGAAAAATGACACTGTTCACATGTACGGTACTATTCACATGTACGGTACTGTCTACGTTACTGTTCACGACACTGTTCACATAGACGGATCGATGACGTGGCATTGACCGATGATGTGGCATTGACTGATGAGGTGTCATGATCTTGTTGGTCTAAAATTCTTATGAACTATTGATGGTGACGTGGCAACATATTAGTGGACCAAAACTTGCGTGTACGGTACATGCATTACACAGGATTATTTTCAACCAAACTGCGTTACTGTTCAAAGCCGGGTCAAACTGTGTTATTGTTCACCTACGTGGTCAAACCGCGTACTGTTGACTGATGACGTGGCGCAATCCTGAGCGTCCAAACTGTTTTTAATCCGATGGCCATGATTTACTCAATGTATCTATAAAAAGGGGGCCTCCCCCCTAATTTGATATCTCTGAATCCATTTTTGGGATCCATTTTCTGTAATTCTTTCTCCATCTTGTATTTTCTATATATTTTAATAAATTTCTATTTTGCCCCTAGTTCAATTATGAGTGGCTAATTTTCTTTCAAGCTTGGGTTGAAGGTGAAGTCTCAACATGTGTCATGGGCTTTATTTGGTAAATTTAGTTTCTCTTCCTCTAATTTTTGTGGATGTTTTGACTTCTCGTCGGCAAATAATACTAATCTTGTCTAGTACCGCCTTGGTTTCACCGGCCCCCTAGTACAAGGTTATTATTATTTGGCACGATAAGCCCTTAGCACCATATTGATTAGAGCGTGGTTTATGAGGTGTGGATTCCCCCCTCATGATTTAATTGGCATTAATAAGGATTATTTAGCCCATGATGCATGTTGATACGGATCCAGATACCCAAATACGTCATCTCAATAGATTTCTCTTCAATTTATTCTCGCCATTTCAATTCCAATTTTAAGATAATCTAAGTCACTTTCACCACAAATCCAACCACCCTCATACAAAATTAATTCTACATATAATTAAAATCCACCTCCTCGTGGGATCGACACTCGTCTCCATTAATCTATTCTACAATAGATTCGTGCACTTGCGAGTTCAATAAAATTTGCACAACAAGTTTTTGGTGCCGTTGCCGGGGAGGTAAGTATTTTTAATTCATAGAATTAATTTTTGTGAATAATTCCATTTAATTATTTTCTTGTATTTTTTTCTTTAAAAAAAAGAAAAAAGAAAAAAAAAGTGAATCTATATTTAAAGGTTAGTATTTCTTTTCTTTTTCTCTTCTTTAAAATTCTGTAATTTAATTTTCAATTTATTTTTCTTTGTAAATTTTTTTTGTTTATCTTATTAATTTATTTTTAGTTAATTTATTTCACGTATTTGTTTTTGTGTATTTTTATAGTAAGGTTGTAATAGCGCAATAAGGTTAGTATCGTAATTTCTCCCTCTTCTTTATTTTTATTTGTTTTGTTCTCATCTTTATTTTTATTTGTTTTGCATGCATGGTCGAAAGTCATTATTATCTAATCTTGAACCTATAGACCTTGAACTTGAGAAAACACTTCGTACACACAAACAAGTTAAAAATAAAATGGATTTGCAACCACAGAAGAGGCCATTTAAGGACTATTTTAGTCCCTTAGCTAATTTGAGCACATCCTGCATAAAATACCCAAATGTAGCTGCTAGGAGTTTTGAACTAAAACCTAGTGTGCTAAATTGTCTCCCAACATTCTATGGCCTAGAAAATGAGGACCCATATAATCATCTAAATGATTTTCATGCTATTTGTCAAACTTTTAAATATGAGAATTTTTCAGACGATGATGTTAAACTCAGATTATTCCCATTTTCTTTAAAGGATAGAGCTCGTTCATGGTTAAATACTTTGACTGCTAATAGCATTACATCATGGGAACAAATGGTAACTAAATTTTTGAATAAATATTTCCCAGTGCATAAAACCAATGCTATTCGTTGGAAAATTTCAGAATTTACAAATAGAGAAGACGAGCAGTTTTTCGAAACATGGGAGCGATTCAATGGGCTACTCTTGAAGTGTCCACATCATGGGTACGAGAAATGGCACCAATGCCAATACTTTTTGGAGGGATTATTGCCGAATGTGCAAGAATGCCTAATGGCAACAAGTGGAGGAGAGCTAATGTCAAAAAGTGCATCAGAGATTTGGGAATTCTTTCAGCGACAAGCGGATAATTCCCAACAACGGAGTCGATCACTCAGGAATACTAGAAGAATTAAGGGAGTAAATGAGGTTCAAATTGGCGAGTCAACTTCGGGAATCAAAGAAGTCAAGGAGATGGTTGAAGGTCTTGCTCGACAGATAGCATCGTTATCGACTGCTAAATCAACAGAACCACATGACCATGACTCATACCCAGATCAAGCCAATGCCATAGGTGTAATGAGAAAGCCATCAAATTACAACCCATACTCCAACACATATAATCCTGGATGAAGAGACCACTCCAATTTTTCATGGTCTTAAGGATTCCAACAGAATGGACCAGCAGCTCCAGCTCCACCAATACAATAAATTTCTCAAATTCCTCAAGCCTCTCAGCCACCATTTAGACCATACAATCAGAACCAGAATTACTCTCAACCCAAACCATGGGAGGATTCATTCCAGAATCTCAAGAATCTTACTCACTCCACGATTGAGCAACAGAACCGCACAATTGATGGACTACGAAATGAGTTGAGAGTAGGCTTCAACTCACAAGCTCAATCAGTTTCAAGCCTCGAGAAGATGGTGGGACAACTTGCTTCTTCAGTTCAGACCTTGGCAATGTTTCCAAGTCAACCAGTGCCTAATCCTAAAGGAGTGCATGAAGCAAGTACCAGTTCACCATAGCAGCATGGAGAGGTCAAAGCAGTAATGGCCTTGCGAAAAGGAAAAGAAGTCGACAACAAAGTGGAGATACCGGTGACAAAAGAAAATCAAATTGTACCTGTGAATGTTGAAGACTCACCACCGGAGGAGAAAGAAGAAACTAAACCACGAGAATACGTTCCGAAAGCTCCATTTCCTCAGAGGTTAGCGAAAGGAAAGAAGGGAAAATCCACAGGTGAGATTCTCGAAATCTTCAAACAGGTAAGTGTTAACATCCCTTTACTTGATGCTATAAAGCAAGTTCCATCTTATGCCAAGTTTCTTAAAGACCTTTGTACTAAAAAGAGAAACATTCATGTTCAAAAGAAGGCATTTTTAACAGAAAACGTTAGTTCTATACTTCAACATAAAATTCCTCTAAAATGCAAAGACCCAGGCTCCCCCACTATCTCATGTAGCATAGAGAACCACACAATTGAGAATGCTTTGTTGGATTTAGGAGCTAGTGTAAATCTGTTGCCTTACTCAGTATTTTTTAAACTTGGACTTGGAGAATTACACCCAACTCCAATGGTGTTACAGCTTGCAGATCGGTCCACGAAAATACCTCGTGGTATTGTGGAGGACGTGCTTATCTAGGTAGACAAGTTTTATTTTCCTGTTGATTTCATTGTAATTGACACTCAACCAATACAGGATTCGAGGAAGCACATCCTCATTATTCTAGGCCGACCTTTCTTGGTAACTGCGGATGCTCACATTCAATGCAGGACTGGAAATATGCAGTTGTCCTTCGGCAACATGACTATGGAGCTGAACATCTTCAACATTGCCAAATAACCTCGCAATGCAGATGATGGAATTGTTTATGTGGATTTAATTGAAGCATTAGTTGATAACACTTTTGTTTCAAATCTTAGTGATGATCCTTTACAGACATGCTTAACTCACTTTGGTTTTGATTTTGATATTGACAGATCAGTCAATGAAGTCAACGCTCTACTTGACTCAGCACCATCCATGGACACTAATAAATGGAAGTCAAGAGTTGAACAACTAGCACCATCAAAGAAGAAACTCATCCCATCATCAGAATCACCACCGAAACTCGAGCTCAAACCATTGCCCAACACATTGGAATATGCATTTTTGGGAGTAGAAAGCACTCTACCGGTAATCATCTCATCATCCCTCAACGATGAACAAAAAGGTAAGTTGTTGGATATTTTAAAAGAGCATAAATGAGCATTAGGATGGACTATAGTGGACATAAAAGGTATAAACCCAGTAGACTGCATGCATTATATTCACCTTGGTGAAAATGCTAAACCTACTAAGGAAATGCAACGTCGGTTAAATCCTAACATGAAAGAAGTTGTTAGAACTGAAGTCCTTAAGCTATTAGATGCAGATATCATTTACCCAATTTCTGATAGTTCATGGGTCGATCTGCAAGTTGTCCCCAAAAGTCGAGTCATGAGTTACCAATGCTGATAATGAATTGATACCCACTAGAGTGACTACAGGATGACGTGTTTGCATTGATTATAGAAAGTTGAATTCTGTCACACGTAAAGACCATTTTCCTTTACCATTTATCGATCAAATGCTTGATAGATTAGCAGGTCATGAATTTTATTGCTTTCTAGATGGCTACTCAGGATATAATCAGATTCCCATAGCACCAAAAGATCGAGAGAAAACTACTTTCACTTGCCCTTTTGACACTTTTGCATATAGGAGAATGCCATTTGGATTATGTAATGCACCTGCTACATTTCAACGATGCATGTTGAGCATTTTTTTTGATATGATTGAACGATTTCTTGAAGTCTTTATGGATGACTTTTCTGTTTTTGGTGATTCGTTTGATCAATGTTTATATCATCTAACACTAGTTCTGCAGAGATGTATCGAGAAAAACTTGGTCTTAAATTAGGAGAAATGTCATTTCATGGTAAAACAAGGTATTGTTCTCGGTCACATCATTTCGAGCAAAGGTATTGAGGTTGACAAAGCCAAGGTGGATCTCATTTCTAATCTTCCTTCACCCAAAACAGTCAGAGAAGTAAGATCTTTCCTTGGGCATGCTGGTTTCTATAGACGTTTCATTAAAGATTTTAGCAAAGTTTCTAGACCCTTATGCAATTTAGTTGCTAAGGATGTACCTTTTATCTTTGATGATCCATGTCTTGTGGCATTTGAAAAACTAAAGCAGTTGTTGACATCATCACCCATCATTCAAATTTGAGCGCATGTGTGATGCATCTGATTATGCAATAGGAGCAGTATTAGGACAAAGAGTTGATCGAATTCCCCATGTTATTTACTATGCTAGTATGACATTGAATGATGCACAGTTGAACTATTCAACTACTGAAAAAGAAATGCTAGCAATAGTGTTTGCATTAGAGAAATTTCGATTTTATCTCATTGGTTGTAAAATAATTATATTCACAGATCATGCTGCTCTTAAATATCTTCCACAAAGAAAGATGCAAAAGCTAGACTAATTCGTTGGGTGTTACTTTTGCAGGAATTTGACTTGGAATTCAAAGATAAGAAAGGCACAGAAAATGTTGTGGAGGACCATCTTTCTCGTCTCCATTTTGACACAATTACAGAGCCATTAATATTGAATGAGTCATTTCCAGGTGAACAATTAATGAGTGTGGAATTATTACCTTGGTATGCTGATATAATTAATTATTTTGTTACAGGTAAACTTCTAGAGCATTGGACCAAGCAAGACAAGGCTAAATTCTTTGTAGAAATAAAGAATTTCTTTTGGGATGACCCATATTTGTTCAAGTATTGTGCAGATCAAATTGTTAGACGATGTGTCCCAGAAAATGAAATTCAGAATATTCTTTCATTTTGCCATGAACAAGCTTGTGGAGGCCATTTCAGTGCTAATAAAACAGCGACTAAAGTTTTACAATGTGGTTTCTATTGGCCAACTATATTTCGAGATGCTTACACTTTCTGTTCTTCATGTGATAGGTGTCAACGAATGGGGAGCATTACACGAAGGAACATGATGCCACTAAATCCAATTTTAGTGGTTGAGATTTTTTACGTATGGGGTATCGACTTCATGGGACCATTTCCCCCTTCTTTTGGCCATCAATACATATTGGTTGCTGTTGACTACGTCTCAAAATGGGTAGAAGCAATTCCATGTAGAACCAATGATCACAAGGTGGTGATAGGATTTTTGAAAAGCAACATTGTTTCGCGCTTTGGATTCCCTCGAGCAATAATCAGTGATGGTGGTGCCCACTTTTGTAACAAAGCATTCAAGTCTCTTTTGACAAAGTATTCAATTACACACAAAGTGGTGACCCCCCATATCATCCGCAAACCAGTGGCCAAGTTGAGATCTCCAATCAAGAAATAAAGCACATATTAGAAAAGACGGTGAGACCAGACAGAAAATATTGGTCATTAAGACTTGATGATGCATTATGGGCATATAGAACGGCTTTCAAGACCCCGATTGGGATGTCACTCTATAGGCTAATGTATGGAAAAGCTTGCGACCTACCTGTGGAACTCGAGCATCGTGCGTATTGGGCCAGCTTAGAAAGAAGATTACAACTGGCAGAACTTGAAGAAATTCGCAATGACGCATACGAAATCTCGCTTGCACCTATTCTCAGGTAAGTTACGTTCTCGATGGTCTGGTCCCTTTATTGTTCATACTATTTTTCCACATGGGGCAATTGAAATTAAGGACCCAAAGAACGGTGTCACGTTTAAAGTTAATGGTTAAAGATTAAAGCCGTATCTAGAGTACCAACCACATGGAGAAGACACCGAAATAAATTTGAGTGACCCACCAGATTTGAATTGATTTTTTTTCTTTTCGGTGATTTATTTATTTTTCTCTTTCTTTATATTATTCTTTTGCTAATTGAAATTATTTTTGCATAAGTGTGTTTGTTTAACCATTAAGTTTTATCTTATCATTGTTAATCATGAGTACCATACTTAAACCGTTCCTCCAGAACATTCTTAAACCACTTCAACCGGTAAAATCTCATCTCAAAAGGCAGATTCGATTTTGTAAAACACATCGCATTTGGGCTCTACAACCACCAGAGTTAGTAGCCTATGTTGAGAATTTAGAAAGCCAACTCAGAGACATAGAGAGAAGTGTTTACGACATCCAGTTGGAGCTTGAGGTAAATTCAATAAGAGGACAATTTTAATTTTCTTTGTGTGTTTTAATTTATTTTTCTGTTTGTGTGCTTTAGTTGTTACTCCGGTGAAGTGGCGGATAACGGTACTCCGTGACAATCAAGTCGGTTACTTCAGTTTCCCATAATAACTGATATTCTGAGGCGAAGGTATGGACAGAAACGAGACTCTAGCGAAGCTTCACAAGCGATTCCCTTCACTTCCTCAGAATGCCCTCCTTACAATCTGTAAAGCTCGGTCCGAACGCATGCGATTGCTCATGAGGAATAACATACCTGCTGACATCTGTTGGTTAATCGAGGCGAAAGTACGATTGGCAGGTGAGTTACCTCCAAAATATATTGCATAAATGCCTGGTTGTGGTAAAGGAAATTATGCAAGAAAACGACGAGCTCGAAGAATTTTTGTTGCTTGTCATAAATGTGCCAGAATGAGTTGCGATAAAAACCCATGTTCTTTAGGAATGATGTCTGATAACAGGGAAGATAAGAGTCAATTCATTAGGGATGGCTTGAATAAGGAGTCATTGGATGATATCCTTTTGTCTCTTGAAACGCATACTAGTGGATATGTGCAAGGAGCGATTCTCCAGTTATGGCCATTATTCCAGAAAGAGCATGCACGATATAGTCTCGAGAATCTGACTATAAACGACCCTGTTTGTCAGTTTATAAGAAAACTGGATGGGAAGCCTATCCTCGACCTATAGAGGGCGTTCAAGCCGTTTCTGGACGTAAAACCAGAGGAAGATGTGAGCCACAGTTGCAACTATCTGTAAATATCCTTTTACTTCACTGTTATTTTATTTCACTGTTATTTTATCTTTTACATTATTGTCTTTAATAATTTTATTTTATCATTATTTTTTTTCTTTTTACTGTTTCCTTTTTGACTCACGAGCCATGTGCTTTACGCGTTAGTTGACACTGACATGCCACCTCATACACAGTTGTGATCCACTGTCACCAAGATTCTTAAATATGACTTTTTGTTAAGCACTCACAAATTGTTTTTGAGAAATATTCCAATGGCAGCTACTCCCAATAGACAATTCAAGAACATTTGTGTGCTTTCTAGATTTACCTATGGCAAACATAAAGAGTTTGTTGATGCAGCCATAGATCTTGGTTGAAGCATAGCAGAGAGAAAATTACACTTGGTGTATGGAGGAGGTAACCGAGGGTTATCAAAATTGGTCTCAGAAGCTGCTTTTATCAGAGGAAGCCAAGTGTTAGGCATCATTCCAAGAGCTCTAAAACCTTTGGGCAGTTTGTCTGAATCATCGACTGGAGAAGAGTTAGTCGTCTCAAGTATGCAAGAAAGAATAACTGAAATGCTTAATCATGCTGATGCTTTTATTTTCCTTCTAGGAGATCTTGCAACACTAGAGGCACTTATCACACTAGCAACTTGGGCCCATCTGCACATTCACCAGAAACTCATCGGTTTATTAAACGTCAACAACTTTTATGATGGCTTCATCGCATTTCTTAACCATGCAATACAAAACTACTTCATTCCTTCCAGTGCGAAAAAACTTTTTATTTGTGCTCACACTGCTAATGAGCTACTTGATATGTTACAAGCTTATAAACCGGAGCCAGACCCCTGGTCCTTTGTGTTGGAGCGTCCAAATAATGATGGTAATGAAAGTACAAATTAGATTTAACTCTCCTTTGTAAATATTTTCTTCACCACCTGATGTCTTCTAAACTCTACTTCTTTCCTTTAAAACATTGAGGACAATGTTTCGTTCTGGTTGGGGGGAGGGAATAGTCGACAATTGTGGAATCTTGGTTAAGTTTTTACTAATTTTTTGTTATAGAAACTAACTGTTGCTAACTTTTTGTGTTGAAGATGGCTGAATATGGAGTGTAGTGACTCTAGAAACGCATCTTCATCGTTTGAAAAAAAAAAATCAAAAAATTCAGACATTTTCTTTTTCTTTATTAAGTTTTGACGTTCATTTTTCTTCTTCTTTTTAATTTCTCCTTTATAAATATACATTTTTAAATATTTGAGTCGAAGATGGCTGAATATGGAGTGTAGTGCCTCTAGAAACGCATCTTCTTGGTTAAAAATAAAAAAAAATTCTTTTTCTATCATTTTAAGTGTAACTTTTCTAAGTAATTTTTCTGAATCATTTTCACATTTCTGCATACATATTTTCCTTTCACATTTAGAATAGGTTGGGGGGTAGGATGTTGTTTGAAAAAAAAAATTGTGTGATTTGTTTTAACATTGGATGACATGATTAATTTCAAATTTTAGTATTTGTATTATCTTTGGTCTTAAGTGATGTTACGCTATGTTTGCTACTTTACATGTTGATGTCGGAGACAAATATGAATTGCTTGAAGGAATGAACATGTCATAAATAAGTGTCAAGTGAGTTTTTGAGCCTATCATTTTTTCTTGGAGAATAACCCTTTTGCCCATTCTTTATACAGCTTAGCAGTTTATTATTGTATACACGATCTCTAGATTTCTTTTGAGTTAACCCTTAAAAAAAAATTGTAAAATAAAAAAAAAAGAAGAAAAAAAAATGTGTGTTGCTACATTTGGAGGCCAATCTAACTAGTAGATATGGAAGGTTATTTAGAGCCCTAAAAGACGATGGAAATGCCATTTTTGATCCGTTTGAGCCTTTCTAGCCATCCCTTTTATCAAATATCCATAGTTAACCCTTTTGAGCCTTTAAAAAAAAAAATTTTCTTTGTCAAATTTATCATCTTGACCCACTCCGATTTGAAGTATTACCCAATATCTTACAAGTTCCATCACCTATTTATTTTTGAGAAAAATGTAAATAAATATTTTGTATGGTGAAGTTATGCCCAAAACAAAAAAAAAATTTGTTGTTTCAAAAAAAAAAAAGAAGAAAATAACAATAATAGGTGAAATCCACCTTGCAACTTCCCAAAAAAAAAAAATTCCTCTGCATTTTTCTCAAACATACACTTTATTTTCCTTATTTCCCTTTTTTGTTAGCCATATCCCTAGCATACGTTACGTCCTAATAAAAGTCCTTCTTGATTTTAGGGAACTATAGTCTGAAGTAGAAGCTAGTTATATGGGTTAAAAAGATGTAGTGATGCATAATAAAAAAAAGAGAAGAAAAAAAGATAAATAAAGTGGGTTGACTAACATTTTTATTTGACTTGAGATCGTATTATTTCTAAGCTGAGGGCATATTTCTTTCATCTTGGTGAGAGCATGTGATATCACTTCTTTATTATTCTCTCTCTCAAGTACCATTCATTGGAGTGACTATTTTTATTGGGTTTTATAAAATTGTGTTACTGTTCACCCACGTGGTCAAACCGCGTACTGTTGACTGATGACGTGGCGCAATCCTGAGCGTCCAAACTGTTTTTAATCCGATGGCCATGATTTACTCAATATATCTATAAAAAGGGGGCCTCCCCCCCTAATTTGATATCTCTGAATCCATTTTTGGGATCCATTTTCTGTAATTCTTTCTCCATCTTGTATTTTCTACGTATTTTAATAAATTCTCATTTTGCCCCTAGTTCAATTATGAGTGGCTAATTTTCTTTCAAGCTTGGGTTGAAGGTGAAGTCTCAACATGTGTCATGGGCTTTATTTGGTAAATTTACTTTCTCTTCCCCTCTAATTTTTGTGGATGTTTTGACTTCTCGTCGACAAATAATACTAATCTTGTCTAGTACCGCATTGGTTTCACCGGCCCCCTAGTACAAGGTTATTATTATTTGGCACGATAAGCCCTTAGCACCATATTGATTAGAGGGTGGTTCATGAGGTGTGGATTCCCCCCACATGATTTAATTGACATTAATAAGGATTATTTAGCCCATGATGCATGTTGATACGGATTTAGATACCCAAGTACGTCATCTCAATAGATTTCTCTTCAATTTATTCTCGCCATTTCAATTCCAATTTTAAGATAATCTAAGTCACTTTCACCACAAATCCAACCACCCTCATACAAAATTAATTCTACATATAATTAAAATACACCTCCTCGTGGGATCGAGCGTCTCCATTAATCTATTCTACAATAGATTCGTGCACTTGCGAGTTCAATAAAATTTACACAACATCTTCTGCCTCTGAGGGTGAGCTATCAGTCTCAGACTTGTCACCTTCGTCCTCAAGTGGGTCAGATGGTTCAGCCTATTCTCAGTCAACTGCTGCTTGTGGCTAGGGGAAAGTTTCCTCTGCTGGTTCATCTCAAGCAGTGGCTTCTTCACTGGCTGCTGCTGGAGCACCTGTAGTGTTGGTGTCAAAATTGAACTGCCAGAGCAGTGCATCAGGGAAGTTCCGGTGAGTGCGTTTCATGTACAGAGCAAATTGGTGTAGTTGGTTATCCAGGTGCTGTAGATAGCTACAAAATCGATCATTTTCCTTCTGTTGGGCTTCTACACATTGAGTTATACTATTTCTGAGTGCCTGGATAGTCTGTTCTAACCCAATAGCTCATCTTGCTGCAGTGACAACAGCTGGTTCAGTAGTTGTTCCAGCACTCTCACCAGCAACTCTCTCAATGGTATGTGCCGTAAAGGCACTATCATTTTTTACATGTTCATCTCTGGCGTCAAGACAAACTATCCTTAGACGAACTATCCTCATTTTTTACATGTTCATTTTGCTACCGACATCTATAGGAAGTCCTCGAACTATGACATATAACAAGACCAACCTTTCTTGCGAAACTGTAGTAGTGTGAGTAGTGGACATTAGCCCAGATTTTAGAAATTTCACCTACACCTTAGCAATAGGTTTCAAATCTATCCTATTAACTACATGCACTTCCTCGTTAACCCATGATGCCCCTTCGATGGTAAGAGTTTTGAAAATGGTGTTCCACTTTTTCGGGGTCAACTTGTCACGCAACTTAACATACTCGCAGGCAATTTCATTAGGTAAGTTATAGAAAGCATTGATAACACGGGAGTCTAATGGGACAAGTGTATTTCTTACCCACACGTTGTGCTGATCAGGGCTTACCAAATTGGCGTAAAATTCTTTGACAATAGGCAGCACATGATCTCGAGGGTGGTTGCAAAACTCTAGCCATCCTCGCTTTGCCACAGCATTATGAATGGTTTGCACAATTCCCGTGAGTTGGTCTGGGAATTGAAACCTTTTTTTTCCAGAATTCGACGTGGCTCTATGAATTCTTCATATTTTTCTTCAGCGTGATAACTCTGGAATCGTGACGGATCCTTGAGGCGGCTTGCTGTTTTCTTGTATCTCGGCATTGCTGTAGCAGTAACAAATTGAGGTTACTGTTCCTGAGAGTAAAAAGAGAAGAAGAGGTTAAGAATTAGGAGAGTTGGATTTTGTGAAGGAGATGGGGAATAGTGGCGTAGAGTACTAAGCACAGTGACTCCTTTTTATAGTGGACTTTTAATTGGAGATAAATACGATAACTTGAAATAATTGTGGGAATAAAATATTTTGAATTAAATGTGCATATACCAAAATCATCGGCCAGTGCATTTAAAGCTCTATTTTCGGAGATTTGTTTCAGCAATTTCTATCCATATCCATGCATCCATCTGTCACGATTTTATCTCCAACGATAAGTGAAAGGCTCCAGCTTTTAATTTCTTTATGCTTATTCTAACCACGGATCCATACTCCCCACTAAAAGCTTCTGACACGTGGTTCACCTCTGAATCCTGCCATCATTCATTCTCACGTGTCAATATAGAATTCAATTGTCACACTTACTAAATTCCAATATAAAATTATTAAAAGACATAGATATATCAAATTGAAGTGAAACTAAAGTACGCCATAATGGAAAAGGATAAAAATAAATGGTTAACATGGAAAAACAAGATTAAATAAAATGGTAAAGAGGGAGAGCTGTCCATAAAACCAAAGGATATCAAAATTGGTTTAAAGTGGTTGTCTCCTCAATGGGTTGCCTCCCATGAAGTGCTTGATTTAAGGTCCTTCAGTCTGACCTTCTATCTTTGCTCAATAGCTGGGTTCTTTAAGGAGTAACACCTTCTTTGAATATTCTGCTGCTGGATGTATGTAATGCTTACCCCTGTGCCCATCAACCTTGAACTCGTGGCCTGTTTGTTCATCTAGAAGATCAACAACTCCATGAGGGTAGGATTTTAATAGCTTAAACGGGCCAGACCATCGTGACTTGAGTTTTCCCGGAAACAATCTTAGTCTTGTGTTGTGGAGCAACACTAATTAACCAGGGGTGAATTTCCTGTGTTGAATATGCTTGTCGTGCCAGTGTTTTGTTATCTCTTTATAGATTCTTGCATTTTCATATGAAAATAGTCATAATTCATCAAGCTCACAAATTTGAAGTTTCCTTTGCTCTGCTGCAGCATGCATATCCCAACTTAATTTCTTTAGTGCCCAATGGGCTTTGTGCTCTAGCTCTAGTGGCAAATGGCATGCTTTGCCATAAACAATTCGGTAAGGAGACATGCCGAGTGGAGTTTTGTATGCTGTTCTGTAAGCCCATAGAGTGTCATGCAAATGTAAATACCAATCCTTCCTTGTTGGGTTCACCACTTTTTCTAAGATCTTTTTAATTTCTCTGTTGGACACTTCAGCCTGACAATTGGATTGTGGGTGATATGTTGTTGCTATCTTGTGTCTGACTCCATATTTCACCATTGCTGCAACAAAGATTTTGTTGCAAAAATGTGTGCCTTCATCACTAATAATTGCTCTAGGAGTGCCAAACCTGGAGAAAGCATTTTTTTAAAGAAAAGTCACCACTGTTTTAGCATCATTAGTAGGTAGTGCTGCAGCTTCTACGCACTTGGAGACATAAGCTACAGCAACAAGGATATATAAGTTCCCAAAGGATGGGGGAAAATGTCCCATGAAATTTATTCCCCAAACATAAAAAACTTCCACTTCCAGTATGTTAGTCAATGGCATCTCATGTCTGCTAGTTATCTTCCCTGTCCTTTGACACCCGTCACAACATTTAACAAATTCATAAGCATCTTTAAAGATAGTGGGCCAATAATAACCTGATTGCATAACTTTGGCAGCTGTTCTGTGACCACCAAAACGTCCTCCATATGCTGCAGCATGACATGACTCCAGTATTTGAGGTATTTCTTCTACTACAACACATCTTCTTATTACTTGATCTGAGCATAGCTTATATAAATGTGGGTCATCCCACTGATAACTTCTAATATCATGAAAAAATTTCTTTTTCTCTTGAAACTTCAGCTCATGTGGTAGCAACCCACTTACTAAGTAGTTAGCAAAGTCTGCATACCATGGAGGTTCATTCTTTGTATTACCAAAAAAAGTTTCAGTGATGCCCTTCCTTGTCAATGTACTGAGTGACAAGTGGTCTTTCTATCTTTAATTTCCAGATCAAATTCTTGAAGCAATAAGATTCATCTGATTAATCTTGGTTTGGCATCCTTCTTTGAAATTCAATATTTGATGGCTGCATGGTCTGTGTAAACAATTACTTTGGTACCCACTAGGTAAGCTCTGAATTTGTCAAAAGCAAAAACTACTGCTAGCAACTCTTTCTCTGTAGTGGTGTAATTGATCTGAGTTGGAGTGAACGTTTTGTTTGCATAGTATATGGAATGAAAAACCTTATCCTTTCTTTGCCCCAATACCGCCCCCACAAAATGATCACTAGCATCACACATCAATTCAAATGGTAAAGTCCAATATGGAGATATAACTACTGGAGCAGTGATTAGAGCTTTCTTTAGTTCTCCAAATGCTTTAAGGCACTCTGTGTCAAAGTGAAATGGTTTGTCATGCTCCAGCAATGAACACAGAGGCTTAGCTACCTTGGAGAAATCCTTAATGAATCTTCTGTAGAATCCAGCATGACTCAAAAAACTCCTAGCACCCTTTACTGAAGTTGGAGGTGGCAGTTTATCTATTACCTCTATCTTGGCTTTATCTACCTCAATGTCATCCTTGGATATCTTGTGACCCAGCACTATTCCTTCTTGCACCATGAAATGGCACTTTTCCCAATTGAGTACTAAGTTGGTCATCTCACATCTTTTAAGAATTTCTTCC
This sequence comes from Citrus mangshanensis, assembly GCA_030449895.1. Classification (NCBI taxonomy): domain Eukaryota; kingdom Viridiplantae; phylum Streptophyta; class Magnoliopsida; order Sapindales; family Rutaceae; genus Citrus; species Citrus mangshanensis. The sequence continues at coordinate 6,154,540 of JASUUJ010000349.1, forward strand.
AAGTTGTGTAAACAATCATTGTATGTTTCTCCAAGAACTGAGAAGTCATCCATGAAAACTTTCAAAGTTTGCTCTACCATTTCAGAAAATATAGACATCATGCATCTCTGAAAAGTTGCTGGAGCATTGCATAGCCCAAATGACATTCTTCTGAAGGCAAATGTTCTATAAGGACAAGTAAATGTAGTCTTCTCTTGATCCTCTAGAGCTATAGCAATCTGGTTGTAGCCTAAATACCCATCTAAGAAATAGTAGTACTGTTTTCCAGCAAGTCTATCCAACATCTGATCTATGAATGGAAGTGGGAAATGATATTTTCTTGTGGCTTTGTTGAGCTTCCTGTAATCCATACACACTCTCCATCCAGTCACTGTCCTTGTAGGAATAAGTTCATTCTTCTCATTAGCGATTACTCTTATCCCTCCTTTCTTGGGAACACATTGAACTGGCCTCACCCATGAACTGTCTGATATTGGGTATATAATTCCAGCATCTAACCATTTGATGATTTCCTTCTTCACCACTTCCTTCATGATAGGGTTCAACCTTCTCTGGTGCTCAACTGAATTGCTGGAGCAATCTTCTAGCAGAATTTTATGCATGCAAATTGATGGGCTTATCCCTTTTATATCTACCATGGTCCATCCAATTGCTCTTCTGTATTTTCCAAGCAAATATACTAAACTCTGTTCTTGACTTGCATCCAAAGTAGAAGAGATGATTACATGGAGTGTGTTATTTTGACCAAGATAAGCATATTTTAAATGTGAAGGTAATAGTTTCAATTCAAGACTAGGAGGTGATTCAATAGATGGTAAAGCTGTTTTTACTTCCCTGTTTGAAAGATTCAGATGCTCAATGAACCTGGTGTGCCTATCAGATTGTTTTTCTTCCATCCAATCTGTCTGAATTGCTGCAACATCTTCCTCTTCTGCATTATCAAAGGTATTGACTCTGTCAAATGCTTTACTGCAGCAACTATCCATTCTGTCTGTTACAACAAAATCCACTACACTCAGGAAGTTGCAGTCTTCTACTTCATCAGCGTTTCTCATAGCTTCTAGTACATTAAATGTGACTTGCTGATCATTCACTCTCATGGTGAGCTCTCATTTCTGAACATGTATCAGAGTCTTTCCAGTTGGTAGGAAAGGTCTTCCAAGTATAATGGTCTTTATTAGCTTCAAAATCCAGTACAATGAAATCCACTGGAAAGATGAATTTATTAACCTTCACCAGTACATCCTCTATTTTTCCTTCAGGGTATGCATGAGATATGTCAGCCAATTATAGAGTGACTGTTGTTGGTCTGCATTCCCCTACTCCAAGCTGTTTAAATACAGATAATGGCATCAAATTAATGCTAGCTCCCAAGTCACAAAGTGCTCTGCCAGCATACCTAGTCCCTATAGAGCAGGGTATTGTAAAACTCCCTGGATCTTTCAATTTTGTAGGAATTTTACTCTGGAGCATATGACTGCTTTCCTGTGTTAAAGCAACGGTTTCAAACTCTCACAGCCTTCTTTTTCGTGCCAAGATATCTTTTAGAAATTTCACATAATTTGGCATTTGTTCCAAAGCTTCTACAAAAGGTATATTTATGTGCAGTTGCTTCAGCACTTCCAGGAATTTGCTGAACTGCTTGTCTTATTTTTTCTTCTGGAACCTTTGAGGGAAGGGTGGTGGATGTCTAAATTGCTGGTTAGATTCAGGAGGTACCAAACTCTGTTTGTTTAGGGTGGTGCAGGTTGTGGCTACGGGTGTGGCAGCTTCCTTTTCAGCATGATCTGATTGCATTTCTTCTGCAGTTGTTGTAGCTTGGCCCAATAATTCAGTGTCTTGATGGGGATTTTGCTGTAGCACGCTTCCCTTTTGAGTTGGTTTTTGTGCTGAATTGCATTCCATCCCCTTTTTGGTTATCTCAACTGGTATATCAACATTCTTTCCAGATCTCAAACTAATTACTTTGCAGTGTTCTTTGCTCTCTCTCCTAGGATCTTCTGTGTTGCTAGGCAGGCTCCCTTGAGTTATGCTGCTCATTTTTGTAGTTAGTTGTCCCATTTGGTTCTCAAGGTTTCTTAAGGACACAGCTTGATTCTGCACAATTGCTTCATTCTTTGCAATATAATCCTTGATCAGTGTTTTCAATGAAGTGATTGGATCCTGACTGATTTGTTTTTGCCCTTGACTCTTCTGATGAAAACCAGGTGGCTGTGTGTTTCTATTTTGTCCATTGAATGCTGGAGCATTTCGATTCTGACTGCTCCATGAAAATTTTGGGTGTTGTTTCCAGCCTGGGTTGTAAGTATTTGAATATGGGTTGTTCTGAGGTTGTTGATTGAAGTTACCCACATAGTTTACGGAGGCTGGATTTCCAGGACAATTATCAAAATCATGTTCTTCACCACAGTAGACACAAGAAAGTTCAGTAACTTGCTTTACTGTTGCTGGAGCAGCTGTCATGGCTTTTACCACTTCTACCTCAGGTCTGACGATCCCAGGGTGTACAACTTGCGGAGTTAGTACAGCGTAATCTCTTATAGTTTTGTCTCTATCATCAGCCATGTAAATAATATTGTTGTTGCCTGGCTGTCTTCCGTTAGTATGTTCATTCTGTTCTTCTTGAACGTTGACTGGTTGTAGAGGCCCGTGAGGATTCAAATTTTGTGCATCCTGTAAATTATTCATGCTTGAAGCAATTTCTGAATTCCTTTGTTCTCTTCGTAGTTTCCTGACAGTCTTTTCAATCTCAGGATCGAATTGGAATGCTGCAGATCTGTCTTTGTGCATGCATGTACCAATCTGCCAATAAATAGAATGAATGAAATCAAATTTGGCGCTATTAAGATTTACTTCACACTTCAAAAATAAACAATCAATCCCTGGCAACTGCGCCAAAAACTTGTTGGTTAATTTCTATAAGCAATTATTATCAATGCCAATGTGCAAGTATACACAACAAGTAATAAAGTGATGAGTATTCAAAATCGTCTCCACAGGGATTGATGTTACTCAAAATGCTAAAGCAAATCACAATAATGCAAATCAATTAAGGACCGAAATAAACAATTGTCGAATAATTTTATGTAACTAATAGTTGAAAATAAAACAATACTGTAATGAAATAAACTGAGTTGAATGTGTCTAAGATTCAATTGAGAATATAGTAGTTGAATGATCAAACTTTTCTAATGGGATGACTGTTGTTTACCAAATTAGTATCAGTTGTTACAATAAGTGCTGCAGCAATGGGTAGAATAAACTTGCATCCACAGCTATCGCATGTTGGAAATCTCATACCTTTAAATCTACTAACAATGACCAGTTGCTCATATATTTATAGTATGACATTATAACCTTTAATCTCTCTACCCTACAAGGTGAACACCTATGTCTAGAGTGTCACAAATCTTAGTTTCAAGTATTGCCCTTATGGGATTAAAGATAACCTAATCCAGGAAACTCGACTTAAGAATAAGTAATACTCTAATAATGTCCGCTAAGATATGCCTTTTTGCTGCTCTGTCTTAACTGAAACTATTAAATGGGTGGTCAACCGAAATAACAGTTGTATTCATAAAAACTACTAGAGTATAATACTATAGCATTACCATAACAACACAAAAGAACAGTCAAGAACCCATTGGATTATTTGTCACTCAACCACAAGTAAATTTAGTTCATAATCTGGATAAGAAAAATAAACACAAATATATTGGTCTCGGAATACATCAAATCAATTAAAGGAAAAAGATAAATATAAGTTGAGCACAATGAAAATCAAAGTCAAGTAATTCTGCACGATTGTCCAATGTTGCCGAAACAACACTCTTCGATTCTGATCTTCTTCTCCTTCGTTCCTTCTAATTACTCTAATGATAATTCCTTGCCGCCCTTCTATGTGGTGCACGCCTCCTTTTTATATTACAAATTAGGTTAAAACCAAAGCCCATGAGCGTGCATGTGTTTAAATTAGGAAACATGCAGATCGCGACTTTATGGCTGACTCGCGCCTAAATTTTCTCCCGCCCCAAATTACTTTTTTTTACATTTTTATTCCTGATTGTGTTTTACTTCTTTTGTGGCCATCTTCTTTCCTCCTCTTGCTCTTCTAATGCCTCAACATCCTCTCACGAATTTAAAACCTATTTTTAGAACAAATTACTATGATTCAATCAAAACTTATTAAAACTCAACTAAAATGAATGTTTATGCAAAAGGTACCCAAAATGTAATAAAAACACCTTATTGGTTCTCTAAGTGACCTTGATTCAAGTCTAGAATTGATGTAATAACTCTAATTTCCTAGAGTTATTACAAGCTTATTGCATCAGCATTCCTTCCTTGAAATATAAGCTTCTGGATACCTACAATTATGCACACAATTTGAGCAAGAATTACTCTAAGTCAAGCAAAATTTATTAAGATTAAACTAAAATGAATGTTTATGCAAAATGTAACAAAAATGCAATAGAAACACATCATTTACTCTATAAGTAATCTTGATTTGAGTCTAGAATTGCTATAATAACTCTCATTTCATAGAGTTATCACACCCCCAAACTTAAATCATTACTTGTTCTCGAGTAATGACAACATGCTAATACTTCAATCATACAATCATGCAACAAATAACTAATCTCTGTCATCAAATTTGTAAGATTTCTTTCACCCTCAGATCACACTCTTAATCACTCAAAATAGGTTTAGCAGTTTAGTTCTAGACTTAAGACTTATTCTGTCCAAAGTGTGTGTGTGCCACTTTGATCAAATTCCAGAGGTGCTACAACATTACACAAACATTGCATATAATTTAGAGGTAGAATCACAAATATATTCACATATAGGGGAGCAGAAATCACAAATATACTGAAACAGTAACATTGATTTTTCATGTGAATGTCGATCACTTGTAATGATGACACCCAATTACTCAACCAATGCACAGATAAAAGTTGCTATAGTAATACTTATAGCATAGTCTTATCTAAAGATATCTTTAACTCAAGGCTAAACATGGGGTTTATGAACAGACATGGCTACTCAATATCCTAGACAGGGGACTTGTTTTTTTATAATTATAGATGCTACAACAATGCTCATAACTCTTCTTGCCTTTGGACTCAAGTCTGCATATGGGGTACATATTCAGCCCAGGTTACTCAGCAACTTAAGCCATTAGAGCAAAATTTATTTCATAACAAGCACAGTTCAACAAAAATTTTCCCCCAAACTTGAGATATTTTCTACTCCTTTTGGTTTTCTTGGCTCTGCTACAGCGCTCTTATAAAATTTGACCAAAATTTAAGTGCCGAGACAGAATTTCAACCTCCATCTATAACTATCTCTACTTAGCATTCTCATAAATACTGAATAACACTCAATTTATCTTCATTAGGTTTTCAAATCCATACACAAATATTAGATAACAGAGCTTCACACAACACATAACACAAGCATAAACACATGCACTCAGAAACACAACCCCTCTAAACTTGAGTGGTGTTGTGTCCTCACAAGCACACAAAACAAAATCACATAAACCATACATGCTTACAATAAAAGGACATGTAAACTAAATCAGAAAATTAAAACTACATGTAAGAAAATTAGCTACTCATAATTGAACTAGGGGTAAAATGGAAAGTTATTAAAATAAGTAGAAAATACAAGATGGAGAAGGAATTATAGAAAATGGAGCTCAAAAATAAATTCAGGGGTGTCGACTTAGGGGGGAAGAGCCCTTTTTTTTAATAGATATAATGAGTAAATCATGACCATCAAATTAAAACAATTTGGACGCTCAGGATTGCACCACATGACAAATTTTGATTGGATAGAACACATCATCATGGTTGTTATTCCGTGTATATGCATGTACCGTACGCACGTTTTTTGGTCCACTAACATACTGCCACGTCACCAGTCAACACCACATAAATATTTTAGTCCAATAGGATCGTGACACATCATCAGTCAATGTCAACTCATCAGTCAACGCCACATAAGCAGTGAATACCACATTATTCGTCCAATTGAAAGCTGCCACATCATTGGTCGAAGCCACATCATTTGTCAATGCCACGTCATCGGTCGTATATGCGAACGGTGTCGTGAATAGTACCATGTATAGTACCATACATATGAACAGTACCATATATGTGAATAGTATCGTTTACCCTTTTATACTCCTCCTAAGGTTTTCGACTGTCTTGAGTCCAAAATTACTGTCTGTTTTGCTCTTCGATCTTTCGTTCATTGTGAAATGACCATGATGCCCCTAAATACATAAAATACTTAATTAAAATAAAACACACATAATTAAATCACAAGGGACTTAAATAAATAAAAGTAGGGATGTTAGTGAGACTTGAAGTGTAAAATAATGATTTTATCTTTTATAAATATATACTTTCTAACACTCAACAGTAACCCTTCCTAAAAAATACCCCATTCTTAGTCATTACAATTTTATCACTCTCAAAAGACATTTTAACCCCAGTCTTGCCCAATTCAAAAATAGAGATCAAGTTATATCGAATTTCTAGAACATGGAGAACATTAGTTAGTGAGAGGATTTTCCCAGAAGTAAGTTTGAGAATAACGTTTCCCTTGCCCAAGACCGGTATAGACCGAGAATCACCAAGGAAAACAAATTTTTCTCATTCTCTTACCAGAGTATACTAAAAAAATGAGTTCTTGTCGCCACAAAAATGTTTAGTGGCTCCAGAATCAATCACCTAATCTTTATTTCCAACAACCATGTTCACTTTAGAGACAACCACAACAACAATAATTTCATCCCCTTCAGCCAAGTTGGCTTTCGGAGGATTCTTTTATCTTCTTTTTTCCGAGCTTTATTTCTACATTGATAGGCATAGTGTCCAATTTTTCCACAAACATAGCAATGACCCATCTTTTTAGCAATGAGATTTCTACCTTTGTTAAGATATTTCTCGTTGGGATTATTATGTCTCTGATCAGGTTGAGGTTGGTCTCAATTATGTTTGTATTAAAATGAAGACTTTTGGCCATATCTCCAAGCATATTCTTCTCTTCATTCTTAATATGCACAATTACATCTTCAAGGCTCATAGGTTTCTTCTTATGCTTCGAGGTTTTGAAATAGTCACTTTATGATTCAGGAAGCTTCTCGATTAAACAGCCAGCCAAAAATCATTCAGAAAGTTCTATACCCTCACTTTTAAGATTATTAACCAATAGGTAGTAGTCATGGATTTAGTCCGTAACAGGTTTATTATCCGCCATTTTAAAACGCATAAAATTGACGATAAAGTATTGTTGGGATCCAACCTTCTTTGTAATATATTTTTTATTAAGCTGATCCCATATTTCAGAATATATTTTTGTAAGGGTAGTATATAACATAAATGTTGTTAGAAAGAGCATTTAAAAGTGTTCACCTGTAGACCTTGTTATTTGTAGTCCAAGTTTTCATTTTGTTCTTATAGTCTTACAACCTTATTCTTGGGAATATAATTTCAGATAATCAGCAAGTTGTGCACATCAAGAATGTCATGAAGTTTTTCCTGCCAATGACAGTATAAGTGCAGTGGCAATTGGAGAAGATGAGGAACCCACAGCTGGAGTTATTGTTGGAGCTAGAATAGTTTCAGAAATCATTATGATGTTAGAATCTATTATTTAGGAGTGATACAAATAATAATGAATTCCAATACTTATAAAATTCTAGCAAGTGAAAAAAGTAGAAGCTAAATTCTCCAACCAATAATATCTTCTTCTACAGCAATAACAAATCAAAGAAAAGTTAGTAAAAGTGGTTGTAATGAAGGCATACTTCTAATAAATTGAAAAGCCAAATTGAACTTAAATTTCAAACCAACAAATTTGACAAATTCTGTAGCAAGCCAATTTCATTCAATAATCCAGTAGCTTCACTTGTTCCCAATTCAAAAAATCTTTAAATAAGCCAACTGATAAATCGAGCTGCAAAAGAATTAAATTAATTGATACAAAGCATAGAAAGTGGAGAAGGAAAAAAGAAGCCCAGTGATAACTCTATGAAATGAGAGTTATTATGGCAATTCTAGACTTAAATCAAGATCACTTAGAGAGTAAATGATATGTTTTTATTGCATTTTTGTTACGTTTTGCATAAACATTCATTTTAGTTTAGTCTTAATAAGTTTTGCTTGATTTAAAGTAATTTGTGCTCAAATTGTGTGCATAATTGTAGGTTTCCAGAAGCTTATAATTCATAGAAGGAATACTGATGCAATAGGCTGGCAAAAAGGAGGGAGAATATGGCCACAAATGAATTGAAACAAAATCTGGAGCAGTGCAGTGCTATAGTCGTTGCTGGAGCAACCATTGCTGTAGCAATCCTGGAACAACTATAGAGAAAACTTAGCGCGGGATATCTACAGAATTACGATCTGCAGTTTCCTAGTTTGACTCATGCTTGCCCTAGGCTTCTGTTTTACCCTAGTTTTTAGTTATAAAAAGAGCGCGCATCACATGAGAAGGTGGCGGTGAATTAACATTGAAGAAATCAAGAGGAAAAGAAGGGGAGAATCAGAATTCAAGGGAAACAAGTCTGCACTAGTGAAGAATTCAGCAGAATTACTTGGATCCAATTTGTCATCGTTCTTCATGTGTTCCCTTCCCTACTCTTTGATTGAATTGATGTATTTCATAGCTGATATTTTGCTGTTTGTTTTTCTTTTTCAAAGTATGAACTAAATTTGATTATAGTTGAGTAACAAACAATCTAAATGGGTTTTTGACTGTTCTTATGAGCTGCTATAAGATTGCTATAGTATTTTACTCTAATAGCTATTATTATAATCATTCTTTCGGTTGACCACCCATTTAATGGTTCAAGTTAAGATAGAGCCGCAAAATGGCCTGTCTTAGTGAAAATTATTAGAATAATACTTGATCTTAATTTAAGTTTCCTAGACTAAGATTACTTGAGTCCCAAAAGGGGTATATTTGAGTTAAGATTTGTGAAAAACTAGACACAGGAATTCAACTTATAGGGTAGAGAGAGTGTATGCTCATAGTGTCATACCGTAGGTGGGTTAACAACTGGTAATTGTTAGGGTGCTTAAAGGTATGAGAAATCTGATAAGCAACAACTGAGGATGCAAAATAATTTTGCCCAGTCATGTAGGAATTGATGCAGCAACTTGTGTTAATTTAGACAAAACAGTCAGTCCATGAAGAAAGTTTGATCACTTAGCGACCTCATTCCCATTGAAATCTTTTTATGCAATTCATTTAATTTGTTTTATTACTGCATTGATTTGTTTTATTTTTCTTTTATTGTCATTTCGGTAGTAATTCACTTTTAATTAGAATCTTTTTAGGACAAAAGAAGTTTGCACTATTGTGTTTGTTGTAGCCTTTCTAGTAACATCAATCCCTATGGAGAGGATCTTGAATATTTATCATTTTATTACTTGTTATGTACACTTGCACATTGGCATCAATAGCAATTGAGTAAAAATAACCAACACCTAGGTGTACCCAAGAAGCATTGTCCTTAAAGAACAAATTCTACCCTTTCTCGGATGATTTCTGGGTGTGTAAAGGAGCTAAAGACAGTCTGCTCTTCTAGGATTCAATAACATTACAAATGTAATGCCGCACTTCAAACTACAATTTATACAAACAACTAGTTCAATTTGTTTTTACGATAAAGTGTAAGGGCTTTGATGAAGAAGGAAAAGAGGAAAATAATTTTTTTTTCTCATATATGCAATCAATCACAGCAACTTGCTTTTATACCCTTCAATTACCTAGCCACATCCCTTACATTTTGCCGAAACTCAACTTGAAACTAATTTTAAATTTGATATCAAGCAACTAGAATGCTAATATTAAGCCACTGTTGGACATGGAGATATGCAGTTTGACCAAGTCCAATCAGTTTAACTAACTAATTTTAATCCAAAATAATAAATATATTTAGTTTTCATCAAGTGGCTAAGAAATAGGCCCCGCTCATGAACTCATGTGTAAAGGCTATATATGTTTTTACCAATTTAAGTATTTTGAAATACCTCACAATTTACAACATGTTTAGCTTTAGCTGGCAAGTGTGTTGAACTAAATGACTATGTAATACATGTGTTGAATGGACTTGACTCCTTCAATTATAAATCTTTGATTACAACAGTCTTAGCTAGAGGTGGTAATATAACTCTAAATGAGCTTTATTCTTTGCTTTTAAGTTTTGAAAATAGAGTTTAACATAAGAAAGGTAAGATGAATAGTAATGTTGAGCAAAATATGTATGTTAATATGGCTTAGAAGAATCTAAACTCAGGAGGGAATGATGTTAGTTATCAAAAGAATAATAGTAATAACTTTGGCTATGAAGATTTTAATGGTCTCAATATTAACAATAAAGGTCAAGGTTAAAATGGTGGTATCAATTCTCTTGATATTATTTGTTAAATTTGTTTTGTTCCTCAAAGAAATCATGGTAGAGATATTTTTAATAGAGGTGTTAGAGCTAGTGGACATCTTGATAAAGGTAATGTGGTTCTTTTGCTAATAATGGTGGAGGTAAACCATGTTAGCCTAAATGGCTATAAAATGTTGACTTTGATTATAACAAACCACATGTTTTGGATAAACAAAGAATTACACATTATGCTTTTATAACAAGAAAATGATTTTATGATATTAGTTATTTTTTAAGATGTGGACTAAAATAAAAACGTTTTTGTCATCTTTGATTTTAATAAGTATTGTTTTGAATTCTGAATTTGGATCTATTTGCAAATATTTAAAACATTTTAGGCCATACTATAATTTCTATAAATTATGGGCTTTATCATAATTTCAGTAAGTTTTTGGAATGACAAGCATTATTTAAAATCTCTAAAATTAGATCTTTTTGTAAAATTTTATGACATTTTGGGCCATAGTATAATTTATAAAGGTTTAGGGAAAATTTATAATTTTGAAAAATAATTGTTTCACTGTAGCAAAGCGGCTAACCGGATTTGACAAGCGGCAAGCTGGATTATGGGCAAAAGCTCTCTGGATTGAAAGCATCTAATCAGATTCTGAAAGCGGCATGCCAGATGTGCAAAAATTTAAATCTTTGAATGTAACAGTAACTCGACAAGCCGGATTCACAAAGTGGCAAGCTGGTTATCACCATAAAAGTTTATAACAGCTAATTTTTTAGCTCAAACTATAAAAACTCAAATCCAATTCATTTTTAATCTCTCTAGCAAGCAAAAACAAAAAGCACACAACATATATTAAGATTCCATTTTCGCAAATCATCATACCTATAATTTGTATATCCACTCTTAAAGAGAGTTTTTATTGTAATCTTCATTTCCTCATCAAATTTGTGAGTGTGTAAGTGTGAAAAACACTTGTGTGAAGAGATTGGGAGATAATCTCTTGATTGTAAAGGTCCATTGACACCTTAGAAGTCAATTATAAATATCTGAAGCCTTGGAAGGCTTGAATAGTGAAATCCTTAAGTTTGGTGTGCTTGGAGGCGTGAACGTAGATGAGGATTGCCGAACCACGTAAAAATCTTTGTGTTTGTTTTCTCTTCCCTTACTCATTTATCATTGTGCTTTACTGAATTTATTATTTTCAAATTTATTAAGGCATTTGATTGAATTGTTGTGTGGTTTACTTAGCTTAAGTTTTTAAAATCCTAATTCACCCCTTCTTGGGTTGCATAACTTGTATTTCAAACCATTCAATGACTATAGTAGAGTTTTTGGGCCTTAGTTTAGTATGCAAAGAGGATCGGGGTATTAAGGAATTATAGTTTATCAAGATCCTTCAACACTATATGGATTTAATCTAGTTGCTTACAATGTCTTTACACTTGGTGCTTTTCATTCAACTCCTATGAATCCCTTTACTTTCAATGGCTATCCTAGTCAACATTTACTTAGCTCTACTTGTGTCTACAACACCAGCAGTTCCTGAAATAGTTGAAATCCTTCTTGATATATTGACAGTGGAGCCACCAGTCATATAATTAGTGACTCAAGTAAACTTATTGACTATAAAATTTATACTAGTATAGAAAATTGGTGGTTGATAATTGTATCGCCTTCCATATTGCATATGTTGGATCAATTTTACTTGCTACTATAGTTCATGTGCCTTTAGTTTTGAATAATGTATTATATGTTCCAAATATCACCAAGAATGTAAATTTCTTAACTCAAAAACTTCTTATTATTTGTAGTTTTGGTATCTGGAACTCTTTCTCCGAATCTAATAAAGAATTCTGTAAGCCATCAAGTTTTTTTGTAACCATAAGATCTATTAATGGAAACCTACTAGATAAAATGTTAGGTCACCTTACAATCCACACTCCAATAAATGTGTTGAAGGATTGTAATGGCTTTAATTATCTCCATAAAACTCAAAATTTGGTGTTTTGCTAATTTGGTGAAAGTTACATTTGCATTTAATTCCGTTGAAGCTAAACTACAAAGCCTTTATAGTTACTATGTATAGATCTTTGCGGTACTTCTCATTGTATTTCAACAAAAGGATATTCCTAGTATACTCCCGTTTAAGATTATTTCAGACAATTGGATTTATCCCTTATTTGCTAAGTCTGATGCTCTACAAGTTTTTACTTAATTCATTAAAAGAAAATAGGCAATAGATGACGGACAATTTGTGACAACATGGCCTTGGTTGAGTCCTGCCTCAACAGCAGTGATTAAGGCCTTTTCAAAAGTTTACCATCTGGTGTCGAGAATGGCAATGAAGCATGTGATATCTTTTCCCCCAATTGGAGTTTTCATCTATCACATAGTGAAAAGTACAACCCGCTTTGAAGATAGTTTCATGCATCTTTAATGGTATCTTTAATGGTGATTAAGTGTGTAAGTGTGAGTGTGTAAGTGTAAGTGTGAAAAATAGTTGTGTGAAGAGATTGGGAGATAATCTCTTGATTGTAAAGGTCCATTGACACCTTAGAAGTCAATTAAGGGATGGCTAGACCATTGACCTGAATTAATACCTTAATGGCATCTGTGAGTAATGGCTTGTGTATATCAAGGGTAAAATTTCGTTTCTTTCCACGTATTTGTTCTGAATGCTTGTTGACATAGAATGCTGGACCACAGAGCATAGTATTGTTGCACACCCAGGGGTTTCCTTTTGGGAAAGATGGCTCGATACCATACACAGGACATTTGTGCTAAACATGCCAGGACCTGTTGCAGAAATGATGGAAGCAGTTCTCCTTGGCATGTGTGTGCACAAGGAGGGATGCTTTCCTTCAAGCTGGCATTTCTCACATGCCCCATGATGAGGAATTGTGCAAATCAGAAATCCAGGCCCTTATGGATCTGTTTTTTTCATACTCATTAATCCATTGGGGAGGAAAAATGAGTTGGTTTTGCCTATAAGTTCTGGGTTGTCAAAGATGACAAGTCAGATATCAAAGCACTTAAAGAAGGGTGCCCCACAATGGTCGGAAGAAGCGACAAGAGCTGTGACAGACTTAAAGCAAAAGTGCCAGTCACTTCCACTAGAGATAAGGATAAGAGTGTAAGTGTGACATAAAGTAAAGGAGTGAGTTGTAAAGCAGATTCCTTAGAGATCAAATCGGGTCTGGCTGTGGGTCTAGTTCTGGCTGGGGCCATTCTTGGAGGTCTAGCCAGTTGGCCATATCTTCAAGTTCGTTCCTCCAAAAACCAAAGGTGTCCAGGCACTGGAAGAGCAAGCCTACAAAACCATGGCACATCTGGGAAGCAATCCATTTTTGGAGAGGGTGGAAAACTAACAAACTACCCAATCCATAAATATGAACCTCAAATTAAGGAAAACCCCTGGGTGTGCAACAATACTATGCTCTGTGGTTGCCGAAATACTTCGGATCCTCCACATCAGAAAGTTGTTGCAAAAATTTTGTAATACGGAACCCAACAAGTTCGGTTGCCAACATACAAACAAGATGTGCTCTTGTCAAAGCAAAAGTGCCAGTCACTTCCACCATTAAAGATACCTGATTCTGATGGTGCGTTCTTTAGACCAAAAGGCATCACATTCCATGGTACTGGCTTAACATATACCCCGTGGCAATATTGTTCGAACCAAACCTAATCCATGCCAGCCGAAGATACGGCAAGGGAAGATGGTTCGATCGAATGTGAGGACGACATTTATACCTGGTCTAATAGCCCCTATGGTGCTGTCTATACTCTTGATGACTATCCTCTTTCTGATTCTGAGGATACTGCTTCTATCTCCGAAGGTGATTCCTCACAAGAAGAACCCTCCCGAGGAGATGGGAAGAAGGTAACTCCAGTGCTCATGCAACTAGAGCCCACTTTCTCAAAGATCTCAATACCTTTATTGCATAAAAGCCTGACTTCATGTCAAACTTTGCATAGATTAATAATGGTTTTGTGATAGAAATATTTTCTATCATGAATTTATGAAAATCTTATCATAGGATTATTGTTTATCATGAACTTATGATAGAATCGTGATAGAAATTTAATCTATCAAGAAATTGTAATAGAAAAATGATTTTGACCATATTTGACCCAAATTTGATGTATTATTTTATTTATAAAAAAAAGATGTGTTTTAATAATTTAAAAGAAGAAAGAAAATGCTAGCAATGTACCGTTTTGGGTACTTTAAACTTTCTTCCTTTTTTTTCCCCCTGAGTGTTAAACATTCACATACTTACAAATCAAAATCCCTAAACGCTACTTGTCTTGTCCCTCTCTTACTTTTTTTTCTTTTTCTTTTCCCTTATTTTCTTGAGAAACCTTAACGAAATTTTCTAGGGAACCAAACAGTTTATACATCCTCTAATTCTGAAGAAAATACAGCACCAGAGGCTGAAGCAGCGGCAACAGTAACAACAACAAGCACTGATACAACACGTGCTTCTTCAACAACAGTCTCTCTGCCATCCTGGCCTCTTAGCTGCTCTTCAGGTCCAATTTCTCATCTTCAATTTCTCGTTCCCGTGTTGTTTTCTCGTCGCTTGTGTGAATCCATAATGCCGCAATTTCGATTGTGTTTTCATAATTTCAAGATTTGATTTGTTCGTGCTATTTGGGTTAGCTTATGTGATTTTGATATTCTTGTTTGTTTTGGTTTTGAATTTTTGATTTTTTTTAGAATTAGGTTTTGATGATTCTTGTTTTGTAAAAATTGTTCAAATTTCTTGGTTTTTGTAATCTATGCACCACAAAGCATATTTATAAATCAAGATTATGTTTTAATTTTTCTTTTTGTCAATTGGACTAAAAAATGGAAAATGTTCGAGTTGTTGATGGTGGATTATTCTCCACTTTGTTGTAAATTTTTCAGCTACTTTTTTATTAGGAAGTTTTATCTAGTGCTTGGTGAAGTGAAACTTAGCTTGCTTGTTGATTATCAATTTGTTTTCCTCCATGATTTATTTCTTTTCAAGCTACTTAATCTATTAATTTAATGGGTATTGAAAGATATTGATTATTCAAGTTGATGACTGCTTGGGTGCACTTGCATATTGCTTTGGCATCTTTTTGTCTCTATGTATGTGTATGCATACGTGGGCGTGTGCATATGTCTGTCTTTGAGTATAAAATTTTTTAAGAGTGCCCAGATTTTCGTTCATCTGATGAAATATAGAAAATTTGAAATTAGTTTTTGTTTTGAAGTTTTCAAAGAATACTCTTGTGAGAGTGCGCAGAATTGTGTCAATCAATGGCTTGTTTCTGACCATGTTGGTCGTGTTTTGTGTTAGCGATATTGGTTGATTAATTTTGCCACGCAAAGAAATATAAGTGCCTGTATTGATTTATCATGAATTAAAATAAAAAGAAAAAAAACCAACAAAGTCATGTTGGGTTTCTTTCGATTCGTCTTTGTTGGGAGAACTTCTCGGTTCGGCGGGGCTTAATGCAGGTTGTGGTATACCTCAAAACCAAAAAAAAATAATAATAAAAAGAAAAACAAACTAAATTGTATTGATGACCATTTCTAATTGAAGCTAGAAAATTGGGAAGTCGTTTGTAATTAAATTGTATTGATGACCAAGGGTTGGCTTCATTACATGTCATTAATTTTCTCCAGCATTTGCTTCATACTTCTTGCCTTTATTCTCTACCTCGCTATCACATTTTCTTTTTGGCATCCCATTGTTTGTATGACCAATTTTCCATCGCTCTCTCATTTAACTGATTGTGATACTCTTTTGGAAATTGGACCAAAACAACGGCCAATTGTTCAAGTCAACGAATAACAAAAGTTTTCTAGAATACATTTCAATTTTCAAGTATTAATT
The DNA here is from genome assembly GCA_030449895.1 of Citrus mangshanensis. Classification (NCBI taxonomy): domain Eukaryota; kingdom Viridiplantae; phylum Streptophyta; class Magnoliopsida; order Sapindales; family Rutaceae; genus Citrus; species Citrus mangshanensis. Next base: position 6,170,825 of record JASUUJ010000349.1, read on the forward strand.
TTATATGTTGGATCTGAGTTCATCTTTGGCTTTTTATTTACTATTCTCTCTCTCTTTATTGTTTTTTTTAACATTCATTTGTCATCAAAACTTTGGGGGCTGTGTACAGTTGACTTGATTGATTTTACTAGACTAAATATTTTAAACATGGAAGACAAAAGAGCTATGATAGATAGACCTAGACTTGTTCTTTTTCCATATAAGTTTTGAAATTTGATGATGCATTATTATAAAGTTTGGGCTTAGAACAATCCAAATTTATTATTTATAGTTATGTGGGGGTTGGTGTTAGTATGTTGTCTAATTCACCAACTTGATTTTGCTACAGAAAAAGAGTACAGAATATGCGGCATTATTAATTTATTGATAACAATCGATTAATCTTTGATGAGAACGTTGGTATGTGTGTGTTATCAAAGTCTCTGGCGAGCCCACTACTGACAATAATCATATCATTTACAATTTCTCTTCTCTTTATATACTAAGTCCCACAATATATGCAACCTTGGTTTGTGTTTGTGATGCCATATCTGAAAGTTATAGTGCACTGGAAATTATTAGATTGGATTGAGTATGGTATCATGACGTCATTTCAACAATTTTGTTGATAACACTACTAGAAAACGAGTTTTTATGACGGGTATTATTGGTCATCTACCATGTTGCATTATGATTGTGCGACCGTCGTTGATTCCGGTGTCAAGAAAATAAATTGACTATTTTTATACGTCATTTATTATCTGTCACGATTCTGTCATAACTATTTTAATGAAAAAATTTTCACGCATGACTAATATTTGTCATAAACACTTCCATGCACGACTGATGTATTTCAAAAGATAATGACATAAATAAATTTGGTGGTATTCCAAAATCCTGAATGAATTTTGTGGAGATTCCAAAATTTATCGGATATTCATATTTTTTATTATTCCATTATTAATTTATTTCATTAGTTATTTATATTTAATTAAATTTTATTTTTGAATTGTTTAAATATATTTTATAAATTATATTTCAATTTAATTTTTCCAAATTTTAAAAAATAATTTTTAATTTCATAAGAATATATATAGCAATCAATACTACAAAAGAATGTAAATTTAAAATTAATATAAAAAAGCCAAAAGTAATTTCAAAATTTGGCATAATTCATAAAAAAAATATTTCTGGTTTGGATATACAATACTTCCCAACAAATTTAAGAACAAAACCAATTTCAAACCAATTAGCTGCTACTGCTAGGATTAAAGTCTCTTCAAATCAACCCCACCATCTTTGAGCGCAAATCCCAGAAGCCCAACAATAGTGGTCTCCAATAAATTGATTGATAAAAGATTTATATTTGAAGATAATCATGGGTTAACAAATAAAATGAATAAATTCTAAAGCTAGATAAATGGATTAAAAGTTATCTTCTACAAGTATTAGCTCTAAAGTATTACTGTCTTGCTAATAACTGTTGACCAAACCTAATAAATTATAAACTAATAAACTGATTCAAGGAAATTGAAAGCTCAGAAAAACACCATAGCTAGCTAAAATGCTTATCTTTCAAATATCTAAGTCTTGTAACTATGAAAACCCAGAAAACTTTACAAAAATGAGTAAATAAAAGATAATCAAGAATTATATAATCAAATAAAACCCCCAGGTTATGGAAATAAGTAATCAGCTTGTGGTTATAGGCCTGTTTTACAATACATTTAGATTAACAAAAATAAAACAGAAAAAATCCATGAACAAGCACCTAGAAAATCCAAAATAACAAAATAAAAATCTAGTTTAAAGTTACAATAAATAGGCATCCAAAAACTCAATAATTTAAATCCAAAACAACACTACTCTATATTCTTTATTCTATTTAAAATGCAGATAACTTTCATTCAAGCATTTTAAGCAATTTAAAATGCAGATAACTTTCATTCAAGCATTTTAAGCGAGCACAAGATGAGCAACAGAAGTAATAACATTTTAACAGAATTGATAAAAGTAATAGCAATAGCTATCTCCTCCCTCCTAGATACCTTTCTCTAAGCCAATATAATCTACAAGATAATACTATTACAATAAAAAAAATCACTACTAAAGCAAACTAAACTTGCAAGAAGCACTTACCAATAGTTTAAGCAACAATAAGTTACTCACTAGCAGGCCTTACTGTCTCAATGAGAGACGATGGTCCAATTGTAACTCCTTGTGATGTGATACATATAACTACACATAATAACACAACTGTGAGCCTAGCTGGATCTTGTGAAAGTTGAATTCTTCTACCATGGTTAGTTTAACACAAATAAGAACAAAAATAGAACATTAAAAGTTACTTAAAATTCAGAAGCAAAAATAAAATTCCATGAAGGTTATTATGCACAACATTTAATAAAATCTGTAATTGTCACGGCATTTATTAAGATTTCATGAAAGTTATTACTCACAACATTTATATTGCAGAGCAACTATGAGCAGCCCATTTCTTCAATAGCTAGTGATAGATTTTGAAGAAGCTTCATCTTCTCACTGATCTTTTCCCTTCTCACCTGTAGTCAAAATTAACGAATTACAATTTCTGCACTACACTGAAAGCATTTTTACCCAAATGCTCATTCACAAAAATAGAAATGCTAAAAGGAAAAAGAAAAAAAAAGGGCTTCATGTAAAATCCTCACTCTTTCTACAAGACTATGGGTATTTGTTGCCTGGCCTCTTCCAGCTCTGACATGAATATATTCTTCTTTTGGTTGATCTGAAGTTTGAGACCCCTGTTTTCCCTATTTTCGCATAGACTTATTTCCAGTTGCGGATGGGTTATGATCTCACTTCTATTGATTTTCAATGTTGTCCTTTGTAGCTTCACCTAATGACTGGCCTCCATTGGCTTGATCAAGCTCAGTATCCTACCACCAAACCAAAAAAAAATTTCAAAAAAAAAAAAAAAAAAAAAGACAAGTTACCATTGAAAAGATTTTTTAAAAAGAAGGATGGACAAAATGGCTTCTACCTGGCCATTACTTTTTCTTTTCTTTGTAGATAAACCCTTAACAGAAGGTTCCCACCAGTACCCTCTAATGTAGATGGCTCATCTTTACCACCACCTCCACTGAACTCAACTTCATTAGAGTCACTACTAGACTCACCAAAAGCTTGCTTTGCTTCTCCATGAGAATTCACTAGGCTCTTACCTTATTAAAAGGGGAAAAAAAAAGACCAAGAGCAAAAAGAGTAGATATACCATCTCTAGCCCATATCACTAAAACAACTTCTTCAAAACAATAATTCTGACATTTTCTGCTATTTGTTGTTTTTTGCTAACAAAATGTAACATCAGAAGATAAATTTCAAGAAAAATAAAATTCAAGCATACTCAAGTTGTTTAATCATAAAAATGATCATCAAAATTAAGTTGAGATCTCAACAATTAAACTCTAAAAAACTTAAAAAATTAAAAAAATTCAGTAACCCAAATGAAATTTGTGACCCCGTTGAAACTAGACCCACAATTTATCCCCATTTTCGATGACCAATTTAAGGCAAATCGACCAAGATACATAGTTAATACTTTTTTCTCCAATGTCTCAATCTTCAACGTTGTCATTGCCATCGTCGGCCACCACATCTTCGTCATCGTCATCATTACTTTATAATCCTATAATTAATAGAAATCCTCGAAACAAATTGGTGCTTGTTGTGCGACCGGTAGCTTAGAACGACGTGAGTGACGATTGTCGAGTTTGATGGCTTAGGGTTTCCATCAATTGTAAGGTTGTAAGGGCTTGAGGTTTTTCTCAATTAAGGAATTTTTTAGGCTTTGATTGATTTGTAACGTAGAGTGTGAGTGATTACAGTGAGACTTAGGATTAGGGTTCAATTCATTCAGCGATTATAAGAGAGAGGAGTAGTGCTTAAAAGTGAAGGAGTAGAGGTTAGGGTTCAATTCGGTCATCTCTCTTGGAAATATGATAAGTGTTGATATGTTCGCTTAATATATTTACAAAACTAAACGACACCATTTTTATTATTTATTATTTTTTTAAAACTAATTTAAATATTAACAATGGCAATTTTGTAATTAAACTAATTTGAAATAATTTAAAAATATCAATAAATGGCGTCGTTTCTTGTGTTACTAGTGATTTAAAGATAAATTACATTTAATAAAATAAAATCTAAACCCCTGCCATTTGATAGTGGTATTTTTGTAATTAAATCTTTTTAAAAAATATTGCATGACATTTACCTATCATCACTTCATGTCATATATGCATTAGTCATGATTCTATCATTAAATAATGACAAAAGCATTATATGTCACGATATTTTCATAACACAACAATATATGTCATAAATTTTGTGTCATAAAACGCGTGTTTTAGTAGTGTGATTTAAGCCCAGAAGTTACTGATGCTACGTTATTTGCATGCTTTTCTATTTATCCCAGTTGATTGTAAGCTTCTTCCCTTTCATTTTGTTTATATTTATGCATTGACGACCATTTCTTTGTATGTGTTTATAATTGAAAACCTTGATTAGTGATTGCTTCTAAGCAGTCTATCACTACAAGAAAAAGTATCTACTATGACAGTCCTCTGTGTGACAATTTTTGGTCTGGAGGCCTACAACAATAGAATCGCGATAGATTTATTTTCTGTCATACACTTATGACATATTTATGATAGATATATCGTTTATCAAGAAATTATGATATATTGGTGATATAAATATCATATATCAAGAAATTATGATAGACTAGTGATAAATTATTTGACTATCAAGAATGAAAGACTGATTTTTTATGTTGACTTTAATTGCGCGGGTTTGACTTAATTTTTAAAAATATTATATTACTAAAATAGAAGTGAAACGATGTCGATTGTATGTTTCGCAAGTTTGAGGATAACAGACGTAAATAACAAAAAACAATTAATAAAACGTTGCGTTTTGTTAAGGGGGGAAACATTTTTGTGAGAAAAGAGGGAAATTTTTTTCTAAGTGTTCAGAAAATTTGCAAGCGTTATTGTGGAATCTCAAAATCGATTAGCACACTTGGAGCAAACCCTCAAAGGCCAGCCATAGCAAACTAACGACACCCAAACACCCATAGTTTCAAAATCATTATGGTTGTTTCACTGAATCATCTCTCTTTGCTGGGACGAAGTCAGTGCTAATCAAAACCCAAATTGGAATGAGAACAACATCCAGGGTACTTTTATTGACTGAAAGAAACCCAATCGCTTACCGTGAAAGAAGACCCAAATCGTTGTTGCCGAAGTTGAAACCCTAGGCTTGACGGTGAATTGAAGCTTCACGCCCACTGGTGAGTCATTGCTGCATTTGCATGTATTTAATTTTGACTATTTATTGAACTTTTATGTAAAGTAGTAAATAATTTGTATAAAATTGAAATGTATTTGCATGTATTGCATATATTTCGGTAATCAATTTACTAAATAATTTCCCAGGAAGATATAATGTTGTTAATTTTGAGTTCTGTTTTGAGTTGTAATCGTGCATTGCATAATGCTGTTAATTTTTTTTTATTCTAGGTAATTCTGAATTATATTCATGTGTTTGTGTGTGAATTTTTTTTCTAGCTATTTCTGATATTGAAGGTTCGTTAAGTTAAATGAGTGTTTGTGTATGAAGATGGTGATATTGGCCTGAAATGTCTATAACAAAGCCTGAGGAGGGACTTTTAGTAACTGATTCTGTTATGTAAAATTGAGGGATTCTCACATCTCATTGTCATCTACCTATGCATGTGGTGTTGTAGCTATTTTGCATCTGGTGGTATTATTGTTACTGTTGTTGTCTTGAGTCGTAACATTTGCGTGTCAAATATAAATAGTTGTGATTGCTGCATAAACGTGACAGTTCGATGTTCTTGATTTGTTGAAGGCATTGTATTAAGGTACTTGAAGCTTTTCTTTGTGTTTGCTTTCATTTTTGTTCTACTGATGTATATTATTTGAAGTGGTAGTTTATTATTTCTTCTTAGGCTTACTCATATGATTAATGTAATTTATTGGTACCTTTTTAGCCCTCTTGAATCCAAGTTTTGGAATTTTATCAACTGATCATTCAAAATATATTTCAGTAATCAATATTGTTGCTGGATTTGTACCTGGAATTGGATATAACAGCAGATTGTTGTGTTTAATTTGGTAAGTTCCATTTCTTATCCTCTATTATTTGACGTAGATTGAAGTTGTTATACACTTGCTTAAAATTTACATATCTTTAAATTTATAATTATGATACTATGTAATGTGTTTGTTGTGGGGTCTGTTTTATTTATTATATTTATAGTATAGTAGGAGAGTGAACTTTTGAAAAGTATGAAATTCAGTTTATCAGCTTTCTTGGTTGCAATATTTGTAATTTTGAAATTTGTTTAGTTCACATGGTGTTGTAACATTAGACAAATATTCTAAGTATGTATATTCTTTCTTTGTTTTATGTATATGTCAGGAACATTAATTATTAAGACAGAAATGGATAAATCTTGGATTCAATGTAATCGACTGTCGACAGAATATGAAGAGGGTGTCCAGAAATTTATAAATTTTGCTATAAAAAATGCTGGAGGCAGTAGCGTCATTAGGTGTCCATGCGTTGATTATGGGAATTTATCATTTGAAACACCTACAACTGTAAAAGATCATTTATATATGCATGGTTTTGATGTGAAATATGACAATTGGTTTTGGCACGGGGAAGAGATTCGTAAGAGTTCTCCTCAAAGAGAAAACCGTTTTCAGCAACAAAATATAGAGTTTGACAATGGTAATGAGTTAGAAATGGTTAATGATGCTTATAAGGGTTGTTATGGGGACCCTAAGGCATTCAAAGAGTTGCTAGAACAGGCTGAGAAACCCTTGTACCTAGGATGCACAAAATTTACTAAGTTATCCTTTTTAGTGAAATTGTTCAATGTGAAGGGTAGATTTGGGTGGTCTGACAGTAGCGTTTCTGCATTGTTGAGTGTTTTAGCAGATGTTTTCCCTAAAAATAATGAAATTCAGCTTTGGGCTTAGAATATGTTAAAATTCATGCTTGCCCAAACGATTGCATACTCTACAGAAAAGAGTATGAAGGTCTTTTGGAATGTCCTACTTGTGGGTTATGTAGATGGAAGAAAAAGGATGGTACTGTAGACCAATATAGGAAAGGGGTTCCTGCAAAAACTTTATGGTATTTTCCTCCTATACCTAGGTTTAAGCGCATGTTTCAGTCATCTGAAACTGCTAGGGACTTGACTTGGCATGCAAATGAGAGGATGGTTGATGGTAAACTCCGACATCCGGCTGACTCACCATCTTGGAAGTTAGTAGATGAGAAATGGCCGATCTTTGCATCCGATCCTAGAAACCTTCGCCTAGCTCTATCAGCTGATGGAATCAATCCACATAGCTCTCTTAGTAGTACATATAGCTGCTGGCCAATAATTCTTATTACTTATAATCTTCCACCATGGTTGTGCATGAAACGAAAATTCATGATGTTGTCCCTCTTGATTTCTGGTCCTCAACAACCGGGTTTAGATATTGATGTGTATTTGCAACCTCTTATTGAGGATTTGCAAACTTTATGGGATGTTGGGGTGGAGGCATATGATGCCTACAAAAATGAGTACTTTAATTTGCGGGCTGTATTACTATGGACAATAAATGACTTCCCGGCATACGGAAATTTAGCAGGATGTACTGTTAAAGGATATTATGCCTGCCCATATTGTGGTGTAGAAACACCAAAATGTAGACTTAAACACAGTGGAAAAAATGTATACATTGGGCATCGGCTTTGGCTTCCTCATGGTCATAAATTTCGGTTCCAAGCAAAAGCCTTTGACAATAGTGTGTGTGATGAAACCCCTCCAAAATTGTTAAACGGGGAGGAAATTTTCCAGTTGGTCGACTCTATTGATAATAGATGGGGGAAAAGCAACAGTAAAAAGCGTAAAAGTGCGAACAATGATGATCTCGTGTGGTGGAAGAAGAAATCTATATTTTATAATTTAGAGTATTGGAAGCACTTGCTTGTGCGGCATCAATTAGATGTTATGCACATTGAAAAGAATGTGTGTGAGAACATCTACGGTACACTGCTACATATTCCTGGAAAGTCCAAAGATGGACTGAAGTCGAGGATGGATCTCTTGGAAATGAAAATTAGGCCCACCTTAGCACCACAAGTTAAAGGAAACAACAATCGTACATGGCTTCCTCCTGCTTGCCACACCTTAACTAAGGAGGAAAAAGCAAGATTCTGTGCAGCTTTGAAAAGTATCAAGGTTCCTACTGGATACTCTTCAAATATTAGGAATCTTGTTTCAAAAAAGGACTTTAAACTCCAGGGTCTTAAGTCTCATGACTGTCATGTTCTTATGCAACAACTTTTGCCAATTGCCGTAAGGTGTGTGCTGCCCAAACATGTCAAAGAAGCTATCATTAGGTTTTGTTTCTTCTTTAATTCGTTGTGTGGGACTGTGATTGACGTGACAATGCTAGATGAATTGGAGAAAAACATCGTAGAGACTTTGTGCTTGCTTGAAAAATGTTTTCCCCCTTCTTTTTTTGACATAATGGTTCATCTTACTATTCACTTAGTGAGTGAAGTTAGACAATGTGGTCCCGTATATTTTCGGTGGATGTATCCTTTTGAGCGATACATGAAAACTCTAAAAGGCTATGTTCGAAACCGTAACTGTCCTGAGGGTTGCATAGCGGAGAGTTATATTGCCGAGGAAGCATTAGAATTTTGTGCAGAATACTTGGAAAACATGCCCACAATTGGGGTTCCACCGGACATGTGCGAATTTAGAAATTGACAAGCCCATGAGTGGTGGACAAATGGTGGAAGTTGATCGAACTTCATTAGATCAAGCACACTTGTATGTTTTGCATAACACTGAGGAAGTTCAGCCTTATATAAGGTGATGTTATCTAACTTGTGTTATTTTAGCTTTATATTTGTCAGGTTTTGGTAGTTTAGGAACCTGAAAATTTTGTCCTTTTAACTGATTTTTAGAGAGCATGAGGATTGGTTACAACTTTGCCATCCACGAAAAAATGAGAAGTGGTTGCAAGATGAACACAACCGAACATTTGCAGATTGGCTAACAGATAAGGTTTTGATAACATTAGTTTAATTAATTCCTTTTTTTCCTTTCTGTTTCGGTTTGTGCTTGTTTAACATTATATTCCTGTTGATTAATAATAGGTAAATATGTTGATAGAGAACGGTGACGTTGTTACTCAAACAATCCGTTGGTTATCCCAAGGGCCTCGTCCTTATGTTTTCCAACATCCTGGATATGACATAAATGGTTTTCACTTTGTTACAAGAGATCGAGACTTAAATAGAGTTACTCAAAATAGTGGAGTGTCATTGGTTGCACAAACAATTTCAGTCGCAAGTTCAAAAGATAAAAATCCTGTCACTTCTAACATCACATACTATGGAGTGATTAGAGAGATTTGGGATCTAGATTATGTTATCTTTAGAATTCCAATAATGAAGTGTGACTGGGTACATACCAGAGGTGGTGTTATGAAGGATAGACTCGGATTTACTTTGGTAGACTTGCAACGAATGGGTCATAAATCTGATCCATTTATTTTAGTTTCTCAAGCCAACCAAGTTTTTTATGTACCTGATCAGCTTGATAAGAAGTGGTCAGTTGTATGCCAAATGCCTAGAAGAGGTAAACCCACACAAAGAAGCGAAGATGTAGTGGAATACCCTTCGTTGACTACTGAATTTCCAAGTGCTGATAACATAAACTCTATTGACGATGATTCTGAAATGTACGCACGAGACAACAAAGAGGGAATTTGGATTGGACCTTGAATATCGTTTCTGTGTTTGTTTGCATGAGCTGTTTGTTGAGTCCTTCTCAAAATGATATATGTTAAGGTTAATACAAGAAGTATTTTATGGTATCTATTATTATTTTATTTTATATTTTTTGGCAGTTTTTATATGGTAATGTATTCTCATCATTTAATTTTGTTCTGCAGTTGTGATATTCATCATGGATAAGGGAAAAAATGTCCCTGAGAGTTCTTCACCTGAGCAATCTGATGCCCATTTCGATGAGTTTTTAGATGAACAAAATGATGGATTTGTTGGTGAGGAATCAGAGTACCATGAGGCACTTATCCGCGAAGGATATGATCCTGAAACGCCCCTGGCCGATCATGTCCCTGATCTTGATGAGTTTGGAGATGGGAACGAGGATGAACCTGAGAGCGGCGAGCGGTGGCACTGTTGGGTCAGAACAAAACAAAAAAAGGAAAAGAAGTGGAAGGTTTGTGGTTAAATACAACAGCCTTGGTGTTCCAGTTGGTGAAGAAGCCATTGAGCTGGCTACGTATATTGGTGTTTTGGCTCGTACATCAATTCCAATCCTCTACAACGATTGGCGTAGAGTTCCAGATGATACGAAGGAGCGTCTATGGGAGTCTGTTAAGGTATAAAATAATTTCCTTAAGACGATTACTCTAGTTTTATTGTGGCTGGAAAAATCTCACATTTTGATAATGAAACTTGAAGGTGTACTTCGTGGTTCATCCTCGAAGTAAGAAGCAAGTACTACAAGCCATCGGAGCTGTATTTCGGAACTTTAAGTACACTCTAATGAGGAACTATGTTTTACCATTTGTTAATGACCGTAAAAGGCTTTTCAAGCCACCAGCACGGTACAGCACGATTGCTAAGGAAAGTTGGATTAAGTTTGTAAAAGAAAGACTATCTGAAAAATTTCAAGTGAGTGTCTAATTCAAGTGTTAATAATATATCAATGCTTATGACATTTTTCCTTATGGGTTTAGCCATTGTTTGTTTGGTTGTTTTAAGCAGAAAGTTAGTGGTGTGAATAAACTTAGGCGGGCACAAAACAAGTTTAATCATCGCCTAAGTAGAAAAGGTTACGTTGGGTTAATGCAGGAAGTGGTATGTGAGTTAGTTGCTAACATTTTACTGTTGTTTGGTTAATGCAAATAATGATTGTTACTAACATCTTAACTTTTTATTAACTTTTTTACAGTGCTCAGAAACAGGCCTTACTGAAGAAGAAGTGGACAGGAGTGTCCTTTGGAAGAGAGCTCGGCAAATGAAAAACGGAGGATACCACCCCGATGTTGAACCAGTTATTAAAAAAATCGTAAGAAAGTTTTTGCTTACTACTGTAATTCTAGTTGTGATTACTTATACTTTGATAACATTGGCTTACTTAATTCATTTGCGTGGTAGGATAAACTGGAGATGGAAGCTAAGAAAGGAAAGATGCTGTCATCCGGAAAAAATGATATTCTCGCACAATCTTTAGGAAAAGCTCCAAAATGTGGTCTATGCAAGGAGTGGGCAAGTTTGTGACCCCGTCTCTGTATTTTCAAACTTACCAGAGGCCTGCTGATAGAGACAGGCAAATAGAGGACCGTCTATGGAGGGAATCAATTAATCGGCAGTTGGAAGAAATGAGAAATGAACTAAGAAAAACATCTCGTCATTCAGATATAGCAAGTTCGAGCTACCCTCGCGTGCCTGGTGAAAACAATAATGTTGTTGGAGATGATAGCATAGAGTCTGTTCAAGCTGAAGCAGTTGCTGAAACAACAAAGGTCAGTTTGTTTACTATTTTTCTTATTATTTCTAGATTTAGTCTTTTGCTGGATAAGGGTTGTTGTAGTTACTGTTCTTACATGTTATTTGTGGATTTAGTTTGCTGTATGTTTACTATTTATACATATGTTCTTTCTGGGGTGTCATTTGATACTGTTAACTACTTTGTAAGAGAAATTTAGAGTATTTAGAAACTATTTATGCCAATCACACTGAACAATTATGTTTGTAACAGCCTGATCATTTGAAAAAAAAAGAAGCAAGGGACACCTAAGAAAGAGACAGACATAGCAAACAAAAACAAGAATACACCTGCCAAAAAATTCTCTGTCATTGCAAGAAAGAGTCCAAGATTGAACCCAACTGAAATCCCAGTGGAGATTCCTGATGATTTGTTACAGGGAAAAAAAAATAGCAACCCTAAACATCAAGGCACAAAAAAACATTTGAACTTTGAATCAGCAGAACAGCATAATGATATAATAGAGATAGGACATATAGATGCTGTAAAACAGACCAAAGACGAGGGCAAAAAAGTTGTAGTGAAGCCTTTGCCAACAAGGAGGAACACAAGGCATGCAGGAGGAGTACAACGAAACAAGATTCCGTTGCTGCAGTTGTTTGGCACAATGTGTGAAGCTAAGATGTCAGACCAAGAATGGATTCCATATCTACTGGATGATGGTGTTTTCCATTTGGAAGGGATTAGAGCTCATATTGGAAGGCGTGACTGCAGTGCAGTTCTGTCAATGGATGCTATAGGAGTAAACGTAATCGAAGTCTATATTGCGTAAGTGATTCATAATCATTCTAGTTTTATGTGTACTTTTTACGGGAGTCCCAATTAATGGACTTTAACATTGTTTGTCTATTGTTTATCAGGATGTTGTATGCTTCCATTCTCCCTGGGAAAAGAGGAGTGAAACCATTTGGATTCATTCGTCCAGGTCTGGTTTCACTAGGCGAAGAACGTAATCCTACTGCATCATTTGACCTTAGGGCACGTGGAGTTTGTGATCGATTGAAAAAAGCAAAGAAGGGACAATTCATCTTTATGCCTTATAATCCCTAGTATGCTCCTTTAATACTTTTCAACTCATATTAATTTCTTTTCTTGCCTTAATTTACTGAAATTGCTACCTTACTGTTCTTTCTTTTATTATAGTTATCATTGGGTGCTGGTCATCTTTGATGTGTTGAAAAAAGAAGTTTATTATCTCGATTCTTATGGGGGAGATCCTGATGATGATTTAAAAGAGCTCATTAAAGTGTATGTTCAATTTTTTTTATTACCATTGTCAATATAAAATTACTTTTACATAATTTCCAGATACTTTGTTACAATTTTTTTTTTGTATACAGCTCTATGACAATGTTTATAGCACAAGAGGGTAAGGAGAAATGGAATTATAATAAGATGGTCAGATCCGTAAAGGTTTGAACTATTACCTTAACTATAATTATATATTACCATGCTTAATTGTTATTAAAATGAACTGTACAATTGTGAGCAGGTCCCACAAAGAACCAAAGAAGTGTGTGGATTTTACGTCATGAGATTCATGAAAGACTTAATTAATGACTTCTCTTTACTAATGAACAATGTGAGTTCCTTGATCATAATTTGCTTCATAAAAAAGAACATGTCCTGTTTCAAAGTTTCACTAAATATTTATTTTTCATAAATAGTTCAACGGAAAGACAACATATTCTGATGCTGAATTAGATGAAGTCCGTATTGAGTGGGCAAACCATTTTTCTGGAGTACTTGCTGTTATGTGAGGTAACCCTTACCTATTATGTTGTTATTGTGAGTTCATTGATGAAATATATTTTACTTGGGCAGTTATCTAGCTTATTATACTTCTATGTTGGATTATGATGAAGATGGTGGGTACTGCTGGAGTTCGCTAGTTTTTTTCTTTGTTTGGAAAATAGCTCCTGGATATTGATGCAATTTTACACATTTCGGTTGTTCTTAGGTTGGATTTTCACGTTTGGGAACTGCTGGCCTTGTCTGATCAGTATTTTTGGCTCCTCTTATGTTGCTGGAAGTGTTGCTGGAAATGTTGCTGGAAATGAACTATGTTGTTGCCTTTGTTCATGTTGGTAGAAATGACTCTGTTGTTTGGCTTCCTTATGCTACTGGAATTGAACTGATCATTGTTAATTTGTGTTGTACATGCTGCTGGAATTTAGTTCTTAGGTTGTTACAATACTCTTCTTCTATTTATGTTGGACTTGTCACTCTCGAATTTGATTAAATTATGTTTGCTCACAATTATGAAATCTTAGTCAATGTTATCCATTTCATTTTCTTTGTCAGTTAATTTTTAATTGCAATATTAATTTTAATAATCTAATTAATTAGATTGTTATTAAAATGATAATAATTTCATGGTGCAAAAAAATACCCCTTTTTTATTAATTATAATTTAAATTTTTGATTTAATTGAAAAAATTCATTTAATTATAATTTGCATTTCGCGCCAAATTTGATTTTCCCGCCAAAAATTCAAAATATGGCGCACAAATTTAAAAAAAAAGGGCCCAAATTCAAATTTATTATATTCCTCTCTAAATAAAGTTATGACAGTTATGTGACTAAAAATATTTATCACAGATTATGACTGGTATTATTCTGTCATCAATTCTTGACGGTGGCTACAATGACGGTATGAACAACTGTCATCCACACCCTACTATGACAAATTTTCCCTGTCATGGTAGGCACTTTTTCTTGTAGTGTATATAGACTTTTCTTTGGATGGTTTCAAGGATGGACGAGTTAAGTGGGATCAGAAGACTGGGCGTTCTAGAGGCTTTGGCTTCGTTTCTTTCCCGAACCAGCAGGTTTGTCACTATCTTACTATTTGCAAATTTTTTTTCTTTTAATATTGTTTCTTATCATTATGGTGATATTTTCTACCTTCCTATAGGATGACCAAAGTGTGATAAATGACCTAGCTAGTAAGAATGTTGGAGTATCACCGCTGGAACAGGGTATCGCTGCTGAAAGTCTTGTTATTGAAATATTTTTATTAGTCTTTGGAAGTTCTGTTGGGTAACCTGGCTTGGTGGCTAGAATTTGAATTGCTTTTCTTGAAGTTTAATTGGAATTTAGTTATTGTTTTATATTTTGGTATGGTTTTTTTTTTTTTTAAATTTGGGATATTCTGTTATGTATTGATAGTGATGACATTGAATACTAGATGTATTTATTTTGAAATTAATTTGTTAGATTGAATGGATGTTAATTAGTATTAATTGTTTTTAGTTTTTTTTATGATATTAATTTTTATTAATTAATTAATTTGTGAACAAGAATTCACAAAATAAATTATAATCATAATATAATTTTTTTGAAAAAATTTAACTTTATGATGGGAAATATTTATCATAAAGTCTGTCATAAAACATTTCCTGCCAAAATTGAATAATAAATTTACAAATGACAATTTGATTTTCAGCCAAAAATTTAAAAAAATATATCACGAAAATTTAAATGAGTTCAAATTTTAATTTAATTATTTTTTGACACGAAAATATTGTGTGACGGATATATAATTGTGAAATACCATCATGAATTCACGATGAAAAATATTTCGTAATAAATTAATGATAGTTACATAAATGATGGATGAATTGTCTATCACACACCCCCCCTTTTATAATAGTTATTTCGCGTTATCTATTGTTTGTTTTCTTATAGTGATTCAAATTGTTCATTAAAAAAAAACCTTCATGAACATATTCAAACTAAGCGTGGGTGCAGGGGGATGAGGAAATTCAGAAAGTATTTCCTTACTCACTTTGGGAATCAGACACCGTTGCCCTTATAGTTACTATAAAAATTGTAAAACAAAGAGAAAACATCCCTATTATAGATGTTGGTCTTACATTATTAGCGTAGGCTTAGTATGTTGGGGAAAAATCAGGTTTTTTAAATTTTTTATAAAACTTTTTGAAGATCGTTCTCATATGATATATAAGAATTTGTAATCTATAAATCGTACCTTGAAAATCCGATTTGGCTTTTTTCGATGAAGTGATTTAGGCTGTTAGATCACGATCCGTCACCACCACGCTTGTTAGATCACGATCCGTCACCACCACGCTTGTTAGATCACGAACTGTCACCAATGATCTTCCAGGTTATAACTCAGATTCGATCTGCACTTGACGTGTGGGCGCCTTTATCGCTACCAAAGCAATTAGCATGAGAAAATTTTTCTCTCAATAATAGAGAGAAAAATCTTTTTCTCTCAATAATAGAGAGAAAAATCTTTTTCTCTGATCTTTATAAAGTGACTGCTCTTTTTTTCTTTAGAGAAAATAAGCTTTATATATCTCCCTTTAGTGAAAACCCTAGGCTCTAAATAATACCTTAAATAAAACTCACGTTACTTTTCATTTAATAGGGGACCCACCATGTAAAATAACATAAGGCCCCTTACACATAAGCTAATTAAATGGAGCCTCTCACTAAATGATATATTTAGGCTTTTGACCCAAATAGCTAGTTATCTTGCTTATTAGTCCAGTAGTGGTGCAGTCAATTAAATGAGCTAACCCAGGGATCATTTGGGAACATACAATAGTGGCTATAACAATTAGGCCTGTAATTAAACTAGCCTAATTATTTAATTCCAAATCTACTCCACTAAAAGATTGGAACTGACTTCCATAATTGTATGCTCGAATAATAATTCATCCCAAGCCACATTGATTTCTTTACTGCACAATCCTTTGTACCACATCGTTAATTAAATTGATATCTCAACTGTCCAATCAATTTAATAACATCTTATTCCTTTATCCTTATTGGTTTTCTCTAATGATCATTTTCAACATACTAAATATGTTGACACACTCTGGCCAGAGAATTCTATGATCAAGTGCCAAAAACCCATCAAGAGATGTGTTGTACAAATTCTATATTGTTAATCCATAACTCCAATACTCATAATTATTCCCACCAAGATACTGGGTAATCTTGACCACAAGGATGTGTCGTGCCCATTGGTAACTCAAATGGAATAACAATTACAATCATGAAATCATAATTAACTCAAGATTAAGATTACAGTAAAATCAATGCCTATGAGATTTAATAAGTCTGACAGTTATTACAAAGTTAATTAAATCTCATATGTGATCCTGTTCAATGTAGTCGTACTACATCAATAAATTCATACACGATTAAGACAAATCATTCAATGAATTTATTACAGTCTATACCTAAATAAAGTGCCCAACTTTATTTATCAACTGCGAACTAAATTTATTTAATCATAAGATAACTTGTATTTATGTCTTCTGTGAATCCACATGGTGATCACATAAATACATATAATATTATTAAATGGACTTTAATACAAATATTAATGCAATTAAGATATTTGAATAAAATACCTCATTTATTTTATTAATCAGAAAAAATATTTATTACAATTAAATAAACACATATGTTTTTAAAGAGCATATTTTCCCAACATAGTAACCATTGAAATTTTGGTGGAAATTCCTTTAACACTATTGTGTTTCTCATTAATAGAGTTTCTAAACCCACATCGAATACTATTTTTTCATATCAGCAACATTTTCATAAAAAACCATATTAATTCATCATGAGAACTTTTGGTTGTGGCTACCTACATTATGTCTAGCCTTATAATAGACATAAGCTTCAATTCAAAACTGGTAAGTGCATCTTTATTGGTTATCACTATAAGTGTTTCCGTTCCATTGGTAAAGTATATGTGTCCAATCATGCTATGTTTGATGAAAATTATGTCTGGTACAAATTTCTCCTTTATCACTCTCTCTTGTAATTCTTCAAAGTTATTTTTTATTCCTCTTTTTCTCCATCTATTTTCTATACCCCTTGATACAAGCACCCTTGGCAGTAACTTTAGCAAATGATTCTTCAAATCCAACTTTGATAGGTCACATTAAAACATATATACCTCCTTCTACACATATAAATCAGGCCTTATTTAGTTCTTCTTCTCACTCATGCTTACCACCTTGTGTCTTACAAATGACCAGAAGGTTATTCCATAATCACTAGGTTAAAGGTTGGTATCTATAAACTAAAATTCTATCTTACTGCTTTGCTTGGTGCACCTTCAGAACCTACATTAGTGGCTCAAGCATTAATTAATCTAAAGTGGTATTAGGCAATGCAAAAGGAGTTTTAAGCTCTTCATTATAGTCAAACTTAGGAATTGATTTTACTAGCAGCACCTATGAAGTTATTTGGCAATAAGTGGGTGTTTAGAATTAAATACAATTCAGATGGATCCATTTCTAGATATAAGGAAAAGTTAGTTGCTAAAGGATTCCATCAAACTTAAGGAGTGGATTATACTAAAACTTGTAGTCCTGTAGTTAAAGCTTCTATAATATTAGAAATTTTGAGCTTAGAAGTTATGAACAAATAGACACTCAAGCAAATGGATATGATCAATAATGCCTTATTGAATGGCATCTTAGATCAAGATGTTTATATGACATAACGAGAGGGTTTCATTAATCCTTTTAAGCCTCATCGAATCTACAAACTAAAAAAAGCTCTCTATAGTCTGAAACAGACACCTAAAACCTACTTTGAAAGGTTTAAAACTGCAACAGTATTACAGTGGTTCCTAAACTACAAGTAAGGTAATTCCTTGTTACTCAAATGGAAAAATGGTCACATACTCTTAGATCTAATCTATGTGGATGACATTATTGTCACTGGCTCCAGTTCCTCTATGATTCAATAAGTTATTTCTGATATGCAACATAGATTTTGGGAAGCCCAACTATTTTCTTAGGATTGAAGTGAACAATACCACAAATGGTCTTCATTTTTCTCAGGCAAAATATATTGTTGATTTTTTTGGCTAAAATTGATATTGCAGCTTGTAGTCGGATTCCTATACCTATAGCTATTGGTTATTATCTGACCAAATAGTCGGGTACAATCATTGATAATGATTCTCAGTATAGGAGTATCATTATAGCTTTTCAATATGCCACTCTAACCATGCTATAGATAACATTCTTATTTAACAAGTCTAATAAGTTCTTGGCCTCTCTAACAATAAAACACTAGGAAGATTGTAAAAGGTTACTGAGATATCTGAGAGGAACTATTTATTTTAGTTTACAATTTTATCATTGTCGCAATATGCAATCGAATTTTTTCAGTGATTTAGATAAGGTTTGTGATGGAGATGATGGGAAACAAGTTGCAAGGTATCTTGTTTACCATGATCCAAAATTAGTTTTTTGGTCTTCTATAAAACAACCAGCTATTTTCAAATCAAGTATAGAAGTTGAATATAGAGCTTTGGCTCAGAAAATATCAGAGGTTATTTGGATTCAATCTTTGCTTGATAAGTTCCATAATAAGCTTGTGACAGTGCCTATTGTCTTACAATCCAGTTTATCACGCCAAAATTAAACATGTTGAATTGGATATTCACTTTATCAGAGAGTCGGTGGCTAAGGATAGCAAAATTACCCACAACACCGTTGCAATTAATTTTATGGGTTGCGGTTGAGTTTGTTATTTCAAATTCAAACCCAATGTGGGTTGCGAGTATGTTTGGTATTAACAAAAAATCTAGCAGATACTCGCATGGGTATTCATCAATCCACATTCTATTTTAAATTATTTATGTTTTTAATTTTGTTCATAAAAGTTGCATTAAAAATTTAATCATAAAAGTATATATGCCAAATTTATTGCTCATGACCTAATCTTTTTAATTCTTAATCCTAACCTAACTTATGTGTGTGTGTACACAACAAGCTTTTAATAATTAGAAATCTTATATTTTTCAAGTTTAATAGTACTCATATTTTATTTTAATTTGATTAATTTTTTTTGTTTGCTTTAATGATTTGAATCTAATGATTGCTAGCTAAAGTTGGATTTTTATTTGTTTAATCACTTATTAATGTAGTTGTATAAAAGTTACTTGTTAATGTATTGATTAAAAGATGGAGCAAGGCATTGATCCTTATGATGATTATTTTCCTACAATATAAATATTTTGTATGAGATTTTCAATTTCTCATTTATATTGATAAAATATAGAATAGAGTATTTTATACAGTTTTTTAAGCTATTGTTAGAAATTTATAGTTTAAATAATATAATTTAAATTTTGGGGTATTACTGAAAGTATTTTCTTTCAATACTTGTGATTTCAAATGTTAAGACCTAGAAAAACCCGCTGCGGACTATGGGTGGGTTTTACAACTACTAAAACCAGCAATGAGTTGTGATTGTTTGGCAATTTAAAATTTTTACTGGTGCAGATTAATAATGACAAACCCACATGAGGTGGTACCTATTGCCATCCATAAAGGTAGCTGCCAAGAAAATTGTTGTCTATTTGTTCCAGGCGAAAATTAGACTAGGGATATCTTAACCAAGGCTCTCACATTTGTTCAGTTTCATTACTTGTGTAGCAAGTTAGATATTAATCCTAGATAGTTTAGCTTAAGAGGAGATGTTAGTGAGTATAGTCACACATAGGCAGAGCATATTAAAATCAGTGAAGCTGCTAGCATATAATACATTCACCCTGCTGACGTGGCCTAGTTCGTTAGTCAGCTCAGCATGCTTGTAACAAAATTGTTAGAAATGCGTTATGTGTGTAACAAACTTAGGTAGTTTAGAACTTTAGATTAATTAGTATAAACACAGGCTTTATAATAATTTATAGTATGCTTAATAATATTCTCTCTTTAGTTTCCCTTTTCATAATTTTCCTTCAACTTCCCTAACTTTCCTTTTCTTGCTTGCCAAATAGTACTGTTAGTTGCAGTTATATCACATACTCATGCATGTAGGCCCATAATATCTATCAACGTGACAAGACCATCTTGCATGCAACAGGGTTGGTTGAAGAGAATATCCCACATCGGTTAAGAGCAGTTCTTGACTACGTATATAACCTTAAGGCACCTCAAAAGATAATTTTTTATTTTTGATAGACCTCAAAAGATAATGTTTTGATATGAATTAGGTCCATAAACTTCTATAGATATACTACATCTCATTCCATGTAATGATCACGTTCCCCGTATGAGTAAGCAAATTTTCTATTATTTACGTTTTTAATCAACCAATGGCACAAATATTTCTAAATGAGATTCTTGAAGTAATTGTTGTCGAAAGAATTTGGTGTCACCGAATCATGTTGTGATAGATTGCTGTCACCACCATTAGCCAAACAGTAACGTCTTCGAGTGCTTGCAAATCCAGCATCCAATATTGCTTTGATTGTTATAAATCCTATGACGGAAAATTGCACATTTCACTTGACCAATTGTATGAGCTCCTGAATTCCAAATGAAACAATTAATTAATTAATATTATTGATTATTTAGCCATAATTAACGAAGAAATGATATTTTAAATACATATTATGATTTGAAAATTTTATATATATATATATATATATATATATATATATATATCTAGAGAGAGAGAGAGAGTTCTGCATGTGGCATTAGAGCAATTGGCATCAGGGCATGTGGCATCATAGAATGTCGGTAAGAGTTGTGCTCCACATTGCGCAGAGATGATCAACAACAAGATGGAGGCAATAATTGTATATGTAAAATTATTTGTTTGAGAAATTAAGAGAAGCCATATTAGGTGCTATCTAGCTAGATTTTACAAGTAGCTAATGAATAAATGAATTGTTATCTTGAGTATTGAAAGATGATGAAGAAGATGTTCAATCGTTGCATGGTATTTATAGTGCTAGCTATACCTATCTCTTTGACATTTTGGTAGTCGTTTTAGTTTTGGTCCATTTTGGTGGCTTCATGCATATATAATGATGATAGTAAAAATCCCTAAACATGTGTTATTACTATTTCAGGCCCCATTCATGATTGATGCTTGCCACATTTAGAGCAAATCAAACATTTTCTTGGATCCATTAATGTATAGGAGAGAATCGTGTTAAGTTTGAGAATGAAGTTGAACCTGGATCAACTCATGTGGGAGTGCCAACTGTAGTTTACTTGATTACCAACGGAGATGCTCACACAAGCAAGGTGATGCAATCCACACTTACAGAGGAAGAATATTCCAGTTGGCAGAAGAGTTATACAAAGATTTCACAGTTGTTATGTGATATAGCAAATTAGTTATAGATGAGTGGCTGTGATTAAAACATAGCTTACACACTTTACTTGAGTCTATTAATTATAAATCTAAGTTGCTGAGCTGGATACGAAAACTGATCAGCTATATATATCAGCAATATTATACATTGTTTGATTGAATAAAATTGTTACAAGTCATTACTCAAAATTCTCACATGGTATCAGAGCTCTGAGAAGCAACAATGGCGAGTAATGAAAATCAAACAAACAGCAATGGAGCTTCAAGCTCAACTGTAAACACTAATCACATTTCAAATGTCAGCACCTCTGTTCTTAGCTCACTTGTCTTCAACACGCCAATAAAGCTTACTAATAACAACTACCTGCTATGGCGATCTCAAGTGATAGCTACAATCAATGCAAACGATCTGGAAGATTTGATTGATAGCTCAAAGAGTCCACCTAATCGAGTTATGATCAATATTGATAGTGATCACAACTCCAAATCCACAGTTCCAGATCTGGAGGCGGAATGATCAGTAGCTGATGAGCTGGTTGTTCTCAACTTTAAGTGAAGAAGTTCTTAGTGCTGTAGTTGGAGCCAGATATTCTCTAGATATGTGGCAAATTCTTACAACTCAGTTTGGAGCCAGATCTAGAGCTAAAGTTCTGCATCTGAGAACTCAAATTCAGACTACCAAGAAAGAATCAACTACTATTCATGAGTGATACACTAAGATGAAAACCACTCTTGATGCACTAAGAGCTGCTGGAAATAATATGAATGATGAAGATTTTGTGTTGTGCTTGCTTACTGGTCTTTGATCTGAATATGATTCAATTGTTACCACAATCAATGCACAACCAGAAGGCACATCTCTCTCTGATGTGTATGGAATATTGTTGAGTCATGAAAATAGAATTGAATATCAACACTCTGTCAGTCACATGGATTATCAAGCTAATTTGGCTTATCACAGAGGAAATCAAAGGAGGAACTAGCAGCCAAATTTCAACTTTGGTGGAAATAATAACAACTATGGTGGAAGACCAGCTGGAAGCTCAAATAGAAAACAACCTAGTGGAAACAATTTCAATCAGGCTATGAATCCATCAAATAAGTTCAAAGGAAAAAATCCTACTGATTGAGAAGAACCTAAGGGACCATGCCAGATCTGCTTTAGAAAAAATCATACTGCTGCTCACTGCTAGTACATGTTTAAGAAGAATTATGTGCCAAATCAAGTACCTAACAGGAGGAGTGCATACATAGCTAAGAATGGAGGTCACAGAGATGGAGCTTGGTATCTTGATAGTGTAACGAACCTAAAGGACCATGCCAGATCTGTTTCAGAAAAAATCATACTACTGCTCACTGCTGGTACATGTTTAAGAAGAATTATGTGCCAAATCAAGTACCTAGCAGGAGGAGTGCATACATAGTTGAGAATGGAGGTCACAGAGATGGAACTTGGTATCTTGACAGTGGTGCAACGAACCTAAGGGACCATGCCAGATCTGTTTCAGAAAAAATCATATTGCTGCTCACTGCTGGTGCATGTTTAAGAAGAATTATGTGCCAAATCAAGTACTTAACAGGAGGAGTGTATACATAGCTGAGAATTAAGGTCACAAAGATGAAGTTTGGTATCTTGACAGTGGTACAATGAACTATATTTCAAATGACTTCAACAATCTCAACATCAGTTCTGAATACAAAAGAAGTGATCAACTGGCAGTAGGTAATGGAGCTAAACTCAAAATAGTTTCTGTTGGTCACTCACTGCTCAGCACACTTGACTTACACACATTATCTCATATCAAACTTAATCACATCTTTTATGTTCCAGAAATAACCAAAAACCTTATTAGCATTTCAAAACTATTGCATGATAATGATGTTTCTATTGAATTCCATAAAACTTGTTGTGTTGTCAAGGACAAGAGAAGGGGGAGTGTTCTTTTGAAAGGAATGGCTAAAGATGGATTGTACAAGCTGCTGAGTTTGCCTCATGATTCCAGTCAATTCAAGTCAATTATGTCGTCTTCAATTACTACTCCTAGTCTACTTACAGTAAATAAAACACATGGTCTTGAGTCTATGTTGTCTGTCAGTTGTAATGACAATTATAAAAGCAACAAAGTGCTTGATATATGGCATATGAGATTAGGCCACCCTAATGTCAATGCTCTTATGAAAACCTTGTTTGCTTGTAATATCTCATTTGGAAATAAAACATCTGGTTTATCTTTCTATAAAGCCTGCCAGTATGGAAAACAATATAGATTGTCATTTAAACATAGTGAAACAAAAACCTCAAAAGCCCTTGAGATCATTCACAGTGATCTTTGGGGCCCTGCACCCACTGAATCAAATCAAGGTTTCAGATACTATATAGCTTTCATTAATGATAAAACCAGTTACACATGGATTTATGGATTAACACACAAGTCACAAGCACTCACAACATTCATGTCTTTCAAAAATCAAGTTGAGAAAAGCCTTGAACTGAAAATTAAAACCTTACAGTGTGACATAAGAATGGAATATAAAATCTTTGAACCATACCTGAAACATTAAGGTATTTCTTTAAGATACTCATGTCCATACACCCATCATCAAAATAGGAAAGCTGAAAGGAAACACATACATCTTGTAGAAACTAGATTGACTCTCCTTGCTCAATCTGGATTACCCTTGAAATTCTGGTGGGAAGCCTTTTCTAATGCCACATATCTCATAAACAGAACCAACACACCTATTTTAAATGACAAGACTCCTTTTGAATCCCTTTACTCAAAGAAACCAGATTACTCTCTCATCAAAATATTTGGTTGTGAGTGCTATCCTTTCATAAGACCTTACAATAGACATAAATTCAATTTTCATACTTCTACATGTGTAAATCTAGGATTCAGTCAATTTCACAAAGGCTACATGTGCCTAAACTCAAATGGAAGAATATACTTAGCAGCACATGTCAACTTCAATGAAAGTTCTTTTCCTCTCAAAACAGATCCAAAATTCATAAATTCCAACCAGAATCAATCATTTGAGTCTTTAAACTTATTCAGCAAATTCATCACAGTGAGTTTTCCTTCTGAAAGTCATAGTCATGAGGCACCAGCAGTAAGGTCAAACTTATCTGAAAATGCAATTCATGATCTTACTTTCCTTAATGATCAAGATCCTAACAACTATCACAACCAAATTTATTCAGAGCCAAATATGGCTTCAAATATACATTTAGAAATCCAAGATACCTCAGAGTATTCTGGTGCACCTAAAAACAATCCTAAAATCAATCACTCCTAAAATCAATCCTTCACATCCTATGATAACTAGAGCCAAAGCTGGAATTTTTAAGCTTAAAGCTTACAACACTGAAAAAACCTTGTCCTTGGAAACACCATCAAGTGTTGCTGAAGCTTTAAGTGATAGCAACTGGAAATTAGCCATGCAAGATGAGTTCAATGCTTTGATTAAGAATCAGACCTGGTGTTTGGTTCCACCAGAGCAACATATGAAACTTGTGGGAAACAAATGAATTTTTAGAGTAAAACAAAACTCAGATGGAACAATAAACAAATACAAAGCCAGGTTAGTAGCAAAAGGTTTCTTGCAAACTGAAGGAGTGGATTATCAGGAGACTTTCAGTCCTATAGTAAAAGCAGTTACAATAAGAATTGTTCTAAGCATGGCTGTGATCAATAACTGAAAGTTGAGACATGTTGACATTAATAATGCATTTTTAAATGGGGAGTTAACTGAAACAAAATAAATGCCTCAGCCTGAAGGATTTGTGGATACAAATCACCCAAGATATGTTTGTAAGCTGAAGAAAGTCCTCTATAGTTTGAAACATGCACCAAGAGCCTGGTTTGATAAATTAAGGTCAATGCTTGAATCATGGCAATTCTGTCGAGCAAAATCAGATACTTCACTATTCTTCAAACAAAATGGAAATGAGTTGATCATCTTGTTTGTTTATGTTGATGATATCATAGTCACTGGAGTAATAATGTTGAAATAGAGCAGCTTATTTGTAATCTGGGAAATGTCTTTGCTCTCAAAGATTTGGGTCAACTAAACTTCTTCCTTGGTATTGAAGTTACAAGAAATGAAGATACTCTGGCATTGTCACAGTCCAAATACTTAAAGGAGCTGCTTGCTAAATTTGATTTGAAGAACTGTAATGGCTTAGATACTCCACTAGCAATTACTGAAAAGTTGAGCAAACAAGTGGGAGAAAAATATGCTGACTCAACTCAATACAAAAGAACTATTGAAGGGCTGCAGTATGCTGTATTAACTAGGCCTGAAATTGCTTATGCAGTTAACAAGTTAAGTCAATTTATGTCCAATCCTCTGCAACCACACTGTACAGCTTGTAAACGGGTACTCAGGTATCTAAAGGAAACAATTTACTATGGTTTGACACTCAAGAAATCTGATTCTTTCAATCTTATAGCCTACTCAGATGCTGACTGGGGAAGTGACCCTGATGATAGAAGATCCACTAGTGGTTATTATGTATACTTAGGTGACAATTTGATTAGCTGGAGTTCAAAGAAGCAAAGTGTGGTATCAAAATCCTCAACTGAATCTGAATACAGAGCCATGGCTTTAGCAAGTGCAGAAGTAACATGGATATGTTCATTACTGAAAGAGTTGGGCGTAAAACTCAACTGTACTCCCCTGCTGCTAAGTGACAGTACAAGTGCACCTGCAATTGCTACAAACCCAGTTCTCCATTGTAAGACCAAACACATAGAGATAGATATTCATTTTATCATAGACAAAGTTGAGAAGAAAGAAATCAAAATTGCTTTTGTGTCCAGCAGTGATCAAACAGCAAATGTGTTAACTAAACCACTCACTTACTCCAAGTTCAGCTTCTTCATAAACAAACTTAAAGTCTCTCCTAGAGACTTAAGTTTAAGAAGGGATGTTAAGTTTGAGAATGAAGCTGAACCTGGATCAGCTCATGTGGGAGTGCCAACTGCAGTTTACTTGATTACCAAGGGAGATGCTCACACAAGCAAGGTGATGCAATCCACACTTGCAGATGAAGAATATTCCAGTTGGCAGAATAGTTATACAAAGATTTCACAGTTGTTATGTGATGTAGCAAATTAGTTATAGATGAGTGGCTGTGATTAAAACATAGCTTACACACTTTACTTGAGTCTATTAATTGTAAATCTAAGTTGCTGAGTTGGATACGAAAATTGATCAGCTATATATATCAGCAATTTTGTACATTGTTTGATTGAATAAAATTGTTACAATTCATTACTCAAAATTCTCACAAATCGTACCTTTATATTCTATTCATATGTTCTCTTGTGAACCATTCAACTTGGAAATCATTGAAAATAGTTAGAGACTAATTTGGGATTAGAGAATCCTCTACTACTGTTTTTCTTTCCTAGACATTCTTACTCTTGTAAATCTAGTGAAAAAAAACTTGCTTAATTGTAAATAACATGAAAAAAATAATATGAGGACTGTTGTCCTACTGATTTTAGCTTAATTCTACAAAAGCTTGTCATTTTTTAGTAGGTTCCTCTATATTACGCTCTACGAACCTATTTCGATCCCCTCTCATGATTTAGATTCTCCTACCCAAGCTTTTGTGGATTAAGGCCGAAGCTCTGGTTCACCTTGGCAGCCTAATATTGTTGTTGATGATTTTGTCTCTCCTGCTCAAGCCTTGCACATTAGGGTTTAGGACTATGTAGTCCAGATTGATTCTAATTTAACTGTTGAGACTTGGGATTATGGTAATTTTTTTTTTTGCGAAGCCCAGTTGATATGAATGGTTATGTTTAGACGGTTTCTACGAGCTCTACTTTCTTCAAATCTACTATGGAAGATATTCAGCGTATGGTTGTGGGCTTCAGTTCTTATTCTGCTAACATCCTCAATCAATTTGATGAGGATTTTAGTTCTGACGGGAACTTAGCTAGCGGCTAATGATTATTTCCTATATGAGCCTAAGGATACTGGGGCCATGATCTTAGCCCTAATTTTAGTGTTGTTGGCCTGGGTGCCTCTGGTTCAAAGAAGGGCTTCAAACTAGTGACTAGCGGCAAGTATCGTAAGTGGCGCTATAGGCTTTAGTTCTCCTTCTTATGGTTTCTTTTGATAGGCTTTGCCTCACTTTGTTCTCTTTAGTTTACATTCACTTTTATTTTTCTTTTTTCTTTTTTTGTTTGTTGTTTGTATTTATTCTTTGGCTTAGATATTTTGGTTTAGGTCCCCTCGAT
The DNA here is from genome assembly GCA_030449895.1 of Citrus mangshanensis. Classification (NCBI taxonomy): domain Eukaryota; kingdom Viridiplantae; phylum Streptophyta; class Magnoliopsida; order Sapindales; family Rutaceae; genus Citrus; species Citrus mangshanensis. The sequence goes on from JASUUJ010000349.1 coordinate 6,198,842, forward strand.
ATACTTTTTCTTATTTTATTTTATTTAATCTTAGAGGTAAAAGAGTCCCACTTAACCCCCACCCTCGAGTGGTTTTTAATAAAAAGAAAGTGAAAAAAATTGGCTTTATTGTCAATATTAAAATTTAAAATTTAATCATGACCACTAATTTCACTAGAAGAAATTAGGAAAAAAAAATATTAAGAGAGGATCCTTATCCTGTAATTTACATTTTATGAATTTATTGTTTTCATGCAACTGATGTGTCGTATGGTCAACCCTATTTATGCATGTACTATATATAGATTACTAAACCAAAGCTTTAAGAGTTGCATGCTAAGAGATCAACTTATTTTGACTATTTTGGTTTTAGTAGCACTAGCAAAACAGTTTACGAGTTGACATGCTAATAATAAGAATAGTGGATCTACTTCAACGAGGGTTGGCAACGAGACAGGAGAAGACCGGATGGAATTTGCTGATTCTGATCCAGTCTCAAATACTAAATTGTGACAAAAATGTATTTTGATCTCAAATGTCATCAGTTTTTTGTCATACACTGCATATTTTGTCGCAAACGACATGTCATATTTATAGAACCGACTTGTCATACGCTTATGACTGATGTGTCACATATATATATACTATATTACTATTTATTAAAACAATTTGTCATACATTTCTCAAAATCTAGATTTTGGGACATTTGGGATCCCAATTGGAATTTCCGAATGTTTCGAATCCCATCCCAAATGGACCGAGATCCCGAATCCTTATCGGGATTCGAGGAATTCTGTTAACCCCTAGTTTAAGTCTCCATGTTACTTTCTTTTATAACAAGATATTCATGAATTCTAATATTTCATTATACAAGCTGTATAAGTTTTTGTTTTTATATTAATGTATCTTTATATTTATGTTAAATAATGACATGCTTAAAAAATTAAAGCTGCTTCAAAACCATCCAATTTGATCATTAGAGAAGGAATCTAGTAAAATTATCGTATATACTTTAAAATAAATTTGATACATGTATTGCAATAAAATTAGTTTTGAATATCTAAAAATAAGCCATAGTCATTATTAACTATCCTTTCATTCTAAGTACTTCGAATAATTAATTGATAGAGAAAATATTATCCATAGATTTATAGAGCTAATAATATAAGTTTAATAAAGTACAACCTCAATTTTTGAGTTAGTTTTAAGTAATATTGACTCATGCAGTTCTATATTAATAAGCCGAGGTTCTTATTAATTAATTAATTTATTTATTTATTTTAATGACATGAACACGGATTTTTCTAAAGAGGTTACTAATTTTTTTTAAATGATTTAATGCATACAATTTAATGAAGCTCGAACGTAGGAGAAGAAGAACACTCCTTACCTCTTAAGATGGACCTTAGTCTTAAAAATAAGACGAGTAAGTGTCTACCAACTCAGTTCTTTAAAGAGATCAGTTAAACATATTAATAACAACCTTTGGAAATTTTTTAATGTTTTATATGGGAAGACTTTCTTTAAAGTCAAACTCAAAATATATACAAAAGTGAAGTAGAGTAGTTCACAGACTTGGAACGTAACAACTACGGAATGCTTCAAAACTGAAATGAATTGCCGCGGTTTAATATATTACGAGCTATCAACTTTTGCCTTCTAAACAACGATTGAAATTATTTAATTATTTATTACTTTCATTTTACAATTATACAGATAAATATATATTGTCTTCTGTTTTTTTTTTCTCTTTTCGATTTTTGAAAATGTATAATGCAAGTAAAAGCATATTCTTAAACATGTATGTATGTGTGTTATGGCAGTAACATATATTTAAAAAAGAAATTGGAGAAATTGAGAAATTTATTAATTAAAGGCCAAACACCTAATCGGGGAATACTGTGAGCCTAGGGATGGCAATGGATTGGATTTGATTCAAGATTCACGTGATCCAAATATAATCGGATCGGATTTGGATCGGTTTAAAATGGATTTGGATCGAATTTGGATATCGATGTGCGGATCTAAGATGGATCTGGAGCAGATCTGGATCTATTTTAATATCTAAATCCATATCCATATCCACTCATCTTTTAATTTTATTTTATTTTAAAAGTTTCTTAATAATTGTGGAATGATAATGATAATAAATTTTATTCATAGCATATTAGTAGTATTTACCATGCATTTAAACTCTTAAAACTTAAAGGTTAGTTTTGTAAATTTAAAGGTCAGCCAGCCTCAAAGCATGTACATGCAATATTCAAATTGCAAGCCAAGTAATATAACCTGGTAATTTATTTTATTATATTGGCCAAATAATTTTTAAGAAATATAGTTATTCATATATTTAGTCAAATATGGTCATAATAAAAATAATAAAGAACTGAATATAAATCATATTTAATTTATATGTCATTATCTAATGTTGTAGGAATGATGGTAGGTGTATCGTGGATATTAGAATGATGAAGGAGACAATAGAATATTAGATTGATCTTACTCCTGCAATTACTTCTGAATGATATTTTATTATCTTTCTTATTTGTTGTTTTGGTGTAAAAGTATAAGCTACAATATTTATTATATTTTTGAGAAAAATTATATAATTTATTTGTTATCAATACATTTTAGCCTTCAATTTTCAATCTAAAAAATTATTACTTTTTTATTACTGAATTTTAGAATTCATGACGGATCTAGAGCAGATTTGGATTTTAATTTTTTTTTTCGGATTTGGAGCAGATATAGATATTTATTTCTTTTTTGGATCTGGATATGGAGCGAAAAATATGGATTTATAACGGATCTGGAGCAGATACGGATCTTGATTTTTATTATAGATTTGGATCTGGAGCAGAGTAGATCCAACCCATATCTGCCCCATTGCCATCCCTATGTGAGCCTTACCCCAGAAGATGGAGTGTAATGTTGTTAGTTACACATACAATAACATATATGTTACTTCTCTTTGTTTAATCCATGTCATGTGGAAAGGTAGTGTAGGTCTATTCGTAGAGGCTGATCCTTTTATACTTGGTCCTTACAGGTCATTTTGTCTGGTCATTTTCAAATGGTAAGGTAGTGTGAACTTACTCATAGATACCATATAAAGGCTCATGGATCTAACTCATACTAAAAAATAACTTAAAAATTGAACATTATCCCAATCATATATTATTAGTTCAATAACTATTTAAAGCCAATGTGCCAAGGCATCTGCAGGCTTTTGTAGAATCAGTAAATTTCTATATAAAAAAAATACGATATTGTAATGAGTTTTGGGCACAAAAACTTCATTTTAGCCCTTGTACGTTTTCTTACAATTTTTAAACTTTGGAAAAAAAATATCATTTGAGTTATATGGTCCTCAAACCTTAATTTTGATAACAGTTTGTAGCTTTGCAATTAATTTCTTATTAACAAATTCCTTTCTCTCTCCTTCTTTAGGAACAAGCGAACCCACTTTTTTAAACTATATAACCAGCTTTGAAAGTTTTATGTTATAATATGGCCCCCCGTAGAGTCGAACTTGAGCTCTACCCCAGTAGTTTGGTATTATTTTAAAATATAATCAACTATAAAAAAACATTCATACTTTTGTTAAGAGAATTTGCAAACATATGACAATAAATTTATCATGATTGTATTAACTGAATAAAGAGTACAATAAACAATTGGCTAATTAGAATTTCATGAAGGCGGGAATAGATAATTCCTCTGTTCAAATATAAAACAATTAAGAATAACTGAAAGAAATTCTTGGGCAACTGATTATCAGTTGACGAAATTGCAAACTCTTCGAATTTGTCCGGCAGTGCCAGTTAGAGGACTGATATCTGCCATCTTGATCATAGCAGCTGCAAAATCAGACTTAAATTTTGAACGATTTTTGCTATATTCATCAACAATTGAGTCGGTGGATCCGCCACTAAAGAGAACTTGGTCTGATGCAAGAAGTCCTTTCTTCTGAACGAGATTCTTAAAGTAATTGTTATCAAAAGAATCGGGTGTCACCAAATCAAGTGGTGATAGGTTGCTGTCACCACCACTAGCCGGACACTCACGTCTTCGAGTGCTTGCAAATCCGGCGTCAATGTCGCTTTGATTGCTATAAATCCTATCACGGAAAAGTGCACATTGCGCTTGGCCGATTGTATGAGCTCCTGAATTTCAAACGAAGCAATTAATTAATATCAATATGATTATTTAGTAATAATTAAATAAGAAATGTTATTTTATATATATTATGATATATTATTTTATATACACATAATGAGATGAAGATATATATACAGAGAGAGAGGGACCTGAAAGGGCAACCAAGTCTCTTGCGCTAAAGCCCTTGGTAGCGAAGGTGGAAATAAGTTTGTCCAATCCATCTGTAAAGCTAGGGAGATTTTCAGCTAAGCTTCTGCTTGCAGTTGTTGAGTCTCTTCTACCAAGCTTAACTGTCCATGATGGTCCACCAACCTGTAATTAAAATTTTCAAATTAATTAATTAACCGAAAGTAACGATGAATTATATATTAAGATTAATAATACCGAACTGCATCGGCTTATCACTATTTCTATTAGCACTAGGTCTCTTATAGTAATTTTCTTATAGAAAATTAATGATGATTTACTCACAGCAAAAGAAGCATCACGGGCTGCAACAGCAACGATATCAGCGCATGAAACAACTCCTGGGCAAACACTCTCCAGTTGAGACTTGACGCTGTCTATAACTTCGAATCCTCTAACTGATTTAAAATTTGGAAGTGCATTTTTCTCGCTGTCAATGGAGGAGGAATCGTCCAACAAAATGGACGCGTCACAACCTTGAACGAAGCAATCATGAAAATGGAGGCGAAGGAGGGACGCCGCCATCCTACGCTCTCCTGAAACAGCATTTCTAATGCCTGTTCGGATTGTTTTGAGGGCACGAGGGCATGTGGCATCATAGAATGTTGGTGAGAGTTGCGCTTCACATTGTGTAGAGATGATCAACAACAATATGGAGACAAATATTATTTGAGAAAGGGAAGCCATATTATTAGGCTGCTTAGTGCTTATTACAAGTAACTATGACGAATGAAATGCGATATTATCCGAGTGAGTGTTGAAAGATGAAGGAGAAGCTCAAACTTTGCATGGTATATATATAGTGCTAGCTACATCTCTCTGAAATTTATTAGTAATTTTTTGGGTTTGGTCCATTAAGGCGGCTTCGTGCATATACACATGATTGCTGCATGCCGTGTGTACAGCAAATCAAACTTATGCTCCGATGTATTAATTTTTGCATGGGAAATAAATTTGTGCCTTAACAATATTCTGTTCATATGTTTTCTCGTTAAGTATTCAACTTGGAAACCTATGAAAATCAATAATGTCAGGGATACAGCTAATAACTAATTAGTTGTAATTGCCTAATTTAAATAAAAATTTAATGTTGACCTTATTACACGCGTATCGTATAATTTACAAGATGTTGCGCTCAATTTATTTAATCTGTTAGTTTTATCTATACTTTAGTCAGCTTAATTAATGCTGAAAGATTGGGAGTCCAGTGCGAATTATTAGATCAACAAACCAAAAGACGTAAAATAACAAACGCGTGTATGTCCACCTAATAACTAAAATTGGAAGTAAACATCAATTTGGAGGTCAACTATAGCATTTTTGTCTCCATCTTAATCTCTGTGAATAATTTATTTTGTCATGAAGTTTTCTGTTGCTATTTAATGTTTTTTTTTTTTTTGACAGAAGTTATGATTTAACTTTATGGAAGTTTTTATGTTGGATTATAATCACTTAGGTATTTTATGTTTGGGGATGGATCAGAAACCCCTAAAATCACTAAATTTTAGTGAAATTTCAAAGTGAGCGTTTTGTAATTAAAAAAAAAAAAAAACTCATGGGCATGGTCGGATTCATCGATCTTATTTCAAATTTAGTGCATATGTTTGTGTCAATATTGGCGCACATACGAAGGAATGGATTTATATATATATATAAGTATAAGTAATACGACATAAAAAATTTCGCTCTATATAAAATACACATATTTAATAATAAAATAACTTTCTACTTCCAGTTAAAATGGTAAAATGATAAATTAATAAAATAATTTTCTACTTCCATTTAAAATGATAAAAATGATAAATTATTCTTTTACTTAATTGGTATTCAAATGATATAAGTATAACTCTGATACCATATAAAAGTTTATGAGTCTAACTTAACCTAAAAGTCAACTCAAGAGCTAAGAGTTGCCCAAAACTTACATACTTATCTCAAGATTCATTCTTACCTGATATGGGATACATCATCTTTTACTTAGTTTTTATTACATGCTAAGATAGCGTAGGTCACTTTATGAGTCGAACTAATATAATATAAAAGCGCATAGATCTAACTAATACTCAAAAGCTAGTTTATCAAGAATTAAACATTATTTAAATCTTAAATTATTAGTCTAAGATCAATTCTACGTGAATATGTGTGATTGTTCCCTCATTATGTTTGTGATATTTCATAATAAGTTTAGAAGATTTGAGAGCAAGGCAACAACCAAAACTTGTCATCTCAGCATGGATTTTTCCCTATCTTCGAGTTCAAGGATGAAGCAATGGGGTGTAAACGACTAGGCCACGAAGCTGCTATTCTTGTTTAGTCCCCAGTTATCCACTTATCCTTTCGAGTAATTGGCAATTGACTTTATCTTAGCTTAGCTTACATCTAAATCAGATGCAATCATTATTTAAAAAGAATTTAATTAACGTTTGACATGATGATCTTATTCAATCTGGACGTGGCATATGCACGGAAATAATACGCAGTCTTTTACTTTAGCCAAACAAATAAACTAAGAAAAAAATAAAAGTCAAGAGACTCGGAACTTTCTAAAGTACATTGCAAACAACTTTTGGAATTTTCTTCTTGTTTTATGGGAATACTTTTGTTTTTTTTTTCCTAAGTCAAACTCAAATATAATCAAAAGTGAAGCAGGTAATAGGCTCAGAAAGGATCAACTAATGAATCGCCATGGTTTCTCAAATACATGCCATCAGCTTTTGCTTCTACAAGGATAAATGTCCATTACGTTCTCATATCATAGATTAAATGTTCATTTAATTTTTATATTGTGAAAAATATTTCAAAGTATTCCTTCTATTAAATATACGTTCTTATTCTTATTTTTTCTTTACTATTATAATAATATCTTCAAACAATCTTTTCATTATTTATATTAATATTGTTTACAAAATTGTTCAAATTAATATAAAATTAATCTTAAAGGTAAAGTGATAACCAAAAATTTTACAGTAATTTTTATTTACTTTTACGATTAATTTGATAAATTAATTTTTTTTTATTAACGTCCCCAAGATTATTGTAAAAATATTTTTTTGCGAAAGTTGAAAAAAAATAAGGGCAGAAGAGTAACATATTTAGCAACAGGAGTGTTCAAAATATAAGGACTAAATTGACTTTAATTCAAAATGTAGAAATTAAATTAGTATTTGGCATTATTTAATTTAATACAGCTGTGTGGAAAAATTTGCCCACATCTACAAATACTTTTTTATCGGTCTCAAAGATGATTCCCATGCACATCAAGCAATCATGTCTCCACGCAAATAGTTTATTAATTAATTTGCTCTGAAGACTAGGACATTAACAAGCAAATAATGAAGATCAGCTGTATTTCGAAGGCAACTTGGAATTACAGGTCTAGGTTCTTTGTTGTTATTACCCGCGAATAGCCTCGCGCCTTCGTGGACTAAACCAAATCTGTAATATCACATAGTCAGCTAGCTACATAACACTAAAAATAATATGGGAGCCTTGAGCTCTTCTTTGCACCAGACGGGTTCTATTATCATTTTTAATATAGAAAAAATAGAAAATTAACAATAATATATTACTACTAATGTAAAACAAATGACTATTATTCAACTAAAACATAATAAATATAAAATTAAGATAAAATCAATGTTATAAATATAATCATATTTTTCATAATAAGCAATATCTTCATAGTATGCTTATTTATTAGTTTTTTGATCAAATAATATTCACCTTCTCTAAGTTAATTGATTTTTCATGGTCTCAAGCCTATTAACGCATCGAGATTTTACTATATGTGTTCAAAATGTTATCCAACATAGGCTTTGAATAGTTATATAGAAGATTGGGGCAATCCTTAACTCTTAAACTAACTTTTAAGTATGAGTTAGATCCATGAGCTTTCATATGGTATTATTGAGTGAGCTCACACTCCTTTACCACAAAAAAATGAATAGGCAAAATGGCCAGCTGACCTAAATTACCACATGACAAAGATCAGGCAGAAGTACTACCATCAACGAGTAGGCCCATACCACCTTTCCACATGACAAGGACCATAAAAGCTACTACCCATAACATTTCACCTTAAGGGGTATTGCTTAATAAGTCCCCATGAGTACGTGTTTGACCTTTATTTAATAAATTTCCTAAATTTTTAGCTTTTTTTTTTTAAAAAAAAAAGAGAGTTGCACCTCTAAAGTTAAGGGAAATAGTTATCATACCCTTAAGTTTTCCATAAACGTCACCAAGATTCCTTTTTAGTCAAAATGTCCTTTGAATATTGTAACAAAATAGAATTCACATCAAACTTTTTTAGTAAATACAAATGTAATATAAATAATTTAATCTGTCTAGTAGACTAATAATATTAAAATATTTTTTAATATTTAAAATAATTTTAAAATTTTAAATTATTATAGTTATTTTAATAATATATTTATACTTTTTATAAACTTTAGAAATAAATATTTGGGTTAAATAGATTTTACAATTACTAAAATATTTGGGTTAAATAGATTTTACAATTACTAAAATATTTGGGTTAAATAGATTTTACAATTACTAAAATATTTCTTAAGTATTAATTATGTTAAAAGTATTTTATATAATATTCAAAATAATGTAACTTTTTGTACATTTATTTTAAAATTATGTTTCCAATTATTATAATTTTTTTAATATCATCTATTTGTCTACTAGATTACGACAAATTGAAGTTATTTTTTTTCAAATATTCAAATTATTTTACAATGTATATATTATTATATATTTTAAATTATATTTCTATGTATTAAAAATATTGGAGTCAGTTTTTTGGGTTAATAGGGCCAAACAATATTGGTCAAAAGGAGATCTTATTGAAAACTTGTGGTTTGTGCGACCATTTTTTCAAAACTTGGTGTTGTAACTGTCCTTTTCTCGAAAAAGAACGTGTTACCACACACTATGTGTATGTAGATTATGCTTTTACATACATTATAATCCAAATATATATATATATATATATATATATATATATATATATATATATATATATATATATATATATATTCATCCACATTAATGTATATTTAAGTAGTAAATTAGTTGAATCATTTTAATTGTTGTTTTGGAGGCACAAGTTGATAGCATTTAATATAAGAAACCGCGGCAATTCAATTCAATTTTGAACTTTCCGTACTTATTATGTTTCAAGTCTCAGGGTACTACTCCACTTCACTTTTGAGTATAATTCGAGTTTGAGTTGCAAAAAAGTCTTCCCATAAAACATAAAGAAATTTCCAAAAGTTGTTATTAATATTTTTAATTGACCTCTTTAAAGAATTGAGGTGGTAGGCACCTCTTCATGTCATTTTTAAGACTAAGGTCTAGTTTCAGTGGTAAAGAGCAATCTTCTTTTGCTAGGTTCGAGCCTCATTAGTTTGCATGCATTAAATCATTAAAACAAAAAAGGGAAATTATCACTAGTATACCCTTAAATGTCACCGTTATCAAACATACTACAACACTTTTCACTTATATCACTTGTATACCCTAAGTTGACAAAAGAGTTCTGGCGTCCACCTTTCCTTTTACTACCGTTAAGAACTTGACAGAATTTGAGCAAAATGACTATTTTACCCTTTAAACTCAAAATGGGGTAAATGGGATGACATGTCATTTTTATCAAAATATATTATATGACATGTCGTTTTTTACTAGGTAAATGGGATGACATGTCGTTTTTAAGAAAAAGACTAAATTACCCTTGTGATGTCAGCGCTCGTAAACGGCAGTTAACGGATCGGTGGACGGCAGAAGTGTTTTATCAACTTAGGGTATACGAGTGATACACTTGAAAAGTGTTGTAACACGTTTGATACTGGTGTCATTTAAGGGTATATGACTGATAATTTCCCAACAAAAAATAGTGACCTTTTTTGGAGAGTATGATATTTTCTCAATCTGTTAATTATTTTAGGTATTTAGCTTAAAAGGATAATTAATCATGATTATGCCTTATTTTTAGATATCCAATGGTAATTTTATACTAGTGCACATGTCAAGTTCATTTTAAAATATGTATGAAGATTTCATTATATTTGTATTTTTTATTGGCTTAGTCGAGTGGTTTTTAAGTAATTTTATTTTTTAAGCATGCCATTACTCAACATAAATATAAGGATATGATAATCCAAGATAAAAATTTATACATGTTAACAGTAACATACTAGAATTCAGGAAAATACTTAGGGATGACAAATATCCAATTGTGGATGGATATTAACCATCCACGTACAAATCCATGGATATTTAATTTTTATTACACACAAAATAAGAAAAAAAATGAAATAAAAATAAAAATATGAAATAATCAAACCAATATAAGATTCTATTATCAAATAAAAATATGAAATAATCAAACCAATATAAGATTCTATTATCAAATAAAAAATAATTAACATCTCAAATAACAAATATCAAAACTATAAATTCATAAAAAAAATTATAATAAAAAATACAACTTAATTTCAAACTAAATATAAAAAGTTCATTCTTCTAACAAGCCTTGTACAACTTATAAGCTTTCAATCTCTAGCTTCACCATCATCATTAATCTGCAAATTAAAACAAAGAATTAAACAAGTAAATAATTTGTATTATTTATGACCATAATAATTCATAATTGAGCATCAAAATGAGCATCAAGCATGAACCAGAAAAAGAAAAAAGTGAGAAAGACTACTTTTATGGACCATGAAACATCTAAAAAGGTCTAAAAAGTGATGGAAACAAACAAACTAATGGGCACATGGGGAGAAGAGAAATTGTTCCCATTTTGGTTGGCTTCAAGTCAAGTTGAACACATTCTTACAATTGAAAAATTCAAGGTGAGACATTGTGAGAGCTTCCGAGAAAGAAGAGAAGCGAGGAGAGAGAAGAAAAAATAAAAACTAATAATGAAAACCCTACAAGTTAACAAAGCAAATAAACATAGGAAAACAAGGCAAATATTTACCATTATACATATATTTTTTTTACCAGAAACAAATGTTGTGAATTTTTTTTTTTTTTAAGAACAACCACTGTCTGCTATACCTATCGATCAAAGAAAATGAATTAAACAAAATTCGAGGAGTGCAAGTGAAGAAAAAGAGAGAGATTTGAGTTACATACACATATGTCAAAAGAGAGAGAGAGATCTGAGTTGCAGGTTTGCCTCCACTTGTTCTTTTTCTTCAGTGATAGAGAGAAAAGAGAAGAGAAGAGGAGACGAGCAGCGAGCGATGAGTGACAAATAACAAGCAGCGAGCAATGGGCGATGCATGACGAGCAGCCGACTAGCGATAAGCATCGGCGAGCGACGAGCGACTGGTGATAATCTGAGAGCTTGCTAAATAGATAATCTATGACATTCGTTTTTATTTTTTTCATTTTAGTTTTACAATAGAAATTTTTTAAACTTAAAATTGGATAAATGAATTGGATTTTAGATAATCATCAAATATCCATATCCATTCTGTTGGATCATAAACTTGATCCAAGATGAATAAATTCAAGCCCAACTCATGGAAGGTTCCATGAGTAGGTATGGTTGGTGAGGTTTGAATTACTTGTAGTAGATGTGGTAGGTATGGTTGGTGAAGTAGGTGAGTGGTAGGTTTTAATGGATGGTGAAGATTTGTGTATTAGTTGAATAAATGAATGGTTGTGATTAGTTTGTTACATGTATAAATACCCTCTCTCCCCTTTGGTTTATGCATCAAGTGAAGTAACAAAATCTCTAAGGTGTAGAGAGTGAAAAATAAGAGTTGTAATTGGTGAGGAGTGTTGTTGAAGAAATAAAATAGTGTGTTTTTTGTGTATTTTATTTGTTAATTCTCCAACAAAGTGGTATCAGAGCTAGTGTTCGATGCTATATATAGTCATATAGCATATCAAATCGAAGATCTCGACGAGAACAACGTGACGCCGCAAAAATAATTTTGATCAGAGACTGGACGCGCCCACACTCGCCACCAAAATTTTTCTGTCCTGAAGCTGAGTCGACTCACTGAGTTGAACCACGCTGAACCGAACTGAACCAAGCTGAACCAAACCGAACCAAGCTGAGTCGAACCGAACCAAGCTGAGCTGAGCTGAACCGGATCAAGTCAAACCGAGCCAACTCGAGCCGAACTAAGACTACTAAGCCAACGTTGACCAGCGTTGACCGTTGACCGAAAGTTGACTCAAGTCCTTCCCAAGGTTTTTCGATGTGTCGGATCCATCCGTGCATTCAGAATCTCCAAATTCTCACTCTATTTGTGAGTTATGGCAAATGGTGGTATTATGTCGTTTCAAGTTCCACAATTAAAGGGAAGTGAGTTTGACAACTGGAGTATTAAAATGAAGGCTCTATTGGGTGCACATGACGTATGGGATATCGTGGAGAAAGGCTTTATTATGCCAGAAAATGAAGCCACTTTAACTGCGGCGCAGAAGAAGAATTTAAAAGATTTGAAAAAAAAAAGAATAAAGCAAAGTATCTCATCTTTTAATCATCCTCAAAAGAAGCATGGGAGAAGTTAAAGACCTCTTACAAAGGAGCGGAGCATGTTAAGAAGGTTCGTCTCCAAACATTACGAGGAGAATTTGAATCCTTACACATGAAGGAGTCGGAGTCAATTTCTGACTACTTTACTCGGGTTGTGACCGTTTCTAATGAATTAAAAAGAAATGGCGAGGAGTTAAAAGAGGTAAGGATCATTAAAAAGATACTTCAATCAGTAGACTCGAAGTTTGAACATATTGTTGTGACAATTGAGGAAACAAGAGATCTATTATATGATGGCACCTTCTCAAGATGGAGGTCAATCCAAAGAAAATAGAAGAAAACTCCGACAACGAGAGAAGGCACTATGTCCGAGGTAGAGGACGAAGACGAGGTAGAGGTCGTGGTCATGGACGAGGTTTGAATTTCAACAACAACAACTCCAATTATGCCAAAGGAGAAAGCTCAACCAGAGGACGAGGCAGAGGCAATCCAAGATCGAGGTATGACAAATCCCAAGTACAATGCTATAATTGTCAAAAGTTTGGGCATTATGCTTCAGAATGTAGAGCTCCAAGTACCAGAGTTGATGAGAGGGTAAACTATGCTAAAGAGAAAAATGGTGACGATGGCACCTTTTTACTAGCACGCAATGACACAAGTGGAGGTAAAAAAAATACATGGTATCTTGACACAAGTGCTAGCAATCATATGAGTGGAAACAGAAGCATGTTCGTGCAACTAAGTGAATCTGTGAATAGCAGTGTCGCTTTTGGAGATGATTTAAAAGTACCAGTGAAGGGTAGAGGTAACATTCTTTTTCGTGCAAAAGACGATAGCCCCCAAATAATTTCAAATGTTTACTATGTGCCCAATATGAAAAGTAACATTCTTAGTTTGGGTCAACTCTTGGAAAAAGGCTATGATATTCACTTAAAAGATTGTAATGTTTTCCTAAGAGATGATAAAGGAAATCTAATTACAAAAGTGAAAATGTCAAAAAATAGAATGTTTCCTTTAAAAATTCAAAATGATGTTGCAAAATGTCTCAAAGCCTATCATAAAGATCCATCCTGGATTTGGCATCTTCGATATGCGCATCTCAACTTTGGAGGATTGGAGCTACTATCCAAGAAGAACATGGTGAAAGGCTTACCATACATCAATCACCCTATCAACTTTGTGAAGGATGTTTACTTGGCAAGTAGTTCAGAAAGAGCTTTCCAAAGGAGTCAAACTCAAGAGCTCAGAAGCTACTTGAGCTCATTTATACTGATGTGTGCGGTCCATTCAAGTCAAGCTCCCTTGGTAAAAGTAACTACTTCCTTCTCTTCATAGATGATTTTTCAAGAAAAACTTGGGTGTATTTTTTTAAGCAGAAATCAGAAGTCTTTGAAGCCTTCAAGAAGTTTAAAGTGGTAGTAGAAAAAAAAAAGTTGATACTAGATTAAAGCCATGAGATCTGATCGAGGTGGAGAGTTCACTTCCAAAGAATTCGTAAAACTTTGTGAAGCAAATGGAATTTGACGCCCTTTGATAGTTCTAAGATCCCCCCAACAAAATGGTATTGCAGAAAGGAAGAACATAACCATCCTCGACATGGTAAGAAGCATGCTCAAGAGTAAGAGGCTACCTAAAGAATTTTGGGCCAAAACTGTTGCATGTGCAATCTATTTATCCAATTGATCTCCAACAAGAATTCTGCATGTAGGGCAAGATGCCGCAAGAAGTTTGGAGTGAAAGAAAGCCCGGTATCACCCATCTAAGAGTTTTCGGAAGTATTGCCCATGTACATGTACCAGACAAAAGCAGAGCCAAGCTGGATGACAAAAGTGAGAAGTTCATCTTCATCGGCTATGACAACAACTCCAAAGGATACAAGCTTTACAATCCAAACAACGGGAAGATCGTGATTAGTCGAGATGTAGTTTTTGATGAAGAAGGAGAATGGGATTTTGGGTCTGGTGTAGATGACTTCAACTTCTTTCCCATTGAAAAAGATGATCATACACAGATAAAACAAGTGGAAGAACAACAAGAGCCAATTACTCCACCTATCTCACCAGTATCAACCACATGTGGAGATTCACCCTCATCTTTCTTAAATGAAAGAACCGAAGAACGTACAAGGAGTCTTCAAGATCTCTATGAGGTAACTGAGAGACATGATAATCTCACTCTCTTTTGCCTCTTTGATAATTGTGAGCCAGTCAACTTCCAAGAAGCTACACTAGATGAGAAGTGGAGAATTGCAATGGATGAAGAAATCAAAGCTATTGTGAAGAATGATACTTGGGAGCTTACTACTCTTCCCAAAGGTCACAAGGCGATCAGTGTCAAATGGGTGTACAAAACAAAAAGAAATGCGAAGGGAGAAATTGAAAGACACAAGGCAAGGCTAGTTGTAAAAGGCTATAGTCAAAAGGCTGACATAGACTACGACGAGGTTTTTGCTCCTGTAGCTCGACTTGAAACTATTAGACTTATTATTTCTTTGGTTGTTCAGAACAAATAGAAGATTTTTCAAATGGATGTGAAGTCTGCTTTCTTGAATGGATTCCTTGAAAAAAAAAGTTTACATCGAACAACCATTAGGCTTTGTGGTGAAAGGATATGAAAACAAAGTTTTGAGATTGAAGAAAGCTCTTTATGGGTTAAAGCAAGCACCAAGGGCATGGAATAACAGAGTTGACAAGTATTTTCAAGAGAACGGCTTCACCAAATGCCCATATGAACATGCTCTCTACGTCAAAGAAAAGGGTGGAGACATTTTGATTGTGTGCCTGTATGTGGATGATCTCATCTTCACTGGAAGTAATCCAAGCTTGTTTGAAAAGTTCAAGAGAGTGATGATCAAAGAGTTTGAAATGACTGACATCAGACTGATGTCATATTATCTCAGCATTAAAGTCAATCAAAAGAAAGAAGGCATATTTATCTCCCAAGAAAGCTATGCAAAGGATATTCTCAAAAGGTTCAAGATGAATGATTGCAAGCTTGTAAGCACGCTAGTGGAATGCGAAGTTAAGTTATCCAAACATGATGAAGGCAAAGATATAGATCCAACATTCTTTAAAACTTTGGTCGGAAGCCTACGTTATTTGACATGCATGAGACCATATATCCTTTATGTTGTTGGACTTGTGAGCCGATACATGGAGAATCCAAAGACCACCCATTTTAAAGCTGCAAAAAGAATCCTTCGCTACATCAAAGGTACAACTAATTTCAGCCTGTTATACTCATTTTCTAATGACTACAAGCTTGTTGGATATAGCGATAGCCATTGGGGTGGAGATGTAGATGATCGAAAGAGCACCACAGGATTTGTGTTCTTCATGGGAGATACTGCTTTCACATGGATGTCAAAGAAGCAACCAATTGTCACACTATCCACTTGTGAAGTTGAGTATGTAGCTGCCACATCAAGCATTTGTCATGCAATTTGGCTCAGAAATTTCCTGAAGGAGTTGGGTTTGCCACAAGAAGAGCCAAGCGAGATTTGTGTTGATAACAAATCAGCAATTGCCTTATCCAAGAATCTAGTCTTTCATGACCGAAGCAAACACATAGACACTCGCTATCATTTCATAAGAGATTGTATTGCAATAAAAGAAGTGCAAATCAAGTATGCAAAATCACAAGATCAAGCAGCTGATATCTTCACCAAGCCACTCAAGTAAGAAGACTTCGTAAAATTCAGAAATTTGCTTGGTGTCACAGGATCAAGTTTAAGGGGGGGGTGTTGAATCATAAACTTGATCCAAGATGAATAAATTCAAGCCCAACTCATGGAAGGTTCCATGAGTAGGTATGGTTGGTGAGGTTTGAATTACTTGTAGTAGATGTGGTAGGTGTGGTTGGTGAAGTAGGTGAGTGATAGGTTTTAATGGATGGTGAGGATTTGTGTATTAGTTGAATAAATAAATGGTTGTGATTAGTTTGTTACATGTATAAATACCCCCTCTCCCCTTTGGTTTATGCATCAAGTGAAGTAACAAAATCTCTAAGGTGTAGAGAGTGAAAAATTAGAGTTGCAATTGGTGAGGAGTGTTGTTGAAGAAATAAAATAGTGTATTTTTTGTGTGTTTTATTTGTTAATTCTCCAACACATTCAATATCTAATTGGATAATTTTAAAAATATTCATATTCATATAAAAAATGATTTTGGATGGATATTATTCAGTTCAATTAAATTGGATATATGGATATCCAATTTGGATGGACCAATTTGCCATCCTTAAAAATACTATTATAAAAAACAGTAAGGTGGAGTAGAAAGAGATGCTTAATTCCTAGCATGTCAACTCTAAAACCGTATTTGTTTACGCTACCAAAACCATCATAGTCAAATAAATTAATCTCTTTTAGAATGTCAACTCTTGAAGCTTTTGACTTTTATATATAAATCATCGTTTCTTAAGTTTGGATGTTAAATGCGAATTTGAATTCGTGTGTATTCATATTAATACCATATGTCTTTTTTTTTTTAATTAATTGTAACACCAATTGATGTTAATGTGAATCTACACGGAATCCATATTTAAGCATCCGTATTAGAGAATTTCTAATATATATACACATAGAGAGAACATTCTCAAGTCTGAAAATCCAGAATTTCATAACAATTTGACAGCGTTGTGAATATACTTTCACAACGTTGTCAAACAATTTCAAATTTGAGAAAGTCTATTCACACAGTTATTATCATCATATATGCATGAAGCCGCCAAAATGGACCAAAACTGAAACGAGTATCAATGTCAAAGAGAAAAGAATAGCCAGCACTATAAATACCATGCAACGATTGAGCTTCTTCTTCATCATCTTTCAATACTCAAGATAACAATCCATTTATTCATTAGCTAATATGGCTTCTCTTTCTCAAACAAATTTTACATATACAATTATTGCCTTCATATTGTTGTTGATCATCTCTACACAATGTGGAGCACAACTCTCACCAACATTCTATGATGCCACATGCCCTAATGCTCTCAATACCATCCGAACAGGCATTAGAAATGCTGTTTCACGAGAGATTAGGATGGCGGCATCTTCATTCGCCTCCATTTCCATGATTGATTCGTTCAAGGTTGTGACGCGTCCATTTTGTTGGATGATTCCTCCTCCATTGACAGCGAGAAAAATGCACTTCCAAATTTTAAATCAGCTAGAGGATTCGAAGCTATAGACAGTGTCAAGTCTCAACTGGAGAGTGTTTGCCCTGGAGTTCTTTGATCATTAATTTTCTATAAGATTAATACAATAAGAGACATGGTCCTAACAGAAATAGCGATAAGCCGATGCCGTTCTGTATTACTAATCTTAATATATAATTCATTGTTAGTTTTGGTTAGTTAATTAATTTGAAAATATTAATTACAGGTTGGTGGACCATCATGGACAGTTAAGCTTGGTAGAAGAGACTCAACAACTGCAAGCAGAAGCTTTGCTGAAAACCTCCCTAGCTTTACAGATGGATTGGACAAACTCATTTCCACCTTCGCTACCAAAGGCTTGAATGCAAAATACTCGGTTGCCCTTTCAAGTACCTCCATCTCTCTCTCTCGGTTGGCCAAGCACAATATGCATTTTTCCGTGAAAGGATTTATAACAATCAAAACAATATTGATGCTGGATTTAAAAGCACTCGAAGACGTCAGTTTAGTAATTTAGGATTTTGAGGATAATTTGGTAAATTATGGTGTCGAGGGCATTTTGGTAGTTTATGGATGTAGGGGTTGTTAGCCTAAAGGGCTATACTTAATGTAATTTTGATGATAACAAACATATGTATTAAGTGAAATAATAAATATTGTATTTCACATTTACACTAGTTTTTGAAGGATAATATTTATGCAAGTGAATCAAGTGAAATCAAGATTGAAGACACTCAACGGACAACGGCGAAATCAAGAATAAAGTTTAGAGCTCAACGGATGAATTATTGCAACAAATTCTTATAAAGCCGGTATGATTTAATTGATGCATGATTTAGCATTTGAGAAGCTCAAGAGATTAATTTAATTAAATACTTTTCATAAACTAAAATATTTTATTTTTATAAAGTAAAGTATTTTGTGGATTTGAGTAAATTGGACTTAAATGCTAAGATTTGAAATCTTTGATTTTAATAAGTATCAAATTTCGGAGTTGGATGTTTTTACAAACATTTTAAATGTTTTGGGCCATACTATAATTTATGAATATTTTGGACTAAAGTGAAAGGTTTTGAGAACTTTGAAAAATATAGGTATTATGTTGAAAAGGACCTTTGTGCGAAACAATAAAATCTTTGGGGTCATATCATAATTTCAGAAAGTTTGGAAAAGACAACAATTCGTAGGAAGTTCTGAAATTGGACCTATTTGCAACTTTTTCTGACATTTTGGGCCATAGAATAATTATAGAAAGTTTTGGGTCGAAGTATAATTTCAGTGAACATTGTTACTGTAGCAAAATTCAAAAATAACGGTAACATTATCTGGCTTAATCAAGCTAACCGCTTTTTTTATAACGGTTAGTTTTTGGGCTTTCACTATAAAAACTCAACTCAAACTTCTTTCTAAGGACTCTTGCACGAAAATATAAGATCATACAACATATATTGAGCTTCCAAAACGCAAATCATCATTGATTGAATCATTGTTGAGCTATTAGTTGCATATCCACTCTTATAGAGAGTTTTTGTTGTAATTTTCATCTCTTATCAATTTGTGAGTGTGTAAGTGTGGGAAACACTTGGGGTGAAGAGATTGAGGATATAATCTCTTGTTGTAAAGGTTCATTGACACCTTGGAAGTCAATTGTAAACATTTGAAGCCTTGGGAGGCTTGGATAGTGAAATCCTCGAGCTCGGTTGGCTTGGAGGCGTGGACGTAGGCGGGGATAGCCGAACCACGTAAAAATCCTTGTGTTCGTTTTCTCTTCCCTTACTCTTTTAATATTGTGCTTAAATGAATTTATTGTTTTGATTTGATTAAGGCAATAGATTAAATTGTTGTGCGAATTGTATTGCATAAATTTTTAATATCCCAATTTACCCCCCCTCTTGGGTTGCATAACTTGCATTTCAGGGGTGTTTTGGTAATTTTATGCATACATGAATAGATGATTTGTGGAAAATGTTCGTTTCAAGCTTTATTGCATAAAGTTAGTCGTATTTCATGTTACGGATAATAATTATGTTATTTCCTTGATTTAGGAGGAACCGCGAACGAGGACCAATCCGCAAATGTAGTTGATACCTGAGTTTGAACATAATCATTGTGAGCAGAATATACAAAAATCCATATTCATAGTTTATTATGATAGTAAAACATGATTATGAAATAAGTATTTTAAATACTCAAATTTAATGATTTTCTCGGGATGGATTTTACTTACGTATTGATATGTTATTAAAAAGTGTTTGGTTAATGGTTTTCCGTATCGATTTTGAATAACGCATTATTGTATTTTAAAGGTAAGAAAAATGGATTTGAATGTGTTAATAAAAAGAAAAATATGATTTAAAGTATGGTTAAAAGGTATATGAATATGAGTATAATGATTTTTTTTTAAAATCATTAGACAGTACCCTTCCTCTCCAGATACAATAACACATATGAGATAAGAGGCCTTTGGGGCCCGTCTAGGTACACACAGAGGCTTTGGGCCGTGTACTTGGACGCCTTATCCTTTGGGGACTAGATTATACATGCACAAATATGATGAGATATATGAGATGATACTTTCTAGGGATGGCAAAATGTCGGGTCGGGCTCGGGCTTGGCTAAGCCCTACCCGACCCGATCAAAAGAAATTTAAAGCCCGACCCTAAAAAAGCCCGAACACTATTTAGTTAGGGTCGGGCTCGTCGGGCCAACATCGGGTCGGGCCCAACCCGACCCTACCGAAATAGTTAACCCCACAATTCAATTCCCATTTCCCACCACCATTTCAACCAATTCGGCAATTACTCAACCATTTCAAACACAATTCAATCCACTTTCCACAACCATTTCAACCAATTCCACAACTATTTCAACCCCACACACAAATCAATTCCAAAATCCAACATGAAAAATACACAATGCAATAAAATTAAAAACACACAATGCAATTTCACAACTATTTTACCCATTCACAATTCAATTTAAGAACCCAACATAAAAAATAAAAAATAAAAAACTCATGTCTTATATAAATAAAAACACAATGCAATTAAATTAAAAACACACAATATAATTCCACAACCATTTTAGTCATACACAATTCAATTCAACAACACAACATAAAAAAAAAAAAAAACTCATGTCTTATACAAATAAAAATACAATGCAATTAAATTAAAAACACACAATGTGTGATGTTGTGAGAATGTGTTGTGTGTGTGTGTTAACTTGTGTTAGTTTTTTTTTTTTAAATAGGGTCGGGCCGGGCCGGGTCGGGTCGGCATTAAGCCCTACCCTAACCCTAAATTTGTTCGGGCCTTAAAATCTTGGCCCTAACCTGACCCTAAACTTGAAAATTCGGGCCAAAGCCCTAAAAATTAGGGTCGGGTCAATCGGGCCAAAAATATGGTCGGGCTAAATTGCCAAGCCTAATACTTTCCCATCTATCCGTGTAACTCCAGGGCATGACGATATTTAGATAGTGTAAGAAAAACAAAACAGTGAGTTAACAAATTATACAGTAGTTAAGCAATGAAAACCAGCTACTGAAAATTTAAAATGAAAATCCGAAAGCAAAAACAGAAAAAGATGAAACCGAAACAGAAATATAAACCCGAGGCCTGCGGACAGTTTCCTTAAAACAGATTTACCACCTCTTGGAGTGCTCTAGGTCAGTTGGTATCTGTTTCCCAGGATACAACGGGTATGAATTTACGGCTAAACACTGGCTGGAAATTCCGACGAACCACAACTGCGAACTCGATCAAAGAAAACAGACTACGAAGATGGAGGAAGGAAAACAAGTGTGTTGATTTTTTCAGTGTGTAAAAAAACAGAAGAGAATATGCCTTTTTATAGTCATGTGAGGATGTAATAGCTGCTTTGTATTGAATTTTCCGAATTCAATATGTTTTATTTAATTGTTATAACAGCCAAATCAATTCAATTAATTGATTTCAAAATTGAATTAAAAAAATAAACGTGAATAACAGCTACAAAAAATGATTGTTGAAGCTGTTACAAATTCTTTGAATTCAAAACGTGAAACTGTTACAATAAAAAATTCAAAAGGAAATTAAAAATGTGCCAAGCTTGCATGGATGATTTTGGGCTGACATTCGTGTACGCAGGATGTGCGGGCGCACATGAGTTCAACCAAATCGGTCTTGGATTTGCACCCCCCCCGCGCACGCGCGTGTGGAGAGAGCCTCTATCCTTATAATTCTTACTCATGCATGGTTAAGTGTTTATATATAAACACTAATCCCTAGGCTTCTTTTTACCATGTGGGATAAGCCTCATTTCCTTTCAAATTTCCAACTTCAAGGGTGAACTTTGAGAGACAATTTCTCATTCACCCAAGCACCATTTTGAGAAAATAAGATTATACTTTTGAAGTATCAACAGAGTAGAATCCGAACCTCACAATATTTTCCACTTTTGTTAAGTGGGACCCACTCAAAATGTGCCCTCAAAATAGCATATATACATGCTATTTTTTCAACAATCCCCCACATGAATGAAAATTGGCAGTAAAACAAAAAACCGCTATATTTTTTACATCAAAACTATTTTTGACCTTAATTATCGAGTTTATTGGATCGATACCTAGCAGAGGATAGGTAGGTGTTATCCTTTGAACCTTCCCTTGTAATAGTATAATTACTTTACTGGCTGATCAGTAGACGCGATGTCTTTGAACTGTGCGGCCGTTAGTGTAAACGATCATATACTACACATAGGTATTTCTCCTAACACTGTTGAGTTCTCATAGTTATGTTCGTTTTGGCCTTGAACATCTACCTGGTTCTGCAAGAGTTTCTAAGAGCTGAACCCATAATAGCTCCCTTTGAAACAGCCCAACTTCTCTCTCACATAGGTGATATCTTAATTACAAGTAACCCGCATTACTTCACTCGAATTTTCCGACGCATAAGAATCATTAAGAGTCTAGCTCAACCTTATTCCCCACGGGCATCACTGTTTCATCATATGAATGGTCAATGAGGTAATCCTCTCAAGAGAATGACCCCCACAGTGATCCGTCTTTAGTCTTTAACAAATAGGTTGTCCAATTGAACCTAGATCTTGGGATCTCCAGTCTACTAGGTTGGGTTTTCCTTTGTTATTGACTAATTAATCTTTGGGTTTTAATCCCATTCCCCTCGATGATTTTTCTACTAGCTCTCTATTTAACCCTTTGGTTAGCGGATCCGCAATGTTATCCTTTGACCTCACATAGTCAATAGAAATAACTCCAATAGAAATAAGTTGTCTAATGGTATTATGTCTACGACGTATGTGTCTAGACTTACCATTATACATATTGCTTTATGCCCTACCGATAGCTGATTGACTATCGCAATGTATACAAATCGTAGGCACAGGCTTTGGCCATTTTGGAATACCTTCTAAAAAATTGCGTAGCCATTCTGCTTCTTCACCACATTTATCTAATGCAATGAATTCAGATTCCATTGTAGATCTAGCAATTACTGTCTGTTTAGAAGATCTCCATGATACAGTTGCACCTGCTAGTGTAAAAACATAGCCGCTAATAGATTTTGAATCTTTTACATCTGATGTCCAGTTAGCATCACTAAATCCTTCTAATACTTCTGGATACCTAGTATAGTGCAGTCCATAATTACGAGTGTATCGAAGATACCTAAGTACTCTTACGATAGCTTTCCAGTGATCAGTTCTTGGATTACTCGTATATCTACTAAGTTTACTTACCGTATAGGCTAGATCTGATCTGGTACAACTTGTTAAGTACATCAGACTGCCTATTATTCTAGCATATTCTACTTGAGAAAAACCCTCTCCTCTATTTTTTGATAGATAGATACTAGTATCTAATGGAGTTTTAGACATAGTATTATCATCTTTATTAATTTTTCCAAGAATTTTATCTACATAATGATTTTGACTTAGAATAAGTCCATTAGAAGCCCTTGAGATTTTAATTCCCAAAATGGCATCTGCAACACCCATGTCTTTCATGTCAAACTTAGACTTCAACATATTCTTGGTAGATTTAATCATGTCATCATCACTCCCAACAATAAGCATGTCATCAACATATAAACATAAAATGACATAGCCATTTTCTATTTCTTTGACATAAACACATTTGTCACACTCGTTGATCTTAAAACCACTTGTGATCATCGTATGATCAAATTTCTCATGCCACTGTTTCGATGCTTGTTTCAAGCCATATAATGACTTTACCAATTTACAAACTTTCTTTTCTTGTCCTGGAGCTATAAAACCTTCAGCTTGCTCTATGTAGATTTCTTTATCTAAATCTCCATTTAGAAAAGCCGTCTTTACATCCATTTGATGTATCTCGAGATTGCGCAAAGCTGCAATTGCTATTATCATCCGTATGGAATTTATTCTTGTCATAGGAGAATAAGTATCAAAGTAATCAAGGCCTTCTCGTTGCCTATAACCTTTAATTACAAGCCTAGCCTTGTACTTATCGATTGATCCATCGGCTTTCATTTTCCTTTTGAAAATCCACTTATACCCCAAAGGTTTACATCCTGGAGGAAGATCTACTAGCTCCCAAGTATGATTTTATAAAATGGATTCAACTTCACTGTTAATGGCTTCTTTTCATAAAGTGCCTTCAGCTGAAGTTACAGCCTCTTTGAAACTTTGAGGTTCACTTTCTAGCAAATACGTCAGAAAGTCTGGACCAAAAGACTTTTCTATTCTAGCTCTTTTGCTACGTCTAACCTCAATTTCTTGTTCTTGATCTTCTTCTTCTTCTTCTAGTGCTTCATCATTTTCTTCATTTCCAAGTGTTGTTTCATGAAATTGTCGCAATTCTCTCGATTCCACTATAGAATTACAAGGAAACACATGTTCGAAAAACGATGCATTTCTTGATTCTATTATCGTATTTTTATGGACATCTGGAACTTTAGACTCATGCACTAAAAATCGATAAGCACTATTGTTTTGTGCATAACCAATGAAAATGCAGTCAACAGTTTTTGGTCCTATTTTCACTTTTTTATTTGAAGGAACCACTACTTTAGCAAGACACCCCCACACTCGTAAGAATTTATATAAAGGTGATCTACCTTTCCATAACTCATACAGGGTTTTATCTTCTTGCTTTCGGGGTATCTTATTTAATAAATAATTTACTGACAAAACAGCTTCTCCCCACATATTATGGGGTAACCCAGAACTTATCAACATTGCATTCACATTTCCTTTAAAGTTTGATTCTTTCGTTCTGCAATCCCATTAGATTGAGGTGAATATGGAGCCGTGACTTGATGTATGATTCCACTTTGTTCACATAGTGACATAAACGGAACAACATACTCACCACCACGGTCACTCCTTAATTCTTTGATTTTTCTATTAAGTTGATTCTCAACTTCATTTTTGTAGAGAATAAACTTTCCCAAAGCTTCATCTTTAGTTTTCAATAAATATACATAGCAATATTTTGTGCAATCATCTATAAAGGTAATAAAATATTTATTACCACCTCTTGTTTGAATAGATTTAAAGTCACAAATATCACTATGTATTAAATCAAGTGGTTCGGTGTTTCTTTTAATTATTTGGAAAGATGACCTAGTTAGTTTTGCCTCAACACAAGTTTCACACTTATGTTTCAAATCAATTTGGAAATTGGGAATATGCTTCATGTTAATTAATTTACGCAAAGAATTAAAATTAACATGTCCTAATCTACCATGCCAAAGATTAGAAGACTCAAGCAAATAAGCAGAAGAAATAGCTTTATTATTCATTGTTGGTTTCAGAGCCATTACATTGAGCTTAAATAGCCCATCATTAACATAACCCTTTCCCATATACATCCCATTTTTAGACAAAACTACCCTATCTAACTCAAACACCATTCGGAAACCATGTTTGTTCAGCAGCGATCCAGACACTAAGTTCTTCCGAATTTCTGGCACATAAAGAACATTGTTCAAAGTTAGTTCTTTCCCAGACGTCATCTTCAAAATCACCTTCCCTTGATCCTCAATCTCAGACGTAGCCGAATTCCCCATGAATAGCTTCTCTCCATTGCTAACTGCTTCAAGTGAAGTGAACAATCCTTTGTCCGAGCAAACATGTCTGGTTGCTCCCGTATCAATCCACCATTCTCTCGGATTAGAGCCAACCAGATTCACTTCTGAACCACTGCAGAGAGGTTTATGTCTGAAACATGTTGAGTGATGTTTTCCACCACATTTGCCTATCGCTTCTTTTTAGGCAACCTGCAATCTAAAGCCTTGTGACCCATCTTATCACAATTAAAACATTTTCCTAGAAACTTTGTTTGCTTCTTGGAAATTCTTCCTTTCGGACCCAATTTTTTATTTTTATTTTTAGGTCCATGTTCAACAAAACTTGCCTTTGCCATAGAAATAACCCCTTTTCTTTCTGCATTTCTGTTATCTTCCTCAATTCTGAGCTTAACAACCAGCCCTGCAATATTCATCTCCTTTCGTTTGTGCTTCAAATAGCTCTTGAAATCTTTCCAAGCAGGAGGTAATTTTTCAATAATTGCGGCAACTTGAAAAGTTTCACTTAGATGCATCCCTTCTGCAAGGATTTCAGATAATATAATTTGAAGCTCTTGTACTTGACTTATTACAGTTTTAGAATCCACCATTTTATAATCTAGGAAGTGACCAACAACAAACTTTTTGGTACCCGCATCCTCGGTTTTATATTTCCGGTCTAAGGATTCACATAGCTCATTGGCTGTTTTCTTTCCTATGTATATGTTATACAAGGAATCACTAAGGCCATTCATTACATAATTTTTACATAAAAAATCTGATTGGTGCCATGCATCAATTACACTTGCAACTTGAATATTTGTTTCACCCTCTTTGGGTTTAAGAGCATCCTCGGTCAAGAACCTCGCAAGGTTTAACATGGTCAAGTAAAAGAACATCTTTTGCTGCCAACGTTTGAAATTCTGGCCATTGAATTTTTCAGGCATTTCTGCATGATTGACAGGAATTGCCACAGAGGCTGGTTCCTTCACAATAGTTGGTGCAGCAACAGAAGATGAAACAGGGACATACGGAATATCATCAACGGTTTCAGTTGCCATCTCAATGATAATTAAAATCTGTTTTAAGATTGTAAGAAAAACAAAACAGTGAGTTAACAAATTATACAGTAGCTAAGTAATGAAAACTAGCTACTAAAAATTTAAAATGAAAATCCGAAAGCAAAAACAGAAAAAGATGAAACCGAAACAGAAATATAAACCCGAGGCCAGCGGACAGTTTCCTTAAAACAGATTTACCACCTCTTGGAGTGCTCTGGGTCAGTTGGTATCTGTTTCCCATGATACAACGGGTACGAAATTTCGGTTAAACACTGGCTGGAAATTCCGGCGAACCACAACTGCAAACTCGATCAGAGAAAACAGACTACGAAGATGGAGGAAGGAAAACAAGTGTGCTGATTTTTCCAGTGTGTAAAAAAACAGAAGAGAAGATGCCTTTTTATAGTCATGTGAGGATGTAACAGCTGCTTTGTATTGAATTTTCTGAATTCAATATGTTTTATTTAATTGTTATAACAGCCAAATCAATTCAATTAATTGATTTCAAAATTGAATTCAAAAAATAAACGTGAAACTGTTACAATAAAAAATTCAAAAGGAAATTAGAAACGCGCCAAGCTTGCATGGATGATTTTGGGCTAACATTCGTGTACGCAGGATGTGCGGGCGCACACGAGTTCAATCAAATCAGTCTTGGATTTCCACCCCCCCTGCGCACGCGAGTGTGGAGAGAGCCTCTATCCTTATAATTCTTACTCATGCATGGTTAAGTGTTTATATGTAAACACTAATCCCTAGGCTTCTTTTTCCCATGTGGGATAAGCCTCATTTCCTTTCAAATTTCCAACTTCAAGGGTGAAGTTTGAGAGACAATTTCTCATTCACCCAAGCACCATTTTGAGAAAATAAGATTATACTTTTAAAGTATCAACGGAGTAGAATCTGAACCTCACAATATTTTCCACTTTCGTTAAGTGGGATCCACTCAAAATGTGCCCTCAAAATAGCATATATACATGCTATTTTTTCAACAGATAGTACGTCATTGCCTGTCTGTTGAAGTTCGGATATGAGATATGATGAGATATATAAGATGATACTTCCTTGTCTATCCGTATAACTCCAGGGCATGATGGTACTTAGATAGTACGTCATTGCATGTCCGTTGAGGTCTGGGTATGAAATATGAGACATATGAGATGACATTTCCCTATCTATCTGTTGCAGCTCCAAGACATGATGGTTTCCTGATTGCCCGTCCGTCGAGGTCTGGATATGACGAGATTATTCACCTAGGTACGTGTTTAGTGATTGTTTTGATATTCAGTATTTGCTATTATAAGTATTATGATTTCCTTGATTTTATGTTATATTATGTATTATTGTTATATTAGTAATTGATTTAAATTAAATAAGTTTATTAAATTTCTTATGATATTTTGATGAAATTATTTAAAGAAATATTAAATTATTTTAAATAAGTTTATTTTCAAAAACTATTATCCACTCACTGAGTTTTATACTCACCCTACTTTTATTATATTCCCTCCCCCCCACCTACAGGAGATTTGCAAGTACATCAGTCGACCCAGCAACAATAACTATTTTTGAAATTATGGCCACGTGATGGTGTTATGAGCCATAGATATTTTTATTGGGATATTTCAGATTGTATAATTTTGTTGTAATTTGTGATAACTTATTGTATTTTGACATTAGAATGTTTGGGTGATATTTGGTATGTTGATTAAGAAAGTTGTTGAGGAGGTTGGTTGAATATTACACTATTTTTGGGAGTGTTAATTTTATAAATTGCATGTTTGGGAATGTCATAATTGTAGAGGAGACTCTGCCGAATCTTTAGTATAATTCTTATATATTAGTTTTATTATTAATTAGGTTAGACGAGATTAGATAGACTCGTCCTGGGGATTCAGAGCAGGTTGTTTCAAGTTGGTATCAGGCATAGTTTTAGATTCTGTGGACTTTACTGTTATGATTAGAATAAGTTTTGTTGTATTAAAGTCAGAATTGATATTTTGTAGGCACCATCATGATTCATCGTAGCAGTAGGCGTGGCCGTAGTCGTACTAGACTAGTAGTTGGGTTGACTCCAAGAGATGTACCTGCGACTGCGGGGGAAAATGCTCTTGTTAACGAGGGAGTAGTTAAGTCTTCAACGCATGAGGTTGCATAGCGGGCATTGAAAAATGCTCCAGACATTAAGTAGTCAATTGATAAGCTAGCTTAAATTATGAAGAGATTTAATGATTCAAGAGAGCCACCCGAGGCAGAATTGTGGTTTGTCATGTTAGAACGTATTTTTGATGTGATGAGATGCTCAAAGGAGGATAGACTTTCCTTTGCCACTTTTCTACTTAAGGATAGAGCTTATCATTGGTGGCAAATAGTAGAATGTCGATATCGAGGACATGCTAGGATTAGATGGGCTATTTTCCATAATAAATTTTATGACCATTGTTTCCCAATGGTATACCAAGATATTAAGTGGAGTGAATTTCTTCGATTGGTTTAGGGATGTATGTCAGTACAGGAGTATGAGAATAAATTTTTGAATCTTTCTAGATTTGCTACTACAATAGTTGGTGATGAGAGGGAGAGATGCAAATGTTTTAAGGAGGGACTTCAATTTAAGATTCGTACGACCGTAACGGCATTACGGTACACAGAGTTTGCTGAGGTAGTTAAAGCGGCCAAGAGAGTAGAGCATATTATCTTAGAGGGACGCCGAGTTTAGACTTTGAAACAAAAACATAACTAGAGTTAGAGAGAGGGTGGCTTAAGTAATAGGCTCACATGCAAATTATTCAACTGGCTTCCACAAGATTCAGAGTACAAGCTTTAGGGGAGATCAGAGATAGCCCGTCATTCACAGTTTGGTACAGTCGTTAGTGGAAAGTAATGTCAGGGCACTGGGACCGTATGACAGAAATAATGGAGGACACCGTGGTGATCATTCTAGGAGTATACAACAGACTTCTTGCCCTTTATGTGGCAGGAACCATCAGGGTTAGTGCTGTGTTGGAGATAAGGTGTGTTATTTATATGAAAAACCTCGACATATTAGGAGATTCTGCCCTACTTTGTCTCAAGTTGATGGTTCTGCACAAAGGACAACCTTATAGTTTCAGCTTCACTCTAAACAGACTCAGGGTCAGAGAAGTCAATTTAGTCGACCTCAGACTCAGGCTCGAGTCTTTGCTTTGACACAACAAGAGGCTCATGCTACACCAGAAGTTATCATGGGTATCTATCTTTGGCCACGAGGCTCATGTTCTTGTTGATCTTGGATCCTCACATTCTTTTGTTTTCTGTACTTTTACCATGCATGTAGAGCGAGAGTCTGAACCACTGGATTATGATCTAGTTGTTAGTACACCCACTGGGGGGGTCACTATTTACCGATAGTGTGTATCATGATTGTGTAATTAAATTGGGTGAGCATGAATTTTGGACGAATTTGAATATTTTAGACATTCGAGATTTCGATGCCATTTTAGGCATAGACTGGCTTGCTTCTTACCATGCTACTGTAAATTGTTTCAAAATGGAAGCTGTGTTTGAAAAGCCAGGGAAAACTGAGGTGAAATTTTGTGGGGAGCGCAAAGTTTTACCCTCATGTGTCATATCGGTATTGATATTAGACGATTGCTAAGAAAAGGATGCGCAACTTATTTAGCACATGTGATAGACACAGAAGCTAGTGGGTTGAAATTAGAGGATAGTCCAGTAGTCCAGGAGTTTCCAGATGCTTCAGAAATAGGAAATGACAACACTAATAAGCAAACAACATTCAAATCAAAACTAAAGTTATTTTGGCATCGATATTTATAAACAAGCAATTCTCCGATAACGGCACCAATAACTTATTGTGTGAAAATGTAATGCAAGTGCACGTATCATTAACAAGTAATAAAGTGATAAGTAGAGTATAGTTCCCACGAGGATTGTTGTATTAATTACCTAAATTAATTCTAACTCTAATTTAATTTGAATAAATTGAAACAAGAGTTGGAATTTAAATAAAACTAAAACTAAAGTAACACAAATGCCCTTAATGATACCAAGAAGGTTTTGATTAAGAAATAATCAATAATTTAAGACTTTAGGGTTTTCAATTCACCAAGATTAATCCCAAAGCAAATTCTCAATTTCAATCAATTGTTATTCTTTCCTACTTTGACAATATATTTCTCTAAAGTAATTGTAACCTTTCTCAAGCGTTAACAATATACTCCAATGAGCAAACTTTCTATATCTCTATGGAAGTTATAACTCATTGAAATTAATCATGTTCAAGAAATAGTCATGGCTGCACAAGTTTCATAGATATCTCTATCCTATGATAATCTCATGGCATTGCAATAAAATGGCTTATTCAATTTTTACTTCTCAGTCTAAAATCAAATGCCAAGTTATGCAATTGTTGATCAAGCAATCACAAGAATTAAACATATATTGCAATACTCAATACAATATGAATGAATAAACCTCAAGTTGATTGAAATAAATGAAAATTCACATATTTATAATCTAGAATGAAAAGTCTAGTTCATGATAAATAGAAAAGAAATCCTAACAATTGTTTTAAACATGATGATAGGGTTAAGAAATAGAACAAGTTAGATGATTCAATCCTTGCGTCTTCGTATTTGCATTTAATTACGCCACTTTCGTCCCTTTTCTTCTTTATATCTGTCCTTTCTCTTTGAAAATCTCGAAGTCAAAAGTCCCCTTTAACTTAGGTTTCTTTTCTTTTTATACTTCTCAATATTGGGTAAATTACATGGTAGAACATCGATCTGACACCATGGTGCTGAAGATCCTGGCCCCACGATGCCAAATTTCTGCCAGAATTTTGAGGCCATGGCGCTAAGAGTGTCTCTTGCCTGAATTTTAACTATTTTTATGCTCAGTTACACACTCATTCCACCATATGGCCTTAATATACCTATGTCTGTAAATAACACACAGAACACATCAAAAGCAACAAGATTACTCTTAGACTAACAAATCATCAAGTCTTAAGAAGTCAATAAGATAGTATAAAACCAGCTTATCATGCAAACATAGAGAAAGAGATAGATACCTAAAAGGGCAACCAACTCTGCGGTACTCAAGCCTCTGGTAGCAAAGGTGAAAAGAAGTTTGTCCAAGCCATCTGTAAAGCTAGGGAGGTTTTAATCTAAGCTTCTGCTTGCAGTTGTGGAGTCTCTTTTACCAAGCTTAATTGTCTATTATAGTCCACCAACTTGCAACGTTTTTAAATTAATTAATTAACAAAACTAACAATGAATTATTAAGATTAATAATAATAATGCAGAGTTCGAGAGCCACTCATTTACCAGCACCAATGTACAACATTTGCTTATCAATAGTTATTTCGGTTAGCACTATATCTCTTATTGTATTAATCTTATAGAAAATTAATGATGATCTATCACAGCAAAAGAAGCATCATATAAGCCAAGAGATTGGTCATGCGTGGGGCATGCAAAGCTATTATTGTGGCAAAGACTTTGGGATGTTGTTGAGTGCGGTTTGTTGACTACTTGTCCACTAGCTTGTTAGCTTAAAATTAAGTTGAGTAGTGATTATTTTATTTTGAATAATCTTTGTCTATTTTGTTGCCATTAACTAGCGGTTAATGTTCTATTTCTTAGGGATATTATCTAGGAATTAGGAATAGTTGTTAATTTCTTTTGTATTTAAATTCTTTGATAGTCATTAATTAGGGGAGCTTAATCCAATTAAAATTATTGAGGTCTCTTCTCACCCGAAGAGAATACTATCGTTACTATATAATTTACGGCTTTAACTGGGACCTATCAATTGGTATCAGAGCCACGTTATCCATGGCAACTAACAAAGAGAGAATCGAGCGCTTGGAAGCTGGACTTGGTAGTTGCAGGATGGCATGAACCGAATGGAGCTTGGAATAAATGACAGGCTACACCATTTGGAAGAAACACTCAACAAGTTAACGGAAACAATTATGGCATCCAAAGGAGCAGCAATTCAAATCGCCCATGATCAAAGTGGCTCATCACGCCCAAATTGTAAGGAGCGTGAAGGGGGGTGACAAAACTTTTCATCAAAGATGACAAAACTTGAATTTCCACGGTATTCCGGCGACGACCTAATTGAATGGTTTAATCGTGTTAATCAATTTTTTGAATTTCAGGGTATCAGCAATGAGCAGAAAGTATCTCTAGCCTCATTCCACCTTAAAGGCGAGGCTAATCAATGGTGGCAATTATTGCGGAGATCATATAAGGAAGAGGGTAAGGAGGTGACATGAGAAATTTTTCATGATGAACTGTGGGCAAGATTTGTTCCTACTGATTGTGAAGATTTTGATGAAGCATTGTCAAAAGTTGAACCAGTGGGCTCCTTACATGATTATCAAAAAGAATTTGAGCAGTTGGGAAATCGGGTACAAGGTTGCACACAAAAGGCTTTGATAGGGACATTCATGGGAGGACTCAAACCTGAATTAGCTAAGGACATTAGAATGTTCAGGCCAAAATCATTGAAAGAAGCTATTAGCCTTGCCCGGATGAGAGATGAGCAGATGATACGCCAAAGGGAAACCACAAGACCCTTCAACCGAACAGTTGTTGATTTCTCTTAATCAACAAAATTCAAACCAACAACACCTATAAAAAGGCTCACTTGGGACGAGATGCAGAGAAGAAGGGCTCAATGGCTATGCTTTAATTGTGAGGAGAAATTCACACTTGGTCGTAGGTGTACGGGCCCGCAACTACTACTCTTGGAGAGACGTAATGGGAATTCAGACGAGGTTTGTGAATGTGAACCTTGAGGACAAGGTTCCTGTCAAAGGAGGGGGCAATGATAAGCCAAGAGATTGGTCATGTGTGGGGCATGCAAAGCTATTATTGTGGCAAAGACTTTGGGATGTTGTTGAGTGCGGTTTGTTGACTACTTGTCCACTAGCTTGTTAGCTTAAAATTAAGTTGAGTAGTGATTATTTTATTTTGAATAATCTTTGGCTATTTTGTTGCCATTAACTAGTGGTTAATGTTCTATTTCTTAGGGATATTATCTAGGAATTAGGAATAATTGTTAATTTCTTTTGTATTTAAATTCTTGGATAGTCATTAATTAGGGGAGCTTAATCTAATTAAAATTATTGTGATCTTTTCTCACCCTAAGAGAATACTATCGTTACCATATAATTTACGGCTTTGGCTGGGACCTATCACATCACGGGCTACAACAGCAACGATAAAAATGTATGAAACAACACCAGGACAAACACTCTCTAGTTAGGACTTGACATTATCTATAACTTCGAATCCTATAGCTGATTTAAAATTTAGAAGTGTGTTTTTCTTGCTGTCAATGAAAAAGGAATCGTCAAATAGAATACACACATCACAATCTAGAACAAAGCAATTATGAAAATGGAGGGAATAAAGGATACCACCATCCCGCACTATCGTTAAACAACATTTCTAATGCCTGTACAAACCGTATTGAGGGCATTAAGGCATGTGGCATCGTAGATTGCTGCATGCTGTGTTTAGAGAAAATCAAATATTTTCTTAGATCCATTAATGCATGGGAAAGATTTGTGCCTTTATATTCTGTTCATATATTTCCTTGTTAACTATTCAACTTGGAAATCATTGAAAATCATTAGAGATTGGATAATAGCTAATTCCCAATTTCTAATAGAATATTATTAATATTAAACATAGACCTTAATATTTTTAAAGAAGAAAAAGAAAGAAGTGAATATTTTATGAATTTATTTGTTAATGCAGTTCGTAAGCTAGCAGTCTACTCTGTTTAAGTATGAATTAAATAAAAACATCAGAGTGTGGGTATGCTAATTAATTAGAGATTAATTCGGAGCCCCCTATTGGCGTATTTTATTAGTGGTCCACATAGCACATTATTGAATGGGTTATAATCGGGGTTTAAATAATAAAATAAGGGTTTTATGAAAATTATTGAAAGTGGGGAATAAGGGTTTTATTAAAATTAATCCTCTCTCCAGCCAAAAGAGATATCAAGTTAATTTTTTCTCAATTAGAAAGTGAGTCACTCTAAAATGATCAATAGAGGGAAATCAATTTTGCTAATCTTTAATTCTTCTAGTGAAATGTGATCAAGAAAATTGCTATGGATAAAGGTATGTCTTCTCTCAATTATGGTGAAGTGAAAATTATAATATTCTATAATGTTAGGAATTGAAGTTTATGCAAATTCGGATTTACTTGCTTTATGAGAATTGTAAACAAAAAAAAAATTCCCAACAATTGATGTCAGAGCTTAGTTGAGAATTCATGATTTTTCTATTAAAGTTTAAAATAAACAAATACTTCCTCAGTTTCAATCATGCTTACAGATTTCTATTAATTCTACCATGAACCGATTCCTTGACTTTACGAATCATTAATTGTTTGAGAGATTGGATTTTATTTTTGATTCGATAGTAGTTAGATTAGTTTCAAAAGAATTTATTGTAATGTACAATAGTTTTCTGGCTGACTTGTTAAGTTGTCAGTGGGAACGAAACGATGATTCTGAGATAATCTGCGTAGTACAGTAGTTGCATGTGATTGTGATGATCAAAAGTTTGTATATTGATAATTGATTAATGTGTTTGTGTAATTATGGATCAAAAGAATTGTCATATGGCCATCACATGCTGTCTTCAAGCTGAAATTAAGGAGTAATTGCATATGCAACTTCAGTTTAATCCCTGATATTCTATTTTATTAAGTTATAGATATGGTTTATTAAGTTTAGAACGATAAAACTACTAACTTTATGTGCATCAAGCCTTATAAGTTTTCTTCTCATAATTTCAATGCTTTTGCTCATTAACTAATGATTTTTGAAATTTCGTAATGTAACAATTTTAATGTTTGAAATTTCAATTGATGTCTGTAGCTTCACTTATTTTATTAAGGAAATTTGTTATAGTTGTTCAATTTGAAACTCAAATTATGTTTATTTGTTAGTCACCAAAGTGGCCAAACTAAAATGCTATACAGTTATCAAATTGAATAATTTTCAAACTACCCATTATTTGATGCTTATAAATGATTGACTAATTTATACATAATGTTAATAATAAATGGGTGTTGAATTTCATAGTTATAAAATATTTTAGAATCACCCAAAGGTCGATTATTTATTTTTTTAACCTATGAATGTTATTGTGGTAAATTAATATGCTAAATTTGATATTTTTATTATATTTGAAGATGACTGACATGTCTAGTTAAAGTGTATATAATTGTCAATTATGTGTTGTTAAATTGAGCATCAGTTATGTTCTTTGGTGTATTGTTGTATCGCCCAAAGGTGAATTTCAATATGTACTAAAAGTTTATGTGAATTTTATCTAAATTTGTACTATGTGTTTAAGTTTAAAGCATTAAGAACTTTGTGCAAGAGCATCAAGTCTGAACCAGCTGATAAGTCGCATGCTAGGGCATTAATAGTTATATTGACCACCTGTAAGTTTAACGATACATGTACCATGCATCAGCACGGGACTGAGATGATAGACACAACAACAAAGTTGAGGTCTGTGGGGATGGAAGTGAATGAGAACTTCCTCGTGCAATTCATTATCAACTCATTACCCTCTGAATATGGTCCATTTCAAATAAATTATAACACTATGGAATATAAATAGAGTAACATTGGACTCCAGGTCATGCGTATTTAAGAAGATGCAAGACTTAAGAAATAAGGAAATTACTCAGTTAACCTCATGGGTCATAAAGGAGCTTAAAAGAAGTCTAAAAGAAAAAATTACCACAAAGGGAAACAAAGAAGCATCAAAGCTAAGAACCCAAGTCCAAAAAAAGGCATCAAGAATGAGAAGTGTCATTTCTGCAATAACTGTGGACATTTTGCTAAAGATTGCCTTAAGCGTAATGCTTGGTTTGAAAAGAAAAGTAAGCCTAGTACTTTAGTATATTCCGAATCAAATTTAGCTGAATTTTCTTATAACACTTGGTGGTTTGATTCTGGTTGCACTACTCATATTTTCAATACAATGTAGAGATTCATTACAATCCAAACTATAAACCCAAATAATAAATTTATCTTTATGGAGGACAGAGTTAAAGCTCCAGTTGAAGGCATTGGGACTTACCTTTTGATTTTAGACACTGGACATCATTTAGGTTTTTTTTAGGCCTTTATATTCCTTTTGTTTGCCTCAATTTAATATCCTTGTCTAGACTTGATTTTGTTGGATATTCTTTTACATTTAGGAATGGTTCTTTTAGTTTAACTAGACATAATAATATTATTGGTTCTGGAATTCTTTTTTATGGTCTATATAAATTAAAGCTTAATAATGTTTTTACTAAATCTCTATTACCTTGCATCATAATGCTGGCACTATATGTGGTTTAGTGAATGAAAGTTTAGCTTACTTGTGGCATAAACATTTGGGTCATCTATCCAAATAAAGAATATGGATTTTACTAATACTGATTTTTGTATGGATTGTATTAAATGAAAAAAAATACATAAGTAAAAAAAGAGCTACAAAAAGTACACAGTTTCTTGAGATTATACACACTGATATATCTGAACTTTATAACATTTCATCTTTTGGTGGAGAAAAGTAAAATCCATATCCTTCCAAATATGGATTTTACTAATATTGATATTCCATCTTTTGGTGGAGAAAAGCATTTCATCACCTTTATTAATGATTTTTTACGTTCTTGTTATATTTATTTGTTGCATGAAAAATCTCAATCAATGGATGCCTTAGAGGTATTTATCAATGAGGTTGAAAGGCAACTGAATAAAAAGGTGAAAATTGCCAAGTCTAACAAAAGTGGTGAATATTATAGATGATATACTACTAATGGACAATGCCCTAGTATATTTGCTAAGTTCCTTGAAAGATATAGCATATATGCTTAATACACAATGCCAGATGCACTAAAACAGAATGGTGTAGCAGAAAGGCATAACCATACGTTAACAACTTTGGTTAGAAGTACGTTAAGTTTCTCATCTTTCCCTTTAGCGCTGTAGATGAAAACATAAAAAACTTATGCTTATTTGTTAAATAAGGTTCCTAGTAAGGCAGTTCCAAAGACTCTTTCTGAACTATGAATATGAAGGAAACCCAATTCAAGAACCTACATCAAGTAGAAGCATAGATTTATAATCCATATGAAAAGAAATTGGATTCAAGAATAACTAGTGGATATTTCATTGGTTATCTAGAAAAGTGTAAATGATACATATTTTATTGTCCTAACTATAGTACAAGAATTATTGAATTTGAAAATGGTAGGTTTATTAAAAATGGTGAAATTAGTGGGAGTATGAAGGATAAATATCCTCTCCTGATCTGAACTCTCATGAGCTTTTAACGATCTTGTGACATGTGTCTTTAAGTGATAGTGTTATGAGTAGGATTTAACTTATTCATTTTCTTTATTTATTAACTACCAATCACCCACTTGTATTTTTACTCAGGAGGAGATCAGATCATGAAAGAATCATAATTTGAGTATGAAACCATGAAAAGTGGAAATCCAAGAAATTTGAGTGCAAGTTCTTTTACTAGTGACTTCTCCTAAAGTTGTTGTTCTTATAGTTGTTGAACACATTAACAACTGAACACATTAACAACTTTCAAGAATAACAAACAAATGATCTAGTACCCCACAATGAAGTTGTCGATAATGAACCTATGACTCAAATGGTCATGTCGATACAAGGCCAGACTATTGTTAAATGTTTTACTTAAAAGAACCGCGTTGACTTCAAAAAGACTTTTCTAGCGTTGACTACAAAGAAATGAGGACACCTTTAGAATTATTATAGTACTGATGGCTCATTATGTTTCAAAGTTACTCAAAATGGATGTGAAAACTATCTTTCTGAATGGGAATTTCGAGGAAGATGTTTATATGGCCCAACCTAAAGGCTTTTCAACTGAAGGAAAGGAACACCGCATGTGCAAATTAGAGAAACCAATATACAGACTTGAGCAAGCCTCCTAACAGTGGTATCTTAAGTTCAGTGATACTATCACTTCCTTTTGATTTAAGGAAAACGTCATTGGTCGATGTATATTTCTGAAGGTTAGTGGGAGTAAGATTATCTTTCTTATTTTGTATGTTGATAACATTTTACTTGCTCCTAATGATCTTGGTCTAATCCATGAGACCAAGGAGTTTCTATCTAAGAACATCAAAATGAAAAATATGAGTAAAGCGTCATATATGATTGGAATTGAAATATTCCATGATAAAGTATAAGGACTGTTAAGGTTGTCTCAGAAAGCATATATTAATAAAGTTTTAGAGACATTCGAAATAAAAAATGTTGTTTCAGTTCAGAAAGGGGATAAGCTCAGCCCTATGCAATACCCAAAGAACGAATTAAAATGAAAATAAATTGAAAAGACTCCTTATGCATCCATTGTTGGAAGCTTGATGTCTGCTTAGACATGCACCAGGCTAGACATCAACTTTATTATCGGGATGCTAGGCAAATATCAAAGTAATCCTAGAATAGATGATTGGAAAGTTGCAAAGAAAATATTAACTTGCAATGAGTGAAGGATACATGCTCGTTTATAGGAGATTTGATCATCTAAAAGTGATAAGATACGCAGATTCAGATCATGTTGGCTAAGTGGATACCAGAAAATCCACATTTGGCTACTAGTTCATGATGGCTGGATGAGCCATCTCATGAAAAAATGCAAAACAAATTGTCATTATTTACACTATGGAAGCTGAGTTTATGGTTTGCTTTGATGCCACTGTTCATGGATTATGGTTGTGGAACTTTATTTCAGGGCTTAGAATTGTCGATAGTATTACCAAGTAGCTAAAGATTTATTGTGATAATGTCGCAGCAATATTCTTCTCTAAAAATGATAGGTATTCAAAGGGTGTTAAATATATATAATTAAAATACATTTCCATTAAGAAGAAGTTCGGAAACAAAGAATGTTAATCGAGCACATTAGTATCAACATTATGATTCCCAATCCTTTAACAAAAGGAGTAAACCCAAA
Source organism: Citrus mangshanensis (assembly GCA_030449895.1). Taxonomy (NCBI): domain Eukaryota; kingdom Viridiplantae; phylum Streptophyta; class Magnoliopsida; order Sapindales; family Rutaceae; genus Citrus; species Citrus mangshanensis. The sequence continues at coordinate 6,238,982 of JASUUJ010000349.1, forward strand.
AGTTTTTAGTGAACATGTTGAAATGATGGGTATTACTGAATCCATTATTGACATTATGTTTAAGTTTTTAGGCTCTTTATGTATTTGACACTCTGAGCTCATTAGAGTACTATTTCTGATTCTTTTATAACCTGTTTGATTTAATGGTATATACATGAATGATGATATGATTGTTGGTTTTGTCTTTAACTAAGGCATTATTGTTGGACCATTATTATTTCTTTCTCGTTACAGGTCATGTTAAGCATAAAACTGATAATTTTATGGTTTGACTAATGCAAGTAAGGATTAAGCTCTTACTATGCGCATACTTTTTATTATTATTAAACCATTAAGTTGATTGTGTCACATGAGCCAAGTGGGAGAATGTTGGCGTATTTTATTAGTGGCCCACATGCCACATTATTGAATGGATTATAATCGGGTTTTAAATAATAAAATAAATAATGGGCTGAAATCTTATTGGTCAATTGGGAAAAACTGATTGCTTTGATGGAAAGTGGCTAATAAGGATTTTATTAAAATTAGTCCTCTCTAGCCAAAAGAGATATCACGTTAATTTTCTCTCTATTAGGAAGTGAGTCACTCTAAAGGGGTTGAGAGATAAATTAATTTTGCAAACCTTTAATTCTTGAAGTAAAATTTAATCAAGAAAATTGCTATGGATCAAGCCTCAAGGCATGTCTTCTCTCAATTATGGTGATGTGAAAATCATGTTTGCAAACCTTTAATTCTTGAAGTAAAATTTAATCAAGAAAATTGCTATGGATCAAATCTCAAGGTATGTCTTCTCTCAATTATGGTGATGTGAAAAGCATGATATTTTATAATCATGGAGATTGAAGTTTATGCAAATTAGGATTTACTTGCTTTATGAGAATTGTATGAAAAATTCCCAACACCCCGGCAAATGGAAATTATCAACCAAAAAAAAAAAAACAGAAATAAGTAGCTAATATTGACATGTTTTGATGGGAAATTTATTTTGGAAGGTGTTTATTACTCCTTTGGTTTTGGTAACAAACGCGGCTTGTCCAACTAGTTATTCATCAATCTTATCATTATTTGAAAAATTATCACGTCTTAGTTATGTATATATGTTTTTGCATAATTTCAACTGACTGTAAGGCTAAACTGTGCTCACATTCTAAGTTCTCTTGATTTTAAAGATCTTGTGATAGGGGTAATTTAGTAACAGTATTTTGATAGAATTTAATTTTATTAATAATCGTCTTAAGGGTGTGACTAAGTGATTTTATAATAGTTATATTTAGGGCTAAATAATTAATTTGGTTTTTAAATTAAAAAAACTTGTTAATTAATCAATTAATTCCAGATGACTCTAAAAAAATATCACCATGCAGAACAATAGATATCAAACTGTTAAGAAAGCATAAGGATGGTATAAAAGGTTAGAGTATTGTTGGAATGCCATCATTGTATTGGAAAGTAGCTTGACCATCACCTTAGACAGAAAGAGGTTACTTAATCCCACAGTAACTACTATGAGAAGGCTTTTTTTAAAGTCAAGCTCAAACTATATTCAAAAGTGAAGTCGAAATTATATAACAACGACGGAAAGCTCCAAAACTGGAATGAATTGCCGCGGCTTCTTATATTACGTCCTATCAACTTTTTTAATTATTTCTAATATTATTTTGGAACACTATTGAATAACAAATAGAAAAATTTTAAGCCATATTCTTAGTTAACACAAATGGATGCAATAACAAGCAAGATTAGGATACTTGACGGCCTGGCATATAATTCATGGCCATCTTGACCAGATCCGGGGAATTTTTGGTTAGATGTTGAGCCACAGTCATTGTCACTGCAGTCGACTTGAGGGTTTGGACCGACATAAACTTTGCCGAGTTTTCTTATCACCACGACCAACACAAGGATAAAAGCATCTGCCATAATGTCTTGCAGTCAGGAGTCGTACGGCCATCACATGAGCTATACTTTTCAGTCCATACTTGCCTTTTACTTCGCCCAACATGGTTATTGTTGGGAATACAAGGACGAGAAGGGAAGCATTGGAAGCTGAGGAGATTTTCTTAATTGTGATAAGAAATAGATTTGGCTAATTAAATAATTTGTGCCTAATAATTTAATTAATTTACTTCTTTCATATACATTTACTCCTACGGATAAATATATAGTCTTCTTTTTTCTTTTTTTAATTACGAGTATATAATGCATATAAAAACATATTTTTTAAATTCTGCAGCTGTAAATGTAATCGGCCACTTATGCCAGAGTGTGGCTTGTTCTAAGTATCTTTTATTTTCCATTTACATTATTAAGCCCGAGTGTGGCTCGTTCTAAGCATTTTTTATTTTCCATTTATATTGTATCAACTTCTTGATTATTATAATAGCTTTTTTTTTTCAATCTATAGAATGTAAAAAGCTCATGGGAATAAGCACTTAACTTAAGAAGTGAAGGTTGTCTCAAGCTTATTACTTTGTAAGCTAATCAGACACTTGCTTGGATCCATTAATGCACAAGGGAAAGATTCGTGCCCTTATATTCTGTTCATATGTTCTCTTGTGAGCTATTCAACTTGGAAATCATTGGAAATCGTTAGAGACTGGGTACAGCTAATGTAATTTGGGATTAGATATTCCTCTTCGACTATTTTCTCTCCTAGTCATTCTTAGTCTTTTAAATCTAGTGAAAAAAAAAATGGCATAACTATAAACAAATTGAAAAAAATTGACTTGATTGTCAATATTGAAATTCAAAATTCAATCTTGACAACTTATTTCACTAAAAAAAAATTAGGAGAAAAATAAATATTAAGAGAGGTTCTTTATCCTAAATTTATGCAATTAAAAAAAAAATATTATTAATGCTGACCTTGGATTTATATACTCTTAAAGAATAAAAAGAAAGGAGTGAGCATTTTATGAATTTATTATTTTTTTAATGCAATCCATATGTCGAACAGTCAACCCCTATTTATGCATGTACAATATATAAATTGTTTGCCGGCCTAATGGTTCTACCCGACTCGAATTTAGATTAGTCGGGGCTCAATATAGTTTTCATTTACTAAATGGTTTAATATACAAAAAAAAATTAAAAGTTTAAGTGTTGACATCCTAAGAGATTAATTTATTTTGACCATGTTGGTTTTGGTAGCACTAACAAACATGGTTTAGGAGTTGCATGCTAGTAATAAGAATGGAGCATCTGTTTCAACTAGTGTTGGCAACAAGACAAAAATGTGTCGTGATATCGGATGTCATGAGTTTTCTATCATACATTGCATATTCTATCACAAATGATGTCACACTCATATAACCAACATGTCATATGCTTATAATCGATATGTCATACGTATAATATTTATTAAAACGACTTGTCATACATGTCTAGAAACTCATATTTCGAGACATTCACAATCTCAATTGGCATTTTTAAATGTTCTGAATCCCATCCTTAATGTGTTGGATCAGGATTCGAGGAACCCTACCAACCTTAGTTTCAAATCCATCTTACTTTCTTTTATAATAACATATTCATGAGTTCTGGTATGTTATTATTAACAATGCATAAGTTCTTTTTTTTTTTAAGATTATCCAATCTTTGTATTTATATTAAATAATGACATGCTTAAAAAATAAAGTTGCATAAAAACCACTCGATCCGATCAGTAGAGAATGAATCTAATAAAATTATCATACAATCTTTAAAATAAATTTAATACGTATACTGCCATAAAATACTATCCAATATCTAAAAATAAGCCATGATCGTGGTTAACTATCCTTTTGCATTAAATGCCTAGAATAATTAATTGATAGAGAAAAATATTATGCATAGGCTTATAAAGCTAATATTATAAGTTTAACACAGTACAACCTTCAACTTTTAAGCTAGCTTTAAGTATATTGGCTCATGAATTTCTATATTAATAAGCCAAGGTTCTTATTAATTAATTAATTTATTTATTTATTTTAACGAGGGTAACATAGGATTTTCTAAAGAGGATTTTATTTATTTATTTAATGCATACAGTCTAATGATGCTCGAACGAAACTCGAACGTAAAAGAAGAAGACCACTCCTTCCCACTAAAGGTAGACTTTAGTCTTAATAATGAGACGAGCAAGTGCCTGCCAACTCAAATCTTCAAAGAGGTCACCAGACATATAATAATAACAACATTTGGAATTTTATTCATGTTCTATAGGAAAACTTTTCCACAAACCAAACTCAAAATATATTCAAAAGTGAAGTAGAGCAGTTCAGAGACTTGGAACATAACAAGTACGGAAAGCTTCAAAACTGAAATGAATTGCAGCGGTTTTTTATATTGCACGCTTTCAACCTGTGCCTCCAGAACAACAGTTGACTACTTGCATTTTAAAATTATACGGATAAATATATAATGTCTTCTGTTTTTTTTTTTTCCTCTTTTCGAATTACGAAAATGTATAATGTAAGTAAAAGCATATTCTTATACATGTATGGAAGTGTGTCATGGTAGTAACATATATTGGAAAAAAAAATTGGAAAAATTAAGAAGTTTACTAATTAACGGCCAAACACCTAATTAGGGGTTACAGTGAGCCTTATCCTTGAAGATGAAGGGTAATGTTAGTTACACATACGATAACATATATATGTCATTTAGATTGGTCTCTTTGTTTAATCCATGTCATGTGAAAAGATAGTGTAGACCCACTCGCAAAGGCCAATCCTTTTACCTAGCCCTTGTCATATGGTAAGGTAGGTTAGTCATTTTCATAAGGTAGTGTGACTCTACTTGTAAATGCCATATAGAGGCTCAATGGTCTAATTAATACTCAAAGCTAGCTTAAGAATTGAGAATTATCCCAATCGTATGTTATTAGCCCAATAATTATTTAAAGTTGATGTGCCAAGGCACCAAAAGGCTTTTGTATAAATTCAGTGAATTCCTAAATAAAATATGATAATATCATGAGCTTTTAGCATAAAATCTTCATTTTGACCCCTGCACATTTTCTCACAATTTTTAAACTTTGAAGAAAATTATCGTTTAAATTATATGGCTCCCTAACATTAATTTTGATAGCAAATTACAGCTTTACAATTATTAATTTCTTATTAAAAATTTTCTTTCTCTCTCCTTATTTAGAAACAAGTGAACTCACCTTTTAAACTCTATAATCAGTTTTGAAAGTTTTATGTTATAATATGGCCCCTGCAGAACTTAAGCTCCACCCTTGCGGCTGGTATTACTTTAAAATACAATCAACCATATAAAAAACGTTCGTACTTTTGTTAAGAGAATTTGCAAACATACAACAATAAATTTATCATGATTTTATTAACTGAATAAAGAGTACAATAAACAATTGGCTAATTAGAATTTCATGAAGGCAGGAATAGATAATTCCTCCGTTGAAATATAAAACAATTAAGAATAATTGAAAGAAATTCTTGGGCAACTGATTATCAGTTGACAAGATTGCAAACTCTTCGAATTTGTCCGGCAGTGCCAGTTAGAGGACTGATATCTGCCATCTTGATCATAGCAGCTGCAAAATCAGACTTAAATTTTGAACGATTTTTGCTATATTCATCAACAATGGAGTCAGTGGATCCGCCACTAAAGAGAACTTGGTCTGATGCAAGAAGTCCTTTCTTCTGAACGAGATTCTTAAAGTAATTGTTATCAAAAGAATCGGGTGTCACCAAATCAAGTGGTGATAGGTTGCTGTCACCACCACTAGCCGGACACTCACGTCTTCGAGTGCTTGCAAATCCGGCGTCAATATCGCTTTGATTGCTATAAATCCTATCACGGAAAAGTGCACATTGCGCTTGGCCGATTGTATGAGCTCCTGAATTTCAAACGAAGCAATTAATTAATATCAATATGATTATTTTATATATATTATGATATATTATTTTATATACACATAATGAGATGAAGATATATATACAGAGAGAGAGAGGTACCTGAAAGGGCAGCCAAGTCTCTTGCGCTAAAGCCCTTGGTAGCGAAGGTGGAAATAAGTTTGTCCAATCCATCTGTAAAGCTAGGGAGATTTTCAGCTAAGCTTCTGCTTGCAGTTGTTGAGTCTCTTCTACCAAGCTTAACTGTCCATGATGGTCCACCAACCTGTAATCAAAATTTTCAAGTTAATTAATTAACCGAAAGTAACCATGAATTATATATTAAGATTAATAATACCGAACTGCATCGGCTTATCACTATTTCTATTAGCACTATGTCTCTTATAGTAATTTTCTTATAGAAAATTAATGATGAGTTACTCACAGCAAAAGAAGCATCACGGGCTGCAACAGCAACGATATCAGCGCATGAAACAACTCCTGGGCAAACACTCTCCAGTTGAGACTTGACGCTGTCTATAACTTCGAATCCTCTAACTGATTTAAAATTTGGAAGTGCATTTTTCTCGCTGTCAATGGAGGAGGAATCGTCCAACAAAATGGACGCGTCACAACCTTGAACGAAGCAATCATGAAAATGGAGGCGAAGGAGGGACGCCGCCATCCTACGCTCTCCTGAAACAGCATTTCTAATGCCTGTTCGGATTGTTTTGAGGGCACGAGGGCATGTGGCATCATAGAATGTTGGTGAGAGTTGCGCTTCACATTGTGTAGAGATGATCAACAACAATATGGAGACAAATATTATTTGAGAAAGGGAAGCCATATTATTAGGCTGCTTAGTGCTTATTACAAGTAACTATGACGAATGAAATGCGATATTATCCGAGTGAGTGTTGAAAGATGAAGGAGAAGCTCAAACTTTGCATGGTATATATATAGTGCTAGCTACATCTCTCTGAAATTTATTAGTAATTTTTTGGGTTTGGTCCATTAAGGCGGCTTCGTGCATATACACATGATTGCTGCATGCCGTGTGTACAGCAAATCAAACTTATGCTCCGATGTATTAATTTTTGCATGGGAAATAAATTTGTGCCTTAACAATATTCTGTTCATATGTTTTCTCGTTAAGTATTCAACTTGGAAACCTATGAAAATCAATAATGTCAGGGATACAGCTAATAACTAATTAGTTGTAATTGCCTAATTTAAATAAAAATTTAATGTTGACCTTATTACACGCGTATCGTATAATTTACAAGATGTTGCGCTCAATTTATTTAATCTGTTAGTTTTATCTATACTTTAGTCAGCTTAATTAATGCTGAAAGATTGGGAGTCCAGTGCGAATTATTAGATCAACAAACCAAAAGACGTAAAATAACAAACGCGTGTATGTCCACCTAATAACTAAAATTGGAAGTAAACATCAATTTGGAGGTCAACTATAGCATTTTTGTCTCCATCTTAATCTCTGTGAATAATTTATTTTGTCATGAAGTTTTCTGTTGCTATTTAATGTTTTTTTTTTTTTTGACAGAAGTTATGATTTAACTTTATGGAAGTTTTTATGTTGGATTATAATCACTTAGGTATTTTATGTTTGGGGATGGATCAGAAACCCCTAAAATCACTAAATTTTAGTGAAATTTCAAAGTGAGCGTTTTGTAATTAAAAAAAAAAAAAAACTCATGGGCATGGTCGGATTCATCGATCTTATTTCAAATTTAGTGCATATGTTTGTGTCAATATTGGCGCACATACGAAGGAATGGATTTATATATATATATAAGTATAAGTAATACGACATAAAAAATTTCGCTCTATATAAAATACACATATTTAATAATAAAATAACTTTCTACTTCCAGTTAAAATGGTAAAAATGATAAATTAATAAAATAATTTTCTACTTCCATTTAAAATGATAAAAATGATAAATTATTCTTTTACTTAATTGGTATTCAAATGATATAAGTATAACTCTGATACCATATAAAAGTTTATGAGTCTAACTTAACCTAAAAGTCAACTCAAGAGCTAAGAGTTGCCCAAAACTTACATACTTATCTCAAGATTCATTCTTACCTGATATGGGATACATCATCTTTTACTTAGTTTTTATTACATGCTAAGATAGCGTAGGTCACTTTATGAGTCGAACTAATATAATATAAAAGCGCATAGATCTAACTAATACTCAAAAGCTAGTTTATCAAGAATTAAACATTATTTAAATCTTAAATTATTAGTCTAAGATCAATTCTACGTGAATATGTGTGATTGTTCCCTCATTATGTTTGTGATATTTCATAATAAGTTTAGAAGATTTGAGAGCAAGGCAACAACCAAAACTTGTCATCTCAGCATGGATTTTTCCCTATCTTCGAGTTCAAGGATGAAGCAATGGGGTGTAAACGACTAGGCCACGAAGCTGCTATTCTTGTTTAGTCCCCAGTTATCCACTTATCCTTTAGAGTAATTGGCAATTGACTTTATCTTAGCTTAGCTTACATCTAAATCAGATGCAATCATTATACTTTAAAAAGAATTTAATTAACGTTTGACATGATGATCTTATTCAATCTGGACGTGGCATATGCACGCAAATAATACGCAGTCTTTTACTTTAGCCAAACAAATAAACTAAGAAAAAAATAAAAGTCAAGAGACTCGGAACTTTCTAAAGTACATTGCAAACAACTTTTGGAATTTTCTTCTTGTTTTATGGGAATACTTTTGTTTTTTTTTTCCTAAGTCAAACTCAAATATAATCAAAAGTGAAGCAGGTAATAGGCTCAGAAAGGATCAACTAATGAATCGCCATGGTTTCTCAAATACATGCCATCAGCTTTTGCTTCTACAAGGATAAATGTCCATTACGTTCTCATATCATAGATTAAATGTTCATTTAATTTTTATATTGTGAAAAATATTTCAAAGTATTCCTTCTATTAAATATACGTTCTTATTCTTATTTTTTCTTTACTATTATAATAATATCTTCAAACAATCTTTTCATTATTTATATTAATATTGTTTACAAAATTGTTCAAATTAATATAAAATTAATCTTAAAGGTAAAGTGATAACCAAAAATTTTACAGTAATTTTTATTTACTTTTACGATTAATTTGATAAATTAATTTTTTTTTATTAACGTCCCCAAGATTATTGTAAAAATATTTTTTTGCGAAAGTTGAAAAAAAATAAGGGCAGAAGAGTAACATATTTAGCAACAGGAGTGTTCAAAATATAAGGACTAAATTGACTTTAATTCAAAATGTAGAAATTAAATTAGTATTTGGCATTATTTAATTTAATACAGCTGTGTGGAAAAATTTGCCCACATCTACAAATACTTTTTTATCGGTCTCAAAGATGATTCCCATGCACATCAAGCAATCATGTCTCCACGCAAATAGTTTATTAATTAATTTGCTCTGAAGACTAGGACATTAACAAGCAAATAATGAAGATCAGCTGTATTTCGAAGGCAACTTGGAATTACAGGTCTAGGTTCTTTGTTGTTATTACCCGCGAATAGCCTCGCGCCTTCGTGGACTAAACCAAATCTGTAATATCACATAGTCAGCTAGCTACATAACACTAAAAATAATATGGGAGCCTTGAGCTCTTCTTTGCACCAGACGGGTTCTATTATCATTTTTAATATAGAAAAAATAGAAAATTTACAATAATATATTACTACTAATGTAAAACAAATGACTATTATTCAACTAAAACATAATAAATATAAAATTAAGATAAAAACAATGTTATAAATATAATCATATTTTTCATAATAAGCAATATCTTCATAGTATGCTTATTTATTAGTTTTTTGATCAAATAATATTCACCTTCACTAAGTTAATTGATTTTTCATGGTCTCAAGCCTATTAACGCATCAAGATTTTACTATATGTGTTCAAAATGTTATCCAACATCAGCTTTGAATAGTTATATAGAAGATTGGGGCAATCCTTAACTCTTAAACTAACTTTTAAGTATGAGTTAAATCCATGAGCTTTCATATGGTATTATTGAGTGAGCTCACACTATTTTACCACAAAAAAATGAATAGGCAAAATGGCCAGCCGACCTAAATTACCACATGACAAAGACCAGGCAGAAGTACTACCATCAATGAGTAGGCCCACACCACCTTTCCACATGACAAGGACCATAAAAGCTACTACCCATAACATTTCACCTTAAGGGGTATTGCTTAATAAGTCCCCCTTAGTACGTGTTTGACCTTTATTTAATAAATTTCTCAAATTTTCAGCTTTAAAAAAAAAAAAGAGTTGCACCTCTAAAGTTAAGGGAAATAGTCATCATACCCTTAAGTTTTCCATAAACGTCTCCAAGATTCCTTTTTAGTCAAAATGTCCTTTGAATATTGTAACAAAATAGAATTTACATCAAACTTTTTTAGTAAATACAAATGTAATATAAATAATTTAATCTGTCTAGTAGACTAATAATATTAAAATATTTTTAATATTTAAAATAATTTTAAAATTTTAAATTATTATAGTTATTTTAATAATATATTTATACTTTTTATAAACTTTAGAAATAAATATTTGGGTTAAATAGATTTTACAATTACTAAAATATTTCTTTAGCATTAATTATGTTAAAAGTATTTTATATAATATTCAAAATAGTGTAACTTTTTGTACATTTATTTTAAAATTATGTTTCCAATTATTATAATTTTTTTAATATCATATATTTGTCTACTAGATTACGACAAATTGAAGTTATTTTTTTTCAAATATTCAAATTATTTTACAATGTATATATTATTATATATTTTAAATTATATTTCTATGTATTAAAAATATTGGAGTCAGTTTTTTGGGTTAATAGGGCCAAACGATATTGGTCAAAAGGAGATCTTATTGAAAACTTGTGGTTTGTGCTCCGATGTATTAATTTTTGCATGGGAAATAAATTTGTGCCTTAACAATATTCTGTTCATATGTTTTCCCGTTAAGTATTCAACTTGGAAAAATTAATAATGACAGGGGTACAGCTAAATATTAATTAGTTGTAATTTCCCAACTTAAATAAAAATATCAATGTTGACCTTATTACACGCCGTATAATTTACCGACGTCGCACTCAATTTACTTCATTCTTAATTTTATCCAAACATATGTCAACAGTCAGCTATGTTGATGCTAAGAGATTGGGAGTCCAGTGGAAGTTATTAGATCAACGAACCGAGATACGTACGCAATAATAAGTGCGCGTGTGTCCACCCATCTAATAATTAAAATTGGAAGTAAACATCAATTTCGAGGTCAACTAAACCATTTTTGTCTCCATTTTATCTTAATCTCTGTGAATAGTTTATTTTTTCATGAAGTTTTCTGTCATTATTTAACTTATTTTTGGACAGAAGTTACTATTTAACGTTTATTAAAGTTTTTATGTTGGATTATGATCACTAGGTATTTATGTTTGGGGATGGATCAAAAACCCCTAAAATTACTCAAAATTTTAGTGATAATTCAAAGTGAGCATTTTGTAGTAAAAAAAAAAAATGTTACGTTTTATAGACTCTCATGGGCGTGGTCGGATCAATTGATCTTATTTCAAATTTAGTGCATATGTTTGCGTCAATATTGGCGCATATACGAAGGAGTGAAAAATATATATATAGAGAAGCATAAGTAATACGACATAAAAAAGTTTGCTTTAAATAGAATACACATTTAATAACAAAATAATTTTCTACCTCCAATGAAAAATAAAAATGATAAATGATTCTTTTAGTAAAACTGACTTAATTGGTATTCAAATGATCTGAGTATTGTTCTAATATCATATAGAAATTTGTGGGTTGAACTTAACTTAAAAGTCAACTCAAGAGCTGAGAGTTACCTAAAACTTATTTACTTATCTCGACATACATCTTCAATGCCAATCATTCTATAGGTCTTTTACTTAGTTTTTGTTACATTATAATATAGTGTAGGTCCCTTTATGAGTCGAATTAATATAATATAAAAGTACATAAATCTAACTAATACTCAAAAGTTAACTTATCAAGAGTTAAAAATTTATTTAAAACTTAAATTATTAGTCTAAGATCAATTCTATGTGAATATGTGAGATATATTGTTCCCTTATTATGTTTTTATATTTCGCAATAAGTTTTGAAGATTTGAGAGCAAGGCAACCACCTACGCTTGTCATCTCAGCATGGATTTTTGTCTATCTTCGAGTTCAAAGATGAAGCGATGGGATGTAAACGACCAGGCCATGAAGTTGCTATTGTTTAGTCCCCAATTGTCCTTTGAAGTAATTGGGAAATTGATTTTATCTTAGCTTAGCTTTTATCAAAATCAGATGCAATCATTATACTTTAAAAAGAATTTAATTAAGGTTTGACATGATGATCTTATCAATCTGGACGTGGCGTAAGCACGCAATTAATGCGCAGTCTTTTACTTTTGAAGCCAAACAAAATAAACTAGGAAAAACAATAAAGGTCAAGAGACTCGGAACGTTCTAATGTAGATTGCAAACAACTTTTGGAATTTTCTTCTTGTTTTATGGGAATACTTTTGTTTATTTTTTATGAAGCCTGACAAAAAAAAACAATTACACCAAAATATTTTTTTACTGAATTGAGTTTAGTTTATTATTGAAATTTTTTACTAATAATAATTTTATAATTTGAAAGGATGAATAAATTTTAATTGTTTAATTTATTAAGTCTCGTAATTTAGTACTTCACTTCAAACATAAAAGTTTTACTTGTAATTTTTAATTGATTGTAATTACATGTATTGATCTATTTTAATTTAAAATTCTTAATTGATTTTTTAACCCTTATATAATTACATGTTATTATAGGTTGTAATGTCAGATTCTATAATTGAAAAGTAGTGTTTCACATTTGAATTGTCTTTTGTTTTCTACTCATTTTTTATAATTATTTTTGTTTATAGCACATATTTATCTGGCTCTCTTTAAAGAACTAGATGTTGATGATTCTTCTATCAAAAACTCTTTAGAATACCCAAATTTTACTTTCTAAATCATCCTCTTAGTTAATATAACTCATAAATAAAATTTAAAAATTCACATTAAAATTTTATGAAAATATTGATAATTGTTACTATATGTTGTTTCTGTCAGTTTTATTAATACTAGTGACGATGTTATATTACATTGACATATTTTTTCAATTAGAATTTAAAAAAAAATTAAAGCAGTAATAAAATTTTAGCTCCCTAGTGTTTTCAATCTATTCAATAAATATATAATTTAATCATTTTATAAAATAAGTCACTAATTTCAATTGAAAATAATATAATGGAATTAGGGACATATTTGTAAATAACATAAAAACTCTATTGTTATATAAAATTGATGAAAACATTAGGGTAGTTGAGTTAGGGACATATAGGGATGGCAAAATCCTCCACGGGTTTGGGGCCCCATGGAGCCTCACCCCAAATGGGGAAAATTTTTAATAATTTTTGGAGAATGGGGTGGGGAGTGGGAGAAAAATAATCCCCAAATTGTTAACGGGGTGGGGTTTGGTATTGCACTCCCCACCCCACCCCCACCCCCACCCCCACCCCAATCCCCATTATATATAAATATGTTTTTAATTCTTATTTAATAATTTTTATTTTATCAACTATAATGTCAATTAATAATTTTTTTTAATTTTTATGTAATATAAATAGAATATGAATAAAAGAAAATCCTACAATATTTTTTAATTTTAAAATATTATTATATTTTCTTTTCTCTTTTAAGGTACTGCTCTCTTTAAATATTTTTCACCTTTAATATCATTTTGAGATATTATTTCAAACTTTTAGAGATTTTTAAAAAAAAAATAAATACTTTATAATATGGTGATAATTTTATTTTAAGTCTCTAATTTTTAATTTACTAAAATCATATTTTTATATTTACTATAAAATAAGTAAATGGTGAATGGGGTGGGGATGGGGGAATCATTCCCCACGTGGGGATTCCCCATCCCCAACCCACTAAATTTATAAGGGAATGGGGTGGGGAATGGAGGCAAAAATTTTTAATGGGGTGGGGAATGGGATAGGCATCCCCACCCCCACCTCGCCCCATTGCCATCCCTAGGGACATATTTGAATATAGGGATATATATGAAAATAAAATAAAAATTTTATTATATTAATAAATTGATAAATAAGTAAGGGGTATAACTGATTTTTTCTGATCACCTAATGAATGGACACGGTTCTCATATTATATACACGCCATCAACTTTTGTTTCTAGTCCATTTAGTTCCCACGTGGTAGATTAACTGTTTCGTTTAGTTTTTATATTCTAAAAAATATTTTAAAATATCCCTTCTATTAAACATATGTTCTCATTCTTATTTTTTCTTTATTTTTGTAATAATATCTTCAAACAATCGTTATTTTTTACAAAATTTACCAAATTAATATCAAATTAATCCTAAAAGTAAAATAATAACAAAAAATTTTACAATAATTTTTTTTTACTTTTAGGATTAATTTAATGAATTAATATTTTTTTTATTAACATCCCCAAGATTATTGTAATTATTTTTGTAAAAGTTAAAAAAATAAAGGCAAAAGTGTAACACATTTAACAGTAGAAATGTTCAAAATAAAAGGACCCAACTGACACTTAATTCAAAATATAAGAACTAAACTACTATTTATCATATTTGATTTAATACAGCTGTGTGGAAAATTTTGACCACATCTGCAAATACTTTTTCAACGGCCTCAAAGTTCACCAAATAAATTAATTAACAGAAGATACGCGTATATATAATAGCAGAAGAAGATGCCATGCACATCAAGCAATCATGTCTCCTCGCAAATGTTTTGATTATTTCTTTTTCTTTTTTTTGAAATTGTAAATGTTTGGTTGATTAATTTGCTCTAAAGACAAAGTCATCAACAAGCAAAAAATGAAGACCAGGTATACTTCGAAGGCAACATCGAATTACAGGTCTAGGATCTTTGTTCTTATTACACATGAATAGCCTCGCGCCTTCGTGGACAAAACCAAATCTATAATATTATGTAGAGTCAGCTAGCTAAATAAAACTATAAATAATATAGGAGCCTTGAGCTTTTCTTTGCATCAGACGGGTCTATAATCATTTTTAACATGGAAAATTAAAAACTTTACAATAAATCTATTACTACTAACGTAAAACAACTAACTATTATTAAGCTAATACATAATAATATAAAATTAAGGTAAAATCAGTGCTACGAATACAATCAATGCTTATTTATTAGTTTATCGATTAAAAAATATTCATTTTACTAATTGATTTTTCATGGTTTCAAGCCTATTAACTCGTTGAGGTTTTACCGTATGTGTTCAAAATTTTATCCCACATCGGCTTTGAATAGTTATGTAGAAGGTTAGGGCGACCCTCAACTCTTAAGCTAACTTTTGAATATAAGTTAGATCCATGAGCTTTCATATGGTATCAATGAGCAAGCTCACACTACCTTACTACCAGAAGATCAGGCAAAATGACCGACCTAACTTACCACATGATAGAGTCCACACAAAAGTACCAACTTCAACGAGTGGGCCCATACTACCTTTTCACATTAAAATGACCACAAAAAGAGATTGATCTATATGAAATAAGTTATTGTAAATGTTATTATCCATAACAATTTACCTTAAGTGGTATTACTGAATAAGTCCACTTGATCAAATGTTTGGGCTTTATATAATAAATTTCTCAATTTTTCAGGTTTTACAAAAAAAAAAAAAAAAAAAGGCTACACCTCTAAGGTTCGCGAAATGGTCATGCATATTTTTAAGTTTTTAATAAGGGGCACTAAATTCTTTTTTAGTCATAATGTCCTTTGAATATCGTAACAAAATAGAGTTGATTTCAACTTTTTTTAGTAAATACAAATATAATATAATAATTTAATTGGTTTAGTAGGATAATAATATTAAAATATTTTTTAAAATTTAAAGTAATTTAAAAAAATTAAATTATTATAGTTATTTTAATAATATATTTTTATTTATTATAAAGTTTAGAAATAAATACTTGGGTTAAATAAATTTGACAATTAGTAAAATATTTTTGAAGTATTAATTATGTTAAAATTATTTAATGTGATATTCAAAATATTATAAATTTTTTTCCTTTTATTTTAAAATTATGTTTCCATTTTTTATAAAATTTATATAATATGATAAAGCATGCCTAATAGATTATGAAATATTGAAGTTATTTTTTCAAATATTGAAATTATTTTAAAATGTAAATATTATTATATTTATTTTTAATTTATATTTCTATGTATTAAAAAAATATTGGAGTTACTTTTTTGGGTTAATAGAGCTAAATGATATTATGGTTAAAAGGAGATCTTATTGAAAACATGGGATCCACATGATCTTTTTTCTAAACCTTAGTGATGTAGCTATCCTTTTCTCGAAAAAAGAATGTGCTACCACCATAACATACTACATGTATATAAATTATGTTTTTACATGCATTATATATTTTTATAATTAAAAAAAGAAAAAAAATGTATTTATCCATGTTAGTGTTTATGAAAGTAATAAATTTATTAATTAATTTCAGTTTGTGAGTACATTCATTTCAGTTTTGAAGCTTTCTGCAGTTGTTATGTTCCAAGTCTGTGAGTACTACTCCACTTCACTTTTGAATATATATTGAGATCGTAACTATTGAAATACTAGTTATGCAATCCAAGAGGGGGGTGAATTGGGTTTTTAAAATTTAAGATAAACAAATGACATAACAATTTAATCTAATGCCTCAATGAAATCAAAAGCAATAAATTTAATAATGCTAAAAAATAAAATAGTAAAGGAAGAGAGAGCAAACACAAAGATTTTTACATGGTTCGACAATCTCTGCCTATGTCCATACCTCCAAGCAAATCAAGGTTGAAGATTTCACTATCCAAGCCTCCTAAGGCTTCAAGTTCTTACAATTGACTTCCAAGGTGTCAATAGATCTTTACAACAAGAAATTATCCCCCAATCTTTTAACCCAAGTGTTTCTCACACTCAAGCTCTCACAAATTTGATAAAGAAATGAAAATTACAACAAATAACTCTATTTTAGAGTAGATATACAAAAGATAGCACAATGAAGATTTAATATATGATGATTTGCGAAATGGAAGCTCAAAATATGATGTATGCTCTTGTTCTTTCTTGCAAAAAATTTTAAATTTGAATTGGATTTGAATTTATATAGTTTGGACACAAAAACTAGCCATTATGGACAAAAACAGGAAACAGCCGGCTAGCCTCTTAATTAGCTAGATTGCCGCTTAGTACAATGTAAGTTACCGTTACAATTTGAATTTTGCTACAATGATGCCATAGCAACACATTTTTTCAAATTTATATTTTACACAAAACTTTCTATAATTTGGCTATGGCCCAAAATGTCATACAATTTTGTAAATAAATCCAATTTTAGAAATTCTAAATAGTGATAGTTATTCCCAAAATTTTTTTAAATTATGCTATGGCCCAAAATTTTATAATACTTTTCAAAGGAGTTCTTTTCAGAATTTTAACATCATGCTTATTGATTTCAAAGTTCTCAAAATTTTTTCAATTTAATCCAAAATTTGAAAAACACTCAAATCCACAAACTAATTGTCTTATAAATAAAAAAAACTTTTGGTTTATGAAAAGTAATGATTTATTAAATAAAATCTTGAGCTTCTCCAATACTAAACCATGCATATATTAAATTAAAATGGCTTTACAAGAATTTGTCACAATAATGACTCTGTTGAGCTAAACTTTGTTCTTGATCAAGCTGTTGTCCATTGAGTGCCTTGATCTTGACTTCACTGGATTTACTTGCATAAATATTATCCTTTAAGAACTAGTGAAAAACGTGAAAGACAATATTTATCATATTACTAAAACCACATGTTTGTTATTGTCAAAATTACAATATGTTTAGGCTAATAGCCACCTCTTCATCTCATTTTTAAGACTCAAGTCTAGTTTTAATAGCAAAAAGCAGTCTTCTACTAGGTTCAAGACTCATTAGATTGCATGCTGACACAACTTAAAAGTAATTTTTAACTCCCAAGTATAAGAGTGTCTTGTTGTATTATAACTCGGTGAGTCCGAGGTCGATCTACAGAGAAAAGATTTAATTAGTTTATTTTATTTTATCTAAAAAATTGAAATTAAAACTTGAATATAAACAACTTAATTTAAATGAAACTATAGAATTGAGCTAGCTAGGGTTATGGATCCACTCTTAGAAATAAATAAAACTTAATAAATTCTTTTTACCAATTTTTTAGATTTATTACCCAAAAGATTAATTATACAAATTATTATTATTTTCCCTTTAATTTTATGATGGATTAAGTATTTATTGTGCCAAAATTTAATTTGTCTAAAATAAGTCAAAATACCATATCACCATGCCTTATATTAAGATCTTAAGAATTTATTGTGCCAAATTCATTTGTTTGTCTACAATAAATCAAATTTTCAAAATATAAAACATGTATAAAATTAAATAGAAAATAATTTAATTTATAAAATTAAACATAGAATTTGATTAAATCATATTTATTTCTTAAGAGTTTCACCTTCCCCTAACTAATATTATTTAGTTAAGCATAATTAAAATAAAAAGAAGTAGTAGAATTGAATTACTTATAATTAAAAGAAATAAAAACAACTAAAATTGGAAATAAAACTAATTTTATTAATGAAAATATTTATACAAATTATTAAAAACACACCTGGAAATCAAGATTACAAGGAGATGGAGAGAATTTGAGAAGAAGAGAGTTGTAGAGAGATGATTAAAACATAAAAATGAGGCTCTATTTATAGAAAAATAAATTCATAATCCAGTGCTTTACGGTCCATCATAGGCTTCATGCATGTGCTCCTTACAACCCTTAGATCAAGATCCAATGGCTGGTCAAACTTCAAAAGTCAACATCACACATGGCATCATTTGACTCGTCTGATTTACCCAAAGAACGGTTGAGATTTGGCGGGTTAATGGGTGGATCGGGTCGACCTGAATACAAAGATTCGGATCCTCCAACTTGCTTCACCAACCATTGCCACGTGGCACAATCATGGCCATTGAATCATGAACGGTTGAGATTTGGTCAAGATTGCCAGCTATCCCATGCACTCATATCTATTGTAAGCTCATTTCATCATCCAATCAGTGCTCGGTCAATAGGAAAAGTCAATTTTTTTTACACAAGCCCAATTTTAAGTCGATCTTGACTGATCTTAAGGTTTTCGGACATCCTGAATCCAAATTTGACCTCCGTTTATCTGTTTGGAGCCTCGAAGTATGTGAAATTAATATTTTTCCTAATAAACACATAAAAATACACAAAATTAAATATATTTAAAACATAATTAATAATTCATAATATATTACATAAACACAAATATAAATTATAACATAAGCATAAAATAACATGTTATCGCTTGATAATTAAACAATTTTTAATACTAATCACACCCCCCAACCAGCTTATTGCTAGCCCTCTAGCAATTAAAGCGTTATATTAAATTAAGATTTATAAAATTCACATGCAAGTTAATAGTTGTTCATCTATCCTCTAAATTACCAAATAAATGAACTCTCCCAAATTTCTTTACCACATTGATGTTCACTCATTATCCAGAATATCATCAAACATTCTTTTGTGCTCAAGTAATTAACACAATACTTATGGGGCTTCATTAAAAGAAAAACAACATTTTCGTTCTAAAATTCATTAGAAATTATATCTTTAGGCAATAGATTATTCACACATATATATATATATATATATATTTATATTACATTTCTAACCCGTGTAGCGAGCTTTAGGTCAGCGACTCCCAGACCAGTTAGCCTTAGGGCACTAGGTGTTGAAGCACCCCTACGGACTTAATTACTCGGGTTTCTAATAAACAAACAATATATCTATTACCCATGTAGCGAGCTTTAGGCCAGTAACTCCCAGACCAGTTGACCTTAGGGTACTAGGTGTTGAAACACCCCTACGAACTTAATTACTCGGGTTCTAGATATAGAAAAATTAAAAACAACAATTTTTTTTTCTACTTTTTTTTTGTTTTCTTTTTGTTTTTTGAAAATATACACTTTCTACTACCTTAGATACTATTCCTAACAAATCAAAAGAACTAAATGCTGTAAAATTTTAACTTACAACCCACTAGTATGTGTCATAATGTGTGTGTGAAGAATGATTCAATAATACCTGTTAAATGAGTAAACAATTAAATAACTTAATAACCAAGTGGAGAGTTCACAAATTCGAGTAATTCAAAGAAAAGGGAACAAAAATAATTTACTATGAATCTCAAAATCAAAATATAATACAACAAGACTATTAGGATGCGTCTCAAAAGTCGTGACTCTTTACACTGCCATCCTAGACCAAACAAAAATGTTTTTTTTTTTATTCAACAAAGAAAAGAAAAGAGAAAAGAGAAAAACAACACACATATTTAAAACATACGTCAATTATCCCCACCCCACAACCTAATCTAAACATTATTTTAACATTTTATAATTTTACAGATATGCAAAAAAAATAAATAAATAAAAGAGAATAATAAAAGAAGAAGAAGAAGAGATCTCACCTGAACTTGATGCAGAAGCTTAAAAGTAGATAACAAAGATGAAGAAAAAGTCAATTTTTTTTTTTTTTAACAACACCCTGAAGATGCGTTTCTAGAGAGACTACATTCTCTATATCCTGCCATCTTCGACTCAAATTTGTCCTAAGTTAGTCTTTACAGAAAAAAAAATTTTTGTTTTTGTTTTTTTTTTTTTTTTGTAAACACATAACCAGGACTAAGACATTCCACAATTATCAACTATTCCCTCCCCCCAACCTGAAAAAGACATTGTCCTCAATGTTTTAAAAAGAAAGAGAAAGAGTTTAGAAGACAGCACATAAATACTGCAACAAAAAATATTTACAGACGGAGAGTTAAATCTAAATCGCACTTCTTATTATCAGCTACCATCATCGACCAATTCGGCAAAAGTCTTTGGATCCGCTCCTGTATAAGCTTGTAAAAGATCAAGTAACTCATTAGCAGTAGAAGCACATATAAAGAGTTTTTTTACAGAATGTGGAACAAAATGATTCTTTATTGCATGGTTAATAAAAGTTAGCAAGCCGTCATAAAAATTATTAACATTTAACAAACCGATGGGTTTTTTATGAATGTTCAAGTGGGCCCAAGATGCAAATGTAATCAGTGCCTCAAAAGTTGCAAGATCTCCTGGCAAGAAAATAAAAGCATCAGCATGATTCATCATTTCAGATATTCTCTCTTGCATACTTGATACCACTAATTCTTCTCCAATTGGTGGGCCAGACATGCACACTAGCGGTTTCATGGGTTTTGGGATAATGCCGAGTACTTGGCTTCCTCTGGTAAAAACAGCTTCTGAGACAAGTCTTGATAACCCTCGTTCACCTCCTCCATATACAAGATGCGCTCTCTCTGACACCAAGATCTACAGCTGCCTGAACAAACTCTTTGTACTTTCCATAGTGAAACCCAGAAAGCACACAAATATTTTTGAATTGTTTACTCGAAGATGTGCCATTGGACTAATTTTTCAAAAACAAGTTGTGAGTGTTTGAAAAATGAGCTCATATTTAAAGATCTTGGTGACATAAATAATGGGATTTGTCAAATGACGAGTAAAGCTCGTGGCTCAATAATTCAAAAACAAACAGTAAAAAGAAAGTAATGATTAGAAAAAGCAAACAGTAAAAGAAACCAAATATTTATTAAATACAAAATCACATCGCTAAATGCAATAATGCAAATGATAAAATAACAGTAAAGTAAAATAACAGTGAAGTGAAAGGATATTTACTGGTAGTTGTGATTGTGGCTCACATCTTCCTCTGGTTTTACGTCCAGTAACGGCTTGAACGCCCTCTATGGGTCGAGGATCGGCTTCCTATCCAGTTTTCTTATAAACTGGCAAACAGGGTCTTTTTGAGTCAGATTCCCAA
This sequence comes from Citrus mangshanensis, assembly GCA_030449895.1. Taxonomy (NCBI): domain Eukaryota; kingdom Viridiplantae; phylum Streptophyta; class Magnoliopsida; order Sapindales; family Rutaceae; genus Citrus; species Citrus mangshanensis. Next base: position 6,260,926 of record JASUUJ010000349.1, read on the forward strand.
GACTAAACTGTGCACTTTGTTTTTGGAACAGTATCCACAAATTATAAATCTCACGTTGCACAAATCCGCTTCGATGCGTCTCAAGAGATCGTAAGATATCATCCAATGATTCTTTACTCATGCCATCTTTAACGAATTTAATTTTATCTTCACGAGTATCAGAAACCATTCCTAAAGATTTACAATCTGGTCGTTTGCAACCAAGTCTTACACAGTTATGACATTTTGAGCCAAGTCGTTTAGCTCTCCTTTTCTTAGCAAACGTACTTTTACCAAAACCAGGCATGTAAGAAACAAATTGACCAGAAAACTCACCTGCTAATCGGACCTTTGCTTCAATTAACCAACGAATGTCAGAATGCCATTGATCATTAACAAACGCAGCTTTGTAAATTTTCCTGAGGGCATTCTGAGGGAGAGAGGGAAAATGCTTATGGAGTTTATGTTGTATTTCTTCCATGTTTGATTTTGGGGTTTCAGTTATTGTGGGAAACTGAAGATACCGACTTAAGAAGTCACGGAGTACCGTTATCCGCCATTTATACGGGCAAATACATTAAAACACACCAAAATCAAATCTGCAAAATCAAATCAAGCGTGAAAGCGAGCAAAAAGAAGCACACAATATAAAAGGAAAATGAACTTACATTCGTCCTCTCATTGAGTTAACCTCAAGCTCCATTTGAAATTCATATATGCCACTATCTACTGTTCTGAGTTGTCCCTCTAGATCCTCAACATAAGACACGAATTCTAGTGGTTGCAGATCCCAAAGTGGATGTGATTTACAGCTTTGTATCAGGCCTCTTAAGTGAAGTTTTATACGCTGAAATCTTTAAGATGTGCGAACATGTATTTTCTCATTGAGGTGCTCATGATGTAAAATGAAAATTGATGAGAGAATGTACAACTGTCAAACAAACACGCTTACACAAGAAAAACAATGTTAAAAAAAAACTATGTACAGTGCATCAATCTAGAGAAAAAGAAAAAAAAAATCAAACAATGAAACGGTAAAATAATAGTAAAACAAAACAAAAAAAATAAAATAAATCATTAAAGACTTAATCAAGAACTGGTGGGTCACCCAAATTAATTTCGGTGTCCTCGTCACGTGGGTGATGTTCCAGATATGGTTTTAATCTTTGACCATTAACTTTAAATGTGACACTGTTCTTTGGATTCTCAATTTCTATGGCCCCATGTGAATATACATTTTTTACAACAAATGGGCCACTCCTTTTTGATTTTAACTTCCCTGGAAATAAATGAAGACGAGAATTATAAAGCAACACTTTTTGACCAATCTCAAATGTTTTTCGAAAAATTCTTTTATCATGAAATGCTTTTGTTCTTGCCTTAATAATTCTTGAATTTTCATATGCATCATTCCTTAATTCCTCAAGTTCATTCAATTGCAATTTTCGCACATTACCAGCATCATCCAAATTTGAATTAAAAGCTTTAATAGCCGAAAGTGATTTATGTTCAAGTTCAACAGGTAAATGACAATGTTTACCATAAACTAACCGATAGGGTGACATTCCTAATGACGTTTTAAATGCAGTACGGTAGCCCAAAGTGCATCATTAAGTCTAAGAGACCAATCTTTTCGGTTTGGGTTAACCGTTTTTTCCAAAATTTGTTTTATCTCCCTATTTGCTAATTCAACTTGACCATTTGTTTGAGGATGATAAGGGGTAGCAATTTTATATGTAATTCCATATTTCTTCATTAAAGACTTAAATGACTTATTACAAAAATGCTTACCTCCATCACTGATAATGGCTCGAGGGATTCCAAATTGACTTAAAATGTTTTCTCTTAAAAATTTAATCACAGTTTTACTATCATTATTTCGACAAGAAATTGCTTCAATCCATTTTGAGACATAATCAACTGCAACTAATATATACAAAAATCCAAAAGATGATGGAAATGGACCCATGAAATCAATTCCCCAACAGTCAAATATTTCAATTTCAAGTATGGGATTTAAGGGCATCATGTTTCTTTTTGTAATTGATCCCAATTTTTGACATTTTTCACAAATTTTGCAGAATTCATATGTGTCTTTAAACATAGTAGGCCAATAAAATCCACACTGCAAAATTTTAGCAGTAGTTTTTCTTGAAGAAAAGTGATCACCACATGCTTCAGAATGACAAAAATTAATGACACTACTTACCTCATTATCAGGAATACATCGCCTAAAAATTTGATCTGGGCAATATTTGAACAAATAAGGATCATCCCAATAAAATTTCTTTACTTCAACAAAAAATTTCTTCTTCTCTTGAGCATTCCATTGCAAAGGCATTTTACTTGTAACAAGAAAATTAACAATATTAGCATACCATGGCATTGAAGTAACAGAAAATAAAAATTCATCAGGGAAAGAATCATTTATGGGTGTTATATCATTGCAGAATTCAGATGTGAGTCTTGATAGATGATCAGCAACAACATTTTCAGCACCCTTTTTATCTTTGATGGTAAGGTCAAATTCTTGTAGTAACAAAATCCAACGAATTAGTCTCGGTTTGGCATCCTGTTTACTCATCAAATATCTCACAGCAGCATGGTCAGTAAACACAACAGATTTAGAGCCAAGCAAATATGAACGGAATTTGTTTAATGCAAATACCACAGCAAGTAATTCTTTTTCAGTTGTAGAATAATTCATTTGAGCACTATCCAAAGTCTTACTCGCATAATAAATCACAAAAGGCTTATCATCCTTTCTTTGTCCTAAAACAGCGCCAACAGCAAAATCACTTGCATCACACATTAATTCAAATGGCAAAGACCAATCAGGAGATTGTATAATAGGTGCAGATGTTAAAAGACAAGTTATTTTTTCAAAAGATTTTTGGCAATCATCATTCCATTCAAACGGTGCATCTTTTAATAAGAGGTTACAAAGTGGTTTAGATATGGCACTAAAATTTTTTATAAACCTCCTATAAAATCCTGCATGTCCTAAAAAGGATCGCACATCTCTAACTGTTTTTGGTTGTGGCAATTTAGATATGACTTCAATTTTTGCTTTGTCAACTTCAATTCCTTTAATAGAAACAACATGACCCAAAACAATCCCAGAAGTAACCATGTAGTGACATTTTTCCCAATTCAACACGAGTTCTTTTTCAATACATCTTTTTAAAACTTTTTCCAAATTATCAAGGCAATCATCAAAAGAATTCCCAAACACAGTCAAATCATCCATAAAGACCTCTAAATAATGTTCAACCATATCACAAAAAATGCTTAACATACATCTTTGAAATGTTGCAGGAGCATTACAAAGCCCGAATGGCATTCTTTTAAATGCAAATGTTCCAAATGGACATGTAAATGTGGTCTTTTCTTGGTCCTCAAGTGCTATAGGAATCTGATAATAGCCCGAATATCCATCTAAAAAACAGTAGTAGGGATGTCCTGCTACTCTTTCTAAGATTTGGTCAAGGAATGGTAATGGAAAATGATCTTTTCTAGTGGCTTCATTTAATTTTCTATAATCAATGCACATGCGCGAACTAGATGTAATTCGTGTTGGAATTAATTCACCTTTTTCATTTTTAACAACAGTGATTCCAGATTTTTTAGGCACTACTTGTGTAGGACTTACCCACTTACTATCAGAAATAGGGTAGATAATTCACACATCAAGCAATTTAAGGACTTCTGTTTTGACTACCTCTTTCATGTGTGGGTTTAATCTTCTTTGAGGTTGTTGACATGTTTTAGCATTTTCTTCCAAATTAATTCTATGTGTGCAGATTAAGGGATTAATGCCTTTAATATCATTTAAAGTCCATCCAATTGCATTTTTATGCTTTTTAAGAACAGTTAGTAACTTACCTTCTTGGTCACTTGTTAAAGTAGAAGAAATCACAACAGGATAAGTTTGTTCTTCTCCAAGAAAAACATATTTCAATCCTTCAGGCAAAGGTTTTAACTCCATTTTAGGTGCTTCTTGTTGTTCTGTCTTTTCAATATTTCCAAGCTCCTCAAATTTTGGCTCGTCATCATAATTTTGTGAAGTCTGCACAGAATCAAGCAACGAATTTATATTAGAAATATCAAGTTCAAGTTGCTTATTTGACTCAATTGAATTAACTAAACAAACATTAGAAAGTTCAGAAAAATCCCCTCTTTGAATATTTTCCTCGATACAAGATTCAAACAATTCCTTTTGTTCATCAGTATCATCTTCATTCTCATTTTCTTCGTTAGGTTGCCTGCACATGTTGAAAACATTCAATTCCAAAGTCATATTCCCAAAGGATAAATTCATTAAACCATTCCTACAATTAATTAAAGCATTAGCAGTTGCTAAAAATGGTCGACCTAAAATTACAGGAATTGGTTTGTAATTATTCACAGTTTCTAAGACAATAAAATCCACAGGATAAATGAATTTATCAACTTGTACTAAAACATCTTCCACTATTCCTTTTGGTACTTTAACTGATCTATCGGCAAGCAAAAGTGTAGTTGAAGTTGATTTTAACTCACCAAGATTAAGTTGAAGATAAACTGAATATGGAAGCAAATTAACACTAGCACCAAGATCTAGTAAAGCATGCTCAATTCTGTGGTTACCAATAATACAAGAAATGGTAGGACAACCAGGATCTTTATATTTCAACTTATTATTAGTAGACAGAATTGTACTTACCTGTTCGGCCATGAAAGCACTCTTTCTTACCTTCAATTTCCTCTTAACAGTGCACAAGTCCTTTAAAAATTTGGCATATGAAGGAACCTGCTTGATTGCATCTAATAGAGGAATATTAACTTTCACTTGCTTAAAGATTTCATAAATTTCAGAAGAGTGGTTTGATTTCCTTGGTTTATTCAATGCATGCGGAAATGGTGGTTCAGGTGGCACACTAGTTATTTCTTCACTAGGTGTAAGTTCATTTAGTCCTTCCTTACCCTTTGAATTTTCATCATTTTCATAAGGTTCAGGCATAGGTCTATCAACAACCTTACCACTACGAAGAGTTATAACTGACTTGACTTGGTCTGTGGGTGGATTTTGTTGAATTTTAGGATTTGGTTGTGGTTGAAATTTTCCTTTTCTTGAATGGTGAGTGCAGAAGCAATTTTAGCAAGAGTATCTTTCAAATCAGAAAAAGTTTGTGCATTTTGATTGTTAATAGCATCTTGCTTTCTGATGAATGAATGCATTGTGTCTTCCAGATTTTTCCAGGGTGGTGGAACATATGGTGCATAAGGCTGAGGATTTTGAAAATTTTGTGGAGGTGGTGCTTGTGAAGATTGTGCATTATTATTATTCCTCCAAAAATTCGGATGATTTCTCCAACCGGATTATAAGTCTGAATATGGGTTTGGTTTATTGAAAGTGTTAATGGCATTAGCTTGATCATTTAGACATTCTTTAAGTGCAAAGTGGGACACTCTTGAGTGAAATGATCATTCAAATTACATATGTTACATGCAATTTCTTGAACAGATTTTACTTGATCACTCTTTTTATGCTCCAAAGCTTCAACTTTCCTAACTAGGGATGCAAATTTTGCTTGTAAATCATGATCTTCCCTAAGGTTATGGATTCCTCCACTAGATGGAGATGATTGTTGCTTATTTGTCAATTCAAAAGTTCCAACAGTATCCCAATGTTGTGCATTTTCAGCTAATTGGTCAAGGTAATCTAGTGCATCTTCAGGATTTTTATCCCTAAATTCACCATTACACATCATTTCAACAACCTGTCTACTTTGGGGTATTAAGCCCTCGTAGAAGTAAGTGACCAATCGCCAAGTTTCAAAACCATGATGTGGGCATATGTTAAGCAACTCTTTAAACCTATCCCAACATTGGTATAATGTTTCTCCATTTTTTTGAGTGAAAGAAGTGATTTGCCTTTTAAAAGAATTTGTTCTATGAGGTGGAAAGAATTTTTTCAAAAACTATTCTTGCATGTTATTCCAAGTTCTTACTGATCCAGATCTAAGGTTTTGTAGCCAAGTTTTACCTTTATCTTTTAATGAAAAAGGAAAAAGCTTTAATCTAATTATGTTCATGCTACAATTTTGGTCCGTGTATATATTACAAACTTCCTCAAAATCTCTTAGGTGCAAGTACGGATTCTCAGATTCTAAACCATGAAATGTTGGTAAAAGTTGGATAATACCTGGTTTAAAGTTGAATCGAGATGCTTCTGGAGGAAATACTATACACGGTGCTCGGTTGGATTCATGTAGTCTCTCAGAGTCCTTGGTTGATTCTGATCATGCCCATGCTGAGATTGGTTGTCCCCCTGATCAATTTGAGGATTAAGTTCGCCTAAAACGTTTTCACCTTCATTCTCGTCCATGATTGGTGGTGGAGATTGGGATCGACGAATTAACCTGCCACTTGAAGATCGAGACCAACGTCTCATGCAATGGTTATATTATAAATATAATATTTACACAAATTGATAATAAAAAAAAAGCAAACAATATTAGTGTACAAAAGAAAATTAAGTAACAATTTTGGTGGTTGAACCCACCAATTAACAATAAATTAAGTATAAAATAAATGCAAAAGAAAGAAAAAGAAAAAAAATGGTGGTTGAACCCACCAATTAAGCAAAAATAAAATAAAATAAAATAAAATAAACGCAAAATAATAAAATGGTGGTTGAACCCACCAATAAAGCAAAAATAAATAAATACGAAATTAAATAAATGCAGAAAATTAAATAACTGAAAAAAAAAGTTAGGAGTTAGCAATTAGTAAGTTAAGAGTTAGTAATTAAAGTTAGTAGTTAAAGTTAGTTTTGTCCAAATTAAGTCCAAAGTATGTCCAAAATATGTCCAAAGTATGTCCAAGTCTTGATTATTTTGAGAATTTCGTCTAAGGATTTTATTACAAATTATCTTTAATTTTATAGTCAAACTGGAATTTTTAGAAGTTTAGAATAGCAATTTGGGATGAAAGTGAAACGACTGAAAGATGTTGGGGTCAGAGTGTAATTACCAGAAGATTGGGCTAGAAACGGGAAGTGTTGGGGTGAAACGAGAAATATGAAAGATATGGGGACACAAGAGAATTTAAGAAAAGGAAAAGGGGGCAAACGAAATTTTATATATAAGAGAAAAATAAAAACGGAAAAACAAACCAAATAAAAAAAACTTTTGAACTTAAAAGTAATTTTTAACTCCTAAGATAAAGAGTCTCTTGTTGTATAACTCTGAGTCAGGCGATCCATGAGAAAAGATTTAATTAGTTTATTTTATTTTATCTAAAAAATTGAAATTAAAACTTGAATATAAACAACTTAATTTAAATGAAACTATAGAATTGAGCTAGCTAGGGTTATGGATCCACTCTTAGAAATAAATAAAACTTAATAAATTCCTTTTACCAATTTTTTAGATTTATTACCCAAAAGATTAATTATACAAATTATTATTATTTTCCCTTTAATTTTATGATGGATTAAGTATTTATTGTGCCAAAATTTAATTTGTCTACAATAAGTCAAAATACCATATCACCATGCCTTATATTAAGATCTTAAGAATTTATTGTGCCAAATTCATTTGTTTGTCTACAATAAATCAAATTTTCAAAATATAAAACAGGTATAAAATTAAATAGAAAATAATTTAATTTATAAAATTAAACATTGAATTTGATTAAATCATATTTATTTCTTAAGAGTTTCACCTTCCCCTAACTAATATTATTTAGTTAAGCATAATTAAAATAAAAAGAAGTAGTAGAATTGAATTACTTATAATTAAAAGAAATAAAAACAACTAAAATTGGAAATAAAACTAATTTTATTAATGAAAATATTTATACAAAATATTAAAAACACACCTGGAAATCAAGATTACAAGGAGATGGAGAGAATTTGAGAAGAAGAGAGTTGTAGAGAGATGATTAAAACATAAAAATGAGGCTCTATTTATAGAAAAATAAATTCATAATCCAGTGCTTTGCGGTCCATCATAGGCTTCATGCATGTGCTCCTTACAACCCTTAGATCAAGATCCAATGGCTGGTCAAACTTCAAAAGTCAACATCACACATGGCATTATTTGACTCGTCTGATTTACCCAAAGAACGGTTGAGATTTGGCGGGTTAATGGGTGGATCGGGTCGACCCGAATACAAAGATTCGGATCCTCCAACTTGCTTCACCAACCATTGCCACGTGGCACAATCATGGCCATTGAATCATGAACGGTTGAGATTTGGTCAAGATTGCCAGCTATCTCATGCACTCATATCTATTGTAAGCTCATTTCATCATCCAATCAGTACTCGGTCAACAGGAAAAGTCAATTTTTTTTTACACAAGCCCAATTTTAAGCCGATCTTGACTGATCTTAAGGTTTTCGGACCTCTTGAATCCAAATTTGACCTCCGTTTATCCGTTTGGAGCCTCGAAGTACGTAAAATTAATATTTTTCCTAATAAACACATAAAAATACACAAAATTAAATATATTTAAAACATAATTAATAATTCATAATATATTACATAAACACAAATATAAATTATAACATAAGCATAAAATGACATGTTATCGCTTGATAATTAAACAATTTTTAATACTAATCACATGCATTAAATCATAAAGCAAAAAATATAATAATGACCTCTTTATAGAGTCTGATATATCTCTATTAGTTAATTATTGTAGGTAGTAAGTATAAAAGGATAGTTAATCATGAGTATGCCTTATTTGTAGATACCCGATGGTAATTTTATAGCAGTGCACGTATCAAGTTCATTTTAAAGTATGTATGAAGATTCCATTATATTTCTATTCTCTAATGGCATAGTTGAGTGGTTTTTAAGCAATTTTTTTTTAAGCATGCCATTACTCAAAATAAATATAAAGATATGATAATCCAAAATAAAAACTTGTACCATGAACAATAACATACTAGATGATGTAGGATTGTTGTGTATTACCAGCAGGATACTTTCTGGAGGCCATAATGTGAGCTACAAGTGTCCGTTTTCAACGTATAACATACTATTTCGAAACTTGCAATAAGAGAATCAAACCCAAAATGGCTGCCATGGGCTCAAACCGAAAAGTTTTCTTCTTTCGGGGTCAAGCTGAAAATTTTGCTTGTTTCCTAGTCATTTTTTTAGTTTTAGAATTTTTTCAAATTTTCCTGATTCTTCTAGGAATTGTTTTTTTCTAGAACTTGGATTTGAGTGTTATTTGTTTCCTTTTCTTATTTTGATTAGGGAATTTTATCATAAAATAATATTTCAAATTTACATATTTTTATAAATTCGCTATAGTTAGAATTATTATATAAAGGAGTCTAAAACCCTAATTTGTACTATTCAAAATTATTCAATAAATTTATTATTCAAAAACTTTTGTTTTTTCTGTCAATCTACTTTCAATGGTTCCGTTTTGTCACTAGAATTCATGAAAATGTTATTATCAGAAAAGAGATAATTAATTACTAGCATGTCAACTTTAAAACCACGTTTGTTTGCGCTACCAAAACCAACATAGTCAAAATAAATTAATCTATTATAGCATGTCAACTCTTAAAGCTTTTAACTTTTATACATACATCAACGTTTCCTAAGGGTGGATGTTAAATGCGAATTTGAATTCGCGCGTATTCATATTAAGACCATCGCGTGTTAACATTTTTTTTAAAAAAAAATTAATTGTTACACCATTTAATGTTAATATGAATCTGTATGATATCCACATTTAAGCATCACATCATATAATTTCTAATACACACACGAAATTATTTTTAGGTCTGAAAATCCTATATTTTATAAAATTTAGAACAAGTTGACAACGATGTGAATATACTTTCATAATGTTGTCAAATACTTTACAGTTTTGAGAAATTCTATTCAAGCAGTTGTCAATTCCTCTCAAATTTTATGTCTAAATTGAAAACTTTTCACCCACACGCACATTATAACATCTCTGGAGGGTATGTCCACACAAAATTCTGTGCAAATGTGAATTTTACAATGTTGTAAATGACTTTTATAAAAACGTTGTAAACGTCATTCACAAAATTGTGATACCTTTGACAATATTGTAAAATAGACATTTAAACGAAAATTTGCGCCAACGTCATCATTGCTGAGAATTTTCCAACGTATATATGCATAAACAGACCACAATGACTGTTGAAATATGACATTGTATTAATAGAATAAATTCCGAAAATTTTGACTCCTTTCTTTTTCTTCTTTAAGATATAAAAACCTAGCTAAGGTCAACATCAATAATATTCTATTTAAATTGGGCAATTATCTTAGCTGTAACCCAGTTTCCAACGATTTTCTACGATTTCCGAGTTGAATAGTCCGCAAGAAAATATATGAACAGGATACAAAGGCACGAACCTTTCCCTTATGCATTAATGAATCCAAGCAAATGTTTGATTTGCTCTAAATACGGCAAGCAGCGATCATGAACGGGGGCTGAAATAGTAATAAAACATCTGTCAAAGTTTCTTACTGTCACCATTATATATGCATGAAGCCGCCAAAATGGACCAGAACTAAAACGAGTATCAATGTCAAAGAGAAAAGAATAGCTAGCACTATAAATACCATGCAACAATTGAGCTTCTTCAACATCTTTCAATACTCAAGATAACAGTTAATCCATTTATTCATTAGCTACTTGCAAGAAGCTAGCTAGATAGCACCTAAAATGGCTTCTCTTTCTCAAACAAATAAGTTCACGTGTACAATTTTTGTCTCCATGTTGTTGTTGATCATCTCTACGCAATCTGAAGCACAACTCTCACCAACATTTTACGATGCCACTTGCCCAAGTGCCCTCAACACAATCCGAACAGGCATTAGAAATGCTGTTTCACGAGAGCGTAGGATGTCGGCATCCCTCATTCGCCTCCATTTTCATGATTGCTTCGTTCAAGGTTGTGACGCGTCCATTTTGTTGGACGATTCCTCCTCCATTGACAGCGAGAAAAATGCACTTCCAAATTTTAAATCAGCTAGAGGGTTCAAAGTTATAGATAGTGTCAAGTCTCAACTGGAGAGAGTTTGCCCTGGAGTTGTTTCATGCGCTGATATCGTTGCTGTTGCAGCCCGTGATGCTTCTTTTGCTGTGAGTAAATCATCATTAATTTACTACAATATTAATACAATAAGAGACATGGTGCTAACAGAAATAGTGATAAGCCGATACCGTTCTGTATTATTAATCTTAATAAATAATTCATTGTTACTTTTGGTTAGTTAATTAATTTGAAAATATTAATTACAGGTTGGTGGACCATCATGGACAGTTAAGCTTGGTCGAAGAGACTCAACAACTGCAAGCAGAAGCTTAGCAGAAAACCTCCCCAGCTTTACAGATGGATTGGACAAACTTATTTCCACCTTCGCTACCAAAGGCTTGAATGCAAGAGACTTGGTTGCCCTTTCAGGTACCCCTCTCTCTCTATATACATACATACATATGTGTGTGTATTTGTCACGCCATAATATATACATATAAAAAATAATATTTCTTAATTAACTATGACTAAATAATCAATAATATTAATTAATTTGTTGTTTCATTTGAAATTCAGGAGCTCATACAATTGGCCAAGCACAGTGTGCATTTTTCCGTGATAGGATTTATAGCAATCAAAGCAATATTGATGCTGGATTCGCGAGCACTCGTAGACGTCAGTGTCCGGCTAATGGTGGTGACAGCAATCTATCACCACTTGATTTAGTGACACCCAATTCTTTCGATAACAATTACTTCAAGAATCTCATTCAGAAGAAGGGACTTCTTCCATGAGACCAAGTTCTGTTTAGTGGTCGATCGACTGACTCCATTGTTGATGAATATAGCACAAACCCTTCAAAATTTAAATCTGATTTTGCTGCTGCCATGATCAAGATGGCAGATATCAGTCCTCTCACTGGCTCTGCTGGAGAAATTCGAAGAGTTTGCAATCTTGTCAACTAATGATCAGTTGTCCATGAATTTCTGTTTCAATTATTTTCAATTGTGTCATATTTCAATTCTTTGATTTTATTTTTTGTTATGAATAACTCACAACGGCAGGAAAATCTATTGTTTATATCTTTATTTTCTGTTTATCCAATTGTTTATTGTTTTCTTTATTCAATTAATTCAATCATGATAAACTTTTGCAAATTCTCTTAAAATAAGTGGAAATTCTTAGTTGATTATATTTTTAAGAGCAGTACTATTTGAACTGCAGCAACATAATGGGAAGACAAAAATATGGGTGCTGTTCCTGTTGCAGTGACATTGTAGCGTACAAAATGACCGCAATGTTCATGTTATAATGTTGTCATTTCTATATTTCTACTGTCTTGTTACTATACAAATAGCATTCTCCTATTTTTAAGTTGATAGCAAAATTGTGTATATACTGGTGGATGATAAATAGAGACAAAATCATTTAGCGTTTCCCTATTTTTATGGTAATGGCAAATCTGTGTATATAATGATCTACGATACCAAATTGTGCATGTATTGATCGATGATAAATAGAGACAAAATCACTCATACGATAATAAAATGAAGACTATGTATTAATGATATCATCCCACATTTTGAGAATTGTTGCTGGGCTAATATTATTAAAGTTGAGGCTATCGAAGCCCATATGTCTAAACTATACTAAAAAACTAACTTAAGAGTTGAGGTTTGCATCAAACTTATATTAGTAGCCCAATAATATATTATACTCAAGTAATGTGTAATGATATTCTAAGTTAAGTAAGGATAATGTTTAATTCTAAAGGTAGCTATTGATTATGATTGTAGCTCATAAGTACTCATACACATGTAAGCCCATATTACTCTACTACATGATAATGACGAAGGGTTGATGTCGAAGAATATTCTCAGATCCACAATGTGGGCTTATATCCTCAGTAGAGATAATCTTTAACTTTTAAGCTACCTTTTAATTATAAGTAAGGCTTGTGAGCACTCGTACACGAGTAGGCCAAACTACCTTTCGATATGATAAAAACCAAGCAAAGAAATCGGTCTGCATGTAAAATGTGAATGTATATGTTACCACCATAACACACCTAAATGTATAAGAACACGCTTTTTCATAAACTATATATTTTCTTAAATCAAAAATTAAAAAACAAAAAAAAAGACAGCATATGTTTATCCTTAGTTTTTTTTTAAAAAAAGTATATCGAAATAATAAATTTATTAGAACATTTCAATTGTTGCAGGCACAAGTTGATTGCTTGTTATATAAGAAACCGCGGCAACTCATTTCAGATTTGAAGATTTCCGTAGTAGTTATAATTCCAAGTCCCTGAACTACTTCACTTTTGAATATAGTTTGAGTTTGACTTACAAAAAAGTCTCCCCATAAAACATGAAGAAAATTCCAAACGCTGTTGGTAAGTTTTAATTAAATCACTTCTCTGGAAGGAGTCATGGCTGAATTGGTGTACCTTGATGAAACACCATGGACGTCAAAGGCAACCACTGCTTGATGAAACACCATGAACTTTGTTTATGCGATTAACTCATGCTTCTGTTCTTCAACGCAAGGATACTTTGGATTTTCAACCAGAATAACTTCATGCTCCTCTCATCCGTGGTGATACAGTTAGTTTCAAGGTGGACCAAGAAACTTTTCAAAACCTGGAAGATTATCCAAGGCTCAACGGTCGGCATCTGTAAAAGCTCAGGATTTAAAAGTTCTTATTTAGAATTTATGGAATCCTATAGGGAATTCGCAGTTAGTCCCAATGGCAAGGGGTTTCTATTTTAGTTGTCCTCGAAATTGATGGTCACTGCCAATTTTAATTATTAGCTGGACACAACGCGTTTGTTGATATTGCATACGTATTTTGGTTTATTGATCTAATGATTTCCACTGGACTCCCAATTCCTCAGCATCAACAGAGCTGACCGTTGACATATGTATGGATAAAATTAATAAATTAGGTAAATTGAGTGTGACGTCGGGTAAATTATACGATACGCGTGTACTAAGGTCAACATATGAACAGAATATTATTAAGGTAAATTATCTATTGTTTTATGTTTGCAAATTCTCTTAACAAAAGTTGAATGTTTCTTATATAGTTGATTATATTTTAAAGTAATAACAAACAGCGAGGGCGGAACTCAAAGTTAAACTTCGCAGACTAAATTATAATATAAAATTTTCAAAACTGATCATATAGTTAAAAAAATTAAGTTCACTTGTTTTTAAAGGAGGAGAGAGAAAATAATTTGTTAATAATAAATTAATAATTGTGAAGCTACCAGTTGTTATCAAAATTAATGTTTTGAGGACCATATAAATTACACAATATTTTTGTCCAAAGTTTAGAAATTGTGAGAAAATGTGGGGTCAAAATGAAGATTTTTTACCTGAAACTCATTATATCATCATAATTTATTTAGGAATTCCTTGATTCTACAAAAGTTTATAGGTGCCATGGCATACTCTAGTCTAAATAAAATTCCGCCCTTGACAAACAATGTATATATCAATGATAAGTAAAGAAATAATTTTTCTGGTCAAAAATTTTGATTGTTTTTTTAAATTAAAGAGAAAACCATTAGTAAAATAAAAGAGTACAAGGGAATGATTAAATATACCTCCCAGAAATTTAGAAGAGGAAGTTTCCAAATTGAATGTGGTAGTTAATTAATTCCATAAAGTAAAAGAATGACAACCAAGGATATCATTAATTGAGAAATCCCCCACTTTGTTACCTTGACGATAAATATGTGGAACTTAATATTCCATTGAGCAAAGCAAATCAAGACAATTAAAACCAACAAGGGTGAAGTTACCATGAGGAGTGTAGTAAAATATCTAAAAACATTGACTTGCAGAGAATGAGTGTTCTTTCCTATAGAAATAAATAATATATACTGTGTATTCAATATATTATCTCACATCGGCTTTGAACAGTTACTAGGCTAATAATATACAACTTGAGAAATCCTCAACTATTAAGCTGCATTTAAGTATGTTTGATCTTTATGAGTGGACCCACACTACCTTCTCACGTGACATGGATGAGACAAAGTGATCGATTTAAATGTAATATATATGTCATCATATTTGTAACTACGATTACACTTCATCTTCAAGAGTGAGGCTTACTATATCCGTGATTGAGTGTTTGGCCTTTAATTAACAAATTTCTCAATTTGTCCAACTGTTTTATTTTTTAAAATATGTGCTACTACGATAACACACGGACATATACGTTCAACAACATGCTTTTACATACATTATACATTTTTGTAATTCGAAAAAAAAGAAAACAGAAGATAATATATGTTTTTCGGTATAATTGTAAATGAAAGTAATAAATTAATTCGATCATTTCATTTGTTGTTCTGGAGGCACAAGTTGATAGACTATAATGTAAGAAACCGCGGCAATTCAGTTCAGATTTGAAGCTTTCCGTAGTTGTTATTAGATTCCGAGTCTCTGAAATTACTTTACTTCACTTTTGAATATATTTTGAGTCCGACTTATACAAATGTCTTCCCATAAAACATGAAGAAAATTACAAAAGTTGTTAGTAATGGATCCACTCACTCCATTGTTAATGAAAATAGCAAAAATCCTTCAAAACTTTAAATATTATTTCGCAGTTGCTATGATCAAGATTGAAGATATCAGTCCTCTAACTGGCTCTGCTGGAGAAATTCGAAGAGTTTGCAATCTTGTCAATTAATGATCAGTTGTGCATGAATTTCTGTTCCAAATATTTTCAATTGTGTCATATTCCAATTCTTTGATTTTATTTTTTGTAATGAATTATTAACAACGGCAGGAAAATTTATTGTTTATGCCTGTGTTTTCTGGTTATCCAATTGTTTATTTTTTTCTTTATTGAATTAATTCAATCATGATAAGGATGTTAGAAATTCTCTTTAAAATAAGTATGAATTCATAGTTGATTATATTTTTAAGAGCACTGCTATTTGACCTACAGCAAGACAATGGGAAGACAAAAATGTTGGTACCGTTCATGTTATATTAACATTGTATCATTTTCCCCACCTTAACTATAGCTTTCTAGAATATGATGAAGACGAGGACTATTCAGCCCTTTTTTTTTTCTTTTACCAGGCTAGTGGAATTATATGATGCCTCTATTTCCCACTCCTCTTGGTATAGACTTCAGAAGTTGTCTTTTGCAAAAATCTTAATTCTGACTTTCTTTTCTTTTACCTTTATTGTCACTCGAATTTCTTTAATGTTTTCCTATACCAAACCTTTCTTGCACCAGGAATTTGCTTAACTTTCTATGCTTAACTTTTCCTGCGCCGGGAAATCGCTTAGAATTCGCTTAACTTTTGTGAAATTTGCTTGACTTTTCCTACACTAGGAAATTTTTTAGAATTTACTTAACTTTTCCTGCTTGAATTTGCTTAACTTTTCCATCAGGAAATTTGCTTGACTTTTCCTACACTAGGAAATTTGCTGGATTCACTTTTAGCTTTTCCTGCTTCTTTCTTGTAAGAACAAGAAACTAAACCTATTAAAAACAATATACTAAAGTGATTGAGAAAAATGCTTTTATTAATAGATAGCTATAAGTTTGATTGCAAATAATCCTTTGGTAACAATTAAACTTTTCGATGACTCAAAAAGAGCCTTATTATGACTACTGAAAAATTAAATTTTTTTTTTACTAATAGTAGATCCTTAGATGCTCTGCATTCCAAGGATGTGGGAGTACAACTCCACTTATATCTTTTATCCTGTAAGTTCTAGGACAAACAATTTCTGTTATTTTATACGGACCCTTCCAGTTCGGGCCTAACACTCCAACATTTTGCTCTCTGGTGCTCTGAAATACTTTTCTAAAGACCACTCCCCAACTCGGAAGCTTCGTGGATTTACTTTTGAATTAATATATCGAGTTGCCCTTTGCTTGTACACTACAACTCTAAGCCGGACCTATTCTCTCTTCTCTTCTAGTAAGTCTAGGTTGAGATTTAGCTACTATTCATTTTGCTCTGGTTGAAAGTGTTTCACTCTATATGATGGCATCCCTATTTCAACTGGAATCACTGCCTTCATACCAAATGCGAGGGAATACAGTGTTTCTCCAGTTGTTGTGGTATACGTTGTTCTATAGGACCACAATACGAATGGGAGCTAATCTTGTTACCATACATGTATCCATAATGTTGATTTTGATGATAACAAAAAAAATTAAGAATGATTAAGTTTTTAAAAGCTTAAATTATTTTAAATAAATCATTATTTTCATAATATAAATGTTTTATACTTAATGGAAAAATGATTTTATGAAATTGGTTATTTTCAATTAATGGTTTAAATTGAAAAAGTTTTGAAACACTGGAAATGGACTTATTTGTAAAGTTTTATGACGATTTGGGCCATAGTATAATTTTATGAAGTTTTGGGGCCAACATCGATCTGACATCTTGATAACGGCTTGCCGACATCGAACAGAATTGAAGATTACCCTCTGGACACTAACGGTGATCCGACATCTTGAAAACGGCGATCCGATAATTTAAAAATTCAGCCCAACGGTCATATTGACTAGTTCAAACGGCGATCTGACAGTGAGAAGAAAGTCAATAACGGCTAGTTTTCAACTCCAACTATAAAATGGCTCAATCAAATTCAAACAAGACAAGATCTAAGAGTTATCATTGAGCTTGCTATTAAGGATATTATCATTATTGAGCTTTAAACTTGTTTTTGTTTCTTTGATTCACACAGTGAGCATTCATTTGTAATCAAACACATTGTGTGAGAGAAAATTCATTTGTAATCTTTATCCTTGAGAGGTTGTAAGTGTTGAGATACACTTGGGTTAAGAGATTTCGGATAATCTCTTGTTGTAAAGGTCCATTGACACCTTGTAAGTCAATTGTAAGCGTTTGAGGCCTTTGGAGGCTTGGATAGTGAAATCCTCAAGTTCGGTGTGCTTGGAGGCGTGGATGTAGGCGGGGATTGCCGAACCACGTAAAAATTCTTGTGTTTGAATCTCTCTTCCCTTATCTTTTTATATTGTGATTGATTTATTTGTTATTGCTTTAAATTCGTTTTAGATTTGCATTGAGTTTTGTTTTTAGAATTGAATAATTTTTAATATCCTAATTCACCCCCCCTCTTGGGTTGCCTAGTTAGTATTTCAAATCTATCCAGGCCCCCTTGTGCTTTTCTAACTTGGTCTTCAAGTGGTGCTTAATTATTTTATTAATAACTTCTACTTGCCCGTTAGCTTGAGGGTGAGCTGGTGAAGAAAAAAAATTCTTGATTCCAAGACTCTGACATAATCCCATAAAACGTGAATTGTCAAATTGCTTTCCATTATTGGTAATAACAGCTTGAGGGATTCCGAATCTACATATAATAGATTTCCATACAAACGTCGTTGTCTTTTATTCTTTAATTTTCGCCAAAGGTTCTGCTTCTGCCCATTTAGTAAAGTAATTGATGTGTTGTATGCTTATTGTTATGAGTGTCAATGTGCATATGTACACAACAAGTTATATATTAATGAGTATTCAGATTGTCTCCACAGGAATTGATGTTATAGGATTTGCTATAACAACCTTAACAGTGCAAATTCAATTTAAATTAATATAGAATAAGTGATGAAACAACTAAACTAACTAAATAAAAATAACAAAATGTAATAAGGAAAATTCTCAAGCCAAACACAATGACAAACTCAATGGGAATAGATGTAGTTAAATGATCAAACTCATTTAATGGTATTGACTACTTTGCCAACTAAGATCATGTTGCTACAGTATCTACTACAATACTGGGCAGAATCATTTATGCATCCTCAATTATCACATGTTGGATATCTTATATCTAAATGCAACCAACAAGGACCAGTTGTTACGCTAGCATGAGATATAAAATTATGCGTTCTAGGTTCCAATTACCTTACGAGGTGAACCCCTATGTCTAGTTCTTCATAAATTTTAGGTCAAGCATGACCCTATTCAAATCGAGATTAACTCAACTTGAGAAATCCGATCTAAAACCATGTATTGTCTTAATTTGTTCCACTAAGTCAGACATTTTTTAGACTTTTTCTTAGCTAGTATCCACTAAATGGGTGGTCAGTCAAAATAAAAAATTGCAATAAGTAAAATTAGGACAAAATGCTGCAACAAATCCCGAGCAACACGTACATATTAGTCAAATAACCATTAAGTTTGTTTATCACTCAACCACAATAAAATTTAGTTCATGATTTATGATAGAACAAAAACAAAAATAGGTTTAGCGATCAAATACCTTCCCATAAAGAAATAAAATAAGAAAATAAGAAGAATAATTGAGTTCCGCTTGGTCTTTTTGATGTCTCCATTGTTTTCTCCTTGAATCCTTTATTGCAACTCTCAAATCTCTTTTAATCTTTGTTTTCAAGTTGGTTTTTCTCTATTGTTTTTCTTTAATGCCGACTATTTTTTTTCTTTTCATGTATGCTTCTTTTATAACTTATAATTAGGGCAACCAGAAGCGTGTGGCGGCATTTCTTCCATTTCTTTTACCATTCTCCTTCTCATTAATACTTGGTCTTGGCAAAAACTCCATAGGAATAGGTTTGGTCAGACTTGTGTCATTAGCTGAAGCTAATCTAGCAAGAGCATCTGTTTTACTATTTTCCTCCCTTGAGATTTGTATTATAATGTATTCCACAAAATTTGCTAACAGTCCCTTAACCTTCCCGAGATATTCCATCATTTTATCTTCTTTCGCCTGGTATTCTGACTTAGCCTGGTTCACAATCAATTGTGAATCGCTATATATTTCTAGTTTTTCTAGCCTCATTTCTTTTACCCATCTAAGTCCAGCAAGTAGTGCTTTATCTCTGTATTTACAATATATTCCTAAACATAGCTTTTGCATTTGCCTTCCAGTGATAATTGGAATTATTATATTGGTTATGGTGTGGGTATATCTGGTGTTCAAGATAGATTCCTAAGGTAAATTATTCATAAGCTGTAAAAAAGGGGGGAAAAGATATGTTTATTATTATTGTTATACACCATTTATATACAAAAGCGTCAGCTAACTAAAAGGCTAAAAAGAAGAGATTGATTGCTAGCTGTACACAATAGAAAAGGAAATTGCTTATAAGAGAAAGTTGACTAACAAATTACGTCCATTACTGCAGCAGAACAACTGTCCATAATCTTGCCAATAACTGTCCATAATCTTGGCAAATCTCAACACTCCCCCTCAAGTTGGAGCATGGATGTTAATGATGCCCAACTTGCGAAGATGAGTATGAAATAAGGCTTTTCCAAGAGGCTTGGTTAATAAATCTGCAACTTGAGTTTGTGATGAAGTGAAAGCAGTAGCAACATGCCCAGATTGAATCTTTTCTCTGACCACGTGACAATCCATCTCAATATGTTTTGTTCGTTCGTGAAACACTGGATTTGCTGCGATGTGTAATGCTGCTTGGTTATCACAATAGAGCTTAGCAGGGATCACGAAATTAACTTGCAAATCTTTGAAGAGGTATCTCAACCAAGTGAGCTCACAAGTAATGGCTGCCATGGCTCTATATTCTGCTTCTGCTGAAGACCGTGAAACCGTTGTTTGCTTTTTGGTTTTCCAAGAGATGAGGGAAGGACCAAGAAATACGCAGTATCCAGTAACTGATCTCCTTGTGGTAGGACAACTTCCCCAATCTGCATCACTATAACCTGTTAACTTCAAATTATTTTCTGCTGGAAAAAATAGTCCTTGTCCCGGTGTTCCTTTCAAGTATCGAAGGACTCGAATTGCCGCATCTAAATGTGGCTTGCGGGGTTGATTCATAAACTGACTAAGAAGATGTACAGAATAATTAATATCAGGCCTTGTGATTGTGAGGTAAATGAGACGGCCAACAAGTCTTCTATATTTTGATGGGTCTTTGAGAAGGTCACCACTTGATGGCGTAAGCTTCAAGTTTTGTTCCATAGGAAAAGAAGCTGGTGCTGCTCCCAGGAGTCCCATATCATCAAGTATATCTAATACATATTTACGCTGGGAGATGCAAATGCCTTTCTTGGAACGAGCCACCTCTATTCCCAAAAAATACTTTAGCTTTCCAAGATCCTTGATTCTAAAATGTTCATCAAGGAACTTTTTTAGAGTTGTTATTGCCGCTGGATCATTTCCTGTTATTATCATGTCATCAACGTAAATCAATACTGCTGTGAATGAGTCTCCATGCACTCTAGTAAAAAGAGAGTAGTCAGCCATAGATTGCTTGAAGCCGGCTTTGCGAATGGCACAAGAAAACTTGGAATACCAGTTACGTGAAGCTTGCTTCAATCCATAGAGTGACTTATTAAGTCGACAAACCAAGTTCTCCCCCTGTCGACTATAACCTGGTGGTGGAAGCATGTATACCTCTTCAGCTAGATCACCATGAAGGAAGGCATTTTGAACATCTAATTGATGGAGAGGCCAATTTCTAGCAGCAGCAATAGCCAAAATGCATCGCACAGTAATAAGTTTGGCAACTGGGGAAAATGTTTCTTGATAATCCATCCCTTCAATCTGAGTGTATCCCTTAGCTACCAGTCGAGCTTTGTATCGTTCTATTGTGCCATCATAACGATACTTTATTTTATAGACCCACTTGCAACCAATTGGTTTCTTCCCTTTGGGCAATGTAGTAAGAGTCCAAGTACCATTGGCTTCAAGAGCTTCGATTTCCAAATTCATGGCCTCACGCCACTTGGGATCATGCTCAGCCTGGGCAAATGTGTTAGGTTCAACAGAACTAGAGATAGATGCAACAAAGGAGTGATGAGAAGAGGAAAGATTATTATAAGAGACAAAATTAACTAAAGGATAACGTGTACCTTGCCGAGACTGAAGCACAGAAGATGACATTGAGCTGGGGGACAACAAAGTGGCCTGTGAGCAATGAAAGTCACGGAGCCAAGTGGAAGGTTGTCGGATTCGATCAGATCTTCTTAGCGTAGGTTGAGTGGGCTGGTTATGTAAAGGTACAGGTTGAGATTCATTAGATGTATTGTCTTCTTGTGGAACGATGGGAATTAACTGAGCATCATGGTCTGGTATAGATAAAGGCAAAACTTGTAAATTATGATTGATATCATATTTGGAGTTTGTAAAAGGGAATACATTCTCATGAAAAATAACATCTCGACTAGAAAAAATCTTCTTAGTTTCTAGATCATAAACTTTGTAAGCCTTTTGACCCGAAGGATACCCAACAAAAATGCATTTGCGGGCACGATGATCGAACTTATGTTGAGGTTCGACATTAGTAGCAAAACATAAACATCCAAACACACGCAAATGGTCGTAAGTAGGTGGCTTTTTATGTAGAATTTCAAATGGCGTTTTTCTAGAGAGTAAAGGTGTAGGTATGCGATTAATAAGATAAACTGCAGTAAGAACACTTTCACCCCAAAAGGTTAGAGGCAAATGAGATTGAAATCTCAAGGCTCGGGCTACATTCAAAATATGTCGATGTTTGCGTTCTACTACACCATTTTGTTGAGGTGTGGAAACACAACTATGCTCATAAAGGATTCCTTCATCCTTAAAGAAGTTATGCATGGAAGTAAATTCTTTGCCATTATCTGTGCGAAACCTTTTAACTTGATAATTGAATTGTGTAGAAACAAAAGCACAGAAAGATTTTAAAAAATTTTGTGTGTCTGATTTAAACCACATAGGATAAATCCATGTATGTCTAGAGTAATCATCCACAACAGTTAAAAAATAATAAGCACCTGAAAGAGAACATACTCGAAAAGGTCCCCAAATATCGCAATGAATTAACTCAAAAGGTTTTTTAGTAGAAATAATACTTAAACCAAAAGGTAACCTTGTTTGTTTAGCCAAAGGGCAAATATCACAAACTTTATTTGAAGAGAAAGAAATTTCAGGTACTAAATCTGCAAGATGTTTCATTGGGTGGATGGAAGGGTGTCCGAGACGTTTGTGCCACAAATCTGGTTGCGAAGATGTCTGGTTGACTTGAGGAGTGAGCAAATTAGGCGAAGGTGTAATGTTTGGAGAAAAATAATAAAGACCGTCATGTTGTCTCCCCAGACCAATCGTCCTCTTCGTTGCCAAGTCCTGTAAGATGCAAAAGTCAGCAAAAAAAGTGATTGAACAATTCAAGGACTTTGTCATTTTGCTAACAGACAACAAGTTGACACTGAACGAGGGTACATGGAAAACATTTGAGAGAGAAAAATCAGAACCAAAGTTAGTTGAGCCTATTGAGTCTATTTGAACCTTGTTTCCGTTGGGTAGTGTAACAGAGGTGTGTGGAGAAGGACTTACTTCAGATAACAAATCAAGAGTAGATGTGATATGGTGAGTTGCACCACTATCTATTATCCATTTATTCGAATGAGAGGAGCTAATATGGGATGAAAGACAAAAAAGGGAAAGCTGACCTGCTATATTTGCCTTAGGTTGAGCATTACCGTTATTCAGGAGAGCCATGATTTGTTGGTATTGCTCTTGCGTGAAACTTGGCGTTTCAAGTTGTGAGTTGTTTACTGTAGGCCCTGATTTATTTCCAGATTTCTCACCCTTCTTGTGAAATTTGTGACCAGGGGGGAAGCCATGCAAGTGAAAACACTTCTCAACTGTATGGTTATCTCTGTTGCAGTGGCTGCAATGCAATTTCCCTCTCCCTTTGTTATGCGAACTGCTATCATTGTTGCTGGTTTGTGTTGCTGCCAACAAGATTTCTCTAGACACAGCCACATCACGTTGTTTTTCTTCTTGGAGAATCAAATTATAAATTTTTCTAATTGTAGGAAGTGGTTGTATAAGGAGAATTTGACCACGTATAGCAGAATATGTATCATTTAAACCCATAAGGAATTGCATTACCTTTCCTCTTTGTTCTCGTTCTTCACTTCCCTTAATTGCCCCACAGGTGCAAATAGGCATGTCATTGTAAGATGAGAGCTCATCCCACAAGCCCTTCAGTTTGGAGTAATATGCTGCCACAGACATGGTCCCTTGATGTAAAGAAGCAATGTCTCTTTCAATTTGAAAGATCCTTGGGGCATTATTTTGAGAAAATCTCTCCTTTAGATCGGCCCATACCTCTGCTGCAGATTCTGTATACATTACACTATCACCAAGATTAGGATCAATAGAATTAAGGATCCAAGATAATACCATATCATTACATCTTTGCCATAAGGCATGTTTTTCATCGGCTGCTGGTGGCTTATCGATTGAACCGTCAACGAAACCTGTTTTGTTTTTTGCACTTAGAGCAATACTCATTGACCGACTCCAAGTGGCGTAATTATCACCATTCAATGGCTTGGTGACCAAACTAATTCCTGGATGATCCGAGGAATGAAGATAAAATGGATCCGAAGGATCGATAATAACATTGGTTTCTGCTTTCGATGAAGTAGCTTTCGTCATTTGTGACTAAAGGAAAGCTAAGAAAATATTCTCCCAAGAGCGTAATGCTCTGATACCATGTAAAAAAAGGGGGAAAAAGATATGTTTATTATTATTGTTATACACCATTTATATACAAAAGCGTCAGCTAACTAAAAGGCTAAAAAGAAGAGATTGATTGCTAGCTGTACACAATAGAAAAGGAAATTACTTATAAGAGAAAGTTGACTAACAAATTACGTCCATTACTGCAGCAGAACAACTGTCCATAATCTTGCCAATAACTGTCCATAATCTTGGCAAATCTCAACATAAGCCAAACAATCTTGTCTTCTTCTTCTAGCTATGATATCTTTTAGAATAACTTTATGCTTGTGAGCAGTGTCTAAGCTATTAATAGAGCAAAAAATGTAGTAGAAATTGGAATATTTGTGAAAATCTCAAAATAGCAGTACTTGGAAATCTCTTTAGACTTAGAACAGAGCCAGGTTAAAACAACCTGAGCTTTTATTGATGGGTCAAGATCAACCTAACATTAGCATGGTTAAAATAGCTCGTTGAATGTGGTGTACTATTATGATAAACTCATGCTTCTCATTTTCGTTCTAGATCAAAACAGATGGATCAGTCGTATTTTTTATAGGCAAAGTATATATAGTATCGTGTTAATAGCGGTTTGAGCATTTGCTTATCGTGCTGTAGCTTTTACTTCGTTCAAGCATAGCCTCATATGCAGGAGTCTTGTAAATGACTCATGGCAGGTTTAATTTGTTTTATTATGTGTATTGAGTGATAAATATGGTGAAAGGCATAGTTTCAAAGTAAAAATGGGAGAAACTTCAAATTTTATATTACATTAATTGTTATATCTGTCCCTAATTTTTTTTGTTCGAGAAGATATCAGTCCCTAATTTAGTAATATTAATGATCAAATTTCTTCTTTTATACAGGAATTTGTTTTGCTGGATGAAGTTGATGATAGACTTGAGGAAGATTAGGTTGAGGAAATTGTTTCAGAGAATGAAGAAGATATTTCAGAGGAGAATATTCAAGATTTGAGATCATTATGTGCATGGTGTTGGGAGGCTTTTTTGTAAAACTATTAAATTGATATTTTATTGTACTTTTGATTAGTAGATATGATTTCTGTCAAAATTTTGAAATTAATGCAGCCAAATTTGATGTACTTTGTGTCTTATATTCATAGTATAGATACTTCAGGAAGTAAATTCATAGATTATTATATTTTAAAAAATTAGAAGAAAAAAGTTTATGAAATAATATCACTAAATAAGAAAAAGAGAAGACTGAAAAAAGGGGTACAAAGTACAAATTTAGTTGAAATGTGTAATTATTTGATTTAATGGACTATTTCCAATGGCAGTTAATGTCATTTCCGACAGCAGTGCCATCGAAAAAGGATTTTTTGTTTTAACGACTCATCGAAAATTGTACTTTTTCGATGTGACTTAATCCTACGTGTTCTGTTTGAAATGAATTTTTCCGAGGGTATATGAATATTCTCAAGGGCATTTCCCCTCAGAAATAACCTTTTTTTTGTAGTGACCCCTGATTGAGTGTTCAGCCTTTTATTAATAAATTTCCTAATTTATTCAACCTTTTTATTTAAAATGTGTGTGTGTGCGTGCTTTTACGTACATTATATATATTTTTAATTAAAAAAAAGATAATATATATTTGTTCGTATAATTGTAAACGAAAGTAATTAATTAATTAGATCATTTCAGCAGTTGTTGTTCTGGGGGCAAAAGTTGATAGCATGTAATATAAGAAACCGCGGCAATTCATTTTAGTCTTGAAGCTTTCCGTAGTTAGATTCCGAGTCTCTTAACTACTGTACTCCACTTTTGAATTTGTTTTGAATTTGACTTATAAAAAGTCTTCCCATAAAACATGAAGAAAATTCCAAAAGTTGGTAATATGCGTGATTATCTTTTTGGAGAGTTGAGTTGGTAGGCACATATCGGCCTCAATTTTGAGACTGAGTCTGGCTTTAATGGTAAAGAGCAGGGGCGGTGCCACAAATTATTTTTAGGGGGGCTAAGTTCACATAGTAATTTAATTCAAGAAAGTAGTTAATAAATAACATATATCAGAATAAAAGTTCATTAAAGTATTTAATTCAACACACTTATTATTGTCCTCGACGAGGTTTTATATATTGAAAATATTGAAGAATGACCTCATTGTTAAGATTACAAAATACATCATTTTCTATGAATACAACAAGACTATCATTCAACCATTGATCTCCCATCCGATTTCGCAGACAATTTTTCACAAAATTCATAGCCGAAAATGCCCTTTTCTACTGTAGTTGTGGCAACCGGTAAAATTAATGCTAATGTCACCAATAAATTAACTAATGAATATAATTGATACTTTTTAGTCTCAACCAATTTTTATGTTAGCTCACCA
This sequence comes from Citrus mangshanensis, assembly GCA_030449895.1. NCBI lineage: Eukaryota > Viridiplantae > Streptophyta > Magnoliopsida > Sapindales > Rutaceae > Citrus > Citrus mangshanensis. The sequence goes on from JASUUJ010000349.1 coordinate 6,287,775, forward strand.
ATCCCTTTCAATCTTAAAAATTTGTTGTCAGAACACACATCCATAATATAAACATCAAGTTGAGTTTCAAGTGCCACAAGATCCATTAGAGAAAAATCATTTGGATAAAACTAAGTAAGGCGAAGTAGTTTCTATTTATCAAAAGCTACAAATGAGTCATTGGGGCATAGACATGGCACACAAAGATGCAGACCATGCGGTGGTGTAGGGCTCCGAGTGTGAGCTGCAAGTAGTAGCGTCTATGGCATGAAAACAAAGAGGTGTGATGGCATGAGAGTTTGACTGAGATAGACGACAGGCTAATCACTGATGCTAGCCAATGGAGTTTTTCTTTGGCAAAAGATCGATGGTGGTGGTTAGGGATTTGATTTTGAGTTTTTTTTTTTAATTTCTAATCGCTGTTTTAAATATTGGTTTTTGAATTAATTCAAAAATTTATCAGGAACTTTATAGTAAATTCACTAAAAAAAAGATGATTTTATTTTTTTTTTAAATTCTAGGGGGGGTTCAGCCCCCTAGCTCTCAAGTGGCGCCGCCCCTGGTAAAGAGTGATCTCTTTATCCTGTTTTCGTGTCTCATTAGTTTGCATGCGTTAAATTTAAAAAAAAAAAAGACTTTTCTTAGAGAATCTCTTGTTGCTCTCACTAAAATAAATTAATTTTAAATATATAAGTGCATCTCCAGCATATATACTTAAAAAAATTAGCTCAAAAATTGAGAGTTGTGTAAAATTTATATTAGTAGCTCCACAAGCCCATGTGTGATGTTTTCTCTATCAATTAATTACTTTAAGCATTTGGTATAAAGGAATAATTAATCATGACTATACTTTATTTTAGATATCCAATGGTGATTTTATAGCAACCCCACATGTGAAGTTCATTTTAAAGCATGTATGAAAATTATATGATTTTCCTATTCTTTACTGGCCTGATTGAGTGGTATTCAAATAACTTTACTTTTTAAGATGTCATCACTCAGTATAAATAAAAAATACGATCATGCAAAACAAAAATTTATACACCATTAATAATAACATACCATAATCCATGAAAAAGCTATTGTCCAAAAAACTAAGTTAGATGGAGTTGAAAGAGAAGCTTAATTATTTGCTGCCAACTCTAAAACCGAGTTTGTTTATGCTACCAAAACCAACAATGACGAAATAAATTAATCTCTTATAGCATGTAAACTCTTATTTGACTCTATATATAGATACATGTACACAGAGAGAGAATCATTATCAGGTCCAGAAGCCTGAATTTTATAAAATTTAGGACAAATTGACAACAGTGTGACATACTTTTACAACGTTGTCAAACAATTTATAATTTTAAAAAAGTTTATTCATAGAGTTGTCAACTCGTTCTGAATTTTATATTCGAATTAGAAAATTTTGATATATGTGTATAGAGAGAGAGAGAAAGAGGGGGGCGGGGGGGGAGGGGCTTCCCTAATGGGGTATGAAATTATGTGCGGATACAAAGTTTATAATAGTGTGAAACCTTTTACACCAACATTGTAAAAATAGACGTCTGTAAGAAATTTGTGTTTAGTTGAGAATATATATATATATAACATGAATAAACAGGGTTGACTGTTGGCATTTGGCCGTGCATTAACAAAATAAATTCATAAAATTTTCACTCCTTTTTTCTTTAAAATATAAAAATCTAAAGTCAACATTGGGTAATTACATTAGCTGTAACGATTTCTATGATTTCCGAGTTGAATAGTTCACAGGGGAACATATGAACAGAATATAAAAGCACGAATCTTTCCCTTATGCATTAATGGATCCAAGCAAATATCTGATTTGCTCTAAACACAGCTAGCAGCAGTCATGGATGGGGCTGAAATAGTAATAAGATATGTTTAGGTTTTTCTTTATTATCATCAGATATGCATGAAGCTGCCAAAATGAACCAAAACTGAAACGAGTTTCAATGTCAAAGAGAAAAGAATAGCCAGCACTATAAATACCATGCAACGATTGAGCTTCTTCTTCATCATCTTTCAATACTCGAGATAACAGTTAATCCATTTATTCATTAGCTACTTGCAAGAAGCTAGATAGATAGCACCTAAAATGGCTTCTCTTTCTGAAACAAATAAGTTTACGTGTACAATTATTGTCTCCATGTTGTTGATTATCTCTACGCAATGTGAAGCACAACTCTCACCGACATTATACGATGCCACTTGCCCAAGTGCCCTCAACACAATCCGAATGGGCATTAGAAATGCTGTTTCACGAGAGCGTAGGATGGCGGCATCTCTCATTCGCCTCCATTTTCATGATTGCTTCGTTCAAGGTTGTGACGCATCCATTTTGTTGGACGATTCCTCCTCCATTGACAGCGAGAAAAATGCACTTCCAAATTTTAAATCAGCTAGAGGGTTCAAAGTTATAGATAGTGTCAAGTCTCAACTGGAGAGAGTTTGCCCTGGAGTTGTTTCATGCGCTGATATCGTTGCTGTTGCAGCCCGTGATGCTTCTTTCGCTGTGAGTAAATCATCATTAATTTTCTACAAGATTAATACAATAAGAGACATAGTGCTAACAGAAACAGTGATAAGCCGATGCCGTTCTGTGCTATTAATCTTGATATATAATTCATTGTTAGTTCTGGTTAATTAATTGATTTGAAAATATTAATTACAAGTTGGAGGACCATCATGGATAGTTAAGCTTGGTAGAAAAGACTCAAAAGCTGCAAGCAGAAGCTTAGCAGAAAACCACCCCAGCTTTACAGATGGCTTGGACAAACTTCTTTCCACCTTCGCTACCAAAGGCTTGAATGCAAGAGACTTGGTTGCCCTTTCAGGTATCCCCCCTCTCTCCCTCTCTCTGTGTGTGTATATATATAATATTTGTCATATCATAATGTATATAAAAAATAATATTTGTTAATTAACTATGTCTAGTAATCAATAATATTAATTAATTTATTGTTTCATTTGAAATTCAGGAGCTCATGCAATTGGCCAAGCACAATGTGCATTTTTCCGTGATAGGATTTATAACAATCAAATCAATATTGATGCTGGATTCGCGAGCACTCGAAGGCGTCAGTGCCCGGCTAATGGTGGCGACAGCAATCTATCACCACTTGATTTGGTGACACCCAATTCTTTCGATAACAATTACTTCAAGAATCTCATTCAGAAGAAGGGTCTTCTCGCATCAGACCAAGTTCTTTTTAGTGGTGGATCCACTGACTCTATCGTTGATGAATATAGCAAAAACCCTTCAAAATTTAAATCTGATTTTGGCCATGATTAAGATGGCAGATTATCAGTCCTCTCACGGGCGCTGCTGGAAAAATTCGAAGAGTTTGCAATCTTGTCAACTAATGACTTAGTTTTTCTATTCTTTGATTTAGTTTTCTAATATTTAATAACGGCAGGTCTATTGGTCCTGCATGATAAAAAAAGTGACATAGTGGCAAATAATGGCAAGCTCCAATCAATTACAAGTCAAGCACCAATCAAGGTCCCAACGGCTACAACTCTATTACAAAAATGTTAAAGCTTGAATTTAGGAGTAGACAAACAGCATAATTCATGCTGATCATGATTATATACTTTCCTTATATTAACAGTCCAATAGTGTATATGATCATCATGTAAAGCATTCTCAATAGTAAGGAAAAATACTTTTCACTTTTCTACAACTATATTTTCTTTACTGCATCTGTATTCTGGTTATCCAATTGTGTATTGTTTTCTTTATTAATTAATTTAATCATTATAAAATTTTTATTGTGTATTTACAACTCTCTTGCATAGTAAGAATGATCGGTAATTACTTACATTTTATTGATATGCAAAATTGTGATACCTTAAACTTTCTGAAATTAATTAGTTCCAAATAATATCCACCAACATTAATTCTACCGAAAGCATGACATGGTATTAAACTTATATGACAGGGCAACAGATAAGGCACGAATTGTGTTTGAAATGCTGTTATTTATATGACTTCCAAATAGTTGTCATCAAAATTCTGCCCACAAGTTGATACCATACATGCAAGCCAAGGGCATGTAAAATTATTTCATGTAACCTGTACCACCCATGAGTAGGATTAGTAAGTCAGTTTTATTTTTGACAAGTTGTCTCAATCAGAAATGGTGTTACCAGCGACCAAAAACATGGGTGACGTAGTGAAATGTAACCTTTTTTTATTTTTCTTTTGGAGGAAAGCTAACCTTTGATCAAGGACAAAAACAGCTAATATTACACTATCTCAAGAACGAAAATACAGTATTAGATAAGCTATAAGTTTCGTTCATCACATGATTTTTCCTTTATAATCAAATTGAAGACATTTGATCTCATGCGGCATTGGAGAAATTTTTTCGGATATATCTACCCAACTCAGATTTATAAGGTGAAACCACATTCTAATCTAGAAAGGAAGACATCATAGTGCCCTATACAACTACAACTACTGCTTCAACAACAATACGCCAACACAACAACAAAATTCAACATAATACAGCGACCGGATCTGAACTAAAATCCGAAGATATTATTAAGACAACATACTAAAAAAGAAAAACTGTCCTTGCAATGAAATGTCACTTAAGAAGACATGTTCTGTCTTCTCGTAAATTGCAAAACCAAGTTCCACATATAATATTGGTATCTGAAATACTGTCATATAATACATTGCCATTAATCTTACCGAAACAAGATTTAAAGAATTAACAATCATCAACTTTCTTTGTGTATATCTGCAACTAAACATAATCAACTAATTGTGCAAAAAATACAAATTAAGATAAAACAAAAAGGGTATATGATACTAGGCAAGAGAGCTCTCTATTTAACGGGAGTTACTAGTGATTTCAAAACAAAGCATGTTGATCATATTTATACAATAATTAAGCATGTTGATCATATTTATATAATAATTAATGATATATAAACATCTTTAAAATTTTATTCTAATTTCATTCTAAATAAATATAATATATAATATATCATTTATCGAGTGGTACATTGGCATGAGTGGTAAGTGAATTGATGGAGATCCAAATAATCACATAATTTCTTTTTTTTTTTTTAAATAACCTCAATTAAGTAGTGAGAAGATCCATTAAACTGAAAAATGAATGATGAACTAATGGAGAGAGTTATTCTACCAAAAGGTCCGTAAAGATATAAAGCAAAATAAAAAGTGAAACGAAGAAAAAGATTACATGAATCTATATTGAGAGAATCCATACAATCTTTAATTAGTGCAAAATGAGGTAAATAATGAGGTAACACTACTAGAAAAATAGGTTTTATTGACACCAATTTAGTGTCAGTAATTACTTTAACTGATACTTATTAATTATGTCAGTAATGCTCAAATTAGAACACACTGACACTAAAAATTAGTGTCAGTAATTCGTGTCACTATATTATCACCAAAATAGTGACACTATAGTGTTAGTATTTGATGATACTATATTTGTATCAGTAATTCGTGTCACTATAGTATCACCCAAAATAATGACACCATAGCGTTGGTATTTGATGATTCTATTTTTGTGTCAGTAATTTGTATTACTATAGTATCACCAAAATAATGACACAATAGTATTAGTATTTAATGATACTATTTACATATTAGTTATTTATATAATTTTAAATATTTAGTGATGTTATGTTGCTTTTGATTAATAGACTATTTTTATTTTAATTATATTTTTCCTATTTGTTTTACAATTAAATAAAAACTCAAAATATATTAAATATATCAAATCTCGCAACATAATTCACATAATAAAAATCTCAAATACATCTCTTAAATTAACATGATTCAACTACACCATTGTTTAAAAAAAAATAAGTACGAAATTAAGTTTTCCACAAGTTCTAAACAATGACGAAGTACTAAATTAAGTTTCAACAAACATTAACCAACAATAATATGCACAAGAATGTCACTGAATATTCATACATGGCTTCAATTGTTTCCTACCTACAAGTATATAAAATCAATTAGTACACCATAAAAAATAAGTCTTGGATATTTAGAAAAAAAATAAACATAAATTATTCATATATTACCTCACAATTGTAGGTTGTAATAAACTTGGCAACATATGTGCCCATTGATCACGAAATCGTGAGAGCTCTTCTATGGTGTACTCATCAATTCCTTTAAACTTTAATTTCAAAACAACAAGTTATTCACGAAAAATTAAATTGTAAACCATAGCTATTCACCTAATCTCTCCAACAAAATGCCTTATACCCATTATTATAAGTACCTTTACTTACAGCATATAAAATACACACAATATATGGTAAAAACATAACAATCAAGAAGCACACATTAGATCTAAGGTTCAAGGTTCTTTTGAGGTGATTTATTTCATAGTGCATTAAAACAATATGATGCAGTATTCTAAAAACTGTTTTCGATACTTACATAATTTTTAAGAATGTTCACATTTGTAACGATATCTTGAATGTATTTCATCACGTAGTAGCCACATTCAAAGCTGTTAGGTTGCCTCGGACAGTACAAAATAAAAATTACATAATTTATTTTTCTGAAATAAGCAATGATTATTTAGGTTTGTCTCGTTTTTACCTTGACGGAGACCCATTGAACATTAGCCTTTGTACCATACTTTAAAGATTGATGTATTCTAATCCCGCTACAAGGAAGACATAACGAATGTTAGTAAATAATTAACGTAAAAAAGAAAAATTAGAGAATATGATCAAAGATACAAATAAGAAACTTAATTGATTCACAATCTACATAATCTCTTCATTAGGATTACTTTGCAAGGGATCAAGATAATAGACTGTACATCTCACCATATCAATTGCGAATTAACACCCAATGAAAGCTACACAAAATAAAAATTGTTTGAAAACATGGATTACAAGTAAAACTTTTTAGACAATTAATTTAATAAATAAAGAATATGGTTAGCAAATGAAAAAGATTATACCTAGGGTTATATGGGAATACAACGACCTGTCCCAACTTTGCCAAGCCCAAAAGTTTCGAAATGTATTGAGATCTCTCTTTGAAGTTGACTGTTGTTGGATGTAACTTCTCGAAAAGCCCAAACTGAACTGGCTTGGCACTTCCATTATTCTTCATCTCCTCATACAAGTATCTAAGGGAAAATAAACATATATAAAGTAAATTTTAATAAAGAAAAACAAAATAATAGCTTCAAGTTTAATAAAACATAATCCACGCTTATCTTACTTGATCCATAAGTTAATAGTGCAGTTTGAGATCTCCTTGAACTCGATGATTTCATCACAAATCATTTTTATCCAGGTGTATTTCCCAAATTTCACCAAAGGTTGCTATATCATACCCAATCATTATTGATCAAGGCAAGGAATTCTTAATAAACATAGTAAACATATTCATATATTCACTCGTGCCATTCTTTCTTAACTGTGCAGCTGCCGGTGTATTCTTTGCATCCTACATGAGGTTTTTTACTGTTGGTTTGATGGCCAATAGCTCTTTTTTTGGTACTCTCTCATCATAGAGGAATTGCACATCTTGAGTTAATCTGACAGATTTTCTTGGCGTAGGCTTTGAAGTAACTTCAAAGTCTAGCTTCTTTGGAGTTTGTTGAGAAGTTAGTTGGGAAATTTTGACAGGATTGTTCTTTGAATTCAATAGGCTCTTCGCAGATGAAATAATTAAAATATACATGCACACCATTAGTAGTAATACATGCATAGACAAATAGAAATAAATAAAAATAAAATAATGACATATAACATTCCCTCTACTAACCTTTTTTTTCTAAGAGTTTTACGAGATTGTTGATCAATCTCAAATTGAGCACCAGTGGAAGGTTTAGGCTTAGGATAATTAGAACTACCGACTTCTGTATTGCTGTAAGCATTCAACCTTGCATTCATATGTTCCAATTGAGCTTTCATAAATTGAAAACTCTCTTGATACATCCTTTTTTCTCTTGCCAACTCTAGCATTAGGAATATCAAAGTACATGGATGGGGTGATGAATTGTCCTACTCCTTGCACCTTGCTTTCATTTGGCTGCTTTTGAAGGGCTTCGCCTAAAATGTCATTTAACCCATGTGATTGGAATTTTCCTTGTTCAACTTGACTCTTCAGCTCATTCTATAAAAAAAAAATTATAAATTTGCAAGTTGAATTAAGGAATTAAAGAATCATTAATAACAATTGATCATAACCTCAAAATTCATGACACAAGCAAACTTAATTATACCATAAAAGTATAGAATACATAAGAATCAAATATACAGATGACTTACTATTTTCTCAGCCACTGGCATCACTTCAGAAGCATATTTGCCATCTCGGTCTACTCACGCCATTAACCAAGCTTCACTACGGTCAATCTCTCGCTCAGAAACTCCATTCTCCTTTTTCTATTATAGGTTGACAGAAAACAAAAAGTATTGATTCTGTTATATTATATGTATTAGTTGGGTTTTATTGCATAACTACATCAAATTACTTATTGTACATACTTTTCTATATAACATGCCACTATATCCTGTGCTACCCAAGCAATGGTTGTAGATATCCTTAAAAGAACTAGGATCTTTATTACAATGCTCATAAATATCTTCGACCATGTCAATTATGTCATTGTAATCATGACATTTGAATCTTTGATTATGTTGATGGTCTTGATATTTTGTAGATGTAGAAACAGAGTTAGTCTCACCATGCCAAGTCCAAACTCTATATTTTGCAAGAAAACTTTTTTCAAATAAATGATCCTTCACCTGTTGAGGAGTATGAAACTCCATATTACAACAAAAGGTGCAAGGACATCTAATTGACATTCGGTTTTCAACATTCAAAATGGCAAAATTTAAGAGATCAATAACTCTGGTACTATACTCTAGGGACAAGCTATTACAAGTTATCCAAGTTCTGTCCATTTCAAATATTTTTACCTGTTCATATATTATATAGTGTCAGTTTAAGTTTAAGAAAATTGCATGATTAATTTTAAATATTTAAAGTTATTATGATTATAGCTTCAATAACATATTTTTGTTTATGAAAATTACATGGCTTATGTATTAATTGGAAAACATTCCACTTACAGGTAACCCCGATCAAGTTTAAATCACTAGAACGTCCTCTAATTGATGCTCCACCTATAAACTTAAGGAGATGAATTAGTAAGATTGGCCTTAATGGCTTTTTAATAAGCCGAGCTAAATTTCTAAATAATGAAGTTTATTAAACAAGGATGAATTAATAAAACTAGGATTTTAGGCCCTTTTATATAATAACATTTAATATTGTGAATTTACCAAAATATGTAAATTTAAGATGCTATTTGTTAATAAAAATCTCCTAACCAAAATAAGAAATTGAAAACAAACAGTATCCAAATCCGATATCTACAAAAAAAAAAGATAAAAATCCTAAAAAAACCAAAAAAAATAAGAAAATATCTTAAAACCAAAAAAAAACCAAGAAAGAAATAGAATTACAGGCTCGAGCTTGGACTAGAAATTTTTTGGCAATTCTGGATTTGATTCGTCTTGTCTCAAGCTTTGAAACGGTATATTATATACCTCAAACGGGCACTCGTAACCCAAGTTATGCCCTTTGAAAGATACCCTACTTGCAACGCGCAACTATCCTACATTACTATGTTTAAGCAAAACTATATTGCCTGAGTGGAGTTAGAGACTGCAAACACTAATTTTACTAATAATGCTGACCTTCAATTCTATCTAATTCTGCACTATTACGAAAACTAATGCAACCAAACAAGAGGTAACCTTCAACGAACTACATGTCAGAATTTAGTTAACAGGTTTGTGTAGTAAATTATTGAACTCCAACAAAGCAGGTTATATAAATATTGAGAGCACTCAAGTTTCATTTGAAAGACAGTGGTTAGTCCAAGCTGTAATATTCAATTCAACAAAACCCTAAATTCAAATAAAGAAAGTGAGTGAAATGGTAAAAAACGAAGTAGTACTGTAATTGCCAGCGACAACGACGATGTTGATAGAGCTTTGCGTTGCTTCAAAATATTGTTGAAGAGTGAATTAGAGGCTCGATTTCTTAAATAAGAGTAAACTGTAATTTTGTTTAGGGTTTGTTTTATGCCTTACAAGGTTCGTGAATTTGGCTAGTGTTATGAATTGGATAAAGAAGTTTTTAGGTTTCGATTGATGAGATGAGAGAAAGAGATTCGATTGAATTTAGGATAGAGCAGTGAATTGCCATGAATAAGGTGTGTCGGCCAGCATAGTGAACTGAGGAAACAAATTTTTGGGGTTGGATTAATGAGATGAGAGAAAGAGGTTCAATTGAGATTTAGGCATATTACTTTTGCTATTGTATTTTTGCTTTTAAATTTTTAATGAATAAACTTGTATCTTAAGTTCATATGGTTTAGATGTTTGCGTTTCAAACATTAAAATTTTGAGTTAGAGGTGTTAGGTTCAAGTTGGTAGATTTACAAATTATAATAATTTTTTTTAACCTATAATACTTTAGTGTCAGTGATTTGTGATATTTAATTTACTGACACACTAGTATCAATAATTTATGATACTTATTTGTTAAAAGTAAAAAATAGTACATATGTATACAATTACTAACACTTTTTATAAAGTGTCAGAAAATTAAGTGTCAGCAAATATTATTTTTGTAATAGTGTAAATCCTTAAATTCAAATTGACTAAAGAATCCGCAACCTTATTGCCGTCTCTGAAAATATGAGAACAATAAAAGCCCTCTCTGTCAGTATGAGAACAATAAAAGGTGGATGGTAATTAATTTCTATATTAATGGCCAAAAAGGACTCGCAACAATTTCGAAGAATTCTCGGACATCAAAATTGAGGGCTAAGTTGGTTTTATATTCATATTTCTTCAAAAAAGTTCCTTCCCTTTTCTTATTCTTATTGTCATTATGCTTAAAGGTAAATGCTTAAATGCTTTAAGTTTTAATTAATTAGTTATGCTCTACTTAATTTATTAAAAGAAGATTAGGTACCGTAATTAATTTTCTGAATAGCGTCATTCTTACTAATTTTATTGGTGTGTAATTTTCGGGGAACTGAACAAAAGCCAGTGAGGGAGAGAATTTTGGATCAAGGTGAAAGCGTCCAAATCTAAAATCAACTTGGTAGCATCATGGATTAGAATCTTCTGATTATTTTTTTCTCTTCTAATCTCTCCTTATTTTTCAAATTTAATTGAAAAACCTAGCTTCATTATAAATAAAGCGAAAAAAAAAACTGACTTGATTGTTAACAACAAAATTTAAAACTCAATCTTTGCCACTCATTTAACAAGAACAAATATATATATATATAACAAGGAGAGAATCTTAATCGTTGGATCATCATTAGATATAGCAAGTTACCAACTATCACCAAGAAAAAAAATTAACATTTTCATTTTAATTTTAGTATTAATTTGATAAATTAACATTTTTTTAATTAATGTCATCAAGAATATTTTACAATGATATTATTATAAAAGTAAAGAGAAATAAGAGTAAGAGTGTGACTTTTTTAATAGTATGGTTGTCTTAAAGCATTTTTTAAATTATGAGGATTAAACGAACACTTAACTCAAAGAATAAGAACTAAATGAATATTTACTCTTTTTTTAAATTTAATTAAAAAAATATCTTAATTATAAATAAATTAAAAAAAAAACTAGTTTCATTGTCAACATCGATAGAGCTCAATCTCAACATTCACAGAACTCAATTTTCGCCACTCATTTAACAAGAAGAAAAAAAAAATAAGAAGAGAATCCTTGTGCTTGCATCATTACGTATAAAAAATACCAAATCCCAAATGATTGCATAACTGTAGTGGAACTAAATAAATTAGAGTCAGTACTCACTACAATATCACATGTGATGTACCACCACATGCAAAGAATTATAAATAAATAAATCAGACCTTCGAATTGGATTTTGTAAGATCCATTTTATCAATTAGTCGAGGCTCTTCCTTAGGCAAAATATTCAATTTTTTATGTAGTGTTTATTTTTTGGAGTGGAAGTGAGTAGTGTAGATTTCTCTCACTTCAGTGTTTATTTATAATTTTTAAGTGTGGGTGAGAATCCCACTCTGTGGGTCCCACTTAATTTTAGAGTGGGGAGTGAGAAGGTGAGAGTGGGAATCCACTCCCCCCTCTTCCTTTTTTAGCCTTATATTTAAAATAAAATAAATAATATCATATTTCTTTAAATTATTTTATTTTATTATTTTATAAATTAAATCTATTAATAATAATAATAATAAACATATTTTTATTAAATGTAATAAAATAAATAATATTATATTATTTAAATAATAATATTATTTTATTTTATAAATTAAAGTTATTAAAAATAATCATATTAAACATATTTAATTAAAAATAATAATTTACATTGATTCTAAGTTGAAATTACGTAAAAATAATATTTTATACTCATAGAGAATTAATAGTATTACTATATTCTATCTTTATTTGAAAATATAATATTATTATATTTATTTAAAAATAATAGTATTATCTTTATTTAATTAAAAATAATAAATATTTTATTCTAAGAAAATATTAATTTTGTACTATATTATCAATAATAATGTTTCATTTGTGTTGCTATTATTAATAATTTTTTATTTACATAATTCAAATTAAAATTAATAAAAATTATGATTTACATAATTAAGAATATTAATCATTATTATTAATTTACAAATATAATAAAATAAATATTTCATTTTTCAATTGTATTTTTTTATTAATTTTGTAATTAAAAATTATAATTCTTTAAATAAGGGTAAAACTGTAATTGAAAATCATTTACTCCTAATCCAAGACAATATAAACACATAAATTGAATTCTTGTTTCAATTTCATACTCCTATTCTAATGTAAGTAAATAACCTACTCCCACTCCCACTCCTCACTCCTAATCCCAGGATTCTCGCTTCAATTCAAAATGTAAACGCTACCTTAGTACAACCATTAAACTTATAATTTCGAAGAGTTTTTCGAAAGAAAGAAAAAAAAAATAAAAAGAATTTGGGGGAACAAGTCACAGCATAATTAGGAGCTTTGGGAACAATTAGGATGAACATAGCCAAAGGGATTGCAAAAGTGAGTGGTACTGATAAGCTTACCCAATTTTGTATTACATTTTTATTAAGTAGTGTAATACTAATATTTGATCTTCAAATGAAATAAAAGTAGAATGAAAAAAAAAATGAAATAAAATTAGATTGAATATATGTGATCTTCAATTGCTACGATGACATATGTTAGAAGTTGGACAATTCGTCATTTCTCACTTCTCACAAAAGAAGTAGTTATGGGGCGATATATAGCAAATATTACGTGCCCTCAAAGTTTTGCTGCAGCCATTGTGCTTGCATTTGCAGCCCAGCATCCCTTAAAGCTTTCATAGCGGAATGGTAAAGCCGCTCATCTAGCTTCGTTCCTTCAGATTTCATATCTCCCAAAAGCTTCACTAATTCTTCAATCTGACTAAGTTTGGAGAAAACCCCAACCATGATTCCAGCCATAGCTCTATCGATGACACCTCCATTCATTCTAAATTCATTGTAAAATTTCACACACATATCAAACTCCCTCGCCATATTGTAAGCGCTTATAACAGTAGTGTACCTTATCTGGAGTCACCTTTCTTCGTTTCATTTCCTTCCATAACTTCTCCACCTGTCTCAAGTTCTTAGCCCTGCCATGCATGTCCATAAGGGAATTGTATATCCATACGTTTGGCTCACAACCTTTCGGTTTCATTTTAGCCACAAGCCGCATTGCATCTCTTATCCTTCCTGTTTTGCCATACATTGCAACCATGCTAGAATATGCCACAACACATTTATCAAACCCCTTTTGTTGCATCTCTATGAACACCTTCTCCGCTTTCGAATACAACCCTATTCTGCAATATGCATTTATGATTGAAGCATAGGTCACTTGTCCTGGAATGCAGCCCTGGGAGATCAGCTGTTCATAAACCTTGACAGCAGCCCAATATCCTCTTCTTTTAGAGAAGCCATTAACAATTACACACGAAATGCAATCAGAAATATTCAATTCTGCATTCTTCTAGACTCAACAACTTCAAGAGTCTTCTCCACCATCCCTTCTTCAATATACATCAAAACGAGTTTCAAAAAAACTTCCAGATCCCTCAACATTCCCTTCTCCTCTGCTTCTTTGAATAGCTCTTCAGCTACCTTTACTTCCGCAATACTAGCGAAAGAGCATATCAAATTTCCTTCATATCCCTAAAGAACTTGAGAGCTTCAAAAGCTCGACCAGATTTCCCTAAGGAATCACATAAAATCTTACACATATGAGTTGAAGACGGAGTTAAATCTAACTTCCTACTCTCACATTCAAGAAACAGAGCAGCTACTTTTTCCGAGTCACCAATTTTATAATATGCTTCCATAATCTGACAATAGCAACCAGAATCAAGAACAATTCCAGCAGATTTCATCTTCTCGTAATAATGGAGCTTGGATTGACTGTTAGTCTGTTACAAAGGGAAAGGCTTCGCATGTTGAAAAGAGAGTGTCTGTGGGATTTTTTTATGCATGTGTAAGTAGTGTTAATCAAAGCCAATGAACAGTCTGAAGAAGACGAAATGGCCATGTTAGGTCCCAATCAGATGCAGCTAACGATTACGAGTAATGCTAGTAATACTTTTCTGCGTATGGTGAGAAATAACCAAATAATTGCAGTTTGAATTCTTGATGCCTTTATTCATATTCTGGAGCTTATTTAGAGCCGCAAGACTTTGATTTTCAACCCACAATTACGGCTGAAATCAATAAAATAAATATTAAAATAACGACTTAGCTAATATTTCGTAACAGAAATATAATCAAAAGCAACTTGATAGGGTTATCCTAAAAGCAACTTCTGTGATAAGGTCATCCCAAGATCACGGCTCCCGTACTCATCTTCACAATATCCGCACGTGAAACTGCACATGCATGTGTCATGCATGGCTTGCATGGGAGTCAACTTATGCTCTCACGTAATATACTTATGGTTTGGCTTTGGCATTCTTCCAGATCTTTGGTGGCTCATGCATTTGCTTTCTATCATTGCCTTCGCCACGAAGAATACCCTTATCCTCAAGGGTCTGATAAGGGAATTGCCGGCGCAGCATTGTGGCATCCTCCCAGGTTGCGTCTTCAGCCGACATTTTTTTTCCAACGGACTGGATTCTGCTCGATCACTTTACCTCCTCTCTTCACCCAACGTGTGTCAAGGATAGCTTCAAGGTCCATGATCACCGAGCCTTCATCATCCACAGGTGGTAAATCGACGCCGTTGCTAAGGAAATCACCCATGGCTTTCTTAAGCAAAGAGACGTGAAACACCGGGTGAATTCGAGTATTCTCTTGTAATTGTAGTTCTTAGGCAACGGCTCCAACTTTGCGAAGAACTAAATACAGCCCAAAGTACCTGCAAGCTAATTTCTGATGTGCCCTTCTGCACACTGAAGTCTGCCGATAGGGCTGCAACTTTAATAACACCATATCTCCCTGTTTGAACTCAACGTCGCGGCGACCCTTGTCAGCTATTTGCTTCGTTCTGTTAGTTGCTGTGGCTAAGTTTTTCTTTAATTGTAAGAGCAGTTCATCACGCGAATGTAAGGCTTGATCAACCTCATGCACCGGCGAGGAACCAAGTTGATACATGGGCAGGGCTGGAGGTGGTCTTCGATACAAAGCTTGGAATGGAGTCATTCCGGTGGAGTCGTGGAATGTGGTGTTGTACCAAAATTCTGCCCACGGCAAAAAAGAATGCTACTTTCGCGGCCACTGGTGAACAAAACATCTCAAGTACTATTCCAAGCATCGATTAATTACCGCCGTTTGGCCGTCGGTTTCCGGGTGGTATGCCGAGCTCATTTTGAGTTTGGTGCCGGATAAATTGAAGAACTCTTGCCAAAATTTACTGATGAATATAGGGTCTCGGTCGCTAATGATTGATTTGGGCATGCCGTGCAACTTCACTACTCCCTCAATAAATTTTTCCGCCACTGTTTTTGCCGAGTAAGGATGAAAAAGAGCCATACAATGTGATGATTTACTCAATCGATCTACCACCACCAGAATAGTATTCTTCCTTGTGAGCAAGGTAAACCTTCAATAAAGTCTAGTGTAATATCATCCCATACCTGACACGGGATTGGCAGAGGCTGGAGAAGTCCTGCCGGCTTGAGTGTTTCTGCCTTTGTTTGTTGATAGGTTGCACATTTACTCACGTATTTGTAAGAAAAAATAAACACAGTGAGTTAAACAAATAAAATCAGTAGGTAAATTAATTGCAGCAACGTAAGTAGCAAGTGGAAATCAAAATTGAAAAACAGTAGGGAAAAGAAAGATCGAAACAGTAAATGAAAGCCGAGGCCTGCACAGGTCAATTTTCTTAAAACAGATTTACCACCTAGTGAAGTGCTTTAGGTCTGCTGGTAAATGTTTCTCAGGATACAACGGGCACAAATTCCAGTCAAGCACAGACAGGTAATTCCGGCGAACCACAACAGCAGCAAACTCGATCAAAAAAACAGACAAAAGAAGGAGGAAAGAAAAATTGCAAGTGCTCTTTGTGCTGGTTTTTGTGTGTCCAAAAACAGAAGAGGATGTGCCTTTTTATACTCATGTGAGGATGCAACAGCAGCTTTGTATTGAATTTTCGAATTCAATATATGTCATTTAATTGTATTGAATTTTCGAATTCAATATATGTCATTGAATTTTCGAATTTATACTCATGTGAGGATGTAACAGCAGATTTTTGGGCTGACATTCGCGTACGCAGGACGCGCGGGCGCACACAAGTTTAACTAAATCGGTCTTGGATTTGCACCCCCCCCCCCCCGGCGCACGCGCGTGTGGAGAGAGTCTCTGTCTTTATAATTCTTACTCATGCATGGTTAAGTGTTTATATATAAACACTAATCCCTTGGCTTCTTTTCCCATGTGGGATAAACCTCATTTCCTTTTAAAGTTTCAACTTCAAGGGTGAATTTTGAGAGACAATGTCTCATTCACCCAAGCACCATTTTGAGAAAATAAAATTATACTTTTGAAGTATTAATGGAATAGAATCCGAATTTCATAAGATTTTTCACTTTTGCTAAGTGGGACCCACTCAAAATGTGCCCTCAAAATAGCATGATATGCTATTTTTTCAACAATATTCACGCACAGTTTGGAACATGGATGGCCAGTAGAACTGTCGTGATCAACGTTTGAATGTACGAAGAATTCCAGAGTGACCTCCTATCTTTGTGTCATGTGCTTCAAATAGGAGTGTGTCCTGTAATGCTCGTGGAACTACTACTTTGTTTTTGAAAAATATCAGGCCATCCCGCAGCGTGTAAGGCCCTGAAGGTTGGGTTTGCACAACTGAATTTATTTTCTTCATGTACTCATCGTTGCTGGGCGCATTTTTCATTTCTTCTCATATAGCAACTTGCGGAACAAAGACATGAAATAGAGTTGGGCTGTCAGAACATCGTGACAACGCATCTGCAGCTGTATTTTCTCGATCCGGCCTATAAACAATTTCATAATCGTAGCCCATTAATTTTGCCATCCATTTTTGTTGCTCCGGTGTTGCGACTTTCTGTTCCAGGAAGAATTTGATGCTGCATTGGTCGGTTTGGATTGTGAAACGCTGCCCTAGCAAGTATGGCCTCCATATTCGAATAGTTTCCACAATGGCGAGCATCTCTTTGTTGTAAACTGACCAAGCTTTCTTTGTGATGCCGAGAGCTCTACTCATGTATGCTATTGGTTTTCCTTGCTGCTGTAACACCGCACCAATACCATCGCCGGAAGCATCAGTTTCAATAATGAAAGTATCATTGAAGTTGGGCATGGCGAGCATTGGAGTACTAGTCATAGCCTTCTTTAAATTGTCAAAAGCTTTTTTTGCTTCGTCACTCCAGCCGAACTGTCCTTTCTTCGAAAGATTAGTAAGTGGCCGAGCAAGCAACCCATATCCTTGCACGAATTTTCTGTAATATCCGGTGAGACCAAGGAATCCCCTCAGCTCGGAGATGTTTTGTGGTCGGGGCCAAGTTACCATCGCCGTAATTTTCTTGTCGTCCACCTTTACGCCATGACAAGTGACGACGTGACCTAGATACTCCAACTCCTACTGCCCCAAATTGCACTTGCTTGCCTTGATAAAGAATTGCTGTTCTCGAAGAATTTCTAGTGCCTGTTTCACATGTTTCAAATGGCAGCTCCACGTGGGGCTGTAAATTAGTATGTCATCAAAAAATACTAGTATAAATTTTTTGAGGTAAGGACGGAAAATAGAATTCATCAAAGCCTGAAACGTTGATGGTGCATTGCACAATCCGAACGGCATCACTAGGTATTCGTAATGCCCGTTGTAAGTTTGGAATGCGGTTTTGTGGACATCCGCCGGGTTAACTCACACTTGATGATACCCCGCCCTTAAATCCATTTTTTTTTAATATGCGGCACCATGGAGATCGTCTAACATGCCATCAACTGTTGGAATTGGAAAACGATCTTTGATAGTGACTTGATTTAGAGCTCTGTAGTCGATACAAAAGCGCCAACTGCCGTCCTTCTTTTTTACCAACAACACCGATGAGGAGAAAAGACTGGTGCTTGGCCGGATTAACCCTGAAGTGAGCATCTCTTGTACTTGTTTTTCAATTTCTGCTTTTTGGAAATAAGCGTACCGGTAGGGTTTCACATTAATTGGCTCGGTACCTTCCTTTAATGGAATTCGGTGATCAATGTCTCGTGGGGGAGGGAGCTGCGTGGGTTCACGAAATAGTGCCTCATAATTTGTCAACAGTTGTTGCATATCTGGTGGTAACGTGCCCAACGACTCTTCTGGTTTTATTTGGAAACAAATTGCATATACCTCATGACCTTGTTTAATTTCCTTCGTTGCTTCTGTCACAGATGCTGATTGTACCATTTGCGGATTTATCCCTTGTAGGCGTTGTTTCCAGTTTCCCCACACAAACTCCATAGTTAATGTCTTCCAATTACATACGACTGAACCTAATAATTTGAGCCATTGCACACCCAGTACCATATCCAATCCTGATATCGGTAGAGAATAAACCATGATTGAAAATGGAATATCTTGAATGAAAAGTTGTACATGTTCAAACTTCCCTTGACATGTCAATCTTTCACCGTTGGCAACGCGTACTGTGAAAGTCTCCATTGGTTTGATGGGTAATTGCAGCATATTCGCAAGTTTAGTGCTAACGAAATTGTAGGTGGACCCACTGTCTATTAAGACTATTATTTGGTACGGCCCAATCATTGCCATGACTCGCATTGTTTGAGGTGCAGCCCATCCCGTTAATGCATATATGTTAAGATAGTCAAATTGATTAGTCACATGCTGGTTTAAATAGTTAGTTAAACAGAATCTGTTATACATGCCGACATGGCTGCTTATGTGGCAAATTAGTTTAGTTACTAGCTCAGCTGATTTGCATGTAAACAGAATGTAGAATATTCCAGATCATAGTATATAAACATGTGTAACTAAACAAATGATGGTATCAATCAAATACAAGTTCTTTCCTCTCTGCTTCTCTGATTTTCCTTTTCATTTTCTTAGTAAACAAACAAACTCATCATTCTTAATTTGGTATCAGAGCCCGATCTAATGGCTGCTTTTAACTCAAATCAAAATACAACATCCTCATTTACATTTACCTCGCCAGTTAAACTTGATAGAACAAATTACACAATCTGGAAGTCTCAAGTTCTCACTTCAGTTCGTGCTAATGGCCTTGAAGATTTTCTCGACAACTCCAAACCTTGTCCAGAACAATTCTCATCTGATGGAGTTATAAATTCTGATTCTGATGCAGCTGAGATCAATGCTGCGAAAGGAGTTCGAGAGAATCCAACCTTTGTTATATGGAAACGAAAAGATCAGATGCTGCTGAGCTGGCTGATGTCTGCTATCAGTCTAGAGATTCTCAGTCTGGTGGTAAATTCTAAAACCTCACTTGAACTCTGGATTAGTCTTGAACAACAGTTTGGATCTGAAACTTTTGCTAAAAAGGTGCATCTGAAAATTATGCTTAACAATCTTAGAAAAGGAGCTATGTCCATGACTGAATTTTTTGGAAAACTAAAGACAGTTACTGATGAACTTGCTGTGGTTGGTAGTCCTGTTAGTTCACTAGATTTTCTTACTCATTTGATCAGTGGATTAGGCCAGCCTTATTATCCAGTGGTAGTATACATTGAGGCAAATCTTGCTAAGATGTCTATAAATGAAGCCTATTCTATGCTCCTGACTCATGAGGCTAGATTAGAGGCTAATCAGTTGAACTCTAGTAAAGAAGCTAAAATGAATTTTGCAGCTAATGTTGCTCAAACTGGACAGAATACTAAATCTGGACAGTATAATGCTAATTGGAACAAAAATCAAAATGGTAATGGTAATGGAGGCAGAGGAGGTTTTGGTAGAGGTTTTTCACAGGGCCAAGTAAGAGGAAATTGGAATGGTAATTGGAATAATGGCTGGAATGGAGCATCACCTGGTAACTATCAAGGCAGAGGTGGTTTTGGTTCTGGAAATGGAAATTTTGCAAAACCTGGTGGTTTTCATAATAGTAATGGGAGAGGTAGTTCTTATCTTAACTCTGCTGGAGTAATCTGTCAAATCTGTTTCAAACCTAAGCACACTGCAGCTGAGTCTAGAAATAGGTTCAATAGAGAGTTCATACCTTTCAACTCATCATCAGGATATAACTCATATCATCAAGACTGTATGCTAACTCAAAGGCGATTTTGCTGATCAAGGGTGGTACATAGACAGTGGTGCAACTCATCACCTCACCAACAATCTACAGAATCTGAGTCTTGCAAAGGAATACTCAGGTAATCACTTATTGCATGTTGGCAATGGTCAAGGGCTGCATATATCACATGTTGGTTACACTGATCTTCATACATCATTAGACTCAATCTTACACTTAAAAGATATTTTGTTTGTTCCTCATCTTACCAAAAATCTTATAAGCATCTCAAAGCTACTTGAAGACAACAACTTAACCATTGAATTTGTTACCAATATGTGTTTTATTAAGGACCAGAAGAAGGGAGTGCATCTTGCTCAAGGGATTGCTAGAGGAGGGCTATATCAGTTACTGTCAAAAAAGGATTTCATTTCTAGTTCTCACAGTCCTTCTCAAATTCCTAATTCCATGCTTTCTGTTTTGAATAATTCAGCTTGTAATCTCTTAGATGAAACTACAAATAAAACCTGTACAAACAATATTTTGTCTGCAAATTTGTTGCATCAAAGGTTTGGTCATCCAAGAAAACATGTGTTGAAATGTATTCTATCTTCTCTTTCCCTTCCTTGTCCAACATCAATGCCTGATTTTTGTGATGTTTGTCAATATGGTAAAGTCCATCAGTTCCCTTTTTACTCAACAGGAATAAAAACAAAAGCTCCTTTAGAGCTAGTCCACACTGATCTCTGGGGTCCAGCACCCATGCTTTCATTACAGGGTTATCGATACTACATAAGCTTTGTAGATGATTATAGTAGGTATTGTTGGATTTTTCCTTTAACCCTCAAATCAGAAGCCTTAGCTACTTTCAAACACTTCAAAACCCTTGTTGAAAAACAATTTGATCATCCTTTAAAGTCACTACAATCTGATTGGGGAGGTGAATACAGAAATTTTTTACATTTTCTTCAAGAAGAAGGCATATAGTTTAGACATAGTTGTCCTCATACACATCACCAAAATGGTGTGGTAGAGAGGAAAGATCGCCATATTGTAGAAACAGGGTTGACTTTACTTGCTCAGGCAAAAATGCCCTTATCCTTTTGGTGGGAATCCTTTCATACAGCTTCTTTTCTTATCAATAAGCTGCCAACACCTGTTTTGAATAATACTTCTCCTTATACCAAGCTCTATGGCAGAAAGCCTGATTATCATTTCCTCAAAACCTTTGGCTGTTCATGCTTTCCTTTTCTCAGACCTTACAGTCAGCACAAGTTTAACTTTCATACACGAAAATGTCTCATGATTGGTTATAGTCCTTTTCACAAAGGCTATAAGTGTCTTGATTCCACTGGCAAAACTTATATTGCCAGACATGTCAAGTTTAATGAATCTGAATTTCCATACTCAAATCTTTTTCCTTCATCAGATTCAAATGTGTCCTCAGTTCAACAAAGTCATTTTTCTAGTCCATTCATTTCTTCTACAATCCTACTCACTGACAGTAACTGTGCACAGCCTTCTCTCAATCCTCCAACTCAAGATGCAGGCCCTGATTCAGGTATCTTACAGACACTCTCTTCATCTCATTCTTCAGACACCTCTTCATACAATACACCACATCAACCATCTTTTTCTATTCAGTTGCCATCAACATCTACTCTTGCACCTCAACAAGCTCAAAATATCCATCCCATGCTCACCAGATCCAAAGCTGGTGTTTTTAAGCCCAAAACTTACTTGGCTGTTACTCAACACCTTGAACCACATTCAAGTGGAAACAAGCTATGCAGGCTGAGTTTGATGCCTTGCAGAAAAATAGCACCTGGATTTTAGTTCCCAGAGAAAAAGCTGGGAAAATTATTGGCAACAAATGGGTTTTCAGGGTGAAGTATAACCCTGATGGTAGTATATCCAAGTATAAAGCAAGGCTGGTGGCCAAAGGTTTCCATCAAACACAAGGAGTAGACTTCTTTGAAACATTTAATCCAGTTGTAAAGCCTTGCAAAATAAGAATCATTCTGAGTCTTGCTGTCATGAATCACTGGCCAATTCGACAGCTGGACATTAATAATGCTTTTCTTAATGGCATCCTTACTGAAGAGGTCTTTATGCATCAGCCTGAAGGTTTCATTCATCCTCAATTTCCATCACATGTCTGCAAGCTTACCAAAGCTCTCTATGGTCTTAAGCAAGCTCCAAGAGCTTGGAATGATAGATTGAAACTTTCTCTATTGAATTGGGGTTTCATTGCTTCAAAATCTGACACTTCATTGTTCATTTTTCACAAAGTAGGGGATATAGTTGTTATTTTAGTTTATGTGGATGACATCTTGGTGATTGGTTCTAATGTTCAGCTTGTTGAAAAAGTTATTCATCATTTAAGCTCAGAGTTTGCTTTGAAGGATCTTGGGGAATTCAACTATTTTCTTGGTCTTGAGGTTACACCTTCAGTTGAAGGTTTACACCTTTCTCAAACAAAATATGTAGGTGATATTCTTAAGAAAGCACAGATGATTGAGAGCAAAGGCTGTTCCACTCCAATGAGCTCTACAGATAAGCTAGTCAAAGACAAGGGTGCTGCTTTTGAAAATCCCTCTCTCTATAGAAGTATAGTTGGCTCATTACAGTATCTTACCCTTACTAGACCTGAGATTGCCTTCACGGTAAATAAGCTGAGTCAGTTTCTTGCCAATCCATCAGTGCTTCATTGGCAAGCATGTAAAAGAGTTCTGAGATATTTGCAATATACAGCTGACCTTGGTTTACAATTTTATGCCTCTGGTTCACTCACACTTTCAGCCTTCTCAGATGCTGATTGGGGCTCAGATTTAGATGACAGAAAGTCAGTTGGGGGATATTGCATTTATTTGGGGAATAATCTGATCTCATGGTCATCTAAGAAACAACCTATAGTCTCAAGAAGCACAGTTGAGTCAGAATACAGAGCATTAGCATTGGCTGTCTCTGAAACTTTGTGGATCACTTACTTGCTGCAAGAGTTGAAAGTAACTCTATTACAAGCTCCAGTTATCTACTATGATAACAAGAGTGCAGAAGCTTTAGCAAGTAATCCCAAGTATCACTCCAGAACCAAACATATTGAGTTAGATTTACACTTCATTTGGGATCATATAGCTCAAAAGGAACTGCAGATCAGTCATGTTCCCAGCTATGATCAAGTGGCAGACATTTTTACAAAACCTTTAGCCTTTAATCAATTTAACTATCTCAGGTTCAAGCTCAATGTGCTTACACGACCTTGAGCTTGAGGGAGGCTGTTAAGATAGTCAAATTGATTAGTCATATGCTGGTTTAAATACTTAGTTAAACAGAATCTGTTATACATGTTGACGTGGCTGCTTATGTGGCAAATTAGTTTAGTTACTAGCTCAGCTGATTTGCATGTAAACAGAATGTAGAATATTCCAGATCGTAGTATATAAACATGTGTAACTAAACAAATGATGGTATCAATCAAATACAAGTTCTTTCCTCTCTGCTTCTCTGATTTTCCTTTTCATTTTCTTAGTAAACAAACAAACTCATCATTCTTAATTATATAAAAAGATTTTAGGTTTTACCGTTTCTGCTGGTTCCGTTGTTGGATCATCTTCCGTGACCTCTTCATAGATGAATTCTTCTGTTTGTGGTTCGCCTTCGAAAATCAGTAATTGTGCCTTGGTGCATTTGTGGCCAGCGGTAAATTTGTCATTATAGTTTAAGTATAACCCTTGTGTACGTCGACGTTGCATCTCCTCCTAAGACAGCCGTTTGAAGGGTATTGTTGGTGATGCTCAATTGGGGACAGGCGGTGTTCGGCTGGCAATTGTTGGTGGGAATAATCTCCGTTGGCGTGTTATCTGGTCGTCTTTCATACGAGCAAGGTTGATGGCTTCTTTTAACGTTCGTGGCCTGAACATCCGTATATCCTCTGCAATCTTCGTTTTCAACCCTCCCATGAAAGTGCCTACCACGCTTTCTGTGACCACCCATGAACTCGGTTTCCCAATCGCTCAAATTCCTTCTAGTATTCTTGCAGAGAACCTGTTTGTTTAACCTAAGACAGTGCTTCATCAAAGTCTTCACAATTCGTTGGTCCCAAGCGCGCCCACAGCTCGTCAACAAATGTTTCCCACGTAACTGGTCGACCTTCTTCTCGGTAAGCCTTGCACATCCACTGCCACCATTGATTTGCTTCGCCCTCCAAGTGATATGCCGCTAAGACTACTTTTAGCTCATTTGTGGTTTCTTGGTACTCAAAATACTGCGTTACCCGATTGAACCACTCCGTTGGGTCGTCGCCGGCATAGCGGGGAAACTCCAACTTAGCAAGTCTTGTCGGCATCGGTGGTCGACCTCTTTCACTTTCCTCGCGGAATAGTCGTGAAGATCCAATGTTCTCGTTAGTGCCGTGAATGGCAGTGCCTCTGGTTGCACTAAAAGATTCAGCCAATTTGTTCATGGTATCCTCCAGACGCTGCAGCTTGTCATTGAACCGAATTTCCATTTGTTCCATCTTGTTCTGTAAGTTCCCGATATCAGCTTCAATTCGTTCGATGCGCTTCTTGTTGGTCATCATTGATAGCTAGCTCTGATACCAATGTTAGGTCCCAGTCAGATGCAGCTAACGATTACGAGTAATGCTAGTAATACTTTTCTGCTTATGGTGAGAAATAACCAAATAATTGCAGTTTGAATTCTTGATGCCTTTATTCATATTCTGGAGCTTATTTATAGCCGCAAGACTTTGATTTTCAACCCACAATTACGGCTGAAATCAATAAAACAAATATTAAAATAACGACTTAGCTAATATTTCGTAACAGAAATATAATCAAAAGCAACTTGATAAGGTTATCCCAAAAGCAACTTCTGTGATAAGGTCATCCCAAGATCACGGCTCCCGTACTCATCTTCACAATATCCGCACATTAAACTGCACATGCATGTGTCATGCATGGCTTGCATGGGAGTCAACTTATGCTCTCACGTAATATACTTATGGTTTGGCTTTGGCATTCTTCCAAATCTTCGTGGCTCATGCATTTGCTTTCTATCAGGCCATGGCCATTTTTCAGATAAAATTTAAGAAATTAACAATATTTGATCAATGTAGAGCCGCTGCATGTCTTGTGGTGTATGTATACCTTATCCTTACAAGTTTTATAAATATCCAATCAGCCACTAAATAAGTTACACGTGGGAGATTTATGGACATCAAATATCCAGCCACTTAGTACAACGCAAACTACATATTCTTCTCCATCTGTTTTGTCCAGAAGCCTGTTTAAAGGAAATTTTCAGATTTTTGGCTTGTTAATAATAATAATAATAATTAATATTACAAAAATAGTACTTGATACTATTATTTTTTCTTCTAATTAAGAATATTTGTCTTACAATTTTTCTAAGTACTACCATTTTGTTTGAATCAAATAATCTCTTTTAGCATTTCTCGATGTATTAGGGGACTACACCTTAAAGAATAATAATACAATTACAAACTCTTGAGTACAAACTAACGTGATATCAAATGAATGATTCAATAAAAACATCTCTTCGTCTACAAAATTTATTTTTTTATGTTATACTTTTATTTAACCAATCATGTAGTCATAAATAATTTGTATAAGAGCTTGATAACATAACATTACTCATCTAATAAATACAATCCAAATGATAATTATGCCAGAGAGTCTTGTACACTCCTAGTGCATTATTCTGCTCATCATATGTATCTAAACTTTTTTTGAACATTTTTATAATTATTTAAGAGAGTCGTACGATAAGAAGTTAATGGAGAGACAGCAATATGGTCGACTCTAGATGATATGAGGCTCTAGACGAAAACGATATTTTAGGTCTTTTGATATTATAGTTAAAATAACTTTTGGTTATATTTTAGGACTTTAAGTCATGAAATTATTTGTTATTTTTAAGAAATATTTCTTTTTTTTAAGATTTAAAAAGTAAACTAAATTAATGTTGTAATACAGAGAATGTG
The DNA here is from genome assembly GCA_030449895.1 of Citrus mangshanensis. NCBI lineage: Eukaryota > Viridiplantae > Streptophyta > Magnoliopsida > Sapindales > Rutaceae > Citrus > Citrus mangshanensis. The sequence continues at coordinate 6,314,567 of JASUUJ010000349.1, forward strand.
AAAATAAATGGTAAAAAATTATAATTTTTTTGTAAATTATGCCATACATATGTTTATAAGATTTTATTAGAATAATGATAACTAAGATGATTTATTAGAAATGATTAATTTAGAAAAATTTCTAAAAAGTGTGTATTTATTTTATTTTAGAAAAAAAATCAATCAATACAGGTTGAATTTTTCTTTTACAAGATGTAAATTATTAAATTATTATTATTATTTTTTTTTTTACCACGAGGTATCCTGGGGAGAACCACAACCTGCATTAGTCCCCGCTCGAATCGAGAGGCACAGGTTTTCCCAACAAATGCGACTTCCCTACGACTCGAACTGGGGAGCAAACCCAGTCAAGCCACTTAAGGGGATTCCATTGTTAATAAAGCCAATACTTTATTGGTATTATTAAATTATTTTAATTATTCATAGAATAGAGGGAACAATTGAGAAATAAAGGAGGCGCCTTTATTGGGCCTTAGTTTTGGTGGGGGGGGGGGGGGGGTGTTGTGGTGTGGCGCTTAATTACCGAAGCCCTTGAGCCGCGCCTGGGCAAGCAGCGGAGCACCTAAATATTCTCATAATTTCATATTATATTATTTGGAGAAAGACAGGGCAAGTGATTTTGCACAAATATGATATCATTGTACTTTCATATGATTTATTTTAATTAATTCAATTATTTCATATCAATTTATATAAGAATAATTTTGCAAAATTTATAGTTCTATCACTATTTATATTATTTTGTCTACATTACTAATGAATAATACGAACATAATGTTGGGTTGATGCTTTCAACTTCCATCCTTAAGAGACTCTTTTCTACTGCTCTCTAGAGTTATTTGTGGAAGCAACTTTTTTAGTTAATCTTAATAGATTTATGAATCGTGGTATAATTTTATGTATCTAAAGTACCAAAAGACCATAAATTTAACTCTTAAATTGTCTTATTATAAAAAATGTTACAACACTTTAAAGTTGTATCATTCATCCAAGAAACCAATTTATTAGCTTCCATTAAAAAAATAACATAATAGTTGCAAATTGAATATTTTGTCCTTGAAACTTAATTTGGTGTAATCCTAAAGACGTAGTTTACCTGTTATAAAAAAATACTACAAAAATTTAAAGTTGTTTGATTTTCCAACTTAAGTCCATAATTGTATCAACCATCCACTAAAATATTAACACCATTAGAATCTTTGACGGAGTTTAAGTAAAATGGTCATTTCACCGAATTCAAGGGAATTCTTGACTACCAATAGTAAAATAAATTTTATCATTTTTCTCTTTTAATTATGGAATCAAATTTAGGGATTGGATTTATTCGGTGTTTATAAATTAGGCTTTGGGATAACTTGTGGATTTAGTTTGATTATGTAAATTTTTGAAGACAAGCTGAGAAAAAAAATTTAGAATTTTATTAATTGAGAAAAAATAGAGTATTAAGTGCATTTAATTGAATATTTGTTATTAAAAATAGTTTTTTACTTTTATATTTTAAATTATTATTTAAATATCTAAATTACCCTTGGGATATTACTAATTATAAACAACCGTTAATGTTATAGTGGATGGTTGATATAAATTATAAAATTAGAGTGAAAAATTGAATAAATTCAAACTTTTGTAGTAATTTAGATAATAGAACAAAAAGTGGATGATTGATATTTTTTTTTTAATCATGTTAAATCTCTAAATTATCCTTACCATGTTATTGCAGTCTAATGGAAACTAATTATAATATTTTTTATAACAAGATAATTTAAGAAAAATGACTAATAATTTATCTATGATATATCTATTGATGGTGACCTTTCAAAAGAAATCCTCGGGGTCCTGTAGTAGGCAGAATTTTAGGTTGTACTACAAAATTCATGAATTTAATGTTCAAATAATTAATTTAAGATTGTAATGAACGTTAAGGTTATAATAATTTAAAGAAAAACATCGTAAATAAGAAATTACGATTACTTTTGATTCAAAATACTGAATAATATTTGAAAACCGTAGACTGAGTAATGTAATTAGAAACTCAAGAGAAGTATGCTTTCGAAAATAGAATGAATTCTCGAATTTTATTTTATTTTTTAAAAAAAAAAAGAAAGAAAAAAAGGTTAGAAGAAATTTTATGAAAGCTGATGAACAGTTGACGAATTTAAGCAAAATAAATTAATAATTAAATGAAGCGGAGCTTTGCTAAATTTTAGTTTCCAAATGAATTGAATAATAAACTTTTCCATTCTTGCATGTCTTTTCGGTTTTCAAGAGGCTCCGTAATTTGCGTTAAGTAATGAAGGAGAAGTAGGCGCTATTGCATTGGGAAATTTACAATAATAACCAAAAAAATTTTACTTTTTTTTATCTTAACCCCCCAAAAATATTTCTATCAACATTAGCCATAAAACAATATTTGAGACCAAAATACCCCTCCCTCATCTCTCCCCCAACACTCCCTTTCACTCATCTTTTCTCCCAAACCGATCTAACTCCCATCATCGGCGGCAACATCAACCCTCGTCGGCGGCGGCTCCATCTCTCACCGGCATCCGATCTACGATCTACAACCTTCAACAAAACCTAGGTTAGTCATTTTTCTTATTTTCATTAATTTAAAATAAGATTTTAGAATAATAATCGTTATAGTTTGAGAATAATAGTGGTGGTGATGATGTTTGTGGTGGTTGGTGGTGTTTGAGAGTATTGTTTTCGATTTTGGAGTGATTGCGCTTAATTTTGGGGATGGGGAGGGAGGGGGGCAGGGCGCGCGCGCGCCCATGCGCGGCATGCTGTCGCACCAGATCTGGTGCGACAGGCAAGCCCGTCGCACCAAAAATTAGATTTTTTTTTTGTAACGAGTTAATTTTTTTTTTCTGTAAATGTAATGTAATAATTTTATAAATATTACAGATACATGGCGAAATCAGAATCACCGGATATTGAAGTAGGCAAGATGTATTTTCGTTATGCTGATCACTTTCCTGGTCGAATTTCGAGCATGTGTATGTTATCTTCGGTCGTAAAAGCCATCGAGGAAAAATTAACAAACCGGCAGTTGCGTATGTTCAAAAAGGATATATTTGGGCATTTCTTGGAGTGTCGAAGTTTTCCATTTAGTGGGGTAATTTTACACAATCTTTTACTGCGGCAAGTGGCCCATGAAGAAGATAGCCGTGAGGATCAGTTATGGTTTCAAATTGGTAAGCATTTGATTCGCTTGTCAATTGTCGAATGGTGCTTGGTTACTGGACTTTCATTTGGTGTTGATACCAATCAAAAAAATGATGAAATGGAGCAGAGGCTACGGAATACGTATTTTGGTGGTGTGCATCGTAAGATTAATGTGAAGCAATTCGATGCAGTATTTAAGGAGTTGAAATTCGAGGAAATGGACGATATGGACGCATTAAAGATTGCGCTGTTTTATTTTGCGGACAGAGTACTAAATGCAAGAAAAAATCACTGTCAAATTAATTTCGATTGGCTTGACCAAGTTGATGATATACAGTACTTCCGAAAGCGTCCATGGGGTCTATTGTCGTGGGAAATGATTTACGAGAGTCTTGACAATGCACTGTTCGAGAAAGACGAGAAATTTAAGAAGACTCGGTTGAAAAATCCAGAGCATAATATTGAAAAATACAATCTTTACGGCTTTACGTCTGGGGTTCAGGTGCTATTTTTTTTGTTTATTAATAAGTTTTATAGTATTAAATATTTGATAGTTGTTTTATTTGATTTTTCACTTTGGTTGTTGTAGGCTTGGATTTATGAAGTAATCGGAGGGTTGCCATCAACATGGGTCGTCAAAACGAAGAATAAGATTCCCCGCATTCTGCAATGGAAGCCCATGGCGTCTTCGAGAATTAACTTTGCGGAGGTTTATTCGTTCTTCAACGACGAATCTCGTCTTGTAAGTAATATGTATTACTTATTTTCTTAACTTTACTAAATTTAAGTTATGTATACTTACTTAAAATTTTTAATTGAATTTATGGAAGGGGGACGTTTTACAAACTCTTGAGCCAAATTCAAAGGAGAGTAGCAGAAAATATTGGCTCTCTGTGAAGGATTACTTGCCAAGCATTCCAGACTGGGTTCATAAGGTCGGTATACTCTAAGCACTAAAAATTTGTTAATCGAAATTTTTGACTTTTCATTTACTAATTTTAAATGATACTTTATACAGCACCAACCCTCAATCAACGCGATGCCGCTTACACAATCGATGAGCATGACGATCATGACGACATACCAAACCCAATACCGTGACACTTTTGAGGATGAGGTGGGGCATGACACTTTTGAGGATGAGGTGGGGCATGACACTTTTGAGGATGAGGTGGCTGTTGATGACCACCAGCAGCAAACAAACAACTCTGATGACGCACGGGATTCTGAGGTTATAAATAATATACGATATTTTTTTTTATAAATTATTAATTTTTTATTGTTATTCTAAAGTTTTATTTTTTTCTTTTGTAATAGTCGAGGACAAAGCGCTTTAATGATTACGCATTTACGGATAAGATTGATCGTAACGTGTATGAAATAAAGTCGAATTAAAAGATTTTAAAGAAACCGTTGTTGGCTTCATCGACACATTTTCTAAACGTCCAAATAAGGATTCTCCCACCGCACGCCGTATGCAGAAGCTAATTTAAATTTAATAATTATGTTCGTTTAACTTTTAATTTGATAGTTATTTAATATGTTCTTTTTGGCGAATGTACAGGCCCCGGATGACGTTGGAGTGTATACTGACGTGGGCAATGAAAATTTGTCTACCCCCACGTCATTGTATAGTTTCTACGGGATGTAAGTGGGGAGAGCGTGCAGTGTTCACAGAGGTGCCTCCGGCGTTAGTAAGTTCGGCCGCGCACATACCGTCGTATATTTATAATCCTTACATGATTCCTCCGGCAAAGCAGGACAACGTCCGGCCTTTACCTCGACCCCAAATCATGGAGCATGCGATTGACATGAGTACGAGTGTGGATGTAAATCCACCGAGAGGATTGGAGGACTCTAGTCTGCTTGAGTTTGATCGATGGTTCACCGGTGATAACAGAGTCCGGAGAGTCCAAAGACCCGGTCATTCTTTCAAATAATTTTGGGGACAGCTTCGATGGGATGGCTAGGCGATGAGGTATTTATAATTTCCTCTCAGTGTATACTGTTGTGGATTTGTGTATAAATTTTTTTTTAAAAAATCGTAATATTTCTGTTTCTCTACAGCATATTCACGAGTATCTCCGCTTGATTAGCGAGAAACAACGGCAGTATCCAAATGCCTTACTCCAACGTGTCACACATACTGACACATTTTTTTGGGTAACGTGCCGACAAAACTTATAAATATTATTTAAATTTTTTTAAATAATAAAAATTTAAGTTTTATTAATTTATGCATTTATTGGTTATCTATGTATTAGGTGTTCTTGAATCAGTTATGGAATAACGGGAATTGTGAAGTCGATTCAATGGTATTCGACGACCGATTGAATAGTTATCTTTGTGGGCGACAGCACACAATGTCTAAATCAATGACGGATGTCGATATGGTATGTATTTTATTACATTTCACATGCTGAAAATATTCAAGTTGTTGCTTTTTCTTTGTTGTATTTTAATTTCATACATAACGAACATGTTTTTCAATTGTTATATGCAGTTACTCATCCCTGTTCACTTGGACGGCGCGCATTGGGTACTAGCACGAGTTGACTTTCGGAAAAATAAAGTCTGGATATATGACTCATTACTCACAATTTGCGACGACAAAAGGTACAAGTTGAAATTCAAGCCACTTGAAGTTATATTCCCTCGATGGTTGGAATATGTTGGCTTCTACAATATCCGACCGGAGTTGCGGAGTGAAGACCCGTGGAAAGTTATCGCAGTTAAGAGCGCGCCACAACAAGAGCCCGGCACTGGCGATTGCGGTGTTTTTGTATTGATGGTTACGATGTATTTAATGTTCGGGCTTAGATTGGAGTTTAACGCTACTCATGTCGAGTACTTTAGAAAGAAGATTGCGGTTGATATATTTAATGACGATATTATATTGTAAACCTATGTAGTAATTTCAATGTCGAAATTTTAATTTTTTTTTAACTTTGCGCACTTAAGTTTATATAATTTTAATGCCTCACATTTTAAACTTTAAATAAAATTTTATGAAATATAAGTGTACAATACACAAAAAACAATAACAGTTTTAACCAACGAAACACAAAATACAACTAACTTCGAGTCGACGCAATGGGATTCTTACATCTCTTACGATTATGGCCTGGTTCATGACACCGACCGCATCTTACAGTCCGCCGGTCAACGTTCTCGCCAGCCGAGGGTATTCTGAGCTCTTTACGACGGCCAGGTGGTGGTGCCTCAACTGGTGGGTATACTTGCATCTCCTCAATTTCATCTGGAACTTCCCAATCAGCCACATCACCAATCGGCTCTCTTGTGCATAAGCCATCGCCAACGATTCTCAGTGTAAAAGTCCGAGCAAAGGTTAATAAAATCCACCCGGTGTTAGACACGCCGCAATTGCATGAGCACACACAAGCCGATCTAGGAACACTCTGTAGGAGCAAGTTCTCTTTTGCAAGTCAACCAACCCTTCCTTAAGCCCACCGCCTATAACTTGAAAGCGATGCGGAGACACCGGCCGAACTATCATTCTTTCAGCTATAGTTCTTCTCTCAGTGACTATTTCATCCGCCCATGTTGTTAGCCGAGTAGTCATTGATTCAGCCACAATTTTCCTATCATAAAACCATTGCTGCAATGTTTTCCTAAAGTGATCAACAAGATGAGTCACAGGAAATTTTCGAGGTTCCCTCATGAAAGCATTAACACTCTCCGCGATGTTGGTGGTAAGAATGCACTCCTACCTTCAAACCGCGACCTTGCCCAATTACACGTACGACATTATTTTCTAGGTAATCACCAATGAGTGGATCATCCACAACCCTTCAAGTTGTCTCTTAAATTCCTCGTGGCCATATGCTTTTGCCGCATTAATAAAGGCAGCTCAAATTGATCCCAAAGAGCTTTGGACATTCTAAACTGAGACTTAATGTTACCTTTGACGTGGTAAAAACAAACGCCATGAGTTGCATTGTGAAATACTTTAAGAACGGCTCTCCTTATGGCAGTGCATCGATCAGAGATAATTACCAACTCAGGTCTATCGCCAATCACTCCGTGTAACTTCATCATAAACCATTCCCAAGCATCGTTGTTTTCTGAATCCATGATCCCAATGGCTAACGGATACAATTGATTGTTACCATCAAGACATGTTGCCACGAACATGCTTCCACGATATAGTCCCTTCAGATGAGTGCCATCTACAGCAATGACAGGCCGAATGTACTGCATAAAACCCTTGATGGAAGATCCGAGTGCTACAAAATAGTACAAGAAATTACCATCTTCATCCCGCCGAGGTGAGTGACTCATTCGTAGTTAGTACGTGAGAGTATTTAGGGAGCAAGTTGTATGACTCTGCAGGTTGCCTCGAACTATTTCAAGACAAACTTCTCTCGCCCGATATGCCCGTATGTTAACGAACCCCGTATTCCCGTTGCATATCTCGCTCTTATGTCATTCGAGTATAAATCCTCTTGTCTTGAATATATTTTTCTGCGATAATATGACCGACAACCCGGCTCCTTACTTGATGACGTCCCATCAACCAATACCTCATTATGACAAGTGTATACATTGTCAATTCTCTTCACTACCCAAGGAACATTTTGCTCGTTCAACATCTCGTTGCTCGAATACGCTATTTACATGATTCTCAACAACAAATGAGCCTCAAACGTGTCGTAGTTGACCGTGCAATCTTGAAATCAAACTTATCTCTAAAGGCAACCTTGCGTAGTTGTAATATAAACTCATTTTTCTCAAAGAAATAGCTTACCCACACCGATATCATCTCGAATCACAATCGCTAACAAAGCTTGGAGCAACCATGTTCAAGGCAAAGTTGGAGCAACACTTGTAAGGGGTCAATTCGCCTTCTCGATCGAACCATAGAAGGAATAGGTCTATTGCCTCTTATTCACAGGAGTATTGTCTTCACACTCATCCTCATGAAACGACGGAACATTCAAGGACCGCCCTCCATCATCACCATCATTATCAAACGAGTGCCCCCTCGTATTATTAGAAGGTTCTGCACAAACATTATCCCCCTCTGTCTCATTATGAAAATCATCATTGTCCCGAAAATCATTGTTGTGATACGGAGAATATCGTTGCTCCAATGACGTTGTTATTGGAAATACCGTTGCTCCAACATCCTGTAACGTAACGCCATTATCATCAATGTTGTCATAATTATCGTGGATTGGAGAGTAATATTGCTGCAACGATATTGTCCTTGGCAACACCTCTTCATCATTATCGGGGCCAGACATATTTGCTCTAAATGAAGTTTCTATATCGACATGTGGCTCAATACCTCCGCTCGGAACTCAAGGTGATGTGGTCACGAATATAGGAATGCATCCAAAATTAGCTACGTCAGATGCCATATGCAACACAACCCTCACCATTTCATCATCACATATATCCATGGACATTGCACATATACGATATAATGTGTTACTAGACCTCAAAGTTGTCTTCATGGTGATACTATAGTCATTAGGGTTTATTTGTAACACCTCGTATACTCTTGCCAATAACTGATCAAACAGATAATTTTTTCCAACCAAAAAAGCTCAATTTTTACCATTCACGTACTCCATACGACTATTCTCTAATGTCTCCCACCAACCATCGTAACACAATTCAAGTACAACTGAATCCATTAAGTCTGAAATTATAAAAAAAAAAAAATTTCAGCCATATTAAAATAATACAGTTTTAATGATGTATTTAATGGTGGACAGCAAACCTGCCTCCCGAAGGCACCGTCACGCTGTGCGACAGGGTGCGGTGCCTGCCGCGCCAGGCGCGGCACCCTGCCGCATTCGCATTCACCCCATTCAAGTTTAAAATAACTCATACCACTAATCGATTTGTGTTGGATCCGGATAGACATGATCGGATATCACTTTTACCGTTGTTTTCGCCATGATTCAAGAGTGAAAACCGCTTTTAGTTTGCCGATATAGGAGAAATAATGCTTGGTTTTGTTTAATATCGATAAAAAAGAGGGTTAATTGCGAAAATAACAAAATATTAATGGTTATTTTCGTAAATTTCCCTATTGCATTTGCCACGGTGATCACGACTTTCCCTATGAAAGCAAGTGTGAGTGGGAAAGGAAAAGTGGGAACTGAAATTTGGGCTCCAAAATGAAAATGAAAATGAAAGAACAAAAAAGGCCAAGGAAATGGAAAGACTTTTGCTGTTTAGTCTTTCTGTTTCGCTACAGTGTCTAGGTAAACTCATGTATCTTTAGTCTTTAGTTTGTGCTCGTACGAGGTGATTCCTTTTCTCTTCCATTTCTTTGCTTTACAGCTAAGTAACTTCCTTTTTTCTTTTTTTGTTGGGGGGGGCATTTAAAGGGTGCCAATGAACTGGGTATTCACTATTCAGCACCGTCATCGTTCATTTCAAAAAAATTAAAATATAATTAAAACGCTGTCATTGTTTGTTGGTTGATGATACAGGAATCATAGAGTGAAGAAATGATGGAAGGTGAAGGTTGCAGCAGCAGCAGCGGCAGCGGCATGGGGAGACCAGTAGACTTCACAGAATATACAGTGTTTTCTTGGTCTCTTGAGAATATTTTCAATGAAAACTTTTTCAAGCACCAGGTTTCAATATTTATTTCTTCTGGGTTCTATGCATATTATTAGTGTTTTTAGATTAATTTAGTCCACTTGGTGCTGTAAATATTCTGCTTTATTCTTAGTAGTTAACACTTGTGCACTGTTTGTTTTTATTCAATATTTTAATTGGTGTCATTAGCAACTATCCCTTTCAATTATATTTATATATTATGTTCAATTGGTCATTTTGAGTCATCAACTATAAACTGTTTCTAATGTTTTGTTATTAATCATCGTTATAATTATTCTGTTGTAAATTTAAAATTAGAAAGATCCCAATAAGCATTTGATGGAATGCAGCATTTTCTTTGACTACAAAAGTATTCAGAAAATCAATGCTATTTTGTGTTGGTTTTCTGTTCACTTGTTGAGCTTATTGACTGAAAAGTTTTAAGCAACGTTTCTTTTATTTGTGAACACTTACACATTCATTCTGTCACTTTGGCTTTACTATTTCCCTTAAGGATTGTAGCACTAAGGCTACAGATTGTCAAATGCAAAGTGCCATTAATTAAAATTATATTGTGGTATATTTGAGTTCATAAGCCAACTATTTTATTGATGTTCTATTTTAAACTGCATCCCTTTCAGGTGGAAAAAATCCCAGAGTCTTTTCAATCTGTTAAGCAGTATTTTGGGTCATTTGTTTTCCCTTTGTTGGAAGAAACGCGTATGCAGTTGCGTTCAGGCTTGGAGGCTATGCGAAGAGCACCTTATGCTGAAGTAATAGCTTTTGAGGAGTTAAAGCCCTATGGAGCAAATCGATATGGCATTGAGGTTGATTACTGGAGGAACACAATCAGTAACAGCGGCAAGGAGCCTTACAAAACATTGCCTGGTGATATTTTAGTTTTAGCAGATTTTAAGCCTGAAAAGGTTTCTGATTTGCTAAGGGTGGGAAGGATGTGGACTTTTGTGTCAGTCACTATGGTTCCTGATGATGAGGTTGAGAATAAGAATAAGAAAAAGAATTACTATGAAGTTGAGGCCAGAAACAACTTGCAAGTCCATGATGGGACAAAGAAGTCATTCTTTTTTATTTACTTGACCAATATACTTCCTAGCAAACGAATATGGAACTCATTGCATATGTGTGGAAATTGGAAGGTTATTACCCAAGTTTTAGGCACTGATTCAGTGGTAAGTGTTTGAGGATAAATTTGTAGGTTTTGATACAATGACATTAGAATTACCTATATTGATACAGATGTCCTGTTATCCATTTGGCGGGAGAGGGGCAATACTTCATGCATTGTGTGTAACGTAGTACTAAAATGGGATGACATAAATGGCCTTCAGAATAATTGCATTTACATTTTTGCCAGCTGATATTAAGTTTTTTCTTTTTTTTTTTTATGTTGAATTTTCAATTTTTTTATGACAGGTTGAGGAAAGTTGTGAACTCTGTTCTTTGCAAAGAAAGGGCAAATGGGATGAGAAATTTGGTCCAAGTTTGTCATCTACCCTGAATGAGTCACAAGTAGGTGCGGTGTTTGCTTGTCTTAGAAGACTGGATTGTGATCACAAGTCTGGTGTTGAACTTATATGGGGGCCTCCAGGGACGGGGAAAACTAAAACTGTTAGTATGCTGCTCTTTAGCCTCTTGAGAATTAAATGCAGAACCCTTGCTTGCACCCCAACAAATGTGGCTATTACAGAGTTGGCCTCTCGTGCTCTAAGGCTAGTGAAGGAATCATATAAAAGGGATTCTAGAAACAACACCCCCTTTTGTCCACTGGGAGATATCCTCTTGTTTGGGAACAAGGATAGACTTAAAGTTAATCCAGGTTTTGAAGAGATATATTTGGATTACCGTGTTAAAAGACTTATGGAGTGCTTTGCACTGCTCTCTGGATGGCGGCATTGTTTTTCTTCCATGATAGATCTTCTTGAAGATTGTGTTTCTCAGTACCATATTTATGTGGAAAAATTGAAGGAGAGGGAAGACTGTAATGAGAATCAAAGTGAAGAGAAAAAATGCAGGAAGGAAACTGAAGGGAGCAAAGGGGAGTTGAAGCCATTTCTTGAATATGTGAGAGAGAGCTTTAATTGTGCTGTAATTCCCCTTCGGAACTGTATTTTTATCTTTTGCACCCATTTGCCCAAAACATACATTTTGGAAAATAGTTTTCAAGACATGGTTGCTCTTAAAAGTTTACTTGATTCTTTTCGGACATTATTGTTTCAAAAAAATTTGGTTTCTGAAGAGCTGGAGAAACTTTTTTCACATTCAGTAGATGAAGATTTCTCTCTGGCATTTGTGGGTAAAAGATATCTGTTGCAATTACACCAGAGGAGAAGTGAATGTCTTTCTGTTTTAAGAAATCTTTGGAATTCATTAGATGAACTTAACCTTCCATGTACTACAAGCAAACAATTACTGAAAGATTTCTGTTTTAAAAGGGCTTCTCTATTTTTTAGCACTGCTTCAAGTTCATATAAGCTGCACTCAGTGAAAATAGAACCACTGAACTTTCTAGTTATTGATGAAGCAGCACAGTTAAAAGAAAGTGAATCGACCATACCTCTACAGCTTGCAGGTATAAACCATGCAGTTCTTATTGGTGATGAGTGTCAATTACCAGCAATGGTTGAAAGCAAAGTATGTCAATTTTCTTATCTTTCTTTGTTTCCTTCTAGCATTTTTTCCTTTTCTGTTTTAGAAGATTTAGTTTTGAGCGTGCTGATTTCTATGCATGTGACGTTTCCTTCTCGGCTTTTTGGTTTCCTTTTTTGGTTGTTTCAGATTTCTGATGGAGCTGGTTTTGGAAGAAGTTTATTTGAGAGGTTGACCTTATTGAATCATTCAAAGCACCTACTCAATATACAGTACAGGATGCATCCATCAATAAGCTTATTCCCAAATTTACAATTTTATCGCAACCAGATCCTAGATGGTGCAAATGTTAAAAGCAAAAGCTATGAGAAGCACTATTTGCCAGGGACAGAATTCGGCCCCTACACTTTCATTAATATTATTGGTGGAAGAGAAGAGTTCATTTACCATAGCTGTAGAAATATGGTTGAGGTATCCGTGGTGATTAAAATACTGCAGAAGTTGTACAAAGGTATTTGTTGTAGGAATCTTTTGTGCTATCATTTAAAGATTTGTTTGATTTCTTTTATTGACCTGTCAGCATGATTTAATGGGTTGTCTTTGCCAAAACAAGATTTTTACAATCTTGTCAAAAATTTTCCTTGTGATAGCATCATTCAGCATCTGTTACACTATTCATTTTTATTTTGATTTGACTTGCCGATTGAATGTACGTGGAACTTGTTTCTTTGATATTTTAGATATTTTGTTGCTAATTAAGCCTTTTGTAATCCTTCTGCTTTTGTACCATAATTTTGTGCATTCATAGAATGGTAGGACAAAATATTTGTTTGATGGAGTTAACTAGGATATTTTATAATTAATTTGTAATTGAATTGTAGAGCAGTTTCCTATTGTAATGGTCAGTCTTTACTGATAGCCTGAATACTTGACCAAAATCTTGATTGCACCATATCAATTGCTTTGTCAGATATTATTACATTTACCTAGCATTTAATTCAGTTCTATGAATGAACAGAAAAAGATGTTGATTTCTTGTGGATAAGGCTAAAACACTTTGTAATTATGCTTTCTGACCTATTCTTCTGATATTCTTGGCTATCGTTATACTGCAGCTTGGGTTGGCTCAAAACAGATGGTCAGCATTGGTGTAGTTTCACCATACACTGCTCAAGTAGTCGCCATTCGCAAAAAAATTGGATCCGAGTATGAGAACAAAGATGGTTTCACCGTAAAAGTGAAGTCAGTTGACGGATTCCAGGGCAGGGAGGAGGACATTATAATTATATCCACAGTTAGGTGTAATACTGGTGGATCGATTGGATTCATATCCAATCCACAGAGAGTTAATGTTGCTCTTACAAGAGCTAGGTATTACTTTTATGTAAAATCATATGAAATGATATATTTTGGATCATTTTAAACATCTTTGGTTAATACCTGCTGTCTCTTTGACACATTCTAGGCACTGTCTTTGGATTTTGGGGAACGAAAGAACCTTAATTAGTAGTGAATCTATATGGGGAACCTTAGTATGTGATGCTAAGGCACGTCAGTGTTTCTTTAAGGCTGATGAAGATAGGAATTTGGCCAAAGCAAGACTAGAAGTCAGTAAAGAGTCAGTTGAAATTGATGCTGAAAGCTTAACCTCCAGAAGTCAAAGGGGAAAGGTACATAGCTTCAGCAATTAGTAGTTTCACAGTCTTATCACTTTTTCCTATTGCACCTAGTTTTATATTCTTGTTTAGTTTTTCTGTGGTTATTTCTAGTGATACCTTATTTCTCTGCTCATGTTGTTAATTACTTTATTTTTTTCCAGCTATGTTATAAACCTAAATATGAGAAGACAACTTTGTGCTATGAGAAAGATGGAGAAACTTACTGGGAAGGAAGGTCCACTGCTACTGACCGCAAAGCAGCTGCTGACCCTATATGCAGTTCGAACCCTAAAGAGGTTAAGTTTAACCTTCAGGAAGCTGCTGAGATATTTGCAGCAATAGACATGCCTGATTCAGCTGTCAGATGTTTTAATGATTTGGAGAAGTATGAACGAGCAGGTATGATTTTTAGTATTGATTAACAGCAATCTGCTGCCTTTATGTGATATGAAGTTATGGTTCTAGTGTTGTACTTTTTTATCTATATTATGAGATTTTTCTGTCTGATGGTCTATTGCTGATGTACCTTGCAATATTGGAAATTTTGGTCTATTGCTGATATATCTTGCAATATTGAAATTTGGTGTATTCAGATTCCGCAAAGAAATAGCTAGGAACAATAGTTACAATTGTATAAACTTTTCAGAAAAAAAGCAGCCATTAACAAGGCCATGATTTCTAATTTTGGTGCACAAAGTTCAACAATTCAGCAGTTTATTATTCAGTGATTTTCAATGAAATTATGAGTATTAATTTTGATTTTCATTTTTAAAAGGAAAATTTCCCTATACTAGTCTAACTTTCTAACATTTTCTTCTGCTGTTAGCATGATTTTTTGGTAATCTCTTTTTTCATTTTTCCCCTTTTCTGTATTTGAAGTTCTCCAAAGAACAATACCAAGTTCTGCAGGCTTGATCTTTTATTTTGTTTTATTTGCTGAGAACTTCATGATGCTCCATTTTATACTAGTTGAAAAAATAAATGCACAAAGAAAGAGGAGTTTGAGTTTGAGTTTATTAAAGCTTTTCGTTCTATAATTTTGATACACAAAGTTTTGAACTCTTTAGGTCGCTTTGATGAGCTCATGATGTTGGAAGAAGGATCAGGGAATTTCATGGAAGCAGCAAACACGGCAGTACTTGGAGGAGATATTTTTCTTGCAACTGATTTGCTTCAGAAAGCTGGGAATTTCAGAGAAGCGAGTAAGCTTGTTCTCAACTTTGTGTTCTCCAACTCACTTTGGTCACCTGGGAGCAGAGGTTGGCCCTTAAAGCAATTTACACAGGAGGAGGAGCTCTTACAAAAAGCAAAGTCACTGGCAAAGAATGACTCAAACCAATTCTATGAATTTGTTTGTGCAGAGGCTGACATTTTATCAAATGATCAGAGTAACCTACTCATGATGAATCAACAGTTCATTGATTCTAAAAGACATCGGAATATCAGAGGTGAAATACTATCGTCTCGAATGATTTTGGACTTCCATCTTCATTCAAATGCCTCTACATATCATTGGGAAGATGAATTGGTTTTGAACCTTACAACATATTCAGATGACAGAATTTGTAAAAGCCAGGTTTCCATTGAGACGTTCCTCTACTTTTGGAACTGCTGGAAGGATAAAATTGTAAAGATTTTTGAGTATCTAGGATGTCTCAGAATGCAGCAGGATGTCGATGACTATAGAAGTTATGAAGACTTTTGCTTGAGTTATTTCAGTGTGTGGAAGCATTGTAGTAATCTTGATACCACCTATCTTTTGCTGAAGTCTGATGCCTACTGGGTTAGAGAACTGAACAACATGTACGTTTAAAAGAGAGGGCAGCTGGTTTCTATCGATTTGCACCAGCTTGTTTCTGCCACTCAAAGCTATTGGAGTACAGAGTTTCTTTCTGTTGGAATTAAGGTGTTGGACAAACTTCAAGCCCTACATGAGCAATCAATCAAGAATTCACTTTCTGTGCTCTGCCAAAGCAAGTGTCTATCTTATATCTATGATGTGGCAAAATTTCTTCTGGACTCTTAAGTTCCTGTACCGCCACTGGGATGATAAGACACTACAGAAATTTGTCGAACTGTCTACTGAGGATTTTTTTCATTGCATATTTCCTCTGGACTGGCGAGAATCTTTGAGCAAGGATATGATTTCTCTGAGGCAAACAGAGGTTTGCAGGAGTATACTTGAAGAAATTGTTTCTAGATATGTCACTTCAAAGTCTAAACTATCTTATGGGCAGATTGGACGCATTGCTGTAATGATTCTTGGGTCTGGCAAGCTGCACAATGGGTTTTACAGGAAAGTTGTAGGAAGGTGTGTTAAAAATTCACCGTGGCAGGCATTTCTAAAGTGTTCATCTCAGAAGATGGAATTTGAATATCTGCAGCATCCTTCAGAATCTAATAATGAAAGAGAGTTGCATGTTATTCAAAAGCTCCATGGAGCACTGCTAGATACTTATGGAGCCAACTGGAGGAAAGAATATGACTACATGTCACCTGCTTGTTTCCTATATCTTCTTGAGCGCCTGTTGATTTTGATGTCTTGCTTCCAGGGGTACATCTTTACTACAAAATCATCTTTTGTTGATTGGCATATCTACCAGGAACCGAATATCAATCCAACTGCCAGCTTTGTCCCTGATGCGTGGCAATCCTTTGGTAATGTGCTTGATTCTATATTCTTCATTGTTCAGCATTTCCTTTACAATAAGAAGGAAATGATTGAATGGATCAGTAAATCCCATAAAAATGTGAACGATTACCATTCACTAGTGGTTTTGAGACTGGTTGTCATAATATGTTTGCTTCATTTGAACTTTGGGAACTTTGGAAGTTCACTTTGTGATTTGCTTGGAAGGAAATATGTTACTCAACTATTGCCATTGGAATTCTCTGATGCCCTTCGTAAAATAGAGAATCATAATCGTCTGAACGTACATGAGATTTCTCAGGCATTCAAGAAGATTGGCAATCCTCTTGTAATAGCTAGCTTGGGAAAGAATTGTTCACAATTTTTATGTCCAGATGCAATCTTTGTTAATATGAAGGTAATGAAAAGCACGGATGGGATATTCGGAATTTTGTATCCAAAAATGGAAGCTTGTCAAGTTCAAGTTGGAATGAGTAAAGATGTTCCATCTAAACGTCCTGCTTCCCTCCCTGAGGATACGGATGCTCAAAACATGAATGACAATACCTTGGTGATGAACCTTGATCAGCTGTGTAAAGTATTTGAAGCATTGAAGACGGTAGATAATGGAAACGATGGGAATTACAAGCACAGTGTTAAATATCAAATTGGAACAAGTAAAGATGTTCCATCTAAACATCCTGCTTCCCTCCCTGAGGACACAGATGTTCAAAACAAGAATGACAATACCATGGTGATGAACCTTGATCAGCTGTGTAAAGTATTGGAAGCATTGAAGATGGTGGATTATGGAAATGATGGGAATTATGGGAACAGTGTTAAATATCAAGTTGGAACAAGTAAAGATTTTCCATCTAAACGTCTGGCTTCCCTCCCTGAGGACATGGATGCTCAAAACATGAATGACAATACCATGGCTATGAACCTCGATCAGCTGTGTAAAGTACTTGAAGCATTGAAGATGGTGAACAATGGAAACAGTTGGAACTAAGGGCACAGTGTTAAATGCCCCAGCGATTAAGGTACTACCAAATTTGTTTTAACAATACCTTATGACTTCAAGATGAAGCATGTGATGAAATGGGCACTATAATGTCTGTTTGTTCTTTTTTGATTAACAGGCAGATATGTAGATATGTAGATAAGTATTCAACTATACTTGCAGCCAGAATGCTTGAAGAATTGAAGCAACTTTATGCTGCACTTGATGGAATGTGTGTGATTCAAAGATGTGTGGTTTTATGTCATTGGATTTCATTGTTTCTTACTTTCTATAATCTTCAGTAGGCTGAAACTCGAGGGACTGCATTCAGGAATCTGAAGTCTAGGGATATTAATCTTTCTCCTAGACTGTAAATGTAATATAAATCGTGCAACTTAAAAAGAAATTTGTTCATACTAGCTGAGAGGCTGAGACATTTGCCGCGACCCTCTTGTAGAAAAGAAACTTTGCAATGTAATATAATTTAATCAATTATATTTAGTATTGTTTCAAATTATAATCCAACACAAATGATATTTGTCGCAACAAATTTACTTTGCTAGGAGATTGCGTTTCATCCTTCCAACTATCAAATGAAAGTTGAATACGAACTTTATTTCATCTATGAGAGAGTTTATTTATCACCTAATTATATACAAAAGTCTGTCATGATTGACGGGCACAATACCATTGGTTGTCAATCTGCACTACTAAGGGTCTGTTAGTTAGCTTAAATGTTTGAACTCTGATTTTTTTTTGTTTTAAAATATTTTTAAAATTTTATTTGTTATTTTTGCAACTTAAATCTGGTTATTATTTGTACCTAAAAATCCTATTAAATCTTAATTTCAGCCCAGCTGTTTTCCCCCCTCCAAGGTAGATGCTTGGCGGCTAAGAAACTTTATTCAGGATATAAATTCTATAATCCTAACCCAGCTTATTCGGGATATAAATTCTCAAAACTGTACCTTACAGCATAAGGATTCGTACTACCTTCTACAAGTGAGATTCTTAAACCGTGTCAATTAAGTTTTCCCTCAAAGCCTATAAATAGGGCGCCCTATGCACTATTCATGTAGCCATTAACAACCTAACATATACCACTATCGCAACTTACCCTTAAGCACTCACGAGCAACTTAGCAATCATTTAGCAGCTTAAACATCCCCTAACCAGCAGCCTCTGCAACCGTCCATTCTCCTTATTCAAGAAAAACTTTTCTTGAACAAAGAACCCTAATCGAAATATTTTTTTAACCTCAAGACAGCCATCCTTATCATCCCATCAACATTAAAGCATCTTTCTTGGATTAGAACCATCCTTCATTCTTAGTCAAACTCCTTAAAACCTTCAAACACGGCTTTAAACCTCAAGAAATTGTTATGGTAATATTCTTGATTTGCGGCCAAAAATTCTTGTATTCTTGCAAACCAATGTTAGAACAACCTTAGACACCATTCAATTGCATATTTTAGGTTGCCATTACCCCAGAATTCCAACTTTACGCCTTAGATCCCATTAGGATTTTTTTCTCAACTTTACACCTTAGACCCCATTAGGATTTTTTTTTCCCCAATTTACTTCCGTATTGGTTACAAGGGAAGATCTTAACTCGATTCTTGATTATTCACTAGTGTAATGCTCCCACGATATTACTCACAATAGGTGCCATTGCTATTCAGACCCATATTTGCTATTTGTCAAATCAGCTACAGTTGATGCTTCAACATGGGTTTATCTATGTCAGATCAGTGCTTAGATAATCTTATGGACCTTACTCTTTGAACTATAAATAGAACGGTGGGTTCACATACCACATTCAATCCAAGTTTCATGCCTAAATCCTATTCTCAGTTGAAAGAATTGTCTCCAACCAATCTTGAGGTGACATATGTACAGATCCAAGTCTTGCCAATACAATTATTAACTATTGACGTTTGAATAGAAAAAATAAAAAATTTAACTTTTATGTGAATGGAATAGTTTTGAAAAAAAAACTAGGAATATCTGCATATACTTAATAATTATTATATATAGGCATAATCTCTATCTATATCTTCTTCTTTTTTATTATCATTTCTATTTTTTTAACATTAAAAGATGTTTTTTTTCTTTTTTTCCATAGTTATTGTTTTAGATTATTCTTGGCCAACCTACGGGATTATTGCACTTGGACTGAGCTCAAGCTTTGACTAAAAAGTTAGGCTTGGCCACAAAAGGCTGAGAAATACTTAACAAATAAAAGATAAATTTTTTATTTTAATATTTATTTAACCAGTCCATAACATATATGGAAAGTTGTAAATCGATTAAGCCCAATTTTTAAAGCCTAATCTTATAAAATAAAATTTTATGAATTATAAATTTATAAAACATAATGAAAAAAGAAATGTGAAACATATCATCTAGGCTTTTAGGGCTTCAATGAAAAAACTAGCCAGATTTAAAAATAATATTTATTAATTAATAAATAAATTCGTTATTTTTTTAGGTTTAGGTGGCATGATTCAAGGCTACTGGGGACATATATGTGATCGCACAAACGAGGAAATTATTATTATCATCATCATCATCATCAGATTGATTGCAATAGGTATTACAATCATAAATTTATTGGAAATCTAAATACAAATAGTTAAGTACATCCAGAAATCTATCGGCTCAAATGCATGGCCTCAACTTTAAATTTGTCTAATTGCAAACTCACATCTAATGTAAGACTTATGATAATCCAAAATCTAAACCATTGATATTGTTTACTTGCAAAAACGGGAGGAATGAGAATGAAAATAATGGCCCCGACATAAAATTGGAAATATAGAACAATGAGAACCAAGTTCTCATTCTTTGATTTCACCATCTTGCCCTAATGAAATATCACAATTTCACTTTTATCCTCAATTAAATTATCATTGTCGTCAATTGCCATCATTCATCATTATTTTTGTTGTCGTTCTTATTATTATGATTATCATTATGATTGTTGTTATTAATATTGTCGTCGTCGTCGTCGTCGTCGTCGTCCTCATCATTACCTTTATTATTATTATTTATTTAAACCACTAAGTGGTGGGGGGTTAGGCAGGACCTCGACCTGTGATATAAATTTATGATGAAGAAGTACATAAAGAAGGTGATATAAGCCAAAGCCTCCCCAAGTAAATCCAGATACATAAGAATGAAGGCAAGAGTATAAAGCAGCAATTGAAAGAATAGACCAAGCCTATCGCCTAATGTGAGGAATTTCCTTGGCGTCCAAATGAAGAATGCCAGATAGGCCAGCGGGAAGATCTCGAGAAGACAAAAAACATCGGCTAACCCGATTAGTGCAAGCCCAATTAGCTAGAAAATCAGTAGTAGAAGTAGCCTCCCTGAGTACGTCTTACCACAATAAGGAAGGAAGATGTCAAAGCACACACTCAACGTAACGAGTAAGTATAGTCCCACCGAACAGGACCCTGGGAATGAATCCAAGAAACCACTATGGTGGAGTCAGACTCTACTTCTAGCACGAAGTGTCCAAGCTGAACTACGAGATCTAATCCCTCATAGACAACCATAAGCTCAACATAAAGTATTAGTTGGTGACCAAGGAAAGATCCAAAAGTAGCCAAAACCTCCCCTCGATGATCACGGAGAATACCACCCGAAGCATCCATCTCGGGATTGCCCCTAAAGCAATCATCCACGGTCAATTTTATAACCCCCAAAGGCGACCGAATCCAAGAGACTAAGCGAATTGGCCTCTTGGGTGGTGCGATTATTCGCAAACCCTCAACAATCCTAGAATCCAACACTCCTCGAAGCTGGGAAGTTTTATAACCAAAAGCAAAACTGGCAAGCCCAAGGTCCAATCCCACTATGTGGATAATTGCAATGACCGAGAAAGATTGTGAATCAAATCTGAAAGCGTTACAAGCCTTCTAAATCGGCCACAAGATAAAACAAGGTAGGAGGACTCGAAGATGGCTCCGAGAAAGGGTGCACCGTCCTCAATGAAGGAGTAGAGCATGAGGGGTCACAAATGCATCGAGAAACCAACCTAATTCGTGGGCAAGCAAGGAATAAGTGACAAGCAATCTCAGCAGCCTGACCACAAATGCATCGAGAAACCATGCAAAAATCCCTCGAACATAAGGCGTCATTAGTAGCCAAAAATCCATGCAACATCTGCCAGAGAAAGAAGGAAATCCAAGAAGGGATGAGCTACTGCCAAATACGAGAAAAGACCTCAATTCTTGGTTTAGTACAACGCATAAGCTCCCACGCTGATCGTAACTGAAAATTTCCATCAGTAGTGAGATCCCACCTAATCAAGTCTGGCTCCTCCCTAGAAATAGGAACTAAAAGAATCTGTGCCACGATGGAAGAGGGTAATACATCCTGGATTTTACCCCGATCCCAGACTGTACCTTGCCAGTAAAAAAAAATTGGAACCATAGAAGCCGCTGCAGGGTTAAAGAGTGCCAAAGGACAAGATCCTAGCCAACAGTCATACCAGAAGCTGCACTCCCCCCGGCCTATTAACCAATGCATATGGGGCCCTACAATACACCAAATCGAATAGAGGCGGCTCCAGATAGGAGAAGCAAGATAATGAAACTAAACTAGGCTCGGATGTGTGGCTATACAATACTTAGACTTTATATACAAAGCCCATAAAGAACTCTGCTCTCGAAAGCGCCACCTAAGTTTAAGTTCTAAAGCCTTAGCCATATCATCAAAAGACCGAATACCCAGTCTGCCCTCGTCTACTGGGTAATAAACCACCAGCCATCTATACCAGTGAATCCGACACTTTGTATCAGAATCTCCCTATAAGAATCATGTAAAAGTTCTCTTTAAGCGGTGGATTATAGCAGATGGAGGGCTAAGAACGTGAAACAAATGCATCATCATAGAAGATGAGACATGGAAAATGAGCACCAACTTCCCTCTAAAAGAGAGCAATCGGTTGGCCCATCCTGAGATCCTATTCCTAACCTTTTGAACCATATCATCAAAATGAGAAATCTTACGACAACCCTTAAAGACAAGGCACCCAAGATAAGTAAATGAAAGTTTGTGTCTCTGAAAACCAGTAATTGAATGAACAATAGTCTGGCGCGAAGCAGTAGCTAAGTCCCCAATGTAAAAACTACTCTTGTCCTGATTGATACACTGTCCAGAAATAGTCTCATAGTGGTGTCTCATAGTGGTGGAGGAAATATGAAAGACGTCGTAAACTAGACCTACTCCCATTAACAAAGATAACAATATCATCTGCGAAGCTCAGATGAGAGACTGTCATAGAGATCGAGCTTCTATATACCATGGAAGAGTACCGAGAATAAAAGGAATCCAAACCTCTGAAGAGAAACTCAGCTACAATAATGAAAAGACACAGGGATAGAGGATCGCCCTGTCGCAGGCCTCCATGAGAGTGAAAGAAACCATGGCAAGAACCATTGACCATAATCGAGTACCACAGACCAGAAATGGCCCAATAAATGAAGGAAATCCATCGCTCTAAAAAACCAAGGCTCCAGCAAATCTTGATAAAAATGAACGACTAGAACATCCTATTATAAGCCTTACCCATATCCAGTTTAAAAACAAAATTATTCCTACGGGTCCTCCTATTTAAATCAGGAACAAGCTCCTACACCAACAAAATATTATCATGGATTACCCTACCCTAGAACGAAGCCACTCTGTGAAGGAGATATAATCTGAGGCAAAATTGGCGAGAGTCGTGTAACTAGTAACTTCGTAAGGATTTTGCTGCTGACGTTACATAGGCTAATAGGTCTGAAGTCTGCCCAGGTTGATGGAGAAGTCTTCTTCGGGAGAAGGACCAGAAGTATACTCTGAAAGCCCCGTGGATAGCCGAACTTAAAAAATATCTTGTCACAGCAGCCATCAAATCACAACAAATAATTTCCCAACCAACCTGGTAAAATCTGCTATAGAAACCATCAGGTTCGGGCGCACTCAAAGGATCTATAGAGAATACAACTTGGCGAACCTTCTCTATGTTAGGAACTCTATATTGAAATATGAATGTGCAACCCAAGAGGGGGGGTGAATTGGAATTTTAAAAACTTAATCAACCAAATCCACACAACAAGCAATCTAATGTCTTAATAAAGATGAAAGCAATAAGTTCAATATAAGCACAATAATTAAAGAGTAAGGGAGAAGAAAAACAAACACACGAATCTTTTACGTGGTTCGGCAATCCCCGCCTACGTCCACGCCTCCAAGCGATCCAAGCTCGAGGATTTCACTATCCAAGCCTTTCCAAGGCTTCAACAAATACAATTGACTTCGAGGTGTCAATAAACCTTTACAATGAAGAGATTATCTCCCAATCTCTTCGCCCAAGTGTCTCACACACTCAAGTTCTTACAAATGAAATGAAGAAATAAAGATTACAATAAAGCTCACTCAATGAGTAGATAATCAAAGATGAAGAACAATGAATGATTCAATGGATTTTGTGTTTTACAAAGGCTCAAGATATCATGTGCTCTTTGTTCTTGCTTGGAGAGTGTTGGAGCACTTCAAAATGAGTTGGAGTTTTTATAGTTTGAGCTCGAAAACTAGCCGTTACTCACATTTCGGGAATTCGGTCTTGGGATCCCGATTTTTTCACTGCTAAGGCAAAATTTTGAATTTTGCCTATCCGGATTTGGAATGTCGATTTTGTATCCGGTAGGGATAGCTACACTTGACATTTTTCTGAATTTTCAGTTTTGACCCCAAAACTTTATAAAACCGTAGTAAGGCCCAAAGTTTGTAAACATTTACACATAGGTCCCAATTTCAGAATTTTAAATAATGCTTTGTCAAGCCCAAAACTTTCTGAAATTATGATGTTGCCCAGACTTTGTGAAATTGTAGAATGACCCAAAACGTTTAAATAATTTCAAATAAGTCCAATTTCAAAATTAAAAACACAATCAATAATTTTAATAAGGCTTTTATTTTAATCAAAGATACTTAAATTTCATAACATCATAAAAGCATAATTTATAAATCTTTGCTTAACAAATGCATGTGGTTTGTTATCATCAAAATCAATATTTATAGCCATATAAACAATCTCCCTTTTTTATGATGACAAAGCACATTAAAAAAAATAATAATATAGTTATGAAAAACTCCCCCTCAATTAATGCAAGTTAAAAAAATGATTTGAAAATAATTTAATAAAACTCCCCCTGCATACATGCATACTCCCTCTAGATTCATGCATGTTTTCATAACACATATTAAATCATTCTCCCCCTTCATCATCAAAAAGAATGAAAGCTCCCCCTATCAATCATCAAACATCGCAACATAAGCTCATTAGTAAAAAAAAATCCATAAGCATAAGAGAATCCATATAATCCATAATGATCAATCAAATCCATAACATCCAATATAAATAGTCACAACAAATCATCCATAATGAAAGACAAATCCATAACATCCGAAAACAAATGCATAAACCGAAAAACATAATAACCAATAAAAGAACACACAATGCATTAAATAAAATGTATGTGTGTCCAAGTACAAGAACAAAATAATAATCAGGTGGTGAGGATTGAGGTGATGTAGGTGGAAACGGATATGGAATGCGGAAGTGCTCAAGAGGAGGCGCCCCATGAATGAGCCGCTGCCGCCGCCGCTGCTCGCCTCACCGAAAGTGTCCGAACCTCATCGATAAGCCGCAGAGTGACATCTCCAGAGGAGGCCGTGGAGGTGATGGCGGATGCAGATGCACTAGGAGCCGTAGAAGAAACTCGGCGTCTACGCCCTCGAAATAATAGTGAGAATACTAAGCGATCGGGAATCACGGCATTAAGTGGCCGATCATCACTGGGGCTAGAAAGGTAAACTTGTTATCGTATTTGACCCAAGTGTCATCCTTCCACTCAAAGCCTAACCCAACAATAACCTCATCCCCAATACCCTTGGATGGCCTACAAGGTTCTAGAATCCACTTCAAAGAATTTAAGAATACGAGTAATGAAGTGACCATAAGGAAGAGCGGGTAATCAAGGCTGGAATGCTCAACATGGTGCGAACAATGGAATAGCCCAAGTCAACCGGGCGACCTCTAAGAATACAGTCAATCATGGCGACATCCATGTGAGACACCTCATCCAAATGTCCTGATCTAGGAAGTACAATGGACTGGATGATACGAAGCAAAAAACGAGTTTGAAGACAGAGACACTGAGTACGGAAATGAATGGTACAGTCTTCAACAGAAAGGTCATTACGCCGACAAATATTACGAACGGCATCAACATGAACATAATCATCAATTTCAGGAGGTTTCCTAAGAGAAAAAATGTCCAAGCCATCATCGGAAGATCCTAGGATGTTGTTCAAATCCGAATCATCAAATTCAATCAAAACTCCTCCAACTTTGGTGATTACTCGATTCTCTTTCTCCGCGGAACAATCCATATTCGAGTAAAATACTTTCACCAAGTCGGGATACACATTCTCCTCAATCAACAATGCATCAATCCAACCAACATCTCCCAACAATTGAAATAAAGTTCTATGACTAATCTGGAGAGAATGTAAAACATCCGGTAAAACAAAGAAAG
Source organism: Citrus mangshanensis (assembly GCA_030449895.1). NCBI lineage: Eukaryota > Viridiplantae > Streptophyta > Magnoliopsida > Sapindales > Rutaceae > Citrus > Citrus mangshanensis. The sequence continues at coordinate 6,340,808 of JASUUJ010000349.1, forward strand.
TGTTGAGTACCTCACGAGTCCGAAAGTTTTGATGAAACCTTTTGATCAAGTTTTGCTTCTTCTGAAAATGAATGGACTCAAAGGTGGATTGATTGGAGGTGCCCCTTGCTTCCCGTGGCCGTGTGGATGGTTGAACCTTCTTTCCTTCGAACCGGCCTAGAGCTAGACATGGTTATTTTGGTTGATTTGGAGTTGAAAAGAATAAGGAGAATGATGAAGATGAAGAATGAAAGTGATTTGGAGAAGAGATTTGGATCAAAAACGGCTTGAGAGTGAGAAATCTAGAGAGAGAAAATTTCGGCCCAAAACCTAGGTTGAGAATCGGATCTAGAAATTTGGAGTTTGAAAATGAGTTTTGAGTGTGGATTTAGGCGTGATAATGGATGGGGAATGATTTTTAAGATTCAATTTGAAGTGAAAATGATAGAAAATGGAGGAATTTGGAGTGAGAAAGAGAGAAAATGGAAACGGTTTTTAGAGAGAGATGAACCGGTATGCCGAATGCTTGAGGAGGATGAATAGTTCTTAAGGAATCACGAATCCGGCTTGCCGGATTTGATAACCGGCAAGCCGGTTATTGGACAGATTGTCAAGCATAAAAAACGGCCTTCCGGAAAGCCAATTCGGTTTGCCGAAATAGAACCCGAGAGCAGCCAACTAGATCAAATATGAGGAGCACGAATCCGGCTTGCCGGATTTGCTAACCGGCAAGCCGGTTATTGAAAAAAAACGGCCAAAATCCGGCAATCCGGAAACAAACCCGAGAGCAACATGAGGACAATTCGGCTTGCCGGTTTCTTTAACCGGTTTGCCGGTTTCTTTAACCGGTTTGCCGGTTTCGAGAGCTTAAAAAAAAATCCGGTTTTCCGATTTTGTTCCAGCACAAACCCAAGGCAAATTCGGCGTTCCGAATCCGGTCCTATGAGGCAGACCAATCAAAGCTAATCCGGATTGAAAATCCTTGTCCTAATTTGTTCCGAGAGAGATCAATAGAAAGAATGTTTTTCCTAAGAATGGAAAGAGAATTTTTGCTAGCTTTTATACTTGTATGACACACCATTTTATTTCCGGCTTTAAAAATTGATTAATTTTAAACCATTTTAGATTTAAAACTTTTCAATAAGCCATCTAATGCATGTAATATAAAATCATAAAATCATAAACTCACAAGCACATCAAGTTATCTAATTCGTGTAGCATAAAACCATATGATAACAATCATATCAAGCCATGAATTAAAACATGAATTAAGATTCAACATTCATCATTCCAAGCTCATGCCTAATCTTTATAAAATGCTCTTCACTAAGAGGTTTTGTAAAGATATCCGCAAGTTGATTTTCAAAGTGGAAACAAATTTAATTACAACATCCCCTTTTTGAACATGATCTCTAAGGAAATGATGTCTAATCTCTATATGCTTAGTCCTAGAATGTTGAATGGGATTCTTAGAAAGATTTATAGCACTAGTATTGTCACATAAGATAGGAATTTGATCAAGTATAATGCCATAGTCTCTAAGGGTTTGTTTCATCCAAAGAATTTGTGCACAACAACTGCGGCAATATATTCTGCCTCGGTGGTTGAAAGCGCAACTGAGTTTTGTTTCTTACTAAACCAAGAGACAAGAGAATGACCTAGGAAGTGACATGTTCCACTAGTACTTTTTCTATCAACCTTATATCCAAGAAAATCGCATCCGAATAACAAGTTAAATCAATGTGAGTTCCTCTAGGATACCAAAGGCCAAGATTAATAGTGCCAATTAAATACCGAAAAATGCGTTTGACAGCAAGCATGTGAGACTCTTTAGGACAAGATTGAAATCTAGCACACAAGCAAACACTAAACATAATATCAGGCCTACTAGCAGTCAAGTATAGTAAGGATCCGATCATACCTCGATAAGTTTTGATATCAACTTCCTTACCTTTCTCATCTTTGTCCAAATGGTAGTGCTCATGGAGTGCTTTTGCCGCTCCATTTTCATAGCCAAACCTTTTGAGTAGATCTTTCACGTACTTGGCTTGGTTTATGAAAATTCCTTCCTCGTTTTGTTTGATTTGAAGACCAAGGAAGTACTTCAACTCCCCCATCATACTCATCTCAAACTCTTGGCTCATACATGATGAAAAATCTTTACACAACAACTCATTAGTAACCAAAAAATAATATCATCAACATATATTTGAACAATAAGTATGTCTTGGTTCTTATGCTTAACAAAAAGAGTTGTGTCCGCTTTTCCCATTGAAAAATCGTTATCCAACAAGAAATTTTTAAGCCTATCATACCAAGCTCTAGGTGCTTGTTTTAAACCATACAAAGCCTTGGATAACTTATACACATGATCTGGAAATTTTTCATTTTCAAAACCAGGAGGTTGTTTCACATAAACTTCCTCCATAATGTATCCATTTAAGAAAGCACTCTTGACATCCATTTGATACAAAATAAAATCCTTATGACATGCATATGCTAACAACATCCTAATGGATTCTAATCTTGCTACAGGTGCAAAAGTTTCATCAAAATCAATTCCTTCCTCTTTTTTGGAACCTTGAGCCACTAATCTAGCTTTATTTCTTACAACCACACCGGATTCATCCATTTTATTTTTAAATACCCATTTAGTACCTATAATGGATTGATGTTCCGGATTAGGAACTAACTCCCACACATTATTTCTCTCAAATTGATTCAACTCCTCTTGCATTGCCATAATCCAAGATTCATCATTTTCCGCATCCGCAAAGGATTTTGGTTCAATTTGAGAAATAAATGCATGCTCACATGTGTTTCTAAGAGATGATCTAGTGGTAACACCTCGTGAGGGATCTCCTAAAATTACATCTTTAGGATGAGAGGACACATACCTCCACTCGAGAGTGTTTGTGAAGTACCTTCATTTTGCTCTGCATTTGTTTCGTCATGATGTTGCTCTTGAATTCCTGGTGGTGTGTCTTCTTGGTTGCCATTTGATGCTTCTTCTTGTTGTTCTTCTTCTGCATTATCATCAACAACAACTTTCTCCGTAGAGGAGGGGTTAGACTCATCAAATGTAACATGCATAGATTCTTCCACAACTAAAGTTCTTTTATTATAAACTCTATAAGCTTTGCTTGAATTTGAATAGCCAAGAAAGATACCAACATCAGATTTTGGATCAAATTTACCAAGATTATCTTTTGTGTTTAAAACAAAACATTTGCATCCAAAAACTTTAAAATAACCAATGTTGGGTTTTCTATCTTTCCAAAGCTCATATGGAGTTTTATTGAGATTAGGTCTAATCAACACCCGATTTAAAACATAACAAGCGGTGTTGACGGCTTCGGCCCAAAAATACTTAGGCAAAGAATTTTCATTCAACATGGTCCTAGCCATTTCTTGAATAGACCTATTCTTTCTCTCTACTACTCCATTTTGTTGTGGAGTCCTAGGTGATGAAAATTGATGTTCAATGCCAAGGTCATTACAGAAATTTTCAAATGCATGATTTTCAAATTCTCCACCATGATCACTTCTAATACAAGTGATGGAGTAACCTTTTTCATTTTGAACCTTTTTACAGAAAATCCGAAATGCGTCAATGGCATCATCCTTATTAGCTAAGAACAATACCCATGTGTATCTCGAATAATCATCCACAATTACAAATGCATAAAACTTGCCACTTAAACTAGCATATCTAGAAGGTCCAAATAAATCTATACGAAGCAATCGGTTTTGAAGTGGAAACATGATTTTTGCTTTTGAATGAAGTTTTGATTTGTTTTCCAAATTGGCATGCTTCACAAGTTCTATCTTTTGAAAATTGATTTTGGAAGACCTTTTACTAAATCATTTTTCACGATTTTGAAATCAAATCCATGCTTGCATGACCTAATCTTCTATGCCATAACCAACCATCATCATGCAATGCGGAAAGACATTTCTCATTTGTTGATGCACAATCTATATTAATGGTATAGACATTAACACATCTATTTCCTACAAATAAGACTTTCCCATCACATGCATTTTCAATAATACATTTTGATTCATCAAAGATAACTCTATATCCTTTATCACATAATTGACTAATGCTAAGCAAATTGTGTTTCAAGTTCTCAACCAAACACACATTCTCAATTAGGGTAGAGGATACATTACCGACATTTCCAATTCCAATGATTTTTCCTTTTGAATTATCCCCAAATGAAACATCTCCACCATTTTCGATCTTGGTAAAGCTTGAAAACCAAGAGTAATTCCCTGTCATGTGTCTTGAACAAGTACCACTTATTCTTCTTCTTCTTTGATCCCTGAAAGAGAAATCTCAAGTTTTAGGTACCCAAACCTTTTTGGGTCCTTGAGAGTTAGCAATGGTTCCTTTCGGAACCCAAATACATTTCATACCATAATAAGCATTTCTCTTTACAGTACATCTATTTTTCATATGGCCATCTTGATTGCAATAATGGCATACAATTTTATTGTTAATAGATGTATTCTTCACAAAATAGCTCTTGTAAAATTTTTGTTTCAAATTCGGTTTATAACCTAGGCCACTTTTGTCAAATACACATTTTTGTGAGTTAAGCAAATTGTCCAACATCTTTTGCCCATTTGTAAATCTTAACACAATTTCATTTAGCTCATTACTCTTCTTTCTAAGCATTTCATTCTCATTTTTTAAGTCATTCATGTGTGACTCTAAGTTCTCATGTGAAGTGCTAGAATTCTTGAGTAATACAATATTATCATGCAATGTCTTATTTTCTAATTCTAAGCATGTAATCTTCTTTTAAGACTTATATTCTTTTTACCCATCTTCATTAGCTCATCATGCAAATCATTAAAGGCATCATGCAATTCATCATATGTAGGAAGAACACTTACCTCATCAAGTTCATCACATGATTCTTCCCCAATGGCCATGAGAGCTAGGTTTGTCATTTCTTGTTGCTCATCGTCACTTGTTTCCTCATCACTATCATCCCATGTGGCCACCATAGCCTTCTTCTTGAATTTGTTGAGAAGAGGACATTCCTGTGTCCGGGCTTTTGCATTCATAACAAGTGATGGGCTCCTTCTTCTCCTTCTTATTCTCAGTAGCCTCCGAATTTTCTCTCGCTCATTGTTCTTTTTGTAGAATTTTCTGAATCTTCCACCAACATAGCCACCTCATCATCCATTTCGCTTTCCTCATCACTCTCACGCTTTTGAAGCCTCGAGAGCAATGTTCTTCTTCTTTCCTCATGCCCTTTTTCTGCCAAATCTTCTTCATATGAAATAAGAGAGCCAATTAAATCATCAATAGAATACATTTAAATCCTTGGCTTCCTCAATGGCAGTCCTTTTGGTCTCCACTCCTTAGAGATCTAATGATTTTCTTGACTTTTTCGCTATTTGAAAAAGTCTTTCCTAGAGCTCCTAGAGTGTTCACTATGTCCGTGAATCTAGTATACATAGAGTACACATTTTCATTTGGAACAATTCGTATTGTCGAGTGTACCTACTTATTTTAGATTCTTTCACTTGATTCGTGCCTTCATAGACAACCTCAAGTTTGTGCCAAATCTCATTAGCACTTTCGCAACTAGACACTCTAAAACTCTTTCTTATCTAGTGCACAGAACAAGGCATTCATGGCCTTGGAATTCAGAGAAGCTTTTCTCTTATCGAATTCATTCCAATCCCGTGAAGGTTTTGGAATATCTTCTCCTACTTCATTTTTAGTCAAAGGCATGAAAGGACCATCATTAACAATTTCCCAAATCTCATAATCTAAGGCTTGCAAGTAAATTCTCATCCTAGTTTTCCAATATGGGTAATCGTTACCATCAAAGTAAGGGGGTCTAGTGGTGGACTGTCCTTCCCTAAATGTGGAATCATTTTGAGTTGCCATTGATCTTTAGCTCTAGATGGTTAAATCTAAATGAGAGCACCTTGCTCTGATACCAAATGAAATATGAATGTGCAACCCAAGAGGGGGGGTGAATTGGAATTTTAAAAACTTAATCAACCAAATCCACACAACAAGCAATCTAATGTCTTAATAAAGATGAAAGCAATAAGTTCAATATAAGCACAATAATTAAAGAGTAAGGGAGAAGAAAAACAAACACACGAATCTTTTACGTGGTTCAATCCCCGCCTACGTCCACGCCTCCAAGCGATCCTAGCTCTATGATTTCACTTTTCAAGCATTTCCTAGGCTTCAACATATACAATTGACTTAGAGTTGTAAATAAACCTTTACAATGAAGAGATTATCTCCCAATCTCTTCGCCCAAGTGTCTCACACACTCAAGTTCTTACAAATGAAATGAAGAAATAAAGATTACAATAAAGCTCACTCAATGAGTAGATAATCAAAGATGAAGAACAATGAATGATTCAATGGATTTTGTGTTTTACAATTCAAGATATCATGTGCTCTTTGTTTGCTTGGAGAGTGTTGGAGCACTTCAAATGAGTTTTTATAGTTTGAGCTCAAAACTAGCCGTTACTCACATTTCGGGAATTCGGGATTTGGGATCCAGAAGTTTTTTTCGACTTAAGGCAAAATTTTGAATTTTGCCTATCCTATTGGAATCCTGAGTTCGCAATGGAAGCTTTGATTTTGTATCCTAAGCTATAGCATTTTTTCTGAATTTTCAATTTTGACCCCAAAACTTTATAAAACTGTAGTAAGGCCCAGAAAGTTTGTAAACATTTACACATAGGTCCTAATTTCAGAATTTTAAATAATGCTTTGTCAAGCCCAAAACTTTCTGAAATTATGATGTTGCCCAGACTTTGTGAAATTGTAGAATGACCCAAAAACGTTTAAATAATTTCAAATAGGTCCAATTTCGAAATTAAAAAACACAATCAATAATTTTAATAAGGCTTTTATTTTAATCAAAGATACTTAAATTTCATAACATCATAAAAGCATAATTTATAAATCTTTGCTTAATAAATGCATGTGGTTTGTTATCATCAAAATCAATATTTATAGCCATATAGGCTAACATATATAGTTCCACATCTTCCTCATCTAAAACTAAAGATGGAATATCATCAAAGTCTGATAGTTGAAACTAACTAGTACCTCTAGAAAGCAAATCTTGATAAAAATGAACAGTCGAAGCAGTAATATCCGTAGATTCAGTTAGCCAAGAATCAGCATCCTGAATCCTGTGAATAAAACACTGTTGACGATTCTTTCTAACCACAACATAGAAGAAACAGGTGTTTGAATCCCCCTCTCAGACCCATCGAATATCGGACTGCTGTCTAAGAAAAGTTTCTAACTGGATAAAGCATGTAGTAATCTCGCTCTAGCCTAAAAAACGGGTTCAATCCCTTACTGACCCAGACATATCAAAAATGCGCTTTTAATGAGCCACTTCCTCTTCAGCCACTCTAACTCTCTGAAAGACATCTATGAAAACATCTTTATTCCAAGACTTTAAACAAAATTTCAACTGAACCAGTTTCTACTGAAAGGCTCTCATCCTTCTACATGTCACTGGAGCTAACCAAGACTGTCTTACCATGTCAAAAAAGCTTAAATGTGTGATCCAAGAATAAATGAACTTAAATCTCAACGGTCCCCTAGCCCACTGTCAATCAAAAGATAGAAGAAGGGGAGAGTGGTCTGATTCAATACGATTCAAATGAGTAACCCTGAAGACTGTAAAAAGACTAGACCACTGCGAGTTGCAGACCACCCTATCCAGACATCGCCAAGTATGCCCATTAGTCCAGGTGAATGAGCTACCTAAAAAGCCAACATCCTCCAAACTACAGTCTAGTAGAGCCAAATTAAAGGCATCTATAGTGGCTTAAGTCTGGTTATGTCCACCGGAGATCTCAGATAAAGACTGAACTACATTAAAGTCTCCCCCAACCATCCAAGGACCATCCATACCATCAGCAAAAGACACAAAAGCATCCCATAACTCTTCTCTTACAGAGATAGAACAACTGGCATAAACAAGTGAGATAAATACAGGAACAGTGCAGAACTTGTCCCGCATCCTGAATAACCTCTAATGCAAAAGGAGTAGACCAGAAAACCCAAATCTTCCCAAAAGAAGAGGAAATAACTGATTCCATTCCTAGTCAATTTCGAGTGGACTCAAGTTTGTCTAAATGCAGAAAAGGTTCCAACACAAAAACTAAGGACAAGTCGAACTACAGGGGCTTTACCAATGCCCCGTATATTCCATATAATGGAATTAATCATCTAAGTGAATGAGAGCGAGAATTTTCCTGCTTTTTGTTCTTACGCTGCTTCCTCGAACGAGTATTAGCAATGAGGAGTAGAAATTCTATGTCCATCCAAACTGCCAATCCCGAGTCAATAATTAAAGAAGATTTAGTTTCCTCATTAACTGTCTTTTCTGACAGCCTCATCAGAACAAGCATCTGAATCTGACTAATGAAATCTGACCCCGTGTCAAAAATTACCAATGGTTGTAATGTGGGAGTTGAAGCCCACCGCCATATTACTAATATCATCCATCACAGATCGATAGAATTAGGAGCCAGCATATACTCTCTGAACACCGGAACCCAAAAGAGCAATGTCCCTAGTGCATCTATTAGTATCGCCATCTAAAATGGTTGGATCCCTCACAACAACATCATTCTGAGGCCCTCGCGTCTCAACAGGAGGTGGTGAAATTGCACTAGGATTCTCTCGCTCCTTATAGGAGTTAGATCACTATCAGTTGTGGTCTGAATCTCATGACTTGGTCGTTGGGTCTTCCGGAGAGCAGGATTTGCAACAAAACATTCTCCAACTGAATGGCCAAGGTGCTTGCATGTAGTACAGTAAGCAGGAAACCGCTCAATGATAACCTCCTGCCAAAAACCAAACTTACCTGATCCAATCCAAGTCCAAGGAATTGGAGGTTTGGAGACATCAAATTCAATCAGTACTTGGGCAATTGATGGTCTAATGATGGCAATAGTGGCATGATCTACTCTCAATGGTTTGCCGATAGCACCAGCAATAGAGCATAAAGCCTGTTTGCATCAAATATAGTGTACTAACAAAAAAGGTAAAAATATCCAAACTGGAACAATTGGCGACTCCTCGGAACACCGAAAATTAGGAGTGACCATTGATACACGACCCAGGCCATTCATTACTTTCTATTCATTATTATCCTTCGTTCTATTCATTATTATCTTTCTTTTCGTACCATTAAAAAATCAAATGATCACAAATAGTTAAAAGAATTCGCTCCTAGGACTCATTAAACCCTCTAAGCAATTGTGCTCTGATGTATCATGGAAAGTTGTTGAAATGCACGAGTCAAATAATTCTCTGTCTTACCCGAATCCTAGAATAATCCTCCTCAAGCTTGAAATTAAGCAGTACATGCATCGGATCCAGTACAAATACTTGAACATTTCCTTTGAAACCTAAAGATTTAAAAAATTGGCGAATAACTAGCATTTTTGGTCGGCTAAAAGAAAATTTACCAACAAGTGAGAGTTTGATGCCATCGACTGCTCTTCTGCTTCTGAAAATTGAATTGTTGGTTCTCCTTGTTGAAGAGTAACTGGTTTAATCTGGATTTCAGGGGCAATCGAGTCTGGAATGGCATCTAAAAAAGATTTAGTACTATCGGCATATAAGGGTTTCGATATGAGAGCATTGGTATAGTGGGCCACATGAAGATTATGAGAGGTATTAAAGAACGGGCCGGGGTTTATTTATTATTATTGTTGTTGTTGTTGTTGTTACAAGAATAATAGTTATTATCATTATTAATAGTAATTTTTAATAATAATAATCACAATAATTATAAAACACGATAGTAAAAGTGAAAATAATTATATAAGGGTATTTTAGCAGCTTAACACAATTCATTCCTATTTGAAAATAAAATAAACACATCAATAAGAATACAACTTATTTTGATTCTTATTGGTAAACAACTTGATGTTGTATTTGCTTATGATAAATGAGAATTCAGAATTAGAATCGTTAATATTGATGTTGGGAATCAACATCATTGATGTTGTTTACTTGCAAAACGAAAGGGATATTGAAAATGATGAAAACAGAGGACTCCACATGTATTGATATAGTTTTATCAACAATTTTGATTGATGTAGTTTTATCATGTTAAAACCTAATGAAATGTTACCAAAATGACATTTTTATATGCGGTGCATTTACATGTTCATTAACATTTTAAAATATTTCAGAGTTCCAACTACTATCAAATTTTGATTAAATTCTTAAACTCAGGTTTTCTTATAAAAATTTCAATTTCTGCCACTTTGATATTTTTTTCAATACTATTATACAAGATTGTTACTAATATTATATCAGATATTATAATTAATATTTACAAACAGATTATATAATTGAGACCTTCTTCTTTGCATGTACTCCTCTGAAGTGTTGCCCAGATTATTTAAACCCTCTCTAATAGTCGAGAGTTGTTCACTCCACTCACATTTCGTGAGGGAGAGACCGTCTCCACTCGATTATTTGATAATTGAAGGAATACTAAAATTAACCCACATAATACTTTTATGGAAGCTCAAACATTTGCACTCAACATTTCAAACCCTTACACTCAACATTGTAAGTGTAAGGATTCTCCCACTGAGCCAAAGACCCATTGGTTTCTGCCACTTTTATTTGAATCATAAAAATAATAGTCAAAATTTTCATTGTAGTGCACTGAAATATTATTTCAAAGTGCTACAAGAGTTACTCTATTCCTAATTCTCACATGCCCGATGGTCAGGTCGTGACAATTACTAATGTAGATATTCCCTATTCTCTTGTCCTCTTTTAATGGTAAAATATTGTTTTGAGTACAAAATTGGTTAGAAGTTAAGTTTTTTTATCTCGAACTTTTAGTTGTGCAAAGGGGAAGGAAAGCTTGTACTACGTCAACTTTTAAGAGATTTAAGATTTAAAGGCTTCAAATTGAAAGTTTTTTGCCCCATGCTACCATTAAGATAGTTTCCTTGGTGTTTTTACTTGAGGCTTTAATAAAGAGTCAGCCTAACATTACTCTTAAAAAATTTATATAACGAGCAGCATTTGGTGTCACCTAACTTAGATTGGATGCATGTGTATGTTTACAATATTTGGTTCCTAATGTACTATTTGCTTCAAATAATATCCCCACTCTGCAACTAGTCTTTTATCGAAACAGAGCCTGCTTCAAAACACATTGAAGAGCAGGGGCTTGAATTTCATCAGTTTACTTTAACTATTTTTTAATACACAAGGTCTAATCTCAACTTGCATTTCCAGTGCACTCTGTCGTTGTAGTTTACTTTTATTTTGCATTTTTCTATTTCATTAATAATTAAAAATAGTGGTCTAAACCACTCATCTCTTTGCATCAAGCTCTCAAGTGTTTGGTTGAGTTTACAGTTTGATTGTGTTTTGAAATGGAATAATGTATATATGCATGAAATGCCCATAATATTTAAGTCTTCATTTTTGTTCTTTTCTTTTTTTGGGGATTGTGCTTAAAATTCTTATCATTTTCTCTCCTCTACTACACATTTGACAAGTGCAGTAGTTATGTGTACCTATTTTCGGTTATTGGACTCCAGGCCCTTTCTGGATGCTTAAAGTTATACAAATGTTTAAATGTGACTACTAACAGAAGGTTTTACGTGTGGTAAGCTTCTTTGATAAAAAAATAGTAAAATGTTTGTTAAATATTTTTGTCTTTTATTCATTTTCATGGTGCTATAATTCAGGACTGCATGTAAAGGATTTGCAGATACAATATTTCAGGGAATGGTGAGCAAATGAAGAGGAAAGAATAAAGAATAGTGGTGATCAGAGGAGGCATTGATTGGTGGCCCTTCACTGCTAAGATTCCACAAGTGATTTATTGCTAGAATTAGGTGGACTTTTGGTTTTTGGTACAAGCATTTTGCTGCTAGTGGTTACTTACATTAGGATATTTTGTAAAATGTGGGATTCAAGTAGTTTTGAATACTGTAACGATATAGTTTGTATAGTTAGATGAATATTGTAGTTTGGTTACATATAAATTTCATTTTTTTATTTATTGGATTTTTTAATTATAGGTATTATGTTTTGTATTTGTTTTAGAATAACAAATTTTATCTATAAAATAAAAACATTTTCAAGAATTTGAGAATTTTCATTTTTATAAATATTTTAATTGAAAATAAATTAATATTAATAATAATAGTAACAATAATATTTTGAAACAAATTTTCATCAAAAAATATTAATTTTCTTGATAAAGATTTCAAACATGGTGTGAAAATTCAAATAATATTGAATTTCGCAATAAAATGTGGTGTGACATATATATGACTATTAAAAACCATCATAAGTTCATAACGGGAAATTTTTTTTTATAAATGAGGGATATGCTATCATATACTCTTTTTATAACAGTTATTTCTCATCATCTATTGTTTGTTTTCTAATAACAGAAATTGGGAATAAGAAATGGAAACTTGATTCTATTGGGAAGGGAAGTAGGTTGGGAATCAATATTTTTTTCTTGATCTCAACATTTTATCCCTACCCAAATTTCATAACTCCTCTTTTGTCTCCAATTAAAATATTATTATTTTATTGTCGTCATTATTATCATTATTCTTGTCATTGTTGTGAATAATAAAAATAACAATGATAATAAAAGTAGAGAAAATAATAATGATAATGGAAATACTACTAATAATAATAACAACTACGACTACGACGATAACAACAACGATGTTAATAATTTTTGTTATTATTATTACTGCTAAAAATAATTTTTTTGAATAATAATAATCATAGTAATTATAACAAATAATAATAATAATGACATTAATTAACTAAGGACATTTTAATAACTTGAAACAATCTATTCTGATTGTAAAATAAAGTAAACACATCAATATGAATATATTCATTTTGATTCTAGTTTTATAACTCAAGTAAATAATTTATTCTGATTTTGATTCCTCACTCACATTTCAATTTATTATAGTTTCTGGGTATTCTAACTACTAACTAGTAAACGCGTCAATCGAGTGGGGTTGATTGCTCACTCATTTCTAATTTCATGCCAATTTGTCTGTGGTAATGATCAAAACAGATGGCTGGATGGTCATGTGTTAGCTAGCTGATTGATATGAAGGGTTTTAGTTTCTTCGTGTTCAGACATGACTCGAGTCTAACCATTTAATGATTCGGATGAGTTTTCGATTTCATTGTTTTTTAATTTTGTCTACCAAATTAATCAATAAATAATGAATAATTGAAAGATGATAAATAATTATCATTGTTGACAATATGCTGTATATTTTTAATTACAAAATATAATGCTACGGATATGAAAAAAAAAAATCCATTGAGACCAGCCGACATAATTTCATAGCGACCCAAACTGCTATTTCTACATTGAGGAGTAAATTTTTTTTTTTAATTTAATGAGAAATTCAGTGCAATATAGGGAGAATGCATGAGGGAGTGTGTGTGTGTTCTCGTTATGCTACGTAGTCAGTCGTGATAATATGTTGTCCCGAAGTTAAAAATAATTAGGATCTCAATTTGAATCATAGCTAGTGTGACATTCATTTATTAGATGATATAATACTAATTTATTAGTTATAAATTAAAATCAAAATATTAGAATGTCTAACACTATTATAAAGATTAGGGAAATTATCATTCGTATACCTTAAATTTGCGCTTCTATCAAAAATATTATAACAATTTAAGGGTGTATCAATTGTCCACTTTAAATTGACAAAAGTTATCTACCGACCACTAAACCATTAACTGCCGTTTGAAAGTTAACAGAACTGTAGTGAATTGATTATTTTTACCCTTAAAAATTATCACTTGTATACCCTTAAAATCTCTTATTATCACTTATATATCCTTAAATTATTACTTGTATCATTGAAAAGACCAAATTACCCCTCTGACGTCATCATATTTAAACAGCAACTAACAGTTTGGTGGACGGCATATATATTTTGTCAATTTAGGGTGGACGACTGATATACCCTGAAAGTGTTGTAATTGTTAACATGAATATGTTAATAATATTGATTTTGATGATAACAAACTTTAAATGGTTTTTGATAAAAATGTTGGAGCTATTCCTTAATAAACGAGAGCCTTAATAATCATTCCATTCATTGTTTCATAAAAGATGGACCTTCAAATTCAAAAATGATTCTCTGTAAAATCTGTTTTAAAGTGTGATTCTGGAAATAAACGGTAAACCGTTTTCCTTTAAATGGTTAACCGATTAATGCCAAAGAGCAACATATTTCCTAAACCTCTAACCGTTTATGAAAAACGGAAAACACAAAAGATGAGAAGGTTACTGGAACTTAACGGTGAACCGTTTATTTAAACGGTTAACCGATTAACACCAGAGAGCAACATATTGCCTAAGCTCTAACCGTTTATGAAAAACGGAAAACACCAAAGATGGGAAGGCTACTGGAACTTAACGGTGAACCGTTTATTTAGACGGTTAACCAATAACGTCCAGAATCACTGATTAACAAAACCGGTTAAGGCTAAATTATTTTGCAGGTTACTGGAAACAAACGACGAACCGTTTATTACAAATGGTCAACCAATAATATCCAGAGAAGTCACTTCATGCAAATCCTTAATCATTTACTTTAAACGGATAGCTGATATATATTTTGCAGGTCTCTGGAATTTAACGGCGAAAGGGTAATCCTAAACGGCAAACCGTTTATTTGAAATTTGGCCCAACGGTAACTTTTGACTAGCGTAAACGGTTAACCGTTAATGGCTAACGGCGAACCGTTTTCAGACCGACAGTTTGTAACGGCTAATTTTTTTAGCCCCAACTATAAATAAGCTCATTCAAATTCAAACAAGATTGATCACAACACGACCATTGAGATTCGAGAATACAATCTTCATAAAGCTTAGAACATATTCTTACTTCATCTATTCACATATTAAGCATCATTGTGTAATCCTATATATTGTGAGAGGCAAATTAATTTGTAATATTTTACTTTGAGTGATTGTAAATGTTGGGATACACTTGGGTTAAGAGATTGGGGATAATCTCTTGTTGTAAATGTTTATTGACATCTTAGAAGTCAAGTGTAAGCATTTGAAGCCTCGGAGGCTTGCTTAGTGGAATCCTTAAGCCCGGAAAGCTTGGAGGCGTGGACGTATGCGAGGTTGGCCGAACCACGTAAAAATCTCTGTGTTTGAATCCCTCTTCCCTTATCTTTTAATATTGTGATCAACTTAATTGTTATTGCTTTGAATTTGGATTATATTTGCATTAAGTTTTTCTTTATAAATTGAATAATTTTTAGAATCCCAATTCACCCCCCATCTTGGGTTGCATACTTGTATTTCAATTGGTATCAGAGCCTTGTTCTCTTGTTAAGACTTAATCGTCTAGAGTAAAAGATCCATGGCAACCCTAAATGACTTAACCTTTAGAGAAGGGCAATCTACAACTAGACCACCATTCTTTGATGGAAATGACTATGCTTATTGGAAAACTAGAATGAGAATCTACTTGCAAGCCTTAGATTATGAAATTTGGGAAGTTGTTTGTGACGGTCCATTCATGCCTATGTTTAAATATGAAGTAGGAGATGATATTCCTAAACCATCAAGTCAATGGAGTGAGTTAGAAAAGAGAAAAATGTCTCTAAACCCCAAGGCTATGAATGCTTTGTTTTGTGCCCTTGATAAGAAAGAATTCCATAGAGTATCTAGTTGTGAAAGTGCACAAGAGATATGGAACAAACTTGAAGTTGTCTATGAAGGGACAAATCAAGTAAAAGAGTCTAAAATCAGTAGATACACTCGTCAATATGAGTTGTTCCAAATGGAACAAAATGAAAATGTGTATTCTATATATACTAGATTCACGGACATAGTGAACACCCTAGGTGCCTTAGGGAAAACCTTCTCAAATAGTGAGAAAGTTAAGAAAATCATTAGGTCACTTCCAAAAGAATGGAGACCTAAAAGAACCGCCATTGAAGAGGCCAAAGATTTAAATACTTTACCTCTTGATGATTTAATTGGCTCTCTCATTTCATATGAAGAGGATTTAGCTGCAGAAAAAGGACATGAGGAGAAGAAGAAAAGCATTGCTCTCAAAGCTTCAAAATATGAGAGTGATGGGGAGAGTGAACCGGATGATGAAGAGCTAGTCATGCTAGCAAGGAGGTTCAGAAAATTCTTTAAGAAAACCGGAGAGCGAAGAAATTTCAGAAACTTCAAGAACCATAGAGAGAATAAGGAGGCAATCACATGCTATGAATGCAAGAAGCCTAGACATATAAGATCGGAGTGCCCACTTATCAACAAACTCAAGAAAAAAGCAATGGTTGCAACTTGGGATGATAGTGAGGAAGAATCAAGTGATGAAGAAGGATAGCAAGAAGTATCAAACCTAGCACTCATGGCAATAGGAGGGGATGATGATCTCAATAAGGTAAGTGATCCCACCTATGATGAATTGTATGATGCTTTTAAAGATTTGCATAATAAGTTGATGAAGATTGGTAAAAAGAATGTATGTCTTAAAAAGGAAATGGCAAAGTTTAAAAATGAAAATGAATCTCTAAATGCAAGAATTGTATGCCTAGAAGTAGGGAACAAAACATTGCATGATGAAATTACATTATCAAATGAGAAACCTAGCATCTTACATTAGTATTTAGAATCACACATAGATGAGTTGAAAAATGAGAACGAAATGCTCAAGAAAAAGAGTAATGAATTGAATGAAATTTTTTTGAAATTTACAAATGGGCAAAAGATGTTGGATAATATGCTTAACTCACAAAAATGTGTTTTTGATAAAGGAGGACTTGGATATAAGCCTAACTTGAAGCAAAAGTATTATAAGAATTATTTTGTTAAAGCTACCTCCACAAATGATCATAAGATTGTATGTCATTATTGTAATCAAAATGGTCACATGAAATATAGATGTCCCGTGAAAAGGAATGCATATTATGGTGTCAAATGCATTTGGGTTCCAAAAGGAACCGTTGCTAACTCTCAAGGACCCAAAAAGCTTTGGGTATCTAAAACTTGAGATTTTTTCTTGTAGGGCTTGAAGAAGAAGAAAAATAAATGGTACTTGGACAGCGGTTGTTCAAGGCACATGACCGGAAACTATGCATGGTTCTCAAGCTTCACCAAAATTGAAAATGGTGGAGACGTATCTTTTGGAGACAACTCAAAAGGAAAAATTCTTGGAATTGAAAATGTTGGTAACGTCTCTTCAACTCTAATTGAGAATGTATGTTTGGTTGAGAACTTGAAACACAACTTAATTAGCATTAGTCAATTATGTGACAAAGGTTATAAAGTTATCTTTGATAAATTTAGTTGTGTTATTGAGAACTCATGTGATGGCAAAACCTTATTTGTTGGGAATAGATGTGGTAATGTTTATATCATTGACATAGAATGTGCATCTACTCTTGATAAATGTTTTTCGGCATTGCATGATGATTGTTGGTTATGGCATAGAAGGTTAGGACATGCAAGTATGGATTTGATTTCAAAAATTTCGAAAGATGATTTAGTTAAAGGTCTTCCGAAACTTGGTTTTCAAAAGGATAAGATTTGTGAAGCTTGTCAATTTGGAAAACAAATTAAAACATCTTTCAAGAATAAAAACCATATTTCTACTTCAAAACCACTTGAACTTCTTCACATAGATCTTTTTGGGCCATCTAGATATCCGAGTCTAAATGGCAAATATTATGCATTTGTGATAGTGGATGATTATTCTAGATATACGTGGGTATTATTCTTAGCCAATAAGGATGATGCTCTTGATGCTTTTAAAGTGCTTTGTAAGAAATTACAAAATGAAAAAGGGCATGGTATTGTATGCATTAGGAGTGATCATGGAGGAGAATTTGAAAATCATGCATTTGAGATTTTTTACAATAATCTAGGCATTGAGCATCAATTTTCATCACCTAGAACTCCACAACAAAATGGAGTTGTTGAGAGAAAGAATAGGTCTATTCAAGAAATGGCTAGGACCATGTTAAATGAAAATGCATTACCAAAATATTTTTGGGCCGAAGCCGTCAACACCGCTTGTTATGTTTTAAATCGGGTGTTGATTAGACATAATCTTAATAAAACTCCATATGAGCTTTGGAAAGATAGAAAACCCAATATTGGCTATTTTAAAGTGTTTGGATGCAAATATTTTGTTTTGAACACAAAAGATAATCTTGGTAAATTTGATCCAAAATCTGATGTTGTTATTTTTCTTGGTTATTCAAATTCAAGCAAAGCTTATAGAGTCTATAACAAAAGAACTTTAGTTGTGGAATAATCTATGCATGTCACATTTGATGAGTCTAACCCCTCCTTTACGGAGAAAGTCGTTGTTGATGATAATGCAGAAGAAGAACAACAAGAAGAAGTATCAAATGACAACCAAGAAGACGCACCACATGGAATTCAAGAGGAACATCATGAAGAACCAAATGTGGAGCAAAATGAAGGTACTTCTCAAACACTCCCCAAGGAGTGGAGGTATGTCTCTTCTCACCCTAAAGATGTAATTTTAGGAGATCCTTCACGAGGTATTACAACTAGATCATCACTTAGAAATACTTGTGAGCATAATGCATTCATTTCTCAAATTGAACCAAAATCCTTTGAGGATGCGGAAAATGATGAATCTTGGATTATGGCAATGCAAGAGGAGTTAATTCAATTTGAAAGAAACAATGTGTGGGAATTAGTTCCCAAACCAGAACATCAATCCGTCATAGGTACTAAATGGATATTTAGAAATAAGATGGATGAATTCGGTGTGGTTGTAAGAAATAAAGCTAGATTAGTAGCTCAAGGTTACAACCAAGAAGAAGGAATTGATTTTGATGAAACTTTTGCACCCGTTGCTAGACTAGAATCAATTAGAATGTTGTTGGCATTTGCATGTCATAAAGATTTCATCTTATTTCAAATGGATGTGAAAAGTGCTTTCCTAAATGGGTATATTATGGAAGAAGTGTATGTAAAACAACCCCCTGGTTTTGAAAATGAAAAATTTCCAAATCACGTTTATAAGTTGCTTAAAGCCTTGTATGGATTAAAACAAGCACCTAGAGCATGGTATGATAGACTTAAGAATTTCCTGTTGGAAAATGATTTTTCAATGGGTAAAGCGGATACTACTCTATTTGTTAAGCATAAGAACCAAGATGTACTTATTGTTCAAATTTATGTTGATGATATTATTTTTGGTTCTACTAATGAATTGTTGTGTAAAGAATTTTCTTCGTGTATGAGCAAAGAATTTGAGATGAGTATGATGGGTGAGTTGAAGTATTTCCTTGGACTTCAAATCAAACAAAACGATGAAGAAATTTTCATAAATCAAGCCAAGTACGTAAAAGATATACTCAAACGATTCGGCATTGATGACTCAAAGACAAAAAATACACCAATGAGCACAACAACCAAACTGGACAAAGATGAAAAAGGCAAAGAAGTGGATATCAAAATGTATCGAGGTATGATCGGATCCCTACTTTATTTGACTGCAAGTAGACCCGATATCATGTTTAGTGTATGTTTGTGTGCAAGATTTCAGTCATGTCCCAAGGAATCCCATTTGCTTGCTGTTAAAAGAATTTTCCGTTATTTAAGTGGAACCATAGATATTGGCCTTTGGTATCCTAGGGGAACTCATATAGATTTAACATGTTATTCGGATGCGGACTTTGCCGGTTATAAAATGGATAGGAAGAGCACTAGTGGAACTTGCTATATTCTAGGACACTCTCTTGTTTCATGGTTTAGCAAGAAACAAAATTCTGTCGCACTTTCAACTACCGAGGCTGAATATATAGTCACACAAGCACTTTGGATGAAACAAACACTTAGAGATTATGGCATTAATCTTGAACAAATTCCTATTAAGTGTGATAATACTAGTACTATAAATCTTTCAAAGAATCCCATTCAACACTCTAGAACCCAGCATATAGAAATTAGACATCATTTCTTGAGAGATCATGTTCAAAAGGGAGATATTGCATTAGAATTTATTTCCACAGAAAAAAAACTTGCCGATATTTTCACAAAACTACTTTGCGAAGAACAATTTTTAAAAATTTGGCATGAACTTGGGATGATGAAATTTTCGCATTAATATATCTATTCATGCTATTGAGTGTACTGAATTGATTGACTTAGTTGTGATTAAATATTTATGAAATGCTTGAGCTTGATAGTCAAATGATGAATTTACCTTGTTAATTCTTGATTATATTAATTAAATTGGTTGAAAACACGTTCATGAATCATGCATTAAAATGGCTCATAAAATATTTTCAGATCAATTAAATGATTTTGGAATATATTATTAGCTGGCCAAAAATTAAATCAAATGTGCAAAATTACAAATAAAATAAACGGATAACCGTTTCCAATAAACGGTGAACCGTTTTGTTCCAGAAACAAGATTATGTGTCTGTCCGTTTACTCTTTCACCGTTTGCTACAATCGGTGAACCGTTTGAATACAGAGAGTCTTCTAACAGTTACTCCTTAGCCGTTAAGCACTTAGGCTTTCACTGTTGCCCTTTCTTTAGTCTCTGGAAGTTACCCCTTAACCGTTTAAATAAACGGTTAACCGTTTTCTCGATTATAAAAACTGTTCAAAGGTTTTTCTTCTTTTTCTCTAGTTACCCTCTCACCGTTTTCGCCATTGTTGCGCAGCCGAAGGTTTCTCTGCCATCAAAACCCTCATTTTTCTTGCTTTTCTTGCCAAATCAAACCTTCAAAATCATTCTTTATCTCCTTTAGAATACTTTCACCGATTTAAAACTTCAAATCAAGCCCAAATTTCAAAAATCCCAAATCTAAACCCTAACTGCCGCGGGTCGGGTTTCTTCGTTTTTAATCCGATTCTTCCCTTTCTTCAACCAAATTGAGCATCAAAATCACATCCTCTACTCATTCCTAAACAAATCATCGATTCGTTGCGCTTCTCCATGGCTGAACCCCTTCGGAGAAATCTCAAGCGTAAATCCGTGCCTCCAAGGAATCCTATACTACCACGGGAAGTCTCTAAATTTGCAAAGATTCACTTCCCCACTCCTTCCTTGGCCAAGCGGTTTGAAGAACGCTTCGATGGTCGAAAGGTACTTGACTCCTTCTTTGTTGACATTGATGATTTCCGTAATTTAGTTGTTTGTGGTAGAAGTATTAGGGATATGCTTCAGCCTTGGGAGCCTGCCATTGACCTTGATGACAGAGTTTATCCAAATTTAGTGCGAGTCTTTTATTATAATATGGAAATCTCTGATATTCGCCCAAATAGGATAGTCACTCAAGTCAGCCGTGTGCCAATAGAATTTGATGATGCGAATCTAGCTGACTTTCTTGGTATCTCTTGTGAGGGGCTTGATATATACACCTCTAGGAAAGCCCTTTCCTTTGACAGTTTTCGTCATACTGATGGCGTCCGTAATATATGTCGTCGTCGAGACTTGTCAGATGAGATTTGTTTGCTTCTCTTTCGGTCTCAACTTTTACCTCTCCAAGTTCGCATTCTTCACACTATTTTACAGCACATAGCGACACCTAGGAAAGGTCACTCGGATGAGGTTACGAGGTTGGACGTTGCCCTACTAGATAGCCTTCTTACAGACCGTCCCATTAACCTCGGGTATATTATTGTGCGACACATGTTGAGTACTCCCGCAGTAAATCACCGCTTGCTTCCTTATGGCAGTATCATTACTAAGATACTGCGCCGCTTTGAGGTGCCTCTTCTTGATACTGGACATATGGAGACTAGACGGATTGGTCCCGAGGCCATGACTAGTATCGGTTTTTCTAGGAAGAATGGAGAGTAGATAAAGACAAGCAACTCCAAAAATCGGGATACCTTGATTACTCCAGAGGACGATCGGATGCTCAATGATATCTATCCTCCCGATCAGCTTCCTGACTTTAGATTAGGAGCTCATCCTCATCCTCTGCGTCACCGTTTTGTCCCTCGGCCTCCAGCTGACTCAGACTCTAAGGAGCGTGCGATGGATGCTGACATTCCCTCCTCTTTCGAGCCGCCTCCTGCTCCTGAGCCATATACTGTTCCTGAGCAGCCATCTGCCTCTATGCCACCTCCAGAGACGCCCGCTTGATTACCGATGTTCGGATTTCGAGCGCCAGCTGATTCTTGATTGGTTGGACTCTGTTTCCCGTGATCACCAGCTACGCTTCGACTTTCGCACCTTCCAAGAGAGCATCGATCGAGCTTGAGCTTATCGACAGACTCTTCTCCATTTTTATGATCTGGGGAGCACATCTTCTCCACCTCCATAGCTTCTGGGTTCTGTTTTTGCACATACATTTCATATTTTGGTTGTTTGCATGTTGCCATTTATAGTTTAATATACACTGTTACATCTATTTTTTTTGTTTGATGATATATTCTTGTGATGTTCTTGATGGTTGGATGACTTGGTAATTGGTTGATGAACTTTGTGGTTTGTTGGATATTGAAGTGTTGATTTGTTTGTTCATGGCGTTGTTGGTTTGTTGAAAGACGAAGTTGGTGTTAACTATTTTGGAAGTGTTTTAATCTCATTTTGTATTAGTGGTTTTACTCATTTTTAAGGGGAAACTCTGCCAAAATTTCTGCTCGCCAAAACCGGGTAACTTCTTTAACAGATTTGCATCTTTCCTTTCTCTCTTTTCTTTTTGATGATGAAGGGGGAGATATTTATGGGGAGATTTAGAATGAATTTAAAAATGTTTTCCTGAGTAAAAATTTGTTTTATTATTGGACATTTCTTAATTTGGCCATACATTTAGGGGGAGCACATATTAAGGGGGAGCTTAATATTGAATGAAGTTTGTCATCATCAAAAAGGGGGAGATTGTTAGCATGAATATGTTAATAATATTGATTTTGATGATAACAAACTTTAAATGGTTTTTGATAAAAATGTTGGAGCTATTCCTTAATAAACGAAAGCTTTAATAATCATTTCATTCATTATTTCATAAAAGATGGACCTTCAAATTCAAAAATGATTCTCTGTAAAATCTGTTTTAAAGTATGATTCTGGAAATAAACGGAAAACCATTTTCCTTTAAACGGTTAACCGATTAATGCCAGAGAGCAACATATTTCCTAAACCTCTAACCGTTTATGAAAAATGGAAAACACAAAAGATGGGAAGGTTACTGGAACTTAACGGTGAACCGTTTATTTAAACGGTTAACCGATTAACACCAGAGAACAACATATTACCTAAACTCTAACCGTTTATGAAAAACGGAAAACACCAAAGATGGGAAGGCTACTGGAACTTAACGGTGAACCGTTTATTTAGACGGTTAACCGATAACGTCCAGAATCACTGACTAACAAAACCGGTTAAGGCTAAATTGTTTTGCAAGTTACTGGAAACAAACGGCGAACTGTTTATTACAAATGGTCAACCGATAATATTCAGAGAAGTCACTTCATGCAAATCCTTAATCGTTTACTTTAAACGGATAGCTGATATTCATTTTGCAGGTCTCTGAAATTTAACGGCGAAAGGATAATCCTAAACGGCAAACTGTTTATTTGAAATTTGGCCTAACGGTAACTTTTGACCAGCGTAAACGGTTAACCGTTAATGGTTAACGGCGAACCGTTTTCGGACCGACAATTTGTAACGGCTAATTTTTTTAGCTCCAACTATAAATAAGCTCATTCAAATTCAAACAAGATTGATCACAACACGACCATTGAGCTAATATTCGAGAATACAATCTTCATAGAGCTTAGAACACATTCTTGCTTCATCTATTCACATATTAAGCATCATTGTGTAATCCTATATATCGTGAGAGGCAAATCAATTTGTAATCTTTTACTTTGAGTGATTGTAAGTGTTGGGATACACTTGGGTTAAGAGATTGGGGATAATCTCTTGTTGTAAAGGTTTATTGACACCTTGGAAGTCAAGTGTAAGCATTTGAAGCCTTGGAGGCTTGCTTAGTGGAATCCTCAAGCCCGGAAAGCTTGGAGGCGTGGATGTAGGCGAGGTTGGCCAAACCACGTAAAAATCTCTGTGTTTGAATCCCTCTTCCCTTATCTTTTTATATTGTGATCAACTTAATTGTTATTGCTTTGAATTTGGATTATATTTGCATTAAGTTTTTCTTTATAAATTGAATAATTTTTAGAATCCCAATTCACCCCCCTCTTGGGTTGCATACTTGTATTTCACCAATAAATTTAATAACGGAGTAAACTAAGGGTATACGATTGATAATTTCCCTAAAGATTTTTACAAGATACTGCAATCATAAGTAAAGTAGACAAAAAGAGAAAAGAAAAAAAAAAGAGACATCAAAGAGAAAGAAAAGAAAAAAAAGGTAAATTTAAGTTATTATTTTACTAATACTATTATATTATAATAAAAAATTGTCGGGACCAATGTGGATGAACTCTATTATGAAATAATTTAGATTTTTATTCCCATATCAGAATATATCTATTGGTTAATATTAAGGCAGGAATCGAATATATACCCTAAAGAATATGTTTTGGTGATAAGAGTCATTTTATTTAAATCTGCAGTAAACTATATTTTCCTCACTTACTTCCTAGCCGTGCTTATGATATTATATTTTAAAACCAATTTTTCAATATTTTTAAATTGTTTTATGGGTCATTCTATAATGTCGTAATTAAAATTACGGCATCAATGCCGTAAGGGATGTGAACCGTTAGATTTGAATAAAAAATCACCACCATTAAATCTAATTAAATAGGTAATCTATTACCTAAGTAGCAATAATTACTCTTTTTTGTTCAAGTTGCAGGTTACATTTACTAGTCTTATATGTGGCTTACAAGATTAATGTGTTACTTACCACTTAATGTTGATTTACAAGTTTTATGCGATATTTATAAATTTTTGTTTAATTTACAATTATGAAGACCAATTTACAACTACAACATTAATTTATCATCTTTTCCATCAATTTATTAATTTTATGTATGGTTTACACATTTTTTGTTTTATTTTAAACTTAATGTCAATTTTTAAGTTTTATGTCATTTTTCTATATTTTTGTTTTGTTTACAATTTTTTCTTGTAATTTACAACTCTAACATTAATTTACTCCATTTTCCATCAATTTACTAGTCTTATGTATGGTTTATACATTTTTTGTTTTATTTTAGACTTAACGTCAATTTACAAGTTTTATATCATTTTTCTAAGTTTATGTTTTATTTATAATTTCTTCTTGTAATTTACAACTCCAATATTAATTTACTCTATTTTCCATCAATTTATTAGTTTTATGTGTGATTTACACATTTTTTTGGTTTTATTTCATATTAATGTCAATTTACAAGTTCTACGTCATTTTTCTAAGTTTTTTGTTTTGTTTACAATTTTTTCATCCAATTCACAACTCCATCATTAATTCACTCTCTTTTCCATCAATTTACTAGTTTTATGTGTGGTTTACAAAATTTTTGTCTCATTTCACACTTAATGGTAATTTACAAGATTTATTTCATTTTTCTAAATTTTTGTTTTGTTTACAATTTCAAAGAGCAATTTACTACTCCAATATTAATTTACCACTTTTTCCTTTAATTTACTAGTCTTATATGTGATTTACAAGATTAATGTGTTATTTGCCACTTAATGTTGATTTACAAGTTTTATGCGATATTTATAAGTTTTTATTTTATTTACAATTTTGAAGACCAATTTACAACTCTAATAGTAATTTACCCTCTTTTCCATCAATTTACTAGTTTTGTGTAGTTTATATATTTTTTTGTTTTATTTTAGACTTAATGTTAATTTTCAAGTTTTATGTCATTTTTTTAAGTTTTTATTTTGTTTACAATTTCTCCATTTTGCATCAATTTACTAGTCTTATATATGGTTTACATATTTTTTGTTTTATTTTAGGCTTAATGTCAATTTACAAGTTTTATATCATTTTTTTAAGTTTTTGTTTTATTTACAATTTCTTTTTGTAATTTACAACTCCAATATTAATTTACTCTCTTTTCCATCAATTTGCTAGTTTTATGTGTAGTTTACGTATTTTTTGTTTTATTTCACACTTAATGTCAATTTACAAGTTCTATGTCATTTTTCTAAGTTTTTGTTTTGTTTACAATTTCTTCTTTCAATTTACAACTCCATCATTAATTTACTCTCTTTTCCATCAGTTTAGTAGTTTTATGTGAGGTTTACAAAATTTTTGTTTCATTTCACACTTAATGCTAATTAACAAGGTTTTTTTTTTATTTTTTCTAAGTTTTTTTTTGTTTACAATTCCAAAGAGCAATTTACTACTCTAACATTAATTTATCATTTGTTTCCTTCAATTTACTAGTCTTATGTGTGATTTACAAGATCAATGTGTTATTTGCCACTTAATGTTGATTTACAAGTTTTATGCAATATTTACAAGTTTTTTTTTATTTACAATTTTGAAGACCAATTTACAACTCCAACATTAATTTACCATTTTTTTCCATCAATTTACTAGTTTTATGTGTGATTTACACATTTTTTATTTTATTTTATACTTAATTTCAATTTACAAGTTTAATGTCATTTTTCAAAGAGTGACAAAAAGTTTGTATGATAAGTTTGTATTATACCAGCATCAACTCAGATTTTGTACTTCATGCTTACTGATATTTAATAGAGTTGTATTGTTCAAATTAGTGAATTTAAAAAAAAAAAACATGAATCCATAACCGACAATGAAAAATCTATTTATATCATTCAACTAACAATGATTTTTTCACTTGAAAAGTTACGGAATCTTCACAAAGAATGGGATAAGAGTTTTTGGTTTATTTATGCCACCAAAAGTGTATAATTTCAAAATATATGTTCTCTTTTCCATTTTTTTGGAACCCAAATAATTAGAAAGACACGCAATCATAGTCCAGTATAAATTAAGTATGAATATAAGCGTCGTAGGAGTAAGTTAAAAGATTTAGTAATTTTTAGATAAAGGTCAAGTAATTAACAATTACAAGTTGGGTAGTTATTAGCCAAGAATTGGTAATGGTTAGGTAAAGAGAGATGGATAATAGACGGGTAAAATGGAAAATAAACATAATTTTTAAGGATATTTATGACTTATTTTTAATGAATTGTTATATTACTGGAATTACTCAGTATGATGTCATATTTATATAATTAAGTCACTTTCATGGTATAAATAGTATAATTTCCTCAGAAAAAAAGTTGGGTAGTTACTGGAATTACTCAGTATGATTTTAATCAAGGCATTATCAAATTTTCTTTTATTCATATATATGTGCAAGGTGAAGGATTTTTTTTTGTCCCTTGTTTGATAATATTTGAAAATGACTCAAATATATGGTTATTTTGAGATAAAAGTTATAATTTGTTTCTATAGTAATGCTTTTTTAAATGCATCCAAATATAACAAATTGTTGTTTGAAATATTTTAACCTTAATTTTCCACTAATTTTATCTAATTCAAGAATATTTGTATTCTTTTATTTTAACAAATCCCCCAAAAATCCTTGAAAAAAACACGAAAAAAAAATCAACCTTTTACAGGTGTATTGATCAGATTCACTAATAAATGAAAGCTAATTGTCCTGTCTGTTGTTACTCGTTGGTGGGATGTTACAACTGAATTATTGTTTATGTATCAAAAAGCTCACAACGCCATAAATATCATGCATTTCAGAACCATAACATTGCTATCTTTATATATTTATTTATTCATTTTCCTTTCATTCACTTTGCATAAGAGTTAAGATACCAGAAAAGTGTTTGGTATCTGAGAAAATGAAAAGAAAATAACAGAGACTTCAGAGAGAGAAAATGAATTGCTATATTGATTTTTAATGATTGTTACAAGAGCTCTTGAATTAATAATAGAAAATAAATCACGTGAGCTGAGCTAAGCTAAACATGCATCAACAGAATGCTAACAAACTACAGCCAGCACAACTAACATTAGCTAGCTCATCTGACACGTCAGCAGCCATAACTAACAATAACGAACTACTCTTAACATCCCCTCTCAAGCTCAAGGTCTTGGAATGACATTGAGCTTGGACCTAAGATAATTGAACTGATCAAAGGCCAAGGGTTTGGTGAGAACATCTGCCACTTGATCACAACTTGGAACATGACTAACATGAACTTCATTGCGAGCTATGTGATCACGAACAAAATGCAAGTCCAGCTCAATGTGCTTAGTGCGTGAGTGATACTTGGGATTACTAGCCAGAGCTTCAGCACTCTTATTATCACAGTGAAGAACTGGAACTTGTAATGGTGGCATCTTCAACTCTTTAAGCACATAAGATATCCAAAGCACTTCAGACACTGCTAATGCCAAAGCTCGATATTCTGACTCAGCTATGCTTCTTGAGACTATCTGTTGTTTCTTAGAGGACCAAGAGATCAAATTATCACCCAAGTAAATACAATATCCACTGACAGATTTTCTGTCATCCAAGTCTGATCCCCAATCTGCATCTGAAAATGCTGTGAGAGTAAGTTTCCCAGTACTGAAAAATTGTAAGCCAAAATCTGCTGTGCTATACAAATATCTCAAGAGTCTTTTACATGCTTGCCAGTGAATGACAGTTGGTGCAGCAAGGAACTGACTGAGTTTATTCACTGTGAATGCAATTTCAGGCCTTGTTAAAGTAATATAATGTAAAGAACCAATCAAACTCCTATACAGTAAAGGATTCTCAAAAGCTGCTCCTCTGTCTTTGACTAGTTTATCACTTGAACTCATGGGAGTTGGACATCCTTTGCTATCAATCATTTGAGCTTTCTTGAGTAAATCACCTACATATTTGGTCTGGGGAAGATGCATCCCAGCAGCTGATGGTGTTACTTCAAGACCAAGAAAATAGTTAAAATCTCCTAAATCTTTTAAAGCAAATTTAGACCTCAATCGACCAATAACTTCCTCAACAAGTTGATTATCTGAGCCAGTGATTAAAATGTCATCCACATAAATGAGCACCACCACAATATCACCTGCCTTATGCTGAAAAAACAGTAAGGTATCTGATCTGGAAGTATGAAAACCCCAATGTTGCAGAGATGATTTCAGCCTGTCATACCAGGCTCTTGGAGCCTGTTTAAGTCCATAAAGAGCCTTGGTCAACTTACATACATGTGAAGGATATTGAGAATGCAGGAACCCTTCAGGCTGGTGCATGAAAACTTCTTCAGTGAGGATGCCATTGAGAAAGGCATTATTAACTTCAAGTTGCCTGATTGACCACTGGTGCATAACAGCAATGCTCAAAATAATTCTGATGGTGCAAGGCTTAACCACCAGACTGAAAGTCTCAAAGAAGTCCACCCCTTGTGTTTGATGAAAGCCTTTTGCAACCAACCTTGCTTTGTATTTACTAATACTGCCATCAAGGTTATATTTCACCCTAAACACCCACTTATTCCCAACAATCTTACCAGCCTGTTCTCTGGGAACTAGAGTCCAGGTTTTGTTATTTTGTAAGGCATCAAACTCTGTTTGCATTGCCCCTCTCCACTTAGTATCTATCAAGGCTGCCTTTACAGATTGTGGTTTAAGGTTTTGAGTGACTGCCAAATAGGTTTTAGGCTTGAATGTGCCAACTTTAGACCTGGTTACCATAGGGTGATCATTTTGAGCTGATAACAGCTGTTGTGCAAACTGGAATGAGTGTTCAGGATGTGGCACTGTTGTTGGATGCTGTACTGGTGAGGGTAGATGAGAAGCTGTAATGGACTGATTTGGGGAAGAAACACTAGAAGCAGGTCCTGCATCTGGAACAAGTGAACTAAAAGAAGGTTGTACATTGTTACCACCTGGAATGACTGTTGTAGAAGGGACAAATGTAAAAGGTGTGGAATTCTGCTGAGGAGCAGATACATTTTGAACAGGTTTATTAAAAGGAAAAAGTTCATAAAAAGGAAACTCAGACTCATTAAACCTAGCATGTCGAGCAATATAGACCTTTCCAGTAGAAGTAAGACATTTATAGCCTTTGTGTATTGAACTATAGCCAATCATGAGACACTTTTGTGTATGGAAATTGAATTTATGCTTGCTATAAGGTCTGAGGAAAGGAAAGCATGCACAACCAAATGTTTTGAGGAACTGATAGTCAGGTTGTCTATCATGAAGTTTGGTGAAGGGTGAAATATTGTTTAAAACAGTGGTTGGTAATCTGTTTATAAGAAAAGAAGCTGTATGGAATGATTCCCACCAAAAAGATAGAGGCATTTTTGCTTGAGCAAGAAGGGTAAGCCCTGTTTCAACCAAGTGTCTATGTTTTCTTTCCACCACACCATTTTGATGATGTGTGTGTGGACAACTATGTCTAAACCTTATCCTTTTTTCTTCAAGAAAACTTTGAAAACTTCTATACTCACCCCCTCAATCAGATTGTAATGTTTTCAGAGTATATCCAAACTGTTTTTCCACTAAGGTTTTGAAGTATTTGAAGGTGTCTAAGGCTTCTGATTTGAGTGTCAAAGGAAAAATTCAGCAATATCTACTATAGTCATCTACAAAGCTAATGTAGTATCTATAACCATTTAGAGATGGTAAGGGTGCTGGACCCCAAAGGTCAGTGTGTATAAGCTCTAAAGGATCTTTAGTTTTGATTCCAGTTGAGTAAAATGACATTTGATGAGCTTTACCATACTGACAAGCATCACATAAATCAGGTGCTGATATAGATGAGTAATCAACAGAAAGAGAAGACATAATAGATTTCAACACATGTTTATTGGGATGACCAAATTTTTGATGAAACAAGTTTGCTAATTTGGTTGAGTTCACTTGAAATTGTGAATTACAGACATTATTTGCAGCTGTATCAGAAGTTTTACAAGCTGGATATTTAAAACAGAAATCATAGAGCTAGGTGCATAGGTAAGATAACTGGAATTTGAAACACATTTCTTTGGCAATCCTTGAGCTGTTCCTTCCTCTTGTCCTTTATGAAACACATATTGGCAACAAACTCAATGGTTATATCAGTGTTATCTTCAAGTAACTTTGAAACACTTATGAGATTTTTAGTAAGTTTAGGCACACACAAAGTATCTCTTAAGTGTAAAACTGCATTGCATGATGTTTGAAAGCATGCATAGCCAATATGTGATATATGCAAGCCCTGACCATTACCAACAAGAAGCAATTGGTTACCTGAGTATTCATTTCCAATTTGCAGATTCTGTAAATTGTTAGTGATGTGATGTGTTGCACCACTATTAATATACCATCCCTGATCAGCTATTGCTCTCTTAGAGGTTGCAAGAAAAGCAACTCTTGGTGGATTCTGATATGGATTGTTAAAAGGAATATAATCCTTGTTGAATCTGTTCCTGCACTCAGCTGCAGTGTGTCTTGGTTTAAAGCAAATCTGGCAAGTGACATTAGCAACAGCCTGATCCAAAACACCTTTGCCATTTGTAAAACCACCATTAAATCCTCCAGTCTGGCTAGGGTTACCATTGTAATTACTTCATCTGCCTCCTTGTGGAAAGTTTCCAAATGAACCATTCCAGCCACCATTCCAGTTTCCTTTTCCTTGTCCTTGTGGAAAATTTCTACCATAACCACCTCTGCCTCCAGCATATCCACCTCTGAAACCACCATTCTTGTTCCAATTGTTATTGAATTGACCACCATTCCAATTGTTATTGAACTGACCACCTGGTTTCTTGTTATTATTATTAGTTCCAGATCCAGTTTGAGCAATGTTAGCAGCATAGTTCAGCTTAGCTTCTTTGCTTGAACTTAGCTGATTTGCTTCTAATCTAGCTTCGTGAGATAATAGCATAGAATATGCTTCATTGATAGAAATCTTAGCAAGATTTGCTTCAAGATAAACTACAACAGGATAGTAAGGCTGACCTAATCCAGAAATTAGGTGAGTAAGAAAATCTAGAGAACTTATTGGGTTACCGGCAATGGCTAACTCATCAGCAATTGTTTTTAGCTTGCCAAAAAATTCAGTTACTGTCATTAATCATTTTCTAAGACTATTGAGCATTATTTTCAGATGAACCTTCTTAGCTAAAGTTTCAGATCCAAACTGTTGCTCCAAACTAGTCCAAAGTTCTAATGAAGTTTTAGAGTTTACCACAAGGCTCAGTATCTCAATGCTGATAGACGACATCAACCAGCTCAGCAGCAGCTGATCCTTTCGTTTCCATGTGGTATATGCTGGATTCAGCTCAGCATCAATAGAAGCACTTTCAGTCTCACTTTGAAGGAATTGAACTGGACTGGTTTTTTATCCATCGAGCAAATCTTCAAGACCATTGGCACGAATAGATGAAAGGATTTGAGACTTCCAGATCATATAATTTAATCGATCGAGTTTAATTGGAGAAGTAAAAGTAAATGATGAAACAGTAGAATTTATGTTTGAGTTTATGCTTGAAGACCATGAGATTGAAGATCGGTGGCTCTGATACCAAGTTAAGATACCAGAAAAGTGTTTGGTATCTGAGAAAATGAAAAGAAAATAACAGAGACTTCAGAGAGAGAAAATGAATTGCTATATTGATTTTTAATGATTGTTACAAGAGCTCTTGAATTAATAATAGAAAACAAATCACGTGAGCTGAGCTAAGCTAAACATGCATCAACAGAATGCTAACAAACTACAGCCAGCACAACTAACATTAGCCAGCTCATCTGACACGTCAGCAGCCATAACTAACAATAACGAACTACTCTTAACAATAAGCACATTTCATTTCTTGTAATTTTATCACCACCTTCTATGGCTGTGGAGGCTCTGACTTTGTCACCAAAACCTGCCGAAATCAAACCTTTAGCCTACATCTCTTTTTCTAGTATTGAGCCTTTAGGCCATAACATTTAGGGTATCAACTTCGGAGAAGATTACTTTGTTGCAACGGTGACTTCTCGTGCTTCGGATGTTGATCGTTGGATAGCTCGAACGATCAACGTTCATCGTTGGAGGCTACACAAACTTATTTTAGGTCTTGATACAGAATGATGTTTGCCCACCTAGACAAATAAACACCAGAAAGTAGCAATCATTCAACTTTGTGTTGGCCAAAGATGTGTTGTATTTCAGCTATGTCACAAAGACAGAATGCGCAATCTCTTGTTGATTTTCTTGAGAATGAGAAGTTTACTTTCGTCGGGTAAGGAATCGAGAACGACGCCAATAAACTTTACCAAGATTATGGACTGAATGTGGCAAGAACAATGGATGTTGCTGATATGGCTGCGGCAAAATATGATGATGAGGAGTTGAAGAGATTTGGGTTAAAGAGATTGGTTCTAAAATTCCTTCACGTCGAGATGGAGAAATCTAAATGTATTACGTTGAGTAAATGGGATGTAAACAAACTGAGTAAACAACAGATTCGATATGCTGCAATCGATGCATTTGTTTCTTTCAAGTTAGCCATTGAACTGAAGAAGGAGATAATTACAGTGCCAAAACCCATAACCTTCGATGCATTTGTTTCTTTCAAATTAGCTCGTGAACAAACCAAGCCTGGAATTTATTGAACAATTTTTTTCCTTTCTTTTTTCCTTTTTCTTTTCACCCCTTTTTACTAGTATTGAACATACTATTTTTTTTTTTTTGGTACAAAGACGTGCCTAGCATAGACTAGGGTAAGACCAAACGAGGGTGTGAAACCCCGATACAATCATGACGAATCCAAAACCCAGCCCCTAGAGGGAGAGAATTAAAAATGTGCAATCCAATAGGTAGTGAAAGAGCAGAGTTTGCCATAAAGTCACCAAAATTCTCTGAAACATGCTTGACTCGCACTTGCTGCGATACCCCGAGAGAAGCATGTGCATTTGGCCTAATCTCGTTATCCGCCACCAAACGAGTAACACAAAGGTCCAACCTCCGCATGAAGCCGCCAATTCCATTGTCCCAAGCCGACATAATCCTTGATAAAGGCCCCATAACTCAAAGACTGATAGTACCCACACCAATATTCATTCCAAAACCAGCTTATCCACTCTCCATACCTTTCTAATCACGCCACCCGCACCAGAACTTTTACGAGCTCCATCTGTGTTGAGTTTAAACCAAGGCCAAGTAGGGCCACCCATCCAAAATATTTCTCAATCTTCATGGCAAGGAACCAAGCAACTTTGATTTACCTTTTGAATTTCTTCCGGATCTTAATATCCATTACAACATTACTCTTAAAAACACCATTATGCAGATTTTGGTTACGCCAAACCAAAGCCTCCAAACTGTGACCCCAAAAAGACACGGCAAATATACCATCATGCTTCCACAAGTTTCTCAAATTATATAACATCCAATCTCTGAGATTCAAACTAAAGAATTGACTAATCCCATGGGGTATCAATGACAACCATGCTTAGCAGGGCAATCCCACATGAAGCGCATTTTCAACACACCACACCTTGCATATCATCAACAATATGTCTCCGGAAAAGTTCTCGCTTTAGTTTTAAGTCTATTATGACCCACCACCCACGAAAGGTTTGGATACGTTGGGGACCCCTCCACCGCCACAGGATGCGCCAAAAGGATTCTTCATTGTGAACCTCCATTTTTACAAAGCCCTATATCCGATTTAGTCGTGAAATCTCTTGACTTAGAATATGCCCAAGACATGTGATCATCTTCATCATTTACACTGGGAGGTTTGGTGGCGCAATTTTGAGAATTAAATGGTGGGGTAATAAATTCTCAAAAAGCCGCCAATTCCAAGTACCCTCAACAAACGTCCGCCACACACTCCTCAAGCCGCTTCTGGTATCGAAAGTAAACAAAGGGTATTCCTCTATTACCCAATTATCCCACCAAAATCTAACTCGGTTGCCATTCCCAATGTCCCATTTGATCCCTTTTAAAATCTCATGCCAAATGCCACCCACCTTCCACATGTAAGAGCCATATCTCGTAGGTAATGTCTTTGGGAGAGCATCGAGCACCCATACTTAGACAAAAGAACCTTCACACATAAACTGTTTGGAGATGCAATTAAACCCCACCCAATCTTCATTAGCAGAGCATCATTCATCAACTTCAAGACCAAGACCTCCGCTAGGTTTTGGTTGACATATGTTATCCCATTTTACCAAACCGATTTTCTTCTTGTCACGCCCGCTCCAAATAAACCTCCTACAAGCTCGGTCAATTTTCTCCCGAATACCAAGCGGAATCCTTGTGATTGCATAAATAGGAATCGCCGAATTACCGATTGAGTTAGAGTGATCCTACCCGCCATGGACAAATGTAGCGCATTCCACCCCGACAAACGTTGATTCACTCAAAATTTCCGATAAGTCAAAGATATTAACCCGTGAATGAATAATCGGCATTCCTAAATATTTCCTAGGTTTTGTGTGAAAAACCCAAGGAATCACCAATTTCCTTAGCCTCGACTTTACGTTATGGGAGAAAAATACTTGTGTCTTTGTTTTACTAACTTTCTCTCCGAGCTCATACAAAAACATTCAACACTTCATTTATAACCATAGCTTGTCTACAAGCCTCTGCAAGCAAGATAAGATCGTCAAAAAAATAAGTGAGATAAAGGGGTACCTCCACGAGACAGCTTTAATAGGTTTCCCTCTCTTCACATTTATTCCATGGCTTAACCTTTCTATACATAACACAAAAATATATGGGGAAATGGGGTCTCCTGTCTAATACCCTGGGTGAAACTCTCCGTAATTTCTCCATTCCATAGAAGTTGCATAGTCGCCGTTGTAATACATTCCATAATAAGCCGAACCAAATTAGTATGCAATCCAAACTCCTCAAGGTTTCATAGATAAAATCCTTAAACGATCATACGCCTTCTCCAAATCCACCTTAATGGCCATCCGCCCAATCCTCCCTTTCTTACGTCTCATCGAATGGATAACTTCCGGGCAACCACTATGTTTTCCGTTATGTGTCTCCCGGGATAAAACTAGTCCGAGTAGGTCCAATGAGGTCGCAAGATAGATTTCAGATTAGCTAATAACTTAGTGATAGTTTTATAGATAACCGGCAAAGGCTAATCGGACGAAAAAGCTTAAGGCTAATAGGATTATCCGACTTAGGAATCAACACAATCGAGTTTTGTTCAGGGATCTCGTTACCATTAAAAATACCTTTTATAAGACTACATGATTTTCCCACTACATGCCACTGGGTAAAAGAGAGCATGCAACCCGTCTATTCTAGGGGCTTTCAAAGCCTTCATGCAAGATCACATTCTTAATATCCTCATCCTCCACCGCTTGTCCCAAAGCTTGCATTCGACTTTCTTCAAGGATTGGGAAGGCGTTAACAACATAATATGGATGATAGGTTGCATCCTCTTTGGAATAGAGCTTGGAAAACAAAGACACGATAATCTCTAATCTCATCATTATTCAACATCCAATTATCCATATCA
This sequence comes from Citrus mangshanensis, assembly GCA_030449895.1. Classification (NCBI taxonomy): domain Eukaryota; kingdom Viridiplantae; phylum Streptophyta; class Magnoliopsida; order Sapindales; family Rutaceae; genus Citrus; species Citrus mangshanensis. The sequence goes on from JASUUJ010000349.1 coordinate 6,377,260, forward strand.
TCTTTAATCATTTCAATATGATTTCTCCTTCTCCTCTGGATTGTTTTGCGATGAAAAAAGTAGTATTGCGATCCCCACACCGGATCCATTCCCTCCTCGACTTTTGATACCGTAAAATTTCTTCCCGAGTTAACACTGCCTCCTTTTTTTTTTAGCCGAGTCGTTATTAGAGTGGTACTTTTCCAAAGCCCGGATACCCCCAATTCTTGCTAACAAGCGGTTTTTACGTCTGAAGATATTACCAAACACTTCTGTATTCCAGAGGGAAACCTTTTCAACAAAATGTTTAATCGAATTCAAATACTCCACATCTTGTCGCCAAACACTTGACACAAAAGGCTTAAACCGTTCATCGGTCAGCCAAGAAGCCATGAAGCGGAAAGGTTTAGGGCCAGTACGAGCAGTTTGAGGCTTCCCAAATCGGACTAGGATTGGTCGATGATCAGAGCAGACCTTAGGAAGATGAAGGACTGAAGCGTCTGAAAATCTTTCGATCCAATTATCATTACAAATGGCTCTATCAAGTCTCTTGTGTAGCGAACCACGAGCTCATGTGAAAGAGGGGCCTTTGAACTCCAAATCACAGAATTTATTACGATGAAAACACCCGCTGAAAAGTTGACAAACACCATTGGATCTCAAAGAACCTCCCCGTTTTTCCGACACATTTAAAATAGCATTGAAGTCTCCCCCAAGCAGCCAGGGCCCTTGGACAAAGCTGGCAAGCTCATTAAGGTCACTCCAAAGTAGCTTCCTTATGGAAGGAATCGGGCTAGCATATATGGCAATAATAGAAGAAATGATCCCACTGTTGTTAGACACTCTAAAATGGATAAACTATCGATGGTTCATAACAATCTCAACCTCTAAGCCTTCCTTCCAAAGCAACCAAATTCCTCCAGAGAAACCCACAGCTTCCACTCTATGAGATCTTGCAAAGCCACTATTTCTAATAAAATTATCAGCCTTGATACCACTGACTCTAGGTTCAAATACGGCTACCAGGTTAGGATTATAATTTCTGACCAAGCCATTGAAAGTTCTACGAAAACCCTGAGATAAAACTCCCTGAAAGTTCCAGAACATAATGGAGAAAAACATTAAAGTCATAAAAAAATAAGAAGAAAGTGTCCCTTACACCTCGGTTTTCCGATCCATCCGATTGCCGTCCTCCAAGGATCCAGAACTCGACCCTCCGAGTCTTCATCTTCACTCTCTCCTATGTAATCACTATCATCCTGGATCATCCGTCCTATCATCCATATTCCACCTCCCAAATCGGTGGATCCCCATCGGTTGGTCGCCAAACTCCTTGTCTTGTCCATTTTCGCAGACATATAAGGGGTTGGGTGTAGATGCAAACTCATGTTTGTCTTTGTTGCCGCTTATCTTCTGGGTCACAAAATGTTTCGTAGGGTCGAGGCTTGTGGAGGCCTTGTCTAGATTGATAGGCTTAGCCATGGTTTCTATGTGTTTACGTGAATGGCGAGGGGATTGCATGGGAGCGGACGTGGAAGGTTTAGGTATAAAAAGTTGGGGTTGATTGGGCTTGGTGTTTTTACGTTCATGATCTGAGGGCTTATGATTGAGAGCAACAGGGTCATTTTGATTTGAGTGCTTTCTTTTTTGCTTGGAAATTTTCTAGTTGATTTGGCTTGGTTGGGGAATTGATTAGTTGGCATATTTGTTTCAAACATTCACGAGTTAACCTTGGCAACGGAGTATCATTTGTTGACTTTATACCACTTTCCACCTCGGTTCCACTAGCCAGTGAGAAACGCGAGCCACCTTCAAACCTTCCATACCGATTCGAGCCAAATCTCTAACTTTCTTTATTGCTTGTAAGCTTGCCTTTTCGAGAAACAACCATCCATGGACCAAACTTGGGGTTACCGTGTGTCGATTGTGGTGGCGCCGCCTAGAGGTTATTCTCATCTTGCACCTTCTCACCCCCACTAAGATTCTCATTGCTTTTGTTTTCGGAGCATGAACTACTTAAATGCCCATATTTGCCACAGTCAAAACAAATGGTGGGGAGATTTTCGTATTCAACCTTTTGAACCTTTCCATTAAGAAGAAATTGGGGGCAAAGCGGTTTGGCAGTCCAATTCTACCGCTTATACGAGCAAACTTGCCTTTTGATGCGGATTCGATTGTAATCAATTCTAACAACGCTTCCCAATTACATGCCCTAACATCCTAAGAATTTGTTTGTGATAGTAGTGCAAAGGCGGGAGACGGACCCATGCAATTATCGAATCAATAGTTTCCTAGAACAATCAAAACTAGGAGACCATTGTTGAACCGCTAAGTAATGCCCCAATATAGTCCATGGTCCTTGAGTTAGAGCATAGTGGGCCTCTTCCTCCGTTTTAAACTTCACCAAGTAAAAGTCATTCTCAAGATCAATCACTGAAAACCCCTGTGACTTGTTCCATAAGGATTCTAGCCGATTACACAAGATTTGTAGCCGATCCAAGAAGCTTGATAACCACCGTTGCCTTCCAAGGTTTAACAAGTTGATCCTGAACCCTTTGTGAAAAGGCGATCGAGGGCATATGTCCTCCTGTTTCAATCACTACATCCTCCCAACCAAAAACCAGTTCCTCCTCCTTTCCCATGAGACCGTCTTCAAAAGAAACATGTGATTCCATCAACTTATCTTTGAAAGAAACTGATGGAGGATTATCCTCATCACCACCCGCTGCCCTAAACTTTGCTTTTTTTGTTGAACGATCATCCTCCAGGGGCGGGGGATTCGTCTTCGCTAAGTCAGAAACATTCTCCATACTTTCAGCTAGACTTTATCACAAACAGCTAGCGTGCCTTGGTGCAGGCCCACGTGACAGAGAGAAAACAGTATTGAACATACTATTTGTGATGAGTGATAGCATCTGTACTTTCATAATGGATCAACTTGATTTTACCTGTTCGAGTTTAAAAAGAAAATCAATAAATAAAGAAATGAAAGATATCTACATCAGCTATTACCCTCTCAAATTTGATATATTAATTTCCAAAACGGAAATATGTTTTAAGAGAACATAAAACTCACAAACTGAACAATAAAAACAACAAATCAATTATGATTCGTATTGAAATTTGATCTATAGGACAAAGAATGCGCTGAATCAGAATGTTAAATTGGAAAAAGATTAGCAGTCATCCAATTGCTATCACAACAAATATATTATATATACACGGCTAAAACAGAAAATTTTTAACCAGCCACTACAAGAAAACTGTTAATAGATAACATACAACTTATGATAGATTCTGGGTATATCATAAAATTATGATAGACTTGTGACATAATTTTCAATCTATCATGAATTAATGATGGGTTTGAGATAGAATTTTTTTCTATCACGGATTAATGATGGTTTTATGATAGAATTATTTTTTATTATGGATTAATGATGGGTTTATGATGGAATTATTTTTTATCATGAATTAATGATAGTTTTATGATAGAATTATTTTTTATCACAAATTATTATTTTTCACTTAACCACGTGTCGACCTGTAATTCATTACTTAATATGTGAATAATTACACTATATAATTTCTAAAGTATAAAAATGAAAAAGTGAATCTTGAATCTAACCTAATTAACACACTCCTTGTTAAGTTGCTGCCGCCGCTCTCCTGCTGCTCTTTGATTTCATTGTTGCCACTCAAGCTTTAGCCACCGACTACGAAACCGGCCACCATTCTAGACGTCACTGACTTGTTGCCGCCACTCATCTTGGTCATCGTTGTCACTCCTCTACAATCACGTCAAGCTTCAGCCCATCCAGCCGTCGTTGCTTTACCACCACTGTTAGTTTACCGCCGAGATCAATACCATTCCTCAACGACCTTCTAGAATTTTCCTCTCACGCTTTCCACGCTCGCTATTCTCCTTCTTCACTAACATCACTTGCGAGAACGAGATACTGAAGGAGTTGCAAATATGTTGCTGTGCAGGTATGCTTTTCTATGAATTGACTCTTCCAGTTTGATGAATAATGAGAAATTCAGTTGACACTTATTACTGTCAAATTTTAGTTTGTTCCGTTTGATGATGTTGTTATATGTATATTAACCTATGATGCATGTTATATTAAGGGCTTTATGTTGTGTTATTTCTCTGTTTTTTGGAGTATAAGAAAGCCAATAGTCCTATGGTATAACTTTGAGTGAATTGTTCTTCTATTAGCTTTTGGGATTTAATTATTACTAATTGTAACTTCTCTTTTTAATGTCTAAATTTGCTGGATATAGAAAGGAAGACAACATAAATCTTTTTTAATTGCTTTTTGCATTGGAAGGTATGAATTGTTGAATAACAGAAGCCTTCCGTAATTCTTCACAATTGTATTTTCCCTCTGTTAATTACTAATCTGCATTTCATGTTGTAGTAGAAGATAAATCTGGAATGTCCGCTAGCGTTATTAGGTCAAATACTCTTCAAATTTGTTATGTTTGGTGCTATAAAAATTTATGAGTGTTCCAGTGATATTGTTGACCAAGTGGTACTGTTGTAAACCAAGAAAAGGTTGGCTGGTTCTTAGAAAACCTTAAATTGATTGGTTGTAGTCAATCTTACGCAAACGCATTTGGGAATTTTAGCAATTTTAGGTCATTGCTTTTGAGCTCTTCTCATCCATGTATCTGAGAGTGCTACTAAATTTGGAGGCTAGAAATATTAATTGGCTAAATATTATTTATTTCCTTTTCAACCCTGATGAGGAAATTTATTTATTGTACTCTTATTATGTTTTTTATGCTTTATTATTGCTGCATTGTGACTTTCTCTATTGATTTTTATTTTTTTTGCAGTCACTCTAGCAGGCAAGAGTAGGAAGATGACTTGGTGGGCCTTGTCAGTACTAGTTTGTGTATGCTAGTTTGTTTAGGTGGTTATGATGAAAACTTGAAGCATCGTAGACTTAGTTATAACAGTTAAATCAAGTACTATATGTTGGTGTGGGAATTTCATATTGATGTGGAATTATGGTTTTGGTTTTGCTTTGTTTCATGTTACTTGGTTGAGTTTGTTTCTAGAAATAACTTCGGTTAAGAAGTAGCGAAAGTTTTATCGATGGCTAAGGGTACCGTTCTTGTCACCGGCGATGGTGGTTGAATCAGTAATTGTTTACCTTATTTATTTATTTTTCTTAATTATGTGATTATCCAAATTAATTATCATTTTTAAGCTTGCTATAAAATCCTATATCCCGCGATCATTTTTCGCTGGCGTCAGAGTACGTAAGCTTTTCTTAATTCTAAATTTTTAAATCTGATGAATACAATTGAGTTGATGAATTAGGAGCCTAATTGTTATGTTTAATAGTCTGTTTATTACATGACTGCAAAACAATGACTAAGCAAAACTGCTTCCATCAATTGAAATTTGGCCAACATGAGCTTGTTAGTTACCTATTCAACAGTATGAGAATTTTTTTTTCCTTTTTCTTGATTCTGTGCTGAATTTTTTATGAGGTAGGCAGGTTACAAGCATAGAATTGGTGCTGTTGGTTGAGATAAGCTTGTCAAAGTTGGTTGTTTGGTTTCTATTTCATTGGTTGATCAGTTCAGCTGGATCTGGATGCCATTGCTTTTTATGACTTTATGATCTATTTTTGTCTCCTCACACTAGTCTATTGTTGTGGCTTCCTTTGCATTTTTGGCTAGCTTGCTGATTTTGATGAGTTCCATTCACCAAAAGTAATTTTAATCCATTGAATATGTACATTTTGCTCATTCCATAAAAGTGAAGTCAATTTAAATCAAATAGATTACTATATTTGATGCCCACATGTATTGCAGCCTCTTAATTTACCTTATTATGCTTGGTGTTTGAATAAATTTTGTTCATAGGAAGCTTATAGGTCTCTTTGTAAGTTTTAATTTTTGTTTCGAGTGCTATCAGAAGATGGTATTGTTGCTAGAATTTTTACAGGAAGTCTTGCTAGAAATCTTATTGTTGGAGTACTTGCGTTAATCTTTGAAAGTTTTGTTGGATAACTTGGCTTGGTGGCCGGAATTCTTATTGCTTTTCTTAGAGTTTGATTGGAATTTGACTGCAATTTTATACTTTGGGATGGCTTTTTCAATTTGGGATGTTTTATTATGTATTTGTGGAGATCACATTGGCTATTAGATGTATTTCTTTTTAAATTAATTTTGGATTGAATGAATGTTAATTGATATTAATTTTTTTATGATATTTGTTTTATTAATTAATTAAATTTGTAAACAGGAATTTATCAATAAATTATAATTATAATATAATTTTAGAAAAAAAATCAAAACTGTATGATGGAAAAAGCCATCATATATTCTATCATAAATAATTTCTCGGTAAAATTGAATAATAAATTTTCAAATAATAATTGAATTTCCCACTAAAAATTTAAAAAAATGGCGCGAAAATTTAAATAAATTTAATTTTTAATTTAATTATTTTTTTACATTAAAATATTGTATGGCGGATATATGACCATGAAATGTTATCATGAATTCATGATGGAAAATATTTTGTCATAAATTAATAACAGTGACATAGATAATAGATGAACTGTTTGTCATATACTCTCTTTTATGATAGTTATTTTCCGTCATCTATTACATGATTTCTTATAGTGAGCCCAACGAAAGCACAATAACTTATCCGCATACCCAACTCATCCACCATTGCAATCTTGCGTGCCAGATATGAATGATTCTTCAGAAAATAAAACTAGGGCCTGGTGGATAAAAAGTACTAATCTCAGTAAATTGGTAACAATAGATGCTAAATAATCAACATCTCTATCAATGAAATCTACGGGGCTGGTAATAAGTACAGGCAATTTGTGGATTCTGGGGGAAATACATGCAGGGAAGTAATTTAAGGAAACTCTTATTGAAACTGACATAATAAGCCATTTAATCAAAAGAATAGGCACCTTGATGGGCACCTTGGATATCCTTCAGGCCCAAATTCAAACCAGCTGTAGATTACAGCATGGAATTGGGAACTTGAAACTTCAACTGAAAGCTCTCTCATATTTTGTGGAATAGGAATTCATTCTCATGCAATTCCAACATCACAATCTAAAGCCCTGCCCAGGTCGCAAATGACGAACATCACAAAAATGATAACTAATTCAATTTCAAGTAACGACAAAACATAAATAAATAAGTAATGATTCTTTTAAGAGACGGCATCACCCAATTCAATAATGGTGAAAGAATAGCCAAGCTCATAATTACAAGTTTCCTAATGTCTTACCCTACAAACATGCATCTCTAACATTTTAAATCATCAATAGAAATTATAATAAATATCTACTATAGAATAGAAAAATTCATATCCTAATAAATGTTCTACCTCCTTAAACATTGAGTTACATAGAATGAAAATGAGGTAAACTCCAGATAACTTTTTGACCCAACAAGTTCCAAGCGTTATTTTCTCCACAATGAAAAATGTTAAAAGCTCTTTTATGTGAAGTAATAACTAACTGCAGATTATGGGATATGGGGTACGTGTATCCCTATACCTTTTTGCCAATGAGTTTGTTCGGACAAAGCTAAGGTGAGATAAATAATTGCTCTCTGCAAAGTCATGTAGCGTACGATGAGATCGAGCCCCTTCATGTTCAGGTTTGACAAGCTCTTCTTTCAACAATCTTCTACGCTTATCGGTATCCTAGAGAAGCAAGCAGCAAATTATTAAACTGAGCAATTAATAGACAATGTAATGACCAAAATGTTTGTGTATATTACAAGAGATCGATCTATTGAAAGACAATTATTGTTAAACATAATAATGCAGAACTTTTCCATCCTCTCTCTCCCTCTCTCTCAGAACAAGTTTATATTCTCTCTGCTGCACAGATGACTGGATAACAGTGCCAGAGAATCTTTGTACTGCTACAGGATCTCATCAAACTCACAGGATTCAAACATGTTGTCCCAAACCTGTTAGTACTGGGGCAAGATAGATCCACAGGCTCCTATATGCTGACGCATGGCAATAAATGTGAAACAATATAACTAAGTGCAGTTTTCATTATAAAATCATATATTGCATGCCATCCTGATGGTTTTCATCTATCAATATGTTTATTATGTAGAAGTTGGCATGACAATGACTGCTGTACCTATTTCTGGCATGAAAATGACTGCTGTACCTATTTCCATTTTGTATTATTTAATTTGTTTGTTATCATTTTCACAATCTATGTATACTTAATTTAAGTCAATGTACACAACCTACGAGCTCTTTCTTTTTTACTTTTTTTTTTTGTTTTTCCCCCCAATTAGAAGGAAGGGTAACTGGTAAAGGAATGTATCTTAATTTCAGTTATGAAAAACTTAATTGAGATTCTGCTCACATATTTGGAAACTATTATACCAAAATCTATCAAATGCATATTTGTTACTAGATTTTGTCAAAAGCAGCCATCTAAATGGTTTAAAGCAGCCATCTAGATGGTCAGCATCCATGTTGTTCAAAGAAGAGGAATTTTGCAGCAAGTTGGAAAGGAAAAGGAGCACACGGGTTTGACATTTAAAAGAAGAAAAAAGAACGTAAAAATAATATAGAATTGCTGCATAGTGCCAAAACTTTCTCTATAAATAGAAACGAAGAGAATGAGCAAAGACATTCCATTTAGAGAGCAATTTAGGGAGTTGAGAGAGAGTTCAAGAGCTTGCATTTATAAGCTCTTGTTACAGTGATTGAGAGAGTTTGGATGTATTGGGGTTTTGGATAGTGAGGTAAAATACTACAATACTCTTTCACTAAGAAAATATTTCCTTCGTATTCGTCCATGGATGTATCTAAAAGCGTAATTTCTGTCTCTATTGCTTTTTATTTTATTTCCAATTTCATTTTAGCTGCGGTCCTGCTTCACCCACCAATTTCCTAACAGATTTTCACTACAAACGAGAAGTTCTCCCCATATTTAAGTTACCTGATGCACAATCACTGATTTGACAAAAGAAATAATATTAGAATCAGACTATACCTGTAGGAATTCAAGCATTTGCTCTTCAACTGTACCACACATTGCCAAAGTTTCCGCATGAATACGACGAGTAGCACCCATCCGATGAGCACGACTAATGACTTGTTCCTCCATGCTGATAGGGTTTTAAACAAATGAGACAATTTAACTCGAATTAGATTTAAAGAAAAGAAGGATCAATTAAGGTGTTAAACAGATGTTCAGACACAAAAATCCAATAAGAATAATCCAAAATCTATTAAACAATTAGTTACAAATGCGTTGGTGACAAGCAACTGCTGCAGTAGGTTGTATGAAGCAAAACTATATTTATAGCAGATAATAACACATTCTTTCCAATTCCCTAAATATAAATTTGTATGAAAATCAAACTTGTAACTAATCTAACATTAAGGCATTGAAGAAACTCATATAAGCAAAATCTCAAATATCCTTAATCATGATAAAATAGTATTACCTTCCTTATCAAATAAAGAAGAAAAAAAAAGATAAAAAATTATTACCTTCTGTCCTAGATTGGTTCCATTAGAAACACACGAGTTACAAAGCTCAAATCAAGACCCAATGATGCACTTCCGTCCATTAAAAGAGCCAGACAGCTAGCGTCGCGCCGGAACATGTCCAGTGACTTTATCTGTTAAAGAAGAAGCAAATTAACTTAGAGCAAAAGAAGAAAAATTTAAAAAAAAATAAATTAGTTGCAGGAAATTGAGGACAAAGTACCTTGTTGCTAGAATGCATTGGATTTTCACGGGATCCACGTAAGTGTCTACCAACTCATTTTCTTAAACGTGTGTACGTGTGTTATGGTAGTAAAATATATTTAAAAAAGAAATTGGAGAAATTGAGAAATTTATTAACTAAAAGCCAAACACCTAATCGGGAAATACAATGAGCCTTACCCCTGAAGATGGAGTGTAACGTTAGTTACACATATGATAACATGTACGTTACTTCTCTTTGTCTAATCCATGTCATGTGAAAAGTTAGTGTAGGCCTACTCGTAGAGGCTGATCCTTTTACTTGATCCTTACAATGTGGTAAGGTAGACTAGTCATTTTCAAGTGGTAAGATAGTTTGAATATGCCCGTAGATACCATATAAAGGCTCATGGATTTAACTCATACTCAAAAGTAGCTTAAGAATTGAACATTATCCCAATCATATATTATTAGTCCAGTAATTATTTAAAGCCAATGTGCCAAGTCACCTGCAAGCTTTTGTAGAATTATTAATTTTTATGAAAAATACAATAATATCATGAGTTTTAGGCACAAAATCTTCATTTTAGCCCCTGTACGTTTTCTTACAATTTTTAAACTTTGGAAAAAAATCTCATTTGAATCATATGATCCTCAAACCTTAATTTGATAACATTAATTTCTTATTAACAAATTCCTTTCTCTCTCCTTCTTTAGAAACAAACGAACCCACTTTTTGAAACTACATAACCAGCTTTGAAAGTTTTATGTTATAATATGGCTCCCGTCAGGGGCGGATTTAGCATGTGACTAGTGGGGGCTCAAGCCCCCACTGGCCAAAAAAAAAAATTTTAATTAAAAAAGAAAAATATTTTAGTTTTTTAATTAGCCCCATAAAAAAATTATTAAAATAATCTCTATAAATTATAAACCCCCATAAAATTTAAAATTTAGCTTTTAAGAATTATAAAAATTTATATTTTAATTAAAAATAATAATAGTCCACCACTCAAAATATTTTCAATTCTAAAAAATAGGATTAATTCTTCCAGTCTCTATAATAATACTAGAGCGAACGTTTTCAGTAATGAAACTCATGAAAAATCATCTTTGGAATCATATGGGATAAATGATAGTTTGATTGTTTATATACGAAACAATAAATTTAATAAAATTGATAATGAGTCTATTGTATAACATTTTTAAAATATAAAAATGCGCAGAGAATAATTATAAATGTATTAGCAAATATTTTATATATTCAAAATTTTAGTTTTTCATATTTTACTATTATCTAATTTAGCCCCCGGTAAATTATTTTTCTAGATCCGCCACTGGCTCCCGTAGAGTCGAACTTGAGCTCCACCCCTGTGGTTTGGTATTATTTTAAAATATAATCAACTATAGAAAACATTCATACTTTTGTTAAGAGAATTTGCAAACATACAACAATAAATTCATAATGGTTGTATTAACTGAATAAAGAGTACAATAAACAATTGGCTAATTAGAATTTCATGAAGGCAGGAATAGATAATTTCTCCGTTGAAATATAAAACAATTAAGAATAATTAAGAGAAATTCTTGGGCAACTGATTATCAGTTGACAAGATTGCAAACTCTTCGAATTTGTCCGGCAGTGCCAGTTAGAGGACTGATAGCTGCCATCTCGATCATAGCAGCTGCAAAATTAGACTTAAATTTTGAACGATTTTTGCTATACTCAGCAACAATTGAGTCAGTGGATCCGCCACTAAAGAGAACTTGGTCTGATGCAAGAAGTCCTTTCTTCTGAACGAGATTCTTAAAGAAATTGTTATCAAAAGAACGGGGTGTCACCAAATCAAGTGGTGATAGGTTGCTGTCACCACCACTAGCAGGACACTGACGCCTTCGAGTTCTTGCAAATCCGGCGTCAATATCGCTTTGATTGTTATAAATCCTATCACGGAAAAACGCACATTGCGCTCGGCCGATTGTATGAGCTCCTGAATTTCAAACGAAGCAATTAATTAATATCAACATTGATTAGTTAGTAATAATTAAATAAGAAATGTTATTTTCTATATATTATGATATACTATTTTATATACACATAATGAGATGAAGATATATATACAGAGAGAGAGGTACCTGAAAGGGCAACCAAGTCTCTTGCGCTAAAGCCCTTGGTAGCGAAGGTGGAAATAAGTGTGTCCAATCCATAGAATGTTGGTGAGAGTTGTGCTTCACATTGTGTAGAGATGATCAACAACAATATGGAGACAAATATTATTTGAGAAAGGGAAGCCATATTATTAGGCTGCTTAGTGCTTATTACAAGTAACTATGACGAATGAAATGGGATATTATCCGAGTGAGTGTTGAAAGATGAAGGAGAAGCCCAAACTTTGCATGGTGTATATAGTGCTAGCTACATCTCTATGAAATTTATTAGTAGTTTTTTGGGTTTGGTCCATTAAGGCGGCTTCATGCATATACACATGATTGCTGCATGCCGTGTGTAGAGCAAATCAACCTTATGCTCCGATGTATTAATTTTTGCATGGGAAATAAATTTGTGCCTTAACAATATTCTGTTCATATGTTTTCTCGTTAAGTATTCAACCTGGAAACCTATGAAAATCAATAATGACAGGGATACAGCTAATAACTAATTAGTTGTAATTGCCTAATTTAAAAAAAAAATATTAATGTTGACCTTATTACACGCCGTATAATTTACCCGACGTCGCACTCAATTTACTTAATTGTTAATTTTATCCAAACATATGTCAACTCTCAGCTATGTTGATGCTAAGAGATTGGGAGTCCAGTGGAAGTTATTAGATCAACAAACCGAGATACGTAGGCAATAATAAGCGGGCGTATGTCCACCCATCTAATAATTAAAATTGGAAGTAAACATCAATTTCGAGGTCAACTAAACCATTTTTGTCTCCATCTTATCTTAATCTCTGTGAATAGTTTTTTTTTTTTTGATGAAGTTTTCTGTCATTATTTAACTTTTTTTTGGGACAGTAGTTACTATTTAACGTTTATAAAAGTTTTTATGTTCGATTATGATCACTAGGCATTTATGTTGCGGGATGGATCAAAACCCCTAAAATTACTCAAAAATTTTAGTGATATTTCAAAGTGAGCATTTTGTAGTAAAAAAAAAAAATGTTACGTTTTATAGACTCTCATGGGCATGGTCGGATCCATTGAACTTATTTCAAATTTAGTGCATATGTTTGCTTCAATATTGGCGCATATAAAAATTCTATTGTTATACTAAATTTATGGAAACATAAGGGTAACTAAGTTAGGGATATATATGAAAATAAAATAAAAATGTTATTATTTTAATAAATTGATAAAAAAGTAAGGGGTATAACTGATTTTTTTCTGGACTCAACTAATGAATGGACACAGTTCTCATATTATATACAAAATAGAGCTAACGATCGACGTTTTACAAAAAATAGAATCGGAATCAATCGTATCATAATTTAGAAATGAGGAATGGGACGCTCATTCCCAAGGGGAGGTGGGAATGAGTCTCCCATTCCTAGGAATGACTATTTTGCCCTCCCCCAAAATTAAAAATGTCCATATTGTCCTCATTTATAATTAATTAATATATTATTATAATTAATTAATATATTATAATTAATTAATTAATATATTATTAACAATAATTATAGTTTTTGAATAAATAATCACAATAATTAATATATTATGATTATAATTAATTCACATATTATTATTATTAATTAATTATTATATTAATTAATATATTAATATATTATAAACAATAATTATTAGTAATGATAAATAATCAAAATAATTAATTAATTATTATTAATTAATTAATTAATATACAACACTAATAATTATATTAATAATTAATAATTAATTAATATAATTGTTACTAATAATTAATATATTAATATATTATGAACAATAATTATTAATAATTATATTTTCTTATAAATAATCACAATAATTATTATATTTTTAATAATTAAATAATTATTTAATATACTACTATTATAATTATTAATATAATTATTATAATTGGTTAAAATATTATTAATTAATTAATATAATTGTTACTGTTAATTAATATATTAATATATTATTAACAATAATTATTAATAATTATAATTTTTGATAAATAATCATAATAATTAATATACTTTTATTATTAATTAATTAATATATTTATTACTATTAATTAATATATTAATATGTTATTAACAATAATATATTAATAATTATAGTTTTTGAATAAATAATCACAATAATGAATATATTTTTATAACAATGATTAACATAATTATTATAATTAATTAGTGTATTATGATAATTAACTAATTAAAAAATTTACAATTAATTAATATATTAATATATTATTGACAATAATTAATAATAATAATAATAATAATTTTTGAATAAATAATCACAATAATTAATATATTGTTATAATAATAATTAATATAATTATTATTATATTAATTATTATATCATTATAATTAATTAATTAAAAATAAAATTAATTAATATATTAATATATTATTCACAATAATTAATAATAATAATAATAATAATTTTTGAATAAATAATCACTATAATTAAAATATAAAATAATTATTATGATAATAATTCATCAAGTACTTTTTAATAATTTGTTACATTTTAACTCATTCTGATTCCGATTACAAGATAAAATAAACACATCAATGGGATTTCAGCCCATTCCGATTCCGATTCCTATAGGTCAAGTAAACAACTTATTCTGATTCTCATTTCTCATTCTCATTCCAGCTCATTCCGATTCCAGTCCATTCCGATTACTGACAAGTAAACGAAACATTAACTGTTTCGTTTAGTTTTTATATTCTAAAAAATATTTTAAAACATCCCTTCTATTAACCATGTGTTCTTATTCTTATTTTTTTCTTTATTTTTGTAATAATATCTTCAAACAAACTTTTTATTATTTACATTAATATTTTTACAAAATTTAGCAAATTAATATCAAATTAATCCTAAAAGTAAAATAATAACAAGAAATTTTATAGCAATTTTTATTTACTTTTAGGATTAATTTGATAAATTAATATTTTTTATTTTTATTAACATCCTCAAGATTATTGTAACTATTTTTGTAAAAGTTAAAAAAATAAGGGCAAAAGTATAACACGTTTAACAATATATAAGAGTGTTCAAAATATAAAAACCCAACTGACACTTAATTCAAAATATAAGAATTGAACTAGTATTTACCATTATTTGATTTAATACAGCTGTGCGGAAAATTTTGACCACATCTGCAAAAATCTTTTCCAACGGCCTCAAAGTTCACCAAATAAATTAATTAAAAGAAGATACGCGTATAATAGCAGAAGAAGATGCCATGCACATCAAGCAATCATGATCTCCACGCAAATGTTTTGATTATTTCTTTTTTTTTTTTTTTGAAATTGTAAATGTTTGATTGATTAATTTGCTCTAAAGACAAAGTCATCAACAAGCAAATAATGAAGACCAGGTATACTTCAAAGGCAACATGGAATTACAGGTCTAGGATCTTTGTTGTTATTACACATGAATAGCCTCGCGCCTTCGTGGACAAAACCAAATCTGTAATATTATGTAGAGTCAGCTACCTAAATAACACTATAAATAATATAGGAGCCTTGAGCTTTTCTTTGCATCAGACGGGTCTATAATCATTTTTAACATGGAAAATTAAAAACTTTACAATAAATCTATTACTACTAACGTAAAACAACAAACTATTATTAAGCTAAAACATAATAATATAAATTAAGGTAAAATCAGTGCTACGAATACAATCAATGCTTATTTATTAGTTTATCGATTGAAAAATATTCATTTTTACTAATTAATTTTTCATGGTTTCAAGCCTATTAACTCGTTGAGGTTTTACCATATGTGTTCAAAATGTTATCCCACATCGGCTTTGAATAGTTACATAGAATATTGGGGTGATCCTCAGCTTTTAAGCTAACTTTTGAATATAAGTTAAATCCATGAGCTTTCATATGGTATCAATGAGCAAGCTCACACTACTTTACCACCAAAAAATGACCAGGCAAAATGACAGACCTAACTTACCACATGATAGAGACCAGGCAAAAGTATCAGCTTTAATGAGTGGGCCTATACTATCTTTTCACACGAGCACCACAAAAAGAGACTGATTTATATGAAATATGTTATTGTAAGTGTTATTATCGATAGCAATTCACCTTAAGTGGTATTGCTAAATATAAGTCCACTTGATCAAATGTTTGGACTTTATTTAATAAATTTCTCGATTTTTCAGGTTTTCCAAAAAAAAAAAAAAGGCTACACCTCTAAGGTTTGCGAAATGGTCATGCATATCTTTAAGTTTTCAATAAGGGGCACTAAAATTATTTTTTAGTCATAATATCCTTTGAATATCGTAACAAAATAGAGTCGATTTCAACCTTTTTTAGTAAATACAAATATAATATAATAATTTAATTTGTCTAGTAGGTTAATAATATTAAAATATTTTTTAAAATTTAAAGTAATTTTAAATTTTAAACTATTATAGTTATTTTAATAATATATTTGTATTTATTATAAAGTTTAGAAATAAATACTTGGGTTAAATAGGTTTGACAACTAGTAAAATATTTTTGAAGTATTAATTATGTTAAAATTATTTTATGTGATATTCAAAATAATATAAATTTTTGTCCTTCTATTTTAAAATTATGTTTCCATTTATTATAAAATTTATATAACATATAAAGTATGTCTAATAGATTATGAAAGATTGAAGTTATTTTTTCAAATATTGAAATTATTTTAAAATGTAAATATTATTATATTTATTTTTAATTTATATTTTATGTATTAAAAAAATATTGGAGTTAATTTTTTGGGTTAATAGAGCTAAATGATATTATGGTCAAAAGGAGATTTTATTAAAAACTTGGGGTCCGCATGATCTTTTTTAGATGGGGTCCGCATGATCTTTTTTTCTAAACCTTAGTGATGTAACTATCATTTTCTCGAAAAAGAATGTGCTACCACCATAACACACTATATGTATAGAAATTATGCTTTTACATGCATTATATATTTTTATAATAAAAAAAGAAAAAAATGTATTTATACATGTTAATGTTTATGAAAGTAATAAATTTATTAAATTTATGAATTAATTTCAGTTTGTGAGTACATTCATTTCAGTTTTGAAGTTTTCCGTAGTTGTTATGTTCCAAGTTTGTGAGTACTGCTCCACTTCACTTTTGAATATATATTGAGTTTGAGTTGTAAAAAAGTCTTTCGATAAAATATAAAGAAATTTCCAAAAGCTGTTATTAATATGCTTAATTGACCTCTTTGAAGATTTGAGATCGTAGCCACTGAATTACTAGTTATGCAATCCAAGAGGGGGGTGAATTAGGTTTTTAAAATTTAAGCTAAGCAAACGACACAACAATTTAATCTAATGCCTCAATGAAATCAAAAGCAACAAATTTAATAATGCTAAAAAATAAAAGAGTAAAGGAAGAGAGAGCAAACACAAAGATTTTTACTTGATTTGGCAATCCCTGCCTATGTTCACACCTCCAAGCAAATTAAGTTTGAGGATTTCATTATCCAACCCTCCTAAGGTTTCAAGTTCTTACAATTGACTTCCAAGATGTCAATAGACCTTTACAACAAGAGATTATCTCCCAATCTTTTAACCCAAGTGTTTCTTACACTCAAGCTCTCACAAATTTAATAAAAAAATGAAGATTACAACAAATAACTCTCTTGTTCGTTCTTGCAAAAGTTTTTAAATTTGAATTGGACTTGAATTTATATAGTTTGGACACAAAAACTAGTCATTATGGACAAAAACAACAAACAGCCGGCTAGCCTCTTAATTAGCCAGATTGTCGCTTAGTACAGTGCAAGTTACCATTACAATTTGAATTTTGCTACAGTGATGCTATAGCAACATGTTTTTTTAAAATTATATTTTGTCCAAAACTTTCTATAATTTGACTATGGCCCAAAATGTCATACAATTTTGCAAATAAATCTAATTTTAGAAATTCTAAATAATACTGGTTATTTCCAAAAAAATTTTAAATTATGCTATGGTCTAAAACTTTATAATACTTTTCAAAGGGGTTCTTTTCAGAATTTTAACATAATGCTTATTGATTTCAAAGTTCTCAAAACTTTTTCAATTTAATCCAAAATTTGAAAAACACTCAAATCCACAAACTACTTGTCTTATAAATAAAAAAACTTTTGGTTTATGAAAAGTAATGATTTATTAAAAAAAATATTGAGCTTCTCCAATGCTAAACCATGCATATATTAAATCAAAATGGTTTTACAAGAATTTGTCGCAACAATGACTTTGTTGAGCTAAACTTTGTCCTTGATCAAGTCGTTGTCCATTGAGTGCCTTGATCTTGACTTTCTTTGATTCACTTGCATAAATATTATCCTTCAAGAACTAGTGAAAATGTGAAAGACAACATTTATCATATCACTTAAGTTACATGTTTGTTATTGTCAAAATTACAATATGTTTAGGCTAATAGTCACCTCTTCATCTCATTTTTAAGACTTAGGTCTAGTTTTAGTAGCAAAAAGCAGTCTTTTACTAGGTTCAAGTCTCATTAGATTGCTTGCATTAAATCATAAAGCAAAAAAATATAAATAATGACCTCTTTATAGAGTCTGATATATCTCTATTAGTTAATTATTGTAGGTAGTAAGTATAAAAGGATAGTCACTCATGAGTATGCCTTATTTGTAGATACCCGATGGTAATTTTATAGCAGTGCACATATCAAGTTCATTTTAAAGTATGCATGAAAATTCCATTATATTTCTATTCTCTAATGGCATAGTTGAGTGGTTTTTAACCAATTTTTTTTTTAAGCATGCCATTACTCAAAATAAATATAAAGATATGATAATCCAAAATAAAAACTTGTACACCATTAACAATAACATACTACATGATGTAGGATGGTTGTGTATTACAAGCGGGGTACTTTTTGGAGGCCATAATGTGAGCTACATGTGTTCATTTTCAGCGAATAACATACTATTTCGAAACTTGCAATAAGAGAATCAAACCCAAAATGGGTGCCACGGGGTCAAACCGAAAATTTTGCTTCTTTCCTAGTCATTTTTTTAGTTTTAGAATTTTTTCAAATTTTCCTGATTCTTTTAGGAATTTTTTTTAGAACTCGGATTTTAGTGTTATTTTTTTTCCTTTTCTTATTTTGATTAGGGGAATTTTATCATAAAATAATATTTCAAATTTGCCTATTTTAGTAAATTTGCTATATTTAGTATTATTATATAAAAGGGTCTAAAACCCTAATTTGTACTATTCAAAATTATTCAATAAATTAATTATTGAAAAACTTTTATTTTTTCTATCAATCTACTTTCAACGTTTCCGTTTTGTCACTAAAATTCAAGAAAATGTTATTATCAGAAAAAGTAAGATGGACTAGAAAGAGATAATTAATTACTAGCATGTCAACTTTAAAACCACGTTTGTTTGCACTACCAAAACCAACATAGTCAAAATAAATTAATCGCTTATAGCATGTCAACTCTTAAAGCTTTTGACTTTTATACATACATCAGCGTTTCCTAAGTATGGATGTTAAATGCGAATTTGAATTTGCGCGTATTCATATTAAGACCATCAGGTGTTAACATTTTTTTTAAAAAAAAATTAATTGTAACACGATTTAATGTTAATATGAATCCACATTTAAGCATCACATGAAATCATTTTTAGGTCTGAAAATTCTAAATTTTATAAAATCAAGGATAAGTTGACAACGATGTGAATATACTTTCATAATGTTGCCAAATAATTTACAGTTTTGAGAAATTCTATTCAAGCAGTTGTCAATTCATCCCAAATTTTATGTCTAAATTGAAAAATTTTCACCCACACACACATATATAACTTCTCTGGAGGGTATGTCCACACAAAATTCTGTGCAAATGTGAATTTTACAATGTTGTAAATGACTTTTATAAAAACGTTGTAAACGTCATTCACAAAATTGTGATACCTTTGACAATATTGTAAAATAGACATTTAAACGAAAATTTGCGCCAACGTCATCATTGCTGAGAATTTTCCAACGTATATATGCATAAACAGACCACAATGACTGTTGAAATATGACATTGTATTAATAGAATAAATTCCGAAAATTTTGACTCCTTTCTTTTTCTTCTTTAAGATATAAAAACCTAGCTAAGGTCAACATCAATAATATTCTATTTAAATTGGGCAATTATCTTAGCTGTAACCCAGTTTCCAACGATTTTCTACGATTTCCGAGTTGAATAGTCCGCAAGAGAATATATGAACAGGATACAAAGGCACGAACCTTTCCCTTATGCATTAATGAATCCAAGCAAATGTTTGATTTGCTCTAAATACGGCAAGCAGCGATCATGAACGGGGGCTGAAATAGTAATAAAACATCTGTCAAAGTTTCTTACTGTCACCATTATATATGCATGAAGCCGCCAAAATGGACCAGAACTAAAACGAGTATCAATGTCAAAGAGAAAAGAATAGCTAGCACTATAAATACCATGCAACAATTGAGCTTCTTCAACATCTTTCAATACTCAAGATAACAGTTAATCCATTTATTCATTAGCTACTTGCAAGAAGCTAGCTAGATAGCACCTAAAATGGCTTCTCTTTCTCAAACAAATAAGTTCACGTGTACAATTATTGTCTCCATGTTGTTGTTGATCATCTCTACGCAATCTGAAGCACAACTCTCACCAACATTTTACGATGCCACTTGCCCAAGTGCCCTCAACACAATCCGAACAGGCATTAGAAATGCTGTTTCACGAGAGCGTAGGATGTCGGCATCCCTCATTCGCCTCCATTTTCATGATTGCTTCGTTCAAGGTTGTGACGCGTCCATTTTGTTGGACGATTCCTCCTCCATTGACAGCGAGAAAAATGCACTTCCAAATTTTAAATCAGCTAGAGGGTTCGAAGTTATAGATAGTGTCAAGTCTCAACTGGAGAGAGTTTGCCCTGGAGTTGTTTCATGCGCTGATATCGTTGCTGTTGCAGCCCGTGATGCTTCTTTTGCTGTGAGTAAATCATCATTAATTTTCTACAAGATTAATACAATAAGAGACATGGTAACAGAAATAGTGATAAGCCGATACCGTTCTGTATTAATAATCTTAATATATAATTCATTGTTAGTTTTGGTTAATTAATTAATTTAAAAATATTAATTACAGGTTGGTGGACCATCATGGAGAGTTAAGCTTGGTCGAAGAGACTCAACAACTGCAAGCAGAAGCTTAGCAGAAAACCTCCCCAGCTTTACAGATGCATTGGACAAACTTATTTCCACCTTCGCTACCAAAGGCTTGAATGCAAGAGACTTGGTTGCCCTTTCAGGTACCCCTCTCTCCCTATATACATACATACATATGTGTGTGTGTATTTGTCACGCCATAATATATACATATAAAAAATAATATTTCTTAATTAACTATAACTAAATAATCAATAATATTAATTCATTTGTTGTTTCATTTGAAATTCAGGAGCTCATACAATTGGCCAAGCACAGTGTGCATTTTTCCGTGATAGGATTTATAGCAATCAAAGCAATATTGATGCTGGATTCGCGAGCACTCGTAGACGTCAGTGTCCGGCTAATGGTGGTGACAGCAATCTATCACCACTTGATTTAGTGACACCCAATTCTTTCGATAACAATTACTTCAAGAATCTCATTCAGAAGAAGGGACTTCTTGCATCAGACCAAGTTCTGTTTAGTGGTGGATCGACTGACTCCATTGTTGATGAATATAGCAAAAACCCTTCAAAATTTAAATCTGCTTTTGCTGCTGCCATGATCAAGATGGCAGATATCAGTCCTCTCACTGGCTCTGCTGGAGAAATTCGAAGAGTTTGCAATCTTGTCAACTAATGATCAGTTGTCCATGAATTTCTGTTTCAATTATTTTCAATTGTGTCATATTTCAATTCTTTGATTTTATTTTTTGTTATGAATAACTCACAACGGCAGGAAAATCTATTGTTTATATCTTTATTTTCTGTTTATCCAATTGTTTATTGTTTTCTTTATTCAATTAATTCAATCATGATAAACTTATCCAAATTCTCTTAAAATAAGTGGAAATTCTTAGTTGATTATATTTTTAAGAGCAGTACTATTTGAACTGCAGCAAGATAATGGGAAGACAAAAATATGGGTGCTGTTCCTGTTGCAGTGACATTGTAGCGTACAAAATGACAGCAATGTTCATGTTATAATGTTGTCATTTCTATATTTCTACTGTCTTGTTACTATACAAATAGTATTCTTCTATTTTTAAGTTGATAGCAAAATTGTGTATATACTGGTGGATGATAAATAGAGACAAAATCATTTAGCGTTTCCCTATTTTTATGGTAATGGCAAATCTGTGTATATAATGATCTACGATAGCAAAATTGTGCATGTATTGATCGACGATAAATAGAGGCAAAATCACTCATACGATAATAAAATGAAGCCTATGTATTAATGATATTATCCCACATTTTGAGAATTGTTACAGGGCTAATATTATTAAAGTTGAGGCTATCGAAGCCCATATGCCTAAACTATACTCAAAAACTGACTTAAGATTGAGGTTTGCATCAAGCTTATATTAGTAGCCCAATAATATATTATACTCAACTATGTAAGGATAATGTTTAATTCTAAAGGTAGCTATTGATTATGATTGTAGCTCATAAGTAGTCATGCACATGTAAGATGTAAGCCCATATTACTCTACTACATGATAATGACTAAGGGTTGATGTGGAATAATATTCCCAGATCCATGATGTGGGCTTATATCCTCAGTAGAGACAATCTTTAACTTTTAAGTTACCTTTTAACTATGAGTAAGGCTCGTGAGCACTTGCACACGAGTAGGCCATACTACCTTGCGATATGGTAAAAACCAAGCAAAGAGATCGGTCTGCATGTAAAATGTGAATGTATATGTTACCACCATAACACACCTAAATGTATAAGAACACGTTTTTTCATAAATTATATATTTTCGTAACTCAAAAAGTAAAAAACAAAAAAAAAAGACTCATGCTGGTAAGTTTTAATTAAATCACTTCTCTGGAAGGATTCATGGCTGAATTGGTGTACCTTGATGAAACACCAAGGACGTCAAAGGCAACCACAGCTTGACGAAACACCATGAACTTTGTTTATGCGATTAACTCATGCTTCTGTTCTTCAACGCAAGGATACCTTGGATTTTCAACCTGAATAACTTCATGCTTCTCTCATCCGTGGTGATACAGTTAGTATCAAGGTGGAACAAGAAACTTTTCAAAACCTGGAAGATTATCCAAGGCTCAACGGTCGGCATCTGTGAAAGCTCAGGATTTAAAAGTTCTTCTTTAGAATTTATGGAATCCTATAGGGCATTCGCAGTTAGTCACAATGGCAAGGGGTTTCTAGTTTAGTTGTCCTCGAAATTGATGGTCACTACCAATTTTAATTATTAGCTGGACACAACGCGTTTGTTGATATTGCATACGTATTTTGGTTTATTGATCTAATAATTTCCACTGGACTCCCAATTCCTCAGCATCAACAGAGCTAACCGTTGACATATGTATGGATAAAATTAACAAATTAGGTAAATTGAGTGTGATGTCGGGTAAATTATACGATACGCGTGTACTAAGGTCAGCATATGAACAGAAATCAATGCAAAAATTAATATATCGGAGCATAAGTTTGAATTACTCTACAAACGGCATCCAGCAATCATGATTTTGCAGCTGCAACGCCGGACAAATTCGAAGAGTTTGTGATCTTATCAATTGATGATCAGTTGCCCAAGAATTTCTTTCAATTGTTCTTAATTGTTTTATATTTCGACGGAGGAATATCTATTCCTGCCTTTATCAGATTCTAGTTATCCAATTGTTTATAGTATTCTTTATTCAGCTAATACAATCGTAACAATTTTATTGTTTTATGTTTGCAAATTCTCTTAACAAAAGATTGAATGTTTCTTATGTAGTTGATAATATTTTAAAGTAATAACAAACAGCGAGGGCGGAGCTCAAAGTTAAACTTTGCAGACTAAATTATAATATAAAATTTTCAAAACTGATCATATAGTTTAAAAAATTAAGTTCACTTGTTTTTAAAAAAGGAGAGCGAAAAGAATTTGTTAATAATAAATTAATAATACCAATTGTCGTCAAAATTAATGTTTGAGGACCATATAAATTAAACGACATTTTTGTCCAATGTTTGGAAATTGTGAGAAAATATGCGGGGCCAAAATGAAGATTTTGTACTTAAAACTCATGATATCATCATAATTTATTTAGGAATTCATTGATTCTACAAAAGTCTGTAGGTGCCATGGCATACGCTAGTCTAAATAAAACTCCACCCCTGACAAACAATGTATATATCAATGATAAATAGAGACATAAATTTTCTTGTCAAGAATTTTGATTGTTTTTTAAATTAAAGAGAAAACTATTAGTAAGATAAAAGATTACAATGGGATGATTAAATTATATATATTTACCTCCCAAAAATTTAGAAGAGGAATTTTCCAAAATGGGGTAGTTACTTAATTCCATGATGTAAAAGAATGACAACCAAGGATATCATTAATTAAGGAATCCCCCACTTTGTTACCTTCACGATAAATTTGTGAAACATAATATTCCATTGAGCAAAGCAAGTCAAGACAATTTAAACCAACAAGCGTAAAGTTACCATGAGGAGTGTAGTAAAATATCTAAAGACATTGACTCACAGAGAATGAGTGTTCTTTCCTATAGAAAATAAATAATATATATTGTGTATTCAATAATATTATCTCACAGCGGCTTTGAACAGTTATTAGGTTAATAATATACAACTTGAGAAATCCTCAGCTATTAAGCTCCATTTAAGTATGTTCGGCGTCTATGAGCGGACTACCTTTTCACTTGACATGACAAAGTGATCAGTTTGAATGATACATATATATATGTTATCAAATTTGTAACTAACATTACTCTTCATCTTCAAGAGCGAGGCTTACTATATCCCTGATTGAGTGTTTGGCCCTTAGTTAACAAATTTCTCAATTTGTCCAACTGTTTTATTTTTTAAAATGTGTGCTACTACGATAACATACGGACATATACGTTCAACAATATGCTTTTACATACATTATACATTTTTGTAATTCAAAAAAAGAAAAAAGAAAACAGAAGATAATATATGTTTGTCAGTATAATTGTAATTGAAAGTAATAGATTAATTAGATCATTTAATTTCAATTGTTGTTCTGGAGGCACAAGTTGATAAAATATAATGTAAGAAACCGCGGCAATTCATTTCAGATTTGAAGCTTTCCGTAGTTTTTATTACATTCCGAGTCTCTGAAATTACTTTACTTCACTAATACAAATTTATATATGTTACAAATTTATATATTTATATATGTTATCATATTAGATTCAGTTGGATAATCAAACAAAAGACAGTATATGTTTGTCCTTAGTTATTAAAAAAAAAATGTATATCAAAGTGATAAATTTATTAGAACATTTCAATTATTGTAGGCACAAGTTGATAGCTTGACATATAAAAACCGCGGCGACTCATTTCAGATTTGAAGATTTCCATAGTTGTTATATTTCCAAGTCTCTGAACTACTTCACTTTTCAATATAGTTTGAGTTTGACTTACAAAAAAGTCTTCGCATGAAAAGAAAATTCCAGTCTCCGTTAGTAATTTGTGATTAATTAGTGTCTTAAATGAAACACTATGGACGCCAAGATCAACCACTGCTGGTGTCCAGGAAAGTGAGAACGTTGCTAATGCGATTATGGACGTCAAAACAAAGAAACTTTTCAGCGCAAGGATACTTCATGTTCCTCCCATCCGTGGTGATACAGTTTGTTTTAAGGTGGAACAATAAGCTTTTCAAAACCTGGTTTCGTCTTTAAATAAAAAGATTGGAAGATTATCCTAACCTCAAGGGTCAACATCTGTGAAAGCTCAGGATTTAAAAAGTTTTTGTTTAGAATTTATGGAATCCTATAGGGAATTTGCAGTTAGTCCAATTGGGATGGGGTTTCTGTTATATTCATTGTGATCTAGAACAGGACATGCGCTGTACGCGTAGTGGAGGGGCTTTTAAACTTCCAGCAGGATATTTTCGATTGTTTCAATGGCGACCAAAATTCAATCCTCTTAATTCAAAAATTCAAACTCACACTCAAGTTTGGATTAGAATAAATGTACTTAATTAGCATAAAGCGCTTAGAAAACTTCAAATGGGCATGGCGGGTGGAATTGGCTTGCCTCTGAAAGTTGACAAATCTTCACTGGACATAACGTATTTAGACCTATTGGCAAGTGACAATTGCTTGTAGAGAATAAAAGATAAGAAATGTCAACACTATATCTAGAAGCTGAGGATAGCGTAAGACAAGCTAGGGGTAATATCTGAGAGAGAAGATAGCTCCTGTAAATTTATCCATTTCAAAGGGAAAAGTGGAGCTCAAAAGTAATAAGTTAAGCCTCATGTGTGTGAGCTGATGCCACTAGAAATGGGATAAAATATTTATTCTTTAGGCTTAAACTAAGCTTAAACTAAGGGACCAATGAGAGAATAGATCAGGTAAGCACAGCAATGAGGAAATAGTACGCCAGCACAAGAATTTGAAGTGCTTTCAATATCCCAAAGAAGGTCACTTCAAAAGCGATTTTCTGAAAAGAAAGAACAAACACAAGGAACAAAGAATCAAGATGGAGATCCAGCTGTTATCGAAGAAGAAGGTAATGCATCAGCAGTTGTGTATGGGGCTTCGGATATTAGACAAGAAGGTCAATGGGTAATAATGCCATGTGTAGCGTGATTGGTATAGGAAACATCAGTTGAGAAGTACATGATAGAATCATTAAAGAGCTAAAACAAGTTAGACATGTCCCTCGACTTAAGGGAAATTTAATTTCTTTAAGCTTACTTGATCAAATGGGCATAGTTTTTTAAGGCCGAATTTAGTGCTTTGAGGATTATCAAGGATTTTATTCTAGTGATGAAAGGTACTAGGAGGAATGACTTACATTAAATGGTAAAATAGATTCTGTTGTTGATGATGATTACTCAGACAATGGTAATTAAAAAACTAGGGTATGGAACTTGGGCGCGTGAGTGAAAAAAGATTAAAAGAGTTAGTAAACAGGGGCTCTAAGTGGTGATAAGAATGAGAATTTGATGTATTGTGAAGATTATGTCCTAAGTCAGTCAACTAGCTTCAGGTCATCTCTTCACAAAATTATCAAAATTCTGGATTATTTACATTCAAGTCTATGGGTACCTAGACAGCATGTATTTTTAGGTGGTAATAGATAGATTTTATTTATTATTAATGACTTTTCAAGAAAAATCTGAATTTATTCGTTGACGAACAAAGAATAGGTATTCGAAAAGTTTAAAGAATTAATGGAAGGTTTTGGTAGAAAATATACCTAGTGTTCCTCGTCGTCTTTACGTGGAGACATGATTGCATGGTGTGCATGGGAAGCATCTTCTTCTGCTATTATAGGCGTATTTTGTGTTAATTTATTTATTTGAACTCTGAGGCCAACAAAAGAGTACTGACATGTAGTCAAAATTTTCCACAAACCTGTATTAAATGATTGGGCAATTGATTCATCTTTATCTCAGCTTACACTAAAATCAAATGCAATCATTGTACTTACTTTAAAAAGAATTTAATTAACCCTGAATACCGAGTTAAAAGCTATTTTTGTATCACATGTAATTGTCCAGAAATTATTTTAGTATATTATTCCGCCACTTCACTAACTTTTATTTTATTTTTTTCAGCAACTTGGAATACACCTCCCCCTTCCACCGGTATCTCTGATAGTGAGATAATGATGCTACTGAGTGTGCTCAATATTTCATCAAAATATAGATTTTTAATATATCTCTGCCAATCTGGTTTTTTATCTATATTCGATTTTATCTCCCCTGCACACCTTATAGATTCTCCTAGAGGTGAGTTTTTTACTATTTTTCTATATTTTTGATCACATAGTAACATATATGCTTTTTTTTTTCAGCCATGTCTTTCGAAAATGACGGAGCTTGCAAAAAGAAGAAGATTGAAAAACTTCCTCCAGCTAAGATTAGTAGAAACCTAAGGGATAAGCCTACCTTTCATGTTGGACGATCCTCTTCCCAAGTTGTTATTCCCAATCATCCTCAGCAAGAGACCTTGCCTCTACCAACTGTTAACTTGGCTGTGTATCCACCATCTATTAGCTCTTTTGCCATTACCAACATATCAGCTTCTGCTCCTTTCCCATCAGATTCCAACCAAGGGACCTTACCTACGGTGAAGGACTTACCCAACTTTGCTTGGGAGGACTCTGCTCAGACATATCTCAATTTTTTCAACCAACTTTGGGCTCAGTACATTTCTTCTAATGATGTGAGGCATATTGAAAGTTGTGATCCGACCGACGTCATGCTAAACAACATCTATCAAGTGCCTTATGCTTTCTTACTCTTGGTGTTTCAACAAGATGTCTATCTATTAAAATTTCTATTCATTTTATTGTAGCTTTGTTGTGCCATCCAAGTATCCAGAAAAAGAATTAAAAGTTTGATGTTAGAAATGAATACTCTAATTGAATCTGGGTGAGCTTCAGAAAGGCAAATTGTTGAGCTAGAGGAAAGCTTGGTTGAAGAAAAAGCTCACGTGGCGCAGCTAAAGACAAATTATGACAACCGACAAATTGAATATGACAATCTAAGGGCTCAGTCCTAATCTGAGATTCAAGATTTGTCTAACTCCTTTAATCAACTCAATCTTCAAATGTCAACTGCGAAAGCTTCAGCTGTTGAGGAATATAAGACTTCTGCTGAGTTTGCCAATATTATTGATGAGGAATTTTTTAAGGGTGCTGCTAAGGTGAAAGCAATGATGGAAAGTCACTATCCCCACTTTGACTATAGCTTTCTAGAAGATGATGAAGACGAGGACTAGTCCGCTATTTTTTTCTTTTTTTCTTTTTTTGTACCAAGCTAGTGGGATTATATGATGCCTCTGTTTCCCACTCTTCTTGTTATAGACTTCAGAAGTTGTCAGTTTTTAAAAATCTTAATTCTGACTTTCTTTTCCTTTACCTTTATTGTCACCCGAATTTCTTTAATGTTTTCCTGCACCAAACCTTTCTTACACCAGAAATTTGCTTAACTTTTCCTATGCTAGGAAATCGCTTAGAATTTGCTTAACTTTTGTGAAATTTGCTTGACTTTTCCTACATCAGGAAATTTTCTTAGAATTTGCTTAACTTTTCCATCAGGAAATTTGCTTGACTTTTCCTGCATTAAGGAATTTGCTAGATTCACTTCTAGCGTTTCCCTGCTTCTTTCTTGTAAGAACAGGAAACTAAACCTATTAAAAACAATATACTGAAGTGATTGAGAAAAACGCTTTTATTAATAGATAGTTATAAGTTTGATTACAAACAATCCTTTGGTAATAATTAACTTTTCGATGGCTCAAAATGAGCCTTATTATGACTACTAAAAAATTTTTAAAAAAAATTACTGATAGTATATCCTAGATGCTCTGCATTCTAAGGACGCAGGAGCACAACTCCACTCATATCTTTTATCTTGTAAGTTCCAGGATGAACAATTTCTGTTATTTTATACGGACCCTCCTAGTTCGGGCCTAACACTCGAACATTCTGCTCTCTGGTGCTCTGAAATACTTTTCTAAGGATCACTTCCCAACTAAGAAGCTTCTTGGCTGACTTTTGAGTTAAAATATCGAGCTGCCCTTTGCTTGTACGTTGTAACTCTAAGCCGGACCTATTCTCTCTTCTCTTCCAGTAAGTGTAGGTTGAGATTTAGTTGCTTCTCATTTTGCTCTGGTTGAAAGTGTTTCACTCTATATAATGACATCCCTATTTCAGCTGGAATCACTGATGTAACATATACACTTTAATTTTTCCTAATTAAGTGTATCATGTGTTTTTCATTTCGGTATCAATTTTAAAGTCGTCAAATTGGTTACAAATTATTATGAGCAAACTTGACGCAACTCGATTTCTTATCATGAATTAATGGATTTGGGTCGAGTTAATAAATGGATCATTTTTTGAGATAATTTGAACACAATTTAATGGCTTTATAGTCGGATTTTATTTCAACACGGGTCCGACATCAGCTTAATTGGTAGTAAGCGTAAAAAAAGCTAGTTTCTATAAATGGAAAAGGGGGAGCTGGTTTCCAAAAAGAGAAAGAGGGGGCGTGCGAGAGAGAGAGTGAGAGTTGACCTGGTTTTGACCCGCGAACTCGACCCGACTCACGAATGTGACCCTGTCGGATCTCGCGATTTCGGCCACTGTTCTGATCAAGCTTGGTACTGATCTAAAGCTTGAGCGACGCCGATCATATCTTCATTGTCATCGTCGCCGAAAAAAGGCTAAAATGTCGGTGATTTAGCTCGAAAGAACTGCGGCTCCACCCGTTTTCGTCGTCGTTGATTCTACCGGAGTTAGGCCATACCACCACCTGAATTTCGATCCTTAGCTCACTCTCATCATTTTCCGATCAACCTCACCACCTGAAACCTCCATTTTGACCGTGAACGACTGCCAGAAAGCTCACGGTTTTGGGACCACGATCCGCCACCATCGTCGCGCGTGGGACCTCACCGCCAACACCATTGGATTCATTGAGGTCAGAATTATCAGACTTGAACTTTTCGTCACCATTGACTGAAGTCCAGTCACCGTTGACCGGTGGGGGCAATTCGGTAATTTCATAAGACTTCGGGGTAAATTTATAATTTGTGAAAATAGTGGATAATTTGGTAATTTTAGATTAGGGCAGTGATGTAATTTTAGATTTCAGGGGTAATTTGGTAACTTAAGTTATTAAGGGTATTTTGGTAATTTTACACTCCGAGGGTAATTTCATAATTTCTAACATTGTGGTTATTTTTGGGATTTGAATTGAGGGCAGCTTGGTAATTGAGGATTTTGAGGATAATTTGGTAAATATTAATGTCAGGGGTGTTTTAGTATTTTGGCATGCAAGGGTAATTTGGTAATTTTATGTATACGGGAATAGTTGATTATGAATGAATATTTTTTTGGAGCTCTATTGCGTAAGATTAGTTGTATTTCACATTTACGAAAAATGATTATGTCGTTTCCTTAAATTAGGAGGATCCATGAACGAGAATCAACTCGTAGACGTTGACGATATCGAGTTCGAACATCGTCACTGTGAGTGGAATATACAAAACCTATTTTTATAGTATATTTTGATTTTACCATACAATACAACATGTTTTGATAATAAGTATTTAATACTTCGATTTAATGATTTTCTAGAAAATTGATTTTTATTAGCGTGCTGATATTTATTATTATTGCGAATGAGTTTGATTAATGATTTTATGATCGCTTTTAAGTAAATTTATGATAATAGTTTTAAAGAGAATTGAGTGGAATTGAGATATGTTGAATAAAAAGAAAATGAGAATTCAGATGTCATTATATGTTTATGTACATCTGTATCACTGTATCTCCTCTAGATACAGTGATACAAATGATATGAGATGACAGTCCTTTGGGGCCCGTCTGAACACACATAGAGGCTTTGGGCCGTGTGTTTGGGCGCTTCTACCTGTTGGGGGCATATGCATGCGGTATGATGATTATAGGGATACATATTATACAGATGAGATATAGGCCTTTGGGGCCTATTTGAATACACACAGAGGCTTTGGGCCATGTACTTGGCCGCCTTGTCCTTTAGGGATCAGATTATGCATGCACAAATATGATGAGATATATGGGATATGAGATGGCATTTCCCCGTCTATCCGTTGTAGCTTCGGGGCATGATGGTTCCTGATTGCCCGTCCGTCGAGATTCGAATATGATGAGATTATTCCCCTGGGTACTTGTTTGGTGATAGTTTTTAGTATTCAATATTTGATATTATATGTATTATGATTTCATTGATTTTAAGAAAATTTATGTAATATTGTTATTTCAGTGCATGATTTGAATTAAACAAGTTTATGTAAGTTCTTATGATATTTTGATAAAATTGATTTGGGAAAGATTAAATCATTTTAAATAAATTTATTTTTCCAAAAATTACTATCCACTCACTGAGCTCACTGAGTTTTATACTCACCCCATTTTTATTATATTCACCCCCCCAACAGGAGATTTGCAGGTACATCAGTCGACCCAGCAACGATAGTTAGATTTTGAAATTATGGCCACATGATGATGTTAGGAATTATAGATGTTTTGTTGAGATAGTTTTAATTGTATAATTTATAACTTATTTGTGACTAAGGATAAAATATTTGTATTCTTGATTGAAAGATACTGGTATTTGATTGAGAAAGTTAGCTGTGGAGGTTGATTGATTATTGTATCATTTTTGGGAGTGTTGATTTTATAAATTGGGGAAACTATCTATCGACCACTTGTTTTTTCGTGCTTTTTCAAAAATACACATATCTTAAATTTTTTTGACTGAATTCCACCCGAAGATGCATTTTCTTGCACACATCCACTGCCGTCTTAACTCTGTTAAAACTTTGCTGATGTCACGAGGATAAAATTGTTATTTCACCCAAACAAAAAATAAATGACATCGTTTAATGGTTGAAATTAAAAAAAAAAGTCAAAAGCACATCACTGCCTCGAGCAAGTAACCAAAAGCACGCCATTGTTTTTCCAATTTTCATCAAACTTCGTGTTTGTGAAGTGTTTGAGGACCTTTAAAATCCAGCCATTTTTTCTCCAAAAGCACGCCATTTTTTGTCCAATTTATTTGCTATCAAGCTTCTACGTTTCGATTTGTATGGTAATTGTTGTTAATCATTGTTCTTAGAAACCCTAGAATATGGGTTAAGTTGATTTGTAATAAATTTTGGGAAACATCCTCCTCTTGCTCCGCTCAGGCAACGAAGAAAATATCTATGAAGACGGACAACAACTATTCAAGGTGGAAGAGCAAGGGTGTTCGAGATTGTGAAGTCATTCTTCGACGAGCGACGACACATCAGAGGACATGGTGGTGCCGCAGCTGCCGTACATAATCAAATTTTGTAAGGCCCATGGAGTTTCGAAAGAAAATGTCACCGAAACAGGGGATGAAGACATTCAACTAGGAGTTTGGGAAGGGTAAGAGTAATGATGAGTTGAAAGAGATGTTATTGGTGGCAAATTATTTGAATATCAAAGAGATGTTGGATTATTTGACAGAGACTTTGGCCAACAGGATCAAGAACAAGAGTGTCGAGTACATCAGGAAGTTTTTTGGGATTCAAACTAATTTCATGCCCGAGGAGGAGGAAGCAGCCAGGAAAGAGTATGAGCTTTTAAGGGTGTTGATCTAGATGATGATGATCAAGCTTAAGCTTTTTAAATTTTAATCACTATCATTATTTAATTGAAGTAGTTTTATGTTTTATGTTTTACAGTAATTACCGGCTGGATATTGATTAATGTTGAATTTAATCATATCTAATCACACTTCAACTCTTTCAATTTATTAGTGCTTTTTGTATTTTTTTTCTTTTTCATTTATTTTTTGGCATTTATTTAGGGTAAAATAGTAATTTTATATTTGTGGGTAAAAAGGTCATTTGACTAATATTCTGTTAATTCTAGTAACAAAGATAAGACGGCTGTGGATAGGTGCAAGAAAATACATCTTTAGATGGAGTTCAGCAAAAATATATATATATATGTGTATTTTTGAAAAAGCTCGAAAAAATAAGTGATCGGTGGATAATTGCCCTATAAATTGCAGGTTTGGGGATGTTATAATTACATAGGAGACTTTGCCAATTTTTTAGTAGAATTCTTAGATATTAGAATTATTGTTAATTCATTTAGGCGAGATTAGATAGACTCGTCCTAAAGATTCGGGGCGGGTCTTTTCAACTGCCTTCATACCAAATGCGAGGGAATACAGTGTTTCTACAGTTGTTGTAGAATGCGTTGTTCTATAGGACCACAATACGAATGGGAGCTGATCTGCTCAATGCCCCTTGTGTTTTTCTAACTTGGTCTTCAAGTGGTGCTTAATTATTTTATTAATAGCTTTTACTTGCCCGTTTGCTTAAGGATGGGCTGGTGAAGAAGAAGTTCTTGATTTCAAGACTCTGACATAATCCCCTAAAGCGTGAATTGTCAAATTGCTTTCAATTATCTGTAACAATAGCTTAAGGGATTTCGAATCTACATATATTAAATTTCTATACAAACGCTGTTGTCTTTTATTCTGTAATTTGTGCCAAAGGTTCTGCTTCTACCCATTTAGTAAAGTAATTGATGTGTTGTATGCTTATTCCTATGGGTGTCAATGTGCAAGTGTACACAACAAGTAATATACTAATGAGTATTCAGATTGTCTCCACAATGATTGATATTATAGGATTTGCTACAACAACCTTAATAGTGCAAATACAATTTAAATTAATATAGAATAAGTGATGAAACAATTAAACAAACTAAATAAAAATAATGAAAATAACAAAATGCAATAAGGAAAATTCCCAAGCCAAACACAAGGACAAACTCAATGGGAAAAAATGTAGTTGAATGATGAAACTCACTTAATGGTATTGACTACTTTGCTAACTAAGATCATGTTGCTACAGCATCTACTACAACATTGGGCAGAATCCCTTATGCATCCTCAATTTCACCTATTGGATATCTTATATCTAAATGCAACCAATAAGGATCAGTTGTTACGCTAGCATGAGATATAACATTATGCGTTCTACGTTCCAATTACCCTACAAGCTAAATATCTATATCTAGTTATTCCTAAATTTTAGATCAAGCATGGCCCTATTCAAATAGAGATTAACACAACTTGGGAAACCGATCTAAAACCATGTATTACCTTAATTTGTTTCACTAAGTCAGATATTTTTTAGACTCTTTCTTAGCTAGTATCCATTAAATTAGTGGTCAACCAAAATAAAGAATTACAATAAGTAAAATTAGGACAAAATGACGTAACAAATCCCGAGCAACACCTATATATCAGTCAAACATCCATTAAGCTTGTTTATCGCTCAACCACAATAAAATTTAGTTCATGATTTGTGATAAAACAAAAACAAAAATAGTTTTAGCCATCAAATACATTCCAATAAACAAATAAAAATAAGAAAATAAAAAGAAGAATTGAGTTTCGCTTGGTCTTTTTTATATCTCTACTGTTTTCTCCTTGAATCCACTATTGTAGTTCTCAAATCTCTTTTAGTCTTTGTTTTCATTTTGGTTTTTCTCTGTTGTTTTTCTTTAATGTCGGCTCTCCTTTTTCTTTTCATGTATCC
This sequence comes from Citrus mangshanensis, assembly GCA_030449895.1. NCBI lineage: Eukaryota > Viridiplantae > Streptophyta > Magnoliopsida > Sapindales > Rutaceae > Citrus > Citrus mangshanensis. The sequence continues at coordinate 6,412,451 of JASUUJ010000349.1, forward strand.
TTCTTTTATAACTTATAATTAGGGCAACCAGAAGCGTGTGGCCACGTTTCTTCCATTTCTTTTACTACTCTCCTTCTTATTAATACTTGGTCTTGGCAAACTCTATAGGAATAAGTTTGGTCAGACTTGGGTCGATAGCTGAAGCTAATATAGCAAGAGCATCTGTTTGCTATTTTCCTCTCTTGAGATTTATATTACAGTGTATTCCACAAAATTTTCTAACAGACCCTTAACCTTTCTGAGATATTCCATCATTTTATCTTCTTTTGCCTGGTATTCTGATTAGTCTGGTTCACAATCAAAGTGAATCGCTATATATTTCTAGTTTTTCTAGCTCCATTTCTTTTGCCCATCTAAGTCCAACAAGTAATGCTTCATATTTTGCTTCATTGTTAGAGACTTGGAATCCAAATTGGAGGGTGGAACTTAGTTCTGTATTTTTTGAAGTCATTAAAATTAGTCTTGCCCTATTTTCTTATCAATTTAATGATTCATCCACATACAACTTCCAGACTAGTAAAGCTCCTAAGTTAATTATTTCCTTTCTGAGTTGATTACTAGTAAATTCTACCATAAAATCTACAACAGCTTGTCTTTTAATTGTTGTTCTAGGCTGATACTGAATATCATGCTCTTCCAGTTCTACAGCCCATTAGACTAATCTTCCTTACGCTTCTGATTTTTTGCATGACTTGTCTGAGGGGTTGATTTGTCAACACCATTATAGTATGGGCTTGAAAATAGGGCCTTAACTTCGTAGCAGAGATCACCAATGCCAGCGCCATTTTCTCTATCAATGGACATCTCATTTTAGCATCTAACAGTGCATGACCCACGTAGTAGATAGGTTTTTCCACTTTATCTTCCTCTTTTATTAATACTGAACTTACTATTGAGTCTGTCATAGTTAGATAAATATACAGGTTTTCCCCTGATATCGGTTTAGAAAGAATTAGAGGACTGCCCATGTACTTTTTCAATTCCCAGAATGCTTTCTCGCATTCATCAATCCACACTAGATTCTTTCCCCCACAGAGAGTTTTAAAGAATGACAAGTATTTATCTGTTGCTTGTGAAATAAAGCAACTTAAAGCATCAACCCTATGTTAATCATTGGACCATTTTTATTGTTTTTGGTGACTCCATATCCAACAGAGTCTAAATTTTCTCAAGATTAGCTTCAATTCCTCGTGGACTGACCATGAATCCTAAGAATTTTTTGAAAGATACTCCAAAAGCACATTTACTCAGATTAAGCTTCATGTTAAAATGTTTCAGAATTTTGAAAGCTTCCTTCAAGTTTGCAACGTGGTCCTTCATTTTCTTGCTTTTAACAAGCATGTCATCTATATAAACTTCCATTTTCCTTCCAATCTGTCCAACAAATATCTTATTGACCAACCTTTGATAGGTTGCTCCAATATTTTTCAACCCAAAAGGCATTACTTTATAACAATATAAGCCTTTATTTTGTAATGAATGTTGTTTTCTCCTTATCTGAATGATGCATTTGAAGTTGGTTATAACCTGAGTATGCATCCATAAATGTGAGTGATTCATACCCTGTGGTTGCATTAACTAGTTGGTCGATCTGGATAAAGGAAAACTATCCTTGGGGCACGCTTTGTTCAAGTCAACAAAGTCTATGCAAATCATTCACTTTGCATTTGGTTTTTTTACCATTACTATATAAGCTAGCCAAGTAAGGTAATGCACTTCTCTAATAAATCCTTCTTTTAACAACTTATCAACTTCCTCAACAATTGCTTCAAGTCTTTCAAGATTAAATGACCTCTTTTTTTGCCACAATATTTTAGAACCACGATTGACATTCAATTGATGGGTTATTACTTCAGGATTTATACCAAGCATGTCTTCGTGGGACCATGCGAATACATTATAGTTCACTTTAAGAAAACTTTCGAGTTATACACACATCTCTAGATTTAGCGATTGGCCAACTTGGGTGCACACACTTTGATCTCCTTACTGCAACTGGAGAATGTCTGATTCTTTTACTGGCGAACCTCTTTACTCATCTTTTTCTTCCCTTAGGTCAAACATAATCTGTAAGTTGTCATGTCTGTCCATCCGGCCACTCAAAGCTGTAGCATAGCATCTTCTAGACTCCTCTTGATTAACTCTCAAAACTCTAACTCCTCATTCTGTTGGAAACTTTATCATCAAATGGTAAGTTAAAGTTACTGTTCAGAACATGTTTAAAATTGGTCTTCCCAAAATGACATTGTAAACCAACGAATGTCCTACTACTAAGAAATTTACAATCTTAATAACTTGGTGGGGTGGTTCCCTCATAGTCACTAACAATTCTCTGCTACCTAAAAGGATCAAACATTCTCCCCCATAACCAATTAAGGGTGTGCGTATTAGTTTTAATTTTTCTCTTCCAATCTCCATTTTATCAAACGCTGCTGCATACAGAATATCTGCGAAACTTTCATTGCCTATCAGAACTCTGTAGACGTTCCTATTTGCCAGGATTATAGAGATGACTAGGGCATCATCATAGGGCTGATGTATTCCTCTCACCTCTTTATCTGCAAATGAAATAGTGTCATGTCTTATTTTGGCTTCATTTTGAAGTCCACTAGCTAAATCTACAACAAAAACCCCTGGTGTGTTTCTGGCCTCTCTATCATGGGCTTTTGAAGCCCTATTAGAATCTCCTCCACCTGCAGGTCTACCGATTATGGTCCTTATGAGTGTACCACCCGCAATATCTTAGTTTTCTACTTGCACGGCAGTAGATAGTGTTGTTTTCTGTGGAGCATGGAATAACTCCTCGTCGTGTATTCTTCCATCATCCTTCCTCACAAATTCTTTAAGATATCCTCTCTAGATCAAGGATTCTATTTCTTCATTGAGATCAAAATAATATTCTGTATTGTGGTCATGATCTCGGTGGTATTGGCAATATTTGCTTCAATCCATTTGATTGGGCGCTGTCTTGATGTCCTTGGGCTTTCGTAGTAAATGTAAGTTTCTAATTTTCATTAGCACCTGATCTTTAAGCAAATTAACTAGTGTATACCTCGGGAACCTACTCTGCGGAACCCTTGACCTTTGTTTTCTGGTCTACTTATTTTTTCTTTGTTTTTAACTTGTTCCTCATTTCTTTTCTTTTTTCCTCCTACTCTTTGTGATTTTAGGTCAGCCCTCATTTTCGCATTAGTTAACTCATCTGCGTTAGAATACTTTTGGGCTCGTAATAACAATTCCATGAAAGTTCTTGGTGCATTTTTTAGAAACGAGTAATGAAATTTCTCTGGTTGCAACATGGCCATAATAGCAATCAATGCCACTGCATCACTATAGTTTTCCACACTTACAGCTTGTTTGTTAAAATGACTAATGTAATCTTTCAAAGATTCATCATTCCCTTACTTAACCGATAGAAGATGAGTTGAAGGAAGTGATGGTCTTTGGCTCTAACAAATTGGCTAACAAATATCTGACTTAGTTGGGCAAATAGGGAAATCGATCTTGGTTTTAGCTTCCTATACCACCTTCGCGCTACTCCAGTGAGTGTTAGCGAGAATGCCCTACACATAGCTGCTCATGATGCTCCATGCAACTCCATCCAAGACCTGTATGTCTCTAGATGTTCTGTCGAATCTCTTTCCCCTCCATATAATTTTATCTGGGGCATCTTAAACTTTAGAGGAAGTGGTGCATCCAATATGTCTTTAGTAAAAAGAGGTTTTATCTCCTTCATATATGGTTCAATTAGAGTTTTCTCATTATCATCTATTCTTTTCTTGAGCTTTCTTAACTCTGCCTCTAAGCTCGTTGAGTCAGCACTAGACTTAACATGTTCACACATTCTAGATTGGATTCTAGACTGGTGTTTTTCATTCAATCTCTCGCATAGGTCTCTAGAATTCAATGCTTCTTCGACTTTATTATAATTAGCATGACCGGCATGGCTTCTGACTCGTGAGCCATCTTGAAATCTTTCCCTTTCATGACCATGCTGATCATGATATTGGTGATGTTGTTGTTGCTCCTCCACTGGCGGGGCCGATCCACGATTCATTTGATCCTCTATATATTGGAGCACAAAATTAATGTTTTATGTCAGATCAGCCACTTGCTGCACAAGCAGTGGCTGCGAGCCCTTACTGCTACGCTGCCTTCTTTGGGGGTTTGGGACTCGCATAATCCATAGTTGCGATGACTACATTGGCTTTGTTGTCTCATGATTTTGAGTTAAGCGATTTTTTATTTGTAATTAATTATATCTTCTCCACAGACGGTGCCAATCTATTGACACTAATTTTTGGTCAACTAGAAAATTAAATAAATGAGATGATATAAAGAGCGAAACACTAAGGATTTACGCGGTTCAGCGCTTGGCCTATGTCCATAGGAGTCAAGAGCGCAAATTTCACTATTGAACAATGATTACAATAGAGTTTTTCTTTCTTGTTATTCGCCTTTTGAATTTTTTTTCCTTGTCCTTTATACCTCTAGAGCTCTCTATTTATAATACAATTTTTTAGTATCTCAAGTCTTCGCTAATTCCTTATTTTGGTCGATTTTTTCTACTTAATTAGAATTTTTTTTGGAGTCTATTTTCGTCTCCTTCTCGATGTAGGTTTCCTAATCTTCTAGGTTTTTCTTTCTAGAGTTTTTGTTATGCTTTGCTTTTACTGTTTCCTGCAGGGCATGTTTCCTTTTAATTTTTACTTTTCTATGCTTTGGTTCCTGGTTCCTGGACATGACTTTTCATGCTTTCCAGTTTTCATGAAAAATGATGTGTGTCTTTTATTCTTCATGTGAATTTATGTGACTTTTGACTTTTCTTAGTTCTTGGTTCTTAGTTCCTAGTTCTTATGACTTTTGACTTTCCCTGATTCTTGGTCCTTGGTTTCTAGTTCCTTTTCATGCTCCCATGCTCCATTCTTCATGCACCACTTTAATTAATTCTTTTTCATGCTCCCATACTCCATGCTTCCACTTTAATTAATTATTTTTCATGCCCCCATGCTCCATGCTTCCTACTTGAATCAATTCTTCCTCATGCTCTCATGCTTCATGCTCCCATGCTTCATGTTTCCACTTTAATTAATTCTTTTTCATGCACCCATGGATTTGCATGCTTTACTTTTCTCTTTGACATCAATTATTGTCCGGTACAATCTGTTCTTGACACCACATTTAGTGGAAGATCATTATCCTTTAGCACAAAGAGCCCTTGATACCACGTATACTAGAGTAAGGATTATGAAGAGTGGAAATACCCTCTCATAAATTAATTGGAAGTAAAAAAAGACTATTAAACCCATGTGAAGTGTTGAGTGTGAATTCAGAGACTGCAACACCTCATTTGTACATTTTCATCTGTAATTTATTTATACTATTTTATTTTAAATCTTAAGATAAAGAAATCACTTCTGACCAATACACATATGAACTTAGAAAATTAACTCTTCACATAATTAAATTTACCTCTTCGTGAGATCAACACTCGTCCTGCAATAGATTCGCGTACTTGCGAGTACAATAAAATTGGCACAACACAATTGATCTAAGATAACAATTGGCAATTCAATTCAATTTAAAATGACCAAAATTTACTTTTCATTTGGCTTTGTATTAACGTTAAGCAATAAAAACAAGAAAAATGGGCAAGGAAAGCCAAAAGAGTTGCTCTAGGGCATGATTTGACATCGTAGAGACATGATAGCAGGTAGAAAATAATAAGATTTGATCTTTTCAATATATTTTGAGCAAAATTTTTAATAAGTCCTGACATATCTAGTTAATTGTTATTCCAGATAATTTGGAAACATGACACCTGAAGTTGATTTGTTAATTAAATTCAAACTATCAATCAATGGATGCCTCTATATATACTAAGTTAAATTTAATTGTTACTCTCTATCCAATGTATGTTGGATTGTTGAAATAGCATGCGCTAATTTGTGTGCTCAGTGCTGATTGTGTTAGCTAATTGTGATTTTTAAAAAAAATTATTTAAGTTTAGTTGAATAATATTTTCACTATAAACAATTCTTTTGGTGCTATGTTTGGTTGCTGTAAAAACTCAGGAAGAGAACAATGCTATCTAATTTTCTTTTTACTATGTTCATTATAGAAAACTCAAGTTTAATATGGAATCTTCCGGCTCTTTGGTCATTGTAGATTATGTAAGAAATATAGAAGTTTATTATAGAATCTGACATATTTAGTAATTTTAGCGAATATATTCAAAACTTGCAAAATGTCTAGAGTACTTATCAAAAGTCTCAAAGATAGATTTTTCTTAGATTTAAGCATCCATATTGGATAAACTTTGCTTTGTAGCTCTGTATTTACAATATATTTGTCGGACCAGAATGAAACAAATCAAAAGATTGAAGGAAATGACAGGAAGCTCTGCGTTTTGGTATCTGGTGTCAAAGCAAAACGGCACAGTAATCTGCGTTCCATGATGTCTTAATATCACTTCACAAAACGACCTAAGGTTCTACCGTTTTTTGTTACAAGAATCACGAGCAATGCACGTGAGTTTTTTAATGACGTGTGAAGGCTGTTAAAGTCGTTAATGACATCTGCTTCTCACGTGCTGGGGTTGCTTCTGGGTTTGTTGTAAACACAGGAACTGATGTTGATTTTGGTGTAACGAACACAAAGAGTTCCAGAGGATTCAAGAGAGAGAAAGCTTATGTGAAGAGAGGTTTCTTGTTCTTTAAGCTTCGCTCTGTAACTCTGAGTATAAAGAAGACTTGTTTCAATCAATAAAGTTGATCAATTTGTTCCTTCGTGGATGTAGGTCAATGATGAATTTACTGAACCACATAACTTGTTGTTTTTTAATTCATTCTTGTGGTTTTTGTGTTTTCTCTTATTGTTTCTTGTTAATTCATTGTTTTGGTCAGTCATTATTCATCATTTTGAGTTCAGATTATCTTTAATTCATCTTGGAAATCTGATCTAGTAATCTTGGGAGAGGTTGCTCAAGTTGGTTAATATAACTTACCAATCTCTACAATTGGTATCAGAGGTCTCTTGATCAGATACAAGTATGGCTACTCCTAAAGTTGATATTGAGAAGTTTAATGGGAGGCATTGTTGATTACACAAGGCTTGGGTGATGCCATAGAACCAATAACCAAGAAAAAAAGGGAATGAGGTATCTTCATCTAAATCTCCAGAACAAGCTGCTGAGATCGACAAGAAAGCAAGAAGTACAATAATTCCAAGTTTGAGTGACTCATTTATTAAAGAAGTGGCAAAGGAGATAACAGTGGCAGAGCTATGGGCAAAGCTTGAGAATCTATACATGACAAAGTCTCTAGCTAACAGGCTCTATATTAAGATAAAGATATTTACATTAAAGATGGTTAAGGGATCTTCTCTTGAGGAACATATTGATGAGTTCAACAAAGTTTGTGAAACTTTAGAGACCATTGATGAGGGCCTGAATGATGAAGGCAAAACTCTACTTCTAATAAGTTCCTTACCACAGTCATACTCCAATTTTGTGGATGCTCTGATGTATGGCAGACAAACCTTGTCACTATATGAGGTTAAGGCTACATTGAATACCAGAGGTTTATAAGAAAAGCAAGTGAACATGGAAAGTGGAGAGGGATTAATTGTAAAAGGAAGAAATGACAGAAATGATGTAAATAAAAAGAAGCAGGTAAATGAAAAGAACAAAAACAAGAATTTGAATTGTTTTCAGTGTCACAAGGAATGACACTTCAAGAAAGACTGCCCTGAGAAGAAATAAAATAAGAAAGAACATAATGAAGATGCAGCCATAGTTGAAGATGAGAGATATGAATCAGCTGGAGTGTGTTTGGCAACTGAAAAAGTGCAGAGAGGTAAGTAGATCATTGATTCTAGTTGCACTTTTCATATAAGTCCTATAAAGAGTTACTTTTCGTATTACCATAAATATGTTGGGGGGAAGAATAATGATGGGAAACAATGCAGTGTGTAAGGTCATTGGGATGGGAAACATACATTTGAAACTACATGATGGGACTGTGAGGCTAATAAGACAAGTCAGGCATGTACCAGATCTTAAAAGGAACTTAATCTACTTGGGGATACTTGATTAAATAGGATGTAGTATAAAATTAAAGTGTGGTGAATTAAGAATCTTAAATGGCTCGACACTGATTATGAAAAGGACAAGAAAAAATGGAGTTTATTTCTTAGATGGAGAAGTAGTGACTGGTGAATCCAGTGTGTCTGTTAAGACTAATGCTGATAATACCAGGCTTTGGCATCTGAGGTTGGGACACGTAAGCCTAAAGGGTCTTAAAGAATTAGAAAAGCAGGGAGTTTTGGGGGCTGACAAGATTGAAGAACTAGATTTCTGTGAGGATTGTGTCCTAAGGAAATCCACATGAGCTAGCTTTAAGAAATCTATTCATAAAACCAAAAGTATCATGGACTATATGCACTTAGATCTGTAGGGACCTTCACACGTTTTATCTTTGGGATGGAATAGTTTCTTTATGTCCATAATAGATGATTACTCTAGGACAGTTTGGGTGTATGTACTTAGAACCAAAGATTAGGTGTTTGAGAGGTTTAAAGAGTGGAAAGCACTTGTTGAAAACCAAACAGGGAAGAAGTTGAAAGTTCTTAGAACTGACAATGGACTAGAGTACTGCAAGATGTTTGATGAATTTTGCTCAAGAGAAGGCATTGTTAGGCACAGAACAGTGAGGCTTACACCACAACAAAATGGTTTGGCTGAAAGAATAAACAGAACTTTGATGGAGAAGGTCAGATGCATGATGATACAATTAGAGTTACCTAAAGGGCTATGGGCAGAAACTTTACTGACAGCTTGCATGCTAGTAAATTTGAGCACTTCCTTAGCCTTAGACTTCAAAATACCACATGAAAAGTGGTGTAGTAAACTAGCAGACTATAACAAGCTAAAAGTGTTTGGTTATACTGCCTATACACATGCAAACCAAGGAAAGTTAGCACCAAGAGCACTAAAAGGGCTATTTATAGGTTATCCAGAGGGGGTGAAAGGCTATAAAATTTGGTGTACTGACTTGTCCCCTCCTAAATGTATAGTCAGTAGAGAAGTGGTGTTTAATTAGCAGATGGTGCTAAGTAAAGAAAAACCTGTTGAAAATGCTGAACTTCAGAATAAAACTGATGATATTATACAGTTTGAGGTAGAGCATCCAGCAAACAAAACTTAAAGTGAAGCTGCAAATTCAGATGAATAAGTTTCTGGTGATGGGGATACAAGATCAGAACATCCAAGGCCTCATACAGAAGATTATCATCTAGCTAAAGACAGGGAAAAGAGAGTGATAAGATCCCCAAAGAGGTTTGGTTATGCAGATCTTATTGCATATACACTTGCTACTTCACGAGAGATTGATGAAGAAGAACCAATGAGCTATAAAGAAACAATGCAGAGCTCAAACAAAACTGATTGGCAGCAGGCAATGGATGAAGAAACATCATCTCTCTATAAAAACAACCCCTAGGAGCTGGTAATAAAACCTTACAACAGAAAACTCATTGGTTGTAAATGGATCTACAGAATTAAGGATGGGCTGACACTAAAAAAGCTAGGTTAATGGCTAAGGGCTACACTAAAAAAGAAGGAGTTGACTTTAAAGAAGTTTTTTCACCAGTAGTTAGACATACTTCAATCAAAGTATTGCTAGCTATGACTGCAGTTTATGACATGGAGCTTGATCAACTCGATGTTAAAACTGCATTCCTGCATGGAAGATTACAAAAAGAAATTCTAATGGTTCAGCCAAAGGGGTATGTGGATCTAGAGAGACCAGAACGTGTGTGTTTGTTAAAGAAATCATTGTATAGTTTAAAACAATCCCCAAGACAGTGGTATCTCAGGTTTGATGAGTTCATTACAATAAATGGATTCAAAAGATGCAGTTTTGATTGTTGTATCTACTACAAGCTGCTTAAGACACATCTCTACATATATTTGTTGTTGTATGTAGATGATATGTTAATTGCTTGTAAGTTGGGGGATGGGATTGAAGCATTGAAAGAGCTGCTGAGTTCAGAATTTGATATGAAGGATTTAGAACATGCTAGGAAGATTTTAGGCATGAATATAAGAAGGAACAGGAAAGAAGGTACTATGTTTCTGTTACAGGAGAACTATGTGAAGAAGATAGTCAAGACCTTTGGCATGTCAGTTTGTAAGTCTGTAATGACACCACTGGCCTCCCATTTCAAACTCTATAATATGTAATGTGCTAAGACAGATAAAGAGAGGCATGAAATGGCAAAGTTTTCATATGCCAATGTTGTAGGGTGAATGATTTATGCCATGGTCTTAACAAGACCTGATATTCCTCATGCTCTAAGCATTGTTAGTAGATATATGGCAACATCTGGAAAGAAGCACTGGCAAACAGTCAAGTGGATACTAAGGTATCTAAATAGTACTGAGAAATATGGATTGTTGTATGAAAGATCAGAAGGGAGAAGTAGTGGTCTGTGGGGTTATGTAGACTCAGATTTTACTGGGGAATATGACAGGAGAAGATCATTAACATGGTACTTGTTTATGCTCAATGGATGCATTATCAACTGGAAGGCAAGTTTCCAACATGATCTTGCTTTATCAACAACAGAAGCTGAATACACAGCAACCAGAAAAGTTGTCAAAGAAGCTTTATGGCTCAAAGAGATGATTGAAGAGTTGGAGATGAGTCAAAAAATAGTTGAAGTCCACAGTGATAGCTCAAGTGCTATCTACTTGAGTAAAAACACAGCTCATCATGAAAGAACCAAACATATTGATGTCAAACTACACTTTATCATAAATGAAGTGTCAAAATGTGTAATCAAGATGGTAAAGGTTCATACAGATGATAACCCTACAGACATGCTTACAAAAGTTGTTCCTACAGCCAAGTTCAAAGCTTGCTTTAACATGGCTGGTGTTTGTAGCCTCTGAGGATACAAAGGGATGAGGAGAAAATCTGATCAGGATTGATTTGCTTCAAGGTGGAGTTATGCTGGACCATAATGAAACAAATCAAAAGATTGAAGGAAACGACAGGAAGCTCTACGTTTTGGTATCTGGTGTCAAAGCAAACGGCACAGTAATCTGCATTCCATGATGTTTTAATTGTTAGGAAAAAATTAGATTTTTAAATTTTTTATAAAATCTTTTAAGATCGCTCTCATACAATATATAAGAATTTGTAATCTAGAAATCGTACCTTAAAAATTCGATTTGGCTTTTTCCGCTGAAGTGATTTAGGCTCCCAGATCACGATCCTTCACCGCCACTCGTGTTAGATCACGATCTGTCACCACCACGCTTGTCAGATCACGAACTGTCACCAATGATCTTCCAGGTTATGACTCAGGTTTGATCTGCACTTGACGTGTGGGCGCCTTTATCACTACCACAGCAACTAGCACAATAAAATTTTTCTCTCAACAATAGAGAGAAAAATCTTTTTCTCTAATCTGTATAAAGTGGCTGCCTTCTTTTCTTTAGAGAAAATAAGTCTTTTTATATCTCCCTTTAGTGAAAACCCTAGGCTCCAAATAATCAAAAAACAAAACTCACGTTACTTGCTTTTTCTATAGGGGGCCCACCTTGTAAAATAACATAAGACCCCTTACACACAAGCTAATTAAATGGAGCCTCCCACTAAATGATATATTTAGGCTTTTTATCCAAATAGCTAGTTATCTTGCTTATTAATCCAGTAGTGGCGCAGTCAATTAAATGAGCTAACCCGGGGATCATTTGGAAACATACAATAGTGGCTACAATAATTAGGCATGTTATTAAACTAGCCCAATTATTTAATTCCAAATCTACTCCACTAAAAGATTGGAACTGACTTCCATAATTGTATACTCACATAATAATTCGTCCCAAGCCACATTGATTTCTTTACTGCACAATCCTTTGTACCACATCGTTAATTAAATTGATATCTCAACTGTCCAATCAATTTAATAATATCTTATTCCTTGATACTTACTGGTTTTCTCTAATGATTATTTTCAACATACTAAATATGTTGACACACTCTGGCCAGAGAATTCTATGATCAAGTGCCGAAAACCCATCAATAGATGTGTTGTACAAATTCTATATTGTTAATCTATAACTCCAATACTCATAAATGCTCCCACCAAGAAACCAGGTAATCTAGACTACAAGTATGTGTCATGCCCATTGGTAACTCAAATGGAATAACAATTACAATCATTAAATCATAATTAACTCAAGATTAAGATTACAGTAAAATCAATGCCGATGAGATTTAATAAGTCTGACAGTTATTACAAAGTTAATTAAATCTCATATGTGATCATGTTCAATGTAAACGTACTACATCAATAAATTCATACATGATTAAGACAAATCATTCAATGAATTTATTACAATTCATACCTTAATAAAGTGCCCAACTTTATTTATCAACTGTGAATTAAATTTATTTAAGCATAAGATAACTTGTATTTATGTCTTCTGTGAATCCACGTGGTGATCACATAAATACATATAATATGATTAAATGTACTTTAATAAAAATATTAATGCAATTAAGATATTTGAATAAAATACCTCATTTATTTTATTAATCAGAAAAATTGTTTATTACAATTAAATAACCACATATGCTTTTAAAGAGCATATATTCTCAACAATCTCCCACTAGCTCTCAAAGTATATCTGGCATATTGCACATGCTCTAGGGCTCTAAGTGCAGGTTATAAAGGTTTCCCACTAATGGCCATTGTAATAAAATCTGCCATTTAGCATCTAATACTATTTGGGATACTGTCATATAACCTTTCTACAATATTCCCTTATAAGATGATACTTCCTCTCAATATGTTTTGTTTCTTGTGGTTCCTTGGTTCTTTAGATTGAGCTATTGCACCACCATTATCGCAAAATAGTTTAAGGGGTGCAGTTACAGCAGGTACTACCTCAAGATCTTGTAGGAACTTACGGAGCCATACAGCTTCTTTTGCAGCTTCGGATGCAGCCACATATTCAGCTTCAATTGTGGAGTCTGCGATACAAGATTGTTTCACACTCCTCCAACTAATAGCTCCACTTCCCAATGTAAAAACATAGCCGGAAGTAGATTTTCTGGAATCTCTATCTGACATAAAGTCAGAATCAGTATAACCCACTCGAATGAGTTCATCACCAGAATACATAAGCATATAATTTTTAGTTCTTTTCAGATACTTCATTATATGCTTGACCGCAGTCCAGTGTTCAGGTCCAGGATTAGATTGATATCTACTAACCATCCCTACCGCAAAACAGATGTCTGGCCTAGTGCAAAGCATGGCATACATGATACTTCCCACAGCTTCTGCAAAGGGAACTCGTCTCATTCTCTCTATCTCTTCAGACGTTTTAGGTGATTGATCCTTAGAGAATGTAATTCCATGTCTGAATGGTAATAAACCAGTCTTGGAATTTTCCATGCTAAATCTAGCTAATATCTTATCGATATAGACCGCTTGAGACAAGGCTAAAGTTTTATTCTTTCGGTCTCGTAGTAACTTGATACCAAGAATATAACTTGCTTCTCCTAGGTCTTTCATATCAAATTGTTTTACTAACCAACTCTTTATTGTAATCAATACTCCTCTATCGTTTCCAATTAGGAGAATATCGTCCACATAAAGAATTAGGAAGGGTACAGATTTTTCTTGAATTTTCTTGTACACACATGGTTCATCAATGTTCTGAATGAATCCAAACGATTTAATCGCTTGATCAAATCTGATGTTCCATGACCGGGATGCTTGCTTCAATCCATAAATGGATCTCTACAACTTACATACCATGTGTTTTTGGCCTTTTTGTATAAATCCATCTGGTTGCTGCATGTAGATGTTTTCTTCAATATGCCCATTAAGAAAGGCAGTCTTGACATCCATTTGCCAAATTTCATAATCTAGCACTGCAGCAATGGAGAGCAGAATCCTGATGGATTTAAGCATAGCAAACAGAGAAAAGGTTTCCTCATAATCGATTCCCTCTTTCTGAGTAAACCCTTTGGCTACTAATCTTCCTTTAAATGTTTCAACCCTTCCGTCGACTCCTCTTTTTCTCTTGTAGATCCACTTGCACCCTATAGATTTTACCCCATTTGGTGCCTCTACAAGTTCTCAGACTTTATTGGAATACATAGATTCCATTTCTTGATTCATGGCCTTTTTCCAAAATTAAACATCTCTATCTATTAGAGCTTCATTGTAACTAGTGGGATCTTATACATGTTCATCTAAGATAGCCGTATAGGTCTCTCCCAAAAGCATGTATCTCGCAGGTAACCTAGTTACCCTCCCACTACGACGAGGTTCTAAAAGTAATGGTTGTGTATGGATAATCCTGTGTTGATCATCTAGCTGTTGTTGTTCTTCATGTTCTGTAACAGGCATTGAAAACTGAGCATCAACCTGATCACCTGACAGTTCTTCAAGTATTATCTTACTCTTAGGTTTGAAGTTATTCATATAGTCTTCCTCGAGGGAAGTGAAATGTGTGCTCACGATCACTTTCCTATCTTGAGGACTATAAAATAAACCTCCCCTTGTTCTTTTGGGATACCCCACAAACATACAAACCTCAGAACGTGAATCCATTTTGTCTGCCTTTGGTTTCAACACATGTGCTGGTGATCCCCAAATACGGACATGTTGTAAACTTGGTTTGCGACCTGACCATAATTCTATTGGGGTTTTAGGCACTGACTTAGATAGAACTAAGTTCAAGAGGTAAACTGCAGTCTCCAGTGCTAGTCCCCAAAAAGAGATTGATAATGACGAATAACTAAGCATAGATCTCATCATATCCAAAAGACTTCTATTTCTTCTTTCAGCTACCCCATTTTGTTGTGGTATGCCCGAGGCAGTCAACTGAGATATAATCCCATTTTCAACCAGATACTCTTTGAAATCTCCTGAGAGAAATTCACCACCTCAATCAGATCGAAGTTTCTTTATGTTCTTATCTAATTGCTTTTCTGTCTCAGTCCTATACTCTTTGAATTTCTCAAGAGCTTCAGACTTGTGACGCATCTGATAAACATAACCGTATCTCGAGTAATCATCAGTGAAAGTGATGAAATACTCATAACCTCATCGAGCTTGTACATTGATTGGTCCACATACATCTGTATGTACCAATTCAAGTGGTACTGTTGCACGTACTCCTTTGGCCGAGAATGACCTTTTCGTCATTTTTCCTTCTAAACAGGATTCACAGAGTGGCAATAATTCATTTTCTAATGGACCCAAGAGCCCATCTTTGATCATTCTCTGTATCCTATTTTGGTTTATATGACCCAAGCGTAAATGTCAGAGGTAACATTGGTTGGAAGAAATATTTCTTTTCTTAGATAAATGTGTATGCTCATCATTATTGATCATTGTGTCATGCATAGAATGGATCATTGGACTTAAATGATATAAATTATCTTCCAATATACCATAACAAATAAGTCTCTTATTATGAAAAATAGAAACAGAGGATCCAAAATTTACAGTGTACCCTTACTTTGACAAACAAGCTACTGAAATTAAATTCCTCTTAATGTCTGGAACATAAAGACAATTATTCAAAACTAAAGTCTCATTATTAAAAGATAATAAAATAGATCCAATTTTCACTGCTGACACGAACTGTCTTGTCCCTAACTACAGCTTGACGCTTCCTTCACTTATTTTACTGGTTTCCTGAAACCAATAAAGTAAATTACAAATATGATTAGTTACTCCTGAATCCAACATCCAAGTATTAATAGGATTCTGAACTAAACAGGCCTCAATTACAAAAAGATTTACCATACCTGATTTCACAATCTTATGGCAATCCTTTTTCCAGTGACCTTTCTGTCCACACTTGAAACATTTGCCTTTCGGCTTGCCATCTTGCTTGGTAGACGGTCTCTTTTTCCCAGCTTTCTTCTTATCTTTGCCTTTCGGTTTAGGCCCAGAAGATGAACTTTTTTCATTAATATTTATGCTTCCCAGAGATTTCTCAGCATGATAGATCTCTTCAGTAGAATGGAGTTCGTTCATCAATTCAATTAAGGTCATGTTTCTTTTGTTCATGTTATAATTGACCTTAAACTTCTTGAATGTTTTTGGCAGAGATTCTAGCACCATGTCAATTTTTGAGTTATCATTGATTTGTGCTCCCTGAATCTCAGCCTCATTCAAATAGTCCATCATTTTGAGGACATGATCACGAACTCTTATGCCCTTCCCCATTTTACGGTTCATAATTCCTTTCAGCACTGCTTGTCTCGCAGAGCGAGTACGCTGCTCGAACATCTGTTGGAGACTATCCATTATTTCAGTGGCAGTCTCCAAGTTCTGATGTTTGGTCTGCAGAATATTAGAAATCGAGGATAAAATGTAACATTTTGCCATTTCATTGGCCTTTTGCCATTTCTCATAACGCCTCCTCTGATTTATATGAGCATCATATGCTGGAACTGGAGGGCATGGCTGGGTTAAGACATAGTCAGGACAATGAATAGATTTCTTTTCCAATCTATTTAGCTCTCCAGTGAGTTTGTTTTGACTCAGAATAATAGTAAGTGGGCTCAGGGAACACATTTTCTGAAAAATAAAACATCCATGCATAAATAATTTGAAATAATATTCACAATAAATGACAAAAATGCATAAAACCATAAATGCATTTTAATTTATTGTAACGATAATCTAGTACCGCTTTGACAAGCTATTCGTTGGGGAAGTCATGTCTACACTTACTAGACCCAATTATCCATTGGATTATTTACTTTCATGTATAGACATGATAAATAATTATCGTTATCCTTTTTTGACCTAAATTTGTTAACAGAGCTTCGTTGGGAAGGTTAATAACAAATTTTAGTTGAGTATATAACCATTGTTTCAATCTACGTATTTTTCATATCAATAGTCACCGTTGGGGTGAATAATCGATTGAAAAATATTTCAATTTTATCTTTGAAGAAGTTCATCAAATAAAATATCTAATATATATACCCTCCGAAGGGAGCATCACCGTATCATGAAGTCGAGGTATAGATATATATATATTTATTACTGAACTAACAATGGAGCTCGTGGGAAAATTATCTTGAATTTTTCCTCTCCCACTCAATATTTTAAAATTGGTTTTTCCTTTTAAAACATACATATTGTTAATTTGCATGCTTCCTATAATATTATCTAGATGATATCCAATATTATTAAGTATACGCAAATTTCAAACAATACAATGAGATTCATAGTTAATGAATGATATGTAACATTATGCATAGAGTGGCACTAACTATTCTATATGACATATTATCATGGCACGTTATCATCAAAAACATAACATATAGAAAAATAATTAAATAATCTTAATTCATGGCTTTCCTAATATGAAAAAATAAATTAACCCTAAGCCTAATCTTCATTGGGCTTCTCGTTAATGTTCATCTTCCATAAGCTTGTCTTTATTAATGAACTAGGGGAAATTGGGCTTTTAAATTTATTATTGGTCCAATTTTAATTTTTGGAATGAAATAAATAAATAATTAAAATTTTTTATTAAAATAAAATTTTTGGACCAAAAATAAATTTAATGTGTTCAATTTTATCTATGCATTGTAATCCATTAAGCCCAAATTTCAATTGGGCCTAAAACTAGGATTCCTTAAGCCCAAAACTGTTTTTAGACTTAAATGCAAAAAATTAAAATTTTTCTGTCCGAAGGAAAAATTATGAAACCATAGGGACCTCCATGATAAAAACATGAAACCCTAAAATCATATTTTTCTTTCTTTCTTCTTCCCCAGCCGCCATCTCCACAAATGCCCAGCCGCTGTTCACTGTTGCCACCGATCTCCGACGCCAAACCAACCGCTGCCGCCTTGCCGGAAATGCACCAAACTCGCGCGCATCGCCATCGGCCGCGGCGCTTGTTGCATGCAAGATGGCGCCGCTGCCATCGCAGCTGTTGGTTCGCTTTCAAAGTTTCCACAATTTTCCAGTGATTTACAATTATTCTAGGCCAATTTTGGCTTACAAAAATTCTATAACAGTAAAATAAATCAAGAGGGAAATATGGTGATAAAAAACTACCCCTCTTGTTACAGATCCAAAGAAAAATACAACGAAAAATCTAACCATGAATTAAGACAAACCAAAACATGCTTTATTCATATATTAAACAAATAATATATATCTGAATAAATTGTGTCACTCTATACATAAATTTCAAGAATGATTTCATACAATATTCTTATATATTAATATGAGATGGCTCTGATACCAATTGTTAGGGAAAAATCAAGTTTTTAAATTTTTTATAAAACCTTTTAAGATCGCTCTCATACAATATATAAGAATTTGTAATCTAAAAATCGTACCTTGAAAATCCGATTTAGTTTTTTCCGCTGAAGTGATTTAGGCTCCCAGATCACGATCCGTCACCACCACTCCTGTTAGATCACGATCCGTCACCACCATGCTTGTCAGATCACGAACTGTCACCAATGATCTTCCGTGACTCGTTTGATCCGCACTGACGCGGCGTCTTTATCACTACCAAAGCAACTAGCACAAGAAAATTTTTCTCTCAACAATAGAGAGAAAAATCTTTTTCTCTAATCTGTATAAAGTGGCTGCCTTCTTTTCTTTAGAGAAAATAAGCCTTTTTATATCTCCCTTTAGTGAAAACCCTAGGCTCCAAATAATCAAAAAATAAAACTCACGTTACTTGCTTTTTCTATAGGGGACCCACCTTGTAAAATAACATAAGGTCCCTTACACACAAGCTAATTAAATGGAGCCTCCCACTAAATGATATATTTAGGCTTTTGACCCAAATAGCTAGTTATCTTGCTTATTAATCCAGTAGTGGCACAGTCAATTAAATGAGCTAACCCGGGGATCATTTGGGAATATACAATAGTGGCTATAATAATTAGGCATGTTATTAAACTAGCCCAATTATTTAATTCCAAATCTACTCCACTAAAAGATTGGAACTGACTTCCATAATTGTATGCTCGAATAATAATTCGTCCCAAGCCACATTAATTTCTTTACTGCACAATTATTTGTACCACATTGTTAATTAAATTGATATCTCAACTGTCCAATCAATTTAATAACATCTTATTCCTTAATACTTACTGGTTTTCCTCTAATGATCATTTTCAACATACTAAATATGTTGACACACTCTGGCCAAAGAATTCTATGATCAAGTGCCGAAAACCCATCAAGAGATGTGTTGTACAAATTCTATATTGTTAATCTATAACTCCAATACTCATAAATGCTCCCACCAAGAAACCAGGTAATCTAGACTACAAGTATGTGTCATGCCCATTGGTAACTCAAATGGAATAACAATTACAATCATTAAATCATAATTAACTCAAGATTAAGATTACAGTAAAATCAATGCCTATGAGATTTAATAAGTCTGACAGTTATTACAAAGTTAATTAAATCTCATATGTGATCTTGTTCAATGTAGTCGTACTACATCAATAAATTCATACATGATTAAGACAAATCATTCAATGAATTTATTACAGTCCATACCTAAATAAAGTTTTTATTTATCAATCAAACTAAATTTATTTAATCATAAGATAACTTATATTTACGCCTTCATAATCCACGCGTGATCACATAAATACATATAATATGATTAAATGGACTTTAATAAAAATATTAATGCAATTAAGATATTTGAATAAAACACCTTATTTATTTTATTAATCAGAAAAATTATTTATTATAATTAAATAAACACATATGCTTTTAAAAAGTATATATTCCCAACATTACTATCACTTCACAAAACGACCCAAGGTTCTATCGTTTTTTGTTACAAGAATCATGAGCAATGCACGTGGGTTTTTTAATGACGTGTGAAGGTTGTTAAAGCTGTTAATGACATATGCTTCTCACGTGCGTTGCTGGGGTTGCTTCTGGGTTTGTTATAAACACAGGAACTGATGTTGATTCTGGTGTAACGAACACAAAGAGTTCCAGAGGATTCAAGAGAGAGAAAGCTTATGTGAAGAGAGGTTTCTTGTTCTTTGAGCTTCGTTCTGTAACTCTGAGTGTAAAGAAGACTTGTTTCAATCAATAAAGCTAATCAATTTGTTCCTCCGTGGATATAGGTCAATGATGAATTGACTGAACTACGTAACTTGCTGTTTCTGAATTCATTCTTGTGGTTTTTGTGTTTTCTCTTATTGTTTCTTGTTAATTCATTGTTCTGGTCAGTCATTATTCGTCATTTTGAGTTCAGATCATCTTTAATTCATCTTGGAAATCTGATCTAGTAATCTTGGGAGAGGTTGCTCAAGTTGGTTAATATAACTTGCCAATCTCTACAATATTCCTAAATATAGTTTTTGCATTTGCCTTGCAGTAAGAATTGGAATTATTATATTGGTTATGGTGTGGGTATATCTGGTGTTCAAGATAGATTCCTAAGGTAAATTATTCACAAGCCAAACAATCTTGTCTTCTTCTTCTAGCCATGATATCTTTTAGAATATATAACTTGATGCTTGTGGGCAGTGTATAAGCTATTAATGGAGTAAAAAAATATATTAGAAATTGGAATATTTGTGAAAATCTCCAAATAGTACTTGGAAATCTCTTCAGACTTAGAACAGAGCCAGGTCAAAACAACCTGAGCTTGTTTTGATAGGTCGAGATCAACATAACATTAGCATGGTTAAAATAGCTTGCTGAATATGGTGTAGTATTATGATAAACTCATGCTTCTCATTTTCGTTCTAGATCAAACCAGATGGATCAGTCGTATTTTTGCTAGTCAATGTATATATAGTATTGTGTTAATAGTGGTTTGAGCATTTGCATATCGTGCTGAAGCTTTTACTTCGTTCAAGCATAACCTCATTTGCAGGAGTTTTGTAAATGACTCATGTCAGGTTTAATTTGTTTTATTATGTGTATTGTGTGATAAATATGGTGAAAGGCATATAGTTTGAAAGTAAAAATAGGAGAAATTCAAATTTTATATTACATTAATTGTTATATCTCTCCCTATTTTTATTTTTTTTTTGGTGCGAGAAGATATCAGTCCCTAATTTAGTAATATTAATGATCAAAATTTCTTCTTTTATACAGGACTTTGTTTTGCTGGATGAAGTTGATGATAGGCTTGAGGAAGATGAGGTTGAGGAAATTGTTTCAGAGAATGAAGAAGATATTTCAGAGGAAAATATTCAAGATGTGAGATCATTTTGTGTATGGTGTTGGGAGTCTTTTTTGTAAAACTATTAAAATTGATATTTTATTGTACTTTTGATTAGTAGATATGCTTTCTGTCAAATTTTGAAATTAATGCAGCCAAATTTGATGTACTTTCTGTCTTATTTTCGTAGTACAGATACTTAAGCAACTAAATTCATAGATTATTATATTTATAGAAAATAAAAAGAAAAAAAGTTTATGAAATAATATCACTAAATAAGAAAAAGAGAATAATGAAAAAAGGGATACACATTTTCGACTATGTCTTTAGTATTTCCAAGGACAAATTCAATTGAAATGTGTAATTATTCGATTTCCAATGGACTATTTCCGATGGCAGTTAATGTCATTTCAACAGCAGTGCCATCACTAATATATTTTTTGTTCCGACCACTCATCGAAAATTGTACTTTTTCAATATGACTTAATACGACATATTCTATTTAAAATGAGCTTTACCGAGGACATATGAATATTCTCAAGGGCATTTGCACTCAGAAATGACCTGTTTTTTTTTTTTTTTTGTAGTGATCCCCGATTGATTGTTCGGCATTTTATTAATAAATTTCTCAATTTATCCAACCTTTTTATTTAAAATATATATATGTGCTTTTACGTAAAATTTATAGTTTTGTAAATAAAAAAAGAACATAATATATATTTGTTTGTATAATTGTAAATGAAAGTAATAAATTAATTAGATCATTTCAGTTGTTGTTTTGGAGGCACAAGTTGATAGCATGTAATATAAGAAACCGCGGCAATTCATTTTAGTCTTGAAGCTTTCCGTAGTTAGATTCCGAGTCTCTTAACTACAGTACTTCACTTTTGATTTTTGAATATGTTTTGAATTTGACTTATAAAAAAGTCTTCCCATAAAACATTAAGAAAATTCCAAAAGTTGTTAATAATGTGTGATTATCTCTTTGGAGAGTTGAGTTGGTAGGCACATATCGGCCTCAAATTTTAGACTGAGTCTGGGTTTAATGCTAAAGTGTGACCTCTCTATCCTGATTTCGTGTCTCATTAGTTCGCATGGGTTAAATTAAAAAAAAATGACCTTTTTAAAGAATCTCTTGTTGCTCTCACAAAAATAAATTATTTTTAAATATATAAGTGCATGGCCAGCATATATACTTAAAAAATTAACTCAAAATTTGAGAGTTCTGTAAAATTTAGATTAGAAGCTCGATGAGCCCATGTGTGATGTTTTCCTCTATTAATTAATTATTTTAAGCATTTGGTATAAAGGAATAATTAATCATGACTATACTTTATTTTTAGATATCCAATGGTGATTTTATAGCAACCCCACATGTGAAGTTCATTTTAAAGCATGTACGAAGAAGATTATATCATTTCTCTATTCTCTAATGGCCTAATTGACTAGTATTCACGTAACTTTATCTTTTAAGGATGTCATCAGTCATCATAAATATAAATATACGATCATCCAAAACAAAATCTTATACACTGTTAATAATAACATATCATAATCTAAGAAAAAGCTATTGTCCAAAAAACTAAGTAAGATGGAGTTGAAAGAGAAGCTTAATTATTTGCATGTCAACTCTAAAACCAAGTTTGTTTGTGCTACCAAAACCAACAATGACAAAATAAATTAATCTCTCGTAGCATGTCAACTCTTACTTGACTATATATATTGATACATGTACAGAGAAAGAGAATCATTCTCAGGTGGGGAAGTCTGAATTTTATAAAATTTGGGACAATTTGACAATAGTGCCAACATACATTTACAACATTGTCAAATAATTTTTAATGTTAAAAAAATCTATTCATACAGTTGTCAACTCGTTCTGAAATTTATATTTGAATTACAAAATTTTGATATATATTGGGGCGGGGGCTGGGAGGGGGGGCGGGCGGGGTTCCCTAATGGGGATGCCTTTATGAAATTATGTGCGGACACAAAATTTATAACATTGTGAAACCTTTTACAACATTGTAAAAATACAAGTCTGTAAGAAATTTGTGCGTAGTTGAGAATTTTCCAATATATATATAAAACATGAATAAACAGGGCTGCCTTGGCATTTGGTCGTGCATTAACAAAATAAATTTATAAAATTTTCACTCCTTTTTTCTTTAAAATATAAAAGTCTAAAGTCAACATTGGGCAATTACATTAGCTGTAACGCAGTCTCTTAACGATTTTCTATGATTTCCGAGTTGAATAGTTCACAGGAGAACATATGAACAGAATATAAAAGTACGAATCTTTCCCTTGTACGTGAATGGATCCAAGCAAATGTCTGATTTGCTCTAAACACAGCTAGCAGCAGTCATGGATGGGGCTGAAATAGTAATAACATAAGTTTAGGTTTCTCTTTATTATCATCATATCTGCATGAAGCCGCCAAAATGGACCAAAACTAAAACGAGTATCAATGTCAAAGAGAAAAGAATAGCCAGCACTATAAATACCATGCAACGATTGAGCTTCTTCTTCATCATCTTTCAATACTCGAGATAACAGTTAATCCATTTATTCATTAGGTACTTGCAAGAAGCTAGCTAGATAGCACCTAAAATGGCTTCCTTTTCTCAAACAAATAAGTTTACGTGTACAATTTTTGTCTCCACGTTGTTGTTGATCATCTCTACGCAATGTGAAGCACAACTTTCACCAACATTCTACGATGCCACTTGCCCAAGTGCCCTCAACACAATCCGAACAGGCATTAGAAATGCTGCTTCACGAGAGCGTAGGATGGCGGCATCCCTCATTCGCCTCCATTTTCATGATTGCTTCGTTCAAGGTTGTGACGCGTCCATTTTGTTGGACGATTCCTCCTCCATTGACAGCGAGAAAAATGCACTTCCAAATTTTAAATCAGCTAGAGGGTTCGAAGTTATAGATAGTGTCAAGTCTCAACTGGAGAGAGTTTGCCCTGGAGTTGTTTCATGCGCTGATATCGTTGCTGTTGCAGCCCCTGATGCCTCTTTCGCTGTGAGTAAATCATCATTAATTTTCTACAAGATTAATACAATAAGAGACATAGTGCTAACAGAAACAGTGATAAACCGATGCCGTTCTGTGCTATTAATTTTGATATATAATTCATTGTTAGTTCTGGTTAATTAATTAATTTGAAAATATTAATTACAGGTTGGAGGACCATCATGGACAGTTAAGCTTGGTAGAAGAGACTCAACAACTGCAAGCAGAAGCCTGGCTGAAAATCTCCCTAGCTTTACAGATGGCCTGGACAAACTTATTTCCACCTTCGCTACCAAAGGCTTGAATGCAAGAGACTTGGTTGCCCTTTCAGGTATCCCTCCCTCTCTCTCTCTATATATATATAATATTTGCCATATCATAATGTATATAAAAAATAATATTTCTTAATTAACTATGTCTAAGTAATCAATAATATTAATTAATTTATTGTTTCATTTGAAATTCAGGAGCTCATACAATTGGCCAAGCACAATGTGCATTTTTCCGTGACAGGATTTATAACAATCAAAGCAATATTGATGCTGGATTCGCGAGCACTCGAAGGCGTCAGTGCCCGGCTAATGGTGGCAACAGCAATCTATCACCACTTGATTTGGTGACACCCAATTCTTTCGATAACAATTACTTCAAGAATCTTATTCAGAAGAAGGGACTTCTCGCATCAGACCAAGTTCTTTTTAGTGGTGGATCCACTGACTCCATCGTTGATGAATATAGCAAAAACCCTTCAAAATTTAAATCTGATTTTGCAGCTGCCATGATTAAGATGGCAGATATCAGTCCTCTCACAGGCACTGCTGGACAAATTCGAAGAGTTTGCAATATTGTCAACTAAATGATTTAGTTTTTCTATTCTTTGATTTAGTTTTCTAATAATAAATAACGGCAGGTCTACTGGCCCTGCATTTGTATTCTGGTTATCCAATTGTGTATTGTTTTGTTTATTAATTAAGTTAATCATTATAAAATTTTAATTGTGTATTCCCAACTTTCTTGCATAGTAAGAATGATCGATAATTACTCGTATTTTATTGACATGCAAAATCGTGATACCCTAAACTTTCTGTAATTAATTAGTTCCAAATAATATCCACCAACATTAATTCTACCGGAAGCATGACATGTTATTAAACTTATATGACAGTGCAACAGATAAGAAACGAATTATGTTTGAAATGCTAAAGTTATATGACTTCCAAATATTTGTCATCAAAATTCTGCCCACATGTTGATACCATATATGCAAGCCGAGAGCAAAACAATAAGTGCATGTAAAATTATTTCATGTGATTGAGGATCAAAACAACCAATAATACAGTATCTCAAGAATGAAAGTACGGTATTAGATAAACTATAAATCACGTTCATTACATGATTTTTCTTTTATAATCAAATCTAAGAGTAGTTTCACACATTAGATCTCATGCGGCATTAGAGAAATTTTCATGGATATGATTACCTGTGAACTCCAATTAGTTATATTCAATTATGAGTTATGAGGTGGCAAGCTCAGTCAGCTGGGGTGGGACCACTGGTGGTTAAATAGCTATTATAAACAACTGGTTTGTGCAGCTGTATAAAAGTAACGGAGCAAGCTAACTGGGAACCACCTTTGTAAGATCAATTGAGTGACGTTTTGAGAGAGATCAAGTGGTCTTTGCGGGAAAATTTGTTTCTTGTTCTCTTGAGAGTGTTCTTGTAATTGATTTGATTCAATAAAAGCTTTAACCCTACTTTTTCTCAGTCATGGATGTAGGTACCTTGGTATTGAACCACGTTAACTCTTGAGTGTTGATTCTTTTCTTCTTTCTTCTTAATTCTTTTGTTGCATTGGTTTATTTCTTTACAATATTGATCTTGATTGATCAAAAGATTAGGAATCTGACTTGATACACTATCAAACTGGTATTAAGGCTTTGGTCTCTCTGTTCTTGATTACCATATGGCAACCACCAACTTCGATCTTGAAAAGATCAGTGGTGAAAATGATTTCTACTTATGGAGTCTCAAGATGCGAGCAATCCTCATTCAATAAGGGCTTGACAGTGCCCATGATGATGATGAAGATTCAAGGGCCAAGAAAGCGAAGGGGAAAAGTTCATCAAGTGCTGGTGGAGGCATGAGGTCCATTAACAATAAGGCTCACAGCACTATCATCTTGTATCTTTCAGATGGAGTGCTAAGAGAAGTGGCAAAAGAAAATATTATTTCTAGTTTGTGGACTAAACTTGAAGAGCTATTCTTGAAGAAATCTTTGGCCAAAAGACTCTATATGAAGAGGAAATTTTACACATTTTCAATGAAGGAAAGAACAATTGTGAATGATCATTTGGATGAGTTCAACAAGCTGATACTGGATCTTGAAAATGTTAACATTATTCTTGAAGATAAAGATAGAGCCTTGATTCTCCTAAGCTCATTTTCAGATTCATATGAGCACTTTGTTGATACCTTGCTCTATGGAAGACAATCACTCACATTGAAATATGTGAAAAATGCTCTGGAATCAAAAGATTTGAAGAAAAGAACATATGGGAAAGATCAAAATCTTAGAGAGAGCTTAGTTGCCAAGATAAAACCAGACAAGAAAGCAAATAAAGAAAAAAAAAACAACCAGTAGGACAAAGCTAATAAGAAAAGAAAGAAAATGAGTGTTATTTCTGCCACAAAGAGAGGAATTATATCAAAGATTGTTTTGAGAAGAAAAAACTTGAAAAATTGTAGAAAGAAACTAATAGAAAGGTTGTTGTTGCCTCAAAAGATGAAGGAAACTCAAATGATGCAGATGTTCTTGTTGCTGTAGAAAATTATTCTTCTGGTGAGTGGATACTTGACTCAGGCTGCTCTTTCCATACATGTGCTAATAAAGATTTCTTCAAGACCTTTGAAAGCATTGATGGTGGGAAGGTCTTACTTGGGAATAATCTAGTTTGGAACCATTGGCATTAAGATGTTTGATGGTACTATGAGAGACTTGAATCCATTTAGATATGTTATAGATTTAAGAAGAAATCTTATATCATTACGAATGATTGATCAGGCTAGCTGTAGTATAAAAGCAGAGAAAGGTGAATTTCATATTATAGAAAGGGTTTACATGTTGAAGCAAAAAAAGTGAAGCCTTTGAGAAGTTTAACGAGTGGATTGCACTCATGGAGAACCAAAATGATAGAAGGATGAAAAGATTAAGAACTAACAATGGCTTGGAGAACTGCAACAATGACTTTGATGAATTTTGCAAGGCGAAAGGCATTGCAAGGCATAAACCTGTGAGACACACCTCATAATAAAATGGACTAGTTGAAAAGATGAAAATGACCTTGATTGAAAAAGTTAGATGCATGTTATTCAATGCAAATTTCTCAAAACAATTTTGGGTTGAGGCTGTTACTACAATAGCATACCTTATCAATAGGAGTCCCTTATCAGCCTTGAACTTTAAAACACCATAAGAAATCTAGTCAGGGAAGTCACCAAACCTAAGTAATCTTAGAATCTTTGGTTGTCTTGCTTGTGCTCACATAAGTCAGGGCAAACTAGAACCTACGGCAGTAAAAATGTACTTTATAAGGTATCCAAAAGGCATAAAAGGACACAAGATTTGGTGTGTTAATGGCAAGCCGTCAAGAACTTTGAATAGTAGAGATGTTGTGTTTGATGAAGAGGTTATGTTGCAGCAGAAGGCTGAAATAGAAGTTATAACCTCCAATTCTTAAGATAATGATGAGTTAGAGTTGAAGGTGGAGTCTAGAGAAATGTTAAAAGACAGTGAAAGGGTTTCCAAGCTTTACTAAGAGATTAACAAAACATCAGAGCTGGATAACTATCAACTCGCAAGAGATAGAGAAATGAGAGTTGTTAAAATGCCCAAAAGATATGGCATTGTTGATTTGATATCATATACACTGATAGTTATTGATGAAGTGTTTAGAGAAGATTCGGAGAACTTCAAGTAGGCCATGAATGGCAAAGACAAATTAAAATGGCTGATTGCAATGCAAAAGGAAATATCCTCACTCAAGAAGAACAATACTTGGGTTTGAGTTCAGAAACCTTCTCATAAAAAATTAGTGAGATGCAAATGGATCTTTAAGCTCAATGAAGGAGTTGCTAGTAATGGACCAACAAGGTACAAAGTGAGACTTATGGCTAAGGGGTTTACACAAAGATAAGAAGTAGATTTTAATGAATTATTTTCACCTGTTGTTCAGCGCACTTTGATAAGGGTTTTATTAGCTATCATTGTCTTCTTTGATCTAGAATTAGATCAAATGGATGTTAAAGCTGCCTTTTGCATGGTAATTTAGATTAAGAGATCTTAATGGCACAACCAGAGGGTTTTATTGAAAAAGGAACCGAGAGACATGGTTGTTTACTAAAAAAGAGCTTATATGGCTTGAAGTAGTCACTTAGACAATGGTACCTAATATTTGATGAATTTATACTTAGTCATGGTTACAGTAGAAGTGAATATGATAGTTGTGTGTATTATAGATGGTTGTCTTCTAATAATTTGATATGTCTACTCCTCTATGTTAATGACATGCTTATAGCATGTAAACATAAAGTAGAAATTGAGAAGCTCAAGAATGAATTGAATACTATATTTGAAATGAAAGACTTGGGCCCTGCAACCAGGATTCTGGGAATGCAAATCAGAAGGGATAAACATGCCAGGACCTTATTCCTTACTCAATTGGATATGTTAAAAGGGTCATCAACAGGTTTGGGATGAATAATTCCAAGTTTGTTTTTACTTTATTAGTCGTACATTTCAAACTCTCCAAGAAGCAAGAACTTAAGGAAGATATAGATTTTGACTACATGAGAAAAATTCCTTTTTCTAGTGTAGTTGGTAGCATTATGTATGCTATGGTCAGCTCTAGACTAGATGTAGCATATGGAGTTGGATTAGTTAGCAGGTTTATGGAGAATCCAGGTAAGGAGCATTAGGAGGCTGTCAAATGGCTGCTTAAGTATCTCAAGGGTACTGTAGATCATGGAATTGTGTTTAGAGAAGTTAACAATGCCAGAAGTAAAGTTTCAAGCTATGTAGACTTAGACTTTGCAGGTGATTTGGACAAAAGAAGATCGGTTATTGGGCTTGTATTTACTCTATGTGGTGGTGCAATAAGCTAGAAAATCATCATTACAGTCAGTTGTTGCTCTTTCAACAACTGAGGGCAAGTTTATTGCTCTTACAGAGGATGTGAAGGAAGCTTTGTGGCTAAAGGGATTAGTTTCAAAGCTAGGGTTGAAACAAGAGTTAGTCACTGTTAGTTGTGATAGCTCAAGTGCTATACAATTGAGTAAAAATGCCAAACATCATGAAAGAACCAAACATGTTTATGTGAGGATGCACTTTATCAGAGATGAAATCATAAGAGGGGTGATCAATGTTGTTAAAATTCCTTCTGAAGTTAATCTTGTAGACATGCTAACAAAACCATTGCCTACAATCAAGTTCAGGAATTCCTTGAACTTGATTGGAATTGTTAACTTGTAAATCAAGTTAACTATTATTAATGCAGTGAAGGGTAAAGCCATAACTAAATAAACTAAGGTGGAGATTTGTGGAAACCAGTTAGTTATATTCAGTTATGAGTAATGTGGTGGCAAGCTGAGTCAGCTAGAGTGGGACCCACTAATGGTTAAAATAGTTATTATAAAAAGCTAGTTCGTGTAGCTATATATAAGTAACAGAGCTAGCTGACTGGAAGCACTTTTGTGATATCAATTGGGTGACTTTGTAAAAGAGATTAGGAGGTCTTTGTGGGAAAATTTGTTTTTTGTTCTCTTGAGAGTGTTCTTGTAATTGATTTGATTCAATAAATACTTTAGCACTGCTGTTTCTTAGTCATAGATGTAAGTACCTTGGTATCGAACCATGTTAACTCTTTTGAGTGTTGATTCTTTTCTACTTTCTTCTTAATTCTTTGCGTTGCATTGGTTTATTTCTTTGCTGTATTGACCTTGATTGATTAAAAGATTGGGAATCTAACCTGATACATTATCATTATCCAATTCAAATTTATAAGGTGAAACCACATTATAATATGAAAAAGGGACACATCATAGTGCCCCAACTACTACTTCAACAACAATACACCAGCACAACTACAAAATTCAACATAATACAGCCACTGGATCTAAACCAAAATCCAAAGATATTATTAAGACAATAACATACTGAAAAAGAAAAAACCATGACAAACTACTCTCTTTCTAATGAAATGTAACTTAAGAAAACATGTTCTCTCTTCTCGTAAATTGCAAAACCAGGTTCCACATATAATATTGGTATCTGAAATACTGCCAAATAATACATTGCAATTAATCTTACCAAAACAGGGTTTAAAGAACTAACAGTCATCACCTTTCTTTGTTTATATCTGTAACTAAAAGTAATCAACTAATTGTGCAAATAATACAAATTAAGATAAAACAAAATGGATATATGATACTAGGCAAGAGAGCTCTTTATTTTACGTGGGTTACAAGTGATTTCAAGGCAATGCATGTTGACCATATTTAAACAATGATTAATGATATATAAACATATTAAAATTTTATTCCAATTTCATTCTAAATATTATAATAGATAACGTACCCTGTATCGAGTGTTCATTGGCATAAGTGGTAAGTGAATTGATGGAGATCCAAATCATCACATAATTTCTTTTTTTTTTAAAGAAAAAAAAACCTCAACTAAGTAGATAGAAGATTCATTAAACTGAAAAATAAGATGATGAACTAATGGAGAGAGTTATTCTACCAAAAGGTCCATAATGATATAATGCAAAATAAAAAGTGAAACAAAGAAAAAGATTACATGAATCTATATTGAGAGAATCCAGACGATCTTCAATTAGTGCAAAATCAAGTAAATTGAGATCTCCTTAAATTCAAATTGAAATGAAGAATCCGCAACCTTATTGCCCTCTCTGCAAATAGGAGAACAATAAAAGGTGGATGGTAATTAATGGCCAAAAAGAACTCGCAACAATTTCGAAGAATTCTCGAACATCAAAATTGAGGGCTAAGTTGGATTTGATATTCATATTTCTTCAAAAAAGTTCCTTCCCTTAACTAAGGTCATCGGTTCGAGACTTGAAAATGCAGCTGCACTAAATACTTATTGGGAGTTTTGCACGCCTGGTCCTACCCTAAATCAATTAGTCTGATACTGATGATTTAATATACCGAAAAAAAAAGTTCCTTCCCTTTTCTTATTCTTATTGTGCTTATGCTTAAAGATAAATGCTTAAATGCTTTAAGTTTTAATTAATTAGTTATGCTCTCTTAGTGCGCGTTTGGTATGGCTTATTTAATGGTTATAAGTGTTTAGCTAATCTCATAAGCTCTTATCATAATTTTTGTTGTTGTTTGGTTGTTTTTCTAATAAAGCTTTTGAAGTTTTTTTTAAATGTCAAAATATCTAAAATATCATTTACTTATTTAACAACTTGATTTATTATTTCATAATATAACTTTAAAAAACTTGCCTATTAAAGTAATTTCATAAAATTTTAAAAAAAAAATCTTATTGACAACCAAACAACTAAATGTTTTTTAATAAAAGCTCTATTTACAAAAGCTCTACTAATAAAAACTCTACTTGAAAAGTTGTACCAAACGGCTCCTTAGTCTATTAAAAGTAGATTAGGCACCATGATTAATTTGCTGAATAATGTCACTCTTACTAATTTTATTGGTGTGTAATTTCCAGGGAACTCAACAAAAGCCAGTGAGGGAGAGAATTTCGGATCAAGGTGAAAGAGTCCAAATCTAAAATCAACTTGGTAGCATCATATATTAGAATCTTCTCCTTATTTTTTTTTTTCTCTTCTAATCTCTCCTTATTTTTCAAATTTAATTGAAAAAGCTAACTTCATTGTAAATAAAGTGAAAAAATAAACTGATTTGATTATCAACACCAAAATTTAAAATTCAATATTGGCCACCCATTTAAAAAGAGCAAAAAAAAAAATCAAGGATAGAATCTTAATCCTTGGATCATCATTAGGTATAGCAAGTTACCAATTATCACCCAGAGAAAAAATAATTAACATATTCATTTTAATTTTAGGACTAATTTGATAAATTAACATTCTTTTTTCATTAATGTCACCAAGAATATTTTTACAAGAATATTATTGCAAAAGTAAAGAAAAATAAAGGTAAAAATGTCACATTTTTAAAATAGTATGGGTATTTTAAAGCATTTTTTAAAATATGAGAATTAAACGAACACTTAACTCACAGTATAAGAATTAAATGAACATTCACTCTTTTTTTAAATCCAATTAAAAAAATATCTTAATTATAAATAAAGTGAAAAAATTAATTTTATTGTCAAATTGAAATTCAAAACTGTCAAATTGAAATTCAAAACTCAATTTTCGCCACTCATTTAATAAAAAAAAAAAACCAACAGGAGAATTCTTGTCCTTGCACCATTAGGTATACAAAATACAAAATCCCAAATTATTGCATAACTGCAGTGGAACTAAATAAATTAGAGTCAGTACTCACTACAACATCATATTTGATTGATCATCACTTGCAAAAAATTATAAATAAATAAATCAGACCTTGGAACTGGATTTTGTAAGATCCGTTTAACAATTAGACGAGGCTCTTCCTTAGGCAAAATACTCATTCTTTTAGTTAAAGATGGTGAATGGGCCGCTTATCAAACCAAGCTTAGGGGCTGCCCACAAATTTTTTTATTAAGGCCCACAATCACGAGTCCACGCGTGTGCTTGCGTCAAAAAGGTCCCACCAATTTTTTTCTTTTTTTTCAAGCATACTTCGCGCTTTTTCGCCCTTTTTTTTATCACCCATACACTTATTATAATAATAATAACAACAACAACAACAATAATAATAATTATAATTTTTATTAAGGGAACAATTAAAATTTCATTATCAATTTATCAAAATTTCACAACTATATATTTAATTTCACAATAAACAATTATCATACAACAATACATAAATTTAATTCCTTAGATTATAGCAATGATTAATACAAATCTAAAAACTCAAGCGGCCAAAATATAAAAATATTCAAACAAATTATTCAAATTTCATTTATTCATTTAATAAATTATAAACATAAAACAATTACAATATTTTTTTTAACTAAGACTTAAATTAATTTTTAAAAGCCTATGCTTATAAAATATATTAAACAAATTACTTTCAAAATATTTATAAAATCATAACATTTTATCTATATTTTTCATTAAAAAATTTTACTTTAATATATTTTGGCCCACAGACTATGTGCGAACCCACCAATAAAGCGTGCTTATTACGTGCTTTTTCACGTACCGTGCTTTGTCCCATTCTAATCATGTCGTGCTTTGCCCCATCTCTAATCGTGTCGTGTTTTAAAGGCCCACATACCTAAAATTCTAAGCCCGGCTCAGCCCACGTACGTGATGTGCCGTGCCGAATGCCCTACCAAAACATGCTCGTGCTGCACGTGCATGTGCCGTGTCACGTGCCACCCAACCCATTGGCCATCTTTACTTTTAGTACAGCCCAGTAAATGTATAATTTCGAAGAGTTTTTTGAAAGAAAGAAAAAAAAATTGGAGGAACAAGCCGCAACATAATTAGGAGCTTTGGGAACAATTGGGATGAACATAGCCAAAGGCATTGCAAAAGTGAGTGGTACTGATAAGCTTACCCAATTTTGTATTACACTTTTATTAAGTAGTGTAATACTAATATG
Organism: Citrus mangshanensis; assembly: GCA_030449895.1. Taxonomy (NCBI): domain Eukaryota; kingdom Viridiplantae; phylum Streptophyta; class Magnoliopsida; order Sapindales; family Rutaceae; genus Citrus; species Citrus mangshanensis. Next base: position 6,446,472 of record JASUUJ010000349.1, read on the forward strand.
TGATCTTCAAATAAAATAAAAGTACAATGTAAAAAAAATAAAATAAAATTAGATTGAAGATATGTCACCTTCAATTGCTACTATGACATGTTAGAAGTTGGACAATTCCTCATTTCTCACTTCTCACAAAAGAAGTAGTTATGGAGCGATATATAGCAAATGTTACGTGCCCTCAAAGTTCTGCTGCAGCCATTGTGCTTGCATTTGCAGCCCAGCATCCCTTAAAGCATTCATGGCAGAATGGTAAAGCCGCTCATCTAGCTTCGTTCCTTCAGATTTCATATCTTGCAAAAGCTTCACTAGCTCTTCAATCTGACTAAGTTTGGAGAAAACCCCAACCATGATTCCAGCCATAGCTCTATCAATAACACTTCCATTCATTCTAAATTCATTGTAAAATTTCACACACATATCAAACTCCCTCGCCCTATTGTAAGCGCTTATAACAGTAGTGTAACTTACCTTATCTGGAGTCACCTTTCTTCGTTCCATTTCCTTCCATAATTTCTCCACCTGTCTCAAGTTCTTAGCCCTGCCATGCATGTCCATAAGGGAATTGTATATCCATACGTTTGGCTCACAACCTTTCGCTTTCATTTTAGCCACAAGCCACATTGCATCTCTTATCCTTCCTGTTTTGCCATACATTGCAACCATGCTAGAATATGCCACAACACATTTATTGAAACCCTTTTGTTGCATCTCTATGAATACCTTCTCCGCTTTTGAATACAACCCTATTCTGCAATATGCATTTATGATTGAAGCATAGGTCACTTGTCCTGGAATGCAGCCCTGGGAGATCAGCTGTTCATAAACCTTGACAGCAGCCCAATATCCTCTTCTTTTAGAGAAGCCATTAACAATCGCACACGAAATGCAATCAGAAATCTTCAATTTTGCATTCTTCATAGACTCAACAACGTCAAGAGTCTTCTCCACCAACCCTTCTTCAATATACATCAAAACGAGTTTCAAAAAAACTTCCGGATCCCTCAACATTCCCTTCTCCTCTGCTTCTTTGAATAGCTCTTCAGCTAACTTTACTTCTGTAATACTCGCGAAAGAGCATATCAAAGAAGCATAGATTGAAGGGTCCTCTAAAATACCCTTTTCCTTCATATCCCTAAAGAACTTGAGAGCTTCAAAAGCTCGACCAGATTTCCCTAACGAATCACATAAAATCTTATACATATGAGTTGAAAACGGAGTTGAATCTAACTTCCTACCTTCACATTCAAGAAACAGAGCAGCTACTTTTTCCGAGTCGCCAATTTTATAATACGCTTCCATAATCTGACAATAGCAACCAGAATCAAGAACAATTCCAGCAGATTTCATCTTCTCGTACACTAAAATTGTGCTATAATACATATGAAGTTTGTTATAACCTCCCATTGCAGAATTAAAAGCCAACAAAGCAATCTCCCCATCAGTTATAAACACTTGAAGCAAAGTGTTAGCAATTTTGAACTTTCTAGCTCTAACGCAACTAGCAACCAATCTAGAACAAGTATGAGCATCAGGCAACACATTATAAATCTTAAAATCTTCAGAGAGTGAAACAATAGAATCCCATTTCTTGGATTGTACTAAGTACCTGATCAGAAGCTTTAAAGTTGATTTCTCTGGTCTAAATTCTGGCAATTTTTTTGCTTCGTTGTAGTAGTCATATGCAAGTTCTTGTGTCTGAGGATCTTTTAACATGCCATGTAAGAAACTATCAAACTTCTTGGCATCTGGTACTGCTGTTTGATGATGAGAGTCTCGATTCAGTTCAATTGTGGGAAAATTGGTGGAAGCATCTACTTGAAAGAATCTATGATTAATAATGGAGCTTGGGTTGATTGTTACAAAGGGAAAGGCTTTGCATGTTGAAAAGAGAGTGTGTCTGTAGGATTTTTTCATGCATGTGTAAGTAGTGTTAATCAAAGCCGATGAACAGTCTGAAGAAGAGGAAATGGCCATGGCCAGTTTTCTGATAAAATTTAAGAAATTAACAAAATTTGATCAATGTAGGGCTGCTGTATGCCATGTGGTGTATATATACCTTATCCTTACAAGTTTTATAAATATCCAACCAGCCACTTAATAAGTTACACGTGGGAGATTTAGGGACATAAAATATCCAGCCACTTATAGTGCCACGCAGTCGACACATTCTTCTCCATCAGTTTTTTGTCCAGAAGCCTGTTTAAAGGGATTTTTCAGATTTTTGGCTTGTTAAGAATAATAATAGTAATTAATATTATCAAAAAATAGTACTTGATACTATTATTTTTTGTTTTAATTAAGAACATTTGTCTTACAATTTTTATAAGTACTCCCCTTTTTTTGAATCAAACAATCTCTTTTAGCATTTCTCATTGTATTAGGAGACTACACCTTAAAGAATAATAATATAATTACAAACTCTTTAATACAAACTAATGTGATATCAAAAGAATAGTTCAATAAAGACATCACTTCATCTACAAAATTAATTTTTTTATTTTATACTTTTAGTTAACCATCTAATATTTTGTAGATGAAGACATGTCAGGGAGTATAAGAACTTGTAATCGTAACATTTAGTTCAATAAAGACATCACTTCATCTACAAAAATACTTCATATAAGAACTTGTAATAGTAACATTACTCATATAATAAATACAATCCAAATGATAATTATGTCAGGGAGTCTTGTACACTCCTAATGCTCTATTCTCTATGCTAATTACCCATCATGTGTATATGAACATTTTTTGGAACATTTTTATAATTAGTTAAGAGAGGCGTACGACAAGAAGTAAAAGGAGAGACAGCAATATGGTCGACTCTAAATGATATGAGACTCTAGACGAAAACGATATTTTAGGTCTTTTTGATATTAGCTAAAATAACTATTGGTTATACTTTTTATAGGACATCTTAAGATACTTTAAGTTATGAAATTATTTTTTTTATTTTTAAGATATATTTATTTTTTTAAGATTTAAAAAGTAAACTAAATTAATGTTGTAATACAGAGAATGTGAAAATAAATGCTAAAAAATTATAATTTTTTTGTAAATTATTCCAAACATTTGTTTATAAGATTTTATTAGAAAAAAAATAACTAAGATGATTTATTCGAAATGATTAATTTAGAAAAATTATCTGAAAAGTGTGTATTTATTTTATTTTATGAAAAAAAAATCAATCAATACAGGTTCAAACTTTTTTACAAATGCAAATTATTAAATTATTTTAGTTATTCATAAAATAGAGGGAACAGATGAGAAATAAAGGGGGCGCGTTAATCGGGCCTTGGTTGGGGCGGGGCCTTAATTACCGAAGCCCTCGAGCCGCGCCAGGGCAAGCAGCGGAGCACCTAATATTCTCATAATTTCATATTATATTATTTGGAGAAAGATAGGGCAAGTAATTTTGCACAAATGTGGTATCATTGTACTTTCGTATGATTTATTTTAATTAATTCAATTATTTCATATCAATTTATATAAGAATAAATTTACAAAATTAATAGTTCTATCACTATTTATATTATTTTGTCCACATTACTAATGAATAATACGAACCTAATGTTGGGTTGATACTTTCAACTTCCATCCTCAAGAGACTCTTTTCTACTTCCCTCTAGTGTTATTTGTGGAAGTAAATTTTCTAGATAATCTTAGTAGATTTCTGAATCGTAGTATGATTTTATGTACCTAGAGTACTAAAAGTCCATAAATTAACTCTTAAATTGTCTTACTGTAAAAAATATTACAACACTTTCAAGTTGTATCATTCATCCAGCAGACCAAAGTATTGGCTTCTATTAAAAAAATAACAAAATAGTTGTAAATTGAATATTTGGTCCTTGAAACTTAATTTAGTGTAATCCTAAAGATATAGGAAAATTATCAACCATATATCTTAAGTTTACCTGTTATAAAAAATACTATAAAAATTTAAAGTTGTTTGATTTTCCAACCTAATTCCATAGTTGTATCAACCGTCCACCAAAACATAAACACCATTAGGATATTTAACGGAGATAAGTAAAATGGTTATTTTACCGAATTCAAGGGAATTCTAGACTACCAATCGTAAAATAAATTTTATCATTTTTCTCTTTTAATTGTGGAATCAAATTTAGGGTTGGATTTATTCAGTTTTTATAAATTAGGCTTTATGATAACTTGTGAATTTAGTTTGATTATGTAAATTTTTAAAGACAAGCTGAGAAGAAAAATTAGAATTTTTTTAATTAAGAAAAAATAGAGTTTAAGACAAGTGTATTTAATTGAATATTTGTATTAAAAATAGTTTTTTATTTTTATATTTTATATTATTATTTAAATATCTAAATTACCCTTGTGGTATTATTAATTATAAACACCGGTTAAGGTTTGGGTAGATGGTTGATACAAATTACAAAATTAGAGTGAAAAAAATTCAAACTTTTGTAGAAATTTGAATAATAGAACGAAAAGTAGATGACTAATAATATTTTTTTTTTTTATCATGTCAAATCTCTAAATTATCTTTATCATGTTATTACTGTCTAACGAAAACTAATCATAATATTTTTTATAACAAGATAATTTAAGAGAAATGACTAATAATTTCTCTATGATAATGGTGACCTTTCAAAAGAAAACCTCGGGGTCTTGTAGTAGGCAGAATTTTAGATTGTACTACAAAATTCATGAATCTAATGTTCAAATAATTAATTTAAGATTGTAATCAACGTATTGGTTATAATAATTTATAGGAAAACATCGTAAATAAGAAATTACGATTACTTTAGTTTCAAAATACTGAATAATATTTGAAAACATAGACTGAGTAATGTAATAGGAAATTCAAGAGACGTATGCTTTCGAAAATAGAATGAATTCTCGAATTTTTTTATAAAAAAAAGGAAAAAAAAAGTAGAAGAAATTTTATGAAAGCTGATGAACAGTTGACGAATTGAGCAAAATAAATGAATAATTAAATGAAGCGGACCTTGTTAAATTTTACATTCCAAATGAATTGGTTATAATAATTTATAGGAAAACATCGTAAATAAGAAATTACGATTACTTTAGTTTCAAAATACTGAATAATATTTGAAAACATAGACTGAGTAATGTAATAGGAAATTCAAGAGACGTATGCTTTCGAAAATAGAATGAATTCTCGAATTTTTTTATAAAAAAAAGGAAAAAAAAAGTAGAAGAAATTTTATGAAAGCTGATGAACAGTTGACGAATTGAGCAAAATAAATGAATAATTAAATGAAGCGGACCTTGTTAAATTTTACATTCCAAATGAATTGAATAATAAACTTTTCCATTCCTGCATGTCTTTTCGGTTTCCAAGAGGCTCCGTAAATTGTGTTAAGTAATGAAGGAGCAGTAGGAGCTATTGCATTTGCCACGGTGATCACGACTTTCCCTGTTAAAGCAGATGTGAGTGGGAAAGGAAAAGTAGAAACTGAAATTGGGGCTCCAAAATGAAAATGAAAGAACAAAAAAGGCAAAGGAAATGGAAAACTTTTGCTGTTTAGTCTTTCTGTTTTGCTACAGTGCTAGGTAAACTCATGTATCTTTAATCTTAAGTTAGTGCTCGTACGAGGTGATTCCTTGTCTCTTCCATTTCTTTGCTTTCTAGCTAAGTAACTTCCTTTTTTTTGGGGGGGGGGGGGGGTGTGGAATTTAAAAGGTGGTAATGAAATGGGTTTTCAGCACTGTCATCGTTCATTTCAAAAAGATTAAACTATAAATAAAACACTGTCATTGTTTGTTGGTTGATGAAACAGGAATCACAGAGTGAAGAAATAATGGAAGGTAAAGGTTGCAGCAGCAGCTCGAAGAAAGCAGTAGGCTTCGCAGGACATACAGTGTTTTCTTGGTCTCTTGAGAATATTTTCAGTCAAAGCTTTTACAAGGACCAGGTTTTAATATTTATGTCTCCTGGTTTCTACACATGTTATTAGTGTTGTTAGATCAATTTAATCCACTTGGTGCTGTCAATATTCTGTTCTATTCTTGGTAGTTAGCACTTGTACATTGTTTTTATTCAGTATTTTAATTAGTGTTATTAGCAACCATCCCTTCCAATTATATTTATATATTATCTTCAGTTGGTCATTTTGAGTAATCTACTGTAAATTGATTCTAGCGTTTTTGTTATTAATCATCATTATCATTATTCTGTTCTAAATTTAAAATTAGAAAGATCCCAATAAGCATTTGATGGAATGCAGCATTTTCTTTGACTACAAAAGTATTCGGAAAATCAATGCTATTTTGTGTTTGTTTTCTGTTCACTTGTTGAGCTTATTGACTGACAAGTTTTGAGCAAGGTTTCTTTTATTTGTGAACACTTACACATTCATTCTGTCACTTTGGCTTTGCTATTTCCCTTAAAGATTGTAGCACTAAGGCTACAGTTTGTCAAATGCAAAGTGCCGTTAATTAAAATTATATTGTGGTATAGTTGAGTTCATGCAGCCAATAATTTTATTGATGTTCTATTTTAAACTGCATCTCTTTCAGGTGGAAAAAATCCCAGAGTCTTTTCAATCTGTTAAGCAGTATTTTGGGTCATTTGTTTTCCCTTTGTTGGAAGAAACACGTATGCAGTTGCGTTCAGGCTTGGAGGCTATGCGAAGAGCACCTTATGCTCAAGTAATAGCTTTTGAGGAGTTAAAGCCCTATGGAGCAAATCAATATGGTATTGAGGTTGATTACTGGAGGAACACAATCAGTAACAGTGGCAAGGAGCCTTACAAAACATTGCCTGGTGATATTTTAGTTTTAGCAGATTTTAAGCCTGAAAAGGTTTCTGATTTGCGAAGGGTGGGAAGGACGTGGACTTTTGTGTCAGTTACTACAGTTCCTGATGATGAGGATGAGAATAAGAAAGAGAATCGTTATAAAGTTGAGGCCAGAAACAACATGCAAGTCCATGACAGGACAAAGAAATCATTCTTTTTGATTTACTTGACCAATATACTTCCTAACAAACGAATATGGAACTCCTTGCATATGCGTGGAAATTGGAAGGTTATTACCCAAGTTTTAGGCACTGATTCAGTGGTAAGTGTTTGAGGGTGAATTTGTAGGTTTTGATGCAATGACATTAGGATTACCTATATTGTTAGGTGTCCTGTTATCCATTTGGTGGGAGAGGGCCTTCAGAATAATTGCATTTATATTTTTGCCAGCTGATATTAAGTTTTTTTCTACTTTGAAATTTTCAATCTTTTTATGACAGGTTGACGAAAGGTGTGAACTCTGTTCTGTGCAAAGAAAGGGCCAATGGGATGAGAAATTTGGTCCAAGTTTGTCATCTACCCTGAATGAGTCACAAGTAGGTGCAATGTTGGCTTGTCTTAGAAGACTGGATTGTGACCACAGGTCTGGTGTTGAACTTATATGGGGGCCTCCAGGGACGGGGAAAACTAAAACTGTTAGTATGCTGCTCTTGACACTGTTGAGAATTAAATGCAGAACCCTTGCTTGCACCCCAACAAATGTGGCTATTACAGAATTGGCCTCTCGTGTTCTAAAGCTAGTGAAGGAATCATATAAAAGGGATTCTAGAAGCAACACCCCAATTTGTCCCCTTGGGGATATTCTCTTGTTTGGGAACAAGGATAGACTTAAAGTTAATCCAGGTTTTGAAGAGATATATTTGAATTATCGTATCAAAAAACTTAGAGAGTGCTTTGCACCGCTCTCTGGTTGGCGGCATTGTTTTTCTTCCATGATAGATCTTCTCGAAGATTGTGTTTCTCAGTACCATATTTATGTGGAAAAATTGAAGGAGAGGGAAGACTGTAATGTGAATCAAAGTGAAGAGAAAGAATGCAGGAAGGAAACTGAAGGGAGCAAAGGGGAGCGCAAGCCATTTCTTAAATATGTGAGAGAGAGATTCAAATGTGCTGTGGTTTCCCTTCGGAGCTGTATTTTTATCTTTTGTACCCATTTGCCCAAATCGTACATTTCGGAAAATAGTTTTCAAGAAATGGTTGCTCTTAAAAGTTTACTTGATTCTTTTGGGAATTTATTGTTTCAAGACAATGTGGTTTCTAAAGAGCTGGAGAAACTTTTTTCACATTCAGTAGATGAAGGTATCTCTTGGGCATTTGTGCGTAAAAGATACCTGTTGCAATTACACCAGAGGAGAAGTGAATGTCTTTCTGTTTTAAGAAATCTTTGGAATTCATTAGATGAACTTAACCTTCCATGTACTACAAGCAAACTAGTACTGGAAGATTTCTGTTTTAAAAGGGCTTCTCTGTTTTTTAGCACTGCTTCAAGTTCATATAAGCTGCACTCAGTGGAAATAAAACCACTGAACTTTCTAGTTATTGATGAAGCAGCACAGTTAAAAGAAAGTGAATCAACCATACCTCTACAGCTCGCGGGTATAAACCATGCCGTTCTTATTGGTGATGAGTGTCAATTACCAGCAATGGTTGAAAGCAAAGTATGTCAATTTTCTTATCTTTCTTTGTTTCCTTCTAGCATTTTTTCTTTTTCTGTTTTAGGAGATTTAGTTTTGAGCGTGCTGATTTCTATGCATGTGAAGTTTTCTTCTCAGCTTTTTGGTTTCCTTTTTTGGTTGTTTCAGATTTCTGACGAAGCTGGTTTTGGAAGAAGTTTATTTGAGAGGTTGACCTCATTGAATCATTCAAAGCACCTGCTCAATATACAGTACAGAATGCATCCATCAATAAGCTTATTTCCGAATTTACAATTTTATCGCAACCAGATCCTAGATGGTGCAAATGTTAAAAGCAAAAGCTATGAGAAGCAATATTTGACAGGGACAGAATTTGGCCCCTATTCTTTCATTAATATTATTGGTGGAAGAGAAGATTTCATTTACCATAGTTGTAGAAATATAGTTGAGGTATCTGCGGTGATTAAAATACTGCAGAAGTTGTACAAAGGTATGTGTTGTAGGAATCTTTTGTGCTATCGTTTAAAGATTTGTTTGATTTCTTTTATTGACCTGTCAGCATGATTTAAGGGCTTGTCTTTGTCAAAACAAGATAATTTTCACAATCTTGTCAAAAAATTTCCTTGCAATAGCATCATTCAGCATCTGTTAGACTATTCATTTTTTATTTTGATTTGACTTGCCGACTGAATGTATGTGGAACTTGTTTCTTTGATATTTTAGATATTTCGTTGCTAATCAAGCCTTTTGTAATCCTTTTGCTTATGCACCCTAATTCTGTGCATTCATAGGACGGTAGGACAAAATATTTGTTTGATGGAGTTAACTAGGATATTTTATAATTAATTTATAATTGAATTGTAGAGCAGTTTCCTATTGTAATGGTCAGTCTTTACTGATAGCGTGAATGCTTGACCAAAATCTTGATTGCACCATATCAATTGCTTTGTCAGGTATTATTACATTTACCTAGCATTTAATTCAGTTCTATGAATGAAAAGAAAAAGATGTTGATTTCTTGTGGATAATGCTAAAACTCTTTGTAATTATGTTTTCTGACCTATTCTTTTGATATTCTTGGTTATCTTTATACTGCAGCTTGGGTTGGCTCAAAACAGAAGGTCAGCATTGGTGTAGTTTCACCATACACTGCTCAAGTAGTCGCAATTCGCAAAAAAATTGGATTTGAGTATGAGAACAAAGATGGTTTCACTGTAAAAGTGAAGTCAATTGATGGATTCCAGGGTGGGGAGGAGGACATTATAATTATATCCACTGTTAGGTGTAATACTGGTGGATCGATTGGATTCATATCCAAGCCCCAGAGAGTTAATGTTGCTCTTACAAGAGCTAGGTATTACTTTTATGTAAAATCATATGATATAATACATTTTGGTCATTTTAAACATCTTTGGTTAATACCTGCTATCTCTTTGACCCATTCTAGGCACTGTCTTTGGATTTTGGGGAGCGAAAGAACATTAATTAGTAGTGAATCTATATGGGGAGCCTTAGTATGTGATGCCAAGGCACGTCAGTGTTTCTTTAATGCTGATGAAGAAAGGAATTTGGCCAAAGCAAGACTAGAAGTCAGTAAAGAGTTAGTCGAAATTGGTGCTGAAAGCTTAACCTCCACAAGTCAAGGGGGAAAGGTATATAGCTTCAGTAATTAGTAGTTTTACATTCTTTACTTATCACTTTTTCCTACTGTACCTAGTTTTATATTTTTTTCAGTTTTTCTGTGGTTATTTGTAGTGATACCTTATTTCCCTGCTCATGTTGTTAATTACTTTATTTTTTTCCAGCTATATTGTAAACCTAACTATGAGAAGACAACTTTGTGTTATGATAAAGATGGAGAAACTTACTGGGAAGGAAGGTCCACAGCTACTGATGGCGAGGCAGCTGCTGACCCTATGTTCAATTCAAACCCTAAAGGGGCTAACTTTAACCTTCAGGAAGATGCTGAGATATTTGCAGCAATAGGCATTCCTGATTCAGCAGTCAGATGTTTTAATGATTTGGGGAAGTATGAAGGAGCAGGTATGATTTTTAGCATTAATTAACAGTAATCTGCTACCTTTATGTGACATGGTTCTAGTGTTGTACTTTTTTATCTATCTTAGGAGATTTATCTGTCTGATGGTCTATTGCTGATATATCTTGCAATATTGGAAATTTTGGTCTATTGCTGATATATCTTGCAATATTGAAATTTGGTGTATTCAGATTCAGCAATGTAATAGCTCAGAACAAAAGTTTCAATTGTATAAACTTTTCAGAAAACAAGCAGCCACTAACAAGGCCACGCTTTCTAATTTTGGTGCACAAAGTTCAACAATTCTGCAGTTTATTATTCAGCTATTTTCAATGAAATTATGAGTATTAGATTTTTTTTTCCCATTTTTAAAAAGAAAATTTCCCTCTACAAGTCCAAATTTCTGGCATTTTCTTCTGCTATTAGCATGATTTTTTGGTAATCTCTTTTTTCATTTTTTTCCCTTTTCTGTATTCGAAGTTCTCCAAAGAACAATACCAAGTTCTGCAGGCTTGATCTTTTATTTTCTTTTATTTGCTGAGAACTCCATGATGCTCCATTTTATACTAGTTGAAAAAATAAATGCACAAAGAAAGAGGAGTTTGAGTTTGAGTTTGTTAAAGCTTTTCGTTCTATAAATTTGATACACAAGGTTTTGAACTCTTTAGGTCGCTTTGATGAGCTTCTGATGTTGGAAAACGGATCAGGGAATTTCATGGAAGCAGCAAACATGGCAGTACTTGAAGGAGATATTTTTCTTGCAACTGATTTGCTACAGAAAGCTTGGAATTTCAGAGAAGCGAGTAAGCTTGTTCTCAACTTTGTGTTCTCCAACTCTCTTTGGTCACCTGGGAGCAGAGGTTGGCCCTTAAAGCAATTTACACAGAAGGAGGAGCTCTTACAAAAAGCAAAGTCACTGGCAAAGAATGACTCAAACCAATTCTATGAATTTGTTTGTGCAGAGGCTGACATTTTATCAAATGATCACAGTAACCTGGTCATGATGAATCAACAGTTCATTGATTCTAAAAGACATCAGAATATCAGAGGTGAAATACTATCGTCTCGAATGATTTTGGACTTCCATCTTCATTCAAATGCCTCTACATATCATTGGGAAGATGAATTGGTTTTGAACCTTACAACATATTCAGATGACAGAATTTGTAAAAGCCAGGTTTCCATTGAGACGTTCGTCTACTTTTGGAACTGCTGGAAGGATAAGATTGTAAAGATTTTTGAGTATCTAGGATGTCTCAGAGTGCAGCAGGATGTCGATGGCTATAGAAGTTATGAAGACTTTTGCTTGAGTTATTTCAGTGTGTGGAAGCATTGTAGTAATCTGGATACCACCTATCTTTTGCTGAAGTCTGATGCCTACTGGGTTAGAGAACTGAGCAACATGTACATTCAAAAGAGAGGGCAGCTGGTTTCTATTGATTTGCACCAGCTTGTTTCTGCTGCTCAAAGCTATTGGAGTACAGAGTTACTTTCTGTTGGAATCAACGTGTTGGACAAACTTGAAGCCCTGCATGAGCAATCAATCAAGAATTCACTTTCTGTGCTCTGCCAGAGCAAGTGTCTATCTTATATCTATGATGTGGCAAAATTTCTTCTGGACTCTGAGTTCCTCTACCGCCACTGGGATGATGTTAAGACACTACAGAAATTTGTTGAACTGTCTACTGAGGATTTTTTTCGTTGCATATTTCCTCTGGACTGGCGAGAATCTTTGAGCAAGGATATGATTTCTCTGAGGCAAACAGAGGTTTGCAGGAGTATACTTGAAGAAATTGTTTCTGGATATGTCACTTCAAAGTCTAAACTATCTTATGGGCAGATTGGACGCATTGCTGTGATGATTCTTGGGTCTGGCAAGCTGCACAATGGGTTATATAGGAAAGTTGTAGAAAGGTGTGTTAAAGATTCACCGTGGCAGGCATTTCTAAAGTGTTTATCTCAGAAGATGGAATCTGAATATCTGCAGCATCCTTCAGAATCTAATAATGAAAGAGAGTTGTATGTTATTCAAAAGCTCCATGGAGCACTGCTAGATACTTATGGAGCCAACTGGAGGAAAGAATATGACTACATGTCACCTGCTTATTTCCTATATCTTCTTGAGCGCCTGTTGATTTTGATGTCTTGCTTCCAGGGGTACATCTTTACTACAAAATCATCTTTTGTTGATTGGCGTATCTACCAGGAACCGCATACCAATCCAACTGCTAGCTTTGTCACTGATGTGTGGCAATCCTTTGGTGATGTGCTTGATTCTATATTCTTCGTTGTTCAGCATTTCCTTTACAATGAGAAGGAAATGATTGAATGGATCAGTAACTCTCATAAAAATGTGAACGATTACCATTCACTAGTGGTTTTGAGACTGGTCGTCATAATATGTTTGCTTCATTTGAACTTTGGGAAGTTTGGAAGTTCACTTCGTGATTTGCTTGGAAGGAAATATGTTAGTCGCCTATTGCCATTGGAATTCTGTGATGCCCTTCGTAAAATAGAGAATCATAATTGTTTGAACGTACATGAGATTTCTCAGGCATTCACGAAGATTGGCAATCCTCTTGTAATAGCTAGCTTGGGAAAGAATTGTTCACAATTTTTATGTCCAGATGCAATCTTTGTTAACATGAAGGTAATGAAAAGCACGGATGAGATATTCGAAATTTTGTATCCAAAAATGGAAGCTTGTCAAGTTCAAGTTGGAACGAGTAAAGATGTTCCATCTAAACGTCCTGCTTCCCTCCCTGAGGACACGGATGCTCAAAACATGAATGACAATACCTTGGTGATGAACCTTGATCAGCTGTGCAAAGTTTTTGAAGCATTGAAGATGGTAGATAATGGAAACAATGGGAATTATAGGCGCAGTGTTAAATATCAAGTTGGAACGAGTAAAGATGTTCCATCTAAACATCCTGCTTCCCTCCCTGAGGACACGGATGCTCAAAACAAGAATGACAATACCATGGTGATGAACCTTGATCAGCTGTGTAAAGCATTGGAAGCATTGAAGATGCTGGATTATGGAAACAATGGGAATCACGGGAACAGTGTTAAATATCAAGTTGGAACAAGTAAAGATGTTCCATCTAAACGTCCGGCTGCCCTCCCTGAGGACATGGATGCTCAAAACATGAATGACGATACCTTGGCAATGGACCTTGATCAGCTGTGTAAAGTACTTGAAGCATTGAAGATGGTGGATGATGGAAACAATAGGAACTAAAGGCACAGTGTTAAATGCCCCAGCGATTAAGGTACTGCCAAATTTGTTTTAACAATACCTCATGACTTCCAAGATGAAGCATGTGATGAAATGAGCACTATAATGTCAGTTTGTTCTTTGTTGATTAACAGGCAAATATGTAGATAAGTATTCAACTATACTTGCAGCCAGAATGCTAGAAGAATCGAAGCAACTTTATGCTGCACTTGATGGTAAGTGTGTGATTCAAAGATGTATGGTTTTTGTCATTGGATTCCATTGTTTCTTACTTTGCATAATCTTCAGTAGGCTGAAACTCGAGGGACTGCATTCAGGAATCTGAAGTCTAAGGATATTGCTCTTTCTCTTAGACTGTAAATAATGTAATATAAATCATGCAACTTAAAAAGAAATTTGTGTGTACTAGCTGAGAGGTTGAGACATTTGCCACTACCCTTTTGTAGAAAAGAAACTTTGCAATGTAATATAATTTAATCAATTATACATAGTGTTGTTTCAAATTACAATGCAACACAAATGATATTTGTCACAACAAATTTACTTTGTCTAGGAGATTGCGTCTCATCCTTCCAACTACCAAATGAAAGTTGTATACGAACTTTATTTCATCTATGAGAGAGTTTGTTTATCATCTATTATTAACTCTTCCTTATTTTTATTTATCACCTAATTATATACAAAAGTCTGTCATGATTGACGGGCACAATACCATTGGTTGTCAATCTGCACTACTAAGGGTCTGTTAGTTAGATTAAATGTTTGAAGAATTTTTTATTTGTTTTAAAATATTTTTAAAATTTTATTTGTTATTTTTTCAACTTAAATCTGGTTATTATTTGTACCTAAAATTCCTATAAAATCTTAATTTCAGCCCAGCTGTTTTGCCCCCTACAAGGCAGATGCTTGGCGGCTAAGAAACTTTATTCAGGATATAAATTCTATAATCTTAACCCAACTAGGAAGACACCCTCTCAGAAAGAATTCTCAAAACTGTACCTTATGGCATAAGGATTCGTACTACCCTCTACAAGTGAGATTCCTAAACCCTGTCAATTAGGTTTTTCCCTCAAAGCCTATAAATAGAGCACCCCATGCACTATCCATGTACCCCTTAACAACCTAACAAAGACCACTATCGCAACTTACCCTTAAGCACTCACGAGCAACTTAGCAATCATTTAGCAGCTTAAACATCACCTAACCAGCAGCCTCTTCAACCATCCATTCTCCTTATTCGAGAAAAACTTTTTTCTTGAACAAAGAACCCTAATTTAAATATTTTTTAACCTCAAGAGACCTTAAACCAACCAATCTTGTCATCCCATCAACATTAAAGCATCTTTCTTGGATTAGAACCATCCTTCATTCTCAAACTCCTTAAAACCTTCAAAAACGACCTTAAACCTCAAGAAATTGTTATGGTAATATTCTTGATTTGCGGCCCAAAATTCTTTTATTCTTGCAAACCAACGTTAGAACAACCTTAGACACCATTCAACTGCATATTTTAGGCTGCCATTACCCCAGAATTCCAACTTTACGCCTTAGATCCCATTAGGATTTTTTTTTTTTCTTCCGTATTGGTTACAAGAGAAGATCTTAACTCGATTCTTGATTATTCACTAGGGTAATGCTCCCACGATATTAATCACAATAGGTGCCAGATTTGCTATTTGCCAAACCAGCTACAGTTAATGCTTCAACATGGGTTTATTTATGTCAAATCAATGCTTAGATAATCTTACGGACCTTATTCTTTGAACTATAAATAGGACGGTGGGTTCACATACCACATTCAATCCAAGTTAGAAATCATGCCCAAATCCTATTCCTAGTTAAAAGAATTGTCTCCAACCAATCCTGAGGCGTCATATGGACAGATCCAAGTCTTGCCAATATAATTATTAACTATTGACATTTGAATAAAAAAAATATAAATTTTTAACTTTTACGTGAATGGAATAGTTTTGAAAAAAAAAAACTAGGAATATTTGCATATACTTAATTATTATTATATATAGTGATAATATCTATCATTATCTTTTTTTTTTAATTATAATTTCTATTTTTTTAACATTAAAAGATGTTTTTTTTTTTTTTTCTTTTTTTGTAGTTCTTGTTTTAAACTATGCTCGGCCAGCCTGCGGGCATATTTTTAAGCACTTGGACTGGGCTCTTTGACTAAAAAGTTAGGCTTGGCCACATAGGGCTGAGAAATACTTAACAAACAAAAGATAAATTTTTTATTTCAATAAATTTTTTTAATATTTATTTAACCAGTCCATAACATATATGGAAAGTTGTAAATCAATTGAGTGATGATACAATCACAAATTCTTATACAAACTGATGTGGCATTAATTCATTAGTTGAATGAAAATACAAAATAATAAAAATAAATTATGTGGGCCAAGAGATAATTAATTTAACTAATTTTATCATGTCACATCAGTTTGTACAAGATAAGTTTATACGAGAGTTTGTGACTATATTATTACTCAAATCGATTAAGCCCAATTTTTAAAGCCTAATCTTATAAAATAAAATTTTATGAACTATAAATTTATAAAACATAATGAAAAAAGAAATGTGAAACATATCATCTGGGCTTTTAGGCCTTGGATGAAAAAACTAGTCAGATTTTGCCATCTTAAATTTAAAAATAATATTAATTAATTAATTCGTTATTTTTTAGGTTTAGGTGGCATGATTCAAGGCTACTGGGGACATATGCGATCGGACAAATGAAGTGATTATTATTATTATTATCATCATCATCTGACTGATTGCAATAGGTATTACAATCATAAATTTATTGGAAATCTAAATAAAAATAGTTAAGTACATCCAGAAATCTACCGGCTCAAACGAATGGCCTCAACTTTAAATTTATCTAATTACAAGCCCACATCTAATGTAAGGCTTATGATAATCCAAAATCTAGATCATTGATATTGTTTACTTGCAAAAATGGAAGGACGAATGAGAATGAAAATAGTGCCCTGCCATAAAATTGGAAATATAGAACAATGGGAATCAAGTTCTCATTCTTTGATTTCACCATCTTGCCCTAATGAAATATCATAATTTCACTTTTATTCTCAATTAACTTATCATCATCGTCATCAATCATCATCATTGGTCATTATTTTTGTTGTCGTTCTTACTATTATCATCATCATTATTATTGTTATTATTAATATTGTCATCATCATCATCATCATATTACCTTTATTATTATCGTTGTTGTTGTTATTGTTACAAGAATAAGAGTTATTATCATTATTAACAATAATTTTTAATAACAATAATAATCACAATAATTATTAAACACAATAGTAAAAGTGACAATAATTATATAAGGGTATTTTAGCAGCTTAAAACAATTCATTTCTATTTGAAAATAAAGTAAATACATCAATAAGAACACAACTTATTCTGATTCTTATAGGTAAACAACTTGATGTTGTATTTGTTTATGATAAATGAGAATTCAGAAATAGAATCGTTAATATTGATGTTGGAAATCAGCATCATTGATGTTGTTTACTTACAAAACGAAAGGGATAATGAGAAGATGAAAACAGAGGACTCCACATGTATTGATATAGTTTTATCAACAAATTTGATTGACGTAATTTTATCATGTTAAAAGCTAATGAATTGTTACCAAAATGACATTTTTATATGTGGTGCATTTGCATGTCCATTAACAATTTAAAAAATTTCAGTGTTCTAACTACTATTAAATTTTGATTAAATTCTTAAACTCAAGTTTTCTTATAAAAATTTTAAAAAATCTATGCATGAAATGCCCATAATATTGTAAGTCTTCATTTTTGTTCTCTTTTTTTTTTTTTTTCGTTTTTGGGATTGTGCTTAAAATTCCTATCATTTTCTCTCCTCTACTTCACATTTGACTAGTGCAGTATGTATCTGTACCTATTTTTGGTTATTGGACTCCAGGCTCTTTCTAGATGCTTAAAGTTATACAAATGTTTAAACGTGAGTACTAACAGAAGATGTTCATGTCAATTCTTGTTACTTAAAATATTGTTTTACTGGTGGTAAGCTTCTTGATAAGAAAATAGTAAAATGTTTGTTAAATATTTTTGTCTTTTATTCATTTTTCATGGTGCTATAATTTAGGACTGCATGTAAAGGATTTGCAGATACAACATTTCAGAGAATGGTGAGCAAACGAAGAGGAAAGAATAAAGAGTGGTGGTGATCGGAGGAGGCATTGATTGGTAGCCCCTCACTGCTAAGATTCCACAAGTGATTTACTGCTAGAATTTGGTGGACTTTGGTTTTTGGTACAACTATTTTGCTGCTGGTAGTTACTTACATTAGGATATTTTGTAAAATGTGGGGTTGAAGTAGCTTTGAATAATTTAACGATATAGTTTGTATAGTTAGATGAATATTGTAGTTTGATTACATATAAATTTCATTTTATTTATTTATTGGATTTTTTAATTATAGGTATTATGTTTTGTATTTGTTTTAGAATAACAAATTTTATCTATAAAATAAAAACATTTTCTAGAATTTGAGAATTTGTATTGTTATAAATATATAAATTGAAAATAAATTAATATTAATAATAATAGTAACAATAATATTTTGAAATAAATTTTCATCGAAAAATAATAATTTTACTGACAAAGATTTCAAACATGGTGTGAAAATTCAAATAATATTGAATTTCATAATAAAATGTGGTGTGACATATATATGACTATTAAAAACCATCATAAATTCATAATGGGAAAGGTTTTGCTATAGATGAGAGATATGCTGTCATATACCCTTTTTATGACAGTTATTTCTCATCATCTATTGTCTATTTTCTAATAATGAAAATTTGGAATAAGAAATGGAAACTCATATTCTATTGGGAAGAGTAGTAGGTTGGGAATCAGTACTTTTTTCTTGATCTCAACATTTTATCCTTGCCCAAATTTCATAACTCCTCTTTTGTCTCCAATTAAAATTTTATTATTTTATTATTTTATTGTCGTCATTATTATCATTATTCTTGTCATTGTTGTTAAAAATAAAAATAATAATAATAATGAAAATACTACTAATAATAATAACTATGACTACGATGACGATGATGATATTTTTGTTATTATTATTACTGCTAAAAATAATTTTTTTGAATAATAATAATCATAACAATTATAAAAAATAATAATAATAATGACATTAATTAACTAAAGACATTTTAATAGCTTGAAACAATCTATTCCTATTCTAAAATAAAGTAAACACATCAATATGAATACATTTATTTTTATTCTAGTTCTATAACTCAAGTTAACAATTTATTTTGATTTTGATTCCTCACTCACATTTCAATTTATTGGAGTTTCTGGGTATTCTAACTACTAACTGGTAATGGGGTTGATTGCTTACTCGTTTCTAATTTCACGCCAATTTGCCTATGGTAATGATCAAGACAGATGGCTGGATGGCATGTGTTAGCTAGCTGATTGATTTGAAGAGTTTTAGTTTCTTCGTGTTCAGACATGACTCGAGTCTAAGCATTTAATGATGCTTAATAGCGAAGTAACCATTAATTCGAATTCTAGCCGTTGAATGAGAAATGGGAACTTGATTATATTAGGAAGGGTAGTAGGTTGGGAATCAAATTCTTATTGTCTATGGTACAGATTCAGTAACAAACATCTCCCGTCATTCCACCATCCGATTTTCTATTGTTTAGTTTCTCACTCCACATCCAACCACATCCAACGGCTAATGCTGCAGTCTGCAGCTTACAGATTCTGTAAGCTAGTCAAGTCCTTCTTGAACTCAACACTTTATCGCTACCCAATTTCATAACTCCAGTTTTGTTTCCAATTAAAATAGTATTAATTTTATTATTTTATTGTCATCATTATTATCATCATTCTTGTCATTGTTGCTAATAATAAAAATAGTGAAAATTATTAATGATAATGAAAATACTACTAATAATAATAATAACGACTATAACTACGAGGAGATAATGATGATAATATTATTATTATTAGGGTTATTATCATTTCATTACTTTAAAAATTATCAAATATTAAATGATTACAACAAGCATTGTCTCTTATTATTTTCTTATTATGTCTTTATAAAAATATCATTTTACTATTTTTCCGTTATAACCGTTAGTTGACCAGTTAGTTGACTAACAAAATCTCAATTTCACCATTCATGATTAAAAAAATACTAAAATAAATTTGTAACCCATATATCATAGTAAAATAATATTTTTATAAAGATATAGTAGAAAAATGATAAGAGCCAACATTTGTTGTAGTCATTTAATATTTGGTAATTTTTTAAGTAATTAAATGATAATAACCCTTATTATTATTATTGTTGTTGTTGTTGCTAAAAATAAATTTTTTGAACAATAATAATCATAATATTTATAAAAAATAATAATAAAAGTGACATTGATTAATTAGGAATATTTTATTAACTTAAACAATTTATTCCGATTGTAAGACAAAGTGAACACATTAATATGAACACATTCATTTTTATTCTAATTCGATAACTAAAGTAAACATCTCATTATAATTTCTATTCCTCACTTACATTTTAATCTATTATATTTTTCTGCTTATTCTTTTTACTAAGCGGTAAACCCGCCGTTTATAGCATCGGGTTGATTACTTATTTCTAATTTCATGTCGATTTGCCTATGGTAATGATCAAAACAGATATCTGGATGGCACGTGTTAGCTAGCTGATTGATTTGAAGTGCTTTAGTTTCTTTGTGTTCACACATGACGCAAGTCTAAGCATTTAATGATGCTTAATAGTGAAGCAACCATTAATTCGGATTCTACCCATTGAGTAGGGATGACAATGGATTGGATCTGACCTAAAATTCACGTGATCTAAATCCAATCGGATCGGATTTGGGTCGGTTTAAAATAAATTTGGATCGAATTTGGACATCGATGTACGGATCTAAGACGAATCTGGAGCAGATCTGGATCTATCTTAATATCTAAATCCATATCCATAACCACCCATTTTTTTATTTTATTTTATTTTAAAAGTTACTTAACAATTGTGGAATTATAATGATAATAAATTTTGTTCATAGCATATTAGTAGTATTTACCATGCATTTAAACTTTTAAAACTTAAAGGTTAGTTTTGTAAATTTAAACGTCAGCCAACCCCAAAGTATGTACATGCAATATTCAAACTGCAAGCCAAGTAATACAACCTGGCAATTTATTTTACTATATTGGCCAAATAATTTTTAAGGAATATAGTTATTCATATATATTAGTCAAATATGACCATAATAAAAATAATAAAACACTAAATATAAATCATATTTAATTTATATGTTATTATTTAATGTTGTAGGAATAAGGGTGGGTGTGTCGTGGATATTAGAATGATGAAGAAGACAATATAATATTAGATTGATCTTACTCCTACAATTACTTTTGAATGATATTTTATTATCTTTCTTATTTGTTGTTTTGGTGTAAAAATATAAGCTACAATATTTATTATATTTTTGAGAAAAATTATATAATTTATTTGTTATCAATATATTTTAGCCTTAAATTTTCATTCTAAAAAATCGTTACTTTTTTATTGCTAAGTTCTAGAATTCATGACGGATCTAGAGCAGATTTTAATTTTAATTTTTTATTTTGGATTTGGAGCAGATATAGATATTTATTTCTTTTTCGAATCTAGATATGAAGTGAAAAATATGGATTCATGACGGATCTAGAGCAGATATAGATCTTGATTTTTATTATGGATCTAGATCTGGAGCAGAGTAAATCCAACCCATATCTGCCCCATTGCCATCCCTACCATTGAGTATATTCTATGGATTTAGTTGAGTGAATGTGAATATGTTTTGTATTTTATGATTGGTCTAGTAAAAGATAGTAAAGTTATGATTCGGATGAGTTTTCGATTTTTTTTTTATTTTTGTCTACCAAAATAATCAATAAATAATGAAGAATTAAAAGATGATAAATAATTATCATTGATGACAATATGCTGTATATTTTTAATTACAAAATATAATGCTACAGATATGCAATAAAAAAAAAATCCATTGAAACCAGCCGACATAATTTCAATGCGACCCAAACTGCTATTTCTACATTGAGGAGTAAACCTTTTTTTTTTTTTTAATTTAATGAGAAATCTGGTGCAATATAGGGAGAATAGAGTTCCTCATGCATAAGGAAGTGTGTGTTCTCATTATGCTACGTGGTCCGGTGGTGATAATATATTGTCCCGAAGCTAAGAATAGTTAAGATCTCAATTTGAATCCTAACTAGCGTGACATTTATTTATTAGATGATATAATACTAATTTATTAGTTATAAATTAAAATTAAAATATTAGAATGTCTAACACTATTATAAAGATTATTACAAGATAGTAAGTAAAGTAAACAAAAAGAGAAAAGAAAACTAAAAAAAAAAAGGAGAGACATCAAAGAGAAAGAAAAGAAAAAAGGTGAAAGTTAAAAATTTAAGTTATTATTTTATTAATACTGTTATATTATAAGAAAAAATTTATTGGGACAAATATGGATTAATTTTATTATGAAATAATTTAAATTTTTATTCCCATATCAGAATATATCTATTGGTTAATATTAAGGCAGGAATCGAATATGTACCCTAAAGAATATGTTTCGATGATAAGAATCATTTTATTTAAATATGCAGTAAACTATGTTTTCCTCAATCCTCACTTGCTTCCTAGCCGTGCCTATGATATTATATTTTAAAACCAATTTTTTAATATTTTAAAATTGTTTTATCTATTTTAAGGGGTGTTCAAATTAATTTTAAGCGCAAAATAACACTACCGAAACTAAAAATATTGCAATGGTAACAAGGGTTTTTATATATGGTAGCTTAGACCGTTGATACCAAAACCCTCTTGTTATATTTCCAAACTCCGAAGTCTCTTGACCTTGACATCTAGTGGAAATAATAATCAAAAAGTAAAGTTGTATTATTTTTCAGAATAAAGATGAAATAATTTTTTTGACCGAAAGTAAAGTAATTAAATATAAAGAAATAATTTTGTCAAAAAAGATATATATATAAAGAAATAAAATAGGAAGACCTCCGGTCAACCATATTTCCATCTATTAGTCTATTTTCTTTATTTCTTTGGGCAAGCTTTAAGTTACTCTTTTGTGAATTGACCACCCGTTATTTTTAAAAATTTCAAAATATTCTTATTTTTGTTCAAATATTTTAAAAAAATGAAGGTAGGCTGATGATTTTTTTTTGTCTTCTTAATAAAAATAGAGAATAAATCGATATTTTTAAAAGTAAGAGAGGGATTTGAAATAGTTAATTCACAAGGGTAATTCGAAATCCATCCAATTTCCTTTTAGTGGTCAAATTATTTATACACTATAATTCACTTCAACCTCAAATATAATAGAGAAAATGTAGGAGGAGAACTTAAGACTCAACTCTTAGTTAGGACTGTTAACCTAAATAATTCTTCATTGATTTTGATGATAACAAACATGATTAAGTTTTGGTTAATCTTTTAAGAGTTCAACATAATTTTCTCTATCTTTAACAAGCCTCATAAAGAATATCTATAAAGATTTGGAGTCAAAACAGTCATCTTGCAAAATGGTTCAATGGAGCAGTTTTTGTGGAAAACGGCGATCCGACATGTGTAATAAACGGCTCGCCGATTTCAAGAGGAAATGAAGATTAGTCTCTGGACCAAAATGGCGAACCGACATGTGTACGAAACGGCTCGCCGATATCAACCAGTAGCCTCTGGACTTAAACGATGAACCGACATGTGTATGAAACGGCTCGCCGATATCAACCAGTAGCCTCTGGACTTAAACGGTGAACCGACATGTGTATGAAACGGCTCGCCGATATCAACCACTAGCCTCTGGACTTAAACGGTGAACCGACATGTGTATGAAACGGCTCGCTGATATCAACCAGAACTAAAGTATAGCCTCTGGACATAAACGGCGATCCGACATCTAGAAAACGGCGATCCGACAATTTAAAAAATCAGCTCAACGGTCATATTGACTAGTCAAACGACGATCCGATATCTAGCTAACGGCGATCCGACAGTGTGCTGACAGTCTATAACGGCTAGTTTTCAGCTGCAACTATAAATAAGCTCATTCAAATCCAAACAAAGGTTGATCACAACACTACCACTGAGCATATATCCGAGAATACAATCTTCATAGAGCTTTAAACACATTCTTTTTTCATCTATTCACACATTGGGCATTGATTTGTAATCTTAGATATTGTGTGAGAGAAAAATAATTTGTAATCTTTTACTTTGAGTGATTGTAA
This sequence comes from Citrus mangshanensis, assembly GCA_030449895.1. Lineage (NCBI taxonomy): Eukaryota > Viridiplantae > Streptophyta > Magnoliopsida > Sapindales > Rutaceae > Citrus > Citrus mangshanensis. Next base: position 6,470,555 of record JASUUJ010000349.1, read on the forward strand.
GTGTTGGGATACACTTGGGTTAAGAGATTGGGGATAATCTCTTGTTGTAAAGGTCCATTGACACCTTAGAAGTCAATTGTAAGCATTTGAAGCCTTGGGTGGCTAGCTTAGTGAAATCCTCAAGCCCGGTGAGCTTGGAGGCGTGGACGTAGGCGGGGATTGTCGAACCACGTAAAAATCATTGTGTTTGCTCTCTCTTCCCTTATCTTTTTATATTGTGATTGATTTATCTGTTATTGCTTTAAATTTGTGCTGGATTTGCATTGAGTTTTGCTTTAGAATTAAATATTTTTAATATCCCAATTCACCCCCCCTCTTGGGTTTGCCTAGTTAGTATTTCAATTGGTATCAGAGTCTTGTTCTCTTGTTAGGACTTAATCGTCTAAGAGTAAAAGATCCATGGCAACCCTAAATGACTCAACCTTTAGAGAAGGGCAATCTACAACTAGACCACCATTTTTTGATGGTAATGACTATGCTTATTGGAAAACTAGAATGAGAATCTATTTGCAAGCCTTAGACTATGAAATTTAGGAAGTTGTTTGTGATGGTCCGTTCATGCCTACATTTAAAGATGAAGTAGGAGATGATATTCCTAAACCGTCGAGTCAATGGAGTGAGTTAGAAAAGAGAAAGATGTCTCTAAACTCCAAGGCTATGAATGCTTTGTTTTGTGCCATTGATAAGAAAGAATTCCATAGAGTATCTAGTTGTGAAAGTGCATAAGAAATATGGAATAAACTTGAAGTTGTCTATGAAGGGACAAATCAAGTTAAAGAGTCTAAAATCAGTAGATACACTCGTCAATATGAGCTATTCCAAATGGAACAAAATGAGAATGTATATTCTATGTATACTAGATTCACGGACATAGTGAACACTCTAGGTGCCTTGGGGAAGACCTTCTCAAATAGTGAGAAAGTTAAGAAAATCATTAGATCACTTCCAAAAGAATGGAGACCTAAAAGAACTGCCATTGAAGAGGCCAAAGATTTAAATACTTTACCTCTTGATGATTTAATTGGTTCTCTCATTTCATATGAAGATGATTTAGCTGCAAAAAAAGGACATGAAGAGAAGAAGAAAAGCATTGCTCTCAAAGCTTCAAAACATGAGAGTGATGGGGAGAGTGAACCGGATGATGAAGAGCTAGCCATGCTAGCAAGGAGGTTCAGAAAATTCTTCAAGAAAACCGGAGAGCGTAAAAATTTCAGAAACTTCAAGAACCATAGGGAGAAGAAGGAGGCAATCACATGCTATGAATGTAAGAAGCCTGGACATATAAGATCGGAGTGCCCACTTATCAACAAACTCAAGAAGAAAGCAATGGTTGCAACTTGGGATGATAGTGAGGAAGAATCAAGTGATGAAGAAGGATCGCAAGAAGTATCAAACCTAGCACTCATGGCAATAGGAGGGGATGATGATCTCAATGAGGTAAGTGATCCCACCTATGATGAATTGTATGATGCTTTTAAAGATTTGCATAATGAGTTGATGAAGATTGGTAAAAAGAATGTATGTCTTAAAAAGGAAATGACAAAGCTTAAAAATGAAAATGAATCTCTAAATGCAAGAATTGTATGCCTAGAAATAGGAAACAAAACATTGCATGATGAAATTGCATTATCAAATGAGAAACCTAGCATCTTACATGAGCATCTAGAATCGCATATAGATGAGTTGAAAAATGAGAATGAAATGCTCAAGAAAAAGAGTAATGAATTGAATGAAATCGTTTTGAAATTTACAAATGGGCAAAAGATGTTGGATAATATGCTTAACTCACAAAAATGTGTTTTTGATAAAGGAGGACTTGGATATAAGCCTAACTTGAAGCAAAATTATTATAAGAATTATTTTGTTAAAGCTACCTCCACAAATGATCATAAGATTGTCTGTCATTATTGTAATCAAAATGGTCACATGAAATATAGATGTCCCGTGAAAAGGAATGCATATTATGGTGTCAAATGCATTTGGGTTCCAAAAGGAACCATTGCTAACTCTCAAGGACCCAAAAGGTTTTGGGTACCTAAAACCTGAGATTTTTCTTTGTAGGGCTTAACGAAGAAGAAAAATAAATGGTACTTGGACAGCGGTTGCTCAAGGCACATGACCGGAAACTATGCATGGTTCTCAAGCTTCACCAAAATTAAAAATGGTGGAGACGTATCTTTTGGAGACAGCTCAAAAGGAAAAATTCATGGAACTGGAAATGTTGGTAAAGTCTCCTCAACTCTAATTGAGAATGTATGTTTGGTTGAGAACTTGAAACACAACTTAATTAGCATTAGTCAATTATGTGACAAAGGTTATAAAGTTATCTTTGACAAATTTAGTTGTGTTATTGAGAACTCATGTGATGGCAAAATCTTGTTTGTTAGTAATAGATGTGGTAATGTTTATATCATTGACATAGAATGTGCATCTACTCTTGATAAATGTTTTTCCGCATTACATGATGATAGTTAGCTATGGCATAGAAGATTAGGACATGCAAGTATGGATTTGATTTCGAAAATTTCGAAAAATGATTTAGTTAAAGGTCTTCCGAAAATTGGTTTTCAAAAGGATAAGATTTGTGAAGCTTGTCAATTTGGAAAACAAATCAAAACCTCTTTCAAAAATAAAAACCATATCTCTTCTTCAAAACCACTTGAACTCCTTCACTTAGATCGTTTTGGGCCATCTAGATATCCTAGTCTAAATGGCAAGTATTATGCACTTGTGATAGTGGATGATTTTTCTAGATATACATGGGTATTATTCTTAGCCAATAAGGATGATGCACTTGATGCCTTTAAAATACTTCATAAGAAATTACAAAATGAAAAATGGCATGATATTATATGCATTAGGAGTGATCATGGAGGAGAATTTGAAAATCATGCATTTGAGAACTTTTGCAATAACTTTGGCATTGAACATCAATTTTCATCACCTAGGACTCCACAACAAAATGGAGTTGTTGAGAGAAAGAATAGGTCTATTCAAGAAATGACTAGGACCATGTTAAATGAAAATGCTTTACCTAAATATTTTTGGGCCGAAGCCGTCAACACCGCTTGCTATGTTTTAAATCAGGTGTTGATTAGACCTCATCTCAACAAAACTCCCTATGAGCTTTGGAAAGATAGAAAACCCAACATTGGTTATTTCAAAGTTTTTGGATGCAAATGCTTTATTTTAAACACAAAAGATAATCTTGGTAAATTTGATTCAAAATCTGATGTTAGCATCTTTCTTGGGTATTCAAACTCAAGCAAAGCTTATAGAGTTTATAATAAAAGAACTTTAGTTGTGGAAGAATCCATGCATGTTACGTTTGATGAGTCTAACCCCTCCTCTGCGGAGAAAGGAGTTGCTAATGATGATGCAGATGGAGATTTACAAGAAGAATCATCAAAAGAGATTCAAGAGAATACATCACAAGAAAATCAAAAGGATAGACAAGAAGAGCAAACAAATACGGAGTGGAGCAACAAGAAGGTATTTCTCAAACACTCCCCAAGGAGTGGAGGTATGTCTCTTCACATTCTATAGATATAATTTTAGGAGATCCCTCACGAGGTGTTACAACTAGATCATCTCTTAAGAATACTTGTGAGCATAATGCATTTATCTCTCAAATTGTACCCAAATCCTTTGCGGATGCGGAAAATGATGAATCTTGGATTATAGCAATGCAAGAGGAGTTAAATCAATTTGAAAGAAACAATGTGTGGGAATTAGTTCCTAAACCTGAACATCAATCTGTAATAGGTACCTAATGGGTGTTTAGAAATAAGATGGATGAATCCGGTGTGGTTGTAAGAAATAAAGCTAGATTAGTGGCTCAAGGTTACAACCAAGAAGAAGGAATTGATTTTGATGAAACCTTTGCACCTGTAGCAAGGTTAGAATCCATTAGGATGTTGTTAGCATATGCATGTCATAAAGATTTTATTTTATTTCAAATGGATGTGAAAAGTGCTTTCCTAAATGGGTATATTATGGAAGAAGTGTATGTAAAACAACCCCCTAGTTTTGAAAATGAAAAATTTCCAAATCACGTTTAAAAGTTGCTTAAAGCCTTGTATGGATTAAAACAAGCACCTAGAGCATGGTATGATAGACTTAAGAATTTTCTGTTGGAAAATGACTTTTCAATGGGTAAAGCGGATACTACTCTATTTGTTAAGCATAAAAACCAAGACATACTTATTGTTCAAATTTATATTGATGATATTATTTTTGGTTCTACTAATGAGTTGTTATGTAAAGAATTTTCATCGTGTATGAGCAAAGAATTTGAGATGAGTATGATGGGAGAGTTGAAGTATTTCCTTGGACTTCAAATCAAACAAAACGAGGAAGGAATCTTCATAAATCAAGCCAAGTACGTAAAAGATCTACTCAAACGATTCGGCATTGATGACTCGAAGACCAAAAATACACCAATGAGCACAACAACCAAGCTGGACAAAGATGAAAAAGGCAAAGAAGTGGATATCAAAATGTATCGAGGTATGATCGGATCCCTACTTTATTTGACTGCAAGTAGACTCGATATCATGTTTAGTGTATGTTTGTGTGCAAGATTTCAGTCATGTCCCAAGGAATCCCATTTGCTTGCTGTTAAAAGAATTTTCCGTTATTTGAGTGGAACCATAGATATTGGCCTTTGGTATCCTAGGGGAACTTATATAGATTTAACATGTTATTCGGATGCGGACTTTGCCGGCTATAAAGTGGATAGGAAGAGCACTAGTGGTACTTGCTATATTCTAGGACACTCTCTTGTTTCATGGTTTAGCAAGAAATAAAATTCTGTCGCACTTTCAACTACCGAGGTCAATATATACTTTATTGTGCACAAGCACTTTGGATGAAACAAACACTTAGAGATTATGGCATTAATCTTGAACAAATTCCTATTAAGTGTGATAATACTAGTGCCATAAATCTTTCAAAGAATCCCATTCAATACTCTCGAACCAAGCATATAGAAATAAGACATCATTTCTTGAGAGATCATGTTCAAAAGAGAGACATTGCATTAGAGTTTATTTCTACGGAAAAACAGCTTGCCGATATTTTTACAAAACCACTTTGCGAAGAATAATTTTCCAAAATTCGGCATGAACTTGGGATGATGAAATTTTCACATTAACATCTTTATTCATGCTATTGAGTCTATTAACATTGATTGATCTATGACTTGATGCTTTAATTTCTATGGGATGCTCAATCGTAATATACATGTGATGTGTATGTATATTTGAAAATGTATGAATTAATTGTTGCAATACATATATATATGTTCATGAATTATGCATTGAACTGGCACTCAAATCATTTTGGATCAATAAAATGATCTTGAAATGTATTAATAAGTAGCCAAATATCAAAATACATGTGCGAAATCATAAGTTGTAGAAAACGGATTGCCGTTATTTCAATAAACGGCTAACCGTTTTGGGCAGAAACAATGGAACGTTTTCTGGAAGCTATCGGTTCGCCGATAACTATCTATCGGCTCGCCGTCCTGATACAAAATTTTGAGGGGACTCCCTGGACCCTATCGGCTCGCCGTTTTGATGAATTTGTTTGGAGGTCTCTCTGGACTCTGTCGGCTCGCCGTTATCACGCGTAAATTGAACAGTCCTTCGTCTTCCTCCTCATTTCAGCTTCTCTTTCTCTCTCTCTCTCTCTTCAGCCCGCGACTGCACCAATTCTCTACTCTCAAATCCATCACTTTTTTTGTCATTTTTCATCAAATTGATGCATTACAAACCATTTTTATCTTCTCTATAACCTTTTAACCGACTCAAATCCTTCTATTTCATCTAAAATTGAAAAATCTTCTTTTTGAAACCCTAGAACCAGCCGAGCCTTCCTTGCTCAAATTAACCCAAATCTCTTCCTTTTTCCAGTCACATTTCCACCCACAATCACTATCTCATCTCTCAAACTTCATTTCCACAAATTTTTCTCCCAACACATCCATGGCGGAACGAACACAAAGGTGTGCTCGAACCAAGCACACTGCTCCACGCCGTTCTAGTCCACCCAGGTCTCCTCCTCAAGACTTCGAGAGTTTTCATTTTTCCGATGCTACCTCTGCTCAGCGATTTCGTGAGAAGTTCATGGGTAAACCCGTAACTCCCTCTTTTTCTCTTAACATTTCGGAGTTCTCGGATATTACTGTTTGTGGTCACTCCATTACTCAAATGCTTAGTCATTGGAAGCAAGCTTTAAGTATTGAAGAACCTATTTATGAAAATCTAGTTCGAGTCTTTTATTCTAACATAGAATTCTCCTCTACTAGTCGTGACGAGCTTCATACATTTGTAGGAGGAATTCGCATTGAACTTGATGAACTCGAATTATGTAGTATTCTAGGAATCGCTTATGGAGGGTTAGATCTGTACACCGCTAGGAAAAAAACTATCTTTTAGTGATTTTCGTCATGTGGATGGTGTACAGAACATTTGTCGTCGTCGGGATCTTTCCGATGACATCTGCTCTTTGTCCTTTAGGTCTCAACTCCTCCCTTTTCAGATTCGAATACTTCACATTATTCTCCAACACATGGTCACTCCTAGACAGGGTCACACTGATGAGGTCACTAGGCTTGATATTGGTCTATTAGATTCTCTCATCCGTCGACGCCATGTGAGCCTATCCTACACTATTATGTGCCATATGCTGTCCACCCCTAAAGTCTCCAACCGATCCCTTCCTTATGGCAACATCATTACTAGGATCTTGAACCACTTTCATGTTCCTATCGTCGAGCCTGTTTTTCTCGAGACTCGTAAGCTAAGACGAGAAATTATTTCTGCCATCGGATTCTTTAAGAAGCGTGAGAAATGGGAAAAGACCACATCCTCCAAAAATGAAGTCACACTGATTGCACCCGAGGATGATCGCATGCTGAATGATGTCTACTCCGAGGATGAGCTACCTGATTTCCGTCTTGGGGCTAGACCGCGTGTTCCTCGCCGAGCAGCAGCACCAGCAGCCCCTGCTTCACCAGCAGCACCAGCAGCAGCTGCATCTCAGGATGACGAGCCTACCGAGACTGCCGTCCCTCCTGCGGCATCAGCTGTTCCTGAGGATCGCTTCCAGCAGCTTCTCGACCGAGTGGATGCTTTGTCCCAGCAGCAGCAGCAGCTTCGATCTGATTTTGCAACCTTTCGGGAGCAAATTTCAGATCAGCAGATGGAGTTAATTGCGGGACAGCGTCGCATTCTCGGCTACTTTGGATATGACCCCGGCAGCTCGTCTTCACAGCCCCCATCTTAGATTTCTTTGCCCCTCTAACATTCGCACAGACATCTTTCATTTCATTTGCCATATGTGTATGATATTATTTGTGTTATGTGTGTTATGTGTTTTGTGATTATGCTTTTGATAATTCTTGTTGGACATATGCACTTAATTTCTGTTTGGGTTGTTTTTGATATTATATTGATTATATTGCTCATTCTGGAAGTGTGAATTTGTTGGTATGGAGGTTGGTTGATATGGTGGCATACTTATATGGAAGTGCTTTTTGTTTTGACTCTATGTACTCTTGAGGATATACTCACATTTCAGGGGAGATTCTGGCAAAAATTTTCCAAACATAAGTCATTCACCGCGCCTCTTTCTTTTTTATGATGAAGGGGGAGAGAAATTGGCATGAGTTTATTGGTAATTGGCTTAATTGATTTTTAAATCAATCTGTCGTGTTTAAAGTTTTGAGATTAACAGTTAAATGATTTTTTTTTTTTTTTAAAAAAAAAGAGTTAACAAGTCTTTCAAAATTTCACTTAGGGGGAGCAAAATTACACTAGTATTCTTTTTGAAAAGTTTGTCATCATCAAAAAGGGGGAGATTGTTAACCTAAATAATTCTTCATTGATTTTGATGATAACAAACATGATTAAGTTTTGGTTAATCTTTTAAGAGTTCAACATAATTTTCTCTATCTTTAACAAGCCTCATAAAGAATATCTATAAAGATTTGGAGTCAAAACAGTCATCTTGCAAAATGGTTCAATGGAGCAGTTTTTGTGGAAAACGGCGATCCGACATGTGTAATAAACAGCTCGCCGATTTCAAGAGGAAATGAAGATTAGTCTCTGTACCAAAACGGCGAACCGACATGTGTACGAAACGGCTCGCCGATATCAACCAGTAGCCTCTGGACTTAAACGGTGAACCGACATGTGTATGAAACAGCTCGCTGATATCAACCAGTAGCCTCTGGACTTAAATGGTGAACCGACATGTGTATGAAACGGCTCGCCGATATCAACCACTAGCCTCTGGACTTAAACGGTAACCGACATGTGTATGAAACGGCTCGCTGATATCAACCAGAACTAAAGTATAGCCTCTGGACATAAACGGCGATCCGACATCTAGAAAACGACGATCCGACATCTAGAAAACGGCGATCCGACAATTTGAAAAATCAGCTCAACGGTCATATTGACTAGTCAAACGTCGATCCGATATCTAGCTAACGGCGATCCGACAGTGTGCAGACAGTCTATAAGGGCTAGTTTTCAGCTGCAACTATAAATAAGCTCATTCAAATCCAAACAAAGGTTGATCACAACACTACCACTGAGCATATATCCGAGAATACAATCTTCATAGAGCTTTAAACACATTCTCTTTTCATCTATTCACACATTGGGCATTGATTTGTAATCTTAGATATTGTGTGAGAGAAAAATAATTTGTAATATTTTACTTTGAGTGATTGTAAGTGTTGGGATACACTTGGGTTAAGAGATTGGGGATAATCTCTTGTTGTAAAGGTCCATTGACACCTTAGAAGTCAATTGTAAGCATTTGAAGCCTTGGGTGGCTAGCTTAGTGAAATCCTCAAGCCCGGTGAGCTTGGAGGCGTGGACGTAGGCGGGGATTGCCGAACCACGTAAAAATCATTGTGTTTGCTCTCTCTTCCCTTATCTTTTTATATTGTGATTGATTTACTGTTATTGCTTTAAATTTGTGCTGGATTTGCATTGAGTTTTGCTTTAGAATTAAATATTTTTAATATCCCAATTCACCCCCCTCTTGGGTTTGCCTAGTTAGTATTTCAAGGACAACGTCTAGTAATATAAAAAATAAAGTAAAAACCGAATTTCTTACAACTAAAATGAAAAATAACTATGTACACTAAGATCTAGTAAGATGCTAGGGGCCACTTTGGGAATGTTGTAGCTTTTAAAATAATTATAGTTAGTTGTGCTATTAAAATAATCAACTGTGAAGATAATCAATTAAGTGTTTGATAATTTTTTTTTCAGAAGTATTGTGAGTTTTTAACGCAGTTATGGATATTTGGTAAATTTTACTGTTAAACTACTGAGAGAAAACAAATGACTTAGATGTACATAATGTAGGATAAAATTTAATTATACTTATAAAAACATACACATATAATGTTTTTAATTGTGCATTATAATATTTTTACTAAAAATAAAATTTATAATATATTATTTTTTATTTTTTATCTTAAAAAGATTGATAATTAAATTTATAATATAGTGAAACAAATTTAATAATAATTTGACCAACAAATTGATATTAATAAATTTATATTGGTGAATTATAATAAAAATTTATTAAAATATTGATTCTGTTTCCAATTTGAATAAGGATAATTTTGGATTTAGGTAATAATTTTAAAGATATTTATGGAATTGTATTAAATGATAAAATTAACTCTCAAAATCAGAATTTAAAAGTTACTCATTCCCCACTTTTCAAAATAAACTGTAGAAGAAACTAATTTTGATAAAAATGATTTTGATTTTTTTTTTACCAAACACTAAAATTAGTTTTAAGATTTTTAAAACCACTTTTAAACCTCGCAAAAGTAATCCTAGACGGACACTAAAGAAAATTACATGTTTATAATTTGTACAAAGTACTCTGTCGCCATTAGGTTTCACAAATAAATGTGAATATTGGCTTTCTCATTTTGTAATAGCTTGGGAAAATGAAGCAACCAAGAAAAACGACATTATTAATGGGTCATTTCTTTCTATTTTCATGGATGCGGATCTTGTGGATATGTTTCTAATGGTTTTGGGTTTCAGGAGCCATGGGTGATAGGTTCTTAACACCTTTAATGACATTTCTGACAGCTAGATTGATGAATATTGTTGGGAATGCATCAAGTCTCACTTCGGATAATTCACTCATAAACTACTATTTAATTCTCTCATCTTTCTTTCTTGATGCACACGTTTCATTCATTAGAATAAACTTAATTATTGTGTGTGTGTATATATATTAAGAAAAATGATATTTCACCACCAAATCATGATAGAAATGACACACTGTAACATAAACAATGTTGTCCTTTTGTATACTACTATGATAATACAACATGAATAATTTTTCATTTCTATTTTGATGATATTCAAATATCAGTACTCCTATATTAAAAGGTATAAATCAATTAATTTCTCTAGACAATAGAATGCATTGGTAGTTTTGTACGTAGCTTGTCTGAAGTGGATTGCTGCTTTCCTGGAAGTGTCTTATAATTTGTTGATCTGAGTTAAATTTGTTCAAGATTTATAAAATAATAAATAATCTTAGCTAATTATTCTTTTAATTGTTTTTAGAGGGATATTTTTAGACAAGAACTGGCGAAAGACAAGCAACAAGGATGAGAGCTATCTAATTGAAACCAGTCTTAAGGAAAGATGTTGGACACTTTGATTTAAATGTGACAAGCACTGCACTGTAGAGATTCTCAAGTGTTTCTAAATGATACCCTTGTGATTCAAGAAATCATTAGTGAAAACGTTTAATAGTAAGTAATTTAATACCATTTGATTAACTTTAATTTTACAACAATTTAAAATGGTTAATTGTTTTACAAATTTTACTGTACTCACAAGTGTATGAATATATTGTAGTATAGATTTATGGTGACGAATGTTGATCGACGAGGAGGTAGAATTAATCATGTATAGGGTTAATTTTCCAAGTTCGTTTGTGAATTAGTTGGATGTGGTTTTTTAGCAATACCAAAAAAAATAATGAGAATAAATTAAAGATGAAATAATGTAAATGGGGCACTTGAGTATTTTGGATTCACACACAATATTTCACACCATTGGCTTAAATTTTCTTTTTAGTTTAGAATAATTTATGAGGGAGGTACTTCCACTCCTCATAGTCCTCATTCTAGTAAACGTAGTATCAAACACTCATTGTGTTAGGACAAAATAATCTTCTGCTAAATGTGGTGTCAAGTACAAGTTGTGTCAGGTGATAATAATCTTACTGTCGACAATGTGGCAAGATCATCTACTAAATAATTTAGATGTATTCTCTATCAACACTGAGTCAAAATGAACCTTTACTATTATAAGGGAGTTTCTTGCTAATAAATATAGTGTAAAGTGCTCATTGTGTCAAACAGTAATAATGCACTAAGGAGTTGGTATTCCGTGCAAAATCTAAACAAGATTATTATTATCTGTCAATAATGAGCTAAAACAATCCACATATATCAGAGAGAAAGAGTTAATAAACTTATCAATTTCAGCCCATGGTTCGTGTTGAGTCTCCACCTTTAACTTAAACTTAAAACTAAATTAGTCCTTAAACTTAAAACTAAATTAGTCACTCATATTGAACTAAGAGTAAAATTAGAGACAAAGAATTACATATGAAGGAGTTCAAATTTGGATTCAGTGTTATCGAATTAGAGGGAATTCCCCCTATTTATAGATACAAGAAGTAAATCATGTTTATTGATGAAAACAACTTAGATGCTCAAAATTATGCCATGTGGTAAGTTCTGATTAGATGGAATACGTCACCAAAGATGTGATTTAGTGAATTGCATGTAACATAAAAAAAAAATTTCTTTAGCCATTCATCAGACTCGAATGCCCAGAATCCAGGATCTTAACTCGATTTTCCATTATTCACTAGTATAACGCTCCCACGCTACTACTCACTATAGGTGCAATTGCTATTCAAGGCTAGATTTGCTATTTGCCAAACGAGCTATAATTAATGCTTCAACACGAGTTTATCTGGGTTAGATCAATGCCTAGATAATCTTATGCTATTTGCCAAATCCTTCTCAGTTGAAAGAATTTTCTCCGGCCAATCCTGGGGCAACATATGGACGGATCCAAGTCCTTCCAAAATAATTATCAACTATTTATGTTTGAATAGAAAAAATAGAAATTTCTAACTTTTATGTGATTGCAATAGGTTTGAGAAAAAAAAAAAGTAAGAATATCTCCCAAAATTTCCCTATTGCATGTACTTAATTATTATTATTATTATTATTATTATTATTAGTCATAATATCTTTTTAAATCTTTTTGTTTAATTATCATTTCTATTTTTTCAAAATTAAAAGATTTTGTTTTGTAGTTATTGTTTTGAATTATGTTGGGCCCCACCTACGGGAATGTTTTTTGAGCTCAAGGTTTAACTAAAAAGTCAGGCTTGGCCACAAATGCTGAGAGATACTTAACAAATAAAAGATAAATTTTTTATTTCAATAAAAAATATATTTATTTAACCAGTCCATAACATATATTGAAGGTTGTAAATCCTTTAAGCCAAATTTTTAAAGCCTAGTCTTATAAAAATGAAATTTTATGAACTATAAATTTATAAAACATAATGAAAAAAAAATGTAAACCATAAAATCCAGGTGCTTCGATGAAAAAGCCAGTCAGGTTTTGCCATCTCAAATTTAAAAATAATATTAATTAATTAATAAATTAATTCAACTTGCACTTCCCGCGCACTCTGTTGTTGTAGTTTCAACTTGCATTTCCAGCCCACTCTGTTTTTGTAGTTTACTTTTATTTTCCAATTTTCTGTTTCATGAATAATTTAAAATAGCGGTTCAAACCACTTATCTCTTGGCATCAAGCTGCCAAGTGTTTGGTTGAATATACACTTTAATCGTGTTTGGAAATGGAATAATGTATCTACGCATGAAATACCCATAATATTCTTTTGCATCATTAAGTAGTAGTTGTTTCAACTCAATCTTTTTCTTTTACTGAAATCTTCACTTTTGTTCCTATTTTTTTCCCTAATTGTGCTTAAAATTCTAATCATTTTCTCTCCTCTGTTATACATTTGACAAGTGCAATATGTAAACCTATTCTTGGTTATTAGATTCCAGGCCATTTCTCAATGCTTAACATTACATAAATGTATAACGTGTGAGTACTAACAGAAGATGTTCTCGTCAATTCTTGTTACTTAAAATATTTTGCTTGTGGTAAGCTTCTTTGATAAAAAAAATAGTAAAATGCTTGCTAAACTTTTTTTTTTTGGTAATTTTTCATGATGCTATAATTCAAGACTGCGTGTAAAGGATTTGCAAATGCAACATTTGAGGGCATGGATAACAAATGAAGAGGAGAGAATAAAAGAGTGGTGGTGATCGGGGGAGGCATTAATTGCTGGCCTCTCACTGCAAAGACTCTACAAGTGATTTACTACTAGAATTTGGTGGGCGTTAGTTTTTGGCGCAAAATATTTTGCTACCGGTGGTTACTTATATTAGGATATTTTGTAAAATGTGGGGTTGAAGTAATTTTGAATACTTTAATGATATAGTTTGTATCGTTAGATGAATATTGTAGTTTGAATACATATAAACTTTATTTTTTTATTAGATTTTTTAAACTATAGGTGTTATATTTTATATTTTTTTTAGGAGAACAAATTTTATTTATAAAATTAAATTTGAAGAATTTGAGAATAGTATTGTTATAAATATATTAATTAATAATAAATTAATATTAATAAAATAATAGAAATAATAATATTTTGTGTCATGACCCAACCCAGACCTAGCAAAATATTGTTCGCTTTGGGCTTTAACAAATTCTGCACAGTTTTGTTTTAAAGGCACCCATACACTAAAAAACGCATCTTACCAATTAAGGTGCAGATCACCCCATATAAACTCAGCATCTCTTTCGTGTTTTGTAAATGTGAGATTTACCTAAGATGTTACATACACCCCCCCCCCTTAGAGATTCAATGTCATCGCTGAGATTTGCCCTACCATCGTTTAAGAATACACGCGGAGCCGGTCTAATACCATCTATCATGACCTAACTGTTGAGTATTAGAAAATGTATATTTATAAAGGAGAAAATCGTCATTTTACACTACAAGTTTTACTAACACCCTTACTTTTATGTATTTAATCTTCTTTTGATTTAATTCCATGTGTTTTATTTTAATTAAGTATTTTATGTATTTTAGGGGCATCATAGTCATTTCACAATAAATGAGAGATCAGACGGCAAAACGGATATCACTTTTGAACCCAGGACGGTCGAAAACCTTAGGAGGAGCATAAAATGAAAAATGACACTGTTCACATATACGGTATTATTCACGTGCATCGTTGCATCGCTTCACGACATCGCTCACATGACGGATCGATGATGTGGCATTGACTGATGAGGTGTCACGATCCTGTTGGACTAAAATTCTTATGTACTGTTGATGGTGACGTGGCAACATATCAGTGGACCAAAAATCTTGCGTACGGTACATGCATCACACATGATTATTTTCAACCAAACCGCGTCACTGTTCAACCTAGGTCAAGCCGTGTTACTGTTCATCCGCATAATTTGATAGCTCTGAATCCATTTTTGGGATCCATTTTCTGTAATTCCTTCTCCATCTTGTATTTTCTACGTATTTTAATAAATTTCCATTTTGCCCATAGCTCAATTATGAGTAGCTAATTTTCTTTCAAGTTTGGGTTGAAGGTGAAGTCTCAACATGTGTCATGGGCTTTATTTGGTAAATTTATTTTCTTTTCCCCTCTAATTTTTTTGAATGATTTGACTTTTCGTCGACAAATAATAATAATCTTCTCTAGATACCGTTTCACCGGCTCCCTAATACAAGGTTATTATTATTTGGCACGATAAACCCTTAGCATCATATTGATTAGAGTGTGGTTCATGAGGTGTGGATTCCCCTCTCATGATTTAATTGGTATTACTAAGGAATATTTAGCTCATGGTGCATGTTGATACGGATCCAGATACCCAAGTACGTCAATTTAATAGATTTTCACTTCAATTTATTCTCGTCATTTCAATTCCAATTTTAAGATAATTTAAGTCACTTTCACCACAAATCCAACCACCCTCATACAAAATTAATTCTACATATAATTAAAATCCACCTTCTCGTGGGATCGACACACGTCTCTATTAATCTATTCTACAATAGATTCGTGCACTTGCGAATTCAATAAAATTTGCACATCACTAACCAAGATCTGACAAGATGTTATCAAATTTGGGCCTTAACAAAGCCCGCACGGTTTTATTTTTAGAGCACCCCCACACCTAAAAAATGTATCACGCCAATTAAGGTGCAGATCACCCCATATAAACACAACATCTTTTTTGTGTTTTGTCAATGTAGGATTTACTTAGGATGTTACATACACCCCCTTAGGGATTCAGTGTCTTTTCTGAGGTTTGCCCCACCATCGTTCAAGAATACACACGGAGCCGGTCTAATACCATCTATCATGATTCAACCAAGACCTGACAAGATATTATCTATTTTCGACCTTAATAAAGCCCGCATAGTTTTGTTTTTAGGGCACCTTTACACCTAAAAACGCATCTCGCCAATTAAGGTGTAGATTACCTTTTATAAGCCCAACATATCTCTCGTGCTTTATCGATATGATATTTACTTAGGTCATTTTGAAATAAGTTTTGTCGAAATAATAATAATTTTCCCTCCAAAGATTCTAAAAATGGCATGAAAATTCAAATAATATTGAATTTCCCACTAAAATATGGTGTAACATATGTATAACTATTAAAAACTATCATAAACTTATAACAGAAAGAATTTTGTCATAAATGAGTGACACTGACTTAGACGATGAATAAATTGTTTATCATATACCCCCTTTTATAACAATATTTCTGTCATCTATTACTTATTTTCTAATAGTGGAAATTGAAAATAAGGGGAGTTGTTGGGATTTAAAAATCAAGTTCTTATTCCTTAAACTCAACATTTCATCCCTCCCCAAATTTCATAACTCTACTTTTGTTTCTAATTAAAATGTTATTATATTATTATCTTATTGTCATCATTATTATCATTATTCTTTTCATTATTGTTAATAATAATAATAATGATAGTAAAAAAGTAGTGAAAATGATAATGAAAATGAAAATAATACTAATAATAATAACAGCAACTAGGACTATGATGAGGATGATGATGATTATATTATTATTATTGCTAAAATTAATTTTCTTGAATAACAAGAACCGTAATAATTATAACAAATAAAAATAAAAACAACATTAATTAATTAAAGATATTTTAATAACTTCAAATAATCTATTCTAATTCTAAAATAAAGTAAACATATCAATATGAATATATTCATTTTGATTCTAATTTTATAATTTAAGTAAACACGTTATTGTGATTTCTATTACTCACTCACATTTCAATTTATTTAGTTCCTGGTTATTCTAATTACTAATTGGTCAAAGGAATGGGGTTGATTACTTCTCTTTTTCGAATTTCATGTCGATTTGCCTGTGGCAATGATGAAAACAGATGGACGTGTTGCACGTGTTGCACGTGTTAGCTAGCTGGTTGATTTGATGGGTTTTAGTTTCTTCGTGTTCACACATGACGCGATCTAAGCATTTAATGTTGCTTAATTATGAAGTTACCATTCATTCGAATTCGATCCGCTGAATATGTCATATGGATTTCGTTGAGCGAATGTGAATATGTTTCTGCATTTTATGATTGCTCTAGTAAAAGATTGTAAAGTTGTGATTCGGATGATCTTTCCATTTTATTTTTTATTTTTTTGTCTACCAAAATAATCAATAAATAATGAAGAATTAAAAGATGATAAATAGTTATCATTGTTGACAACATGCTGTATATTTTTAATTACAAAATATAATACTATAGATATGAAATAAAAAAAAATCTATTGAGACCAGTCAATATAATTTCATACAGTTCCAAATTGCCAATTTTACGTTGAGGAGTAAACTTCTTTCTTTCTTTGTTTTTTTTTTTAATATATAATTTAAGGAGAAGTCTGCTGCAATGTAGGGAGAATAGAGTCTCTCACACATGAAGGAGTGTGTGCTGTCATTATGCTACGTGGCCCGATGGTGGTAATATGGGTAATTTATCGTCAGCCCCCAATTGTTTCGACATTTAGCACCTGGCACCCACATCTTTCGACCATGTGCACCGCGCCCCCATTTCCGTCAAAAAATCAGTTAATTCTAACGGTTTAGGCTGCTATTAAACTAAAAGACCATACTACCCTTGTTTTGAATTGAATTGATATATAAGTACTAAAATACCCCCTGCAACTTAAAAATTAACGTCAAGAAATAAAGATTTATTATAACATTATTTATTTTTATAATAAATAAATAAATATTGTTGATTTGCCTCCTGCAGAAAAGGGGGTTCCTACCCTTGCTGGAAAATCAAAAAGTGAGTCCAAAGACAAGGAGAGGAAGCATAAAAACGCACAAAGACAAAGATAAGGAGAAGGATAGAGAGCATAAGAAGCACAAGCACCGTCATAAGGATCGAGGTAAGGATAAAGACAAAGACAAGGATAAGAAGAAGGATAAAAGCGGGCATCATGATTCAAGTGCTGATCCGTCAAAGAAACACCACGAAAAGGTTGGGAAACTACTTGGATTCAGATCTTACCAATTACAATATTAAACAAAGGGAAAATACAGAAAAAGTTGGGGCTTTCAATTAGCCTTGTTATGGTACCATTTCCATCAGAGACATGGATGAGCAGACTGTCAACAAGTCAATTTCAAAACAATATTTATTTTTATATTTTTTTACAATTAAATTGAAACGATTTTTTTTTAATTTCATTATCATAACAAAATTGTAAAACCGGGAAACTTCAAAATGAGAAATGAGCATGATTCCAAAAGTAAAGAAGAAAATCAAACACACAATCATCATCAGATTACAGAAAAATTCAAATAATAAAGAAACCTAATCTAATTATACAAAACACTTATTGTAAATTTCATTGTAAAAGTCAATTACAAAAGACCCAAACTAAGAAAATTTAACAAAAAGGAATCCAAAAATCAAAAATCCTAAATCTAAAGATTTCAAACCCTAAATCAAATTATAGAGGCGGAGACGGCAAGTGGTGGCGTCGGCGGTTTCATGCAGGCGATGGTTTCGAGCGGTGACAGATCACGCAGCGCGCCATTTTGTTGTTGGTGATTCAAGTCGGTGGCTGATCACTCTGACAGGCAGCAGTAGTAAAAGACAAGAAGAAGAAAAAGGAGAAGGAGAAGGAGAAGGAGAAGAAAAAAGAAGAAGAAGAAGAACAGAATAAAGACGGGAAGAAGAAGAGGAAGAGAAGAAAAAAAGAAAAGAAAAACAGAACATGGAAAATAAAAAGCAACGAAGGATAAAAGAGTTTTTCTTACAAAATTATCATTTTACCCTTTTTTCTGTTAAGTTAACGGTAGATTGACGGAAATGGGGGCATGATGCACATGGTCAAAAGATGTGGGTGCGCGGTGCTAAATGTCGAAACAATTGGGGGCTGACGATAAATTACCCTGGTAATATATTGTTCCCAAGTTAAGAATAGTTAGGATTTTAATATAAATCTTAATTAATGTGATATTTATTTATTAGATGATATAATATTAATTTTATTAATTATAAAAATTTTTATTTTATAAATGAGTAACACATTTAGTTAAAATATAAATTAAAATCAAAATATTAAAATGTCTAATACTATTATAAAGGCAATTACACGATCCCGTAATTATAAGTTAAGTAAACAAAAAGAGAAAATAGAAAAGAAAAGTAAAAGAAATAGGAGCAGTAGCAGCTATTGCCCTGCCAGGGTGATCACTACTTTCGCTATTAAAGCAAACGAGTGGGAAAGGAAAAGTAGAAACTGAAATATGGACTCCAAAATGACAAAAATTAAAAATTTAAAAATTTAAAAAAAGCAAAGGAAATGGAAAGACTTTTGCTGTTTTGCTACATTGTCTAGGCAAACTCATATCTTTAATCTTTGTTCCTTACTTAGTGCTCGTACGAGGTGATTCCTTGTCCTTCCATTTCTTTGCTTTCTAGTGAACCAACCCCCTTCTTTTGGGTATTTAAAGGGTGCTAGTGAAATGGGTTTTCCGCACTGTCGTCATTCATTTCAAAACAATTAAAATATAAATAAAACACTGTCATTGTTTGTTGGTTGATGGTACAGGAATCATAGAGTGAAGAAATGATGGAAGGTAAAGGTTGCAGCAGCAGCACGAAGAAAGCAGTAGGCTTCACGGAACATACAGTGTTTTCTTGGTCACTTGAGAATATTTTCAATGATAGCTATTTCAAGGACCAGGTTTTAAAATTTATTTCTCCTGGTTTCCATGCATGTTATTAGTGTTGTTAGATCAATTTAATCCACTTGGTGCTATAAATATTCTGCTCTATTCTTGATAGTCTGCACTTGTACCTTGTTTTTATTCAAGATTTTAATTAGTATCATTAGCATCTATCCCTCCCAATTATATTTATATATTCGGTTGGTCATTTTGAGTCCTCTACTATAAACTGAATCTAGTGTTTTCGTTATTACTTATCATTATCATAATTCTGTTCTAAATGTAAAATTAGAAAGATCCCAATAGCCAACTTTTTTATTGATTTTCTATTTTAAACTGCATCCCTTTCAGGTGGAAAAAATCCCAGAGTCTTTTCAATCTGTTAAGCAGTATTTTGGGCCGTTTGTTTTCCCTTTGTTGGAAGAAACGCGTGTGCAATTGCGTTCAGGCTTGGAGGCTATGCGTAGAGCACCTTATGCTGAAGTAATAGCTTTTGAGGAGTTAAAGCCCCAAGGAGCAAATAAATATAGTGTTGAGGTTGATTTCTGGAGGAACACAATCAATAACAGTGGCAAAGAGCCCTACAAAACATTGCCTGGTGATATTTTGGTTTTCGCAGATTATAAGCCTGAAAAGGTTTCTGATTTTCGAAGGGCGGGAAGGATGTGGACTTTTGTGTCAGTCACTGCAGTTCCTGATGATGAGGATGAGAATAAGAAAGAGAATTGTTATAAAGTTAAGGCCAGAAACGACATGCAAGTCCATGACGGGACAAAGAAATCATTCTTTTTGATTTACTTGACCAATATACTTCCTAACAAACGAATATGGAACTCCTTGCATATGCGTGGAAATTGGAAGGTTATTACCCAAGTTTTAGGCACTGATTCAGTGGTAAGTGTTTGAGGATGAATTTGTACGTTTTGATGCAATGATATTAGAATTACCTATATTGATACAGGTGTCCTGTTATCCATTTGGCGGGAGAGGGCCTTCAGAATAGTTGCATTTACATTTTTGCCAGCTGATATTAAGTTTTTTTTCTTTTTTTTTAATATGTTGAAATTTTCAATTTTTTTATGACAGGTTGACGAAAGGTGTGAACTCTGTTCTGTGCAAAGAAAGGGCAAGTGGGATGAGAAATTTGATCCAAGTTTGTCATCTACCCTGAATGAGTCACAAGTAGGTGCAGTGTTGGCTTGTCTTAGAAGACTGGATTGTGACCACAAGTCTGGTGTTGAACTTATATGGGGGCCTCCAGGGACGGGGAAAACTACAACTGTTAGTAAGCTGCTCTTGACACTGTTGACAATTAAATGTAGAACCCTTGTTTGTACCCCAACAAATGTGGCTATTACAGAATTGGCCTCTCGTGTTCTAAAGCTAGTGAAGGAACCATATAAAAGGGATCCTAGAAGCAACGCCCCAATTTGTCCACTTGGAGATATTCTCTTGTTTGGTAACAAGGATAGACTTAAACTTAATCCTGGTTTTGAAGAGATATATTTGAATTATCGGATCAAAAAACTTAGGGAGTGCTTTGCACCGCTCTCTGGTTGGCGGCATTGTTTTTCTTCCATGATAGATCTTCTCGAACATTGTGTTTCTCAGTACCATATTTATGTGGAAAAATTGGAGGAGAGGGAGGACTGTAATGTGAATCAAAGTGAAGAGAAAGAATGCAGGAAGGAAACTGAAGGGAGCAAAGGGGAGTGCAAGCCATTTCTTAAATATGTGAGAGAGAGATTTAAACGTGCTGTAGTTCCCCTTCGGAACTGTATTTTTATCTTTTGTACCCATTTGCCCAAATCATACATTTCGGAAAATAGTTTTCAAGACATGGTTGCTCTTAAAATTTTACTTCATTCTTTAGGGACTTTATTGTTTAAAGACAATGTGGTTTCTGAAGATCTGGAGAAACTTTTTTCACATTCAGTAGATGAAGGTATCTCTTGGGCATTTGTGGGTAAAAGATACCTGTTGCAATTACACCAGAGGAGAAGTGAATGTCTTTCTGTTTTAAGAAATCTTTGGAATTCATTAGATGAACTTAACCTTCCATGTACTACAAGCAAACTATTACTGGAAGATTTCTGTTTTAAAAGGGCTTCTCTGTTTTTTAGCACTGCTTCAAGTTCATATAAGCTGCACTCAGTGGAAATAAAACCGCTGAACTTTCTAGTTATGGATGAAGCAGCACAGTTAAAAGAAAGTGAATCAACCATACCTCTACAGCTCGCGGGTATAAGGCATGCAGTTCTTATTGGTGATGAGTGTCAATTACCAGCAATGGTTGCCAGCAAAGTATGTCAATTGTCTTATCTTTCTTTGTTTCCTTCTAGCCTTTTTTCCTTTTCTGTTTTAGGAGATTTAGTTTTGAGCTTGCTGATTTCTATGCATGTGACTATTTCTTCTCAGCTTTTTGGTTCCCAATTTTGGCTGTTTCAGATTTCTGATGAAGCTGGTTTTGGAAGAAGTTTATTTGAGAGGTTGACCTCATTGAATCATTCAAAGCACCTTCTCAATGTACAGTACAGAATGCATCCATCAATAAGCTTATTTCCGAATTTACAATTTTATCGCAACCAGATCCTAGATGGTGCAAATGTTAAAAGCAAAAGCTATGAGAAGCACTATTTGCCAGGGACAGAACTCGGCCCCTATTCTTTCATTAATATTATTGGTGGAAGCGAAGAGTTCATTTACCATAGCCGTAGAAATATGGTTGAGGTATCTGTGGTGATTAAAATACTGCAGAAGTTGTACAAAGGTATGTTTTGTAGGAATCTTTGGTGATATCATTTAAAGATTTGTTTGATGGCTAATATTAAGTTATATGTATGTACATAACTTATAATTTTTTTATATAAACAGTAAATAGTATGGACCAGTTGGAGTTAACTTGGATATTTTATAATCAATTTATAATTGAATTGTGGAGCAGTTTCCTATTGTAATGGTCAGTCTTTACTGATAGCCTGAATACTTGACCGAAATCTTGATTGCACCTTATCAATTGCTTTGTCAGGTATTATTACATTTACCTAGCATTTAATTCAGTTCCATGAATGAAAAGAAAAAGAGGTTGATTTCTTCTGGATAATGCTAAAACAATTTGTAATTATGCTTTCTGACATATTCTTCTGATATTCTTGGCTATCTTTATGCTGCAGCTTGGGTTGGCTCAAAACAGAAGGTCAGCATTGGTGTAGTTTCACCATACACTGCTCAAGTAGTCGCAATTCGCAAAAAAATTGGATCTGAGTATGAGAACAAAGATGGTTTCACTGTAAAAGTGAAGTCAATTGACGGATTCCAGGGTGGGGAGGAGGACATTATAATTATATCCACTGTTAGGTGTAATGCT
This sequence comes from Citrus mangshanensis, assembly GCA_030449895.1. Classification (NCBI taxonomy): domain Eukaryota; kingdom Viridiplantae; phylum Streptophyta; class Magnoliopsida; order Sapindales; family Rutaceae; genus Citrus; species Citrus mangshanensis. The sequence goes on from JASUUJ010000349.1 coordinate 6,493,355, forward strand.
GGTGGATCGATTGGATTCATATCCAAGCCCCAGAGAGTTAATGTTGCTCTTACAAGAGCAAGGTATTACTTGTATGTAAAATCATATGATATAATACGTTTTGGGTCATTTTAAACATCTTTGGTTGATACCTGCTGTCTCTTTGACACATTCTAGGCACTGTCTTTGGATTTTGGGGAACGAAAGAACATTAATTAGTAGTGAATCTATATGGGGAGCGTTAGTATGTGATGCTAAGGCACGTCAGTGTTTCTTTAATGCTGATGAAGATCGGAATGTGGCCAAAGCAAGACTAGACATCGGTAAAGAGTTAGTTGAAACTGGTGCTGAAAGCTTAACCTCCACAAATCAAAGGGGAAAGGTATGTAGCTTCAGTAATTCATGGTTTTACATTCTTTACTTATCACATTTTCCTATTGTACCTATTTTTCTATTTTTTTCAGTTTTTCTGTGGTTATTTCTAAGGATACCTTATTTCCCTGCTCATGTTGTTAATTACTTTTTTTTTTTTTCCGGCTATGTTGTAAATCTAAATATGAGAAGACAACTTTGTGCTATGATAAAGATGGAGAAACTTACCGGGAAGAAAGGTCCACAGCTACTGACAGCGAAGCAGCTGCTGACCCTATGTTCAATTCGACCCTAAATAGACTAACTTTAACCTTCAGAAAGCTGCTGAGCTGATTCAGCTGTTAGATGTTTTAATGATTTGGGGAGGTATGAAGGAGCAGGTATGATTTTTAGCATGGATTAACAGTAATCTGATACCTTCATGTGATATGAAGTTATGGTTCTAGTGTTGTACTTTTTTATCTATCTAATGAGATTTATCTTTCTGATGGACTATTGCTGATATATCTTGCAATATTGGAAATTTTGGTCTATTGTTGATATATCTTGCAATATTGAAATTTGGTGTAATCAGATTCAGCAAAGGAATAGCTCAGAACAAAAGTTAAAATTGTATAAACTTTTCCGAAAACAAGCAGCCACTAACAAGGACGCGGTTTCTAATTTTGGTGCACAAAGTTCAACAATTCTGCAGTTTATTATTCAGCTATTTTCAATGAAATTATGAATATTAATTTTTTTTTCATTTTTAAAAAGAAAAATTTCCTATACTAGTCCAACTTGCTGGCGTTTTCTTCTGCTATTAGCATGATTTTTTGGTAATCTCTTTTTTCATTTTTTTCCCTTTTCTGTATTTGAAGTTCTCCAAAGAACAATACCAAGTTCTGCGGGCTTGATCTTTTATTTTCTTTTATTTGCTGAGAACTCCATGATGCTCCATTGTATACTAGTTGAAAAAACAATTGCACAAAGAAATAGGAGTTTGAGTTTGAGTTTGTTAAAGCTTTTTGTTCTATAAATTTGAGACACAGTTTTCAACTCTTTAGGTCGCTTTGTGGATGTTGCGAAAGTGTGGGTTGAGCAATTATCAATAGTACGGTGACTGTGACTTTTAAAGAAATATAAATGTGGTCATAAATAAATAAAAAGAAAATTGGACACAATAATTTACGTGGTTCGGTGTAATGTCTACGTCCACGGCAAAGAATAAAAGATAATTTTACTAATAATGAGAATTTATAAAAGTAAAAAAAGTTTTCGAAACTCACAACTTCAATATACTTAATTGTATTCTCACTAAAACACTTAAGTGAAAGTTTTCTCAAATTTTTCAAATTACTTCACATGTAATTACCCTCGAATCTCTCAATTGGAATGCATTCAAATTAACAAATGGCCTGGTATTTATAACTAAAGATCATACGTGCATCTAATCATTGTTCCCAAAAGTTTTTGAAAAATGGCAACCGAAATCAACAATTTTGAAAAAATCGATTGGCTTTTAGAAAACCACCACATTTTTCTCCATGCAACTGTCAACAAAATCATGCCACCAACTTTGCCTTTTGTTGAGTTAGCTGGTGAAGCAAATCAGAAAGAGATCAAAACGACATGGGAGTGTTGCGTTTCGAGGAATAACTTGTATAAGTAAAACGACACTGTGAGTTGTCGTTTTAGCTTTAGAAAGTCACAAGCTCGTCACGTGTTAAAGCCAAGTCGTTAAAGGTCGTTAGTTTCACATGAGAAAAGCGTGAGCTTCTGGGCTTCTGGAAATCAGTTAAAAAGCTGTTAACACAGCTGGTTTTCTAAGAGCGAAAAATAGAGAGTATTTTCAAGAGAGGTTGAGAGAAGTTCGAGTTGAAAAGATCAGCTTCTTGTTGTCTGAATAGTATTCTGTAAAGTCTCATTGAAATTCCTTACAAATCAATAAAGCTGACCATATTGTTTCTCCGTGGATGTAAGCTGGTGTAAAACAGCTGAACCACGTTACATTGTCTTTGTTCTTGATTCTTTGTTAACTCAATTTAGTTTTTCATCTGTGTTTCTAATTGATTAGACTTAGCCATAATCGAATCTTGTGAGCATCTTGTTTGGTCTGATCAGAGAGGTCTTGGGCTGCAATTGGTGTTGACTGATTTTCGGTTTGGTCTCACGAATTGCAACACCTTTTGAAATTGCAAGCCATTATTTGAACTTTCAACTGTGGAAGCAGCAAACATGGCAACACTTGGAGGAGGTATTTTTCTTGCAATTGATTTGCTACAGAAAGCTGGGAATTTCAGAGAAGCGAGTAAGCTTGTTATGAACTTTGTGTTCTCCAACTCACTTTGGTCATGTGGGAGCAGAGGTTGGCCCTTAAAGCAATTTACGCCGGAGGAGTGTTAGGAAATTAGTGGGTGAAGCAGACACACAGCTAAAGTAAAATTGGTAGAAAAATAAAGAACAAGCACAAAAGAGGACACCAGAAATTACGTGGTTCAGCTTTTAGCCTACATCCACGGGCGAAGACAGAAGGAAATATTTTACTAGTGAAAAGGAGTTACAAGTATTGTAGTATTTTAGCTCACTTCCCAAAAATCCCATTACACCCAAACTCTCTCAACCACTGTAACAAGAGCTTATAAATGCAAGCTCTTAAACTCTCTCTCAACTCCCTAATTTGCTCTCTGAATGGAAGATTAAGCTCTTCATTTGCACTTGTATTTATAGCAAAATGATGGCCAAGAAAGTCAAAGCCGTGGGTATCAAAAACTTCTTCAAAACCGTGTTCATCAAAGCTTGGTGGGTGAAAACCGTGTTCAATTTTCAAAGCCATGTGCCACCATTCTTTGTTTATGCAAAGCTTCTAGATGCAGATGCAGCTTCTAGATGCAGCCGATTGACAAGGAGCTCTTACAAAAAGCAAAGTCACCGGAAAAGAATGACTCGAACTAATTCTATGAATTTGTTTGTGCACAGGCTGGCATTTTACCAAATGATCGGAGTAACCTACTCATGATGAATCAACAGTTCGTTGATTCTAAAAGAAATTACAATATCAGAGGTGAAATACTATCGTCTCGAATGATTTTGGACTTCCATCTTCATTCAAATACCTCTATATATCATTGGGAAGATGAATTAGTTTTGAACCTTACAACATATTCGGATGATTCAATTTGTAAAAGCCAGGTTTCATTTGAGACGTTCGTCTACTTTTGGAACTGCTGGAAGGATAAGATTGTAAAGATTTTTGGTAACCAGCTTGTTCTTAAACTCAACAAAACAAATCACTGCCCAAGATCTCTTTGACCAAATCAATTCAAGTTACAAAAATACAAGATTGAACAGATCAAAACACAATAAAAAAAAAACACCAGCAAGAACTGATCAAGAAACAGCAAAGAACAAGAACCGAACAAGAACCAAACAAAATACACAGAATGCCAAAGGTTTACGTGGTTCAGCTGTGCATAGTATGCTCATGGGAGAAGCTTTTAGATGAGCTTTTATCGATTCAACAAAAGAGACAGTTATAGAGCCTTATACTAGACTTTACCAAGAACAAGATGATGCTTTCTCTCTCTCAAATCTCTTTCTGCAGGACTCTAGAATTACTTTCAGATAGCTCTCGAAAACCCAGGTTTTATACCCTGTTTCAATAACAAGTTTATTTTTAGATTGTACAGTTTGTTGACACGTGGTTAGCAAGCTTAACTAACTAATTCAAGCTCCACACATGCTCTCACGTGCTTACTTAAGCTGCTGACCAAAACGCACAATTAGCATGTCGTTTTGTAAAATCAGTTTTCTGTTACATGCAAGTGAGTAGCACGTGACTTTATAAAACTTCTCAAGCCTCAAACACTGTCGTTTCTGAAGAACCAGTTTGATTCACCAGCTATCTTCACAGAACCCTAATTTAAATATTTTTTAACCGCAAGAAACCTTAAACCAATTATCCTTATCATCCCATCAACATTAAAGCAACCCTCTTGAATTAGAACCATCCTTCATTCTCAGTCAAACTCCTTAACACCTTCAAACGTCAACCTTAAACCTCAAGAAAATGTCATAGTAATATTCTTGATTTACCACCTAAATTGTTTTATTCTTGCAAACTAATTTTAGAACCACCTTTGACATCATTCAATCGCATATTTTGGGTTGCTATCACCCCATAATTCGAACTTCACGCTCTAGATCCCATTAGGATTTTTTCACCAATTTAGTGCCATATTGGTGAGTAAAGGAGGATCTTAACTTGATTTTCCATTATTCACTAGTGTAATGCTTCCACGCTACTACTCACAGGAGGTGCCATTCCTTTTCAAGCCCAGGTTTGCTAGTTGCTAAACCAACTATAGTTAATGCTTCAACATGAGTTTCTTTAGGTGAGATCAATGCCCAGATAATCTTATGGACCTTACTCTTTGATAAATAGAACGGTGGATTCACATACCACATTCAGTCGAGGTTAGAGATCATGCCCAAATACTATTCTCAGTTGAAAGGATTGTCTCCAACCAATCCTGAGACGACATATGGATGGATGGATGGATCCAAGTCCTGTCAAAGCAATTATCAACTATTTACGTTTGAATAGAAAAGATATAAATTTTTAACTTTTTATGCCAATGGAATAGGTTTAAAAAAAAAAAAATGCCTCTTACAATTTCCCTAGTCGCATGTACCTAATTAATATTAATATAGTCATAATATCTTTCTATATCTTTTCCTTTAAATTATCATTTCTATTTTTTAACATTACAAGATTTTTTTTTCATTTTTTTTTTGTAGTTCTTGTTTTGTATTATACTTAGTTCAGCCAACGGGCATTTTTTTTTTTTATCTCTTGGGCTGAGATTTAGCTTTAACTGAAAGGTCAGGTTTAGCCACAAGGGCTGAGAAATACTTAACAAATGAAAGATAAATTTTTTATTTCAATATATTTTTTTATTATTATTTAACCATTCCATAACATAGATTGAAAGTTGTAGCTCCTTCAAGTCCAATTTTTTAAGCCTAATCTTATAAAAATAAAATTTTATTAACTATATATGTATAAAACATAGCGAAAAAAAATTTTAAAAAAATGTAAAACATAACATCCGGCCTTCTAGGGCTTGGATGAAAAAGCCAACCAGATTTTGTCATTCCAACTTTGCAAATAATATTAATTGGTTCATAAATTAATTCGTTATCTTTCAGGTTTAGGTGGCATGATTCAAGGCTAATGGGGACATATATGTGATCCAGCAAGTGAGGTGATTATTACTATTATTATATTTAAATTGATTACAATAGGTATTATAATTTTAAATTTATTGGAAATCTAAATACAAATAGTTATAGTATGTCCAGAAATCTACCGACTCAAACTCACGACTGCAACTTAAAATTTATATAGTTACAAGCTCACATCTAATGTAAGGCTTGAGAGAATCCACAATTAAAATCATTGATGTTTGACACGATTTAAAAGTGTTTATTTTACTTCTAAGTATAAGAGTGCCTAATTATATTATATCTCAGTGAGTCCAAGGTCGATCCATAAAGAAATGATTTAATTTATTTATTTAAGTTTATCTAAAAAAATAAAATAAAATATAAATATTTACAATTTAATTTGAGAAAAACTATGAAATTGAATTAGTTAGAGTTATTGATCCACTAATAGTAAAAAATATAATTTAATAAATTCTTTTTATTTTTATTTTATTGCCTAAAAGATTAATTGTATAAATTACAATTTTTTCCCATTAATTTTGTTATGGATTAAGTACTTATGTGCCAAAACTTAACTTGTCTACAATAAGTTAAAATACCATTTTACCATACTTTATACTAAGATATTAAGAATTGATTGTGCCAAACTCCCATGTTTGTTTACAATAAATCAAAATTTTAAAATATAAAATATGGATAAAATTAAATAGAAAATAATTTAATTTATATAATTAAAAATAGAATTTGATTATATCATATTTTTCTACTAAGGTAATGTTTACTTGCTGGAGTGGGATTGAGGAGTCTGGATTCCTCCCACTCTACTGTTTACTTACTAATTTTAAGGGGCGAGTGAGAATCTCACTCCGTGGAACCCACTTTTTTTTGGAGTGGGGAGTGGGATTCCCACTCCCATGGGGGGAGGTGGGAGTGGAAATCCACTCCCCCCTTTTCCATTTTTATCCTTACATTTAATCAAATAAAATAAATAATATTTAATAAAATAAAATAATATCGTATTTATTTAAATAATATCATTATATTATTTTATAAATTATACTTATTAAAAATAATAATTTATATTGATTCGAAGTTAAAATTACTTAGAAAATAATATTATTATACTCATAGAGAATTAATAATATTACTATATACTCCTTTTATTTGAAAATATAATATTATTATATTTATTTAAAAATAATAGTATTATATTTATTTAATATTAGTAATTAATAATAATCAATATTTTATTCTAAGAAAATATTAATTTTGTATTATATTATTAATAATAATGTTTCATTTGTGCTGCTCTTAATAATAATTTTTTATTTACATAATTAAAATTAAAATTAATAAAACAATTATTTACATAATTAAGAATATTAATAATTATTATTAATTTACAAATATAATAAAATAAATATTTTATTTTTCAAATTTATTTTTTATTAATTTTGTAATTAAAAACTATAATTCTTTAAATAAGGATAAAAATGTAATTTAAAATTATTTACTACCAATTCCACGCTCTCATTCTAGTTTAAGTAAATAACCTACTCCCACTCTCACTTCACACTCCTAATCCTAGGATTCCCACTCCAATCCAAAATGTAAACGCAGCATTAAGAGATTCATCTCACCCTAACTATTAGTATTTAGTTAAACATATTTGAAATAAAAGAAATTATTAAAATTAAAAAATACATAAATAAAAAAATGGTATTTGAAAATTAAAATAAAACTGATTTTATTTACCAAAAATATATTACAAAGAGAGATGAGAAGAATAATTTGAGGAGAAAGAAGGGAAGGAAATGTGTGGAGAGGTGTGTTCCCCCCCTCCCCTCTCTATTTATACTAATACAAGATTAATTCACACCACACAAATAAATAAAACTAATTATATCTTAGCCTTACATTTGTCTCACTAACAAAACATGAATCTAACTTAATCCACTCAAGCACATCCAACACATTCCACTAACAATTACAATACCTAACATGATAAAAACTTATAATTTCACAATTACTACATTTACTGTGGTAAAAACTTATAATTTTACAACAAAAGTTGCAAATCCTCCTTGACAATGACCTAATTTTTCGGACTTTCGGAATCCAAATTTGACATCCGTACATTTGTTTGGAGCCCCAAATTGCGTAAAATTATTATTTTTACCTAATAAATACACAAAAATACACAAAATCAAATATTTAGAAAATAATTAGAAATTCATAATATGTTAAATAATTATAAATGTAAATTATATTAATAGCACAAAATAACATTTTTATATCTTAATAAACATATAATTTTTAACACTAATCAATGTTGTTTACTTGCAAAAAGGGAAGGAGGAATGAGAAAGAAAATAGTGGAACCAATAGAAAATTGGAAATATAGAACATTGGGAATCAAGTTCTTATTCCTTGAATTCATCATCTTACCCTAATGAAATTTCATAATTTCACTTTTGTCCTCAATTAAAGCATCATCATCATCACCGTCACCGTCACCGTCATCGTCATCGTCATTATTTTTTGTTCTTCTTATTATTATTATATTTACCACCATCATCATCATTATATGATCATCACTGTGATTATTTTTGTTCTTCTTCTTAGTATTATCATTATCATTATCATTATTATTGTTAATTATTAATATTATCATTTTCACCAGCATCATAATCATTACTTTTGTTATTGTTGTTGTTGCAAGAATAATAGTTATTATTATTAGTAACAACTATTTTTAATAATAATAATAATCACAATCATTACATATGATAGTAAAACTGATAATAATTAATTAAGGGTATTTTAACAACTGAAAACAATTCATTCTCATTCAAAAATAAATTAAATATATTAATAGGAATACAACTCATTAGGTTTTAATGTTGTATGTGTTTATAATGAATGGGAATCCAAAATTAGAATCATTAATATTGATGTTGGGATCATTATTATTGATGTTGTTTACTTACAAAATGAAAGGGACAATGAAAATGAAAACAGTAGACCCATATGTATTGACATAGTTTTATCAACAATTTCGATTGACGTAGTTTTATCATGTTAAAACCTAATGAAATGTTACCAAAATGACTTGAAATTTTTATATACGGTGCATTTACATTTCCATTAACATTTCAAAAAATATTAATGTTCTCACATGCCCGATGCCCAGGCCATGACAATTATTAATGTAAGCATTTCCTGTTCTTTTGTCTTCTTTTAATTGTAAAAAATTGTTTTGGGTACCAAATTGGTTAGAAGTTAAATTTTCTTATCTCAAGCTTTTAGTTGTGCAGACGAGAAAAGAAAGCTTATACGAAGTCAACTTTTAAGACATTTAAGATTAATGGACTTCAAATTGAAAGTTCTCTACCCCATGCTACCATTAAAATAGTTTCTTTGGTGTTTTCACTTGAGGCCTTAGCAAAGAGTTAGGCTAACATTGCTCTTAAGAAATGTATATACCTAGCAGCATTTGGTGCTCCCTAACTTGCATTGGATGCATATGTATGTTTACAATATTTGGTTCCTGTTGTATTATTTTCTTCAAATAATATCCCTACTCTACTAACTAGTCTTTTATTGAAATAGAACCTACTTCAAAACACATTCAAGAGAAGGGGCTTGAATTTCATCAATTTGCTTTAACTGTTTTTTTTATACGCGGGGTACAATTTCAACTTGCATTTCTAGCGTACTCTGTTGCTGTAGTTTACTTTGTTGACATAAATAATTATATAATATTAGTTTTGATGATAATAAACTTTATATGTTTTTTATTAAAAATGTTGGAGCTATCAATATTAAACAAACTCTTAAAGCTATATAATATTTTCATATATGTTTATGAATTTAGATAATAATTAACTTTAATTAGAAAATCATTCTCTACAAAAGACTGTTAAAATGCTGATTTTGAAAAATAACGGCGAATCGTTTACTGAAAATGGTTAACCGATATTTCTAGAAAGGTATTAGATAACCATGAACTGTTTAGCAAGAACGGTTAAACCAAATTTGTTTTGTAGGTTTCTGAAAATAAATGGCTAATTCATAATTTCAAACGGTTAACCGATTATTTAAAATCTCAGCTCAATGGTCATTTGGACTAATCAAAATGGTAAACCGATAGCAGTTAACGGTGATCCGATTTTGTTTAAAAAGTCAAAAATGGCTAGTTTTTAGTTCCAACTACAAAATGGCTCAATTAAATTCAAATAAAAAGAGATCGAACATTTATCATTGAGCTTGCTACTGAGTATATAACCAATATTGAGCTTTAAACTTGTTTTTGTTTCATTGATTCACACTTTGAGCTTTCACTTGTAACCATATTCATTGTGTGAGAGAAAACTCATTTGTAATCTTTATTGATTGAGTGATTGTAAGTGTTGGAATATACTTGAGTTAAGATATTGGAAATAATCTTTTGTTGCAAAGGTCTGTTGACACATTGAAAGTCAATTGTAAGAGTTGTTGAAGTCTTGGAGGCTTACTTAGTGAAATCCTCAAGCCCAGTGAACTTGGAGGCGTGAACGTAGGCACGATTGGCCTGACCACGTAAAAATTGCGTGTTTGCTCTCTTATCCTATCTTTTTATTTTTCATTGCACATTAATTTGTTTATTTCGAATTTGGTTGCTTTGTTTAAATTGCATTTAACTTTAATTGCTTAAATTTTTAGAAACACAATTCACCCCCTCTTGGGTTGTCTTGTTAATATTTCATACTTTTATTTTTCACTTTTTTGTTTCATTAATAGTTTAAAATAACGTTTCAAAATACTTATCTCTTGGCATCAAGCTGCTAAGTGTTTGGTTGAGTTTACACTTTGATTGTGTTTGGAAATGGAATAATGTATCTACGCATGAAATGCCCATAATATTCTTTTGCGTCATTAGGTAGAAGTTGTTTCAATTAAATCTTTTTCTTTTATTGAAATTTTCGCTTTTGTTCCTTTTTTTTTCCCCTAATTGTGCTTAAAATTCTAATCATTTTCTCTCCTCTGTTACACATTTGACAAGTGCAGTATGTAAACCTATTCTTGGTTATTAGATTCCAGGCCATTTTTCGATGCTTAACATTACATAAATGTATAACGTGTGAGTACTAACAGAAGATGTTGACGTCAATTCTTGTTAAAATATTTTGCTTGCGGTAAGCTTCTTTGATAAAAAATAGTAAAATGCTCGTAAAACATTTTTTTTTTTGTAATTTTTCATGATGCTATAATTCAAGACTGCATGTAAAGGATTTGCAAATGTAAAGGATTTGCAAATGCAACATTTGAGGGCATGGATAACAAATGAAGAGGAAAGAATAAAAGAGTGGTGGTGATCGGGGGAGGCATTAATTGCTGGCCTCTCACTGCTAAGACTCTACAAGTGATTTACTACTAGAATTTGGTGGGCGTTGGTTTTTGGCACAAAATATTTTGCTGCCGGTGGTTACTTATATTAGGATATTTTGTAAAATGTGGGGTTTAAGTAGTTTTGAATACTTTAACAATATAATTTCTATCGTTAGATGAATATGGTAGTTTGAATACATATAAACTTTATTTTTTTATTAGATTTTTTAAACTATAGGTGTTATATTTTATATTTTTTTAGGATAAAAATTTTTATTGATAAAATCAAATTTGAAGAATTTGAGAATTTGTATTGTTATAAATATATTAATTAATAATAAATTAATATTAATAAAAATAATAGTAATAATAATATTTTGTGTCATGACCAATCTAGACTTAGCAAAATATTGTTCGCTTTAGGCCTTAACAAAGTCTGCACAGCTCTCATACACTCAAAAGCACGTCTTGCCAATTAATGTGTAAATCACCCCTTATAAATCCTTCATCTCTCTCATGCTTTGTCAATATAGAATTTGCCTAGGATGTTACATACACCACCCTTAGAAACTCAACGTCCTTGTTGAGATTTGTCTCACCATTGTTCAAGAGGACATGCGAAGTCGCTCTGAAACCATATGTCATGACCTAACTCAAACTTGATAAGATATTATTCGTTTTGGGCCTTAAAAAACCCTGCACGATTTTGTTTTTAGGGCGCCTATACACCAAAAAACGTGTGTTGCCAATTAAAGTATGGATCACCCCTTATAAATCAAGCATCTCTCTCATGTTTTGTAGATGTGGCATTTATCTAGAGTGCTATATTTTTAAATAAGTTTTTGTCAAAATATTATTAATTTTCCTGCCAAAGATTCCAAAATGGCATGAAAATATAAATAATATTGAATTTCCCACTAAAATACAGTGTGACATATATATGACTGTTAAAAGCTGTCATAAATTCATAACAGGAAAAATTTTGTTATAAATGAGGGATATTGAAATAAATGACGAATAAACTGTTGTCATATTCCTCATTTCATGACGATTATTTCTTGTCTATCTCTTGCCTATTTTTTAATAGTGAAATTAGGAATCAGAAATGGGAACTTGATTCTATTGGGAAAGGGTAATAGGTTGGGGGTCAAGTTCTTATTACTTGAACTCAACATTTTATCCCTACCCGAATTTCATTATTCCAATTTTGTCTCCAATTAAAATATTATAATATTATTATTTTATTGTCATCATTATTATTATCATTCTTGTCATTGTTGCTAATAATAAAAATAGTGAAAATTAATAATGATAATGAAAATACTAATACTAATAATAATAATAATAATAATGACTATAACTACGACGAGATGATGATGGTATTATTATTATTGTTGTTGTTGTTAAAAATAATTTTTTTGAATAATAATAATCATAAAAATTATAAAAAATAATAATAAAAGTGACAATGATTAATTAGGGGTATTTTAGTAACCTAAAACAATCTATTCCAATTTTAAAACAAAGTGAACACATTAATATAAACACATTCATTTTTATTCTAATTCTATAACTAAAGTAAACATTTTATTCTAATTTTTATTCTTCACCTACATTTTAATCTATTATAATTTTCTGCTTATTCTTTTTACCAAGCGGTAAACCCGCCGTTAACATCATCGGGTTGATTACTTATTTCTAATTTCATGTCGATTTGCCTATGGTAATGATCAAAACAGATAGCTGGATGGCACGTGTTAGCTAGCTGATTGATTTGAAGGGCTCTAGTTTCTTTGTGTTCACACATGACGCAAGTCTAAGCATTTAATGATGCTTAATAGTGAAGTAACCACTCATTCGGATTCTACCCATTGAGTATATTCTATGGATTTAGTTGAGTGAATGTGAATATGTTTTGTATTTTATGATTGGTCTAGTAAAAGAGAGTAAAGTTATGATTCGGATGAGTTTTCGATTTTTTTTAAAAATTCTGTCTACCAAAATAATCAATAAATAATGAAGAATTAAAAGATGATAAATAATTGTCATTGTCCACAATATATTGTATATTTTTAATTACAAAATATATTACTATAGATATGCAAATAAGAAAAAAAAATATTGATACCAGCGGACATAATTTCATAGCCACCAAAATTGCTACCTCCACGTGGAGAGGTAATTTTTTTATTTTTTTTACGTTGAAGGCAAAATCTGCTGCAATATAGGGAGAATAGAGTTCCTCATGCATGGGGGAGTGTGCTTTGTCAATATGCTACGCGGCCAGGTGGTGATAATTTGTTGTCCCGGAGTTGAGAATAGCTAGGATCTCAATTTCAATTCTCACTTATTTGACATTCATTTATTATATAACATAATACTAATTTTATGAGTTATAAATTTACTATCCTATAAATGAGTAAAACATATAGTTGAAATATAAATTAAAATCAAAATATTGAAATGTCTAACACTATTATAAAAATAATTAGAAATACTGTAATCATAAGTCAGGTAAACAGAAAGATAAAAGAAAAGTAAAAGAAATAAGAGAGACGTCAAAGAGCGAGAAAAGAAAAAGGAGCAAAAGTTGAAAAATTAAAGTTATTATTTTGTTATTATTTTATATTATAATAAAAAAATTTATTGGGACTAGCTTAGATTAATTCTGTTATGAAATAATTCAGATTTTTATTGATTAGTATTATTGAAATAATTATTGATTAGTATTAACGCAGGGACTTGAGTATGTATCCTTAGAATTATGTTTTGATGATAAGAATCATTTTATTCAAATCTGCAGTAAACTATGTTTTCCTCACTTACTTCCTAGCCGTACTTAGGATATTATATTTTAAAACCAATTTTTTAATATTTTTAAATTGTTTTATTTATTTTAAAGGGGTGTTAAAATTAATTTCTAAGCGCAAAATAACACTACCGAAACTAGAAATATTTCAATGGAAACAAGGATTTTTATATATGGTAGCTTAGCCCTTGAGACCAAACCCTCTTCTTATATTTCCAAACTCCAAAGTCTCTTGACCTTGACATCTAGTGGAAGTAATAATCAAAAGTAAAGTAGCCACTCGGCCTTTGGCCGAGTGGTGAGAGCTGCTGCTCTCCAAGTTGGAGAGCAGCAGTTCGAACCCCCACAATGTATTGTGGGGGTATTTCGTTCTTCAATTAAAATTTGAGTCGCCTTACCCTGCGAGTAGACATCCTCAAATATTTGAGAGGTTAAAATCGAGATGATATATACCGATTTGTAAATATCAGTTATATTCTCATGTAATATGAGTTGTAATTTGAGCAATAGTCTCATGTAATCAAAAAAAAAAAAAATAATCAAAAGTAAAGTCGTATTATTTTTCAAAATAAAGGTGAAATAATTTTTTTTTAACCGAAAGTAAAGTAATTAAATATAAAGAAATAAAATAAGAAGACCACGGGTCAACCATATTCCACTCTATTAGTCTATTTTTTTTTATTTCTTTGGGTAAACTTTACATTATAATTTTGTGAATTGACCACCACTTATTTTTGAAAATCTCAAAATTATTTTTATTTTTATTTAAAAGATTAAAAAAAGGTAGATTTTTTTTGTGTGTTCTTAATAAAAATGGATGATAAATTGGAGTAATTTGAAGTTAATCCAATTTCCTTGTGGTGGTCAAATTTTTTATACACCGCAAGTCACTTCAGCCTCAAGTATAATAGAGAAAATATAGGAGAAGTTAAGATTCAACTCTTAGTTGGGATAACTCCTAATAGTATAAAAAATAACGGAAAAAACCGAATTTCTTACAACTAAAAAGAAACAGAGATATACATTAAGATATAATAAGATACAAAAGAAAATTCCGTGGTTATAATAATTTATTCAAAGTACTCTTTTAGCCACTGGGTTTCACAAATAAATGTGATTCTTGCATGCCTTTATCATTTGGTAATAGGCTTGGGAAAATGAAGCAACATTGTTGAATTTTCACCTGCCAAAAAATAAATTGATCCTAATCTTCCCCAACACCAAGAAGCTACATTTATATCCTCATTATATTCAAGATGAACAATGGAAACGAATCACTTTACTTAATTAAGCAATTGTATAAGTTGGTTAGATCCATCTTTCTTCCTTAAGAGTACAGGGAAATGGAGAGTTGTATCCGTACGAATGTAGCTATCCTTCATTGAAAAAAATGTTACGTCCTGCATTAATAATGCTGGAACATGTTTCCGCCGCCTAACATAAAATAAATATCTCATCATTCTGAAGATAAACAAAAACATAAGGTTAGAATGTTAGTGGTACCCATGCCTTAATTATACGTACGTTCAAAATTTTGAAATGAACATTGAGTTGTTTTATGCATAATTTTTTTTTAAACTTTTTTTTCAGGAGTACATTTATAATAATATTCGTTAAGATTTATAATTACTTATATATTTATATTTACTCCTTATATTTAATATAACTACTAATGACATCTCTCTAAAAAGCGTGCAAATTTTTTTTTTTTTTAAGTCTGTTATATAGAAATATTACTGACATTATATCAGATATTACAATTAATATTTACAATCATATTATATAACTGTGACCATCATTATATATTGACACACTGAAATATAAGTTTAGATATTTTAAACCCTCTCTAATATTTGAGGGGTGCCTGTTCCACTTACATTTCGTAAGGGAGAGACTGTCTCCACTCAATTAATTGATAATTAAAGAAGAACTGAAACTAACTTCCATAATACTTTTATAAAAACTTAAATTCTTACACTTAATATTATAAATACAAGGCTTCTCCCATTGAACGAAAGCTCAATTTAGATTTTTTTTCTTTTCTTATCTGATTGCTTTTAAGGATTCCTTCCTCCCACTGGCCACCTTTCTCTTTTGTACGGACACTTGCTTTCTTGTGAAGTAACTTCATTTTGTTTTAACACGTGGGGGTATTTGTTTTTTCTTTTTAAAAAAGTTGCTTTGAGGATGTTAAGAGTGATTTTGAAGTGGGTTCTTGGCATTGTGGCCGTTATTTTGATTATACAGAGAGAGAAGAAATGATGATGGAAGGTGAAGCTAATAATAGTAGGAGCAAGAAGAAGAGAGCAGTTCCCTATGACTATGGTTTCACTGATACTGTTTTCTCTTGGTCTCTGGAGGACATTTTCAATGAAAATCTTTTTAAGGACAAGGTTTGCTTTTCTTCTCCATTTTCATCCTCATTTTGCAGCCTTTTGAATAATTTTTTTTAATATATATTTTGGTTTTAAAGGAAGGCAGAATTTACCTGTTATCAAAATTACTATTCAAAAGCATCTAAGAATGGAACTTATAGCTGGTAATGTGTTTGTGAATGTTTAACATCAAGTTTTTTGGGCTTAGCTATTTCAGTTTTCAGTTACCTTCAGTGATTGTGGCACGAAGATTATAGATTGCTTAGGCAAAGTTCTATGAGTCTCCTAAGTGACTATTGCTCTACACGAACATTTACATTACCAGTCCTCTTATATGCACGACTGTAAACATCCATGTGTGTTTTCTGCTTCTGCTTGTGCTGTTCTCCCTATTATAGATATTTCTGCTAGCTAAGTATGTCTTATTATTCAATTGTACGCTAAGTGCTACTTCATTCCTTTCAGGTGAAACAAATTCCATTCTCGTTTCGGTCTGTCGGACAGTATTTTGAGTCGTTTGTCTTCCCCTTGTTGGAAGAAACACGAGCAAACCTGATGTCAGGCATGGAAAACATTTCAAATGCACCTTTTGCTAAAGTGGTTGCTTTTGAGGATTCCCAGCCCCATGGATCAATGTTGTATGATGTTAAGGTTGATCGCTGGAAAAAAAGATTCAGTAATCTTGGCAAAGAGCCTTACAAAACACTGCCAGGGGATATTTTGGTTCTTGCAGATGCTAAGCCCGAAACTGCTTCTGATTTGCAGAGAGTGGGAAGGATGTGGACTTTTGTATCAGTCGCAAATGTAACAGAGGACGAGAATGAAATTGATACTAGTTCCACTTCTTTTAAAGTCAACGCCAATAAAGAAATCCAAATTGATGTTTCACAGAAATCTCTTGTTGTGATTTTCTTGACAAATAGAACTTCCAACAGAAGAATATGGAACTCCTTACATATGAAGCGAAATTTGAAGATTATCAAGGAACTTCTGTGTACTGATTCTGGGGTAACTGTTTTGGAGATGATCTTTTAGACTATGATCTTTCTTGATGACATGTAGTTAGATTACTTTCACTAGTTTGGAATGTCCTTTTATAAGGGGGACTGCAAGATGAATTGAATATATTGTAGCATGAAAGTAGGATAGATAACTTGAATGACATTTAGGGTCATTGAATATACTTCTGCCTTCTGACATTAGTTGTTGATTGATTATTAACCTTTTATCTCTGAGTGTCAGGTTGACGAAAATTGTGAACTCTGTTCTATGCAAAGTGAGGCCTTCTGGAATGAGACATTTGGTCCTAGTTTATCTTCAACCCTGAATGATTCACAGGCACAGGCTGTCTTATCCTGTCTTCGTCAAATGCATTGTGACCACAAGGCCACAGTCCAACTTATATGGGGCCCACCGGGGACGGGAAAAACTAAAACTGTTAGTATGCTGCTCGTTATCCTCTTACAAATGAAATTCAGAACCCTTGTTTGCACCCCAACAAATGTTGCAATTAAGGAACTTGCCTCTCGTGTCGTGAAACTGGTGAAAGAATCAGTTGAAAGAGATTGTAGAGATGCTTTGTTTTTCCCACTGGGAGATATTCTGTTATTGGGCAACAATGAGCGTCTAAAAGTTGATTCTGGAGTTAAGGAAATATACTTGGACTATCGTGTTAAGAGGCTTGCAGATTGCTTTGCACCGCTTACTGGTTGGAGCCATTGCTTTGCTTCCATGGTAGATTTCCTGGACAATTGTGTTTCTCTATATCATACTTATATAGATAATGAATCGATGAAGCAGAGTGAAGATATCAATGGAGACATAATCAAAGAGAAAGAATGTGGGAAGGAAGCTGATGTGAGCGACGTGGAGATTAAACCATTTCTTGAGTTTGTTAGAGACAGATTTAAATGTATTGCAGATCCACTTAGGAGTTGCATTTTTAACTTTTGTACTCATATACCCAAATGTTACATCGGGGAAGATAATTTTCATGTCATGGCAACCCTTATAAGTTTACTTGCTTCTTTTGAAACCTTACTGTTTGAAGACAACTTGGTTTCTGAACAGCTTGAGGAACTTCTTTCACATTCAGTAGATGAAGGTTTATCTAAGTCAATTGTGGGTATAAAGTACTTGTTACACAAGAGGAGAAGTGAATGTCATTTTGTTTTAAGAAAACTTCAGAGTTCTTTTAATGAACTTAACCTTCCAAGTGCTGTGGAAAAAGATTTACTTGAAGATTTACTTAAGCGCTTCTGTTTAAAAAGGGCTTCTTTGTTTCTCAGTACTGCTTCAAGTTCATATATGCTGCACTCAGTGGCAATGGAACCGCTGAACTTTCTAGTTATTGATGAAGCGGCACAGTTAAAAGAAAGTGAATCAACCATACCTCTACAGCTCTCAGGTATAAAGCATGCAGTTCTTTTTGGCGATGAGTGTCAGTTACCAGCAATGGTTGAAAGCAAGGTATGTTATTGTCATTTGGACTATTTCTCCTTTGCATTTTACCCTTTGGTTAATTGAACTTGAGTTGAACTGGAGTATGTAGCTTTCAATACATTTGATGTTTGAATCTTCAATTTTTTCTTTTTTTTTTTTCCTCTTTTTACCTTTCTTTCAGGTTTCTGATGAAGCTTGTTTTGGTAGAAGTTTATTTGAGAGGTTAAGCTATTTGGGATACTCAAAACACCTGCTCAGTATACAGTACCGAATGCGTCCATCCATTAGCTGCTTCCCAAATAAATATTTCTATGAAAAGAAGATTTGCGATTCCTCTACTGTTAGGAAAAAAAGCTATCAAAAACGATTTTTGCATGGGCCAATGTATGGTCCATATTCTTTCATCAATGTATTTGGTGGAAGAGAAGAGTTCATTGAGCACAGCTGTAGAAACATGGTTGAGGTATCTGTAGTGATGAAAATTCTGCTGAACTTGTACATAGGTATGTCTCAGTGGAGCCTCATTTTTTGCACACATCTAAATGTTTTAGCCTCACTGTAGAGCTTGTGTTTATTTGACTTTTGATATTTCACTTTGACAAAGAAGATATACTTCCATCTCATCAACATTTTCTGCTTCTATGATCATACATGTTTGTCAATCACTCTTACACTATTTTCCTTGTAAAGGCTGCATACCATACGAATTCATTTTATTTCCTTTTAAACATAATTGAAGTAAAAGAGGAGAGTAATCAGATGCAATGGTGCAATTAAAAGATTGAATTATGCGATGGTGATGTAGATTAGATAGTGCGAGCATTATGACTGCAGTACTGGGAAGAGATATCCCTGTCTTGTCGACAAAATATGTATCTTTTAGTTTCCTTACTGCATAATGTATCGAAAAAGCCTGTCAGTGTGAAATATTTCTTTCTGTTCAATAACACATCAATTTTTTGATATCTTTGTAATCTTTAACATGAAGCTTGGATTGACTCAAAAGAGAAGCTCAGTATTGGTATAGTGTCGCCTTACAGTGCACAAGTTGTTGCAATTCAAGAAAAACTTGGAAGTAAGTATGTGAACAGTGCAGGCTTTGCTGTGAAAGTTATGTCCATTGATGGTTTCCAGGGAGGAGAAGAGGACATAATTATAATTTCAACTGTAAGGTCCAACAATGGTGGATCAATTGGTTTCCTATCCAATCCTAAGAGAGTTAATGTTGCTCTTACAAGGGCTAGGTAAGATGCAATATCTTAGAATATTACTCCTTACTAGGAAATTGTTTTGAACTTCTATGGTGAATATCTGTCCATTTAAATCCTTACAGGCACTGTCTTTGGATTTTGGGGAATGCAAGAACTTTAACTCGTAAGAAATCTGTTTGGGAAGCCTTAGTCCGTAATGCTAATGCTCGTCAGTGCTTCTTTAATGCTGATGATGATAAGGATTTGGGCAACGCAATATTAGCGGTGAAGAAAGAGCTTGATGAATTAGATGAACTACTCAATCCGGAAAGTAGACTTTTCAGAAGTCAAAGGTGGAAGGTACTTAATTTTTGCCCGCGTCACTTTCTTACCCAATAAGCGTTTCTGTTGTGTTTTGTTACTAATTATTTTCTCCTTTCCTTAGGTTAATTTTAGTGAAAACTTTTTAAAATCATTTCGAAAGCTGACTTCAGACCCAACCAAAAAGTCAGTTATACACCTTCTACTAAAACTTTCTAATGGCTGGCGACCTAAGAAGAGGAATGTGGACCCAGTCTGCGGAAGCTCTTTACACATCATTAAACAATTCAAGGTTGGAAGATTCTACATTATTTGCACTATTGACATTGTCAAGGAATCACAGTACTTCCAAGTTTTGAAAGTCTGGGATATATTGCCTTTGGAGGATGTCCCGAAAGTGATGGCACGTCTGGATAATATATTTGTAAAGTACACTGATGAATTTATTAATCACTGCAAAGAGAAATGTATTGAGGAGGGGTATGTCTATTCTTTTTAGTTTTGTGGGATATGAAGCAATGTTGTAATCTCTAAATGTTAGCTGCATTGCTTGGACTGAAAGGAATAGGATTGTTTATTCGTGTTTGGTTAAAAATTTGTTTAATTTATTTTGGCTTGTTTCTTTGCATCCAGGAATTTGGAGGTTCCAAAGACTTGGACAGCCACTTCAAATGTTGTCCGGTTCAAGAATCTTGCTGACATTGACAGTGATAGTGGGAGTGACCTGGGTGGAGCTGCTTCTGATAGTACAAGTTACGTTGAGAATTCAAATGTGAGTGATAGCCTGCTGCTGATGAAGTTCTACTCCTTATCATCAGGTGCAGTGAGCTACCTGCTGTCTGACCGTGACGGCAGAGAATTGGATCTTCCATTTGAAGTGACAGACGAGCAATTGGAGATGATCCTTTTTCCTAAAAGCTCCTTTATACTGGGTCGGTCGGGTACTGGGAAAACTACTATTCTGACAATGAAGTTATTTCAAAAAGAAAAACTTCACCATATGGCAATGGACGGATTCTATGGAGTAAACAATAGTGTAACTCTGCATAGTAGCTGGGAAAGTGCGGCTGAGGAGGGTCTTGGGGAGACTGAAAGGCCCATCTCGCGCCAACTTTTTGTGACAGTTAGTCCTAAATTATGTTTTGCTGTAAAGCAACATATATCTCAAATGATAAGGTGCGTGGATTTGTTTTAATGAAATGTCTGTTATTTTTTTTTTAATTTGAAAAAAAAAAGTTCCCTCTTCACCTAAAATCAAGAAACTTTGAATTTGCTTGAGTAGAATAAGTTAAGTTGTATATGATTAATTCTTCATCACTACTTTTCTGTCCTGGAAGGTAGAAATTATAAACCAAATAATATTCTTCTAGTGCACCAATAAATATCAAATGGTTGAAGGCATATATTTGTGGCCATGTTTAATTTAAAATTTTATTGTCAAACATTTTATTTTAAGTAAAAAAATTTATTGATTCCATAACAGCTTCTTAGTCCTCCCTGTTTTGGGAAAATTTGTAGGTGCATTTTCTCTTTTAAATTACCATGAACAGAAATGATAGATGGGGGTTAGATAAAAGAATTCAATTTTCCATCCTATTTTGTTAGGGTTTAAATAAAAATTGAATAAAAATGAAAATGTTAACAGGTATACAAAGTTTTAGGTTTCTTAGTTCGTAACATATTTCAATGCATCATCTGTTAGAATTGCTTTTTGTCCCAGTGAGCATGGAAATGGAGTTTTACTTTAAAATATTGATGATTCTTTAAAATTCTGATCTGAACTGTAGTTTTTGGTTTCAAATTCTTGTTTAAGCGTATCTCAACATTTTATTCACAACGAGCCCTGCTTTTTGTTATTTAAAGACATTTTTACTCGTTAGTTTTGATTTATGCATCTGCAAAATCGTATTACAAGTGTGATATACAATAGAATTGTGTTGAAGCAGCCTACTTTTAGTTTGTTGCTTCTTTTGTATTGTCTGAACAACATTTTATGTTACCAGTTGTATCCACTAAATTGCTTTAGAATTTTAATGTTTTACTTGACATTTAAAGCATACAAGATGTTTCATTTCTAATGATTGGCCTTGTTAAATCTGCAGCTCTGCCTTTGGAGGGAAGTTTGTTGCTGAAAGCAGTTTAATTGATATTGATGATGCAGCAGAATTCAAAGATATCCCAAATTCTTTTGCAGATATTCCAGCTGAGTCTTACCCACTTGTCATAACATTTCACAAGTTCTTGATGATGTTGGATGGAACTTTGGGTAGTTCATACTTTGAGAGATTCCTTGCCATAAGGAAACACTATGGTCAAGTTCAAAATTCAAGCTTACTTTTCTTACAGACCTTTAGGACGAAGGAAGTTAATTTTGAAAGGTTTTGTTCATCATACTGGCCTCGTTTTAAGACACAACTGAAGCTTGATCCTTCTAGAGTTTTCACTGAGATTATATCTCATATAAAAGGTGGCCTCCAATCCATTGACGTTGCTGATGGTAAACTCTGTCGAGAGGATTATATTAGATTATCAGAGAGCAGGGTTTCCACTCTCCTCAGGAGGGAGAGAGAGATAATTTATGAAATTTATGAAAACTATGAAAAAATGAAGATGAGAAATGGTGAATTTGATTTGGCTGATCTTGTTAATGATCTTCATCGTCGATTTAAAGAGGAAAGGTATAAGGGTGATGAATTTCATTTCGTTTACATTGATGAAGTTCAAGATCTTACCATGAGTCAAATTGCACTATTCAAGTACGTCTGCAGGAACATTGAAGAGGGTTTTGTTTTTTCTGGGGATACAGCACAAACAATTGCTAGGGGAATTGACTTTAGGTTTCAGGACATACGATCTCTCTTCTACAAGAAGTTTGTTCTGGAATCAAGAAATACTAGAAATGTTGGAAGACAAGAAAAAGGACTGCTTTCCAAAATTTTTAATCTGAGTCAGAACTTCCGCACACATGCAGGTGTTCTCAACTTAGCTCAAAGCGTCATTGAACTTCTTTACCGGTTCTTCCCGCACTCTGTTGATATCTTAAAACCAGAGACTAGTCTTATATATGGGGAGCCACCTGTTTTGCTTGAATCTAGGGATGATGAAAATGCAGTCATAAAAATATTTGGAAACAGTGGAGATGCTGGTGGGAATATGGTCAGTTTTGGAGCAGAGCAAGTTATATTGGTCCGTGATGACTGTGTTCGAAAGGAAATTTCCAATTATGTCGGGAAGCAAGCTCTTGTTTTGACAATATTAGAGAGCAAGGGCCTTGAATTTCAGGTGATACATTGCATAAAAGTTTCTTATCATTAGTGGTTTAGTAGATTATAATCATGCTATCTTCTTTTGAGTGCTCTTAATCCATGCTGATCGTTAACAGTTTTGAAAATCCACTATTTCCTTTCTGTTTCCTGTTACCTGATGTCAGATTCTTCTCCATGAACCATGTAGGATAAGCATATCCAGCAACCAAAAAATTGTAACTTCTGGTGACTATTTCGGAACTGTGTTGTCAGTGTTCAGTTTCTCCTTATGCCCAAGCTCATAATATGCTTAGGTAACATGTTTGAAGGGGGGAAAGGAGGGGAAAAAAGAATGTTTGAAATAATAACATACTGCAAAGCAATTATCAAGTTTATATTTTCCTCTTTAAAATGATTTATGTTCCTAAGTTTTATCCTTTTAGTGAAACCCAAATACTTTTGCTCTACTTTTTTTAAAAAAAAATTTATTTAAGTATTGCATTAATGGAATGGAAACGAAACCCCATTCTCGCCCACACTATTAATTTGAAACAAGTACATAATTATAGAAATAAAACCGTAAAGAGAACCAATTCTAAGAGAGTAAAATACAATACTAGGACTTATTTTACTGTCCAATATGCTAATACGAGAAACTGATAGAGTACACCATCTAAAGTTGCAACAGGATGGTTTTTCCTTTTACTTATTTTTATTGTCAAAAATATTTCAATTCATACAGCCAAGTTCCCATGTCTTGTTTTCTTAAGTAGTTATTATGAAACCTAAATTTTTCCATGATCTCTTTCTATAGGATGTGCTATTGTATGACTTTTTTGGCTCTTCACCTATTAAAAATCAATGGAAGGTGGTATATGCATATATGAAGGAACAAGCTTTGTTTGGCTCCACATTACCTGGGTCCTTCCCAAGCTTCAATGAAGCTAAACACAACCTCTTGTGCTCTGAACTGAAGCAACTATATGTAGCCATCACTCGTACAAGGCAAAGGTTGTGGATATGGGAAAATATGGAGGAGTTCTCCAAACCTATGTTTGACTATTGGAAGAAAAGGTTGCTTGTTCAAGTAAGGCAATTGGATGATTCACTTGCACGGGAAATGCAAGTAGCAAGCAGCCTCGAGGAGTGGAAGTCAAGGGGCATTAAGGTTTGTGTAATCTTGAAAACTTTTATCATTTTTGTGTGCATGTGTATGTGAAGACATTTCTTGGTCAAACTTTAAATATATTCTGCTCTTGCACTACCACAGATATTAATTTTGTTGTTATTGTCATCTCCCTATTTCTGGCACCCTAAGGGGCGTTGGCATTCATATTCAGACTGCATGCATCCATCGCATAGAGCAAAATATGATGATTGATTACCATCACTATTACTTTATAACTACTTCTATTTATTATCATTTTCTATGTAGTGCCTCTCTCGTTATCGCTCCCCTTCCTCAAGGAGATGCTTTTGGTGAATTTTTTACTGAAAACTGCATGATTTTTGCTGCATATATCAAAACATGGTCGTGAACAATTGGGTCCATGTGTTTTTGTTTGTCATTTATGCTACAGCTATTGGTTCTAAGTAATCTGCGCTAAACGTTAGGATGACATTTGACATTGCTAATAGTGCTGCTGTTTCTGTTACCTTCTATTTATTGCAGCTAAATGGATGTTGATGTTAACATCCATTTCAATTAGGTCCCTTCATTTTCTTGTACTAGGAGTGAAATGGATGTTTGTTCGTTGTCAAATCAAATATTGTTTCTCCCTTCTGCTGATTTTGTTCTGTTTTCAGCTGTTTTATGAGCAAAATTATGAAATGGCAGCAATATGCTTCGAAAAAGCTAAGGACACTTACTGGGAAGGAAGGTCTAAAGCAAGCGGCCTCAAGGCAGCGGCTGATCGTATTAGCAGTTCAAATTCTCTGGAGGCTAACGTTTTTCTTAGGGAAGCTGCTAAAATTTTTGAAGCCATAGGCAAGGCTGATTCTGCTGCCAAATGCTTTTTTGATTTGGCGGATTATGCAAGAGCAGGTGTGAATCTGATCTTTAGTTGAAGGAATATAAAGCTGTGTTATGGCTTAAGTTTTATTCTTGTTATGTTCTCTCTGAAACTTAAAAATTAGATCATCATTTTCACTGTCTGATGGTTGAATTTGATATTTAGTTGAACAAATATAATTCTGCCATTCTTAATGTTTGCATTTCTTTGGAATACTTCTCACATAGAAATAACTTAAAAGGTGCAGTTAATTGCACTTTCCAGAACTGCAGGTAAAACGTGCATAAGGTGATAATGGCTTACAATGACGTAATTGTTAATATTCATAGTAGTCGGATATTCTAGAACTGCAGAATACTATACTTTATCACGAAGTGTTGATACGATTTGTTGGTGGTGGGTTTGAGGATAAATTTTTCTTTTCTCATTGTCAACACGAACTTTTCTGTGTAATGTGTATAGCTTATTTTGTAGTTAGCATCTCCCTCCTTTCTTCCCTGTTTGATATGCCTGTAGAAGTGATGAAAGTTGTTTGCACAATGTCAGTATGCAACGTGCTTAAGATGACTTCAATCTTACAGAATGTTCAGCATTAAATGAGCTAAACTGAGTTTAGAATTTTGGTTTATGGTGACGCGCAAAAATGAAACTTGACATCTATTTTAAATTTACCTTGGTGTGTTTGTTTGCATTAGTCTTTTTTCTCTTTTTTCCCTGGTTTTCCCTAGAAATTCTAGCCTTAGTTTATAGTAGTTAATGAGAAGAAAGGGGGAAAAAAATCCTTGCTTATAATTTTGTAGGATTTTTTGGGCAATAAATTTGACAATCAGATAACTTCTTATTCTTCCTGCAGGTACGATTTATTTAGAAAGATGTGAAGAACCTGAGCTGGAAAAAGCTGGGGAATGTTTTTCTCTGGCAGGATGCTATAAGCTTGCAGCAGATGTATATGCGAGGGGCAGTTTTTTCGCAGAATGTTTGGATGCTTGCTCCAAAGGAAAACTTTTTGACATTGGTTTACAATACATCAGCTACTGGAAACAGCAAGCTCATACAGATGTTGGTCGAGTTAAAAGCAGCAAAAAAATAAAAAAATTCGAACAAGACTTTCTACAGAGTAGTGCTCTTCATTATCACAAGCTCAATGATAACAAATCCATGATGAAATTTGTCAAGGCTTTTCATTCCATGGATTTGATACGCAACTTTTTGAACTCTAAACGTTGCTTTGATGAGCTTCTGGTGTTGGAAGAAGAATCAGGAAACTTTGTAGATGCTGCAAATATTGCAAGACTGAGAGGAGATATTCTTCGTACAGCGGATTTTTTACAGAAGGCGGGAAATCATAAGGAAGCATGTAATCTTACTCTCAACTATGTACTTTCCAACTCTCTTTGGTCAGCTGGGAGCAAAGGCTGGCCCTTAAAGCAGTTTACACAGAAGAAAGAGCTTCTTGAAAAAGCCAAGTTACTGGCTAAAAGTGAGTCGAACAAATTCTATAAATTTGTTTGTACCGAGGCATGCATTTTGTCAAATGATCAGAGTGACTTATTGATCATGAATCAACAGTTAAATGCTTCTAAGAGACATCAGAGTGTTAATGGTGAAACCTTATCTGCTAGAAAGATACTGGATTTCCATCTTCATACAAATTCCTCTGAATATGTGTGGGAAGATGAATTGGTGTTAGATGAAACAAATTGTAATAAAAGGGTTTCTGTTCAGACCCTCATCTACTTTTGGAACTGCTGGAAGGATAAGATCGTGAATGTGCTCAAATATCTTGAATATCTCAAAAGCCAGGACTTTAATGACTATAGAAGTTATGGAGATTTCTGCTTGAATTACCTCGGTGTGTGGAGGCAATACAATAATGGGAATATCATCTATCTTTTGTTGAACGGTGATGCTGAGTGGGTGAGGGATTTGGACAATAGACATGCTCTAAGAAGTGGGAAGTTGGCTTCTATCAATGTCCATCAACTTGTCTCTGCCGGAAGGAATTATTGGAGTTCTGAGTTGCTTTCTGTTGGTATGAAGGTCTTGGACAATCTTGAGGCCCTGCACAAGCAATCATCCAAGAATTCACCATCTGTGTGGTGCCATGTACTATGTCCTGCTTACATCTATGAAGTTGCAAAATTTCTTTTGAGTTCCAATTATCCGAGCCTTCAGTACCATGCGAAGGTACTACAGAAATTTGTTGACCAATCAATGGTGCATTTCGTCGACTCTATTTTTCCTCTAGAGTGGCAAGAATCTCTGAATAAGAATATGATTTCTCTGAAAGGAACTGAGTTGTATAGGAATATCATCAGAGAAGTTGTTTATAAGCACATTGGTTTGAAGGGTAATCTATCATATGGGCAAATCGGAAGTGCAGTGGTAATGATTCTTAGGAATGGTAAGCTAGGCAATGATGTATACGGGAGAGTTGCAAAACGGTTCGATGGAAATACACCATGGAAGGAATTTGTCGATAGTCTCTCTTTTGATATGGGATTAGAATCTTGTCGGGGATTTGCATTGCATAATCATGATGATATGAAAGAGGTGTCTCGTGTTTGGAAATTCTATAGAGCTTTGTGTGATACTTATGAAGCCAACTGGAGGAGAGCTGACTATATAACACCAGATTGTTTCCTGTATCTTATTGAGCGCCTTTTGATTTTGTTGTCTAGCTTCAAGGGATGCATTTTCACTACAAAGTCATCTTTCGTTGATTGGCTTATCTACCAGGAATGGAGCACCAATAGCATCAATCCAACTTGTAGCTTATTTGCTGATCTTCATCTATTGTTTGGAGTTGTACATGAATTTATTTTCAACATCGTTCAGCAATTCCTATACAATGAGAAGGAAACGATGGAGTGGATTAAGAAATCTTGTACAGAAATCAAGGACTACCATTCATTGGTGGTTTTGAGATCGGTTGTGATAGTATGTTTGCTTCATTTGAACTTTGGAAATTCTTTAAATTTACTTGTGGACTTGCTGGGTAGAAACAATATTTCTGCAAAGTTGCCAAGGGAATTTTATTATGCCCTCCGCAGAAGACGAAAACGTGACATTCAGAATGTTATTGCTGAAGCATTTGAAAAGATAGGCAATCCTCTTGTGGTTGCGAATTTGGGGGAAATTTGTCCTGAAATTGCATGTCCAGATGCAATAGTGGTAGATATGAAGGACACCAGGCGTAAAAAGGACATATTAGGAATATTGTTTCCGGAAATTGGAGTCTCTCAAGATCATGCTGGAGCTTCTTAAATGGAAGCCACTATTGTGGACAAAGGAAGAGTTCAAATGGTTCAACTTCAAATTATGCTTCCCTACAGTATCTTTAAATAAATACATTGAACGTAAAAGCGGATGATCTGGAGATGAACCTTGAACAATTCTGGAAAGTATTTGAAGCAATAGACTTTGGAGACTATGGAATAGGTCCAAATAGAATTTTGTTCGAATGTTCGACTATTAAGGTAATGCCAAATTGTTTCACATTGTCAATTACTTCAGCCTGATGCAGGTGATAAACTGCTGCTTGATTTATTCTCTTGTGTATCTTTTAGGAGGATGTGGAGAAAAGTATTCAACCTTTTATCTGCTGCAATGAATGGATGCTTTCAGAGAAACTCTTTTCATGGTGAAGATCAAAGCTGATGGAATGAAGCAACAAGCATGCTTGAAGATCTGAAACAACTTGATGGAGCACTTAATGGTGTGATGAGGTCAGTTTAAAAAGGAAGCTGATTTGCACAGTTGACAATAGCATAACAAAATCAAGCCTTTTTTTTTTTTCCTTCTTTCAAGATTGTCGGTGGCACCTTATATTAGTTCTGATTTTAGAAGGCAATTGGAATATGCATTTGTTTAGTCATGGTTGATGTATTTAGTTCTTGTCATCACTTACTTTTGAACGTATAGTTTCTTCAGTGAGTTGAAACTCGAGCACCTGTCCATGCAGGGAAAATTCACAATAGCTTATTGCAGTCAAGCAGACCAAAACTGTAACGTTTCTCAAATCAGCTGCTGCAGCAATACTCAATTGGTAAAGGCAAGTCATCCGAGTCACAGACTGTCATTGCATCAGCTAGAAAATTTGATGTGGAGACAACAATGCTGATAAATATAACAGTTCAAATGAGGGAAAGATGATAGCTACATTAGCAACCTATGCTTCCGAAGCTCAAGGCAGCAGTCAGAAACCTGAGAACAAGAGGGCAGGAATGAGCAAGTCCAAGAAGAACAAGAATGGGAAAGGTGATGTAGAGACTTAAGCTTTACCATTATGTTATAACTATGCACTTGGATTGGCAATATGTCTATTAAATAGAACCATCTCATATTACTTTCATAATTCAATGGTGGTATATACTAAAAGTGATAATTTGTATGTAGGACAGCGCTAACATGTCTCCTGCTCCTCAATATTTATATGAGACAAACAATGATTATAAGATATCGTCTTATAAGTATTCAACTTTTAACTGCTACAATGGGTGGATGCTTTCAAAACAACAGTTCTGACGATGATGTAGATAAAAGCCAAATGGACAAAGTAGCCAAAATGCTAGAAGAATTCAAGCAACTTTATGCTGATTTGATGATGGTTGAATTGGGACACTTATGATGTTGGGAGTTTGGTACATTCAGGATTGTTATAGATTATAAATAAACTCTTGATTTGATTTAAGCTTGACGATGGTGATTTAATGTTTGCATTCCTTTAGAATACCTTTGATTTAGCAATAACTTGAAAAGGTGTGGTTAATTTGCACTTTCCAGAACTGCAAATAAAATGTGAAAAGGTGAAAATGGCTTACAATGCTTATAAGGTCATAAATAACGGCTTGAAATGAAGTTATTGTTAATATTTATCTTTGCTTTCTTTTTGGGCTATAAATTTAACGTTCAGATTAACTATCTTATTCTTGCAGGTAGGATTTCTTTAGAAAGATGTGAAGAGCCTGAGTTGGAAAAATCAGGGGTATGCTTTTTTTCTGGCAGGACAGGATAAGTTATATGCCAGGGGCAATTTTTTATCAGAATGCTTGGATGTTCGCTCCAAAGGAAAACTTTTTGACATTGGTTTGAAATGCATTAACTAGTGGAAACAACATGTTGGTACAGATGTTGGTTTGCTTAGAAGCAGCAAAGAAATCGAAAAAAATGAACAAGACTTTCTATGGAATTGTGCTCTTCATTTTCATAAGCTCAATGATAACTGTGCGAAAGCACCTAGCTTTGTTTTACTATAAATATCTAATGCCTTAGAATTAAATATACATAGATACAAACATATCTATGCATATATAGAATGAAGCAAAATGCCATATATATATGAATGGGAAAGTGATCACGGGTGCACAATTAAGATGTGGGAGAGGGAGCTGGACTGTGGGGCTCACAACTCCCTAATTTGGATCGTGCATGACAGGATGCACCTGATAGCTCCTATGTATATAGCTAGTCTTTAAAGTATGCGAAATTATTAGAAATGTGAATTACTATTGTTTTTGTGAACTCTAAAATCAGCAGGAATAATGACACTAATTAGCAAACCCAACAGCGATGAATAATAGCTTGAGTTTAGAATCCTTGTTAATTAATCCAGAGTTGAACCCACTAACCTGTAAAATTAGACTGAACAGGAATAAGCAACTCTTTTGCTTGAGCGAATCTTGTAGAATTTGCCTACTGGTCCTTTAGGCGACCGAGCAAGAATAGGAAACTCTTTTGCCTTAGCGAATTTTATAGAATTTGCCTTCTGTTCCTTTAGGCGATCGAGTAGAAATAGGCAACTTCTTTGCCTTACTAAAATTATTTATTTGGCTTATTCGTCCTTAGGCGACTGAGTAGGAATAAACAATTCTTTTACCTTAGTAAAATTTATTGAATTTGCCTGCTCGTCCTTGGGTGATTGAGCAAGATTAGGCAACTCTTTTACCTTAGTAAAATTTGTTCTAACAAGATGGCCATGAACTAAATTCATCTCTATTAAATTTCTTGCAGGTTACAACAGGTATAGCACACGCACATGCTACAGCTTATTAATACATCTAATGGAAATAACTTAATGAGAAGAAATTTCATAAAATACTTTGCTTACTGGAAATATTTCTTTAAGTGCTCGGCGTTCCATGATCTTTTCACCTCTCGTCCATTTGGGTAGGCCAGCTTATAGGCTCCTGCACCACTCTGTACGGGCCTTTTCAGTTCGGCCAAAAACGCCCTGGTTAGGATCTTTTGTGGTCTGGTTCACTTTTCTGAGCACCTAATCCCCAGCTCGGAATTGCTTTATGCGTATATTCTGGTTGTAGTAGCGCATGATCCTCTGCTGGCACTGAACTACCTTCTGTGAGGCTTTATCCCTCTTCTCCTCCAGCAGATCTAGGTTCATACATATCTGCTCATCATTCTGCTCCTCATTAAAGTATTCTGTCTGGTGCGTTTCTACTCCAATTTCTGCTGGGACCACAGCCTCATGCCGAAGGCTAAAGCAAACGGGGTTTCTCTAGTTTCAATTTTGTGTGTTGTCCAATAGGCCCATAACACTCCTGATAGTTCATCAACCCAAGCTCGCTTCTTCTCTCCCAGTCTGATTTGTAGGAGCTTCTTTATAACCTTGTTAGCTGCCTCTACCTGCCCATTTGCCTGGGGATGTGCCGGAGAACAAAACTTCAACTTTACGCCCAAGTTTTGACAAAACTGCCTGAAGTTATGGTTGTCAAATTATCTCCCATTGTCCATTATGATTGCATAGGGGATTCCGTATCTATAAATGATATTCTTCTAAATAAAGCTGGTTGTTTTCTTTTCCGTGATTTGGCTAAAGGCTTCCACTTCCACCCATTTTGTGAAGTAGTCTATAGCAATGATTGCATGTGTTGCGGCTGCTCGGCCTTTGGGTAATGGACCAATCAGGTCGATCCCCCATTGGGCAAAAGGCCAAGGGGATGACATAACACTTAGTTTTTCTGGGGGTTGAGCAGGGATATCTGAGAAATTTTGACAGGCTTTGCAACTTCTGGTCATCTCCTTCACATCCTGGTGCATGGTTAGCCAAAAATATCCATGTCGTAGTGTTTTGAATGTTAAAGTCCTTGCTCCTAAATGATTGCCACATATTCCTTTATGTATTTCCCTTAGCACATAATTTGCTTCCTCGTCGTCTAAGCATCTTAGGAGGGGTAAGGTGAACCCTCGGTGGTAAAGTACTCCATCAAGTAATGTATACCTTGCTGCTCTACATTTCAACCTCTTTGCTTGATTTTTATCCGTTAGTAAGATGCCATCACGGATATATGAGAGAATTAGGTCCATCCAGGATCTTTCGGCGTCCACCCCCATTACTTCTATTTCTTCCCCAATTCTTGACGAAGTTCTCACTTCTAATGGGACTGACTTGGGCAATTTAGGGTCTGAAGTCGCAGCTATTCTGGCTAACATGTAGGTTCGGTAGTTCTCTGTCCTTACTATCTGCTTTATTTCAATCCCTCGGAAGAGTCCAATCATCTGCTTTGCCTTCTTTAAATACAACTCCATCTTTTCTCCTCTTGCCTGAAAATGCTCATTGAATTGATTACAGACTAGTTGGGAATCTGCTCGGATCTCTACCCTTTCTGCTCGTAGTGCATGTGCTAGCCTAAGCCCAGTAATGAAGGCTCCGTACTCTGCCTGGTTATTCGTGAGCTGAAACTCAAACTTTACTACATAAGAAACCTCGGCCCCCTCTGGGCTCCGTATCATCACCCCTTTGAAATATGAATGTGCAACCCAAGAGGGGGGGTGAATTGGAATTTTAAAAACTTAATCAACCAAATCCACACAACAAGCAATCTAATGTCTTAATAAAGATGAAAGCAATAAGTTCAATATAAGCACAATAATTAAAGAGTAAGGGAGAAGAAAAACAAACACACGAATCTTTTACGTGGTTCGGCAATCCCCGCCTACGTCCACGCCTCCAAGCGATCCAAGCTCGAGGATTTCACTATCCAAGCCTTTCCAAGGCTTCAACAAATACAATTGACTTCGAGGTGTCAATAAACCTTTACAATGAAGAGATTATCTCCCAATCTCTTCGCCCAAGTGTCTCACACACTCAAGTTCTTACAAATGAAATGAAGAAATAAAGATTACAATAAAGCTCACTCAATGAGTAGATAATCAAAGATGAAGAACAATGAATGATTCAATGGATTTTGTGTTTTACAATTTGAAGGCTCAAGATATCATGTGTGCTCTTTGTTCTTGCTTGTTGGAGAGTGTTGGAGAGCTTCAAAATGAGTTGGATTGGAGTTTTTATAGTTTGAGCTCGAAAACTAGCCGTTACTCACATTTCTGGGGAATTGGGATTTGGGATCCCAATGGAAGCTTGCTGCTTTTTTCATTTTGTATCCGGTAAGCGGATAGCTACATTTTTTTTCCGAATTTTCAGTTTTGACCCCAAAACTTTATAAAACTGTAGTAAGGCCCAGAAAGTTTGTAAACATTTACACATAGGTCCTAATTTCAGAATTTTAAATAATGCTTTGTCAAGCCCAAAACTTTCTGAAATTATGATGTTGCCCAGACTTTGTGAAATTGTAGAATGACCCAAAAACGTTTAAATAATTTTAAATAGGTCGATTTCGAAATTAAAAACACAATCAATAATTTTAATAAGGCTTTTATTTTAATCAAAGATACTTAAATTTCATAACATCATAAAAGCATAATTTATAAATCTTTGCTTAATAAATGCATGTGGTTTGTTATCATCAAAATCAATATTTATAGCCATATATAACAATCTCCTGATGAAAGCACATTAAAAAATAATAATATAGTTATGAAAAAACTCCCCCTCAATTAATGCAAGTTAAAAAAAAATGATTTGAAAATAATTTAATAAAACTCCCCCTGCATACATGCATACTCCCTCTAGATTCATGCATGTTTTCATAACACATATTAAATCATTCTCCCCCTTCATCATCAAAAAGAATGAAAGCTCCCCCTATCAATCATCAAACATCGCAACATAAGCTCATTAGTAAAAAAAAATCCATAAGCATAAGAGAATCCATATAATCCATAATGATCAATCAAATCCATAACATCCAATATAAATAGTCACAACAAATCATCCATAATGAAAGACAAATCCATAACATCCGAAAACAAATGCATAAACCGAAAAACATAATAACCAATAAAAGAACACACAATGCAGTAAATAAAATGTAGGTGTGTCCAAGTACAAGCACAAAATACTACTCAGGTGGTGAGGATGGAGGTGATGGAGGTGGAAACGGATATGGAATGCCGAAGTGCTCGAAGAGGAGGCGCTGTCCATGAATGAGCTGCTGCTGCTCTCTTCTCACCGAAAGTGTCCGAACCTCATCGATAAGCTGCTGCAGAGTGACATCTCCAGAGGTAGGAGGCCGTGGAGGTGATGAAGCGGATGCAGATGCACTAGGAGCCGAAGCAACCGTAGAAGAAACTCGGCGTCTACGCTGCCCTCGAAATAATAGTGAGAATACTGGAAGCTGATCAGCGGGAATCACGGCATTAAGTGGCCGATCATCACTGGGGCTAGAAAGGTAAACTTGTTATCGCTGTATTTGACCCAAGTGTCATCCTTCCACTCAAAGCCTAACCCAACAATAACCTCATCCCCAATACCCTTGGATGGCCTACAAGAAGGTTCTAGAATCGGCACTTCAAAGAATTTAAGAATACGAGTAATGAAGTGACCATAAGGAAGAGAGCGGGTAATCAAGGCTGGAATGCTCAACATGGTGCGAACAATGGAATAGCCCAAGTCAACCGGGCGACCTCTAAGAATACAGTCAATCATGGCGACATCCATGTGAGACACCTCATCCAAATGTCCTGATCTAGGAAGTACAATGGACTGGATGATACGAAGCAAAAAACGAGTTTGAAGACAGAGACACTGAGTACGGAAATGAATGGTACAGTCTTCAACAGAAAGGTCATTACGCCGACAAATATTACGAACGGCATCAACATGAACATAATCATCAATTTCAGGAGGTTTTTTTTTCTAAGAGAAAAAATGTCCAAGCCATCATCGGAAGATCCTAGGATGTTGTTCAAATCCGAATCATCAAATTCAATCAAAACTCCTCCAACTTTGGTGATTACTCGATTCTCTTTCTCCGCGGAACAATCCATATTCGAGTAAAATACTTTCACCAAGTCGGGATACACATTCTCCTCAATCAACAATGCATCAATCCAACCAACATCTCCCAACAATTGAAATAAAGTTCTATGACTAATCTGGAGAGAATGTAAAACATCCGGTAAAACAAAGAAAGTGTTGAGTACCTCACGAGTCCGAAAGTTTTGATGAAACCTTTTGATCAAGTTTTGCTTCTTCTGAAAATGAATGGACTCAAAGGTGGATTGATTGGAGGTGCCCCTTGCTTCCCGTGGCCGTGTGGATGGTTGAACCGGTTCTTTGCCTTTCCTTCGAACCGGCCTAGAGCTAGACATGGTTATTTTGGTTGATTTGGAGTTGAAAAGAATAAGGAGAATGATGAAGATGAAGAATGAAAGTGATTTGGAGAAGAGATTTGGATCAAAAACGGCTTGAGAGTGAGAAATCTAGAGAGAAAATTTCGGCCCAAAACCTAGGTTGAGAATCGGATCTAGAAATTTGGAGTTTGAAAATGAGTTTTGAGTGTGGATTTAGGCGTGATAATGGATGGGGAATGATTTTTAAGATTCAATTTGAAGTGAAAATGATAGAAAATGGAGGAATTTGGAGTGAGAAAGAGAGAAAATGGAAACGGTTTTTAGAGAGAGATGAACCGGTATGCCGAATGCTTGAGGAGGATGAATAGTTCTTAAGGAATCACGAATCCGGCTTGCCGGATTTGATAACCGGCAAGCCGGTTATTGGACAGATTGTCAAGCATCAAAAACGGCCTTCCGGAAAGCCAATTCGGTTTGCCGAAATAGAACCCGAGAGCCAACTAGATCAAATATGAGCACGAATCCGGCTTGCGGATTTTCTAACGGCAAGCGGTTATTGTGAGCAAGCCAAAACGGCTTGAAATCCGCAATCCGAAACAAACCCGAGAGCAACATGAGGACAATTCGCTTGCTTTCTTTAACCGGTTTGAGAGCTTAAAAAAAAATCCAGTTTTCCGATTTTGTTCCAGCACAAACCCAAGGCAAATTCGGCTTTCCGAATTGAAGAACCGGTAGTCCGGTTATGAGGCAGAGACCAATCAAAGCTAATCCGGTTTTCCGGATTGAAAATCCGGTTGTCCGGAATTTGTTCCGAGAGAGATCAATAGGAAAGAATGTTTTTCCGGAAGAATGGAAAGAGAATTTTTGCTAGCTTTTATACTTGTATGACACACCATTTTATTTCCGGCTTTAAAAATTGATTAATTTTAAACCATTTTAGATTTAAAACTTTTCAATAAGCCATCTAATGCATGTAATATAAAATCATAAAATCATAAACTCACAAGCACATCAAGTTATCTAATTCGTGTAGCATAAAACCATATGATAACAATCATATCAAGCCATGAATTAAAACATGAATTAAGATTCAACATTCATCATTCCAAGCTCATGCCTAATCTTTATAAAATGCTCTTCACTAAGAGGTTTTGTAAAGATATCCGCAAGTTGATTTTCGGAAACAATTTTATTTTCAACATCGCCTTTTTGAACATGATCTCTAAGGAAATGATGTCTAATCTCTATATGCTTAGTCCTAGAATGTTGAATGGGATTCTTAGAAAGATTTATAGCACTAGTATTGTCACATAAGATAGGAATTTGATCAAGTATAATGCCATAGTCTCTAAGGGTTTGTTTCATCCAAAGAATTTGTGCACAACAACTATATTACTCGGTGGTTGAAAGCGCAAGAGTTTTGTTTACTAAACCAAGAGACAAGAGAATGACCTAGGAAGTGACATGTTCCACTAGTACTTTTTCTATCAACCTTATATCCAAAAATCGGCATCCGAATAACAAGTTAAATCAATGTGAGTTCCTCTAGGATACCAAAGGCCAAGATTAATAGTGCAATTAAATAACGAAAATGCGTTTGACAAAGAAGCATGTGAGACTCTTTAGGACAAGATTGAAATCTAGCACACAAGCAAACACTAAACATAATATCGGCCTACTAGCAAGTATAGTAAGGATCCGATCATACCTCGATAAGTTTTGATATCAACTTCCTTACCTTTCTCATCTTTGTCCAGCTTGATGGTAGTGCTCATAGGAGTGCTTTTTGCCGTTCCATTTTCATAGCCAAACCTTTTGAGTAGATCTTTCACGTACTTGGCTTGGTTTATGAAAATTCCTTCCTCGTTTTGTTTGATTTGAAGACCAAGGAAGTACTTCAACTCCCCCATCATACTCATCTCAAACTCTTGGCTCATACATGATGAAAAATCTTTACACAACAACTCATTAGTAGAACCAAAATAATATCATCAACATATATTTGAACAATAAGTATGTCTTGGTTCTTATGCTTAACAAAAAGAGTTGTGTCCGCTTTTCCCATTGAAAAATCGTTATCCAACAAGAAATTTTTAAGCCTATCATACCAAGCTCTAGGTGCTTGTTTTAAACCATACAAAGCCTTGGATAACTTATACACATGATCTGGAAATTTTTCATTTTCAAAACCAGGAGGTTGTTTCACATAAACTTCCTCCATAATGTATCCATTTAAGAAAGCACTCTTGACATCCATTTGATACAAAATAAAATCCTTATGACATGCATATGCTAACAACATCCTAATGGATTCCAATCTTGCTGCACAAGGTTCATCAAACACAATGCCTTCCTCTTGGTTGTAACCTTGAGCCACTAATCTAGCTTTATTTCTTACAACCACACCGGATTCATCCATTTTGTTTCTAAATACCCATTTAGTACCTATAATGGATTGATGTTCCGGATTAGGAACTAACTCCCACACATTATTTCTCTCAAATTGATTCAACTCCTCTTGCATTGCCATAATCCAAGATTCATCATTTTCCGCATCCAAAGGATTTTGGTTCAATTTGAGAAATAAATGCAGCATGCTCACATGTGTTTCTAAGAGATGATCTAGTGGTAACACCTCGTGAGGGATCTCCTAAAATTACATCTTTAGGATGAGAGGACACATACCTCCACTCCTTGGGGAGTGTTTGTGAAGTACCTTCATTTTGGTCTGCATTTGTTTCTTCATGATGTTCCTCTTGAATTCCAGGTGGTGTGTCTTCTTGGTTGCCATTTGATGCTTCTTCTTGTTGTTCTTCTTCTGCATTATCATCAACAACAACTTTCTCCGTAGAGGAGGGGTTAGACTCATCAAATGTAACATGCATAGATTCTTCCACAACTAAAGTTCTTTTATTATAAACTCTATAAGCTTTGCTTGAATTTGAATAGCCAAGAAAGATACCAACATCAGATTTTGGATCAAATTTACCAAGATTATCTTTTGTGTTTAAAACAAAACATTTGCATCCAAAAACTTTAAAATAACCAATGTTGGGTTTTCTATCTTTCCAAAGCTCATATGGAGTTTTATTGAGATTAGGTCTAATCAACACCCGATTTAAAACATAACAAGCGGTGTTGACGGCTTCGGCCCAAAAATACTTAGGCAAAGAATTTTCATTCAACATGGTCCTAGCCATTTCTTGAATAGACCTATTCTTTCTCTCTACTACTCCATTTTGTTGTGGAGTCCTAGGTGATGAAAATTGATGTTCAATGCCAAGGTCATTACAGAAATTTTCAAATGCATGATTTTCAAATTCTCCACCATGATCACTTCTAATACAAGTGATGGAGTAACCTTTTTCATTTTGAACCTTTTACGAAAATCCGAAATGCGTCAATGGCATCATCCTTATTAGCTAAGAACAATACCCATGTGTATCTCGAATAATCATCCACAATTACAAATGCATAAAACTTGCCACTTAAACTAGCATATCTAGAAGGTCCAAATAAATCTA
This sequence comes from Citrus mangshanensis, assembly GCA_030449895.1. NCBI lineage: Eukaryota > Viridiplantae > Streptophyta > Magnoliopsida > Sapindales > Rutaceae > Citrus > Citrus mangshanensis. Next base: position 6,532,693 of record JASUUJ010000349.1, read on the forward strand.
TATGAAGCAATTTTGAAGTGGAAACATGATTTTTGCTTTTGAATGAAGTTTTGATTTGTTTTCCAAATTGGCATGCTTCACAAGTTCTATCTTTTTGAAAATTGATTTTGGAAGACCTTTTACTAAATCATTTTTCACGATTTTGAAATCAAATCCATGCTTGCATGACCTAATCTTCTATGCCATAACCAACCATCATCATGCAATGCGGAAAGACATTTCTCATTTGTTGATGCACAATCTATATTAATGGTATAGACATTAACACATCTATTTCCTACAAATAAGACTTTCCCATCACATGCATTTTCAATAATACATTTTGATTCATCAAAGATAACTCTATATCCTTTATCACATAATTGACTAATGCTAAGCAAATTGTGTTTCAAGTTCTCAACCAAACACACATTCTCAATTAGGGTAGAGGATACATTACCGACATTTCCAATTCCAATGATTTTTCCTTTTGAATTATCCCCAAATGAAACATCTCCACCATTTTCGATCTTGGTAAAGCTTGAAAACCAAGAGTAATTCCATGTGTCTTGAACAGCCGCTGTCCAAGTACCACTTATTCTTCTTCTTTGATCCCCGAAAGAGAAATCTCAAGTTTTAGGTACCCAAACCTTTTTGGGTCCTTGAGAGTTAACAATGGTTCCTTTCGAACCCAAATACATTTCATACCATAATAAGCATTTCTCTTTACAGTACATCTATTTTTCATATGGCCATCTTGATTGCAATAATGGCATACAATTTTATTGTTAATAGATGTATTCTTCACAAAATAGCTCTTGTAAAATTTTTGTTTCAAATTCGGTTTATAACCTAGGCCACTTTTGTCAAATACACATTTTTGTGAGTTAAGCAAATTGTCCAACATCTTTTGCCCATTTGTAAATCTTAACACAATTTCATTTAGCTCATTACTCTTCTTTCTAAGCATTTCATTCTCATTTTTTAAGTCATTCATGTGTGACTCTAAGTTCTCATGTGAAGTGCTAGAATTCTTGAGTAATACAATATTATCATGCAATGTCTTATTTTCTAATTCTAAGCATGTAATCTTCTTTTTAAGACTTATATTCTTTTTACCCATCTTCATTAGCTCATCATGCAAATCATTAAAGGCATCATGCAATTCATCATATGTAGGAAGAACACTTACCTCATCAAGTTCATCACATGATTCTTCCCCAATGGCCATGAGAGCTAGGTTTGTCATTTCTTGTTGCTCATCATCGTCACTTGTTTCCTCATCACTATCATCCCATGTGGCCACCATAGCCTTCTTGAATTTGTTGAGAAGAGGACATTCCGTATGTGTCCTTTTGCATTCATAACAAGTGATGGGCTCCTTCTTCTCCTTCTTATTCTTGTAGCCTCTGAATTTTCTCTGCTCATTGTTCTTTTTGTAGAATTTTCTGAATCTTCTAGCCAACATAGCCAGCTCCTCATCATCCATTTCGCTTTCCTCATCACTCTCACGTTTTGAAGCCTTGAGAGCAATGTTCTTCTTCTTTTCCTCATGCCCTTTTTCTGCTGCCAAATCTTCTTCATATGAAATAAGAGAGCCAATTAAATCATCAATAGGTAACACATTTAAATCCTTGGCTTCCTCAATGGCAGTCCTTTTTGGTCTCCACTCCTTAGGTAGAGACCTAATGATTTTCTTGACTTTTTCGCTATTTGAAAAAGTCTTTCCTAGAGCTCCAGTGTTCACTATGTCCGTGAATCTAGTATACATAGTACGCATTTTCATTTTGTTCCATTTGGAACAATTCGTATTGTCGAGTGTACCTACTTATTTTAGATTCTTTCACTTGATTCGTGCCTTCATAGACAACCTCAAGTTTGTGCCAAATCTCATTAGCACTTTCGCAACTGAAACTCTTTCTTATCTAGTGCAAGGCATTCATGGCCTTGGAATTCGAAGAAGCTTTTCTCTTATCGAATTCATTCCAATCCTGAAGGTTTTGGAATATCTTCTCTACTTCATTTTTAGTCAAAGGCATGAAAGGACCATCATTAACAATTTCCCAAATCTCATAATCTAAGGCTTGCAAGTAAATTCTCATCCTAGTTTTCCAATATGGGTAATCGTTACCATCAAAGTAAGTGGTCTAGTGGTGGTCCCTAAATGTGGAATCATTTTGAGTTGCCATTGATCTTTAGCTCTAGATGGTTAAATCTAAATGAGAGCACCTTGCTCTGATACCAAATGAAATATGAATGTGCAACCCAAGAGGGGGGGTGAATTGGAATTTTAAAAACTTAATCAACCAAATCCACACAACAAGCAATCTAATGTCTTAATAAAGATGAAAGCAATAAGTTCAATATAAGCACAATAATTAAAGAGTAAGGGAGAAGAAAAACAAACACACGAATCTTTTACGTGGTTCGGCAATCCCCGCCTACGTCCACGCCTCCAAGCGATCCAAGCTCGAGGATTTCACTATCCAAGCCTTTCCAAGGCTTCAACAAATACAATTGACTTCGAGGTGTCAATAAACCTTTACAATGAAGAGATTATCTCCCAATCTCTTCGCCCAAGTGTCTCACACACTCAAGTTCTTACAAATGAAATGAAGAAATAAAGATTACAATAAAGCTCACTCAATGAGTAGATAATCAAAGATGAAGAACAATGAATGATTGATGGATTTTGTGTTTTACAATTAGAAGGCACAAGAAATCATGTTTGCTCTTTGTTCTTGCTTGTTGGAGAGTGTTGGAGAGCTTCAAAATGAGTTGGATAGGAGTTTTTATAGTATGAGCTCGAAAACTAGCACATTTCTGGGAATTTGGGGATTGGATCCTGGATTCGCAATGGAAGCTTGCCGTTTTTCAGATTTTGTATCCGGATAGCTTCATACAATGACATTTTTTCGAATTTTCAGTTTTGACCCCAAAACTTTATAAAACTGTAGTAAGGCCCAGAAAGTTTGTAAACATTTACACATAGGTCCTAATTTTAGAATTTTAAATAATGCTTTGTCAAGCCCAAAACTTTCTGAAATTATGATGTTGCCCAGACTTTGTGAAATTGTAGAATGACCCAAAAACGTTTAAATAATTTCAAATAGGTCCAATTTCGAAATTAAAAAACACAATCAATAATTTTAATAAGGCTTTTATTTTAATCAAAGATACTTAAATTTCATAACATCATAAAAGCATAATTTATAAATCTTTGCTTAATAAATGCATGTGGTTTGTTATCATCAAAATCAATATTTATAGCCATATAGGCTAACACCCTGCTCCAGATCCTTATTCACTGCGTGATCCATCAACCATTATCAACCATTCCCCATTTGGCCTTTCGTTCAGCCGACTGCTCCTTGTAAACCCCTTCATTTGGTTTTGTACAGTTCACCATAAAATCGCCCAAGGCTTGTGTTTTGATAGCTCCTCGAGGTCGGCAAGTTATGTCAAACTCACTCAGCTCCACAAATCATTTCACTAAGCGACCAGAGGCATCTGGTTTCAGGAGCGTTTGCCGAAGAGGTTGATCAGTCATTACCACTATCGGGTGCGCTTGGAAGTATGGTCTGAGTTTCTATGCTGCTGTTATCAAGGCCAGTGCCCATTTCTCCATCGCGGGGTACCTAGTTTCCGCATCCACCAAGGCCTTGCTAGTGTAGTACACTGGATGTTGTTTTCCTTAATCTTCTCTAACCAACACCAAACTGGTAGCCCACTTGGAGACAATCAAATACAAGTACAACTCGTCACCCTCTCTGGGAGTTGATAGTAGTGGGGCATGGGCGAGATACTCTTTTAACTGCCCAAATGCCTCCTCGCATTCTGCCATCCACTCTATTTTTCTCCCTTTCTTTATGATTTGGAAGAAATGGTGGCATTTATCTGTGGCCCTTGAAATAAATTAGTTTAGTGCTGCCAGCTTCCCCGTGAGGCTCTGCACCTCCTTGACTGTTCGAGGAGACTTCATTTCTACCACGGCTTGTATGTTTTCTGGGTAGGCCTCTATTCCTCGATGGCTCACCAGGAATCCCAAGAACTTACCCGAACTAACTCCAAATGCACATTTCTCGAGATTCAACTTTATTCAATATTTTCTCAACAAGTCATAGGTTTCTTTCAAATGTCGTACATGATTTGCTGGGTTTTTAGACTTCGTAATCATGTCATCCACGTACACCTCCATGGTGTGTCCGATCAATGGCTTGAAGATCCTATTCACCAACCTCTAATAGGTTGCCCCTGTGTTTTTCAAGCCAAATGGCATTACCCTGTAGCAAAACAGACCCATGTTAGTTATAAACATAGTGCTCACCTCATCTTGTTTGTCTATAGGTATCTGGTTGTATCCAGAAAAAAGGCATCCATAAAACTGAGTAGACTGTGACCTACCGTTGAGTCAACCAATTGATCTATTTTAGGCAAGGGGAAACCATCCTTTGGGCATGCTTTGTTGAGGTCTGTGAAATCCACACCTTTCTTTACTAGCAACATGTTGGAAATCCATTCTGGATATCTGGCTTCCCTTATGAATCCTACTCATAACAGTTTTTCCACCTCTGCATTTATGGCCTCGTACCTTTCCTGGTTAGAAGCAGCAAAGAAATTAAAAACAAATTAACAAGACTTTCTATGGAATTGTGCTCTTCATTTTTATAAACTCAATGATAACTGTGGGAAAACACCTAGCTCTGTTTTACTATAAATATCTGATGCCTTAGAATTAAATATACATAGATACAAACATATCTATGTCTATATAGAATGAAGCAAAATGCCATATATGTATGGGAAAGTGATCACGGGTGCACGATTAAGATGTGGGAGAGGGAGCTGGGCTGTGGGGCTCACAACTCCCTAGTGTGGATCGTGCATGACAAGATGCACCTGATAGCTCCTATGTATATAGCTAGTCTTTAAAGTATGCAAAATTATTAGAAATGTGAATTACTATTGTTTCTTTGAACTCTAAAATCAACAAGAGTAATGACACCAATTAACAAACCCAATAGCGATGAATAATAGCTTGAGTTTAGCATCCTTGTTAATTAATCCAGAGTTGAACCCACTAACCTGTAAAATCAGTCTTTTTTTACAACCATAAACCAGAAAGTTGCATATCACAACCATAAATTTGCATGGAAAGTATTGTCCTTAAAACTAAATTTCGCATTTCAAATGAAGGTTTTTTGGTGTAAAAGAGACAAATACAGTAGTTTGATCTTCATGGCACAATGACACTATGATGAGATTGCACTCTTAAGCACAACAGCTTAGAACTGCACCAAAAAAAAAGAAATTGAAGATGAAATATGAGATAGAAGTAGAAGGCAATAATTAGAACATTTGGATTGTTCTTGTTGATTATGAAAGTAAAATATATTTAAGGTTGTTATGTTGTAATGTCTGGTATCAATTCGGCAGAGTTTTTCCCCTCTTTTTTTTTTATGTCCCCTTCTATCTCTTTTTTCTCAGCTTTTATAGATAGTTGTTCCATGTTGTTAGGCCATTCCCATGTCCGTTAGACGTGGGTGATCAGGGGCCTCAAGGAGCCTTCAACTGCCGAACATGGATAAACGTGGATAATCGTGTCCTCCCCAGTGGTTTGGGGCATGGCAAAATTGTCGCGTGGGTGTGAGATTGTGCCTTTCTTCTGGTCGGCGTTCGTTTCTTGTCAGTATGTGCTCCATAATAGAATGCTACCAAGAATCTGTTCATAAGATTCAGCCGAGAAGATTTGCCCTTGGGTGGGAAATGGGGAGATGCTTGACTGATACTTTTTATTACTCAACAGTTCTCTTCTCTTTTTGTTATTGTAGTAGGCATCAATAAAGATTTTGTATGTCTCTCTTCTCTCTATAGACATTTTCCTAATTCAATTGAATTAGTCACTCACTTTCCTTATTTAATTTGAATTAGTCACCCTTAAATCTCATAATTTAATTCAACTTGAATAGTGTAAATCATATGTAAATTTGACTTATTTAACTTTAATTTGTAGTTAAATCAAACACATGACTGATTTCAAATCGAACAGAAAAATAACTACGTGCTCTCACTTCTCTCAATGTGGGATAATAGTATTTTTAAATATCTATATAATTCCAATAAAAATGCCATTATATAAGTATTTGTCAGCTTTTCTTTATTCCTTTAGTTTACTTGAGAATTAAGGACCACTCAAATGAGGTTCGATTAAGTAGGTATTATAGAGTATTTAAAAGGTATTAGATCATTTAATGTATGCATGACATGTAAAATTGAATTTTATATAAATACCACTTACATACTAATTTTTCAAAATAAATACACATATATTGTAATATTATTTATGTATTGTATGGCTAACATGATATTTCAAAGAATTAGGTTGAGAATAGAATAATTTGATGGTAGTTTTCACATTTGGCGTTAGTATTTTATTCTTGCATATAACATGTAATTGTGTGACATGTTTTTACTCTTGATCCAATTAATTGAGTGCATGGTAATGTGTTTACCGCATAATCCCATTAAACACTCCCATCATCATCATTATTATTTTTATTATATTGATTAAAAGAGTGGTACTGGGAAATGCGTGGGAAAGCATTTAATGAAGTTTTCTACCATTCAGTACAGTCCAGATATGCCTAATTAACACTCTCACTCAAATGGGAGGATTTGAGACCGTTGAACGGTAGAATTGCAAAAGCGTCAGCTAACTAAAAGGCTAAAAAGAAGAGATTGATTGCTAGCTGTACACAATAGAAAAGGAAATTGCTTATAAGAGCAAGTTGACTATCAAATTACGTCCATTACTGCAGCAGAACAATTGTCCATAATCTTGCCAATAACTTTCCATAATCTTGGCAAATCTCAACACTCCCCCTCAAGTTGGATGATGCCCAGCTTGCGAAGATGAGTATGAAATATGGCTTTTCCAAGAGGCTTGGTTAATAAATCTGCAACTTGAGTTTGTGATGAAGTGAAAGCAGTAGCAACATGCCCAGATTGAATTTTTTCTCTGACCACGTGACAATCCATCTCAATATGTTTTGTTCGTTCGTGAAACACTGAATTTGCTGCGATGTGTAATACTGCTTGGTTATCACAATAGAGCTTAGCAGGGATCACGAAATTAACTTGCAAATCTTTGAAGAGGTATCTCAACCAAGTGAGCTCACAAGTAATAGCTGCCATGGCTCTATATTCTGCTTCTGCTGAAGAGCGTGAAACCGTTGTTTGCTTTTTGGTTTTCCAAGAGTTGAGGGAAGGGCCAAGAAATACTCAGTATCCAGTAACTGATCTCCTTGTGGTAGGACAACTTCCCCAATCTGCATCACTATAACATGTTAATTTCAAATTATTTTCTGTTGGAAAAAATAGTCCTTGTCCCGGTGTTCCTTTCAAGTATCGAAGGACTCGAATTGCCGCATATAAATGTGGCTTGCGGGGTTGATTCATAAACTGACTAAGAAAATGTACAGAATAATTAAAATCAGGCGGCCTTGTGATTGTGAGGTAAATGAGACGGCCAACAAGCCTTCTATATTTTGATGGGTCTTTGAGAAGGTCACCACTTAATGGCGTAAGGTTCAAGTTTTGTTCCATAGTAAAAGAAGCTGGTGCTGCTCCCAGGAGTCCCATATCATCAAGTATATCTAATACATATTTACGGTGGGAGATGCAAATGCCTTTCTTGGAACGAGCCACCTCTATTCCCAAAAAATACTTTAGCTTTCCAAGATCCTTGATTCTAAAATGTTCATCAAGGAACTTTTTTAGAGTTGTTATTGCCGCTGGATCATTTCCTGTTATTATCATGTCATCAACGTAAATCAATACTGCTGTGAATGAGTCTCTATGCACTCTAGTAAAAAGAGAGTCGTCAGCCATAGATTGCTTGAAGCCGGCTTTGCGAATGGCACAAGAAAACTTGGAATACCAGTTACGTGAAGCTTGCTTCAATCCATAGAGTGACTTATTAAGTCGACAAACCAAGTTCTCTCCATGTCGACTATAACCTGGTGGCGGAAGCATGTATATCTCTTCAGCTAGATCACCATGAAGGAAGGCATTTTGAACATCTAATTGATGAGGAGGCCAATTTCTAGCAGCAACAATAGCCAAAATGCATCGTACAGTAATAAGTTTGGCAACTGGGGAAAATGTTTCTTGATAATCCATCCCTTTAATCTGAGTGTATCCCTTAGCTACCAGTCGAGCTTTGTATCGTTCTATTGTACCATCAGAACGATACTTTATTTTATAGACCCGCTTGCAACCAATTGGTTTCTTCCTTTTGGGCAATGTAGTAAGAGTCCAAGTACCATTGGCTTCAAGAGCTTCGATTTCCAAATTCATGGCCTCACGCCACTTGGGATCATGCTCAGCCTGGGCAAATGTGTTAGGTTCAACAGAACTAGAGATAGATGCAATAAAGGAGTGATGAGAAGAGGAAAGATTATTATAAGAGACAAAATTAACTAAAGGATAACGTGTACCTTGCTGAGACTGAAGCATAGAAGATGACATTGAGCTGGAGGACAACAGAGTGGCCTGTGAGCAATGAAAGTCACGGAGCCAAGTGGAAGGTTGTCGGATTCGATCAGATCTTCTTAGCGTAGGTTGAGTGTGCTGGTTATGTAAAGGCACAGGTTGAGATTCATTGGATGTATTGTCCTCTTGTGGAACGATGGGAATTAACTGAGCATCATGGTCTGGTATAGATAAAGGCAAAACTTGTAAATTATTATTGATATCACATTTGGAGTTTGTAAAAGGGAATACATTCTCATGAAAAATAACATCTCGACTAGAAAAAATTTTCTTAGTTTCTAGATCATAAACTTTGTAAGCCTTTTGACCCGAAGGATACCCAACAAAAATGCATTTGTGGGCACGATGATCGAACTTATGTTGAGGTTCAACATTAGTAGCAAAACATAAACATCCAAACACACGCAAATGATCGTAAATAAGTGACTTTTTATGTAGAATTTCAAATGGCGTTTTTCTAGAAAGTAAGGGTGTAGGTATGCGATTAATAAGATAAACTGCAGTAAGAACACTTTCACCCCAAAAGGTTAGAGGAAAATGAGATTGAAATCTCAAGGCTCGGGCTACATTAAGAATATGTCGATGTTTGCGCTCTACTACACCATTTTGTTAAGGTGTGGAAACACAACTATGCTCATAAAGGATTCCTTCATCCTTAAAGAATTATGCATGGAAGTAAATTCTTTGCCATTATCTGTGCGAAACCTTTTAACTTTATAATTGAATTGTGTAGAAACAAAAGCACAGAAAGATTTTAAAAAATTTTATGTCTGATTTAAACTGCATAGGATAAATCCATGTATGTCTGGAGTAATCATCCACAACAATCAAAAAATAATAAGCACCTGAAAGAGAACATACTCGAAAAGGTCTCCAAATATCGCAATGAATTAACTCAAAAGGTTTTTTAGTAGAAATAATACTTAAACCAAAAGGTAACCTTGTTTGTTTAGCCAAAGGGCAAATATCACAAACTTTATTTGAAGAGAAAGAAATTTCAGGTACTAAATCTGCAAGATGTTTCATTGGGTGGATGGAAGGGTGTCTGAGACGTTTGTGCCACAAATCTGGTTGCGAAGATGTCTGGTTGACTTGAGGAGTGAGCAAATTAGGCAAAGGTGTAATGTTTGGAGAAAAATAATAAAGACTGTCATGTTGTCTCCCTAGACCAATCGTCCTCTTCGTTGCCAAGTCCTGTAAGATGCAAAAGTCAACAAAAAAAGTGATGGAACAATTTAAGGACTTTGTCATTTTGCTAACAGATAACAAGTTGACATAGAACGAGGGTACATGGAAAACATTTGAGAGAGAAAAATTAGAACCAAAGTTAGTTAAGCCTATTGAGTCTATTTGAACCTTGTTTCCGTTGGGTAGTGTAACAGAGGTGTGTGGAGATAGACTTACTTCAGATAACAAATCAAGAGTAGATGTGATATGGTGAGTTGCACCACTATCTATTATCCATTTATTCGAATGAGAGGAGCTATTATGGGATGAAAGACAAAAAGGGGAAAGCTGACCTGCTATATTTGCCTTAGGTTGAGCATTACCGTTATTCAAGAGAGCCATGATTTGTTGGTATTGCTCTTGCGTGAAACTTGGCGTTTCAAGTTGTGAGTTGTTAACTGTAGGCCCTGATTTATGTCCAGATTTCTCACCCTTCTTGTGAAATTTGTGACCAGGGGGGAAACCATGCAAGTGAAAACACTTCTCAACTGTATGGTTATCTCTGTTGCAGTGGCTGCAATGCAATTTTCCTCTCCCTTTGTTATGCGAACTGCTATCATTGTTGTTGGTTTGTGTTGCTGCCAACAAGATTTCTCTAGACACAACCATATCACGTTGTTTTTCTTCTTGGAGAATCAAATTATAAATTTTTCTAATGGTAGGAAGTGGTTGTATAAGGAGAATTTGACCACGTATAGTAGAATATGTATCATTTAAACCCATAAGGAATTGCATTACCTTCCCTCGTTGTTCTCGTTCTTCACTTCCCTTAATTGCCCCACAGGTGCAAATAGGCATGTCATTGTAAGATGAGAGCTCATCCCACAATCCCTTCAGTTTGGAGTAATATGCTGCCACGGACATGGTCCCTTGATGTAAAGAAGCAATGTCTCTTTCAATTTGAAAGATCCTTGGGGCATTATTTTGAGAAAATCTCTCCTTTAGATCGGCCCATACCTTTGCTGCAGATTCTGTATACAATGCACTATCACCAAGATTAGGATCAATAGAATTAAGGATCCAAGATAATATCATATCATTACATCTTTGCCATAAGGCATGTTTTTCAGCGGCTGCTGGTGGCTTATCGATTGAACCGTCAACGAAACCTGTTTTGTTTTTTTCACTTAGAGCAATACTCATTGACCGACTCCAAGTGGCGTAATTATCACCATTCAATGGCTTGGTGACCAAAATAATTCCTGGATGATTCGAGGAATGAAGATAAAATGGATCCGAAGGATCGATAATAACATTGGTTTCTGTTTTCGATGAAGTAGCTTTCGTCATTTGTGACTAAAGGAAAGCTAAGAAAATATTCTCCCAAGAGCGTAATGCTCTGATACCATGTAAAAAAAAAACAGGGGGAAAAGATATGTTTTATTATTATTGTTATACACCATTTATATACAAAAGCGTCAGCTAACTAAAAGGCTAAAAAGAAGAGATTGATTGCTAGTTGTACACAATAGAAAATGAAATTGCTTATAAGAGAAAGTTGACTATCAAATTACATCCATTACTGCAGCAGAACAACTGTCCATAATCTTGCCAATAACTGTCCATAATATTGGCAAATCTCAACAGAGAGCTGCCCCACAAATTTGATGCAGCTTCTCTTTGTAAGAAAATTGTTAATTTGCTTGCGTCCACAAAATTATTAAAGAACTTCAAAGAACATAACAATGAAATGTATGCATGCTTCTTACAATATGACATTTTGCCCAAAAGGAGACACGCCGTTTTGGAAGTTGTTATACAATTTTTTTTCTGTGCCTCTGGAAATTAATGAGTAGAGAAAGAGATGAAGGCGGCAACACTACGAAGGTAAAGAAAAATGACATTATTAATGGGTCATTTCTTTGTATTTTCATGGATGCAAATCGTGTGGCTATGTTTCTAATCATTTTTTGTTTCATTGGAGCCATGGGTGATGGGTTCTTAACACCTTTATTGACATTTCTGACAGCTAAATTGATGAAAACTGTTGGGAATGCATCAAGTCTCACTTTAGATAGTTCACTCATAAACTATTGTTTACTTCTCTCATCTCTCTTTCTTGATGCACACGTTTTATTCATTAGAATAAACTTAATTATTGTATATAGATTAAGAAAAATGATAATTCACCACCAACAAAATACTATCATGATAGAAACAACTGCACTGTAACATAAAGAGTGTTTTCTTTTTGTATGCTACTATGATAATGCAACATGAACAATTTTTCATTTCTATCTTGATGATATTCAAATATCAGTACTCATATATTGAAAGGTATAAATTAATTAATTTCTCTACACAATAGAATGCATTGATAGTTTTACATAGCTGTGGGACGGATTGCTGCTTTCCTATGAGGGTTTTATAATTTGTTGATCTGAGTTAAATTTGTTCGAGATTTATAAAATAATAAATAATCTTAGCTATTATTCTTTTAATTGTTTTTAGAGGGATGTTTTTAGACGAGAACAGGTGAAAGACAAACAACAAATTTAAATGTGACAAGATGTGACAAATTTAAAGACAATCAATAAGGATGAGAGCTATTTATTTGAAAGCAATCTCAAGGCAAGATATTGGACACTTTGATTTAAATGTGACAAGCACTGCATTGTTGAGATTCTCAAGTATTTCTAAATGATACCCTTGTGATTCAAAATGTCATCAATAAAAACGTCTAATAGTAACTAATTTAATACCATTTGATTAACTTTAATTTTACAACAAAATAAAGTGGTTAATTGTTGTATAAATTTTACTGTACTCGCAAGCACACGAATCTATTATATTATAGATTTATGGTGATGAGTGTTGATCCCACACAGAGATAGAATTAATCATGTGTAAGATTAATTTTCCAAGTTCGTTTGTGAATTGTTTGGATGTGATTCTTGAGTAGTATTAAAAAAATGACGAGAATAAATTAAAGATGAAATAATGTTGTTGAGTAATGAAAAAGCACCAATTAGGCATGTCCTCATTTCCTACCCAGGGGCGAATCTCCTTGACTGAATGGTATGAATAGATTCCTGGTGATGTCTTCTTCATGGAGCATGTAACAACCGACCAGAAACAAGTACTGACCAGAGACTCGTGCCTTCTAGAAGCTTGTCATTAAGAAAGAAGGCACGATCTCGCAACAACGCGATAGTTTTGCCACGCCCCAAACTACTGGGGAGAACACGATGCCCCACATTTACCCACGTTTGATAATTGGAACCCGTTAGAGCCCTTGACTGCCTGAGTATGATTGACGTAGAAAATGCTCTATTAACGTGGGACGATTGCCTATAAAAGCTGGGAAAATCGATTGAGAAGGGGAGACAAAGAAAAAAAAGAAAAAATATGCCAAATTGACAGTAGAATTTAACTTTATAAAAGACTTTAATACACTTTACTTTAAGAACATTGATGTTAGCGTGCACGAACTTAAATTACACAGTTTTTCTGAAAACCCCGCATATTGACTTTGTTTGCTCGTCGTTTAGGCCGGTGAGTGAGATTTCTGCTCATTGCAGTCACCTCCGGGGTTCTTCGCACCTGGATAGTACCAGGACCCTTGTGCCCCGGCCCTTGATCAGAAAAAACTTTCTGCCCGAAGTCCGCCCTATGAGAGATTCGGGGGGCTATAGATATGAACAAGACCCCTCTCCAACTCGACGTCGAAGCTCAATTGCTTCAAAGACACCAACTAGCACGAGACACAGAATAAGACCACTTAGATCCTTGCCCCAACATCTAAATAAAAGGCAGGCGCCGAAAAGGAACCCTCTTCAAGAAAGCTTTGCTTAGTAGGCGCTGCCTACTCACTCGGACAATGCTCTGAACACGAAAGTATGCAGTTCCACCCCCTTCTTGCATCTTTCTCTCTTTCGCTATGAAGCAGAATCAAACCTCATGGGCCCAGGTACTGCTATCTATGCAACTAATGGATCCCTTCTGACTCCCCCGTCTTCATTTCCATTTCTTTCGTCCGATCGAAGGCAGGCTTTTTCTCCAACTCAACCTCTAGTGCCTCTACTGGCCAAGCAACTAAAAACCATCTACAAGGGGCGAAGTGGGACCATCACCTACCTTTTTAAGACCATTGATTGTCGCTCTTTGCTTTGAACAGGCAGAGACGAACACACAATTCCAACGGCAGGAGGAGGAGGATAGACTTTCGAACCCGACACATCCACTGCACGATCCTTTGAGCCGTAGTTCCGGGATTGGATTGCAAAGGGAGCGGGAATGCTTTGAAGCTCAACGAAGTCAAAGCCCGTTGCCCGTTGACCTAGGAGGGATCTATGGAGTTCTCTCTGTCCTCCCTTTGCTTGAACTGGACAAAAGGTGCTTTGCACTATATGCTGGCTCGCCCGGTCAAGTAGCCAGTCAATCCAGCCGTTTTCTTGTTTGGTGCGCTAGTGTGCCTGACTTATAAGTAGGCGTTTTCTTCGCTGGGTTAGATTCCCGATCCACTCCTCTTCATTCGCAGGAAGCATTACTCATTTCTTCAGAGTTGCAGAAAAGGCTACCGATTCCCCACTGACTATTATGTAAGGGCTTGACCTTGGATGAGAAATTCATGGCTAAGTTAGTCCGTTTTTCAAATAGTACGAAGCTTTCAATTCAAGCACCTTTTTTCTATACTAAAGGCCAAAGGGAAGTTGAAGCCCAACATCCCGTGGTCGGGATGGACACCGGTCTGGCCCACACCTACATGGACTTTAAACATCAGAGGATTTTCGCTAAAAAAACTGCCGGCGCCTCTGATTTGTTTCTGTGAACGCAGGTCTTGAAGGAGAAAAAATGGTGATTTGAGTCTCAGGAGTTTGTGTAATTGTAGAAGCTTGTGGAGTGTAGCGTTTTCATCATTGTCAGTACAACCGTTGGTGAGCCAATCTGGTCGAGAAAAAGGGCGACCAGATTTCAGCATTAATATTTTGGCACCGTCTGTGGGGAGTTGGATAAAAAGCTACCACAAATATAGTAATCATCAGAGAAGCAGCGAACGAATAGTTATAGATGTGACAAGGAGTAGCGCCCTAGGGGGCGACAATGAAACCAGTGAGATAATCACCCTCCGAGAGATAGCAAATAAGGCTAGGGAGAGAGTGATGCAAAAGTGAATGGAGCGGATGGAGAAGCGGATAGAGAAGCAGATGGAAACCCTTACCATTATATTGCATGAGCTGAGGGATGACTGAAGAAGGGATTATGAGACCACTGAGATGAGAGATGAGGCCACTGCGGAACCCAGCCATTGAAGGCATAGAAATGATGAGGTTCCTTCGTTGGGGGGACAACCCTATGGGGTACATCCCCATAGAGGTGCAGTTCGGATCCCAGGAGAGTATGTGAATGAAGGAGAGACCAATCTCACTCTGGGCGAGTTCTAAAAACTGATAGCTAAGGAGTGAACGCTGAAGAAAACGAGCTCAAACAGTGGCTGCATAACATTGCACAAGAGTGTGACCAGGTTGATGCACATGATCCTGGTCAGGCTTTGGAATTGAAGGGAGAGGTGCGACAATTGACATAGGTGATAGATGAGATGTAGGGAAAAAGAGAGCCCCATAGCTGGAGGATAATGTTATATGACGAATCTCCACTGTCAGCAGAGATCATGGATACTGTGATCCCGAGGGATTTTTATTTTCCCAACTTCAAGTATTCTGGAAGAACTAACCCGTTGGTGCATATTGAATATTTCAATGATATGATAGGTGTGTAGGGGTTAACAAAAGCACATAGGTGCAGGGTATTCCCATTGACATTAGAGGGACGAGCCCGAGAATGGTACCGTAAGTTACCGCATGGAAGTATAAGAGGCTACGAACAAATGTGCCAAGAGTTGGCCAAGCACTTTCGTGGAGTGGTAGCCTCAGAGGCCGATATGATAGAGTTGATGGGGATGAAACAAGAAGAGCACGAATGTCTTCGAGATTTTGTGCAAAGATATCATTGGGCCGTACTTGATTTGGGGCTTTCAATCATTCTCAACCATTGAAATGGTTAAAAGAAGGGGTGAGGATAAGTCGATTGTGGTACAACCTGAGAAACACCGTTATTCAGAGTTATTCAATGGGGTATGAGCATGCGAAGAGGGATATAGAAATTGAGAAGGAGAAAATGGTGGGAATAAAGAGTGAACAGTTGAAGGAGCTGAAGCGAAAGGAGAAGAAAATACCGAATGAGAGTGAGTCAGGAAAGCAAACCAGGGAATCATCAGCAAGTAGGGGAGCATCGGCTCGGTCGCATCCCTATCAGATGGTTCAAAGACCGCAACAGTTCCAGCACGGCCGAGCTCAACATCAACGCTCCCATTCCCGGAACGGCAGCGAGAATTATGACATATGGTTGCCCATCCTTATCACAACACTCCAAGGACATTGAATGTAGTTAACCCGATGGTTGGCCGACCAAACCAGCCAACCCCAATGCCAGCCCGAGACAATTTTCACGATAGCTAAGTAGTTCAACTAATTGACCAGATCCTGGCATACAAACAATATACCCCATTGAAGATTTCTATAGAAGAGTTATATGAAAGAATTGAAGGGCGAGGCCTTCTGTTACCCCTACCCCTGTAACCAAACCTGTTCACAAACGGGATAAATGCAGGTTCTGCAAGTTTCACGACACTCATGGCCACACTATCGGCCAGTGCCGTAATATGAAAAACCAAGTTGAGGATTTGGTAAGGAACCGGTATCTTAATGAGTATGTTGATGAGGTATTTCCTGTTATGGATTCGCAATATACATTAGGAGCTGGAACAGAGAGAGATTTAGAGTGTGAACAGCCAACCATCCGGGTAATAATAGGAGGGCCAACACTGGCTGGTGATTCGAATAGAGCAAGAAAAAATTATGGAAGATATGCTCTGACCAGCAAAGATGTGCTTTTCAACTTGCAGGTAGCCAAAAAGGCAAAGGCGAGGCAAGTTCTCGTCATGTGGACAGGTGATGATGATGAAGGTGTCTTACACCCCCATAAGGACGCATTAGTAATCAAGGTGACTGTGGCGGGTAAAGAGTTCCAACGGATACTGATGGACACAAAAAACTCGGTCGACATACTCTTTAAATCGACCTTGGATGAAATGGGAATTGTAGACTTAAAATTGGAACGCACGAACACATCCCTAAAAGAATTATGAAGAGGACGGTTGACTCCCATGGGGATCATTAAGTTGCCAATTACTATAGGCTCAAATCCGTTTGAAAATAAAGTGATGCTGAATTTTGTTGTTGTGGAAGAAAAAAAGCCCCTATCAGATAATACTTGGGCAATCATTCATGAGGGTAAGCCAATGCGTCATATCCATGCATTACCTGGCATTGAAGTATAGAGCGAATGTGGTGGTGGGCGTGGTGAAAGGTTACTAAAAGATGGCAGGAGTTGCTATGCTACAGCTGCCAAGGAGACCTTACAAGTTACCGTGCTCGATAGCCGAGAGGATTCCAAGAAAGGTCACCGAGAGCCAGCTAAGTCTTTAGAGGAGGTGGTAGTGAACCAAAACGATCCGAGTAGAATAATAAAGATCGGGTCCAGCTTGAGCGAGGCAATAAGGGACGGGTTGGTAAAGTACTTACAGTCTCATGCTGACATATTTTCCTGGTCTCATGAAGACATGCCAAGAATTGATCCTGGGATCGCTTGTTATAAGTTAGCAATAAAAAAAAAGGGGCCAGGCCAATGAGACAGAAAATGAGGTGTTTTAACCAAGAGAGGTACTAGACCATAAACGTCGAGGTGGAAAAGTTGTTACGAGCAGGTTTCATTAGGGAAGCCAGGTATCAAGAGTGGATTTCTAATGTAGTACTGGTAAATAAGGAAAAAGGAAAGTGGAGGATGTGCGTGGATTTTATGGACCTCAATAAGGCATGCCCGAAAGATGGTTTCCCTTTGCCAAAGATAGACCAACTGGTTGACTCAACAGCTGGCCACAACCTGCTCAATTTGTGGATGCCTTTTCTGGATACAACCAGATACCCAAGGACAAACAGGATGAGGAGAGCACTACATTCATCACTAACATGGGTTTGTTCTGTTACAGGGTGATGCCATTTGGTTTGAAGAATGTAGGAGCTACTTACCAAAGATTGGTAAACAAAATCTTTAAATCGCTAATCGGACACACAATAGAGGTGTATGTGGATGGCATGATTACAAAGTCTAAGAACTCAGCAGATCATGTGCGGCATTTGAAAGAAACCTTTAAGCTACTAAGGAAGTACAGAATGAAACTAAATCCCAAAAAGTGCGCATTTAGGGTTAGCTCGGGTAAGTTCTTGGGATTTCTAGTGAGCCACCAAGAAATAGAGGCCAACCTAGAGAAAATACGGGCAATAGTAGAGATAAAGTATCCTCGAACAGTCAATGAGGTGCAGAGCCTCACGGGGAAGCTGGCAGCATTGAACCGATTCATTTCAAAGGTCATGGATAAATACCACCCCTTCTTCCAAATTATGAGGAAATGAAGAAAAATGGAGTGGACAGCGAAATACGAGGAGGCACTTGGACAGCTAAAGGAGTATCTCGCTTGTGCCCCATTGTTATCAACTCCAAAGGAGGGCGACAAGTGGGCTACCAGTTCGGTGTTGGTTAGAGAAGATGAAGGAAAGCAACATCCAATGTACTACACCAGCAAAGCCTTGGTGGATGCGGAGACTAGGTATCCCGCGATAGAGAATGAGTGCTGGCCTTGGTAACAGAAGTGCATAAGCTCAAACCATATTTCCAAGCGCACCTAATAATTATAATGATTGATCAACCTCTTTGATAAACACTCCTGAAACCAGATGCATCTGGTCGCTTAGTTAAATGGTCAGTGGAGCTGAGCGAGTTTGACATAACCTACCGACCCCGAGGAGCCATCAAAGCACAAGCCCTGGTCGACTTTGTGGCGGACTATACAGAGCCTGATGAAGTGGTTCACGAGGAGAAACCAGCTGAAAAAGAAATGCCAAAAGGGGTATGGTTAATAATAGTTGATGGGTCACGCAGTGAGCAAGGATCTGGATCTGGAGCAGGGGTGGTAATACGTAGTCTAGAGGGGGCCGAGGTCTCCTACGTAGTGAAGTTTGAGTTTCAGCTCATGAATAATCAAGCGGAGTACGAAGCCTTTATTACTGGGCTTAGGCTAGCGTATGCATTACAAGCAAAAAAGATCGAGATCCGAGCAAATTCCCAACTTGTCTATAATAAGCTTAATGAACATTTTCAGGCAAAATGAGAGAAGATGAAGCTTTATTTGAAGAAGGCAAAACAAATGATTGGGCTATTCCGAGAGGTTAAAATATAGCAGATAGTAAGGACATAAAACTATCGAGTAGACATGCTGGCCAGAATGGCTGCAACTGCAGATCCAAAATTGCCAAGTCAGTCCCACTGGAAGTGAGAACTTCGTCAAGCATTGGGGTAGAAGCATAAGTAATGGGGGTGGATGATAGAAGATCCTAGATAGATCTAATTCTCTCATATATCTGTGATGGCATCTTATTAGTGGATATAAAGCAAGTGAGAAAGTTGAAATGTCGGGCAGCCAGATATACGTTGCTTATTGGGATACTTTATCGCCAGGGGTTCACCTTACCACTCCTGAGATGCCTAGATGACGAGGAAGCAAATTATGTGCTGTGGGAAATACATGAGGGAATATGCGGCAATCATTCAGGGGCAAGGACTTTAGCGTTCAAGGCGCTGCGACAAGGATATTTTTGGCCGACCATACACCAAGAGACAAAGGAGATGGTAAAAAATTGCAAGGTCTGCCAAAATTTCTCAGATGTCCCTGCTCAGCCTCCAGAAAAGCTGACTGCTATTTCATCTCCTTGGC
This sequence comes from Citrus mangshanensis, assembly GCA_030449895.1. Classification (NCBI taxonomy): domain Eukaryota; kingdom Viridiplantae; phylum Streptophyta; class Magnoliopsida; order Sapindales; family Rutaceae; genus Citrus; species Citrus mangshanensis. The sequence goes on from JASUUJ010000349.1 coordinate 6,552,281, forward strand.
CTTTTGCACAATGGAGGATTGACCTAATTAGCCCATTGCCCAAAGGACGAGGAGCCACAACGCATGCAATTGTGGCTATACACTACTTCACGAAATAGGCAGAAGTAGAGGCTTTAAGCCAGATCATGGAGAAGAAAACAACCAGCTTCGTTTGGAATAACATCATTTGCATATACAGGATCCCTTATGCAATTATAACCAATAATGAAAGATAATTTGACAACCATAATTTTAGGGAGTTTTGTCAAAATTTGGGTGTTGAATTGAAGTTTTGCTCTCTGGCACACCCCAAGGCAAATGGACAGGTAGAGGCAACCAACGATGTCATAAAGAAGCTCCTGAAAACCAGGTTGGGAGAGAAGAATAGAGTTTAGGCCGATGAATTGCTAGGGGTATTATAAGCCTACCGGACAATACATAAAACCGCAACTGGAGAAACCCCATTTGCCTTAGCTTTCGGTCATGAGGTCGTGGTTCCAACAGAAATCAGAGTAGGAACACATCGAACAGAATATTTTAGTAAGGAGCATACTGACTAGCAGATGTGTATAAACCTAGATCTGTTAGAGGAGAAGAGAGAAAAAGCCTTGCAGAAGATAGCTTAATGTCAGTAGAGGATCATATGTTACTACAACCGAAATGTGCACATAAAGCAATTCCGAGCTAGGGATTGGGTTCTCAGAAAAGTAAACTAAAATACACGAGATCTTAACCAGGGCGTTCTTGGCCCAAACTGGGAAGGCCTGTACAGGGTAATATGAGTAATTGGCCCGGGAGCCTATAAGCTGGCCTACCCAGATGGATGGGAGGTGAAGAGATCATGGAACGCTGAACACTTAAAGAAATACTTCCAATAAGCAAAGTACTTTGTGAAATTTTTCTTGTTAAGTTATCCCCGCTAGATGTAGTAAGGAGTTGTTGCATGTGCATGTGTTTTATTCCTTGTAACCAATCAAATGTTCAATAGAGATGAATTATGTTAACAGATATCTTGTTAAAATGATTTTAAGGCTAAAGATTTTCTTATTCCTGCTCAATCACTTGAGGACAAGCAGACAAAATCAAAAAATTTTGTTAAGGCAAAAGAGTTGTCTATTCCTGCTCAGTCGCTTGAGGACGAGCAGGCAAAATCAACAAATTCCGTTGAAGGTAAAGATGTGCCTATTCTTGCTCAATCGCTTAAGGACAAGCAGTCAAAATCAACAAATTTTGTTAAGGCAAAAAAGTTACCTATTCCTGCTCAGTCGCTTGAGGACGAGCAGGCAAAATTAGCAAAGTCCTGCTCAGTCGCTTGAGAAGAAGCAAGCAAAATCAACAAATTCTGTTAAAGGTAAAGATGTGCCTATTCCTACTCAGTCGCTTGAGGACGAGCAGGCAAAATCAACAAATTTTGTTAAGGCAAAAGATTTTTCTATTTATGCTCAGTCGCTTGAGGGCAAGTAGGCAAAATCAGAAAATTCCATTAAAGGCAAAGATATGCATATTCCTGCTTAGTCGCTTGAGAACAAGCAAGCAAAATGAACAAATTCCGTTAAAGGCAAAAAAGAGCCTAATCCTGCTCAATCGTTTGAGGACGAGCAGGCAAGATCTACAAAATTTGTTAAAGCAAAGAGTTGCTCGATCCAGCTCAGTCACTTAAGGAAAGTAAGCAAAATTTACAAATTACTTTAGGGAAAAAATTTGCCCAAACCCGCTCAGTCGTCTGAGGGCGGGCAAATAAAGTCTCAAAACCTACTTTATGGTTATACCACGAGCTGATTGAAGCTCGGGGAAAATTTCTAAGGCAATTTCTAAGTTAATCCCAAAACCTACGTATTTTAATAAATTTCTATTTTGCCCCTAATTCAATTATTAGTAGCTAATTTTCTTTTAAATTTGGGTTGAAGGTGAAATCTCAACATGTGTCATGGGCTTTATTTGGTAAATTTATTTTCTCTTCCCCTCTAATTAAGGTGGATGTTTTGACTTTTCGTCGACAAATAATGATAATCTTGTCTAGATATCGCCCTGGTTTCACAGGCTCCCTAGTACAAGGTTATTATTATTTGGCACGATAAGTTCTTAGCACCATATTGATTAGAGCGTGGTTCATGAGGTGTGGATTCCCCTCTCATAATTTAATTAGCACTAATAAAGAATATTTAGTCCATGGTGCATTTTGATGCAAATTCAGATACCCAAGTGCCTTAATTATAATAGTTTCCACTATAATTTAATTTCGTCATTCCAATTTAAATTCTAAGATAGTCTAAATCACTTTCACCACAAATCCAACCACCCACTTAAAAAAATTAATTCTACACACAATTAAAATTCACCTCCTCGTGGGATTGACACTCGTCACCATTGATTTATTCTACAATAGATTCGTGCACTTGCGAGTTCAATAAAATTTGCACAACAAACGCGATAATTTCGCCACGCCTCAAACCGTTGGGGCGAACACGACGCCCCACATTTACCCACGTTTGATAGTTCAATAAAATTTGATAGTGAATCTACATTTAGAGGTAAGAATTTCTTTTCTTTTTCTCTTTTTTAAAATTATGTAATTTAATTTTCAAGTTATTTTTCTTTGTAATTTTTTTTATCTTACTAATTTATTTTTAGTTAATTTATTTCACGTATTTTTTAGTGTGTTTTTATAGAAAGGTTGTAACAGCGTGATAAGGTTAGTATCGTAATTTCTCCTTCTTCTTTATTTTTATTTTATTTATTTTGTTCCCATTTTTTTTGTATTCTTTGCATGCATGGTCGAAGATCATTATTATCTAATCTTGAGCCCATAGACCTTGAACTTAAAAAAACACTTCGCACACACAAACACGTTGCAATTAAAAATAAAATTGAAATGGATTTGCAACAACAACAAGCACCACCACAGGAGAGGCCATTGAAAGACTACTTTAATCCCTTAGCTAATTTGAGCACATTATGTATAAGATACCCAAATATAGCTGATAGGAGTTTTGAGTTAAAACCTAGTGTACTAAATTGTCTCCCAACATTCTATAGCGTAGAAAATGAGGACCCATATAATCGTCTGAATGATTTTCATGCTGTTTGTCAAACTTTTAAATATGAGAATTTTTCAGACGATGATGTTAAACTTAAATTATTCATATTTTCTTTAAAGGATCGAGCTCATTCATGGCTCGAAACATTGCTTGCTAATAGCATTACATCATGGGAACAAATGATAACAAAATTTTTGAATAAATATTTCCCAGTACATAAAACCAGTGTTATTCGCAAGGAAATTTCAGAGTTTACTCAGAGAGAAGACTAGCAGTTTTTCGAAATATGGGAGCGATTCAATCGGCTACTCTTGAAGTGTCCACATCATGGGTACTAGAAATGGCACCAATGCCAATACTTTTTAGAGGGATTATTACCACAAGTGTAAGAATGGCTAATGGCAACAAGTGGAGGAGAGCTAATGTCAAAAAGTGCATCAGAGATTTGGAATTTTTTCCAACGACAAGCGGATAATTCCCAACAATGGAGTCGATCACTGAGGAATACTAAAACAATTAAGGAAGTAAATGAGGTTCACATTAGAGAGTCAAGTTCAGAAATTAAAGAAGTCAAAGCGAAAATTGAAGGTCTCTCTCGACAAATAGCATCATTATCGACTGCTAAATCAACAGAGCCACATAACTATGACTCATACTCAGATCAAGCCAATGCCATAGGTGTAATATGAAAACCATCAAATTACAATTCATACTCCAACACATATAATCCTGGATGGAGAGACCACCCTAATTTTTCATGGTCTTAAGGATTCCAACAGAATGGACCAGCAGCTCCTGCTCCATCAATGCAACCAATTCCTTAAGTTCCTCAAGCCTCTCAACCACCATTTAGACCATACAATCAGAACCAGAACTACTCTCAACCCAGACTATGGGAGGATTCACTCTAGAATTTCAAGAATATTACTCACTTCACGATCGAGCAATAGAACCGCACCATTGATGACCTACGAAAGGAGATGAGAGCATGCTTCAACTCACAAGCCCAATCAGTTTCAAGCCTCGAGAAGATGGTGGGACAACTTGCTTCTTTAGTTCAAACTTTGGCAATGACTGTTGAAAACGGCAAATTTCTAAGTCAACCAATGCCTAATCTTAAAGGAGTGCATGAAGTAAGTACCAGTTCATCACAACAGCATAGAGAGGTCAAAGTCGTCATGACCTTGTGAAAAAGGGAAAGAAATCGACAACAAAGTGGAGATACCGGTGACAAAAATGAATCAAATTGTACCTGTGAATACTGAGGTTCACCATCGGAGGAGAAAAAAGAAATCAACCCATGATAATACATTCCTAAAGCTCTATTTCCTCAGAGCTTAGCTAAAGAAAAGAAGGGAAAATCCACAGGTGAGATTTTTGAAATCTTCAAACAGGTAAATGTTAACATCCCTTTACTTGATGCTACAAAGCAAGTGCCATCTTATGTCAAGTTTCTTAAAGACCATTGTACTAAAAAGAGAAACATTCACGTTCAAAAGAATGTCTTTTTAACAGAAAACGTTAGTTCTATACTCCAACACAAAATTCCTCTAAAATGCAAAGACGCAAGCTCCCCCATTATCTCATGTAGCATAGGGAACTACACAATTGAGAATGTTTTGTTGGATTTAGAAGCTAGTGTAAATCTGTTGCCTTATTCAGTAGTTGTGAAACTTAGACTGGGAGAATTACACCCAACTCCAGTGGTGTTACAGCTTGCAGATCAGTCTACAAAAATATCTCGTGGTATTGTGGAGGACATGCTTATCCAGGTAGATAAGTTTTATTTTCTTGTTGATTTCATTGTAATTGACACTCAACCAATACAGGATTCAAGGAAGCACATCCCCATTATCCTAAGCCAACCCTTCTTGGCAACCGCCGATGCTGAAATTCTATGCAGAATTGAAAATATGCAGTTGTCTTTTGGTAACATGACTATGGTGCTAAACATATTCAACATTGCCAAACAACCTTACAATGCAGACGATGAAATTGTTGATATGGATTTAATTGAAACATTAGTTGATGACATTTTTCTTTCAAACCTTAGTGATGACCCTTTACAAACATGTTTAACTCACTTTGGTTTTGATTTTGATTTTGATTTTGATATTGACATATCAGTCGATGAGGTCAATGCCTTACTTGACTCAGCATCATTCATAGACACTAATAAATGAAAGTCAAAAGTTGAACAACTAGCACCGTCAGAGAAAAAACTCATCTCATCATTAGAATCACCACCAAATTCGAGCTAAAACCATTACCTAACAGTTTGGATTATGCATTTTTGGGAGAAGAAAATACTCTGTTGGTAATCATCTCATCATCCCTAAATAAAGAACAAAAAGGTAAGTTGTTGGATGTTTTAAAAGAGCACAAAAGAGCATTATGATGGACTATAGCAGACATAAAAGGTATAAATTCAATAGACTACATGCATTACATTCACCTTGATGAAAATGCTAAACCTATTAAGGAAATGCAGCGTCGATTAAATCCTAACATGAAATAAGTTGTTAGAACGAAAGTCCTTAAGCTATTAGACGCAGGTATCATTTACCCTATTTCTGATAGTTCATGTATCAGTGTTGTGCAAGTTGTCCCTAAAAAACAGGAGTCACAGTAGTTACCAATGTTGATAATTAATTAATACCAACTAGAGTAACTACAAGATGGCATGTATGCATTGATTATAGAAAGTTAAATTATGTCACACGTAAAGGCCATTTTCTTTTATCATTTATCTATCAAATACTTGATAGATTGGCAGGCTATGAATTTTATTATTTTCTAGATGGCTACTAGGGACATAATCAGATTACTATAGCACCAAAAGATCAAGAGAAAACTATTTTCACTTGTCCTTTTGGCACTTTTACATAGAGGAGAATGTCATTTCGATTATATAATACACCTGCTACATTTTAACGATGCATGTTAAGTATTTTTTCTGATATAGTTGAACGATTCCTTGAAGTCTTTATGGATGAATTTTCTATTTTTGGTGACTCATTTGATCAATGTTTACATCATCTAACACTAGTTCTGCAGAGATGTATCGAGAAAAACTTAATCTTAAATTGGGAGAAGTGACATTTTATAGTAAAATAAGGTATTGTTATCGGTCACATCATTTCAAGCCAAGGTATTGAAGTTGATAAAGCTAATGTGGATCTCATTTCCAATCTACCTCCACCTAAAATAGTTAGAGAAGTAAGATCTTTCCTTAGACACGCTGGTTTTTATAGACGTTTCATTAAAAATTTTAGCAAAGTTTCTAGACCCTTATGCAATCTACTTGTTAAGGATATACCTTTTATCTTTGATGATTCATGTCTTGTGGCATTTGAAAAATTAAAACAGTTGTTGACATCATCACCCATTATTTAGCTCCCAAACTGGAGCTTACCATTTAAGCTCATGTGTGATGCATCTGATTATGCTGTAGGAGCAGTATTACGACAAAGAGTTGATCAAATTCCCCATGTTATTTACTATGCTATTATGACATTGAATGATACACAGTTGAACTATTCAACTATTGAAAAAGAAATGCTAGTAATAGTGTTTGCATTGGAAAAATTTTGATCTTATCTCATTAGTTGTAAAATAATTGTGTTCACTGATCATGTTGCTCTTAAATATCTTCTCACAAAGAAAGATGCAAAAGCTAGGTTAATTCGTTGAGTGTTACTTTTTCAGGAATTCGACTTGCAATTTAAAAATAAGAAAGGCACAGAAAATGTTGTGGCTGACCATCTCTCTCGTCTCCATTTTGACACAATTACAGAACCATTAACATTCAATGAGTCATTTCCAGATGAACAATTGATGAGTGTGGAAGTATTACCATGGTATGCTGACATCGTGAATTATCTTATTACAGGTCAACTTTCAGAGCATTGGATCAAGCAAGGTAAAGCCAATTTTTTTACGGAAATAAAGAATTTCTTCTAGGTTGACCCTTATTTGTTCAAGTATTGTGCAGATCAAATTATTAGACGATATGTCCCAGAAAGTGAATTTCAAAATATTCTTTCATTCTGCCATGAACAAGCTTGTGGAGGCCATTTCAGTGCTAAAAATAGCTACTAAAGTTTTACAATGTGGTTTCTATTGGTCAACTATATTTCGAGATGCTTATACTTTCTGTTCTTCAGGTGATAAGTGTCAACGAATGGGGAGCATTACACGAAGGAATATGATACCACTAAATCCAATTTTAGTGGTTGAGATTTTTGATGTGTAGGGTATCGGCTTCATGGGACCCTTTCCCCCTTCTTTTGGCCATTAATACATATTGGTTGTTGTTGACTACGTATCAAAATGGGTAGAAACAATTCCATGTAGAACCAATGATCACAATGTGGTGATAAGATTTTTGAAAAGCAACATTATTTCACGCTTTGGATTCCCTCAAGCAATAATCAGTGAAAGTGGTGCCCACTTTTATAATAAAGCATTCAAAACTCTTTTAAAAAAGTATTTCATCACTTATAAAGTGGCAACCCCATATCATCTGCAAACTAGTGGCCAAGTTAAGATCTCCAATCGAGAAATAAAACACATATTAGAAAAGACAGTGATGCCAGACAGAAAAGATTGGTCAATAAGACTTGATGATGCATTATGGGCATATAGAACGGCTTTCAAGACCCCGATTGGGATGCCACCCTACAGGCTAGTGTATGGAAAAGCTTGCCACCTACCTGTAGAACTCAAGCATCATGTATACTGGGTCATAAAAAAATTTAACTTTGACATGCAGCAAGCTAGCTCATAAAGAAGATTACAGTTGGCATAACTTGAAGAAATTTGCAATGATCCATACGAAAATGCCAAAATTTATAAGCAACGAATGAAAGTCTTTCATGACAAGCAAATTATAAGAAAATCTTTCACTCCAGGTCAGAAATTGCTTTTATCCAATTCTCGGTTGCACCTATTCCCAAGTAAGTTACGCTCTCGATGGTCTGGCCCCTTTATTGTTCACACTGTTTTTCCATATGGGGCAATTGAAATTAAAAACCCAAAGAACAGTGTCACGTTTAAAGTTAATAGTCAAAGATTAAAGTTATATCTAGAGTACCAAAGACATGGAGAAGATACCGAAATAAATTTAAGTGACACACCAGATTTGAATTAAGATTTTTCTTTCTTTTCGGTGATTTGATTTTTTCTTTCTTTTTACTATTCTTTTGCTAATTAAAATTATTTTTGCATAAGTGTGTTTGTTTAACCATTAAGTTTTCTCTTATTATTGTTAATAATAAGTGTCATGGCTAAACAGTTCCTCCTGGACATTCTTAGACCACTTCAACGTGTAAAATCTCATCTCAAAAGGCAGATTCGATTTTGTAAAACACATCATATTTGGGCTCTATAACCATTAGAGTTAATATCCCATGTTGAGGATTTAGAAAGTCTACTCAGAGACATTGAGAAAAGTGTCTACAACATCCAGTTGGTGCTTAAAGTAAATTTAATAAGAGGACGATTATAATTTTCTTTATGTATTTTAGTTTGTTTATTTGTTTATGTGCTTTAGTTTGTTATCCCGGTGAAGTGGCGGATAACGGTACTCTGTGACAATCAAGTCAGTTACTTCAGTTTCCCATAATAACTTATATTTTGAGGCGAATGTATGGACAGAAACGAGATTCTAGCAAAACTTTACAATCGATTCCCTTCACTTCCTCAGAATGTCCTCCTTATAATCTATAAAACTCGGTCCAAACGCATGTGATTGCTTATGAGGAATAACATAAATGCTGACATCCGCTGGTTAATCGAGGCGAAAGTACGTTTGGCAGATGAGTTGCCTCCTAAATTTATTGCATACATGCCTGGTTGTGGTAAAGGAAATTATGCAAGAAAACGAAGAGCTCAAAGACTTTATGTTGCTTGTAATAAGTGTGCCAGAACGAGATGCGATAAAAAATCATGTTCTTTAGGAATGGTGTCTGATAAGAGGGAAGATAAAATTTAATTCATTAGGGATGGCTTGAATAAGGAGTCATTGGATGATATACTTTTGTCTCTTGAAACGCATCCCAGTGGATATGTACAAGGAGCGATTCTACAATTATGGCCATTATTTCAAAAAGAGCATGCACGATATAGTCTCAAGAATCTGACTATAAACGACATTGTTTGCCAGTTTATAAGAAAACTGGATGGGAAGTTTATCCTCGACCCATAGAGGGCGTTCAAGCCATTTCTAGACGTAAAACCATAAGAAGATGTGAGCCACAATCGCAACTATCTGTAAATATCATTTTACTTCACTGTTATTTTATTTTACTGTTGTTTTATCATTTGCATTATTGTCTTTAATCATTTTATTTTATCATTGTTTCTTTTTCTTTTTACTGTTTCTTTTTTTACTCGCGAGCCATGTGCTTTACGCGTTATTTGACACTGACATGCTACCTCATACACAGTTGTGACCCACTATCACCAAGATTCTTAAATATGACTTTTTGTTAAGCATTCACAAATTATTTTTGAGAAGTATCCTAATGGCAGCTACTCCGAATAAACAATTCAAGAACATTTGTGTGCTTTTTGGATTTAACTATGGCAAAAATAAAGAGTTCGTTGAGGCAGCCATAGATCTTGATCGAAGTATTGCAGAGAGAAAATTACACTTGGTGTATGGAAGAGGTAATCGAGGGTTATCAAAATTGGTCTCAGAAGCTACTTTTTTCAGAGGAAGCCAAGTGTTAGGCATCATCCCAAGAGCCCTAAAATCTTTAGGCAATTTGTCTGACTCACCGACTGGAGAAAAGTTAGTCGTCTCAGATATACAAGAAAGAATAACTGAAATGTTTAATCATGCTGATGCTTTTATTTTCCTACTAGGAGATCTTGAAACTCTAGAGGCACTTATCACATTAGCATCTTGGACCCATTTGCACATTCACCACAAACCCATCGGTTTGTAAAATGTCAATAATTTTTATGATGGTTTTATCGCATTTCTTAACCATGCCATAAAAAACTATTTCATTCCTTCCACAGCGAAAAAACTTTTTATTTGTGCTCACACTACTAATGAGCTACTTGATCTGTTACAAGCTTATAAACCTAAACCAGATCCCAAGACCTTGGTGTTGGAGTCTCCAAATAATGATGGTAACAGTAGCCGCAGTAAGAAGTACAAATTAGATTTAACTCTCCGTGGCTAACTTTTTGTGTTAAAGATGGCTGAATATGAAGTGTAGTAACTCTAGAAACACATCTTCTTCATTAAAAAAATCAAAAATAAAAAAAATTCAGACATTTTCTTTTTCTTTATCAAGTTTTGACAATCATTTTTCTTCTTCTTTTTAATTTCTCATTTATAAATATACACTTTTAAATTTTTGAGTCGAAGATGGCTAAATATAAAGTGTAGTGCCTCTAGAAACTCATCTTCTTAGTTAAAAAAAAATTATTTTTTTTCTATCATTTTAAGTATAACTTTTCTAATTAGTTTTTCTGCATCATTTCCACCTTTCTGCATGCATAATTTCCTTTCATGTTTAGAATAGGTTGGGGGGTAGAATGTTGTTTAAATAAAAAAAATTTTGATTTGTTTTAACATTGGATGACTTTCAAATTTTAGTATTTGTATTATCTTTGGTCTTAAGTGATGTTATGCCATATTTGCTACTCTACATGTTGATGTCGGAGACAAATATGAGTTGCTTGAAGGAATGCACATGTCATAATGAGTATCAAGTGAGTTTTTGAGCCTCTAATTTTTCTTAGAGAGAAACCCTTTTTGCCCATTCTTCATACAACTTAGCAGTTTATTATTGTATACAAGATCTCTATATTTCTTTTGAGTCAACCCTTAAAAAAAAGAGAAGAAAAAAAATTAATAAAAGAAAAAAAGTGTGTTGCTACATCTGAAGGTCTGTCTAACTAGTAAATATGGAAGATTATTTAGAGCCCTAAAAGACGATGGAAAAGCCATCTTTGATCCGTTTGAGTCTTTCTAGCCATCTCTTTTATGAAATATCTATAGTTAACCATTTTGAGCCTTTAAAACCAAAAAAAAAAAATCTTTGTCAAATTTATCATCTTGACCCACTTCGATTTGGAGTATTACCCGATATCTTACAAGTTCCATCACCTATTTATGTTTGAGAAAAAAGTAAATAATTATTTTGTTCAGTGAAGTTGTGCCAAATAAAAGTAAAAAAAAACCAACAAAAAACAAAAAAAATTGTTGTTTAAAAAAAAGAAGAAAATAATAATAATAATAAATAAGCAAAATGTATCTTGTAATTTCCAAAATATCTCTATTTTTTTGTCAAACATATATTTTATTTTTCCTATTTTCCTTCATTTGTTAGCCATGACCCTAGTTAACGTTACGTTATAATAAAAGTCCTTCTTGATTTTAGGGATCTATAGTCTGAAGTAGTAGTTAGTTTTATGGGCTAAAAAGATGTAGTAACGCATAATAATAATAATAATAATAATAATAATAATAATAATAATAATAATAATAATAATAATAATAATAATAATAAATTGGGTTGACTAGCATTTTGTTTGACTTAAAGATCGTGTTATTTCTAAGATGTGGGCATATTTCTTTCATCTTGGTGAGAGCATGTGATATTACTTTCTTATTGTCTTTCTCTCAATTTATCATTCATTGGAGTAACTATTTTTATTGGGTTAATTTCTTTGTGAGAGTGTCACTACTTCTAGTGAGATTTTGGGGTTTGACATGTCATTCTTGAAAGTAGCTGTGACAAAGTCTACTAGGCTGATTCATGTGGATGGTTGATGTGGGTGTGATGTTTCTTTAGACTGAAGATAATGCTTATACTTTTATTTAATTGCTATCATTAGTCTGATTGAATAAATACTAGTGTTTTAAAAAAAATATTTTGGATTTGAATTTTATTTTCGCTTTTATTTGCTATGGACTAGCAATAAGCTGGTTAGGGGGTGTGTTGAGTGTTAGAAAGTGTATATTTATAAAGGAGAAAATCGTCATTTTATATTTCAAGTCTTACTAACACTTCTACTTTTATGTATTTTAGTCTCTTGTAATTTAATTATGTCTGTTTTATTTTAATTAAGTATTTTATGTATTTTAGGGGCATCATGGTCATTTTATAATGAACGAGAGTTCAGACAGCAAAATGGACATCACTTTTGAACTCAAGACAATCGAAAACTTTAAGAGGAGTATAAAAGGAAAAATAGCATTGTTCACATATACGGTACTATTCATATGTACGGTATTGTCTACATTACTGTTCACGACACTGACATAGACAGATCGATGATGTGGCATTGACCGATGATGTGGCATTGACCGATGATGTGGCATTGACTGATGAGGTGTCACGATCCTATTGGACTAAAATTCTTATGTGTTGTTGATCGATAACGTGGCAGCATGTTAGTGGACCAAAAATCGCGCGTACGGTACATGCATATACATAGGATTATTTTCAACCAAACCGCGTCATTGTTCAAACCGCGTCACTATTCAAACCGCGTGATCAAACTGCATACTGTTGACTAATGACGTGGCGTAATTCTGAGCGTCCAAAATATTTTTAATTTGATGGCCATAATTTACTCAGTGTATCTATAAAAAGGGGCTCTCCTCTGTTATACATTTGACAAGTGCAGTATGTAAGCCTATTTTTGGTTAGTTGATTCCAGGACATTTTTGGATGCTTAAGGTTATATAAATGTTTAACATGTGAGCATTAATAGAAGATGTTTATGTCAATTCTTTTTACTTAAAATATTTTGCTCGTGTTAAGCTTCTTTGATAAAAAAAAAAAGTAAAATGCTTGTTAAACTTTTTTTTTATTTTTCATGGTGCTATAATTCAGGACTGCATATAAAGGATTTGCCGATGCAACATTTAAGGGCATGGTGAACAAATGAAGAGGAAAGAATAAAAGAGTGGTGGTGATCGGAGGAGGGATTAATTGCTGGCCTCTCACTACTAAGACTCTACAAGTGATTTACTACTAGAATTTTAGCGGACTTTGGTTTTTGGTACAAGAATTTTGCTGCCGGTGGTTACTTATATTAGGATATTTTGGAAAATGTAGTGTTGAAACAGTTATGAATACTTTAATGATATAGTTTGTATCGTTAGATGAATATTGTAGTTTGAATACATATAAATTTCATTTTCTTATTTATTGGATTTTCTTTATTATAGGTATTATATTTTATATTGGTTTTAGAACAACAAATTTTATTTATAAAATCAAATTTGAAGAATTTGAGAATTTGTATTGTTATAAATATATTAATTTACAATAAATAAATATTAATAAAACAATAATAATAATAATATTTTGAAATAAATTTTCATCGGAAATTTAAATAATACTAAGTTTCCTATTAAACAGTGTGAGTGTGACATATATATGACTATTAAAAACTATTATAAATTTATAACAAGAAAAATTTTATTATAAATGAGGGACATTGACATTAACAACAAATAGATTGTTTGTCATATAATAATTTTATCCCTACCCAAATTTTATAATTCTACCCAAATTTTATAATTCTAGTTTTATCTCAAATTAAAATATTATTTTATTATCATCATTATTACCGTTATTCTTATTATTGTTGCTAATAATAATAATGATATTAACAATAGTAAAAATAAGAAGGATAATGAAAATACTACTAATAATAATAACAACTATAATGGCATGTTTACTTGCCATGAATCGGAATGGGAATGCTGAAATCGGAATAATTAATATGTTTACTTACACATTAAAAAGCTTGGAATCGGAATGAAATTCGCGTGGACCCATAATTTTGGGATTCATTACCGGGTTTTTAATTCCCAAAGGGGGGGTTGGGAATCAGAATCCCATTCCGGTGACTGACAAACATACCCCTATTCTAAATCATAAAATCCCACTTTGCCCAAAATAATTAACGAAAATATAAAAGAAAAATCTAATTAAAATCACGAAAATGGAATTGGGCAGCATCCAAAATTGATCCGGCTTTCCATGGCTTATAATTAGAAATTAAGGATCTCTCTAAGTAATGACATTCCATAAGGTAAATGCATCTGCACTATTTCAATTTATTGTGAGCCTAATTAAACTAAATGTAATGTGTATATTCTATTGACAAGAAAAAAAAAATTAAATTACAGAACACACCTGGAGAGATGATGAACTTTTTACTCCTCAATTTGGAATTGAAGGTCGTGTAATTGTGTAATACATGAAGGTCGTGTAATCGTGCAATACATGAAGGTCGTGTAATACACAACCTTGAATCTTACATAATCTTACATAACCTTACACGACAAAATCGTGTGTTACATGACAATATTATAATCGGCAGAATCCATTAATTTTTCACAATTTACATGCAGCAAAACAACTAGAAATTTATTTTTGAACATGTTATGAGATACCTACAACTAAATAATCTATTTTTTCAATATAAAACCTTAACTTTTTTCCCTGAATATCAACAAAAAAATTAATTATAGGGAATTACTTGCCTCAACTAGTTACATTCAGACCATTTTACAGTAAAGGATCAACTCTCGCCGGCGATTATGTAGCTTCTCTTTCTCACTTCTCGTGTTGAAGTTCAATTTAGCATGTATGGAGAATGAATATTTGTTTGAGTAGAAGTGATGCCGGTAAACAAATTGCAGAGGTGATGTTGGTTGATATTCGATTTAGCATGTATGAGAATGGAGGATGAGTGTTTGTTTATTTGAGTAAAGGTAATGGAGGAAATTGCAGCAGATATGAGTGTTTGTTTATTTGAGTAGAGGGAGAGAGAGGTGTTATCGGTTGAGTTGAAATGTTTTAAAATGATGATATCTTAATAATTTTTATCAATTTTTAAAAGATATTGATGAAAATTTTAACAAAATCAGATTTGAGGGTATTGAGATAATTTTTAAAGTATGAAGGTGTACGTGCTGCAATTCCCTCGCAACACCCAAACCAAAAACGACGACCGGTTTTAGCAACTCGTCTCTGTCGCTCGTTACGCTACAGTCCACTGTCGTTGCCGTTGTCTGCGTCGCATCCGTCGTCAGCTGCCCTGCGTCGTCGTCTGCTGCCTTGCGTCGTCAACTGCCTTAGTCATGCAGCTCCGATTCTGATTTGAGCTCCGTTCGTCACGATCTGCTGCTGCTGCTGCTAATGATGATTGATGATGTAATTGTGGTGTAATGATGAAGCTGATGTAATTGTGATGACGATGATGATGATGAAGATGAAACGGAATTTTGATGTTGGCGAAGAAGAAGAAACGAAATTGATAGGAGGAAGAAGAAGATATTTGTTATGATGATGATGTTGATGAAGGAGATGGAATTAATCATGGAGAAGTAACGAAGAAATTGCAGAAGAGGGAGAAAGAAAGAAAGAGAAGAAAAGAAGAGGAAAGGAAAAAAACGAAGAGAGATAAAATAATAATAAAAAATAAAAAAGGAAAAATTATTATTATTATTATAACTATTACTTTTATTAACAATAATTTTATTATTATTATTATTATTATTATAGTAGTAGTAGTTGTTATTTAAATTCATTATTATGATTAATTATTACTATTATTTATTTATTCATAATGTTATTATTAAATTATTATTATTATTATTATTATTATTATTATTATTATTATCAACAACAAAAACTAAGGGCGTTTTAGTAACTTAAAACAATTTAACTTATTTCGATTCTGATTCTTAGATAAAGTAAACACATCAATGAAGTTCTGATTCCGATTCCTATAGTTCAAGTAAACAACTTATTCTGATTTTCATTCCTTTTTTTTTATTCCAGCTCATTTCGATTCCAACCCATTCCGATTACAGTCCATTCCGATTACTGACAAGTAACGCACCATAACTACGACGAGGAAGATGACGATGATGATGATATTATTATTATTATTACTAAACAAAAAATTCTGAGCAAAATAATAATAAAAATGACATTAATTAACTGGAGATATTTAGTAATTTAAAATAATTTATTTTGATTTTAAGACAAAATGAACATGTTTATACAAATACATTCATTTTAATTTTAATTTTAAAATTCAAATAAATAATTTATTGTGATCATTGTTCCTCACTCACATTTCAATCCATTCTAATTTTTGCTTATTCTAATTACTAATTGGTAAGCCCCGCTGTTATTACTTAGTAGCATCGGGTTGATTACTAACTCATATCTAATTTCGTGTCGAATTGCCTGGGGTAACGATCAAAACAGATGGCTGGATGGCACGTGTTAGCTAGCTGATTTTCGTGTTCACAGATGATGGGAACCTAAGGACTAAGCATTTAATGATGCTTATCAATGAAGTAACCATTAATTCGAATTCTATCCATTGAATACTTTATGGATTTAGTTGAGCGAAGGTGAATATGTTCTGCATTTTATGACTAGTCTAGTAAGAGATAGTAAAGTTGTGATTCGGATGAGTTTTCGACTTTTTTTTAAATTTTTTCTACCAAAATAATCAATAAATAATGAAGAATTAAAAGATGATAAATAATTGTCATTGTTGACTCATGCTGTATATTTTTAATTACAAAATATAATGCTATAGATATGCAATAATAAAAATAAAAAATATATTGAGACCAGCCGACATAATTTCACCGCCACCCAAATTGCTACTTCTACATTGAGAAGTAACCTTTTTTTTTTAAAGGGAAAAATCTGCTGCAATATAGGGAGAATAAAGTCCCTCATGCATGAGGGAGTGTGTTGTCATTATGCTACATGGCCCGGTGATGAAAATATGTTGTCCCGAAGCCAAGAATAGGTAGGATCTCAATTTGAATTCTAGTTAGTGTGAAATTCATTTATTAGATAATATAATACTAATTTTATTAGTTATAAAATTCACTATCCTATGGGTGGGTAACACATAGTTGGGATATAAATTAAAATTAAAATATTGGAATGTCTAACACTATTATAAAGATAATTAAAAAAATACTGCAATCATAAGTTAAATAAACTGAAAGAGAAAAGAAAAGTAAAATAAATAGAAGAGGTGTCAAAGTGGGAAAAAAGGAAAAGGGGGAAAATTTAAAATTTTAAGTTATTATTTTGTTAATATAGTTATATTATAATAAAAAATTTATTGGGACTAATCTAAATTAATTTTGTTATAAAATAATTCAGATTTTTATTCTCACATCAGAAAATATCTATTGATTAATATTCAGACAGAGACTCGAATATGTGTCCTTAAAATTATGTTTAGGTGATAAGAATTATTTTATTTAAATCCGTAGTAAATTATGCTTTCCTCACTTACTCCCTAGCCATGCTTATGATATTATATTTTCAGACCAATTTTTAAAATTTTTAAACTGTTTTATTTATTTTAAAGGGTGTTTAAATTAATTTTAAGCGCAACCAAAACTACAAGTATTGCAAAGGAAACAAGGATTTTTTATATATGGTAGCTTAGCCGTTAATACCAAACCCTCTTGTTATATTTCCAAACTCCAAAGTCTCTTGACCTTGACATCTAGTGGAAATATTAGTCAAAAGTAAACTTGTATTATTTTTCAGAATAAAGGTAAAATAATTTTTTAACCTAAAGTAATTAAATATAAAGAAATAAAATAGGAAGACCTCGGGTCAACTACATTTCCATCTATTACTCTATTTTTTGTTTTATTTCTTTAGGTAAACTTTAAGTTACTCTTTTGCTAATTGACCACTTGTTATCTTTAAAATTCTTAAAATATTTCTATTTTTGTTCAAAAGAGAAAAAAAATAAAAGTAGGCTAATGATTTTTTCTTTTATTTTTTTGTCTTCTTAAAAAAAATAGAGAATAAATTAATGTTTTTAAAAGTAACATAGTAATTTAAAAATAATCAATTCATAAGGGGTAACACGAAGTCAATCAATTTTCTTTTAATGGTCAAATTATTTACACCCCATGAAACACTTTAACCTCAAATATAATAGAGAAAATGTAGAAGAGCCTAAGACTCAACGTTTAGTTAGAACAACGCCTAATAATATAAAAAATAATATAAAAACCGAATTTCTTACAACTAAAATGAAAAATAACTATATACTCTAAGATCTAGTAAGATGCTAAAGAAAATTACATGTTTATAATTTATACAGAGTACTCCATTACCCATTGGGTTTCCCAAATAAATGTAATAAAGCCAGTACTCTCATTTTGTAATAGCTTGGGATAATGAAGCGACATTGGATTTTCACTTGCCAAAAGTACTTTGATCATAATCTTCCTCAACACCACGAAGTTACATTTACACACTCAGTATTTTGAAGTTGAACAATGGAAACCACTCAATTAACTAATTGTATAAGTTGATTAGATCCATCTTTCTTCCTTAAGTCATGAAGACTTGTATCCGTACGAGTGTAGCTTTCTTCCATTGGAAAAAGTGTTAGTCCTGCATCATGGGCACTCCAAGCCCTTTGAAAGAGTTAAATAAAACAACATCGATATTCACAAAAAGTTTTGCATAAAGCTTTGCACAAAATGGATGATCCATTTTGTGCAAAGTATAAAACTCAGTTGTACGTGCGAGCAACAACACCACACACGTACGCAACAGCAACAAAATTCCGCTCTTTTCTCCATCACGTGAATTTGAATTGCCCTGAGATTCATTTTATCCGTCACAAGTGGAAACACATGTTTCCAAGGCTCGTTCCAGTGCTTAACAGCTGAATTCACTACCACCGAAGTTGGAAGCACATTATCCAAAAAAATTGTGTTATGACTTAAGCACTAGAACAAGCCTTGGAAACATGTGTTTCCACTTGTGATAGATAAAATGAATCTCAGGAAAATGCAGGATATGTTAAAATTGAAGGATTATAATGGGGCACATATAGATGCGAAGGTTGTTGAGGGTTATAAGTTAGTTTTTGAATTCCTCACATGTGTTGAGGCAGGTGGAGTCTGCTTATTTGCAAAGATCTTACTTTGGGAACTAGCTTGAGAGTGCTATAAAAGATGCTACCAATGTGAAATTTAAGAATCCCAAACACTTGTCGATATTGAATCATTTGAGGATTTATTTGTCTGAGATGATCCAAAATTGCATAGGATTGTATTCTTGGATGATGATATTGTGGTACAAAGGACCCAACAGGGTTGTAGAAAATGACATGGATGGGAAAGTGAATGGGATAGTAGAGACTTGTATTGTTTTCGGATTTTTATTTATTTAACATAGTTTTCTACAGTATCTTAAAACAACCTGCTACTTTTTTTTTTTTTTTTTGAAGCACGTTTTAAAAAAGCAAACCACTTAAGGAAACTCCATTATCAGTGAAGCCAACACTTTGTTGGTAAACAACCTGCTACTTTAATTAACCACTGACTCATCTCAACCATTTGCTAAATTCAGTTTACATCCGACAGCAGTGCTAAATGAAGATAAAAAGAATGGTATATTACAATTGTTGCAACATAGACGAGTCCTAATATTTAATAACCACCAATGACATCTGTTTAAAGGAAAATGATATTCGGCCACCCTTATTACAGAGGGAAACCAAAAATGACATGCTTACGTGCCGTTTTGAAGTTTTAGATTTGAAAATTAAAAGCAAATTTTACCATTAAAAAATAATCAAAAGAAATTAAAAAATCAAAATTCTTATCCCTCCCCTCGCTCACCCCCTCTCTCTCACCCGCTCTGTCCCTCTCACTCTCACCCACGAAGCTCGTTCCCCTCTCACTCACCCACAAGCTCGCTGTCAATATTTTGCTCAGATCTCAGCTAACGCATGATCAAAACCGCAGCCATGACGCTAGGCTCAGGAGGATCCAGTGTCGTGGGTCAGTTTCTTCTCTGATCTTGCCCTTTTTTGTTCAATCTATGTATGCCCTTGATTGATTTTTTCTCTTTGTTTTGTTGTGTTTCTTGTTCTGGCAAAATCTATCGCGGCTGTTGCTTTTATTATTATATAATTTTTTTGGGTGGTTTTGTGTAGTCTTATGAACATTCTTTTTGGCATAAATGCATCTAGGTTACTGCGTTTGATTGTTAATTAGACTTGATCCGTAATTCTATGCGTTTTTTGAAATTTTTTTCGCGAAATTAAGTTAATTTAGTTTAATATTATTAGATTATTGTCACCCAAAATTAATATATTTAATCAGATAAAGAAATTCTTTTGACACGGCCTTTACGAAACCTTGTATGTGATACTTTGCTTAGAAAAGTATTTGGTTTTTGTTTTTTTTGGTGGTATTTGAAGTTTGCATATATGATGTGTATTAAGATTTTCAAGTTGTTCTTCAAACATATTCTGGGTAGTTTGATATATCACATGTTTAAAAAAATTCTTTAGTTGAGGCAATTGTTTTTGGTCTTAGCTGCATTGTTTAGTTCTTTACCGCATAGAATTCCCTAATTTTCTTCTGCTAATCCAGTAATTGCAGCTTCATTCTAAGGTTCTTTATTTTCTATAAAGCATATATTGCTTCATTAACCCTCCTCTAAAATCAAACCAAACGTGACTTGTATTTTTATCCTAGAAAAATATAATCCATCCTTTTCTTTTTCTCTTTATGTTGCTAATATGTATTTGATTCATTCCAATCTTACATATCATTATTGGATGCCAAATCAGCATACAATGTTTACAATTGTGAGAGGAAAATGAACAACCAATTGCCTGGTTCAATAACGCTTGAAGTTAGGAAGATTCACGTAGAAACATTTGTTTAAGTGAATAATTGTACCTGATTTTTTTTTTTTTGGTTAATTTGGCATCTCTATATGAACTACTCTTATTGTTGTAATGGTTATTGACACACTCAACCTTTGAATATATGGATAAAAAACCTTCAAAATATTTCCACATTCAATCATTGAGCATTAGAGTAATATCATCCAACCAACTAATACGCAAAACACAACTAAAATTATACAACAAAAGAATAAGTCAATGATCAATTTGTCAAGTTTGATTCAAACTTCTCTGTCATTATCATTTTGTTGAAGTAGCAATTGCAGAAAACTCCCTTGTTGAGAACCTTTATTCGATATCCAAGATGAAGAATAAGGCAATATAGATGGATGTGATGGGAGTGATGGAGATTGCTAGTTTGCACATAATAAGAACCATATTACATTCCAGAAAATGCAAAATTAACTAGGCATAAATTTAGAAATTGGATTATAACTTATAATGTAAAAATCAAAAGGAAACGATGGATAAATGTGACCATTATTTAGTGACCATTAAAAATACAATAATGACAGATTTAGTGACCATTAAAAATTAAAAAATGAAATAGTATTACATCAAAGAACGTAAAACTTAATGGGTCTTTATTGCTCTCCTTCGTTGGGACTACAATATCCACCTCAGAAGATAATGGTGTTTGTACATTTGAATCCTGCAAATCCATAAAAAGATAAATTAAAATTAAAACTAAATTAATTGTTGGTGAAAAAGGTCCAAAATAAGGCTGGTCGACGACGTGAACGGCGTGACAACGATGTCGGTGATAGGCTGGTCGGCGATGGGCGTGGCGTGACAGCGATGATGGCTGGTCAACGATGAGCGTGGCGTGACAACGAGTTTCGGTGATGAGTGACAGCCTGAGAGAAACAGCTCGCTAGTGGGTGAGTGAGAGAGGCAGATCGGGTGTGTGAGAGGGAGGATGAGTGAGAGAGAGAGAAAACAAGCGCGAGGGACGGGTAAGAATTTTGGAATTTTCAAATTCTTTAGATTTAATTTTAATATTTTTCAATGGCAAAATCTATTTTTAATTTTCAAATTTAAAACTTCGAAACGGCAGAAGAAGCATGCGTTTCCGGCTTCGCTATGGTCTCGTGGTGGCCGAATATGATTGCCCCTTTTTAAAAAGCGGGCAAAGTGGATAGCTCAATTTGGAACTTTTATTTTATTTTATTTGTTTCTCATCTGATTCCTTTTAAGGATTTCCTCGCAAGAGTCCGCCTTTTTCTTTTGTACGGACACTTGCTTGCCTGTGAAGCAACTTCATTTTGTTTTAACACGTAGGGGTATTAAAAAAAATTGTTTTGCATTTCACAAAAAAAAAAAAGTTGTTTTGAGGATGAATTTCTAAGGGTGACCTTGAAGCGGGTTCTTGACATTGTGGTTGTTATTTTGGTTATGAAGAGAGAGAAGAAATGATGATGATGGACGGTGAAGCTAGTAATAGTGGCAGCAAGCCAGCAAGAGATTAAAATCTATCAAGCACATACGATTTTTTTAAATAAATTTTATTTAAAATATGTATTTAGATTATATATGTATGTTTATATTGTTTAAACAAATTTTATTGAATATTATGTTTATTTTAATCATTTATATTTTTACACTAGTTTAACAATATAATCTACTAAGTTAATATAATTGTTTTTAAAACTCAAGTTACTTTTAAAAATAAATTTTAATAGGTTTTTAATTGATTCTCTTTACAATTAATTATTTCTATAACACAACTAACAAAAATTATTTTATAAACTACATAAATTGACCCCAAGTCATAGAAACTCAAGCTTCACTCTTCTCTTTCAAAATTATGAAATTAATAGTAATAAATTATTTATTTTAAATAGTGGGCTCATTGTGTGGGGTTATTGGCAACATATTTAATTTTTGTATTCACAATAAATATTAAAATAATGGAATATCTTAAGAAAAAAACACAAATTTTGTGACTGGGATTTGTTCTTTGGTCTCGAAAGCCCTAACAGTAATTCTTACCACTGCAACACTTTGTTTGTTTTAAACGTAGCCAAATTTTTATTTGTTTCTCTCATGAGGGGCTTAGGCTATCTTTAAAAGGAAAATTAATGAACTAGAATGGTGGCATTCGATTACGATTCAATAAAATATAAATCTGAGGAGGTTGAAACATAAAATTTACTTAAATAAACGGTAAATTTCATTGACAAATCCTTATGTTTCAATTCGAGCCATAACATATAGAGATGGCAGAATTTGTCACAACACAGATAAGACATGATTTTTTGGGTTTGCATTGACATAAATTTGCACAACATGACATGAGTAATAATCACGTTGTATTTATTTATTTATGAAACATATATCAATAATTATATGATAATATTATTGAAAAAACAACTATATATATATATAGTAGTTTTCCAATCAATGATATCTGACTTTAATAAAATTAAGGATTAGTTAAAAGATAAAAACAATTTAGATTTTAATACATTACATGACAAAATACAGTGCATTGGAATCTGTGTTTATTTTGTCTTTTAGCTAATTCCTGACTTTATTAAAGTAAGGGATCCCTGATTGGAAAACTACTATATATATATATATATATATATACACACTTAACACAAAATTAATTAATTATTCGTATCATAAATCATAATCTTATTCTATCGTAAACTTATATTCATGTGATGCTAAACTATTTATGACGTCCATAAGAATAATATTGACATATATTAGCTATATATATATATATATATTTTTTATAAAATGTGTTAAAAAGGTCATAAATGTGTTATATTTTAATTATCGTAAACTATTTATGTCTAAAAAGACCGCATCATATTTGCTTAAATTTGACACAATAAAAAGAAGACATGATACAAATATGATATGATAATAACACAAATACATAGCCTGAACTCTGGGCAACGTGAAGGAATTGAGGAGGAATAGTGGGAAAAACTATATTACCATGAAAATTTTATATTTTTAGACACTTTTTGGACGATGTCCATAAAACTTTGCAAGGGAAAAAGGCGACTTAAATCCCCAAGATTTGGGAAAATAGTCATATAGACCTTAAGTTTTTAATAAGGGTTTTTGATCATAATATCATTTATAGATAGTAGCTAACAAGTATCATAGTATCATTTATAGATAGTAGCTAAAAAATTGACTTTAAATTTAGTTTAATATAATACAAGATTTTAAATCATTTAGAATATTTTTTAAATATTGAAATTATTATAAAATGTATCTATTGGACATTTATTTTAATATTATGTTTTTATTTATTATAAAACATTAGAGTCAATTTTTTTTTTTGAGTTAATAGAGCCACATGATATTATAGTTAAAAAAAAGTTTTGGTGTCCCTCATTGAAAACTTGAATTTAACATGATTATTTTTCCAATCTTCAGAGGTGTAGATGCACTTTTCCCTTTGGTAAATAACATTGTAAAAACTGAAAATAATACCGCCAAAACTAAAATATTGCAGCAAAAATTAGGACCTTTTTTATTTTTTATTTTTGATATTTAACATACTTTTATGGTAGCTTAGCCCTTGATACCAAACCCTGTAAAGTTTCCAAAAGTCTCTTGGCCTTGACGTCTAATGGAAATAATAATCAAAGAAACTAAGTACTTTTAAAAAAAATAAAAATAAAGTAATTAAATATAAAAAAAAAAGATAAAAAATAAGAAGACCTGGAGTCAACCAAATTTTCCATTTGTTCAATAATTTTCTTTGGACCTTGTTGGGTTGATGTATCTTACGTAACTATATAGCTCAACAACCATCATTTTCTTTAGTTACAGAATCTGAAAACAACTTCCTTTGTTAACTTTTCTTTAATAACATCTTTACAGAAAGCATTTATTAACCATTGTGTTCCACAAATAAATGTGACTATTGCCTTTCTCAATTTGTGACAGTATTTGTAAAATGAAGCGACATTGTTGAATTTAGACTTACGAAAAATGCTTGATTATAATCTTTCTTATCATCATCATCATATGAACATTCATCCTTTATTAAATAAAAATTAAAAGCTACAATTATTTGTCATTCTTTCCTATGTGAACATTCATCCTTTAGTGGAGAAATGAAAAACGAATTAATGGGATTTCCAAAGAAAGTACAAATAATTGATATATATTTAAAAAAATGAAAATGAAAAGATTGAATGAATGAAGACCCTTTAGTCCACTCTGCTACAATGTGTAAGCTTTTTTCTTTTCTGTTTCCTTTTATTAAGGTTTCTTCTATTTGTTATACGATTTTCAAGAGCCTTTTACTTTTGTACCATGCCACTTGCTTTCTTGTGAGGTAACTTCATTTAGTTTTAGCACGTAGGGTATTTTTTTTCTTTTTAAAAAAGTTATTTTGAGGATTTAATGGGGCGATTTTGAAGTGGATTTTTAACATTGTGATGTTATTTTGATTGAACAGAGAGAAAAGAAATGATGGAAGGTTGATAGGTCCCAGTCAGAATTAGCGAGAAATAACAAGTGAATAATTATTCTTCTTAGGGTAAGAACTACCATAATTGCTAATAGTTTTGAATAAAAGTCTGATCTCCTTTTATTGAGATTTTGGAGTTTATTTATAGAACAAAGGTAATGAGATAAAGTAGTTAATATCAATTAAACTACTTCACTATAAATTCGAAGTAAATAACAATCTTAAAGGAAACTAGTTTAAATACGAATTCTCCACCAAATCAATTCGGCTTGACGTAGAAAAGCCTCCCCGTTGCACCCTTGAAGAGTCCTTGAAGGAATCAGCTTCAAACTCAGAAGCATATTCTCACTTAAAGAACCTACTTCCACGTGATGCATACCTCATGCATGACTTGCATGGTTGCTTGCATGTGCCCATGCATATTCCTTATACTTGCTGTTGGGTTTGGATGCTCGTTTGGACTTGCGTAGCTCTTTATCATCACCCCCCCCCCCCTTCGAAGAGAACCCTTGTCCTCAAGGGCTAGTGTAGGAAACCGCTGATGGATCATTGCGGTATCTTCCCACGTAGCGTCATCCAGTGGAAGCTTCTTCCAGCAGATCAAACTTTGTTCAATGACGGAACCCCCACGTTTAAGCCAACGAGTGTCCACGATCGAATTAGGTTCTAACTCTAGCACACCGTCATCATCAATTGTAGGCAATTCGGTGCTACTCTTGGGCAAGTCACCTACAGCTTTTTTGAGCAAAGATACATGGAAGATGGGGTGAATCCGAGCCCCTTCTGGTAGTTGAAGTTTGTAGGCGATAGAACTAATTTTCTGGAGGATTTGATACGGCCCAAAAAATCTGTTGGCCAGCTTATGGTGTGCACGCTTGAAGACCGAAGATTGCCTGTATGGATGCAGCTTTAAATACACCATATCACCCTCTTGGAATTCAACTTCTCTTCGATTCTTGTCAGCCGTTTGTTTCATTCTATTAGCTGCAGCTAGCAGATTTGTTTTTAATTGAATCAACAATTCATCACGAGTCTTCAATGCTTGGTCTACTTCATGAACTGGTGAAGACTCGATTGGATACATGGGAACATGAGAAGGTGGTCGTCCATATAAAGCTTGGAAGGGAGTCATTCCGGTTGAAATATGAAAGGTCGTATTATAACAAAATTCTGCCCATGGTAAATGCGAATTCCACTTTCGCGGCCATTGATGAACAAAGCTCCTCATGTACTATTCTAAGCATCGATTAACGACCTCCGTTTGTCCATCTGTTTGGGGGCGGTAAGCTAAACTCATTTTCAATTTAGTTCCTGACATTGTAAAGAATTCTTGCCAGAATTTACTGATGAATATGGGATCCCGATCACTTACAATTGTTTTAGGCATGCCATGCAACTTTACAACTCTTTCCACAAATTTTTCGGCAACCGATTTTGCTGTAAATGGGTGAGATAAGGACATGAAGTATGCATACTTACTGAGCCTGTCGACTACCACCAATATTGTATCTCGGCCTTGTGAATTCGGGAGTCTTTCAATGAAATCTAAAGTGATGTCTTCCCATACTTGGCTAGGGATTGGCAGCGATTGAAGAAGTCCCGCTAGTTGAAGTGTTTCAACTTTAGTTTTCTAGCACGTTTCACATTCGCTAACATACTCTTGAACTGAGTGAAACATGGAGGGCCAATAAAATTGTTGCGCCAAGCGTTTGTAAGTGCGAAGAACTCCCAAGTGTCCTCCCATCTTGGTGTCGTGGGCCTCAAATAAAAATAACTCTTGTAATTGCCGTGGAATTACCACCCTTCCTTTAAAGAATATCAATCCATTATGCGATGTATAAGGGCTGTCATGTTGGGTTGCAGCTAGCTGTGTAATTTTTTTCATATAATCATCCTCAAGTGCCGCCTTTTTAATCTCCCCCCATAATGCTACCTGCGGCACATATAGATGGTTAAGAGTTGGACAATCCGGTCGTCGTGACAGGGCATCGGCAGCAGCATTTTCTTTGCCAAGACGGTACCGAATTTCGTAGTCGTAACCCATTAATTTAACCATCCATTGTTGTTGTTCTGGCGTGGCTATGTTCTACTCCAAGAGATACTTTAAACTACGCTAATCCGTTTGAATCACGAATCGATGCCCCAATAAATAGGGTCTCCACATTCGCACGGCCTCTACCATGCTAACATTTCCTTCGCATACGTCGACCAGGCTTTTTTTGAGACACCCAAAGCTCGGCTCATGAAGGCTATTGGCTTTCCATTTTGCTATAGTACTACCCCAATGCCGTCTCCTGACGCATCTGTTTCTATGATAAAAATATCATTAAAATTTGGCATGAAAAGGACCGGTGTCTTGGTCATAGCTTGCTTGAGTTTTACAAAGGCTTCTTCTGCATCCTTGTTCCAGCCGAATTGCCCTTTCTTAAGGAGGTTAGTTAGGGGCCTTGCTAATAAGCCGTAGCTGCGCACGAACTTGCAGTAATATCCAGTTAAGCCCAAAAATCCCCTCAGCTCTGAAATATTTTGTGGTTGTGGCCATGATATAATTGCTGCAATTTTCTTTTTATCCACCTTCACACCGTGACAAGTGACGATGTGCCCCAAATATTCTAGCTCTTGTTGGCTGAAATTGCATTTGCTGCCTTTGAAAAAAAATTGTTGTTGCTTAAGGATCTCGAACGCCTGTCTAACATGCTTAAGATGACAACTCCAAGTCGGGTTATAGATTAAAATATCATCAAAGAAAAACAAGTATAAATTTTCTAAGATGA
The DNA here is from genome assembly GCA_030449895.1 of Citrus mangshanensis. NCBI lineage: Eukaryota > Viridiplantae > Streptophyta > Magnoliopsida > Sapindales > Rutaceae > Citrus > Citrus mangshanensis. The sequence goes on from JASUUJ010000349.1 coordinate 6,580,285, forward strand.
GGTCTGAAAATTGCATTCATTATAGCCTGAAAAGTGGAGGGTGTGTTGCATAATCTGAACAGCATCACCAAATATTCATAATGGTCGCTGTGTGTACGGAAGGTCGTTTTATGTATATCTAATGGGTATACCCGTACCTGGTGATACCCGACCCTAAGGTCAAGTTTGGTGAAGTAAGCAGCCCTGTGTAATTCGTCTAACATATCTTCAACCGTGGGAATTAGAAATCTGTCTTTCACTGTTACTTTGTTGAGTGATCGATAATCAATGTAGAACCTCCAACTGCCATCTTTTTTTTTAACAAGTAATACCGGTGAAGAAAAGGGACTGGTGCTTGGCCGAATAAGCCCAAAATTCAGCATCTCATGTACTTGTTTTTCAATCTCGGCCTTTTGAAAATAAGCGTATCGGTACGGTCTTACATTGATTGGTTTTGCCCCTTCTTTAAGTGTGATGCGGTGGTCAATTTCTCGCGTTGGTGGCAGTCGCTTGGGTTCTTGAAGTAATTCGGCATATTCCCCCAACAATTTTTGCATGCGGGCTGGCGCTACATTGAAGGAATCTTCCTTATTTATTCGAAGGCATATTACGAAGACGGAATGCCCTTGCCTCATTTCCTTCGTGATTTCAGTCAAGAAAATGGCTTGAATTGTTTGTGGTCCCATCTCTTGCAGCCGTCGTCTTTCGTTGTTCCACTTGAAATCCATTGTTAAGGTTTTCCAATTGCAAACAACCGATCCCAAATTTTCCAACCACTGAACACCGAGTACCATATCTAGTCTTGTAATAGGCAGCGAGTAAAAGGGTAAGTTCAAAAGGAACATCTTGGATCAAGACCTGTACCTTTTCATGTTTCCCTTGACATGTAACTTTTTCTCCATTCGCCACTTTTATTGAGAACACGGCTGTAGGTTGAATCAGTAGTTGGAGCATATTGGCTAATCGGGTATTGATAAAATTGTGTGCAGAGCCACTGTCAATCAATACCATAATTTTGTATGGCCCGATTTTAGCCATTACTCGCATAGTTTGTGGAGCAGCCCAACCTGTTAAAGCATACAAAGTAATTTCAAGGGCAACAGACTCCTCTTGCTCGTTCCTATGTACTTTCTCAGTAAGGGTTCTCATCAATGTTGGCCTCATTTTCTAGAATCAATAGCTGAGCCTTGGAACACTTGTGCCCGACAGTAAATTTTTCGTTACAACTGAAACAAAGACCTTGCGCCCTTCTTCTTTGCATCTCCTCCGAAGAAAATTTTTTAAATGGTACTGCTAGTGAAGCGCTGTTGTTGAAGTTTTGTGGTGGCCGTGAACGGCTGAAAATCGGTGGTCTCATCAACCTCTTGTGTTGCTGTAATTGTTCATCTCTCATTCTCGCCAAACTGATCGCTTCTTTAAGAGTTCTTGGTCTGAATAGCCAGATTTCCTCAGATATCTCGGGTTTCAGTCCACCCGTGAATGTGCCGACAAGAGCCTTTTAAGTCCACCCTTGAACCCGGTTGCCAAGCCTATCAAATTCTTTCTGGTAATCTCGAAGAGTGCCGGTTTGCTTGACCCTTGATAGCGCCTCGTCGAAGTCCTCGCAATCTGTTGGCCCAAACCTCGCCCAAAGTTCATCCATTAAGATTTCCCATGTCACGACTCGGCCTTCCTCTTGATATAACCTCCTCAGCCACTGCCACCATTGGTTAGCTTCTCCCTCTAAGTGGAATGAAGCCAAGACAACTTTGTGGTCTTCTGTTGACTCCTGATATTCGAAGAACTGATTGATACGGCTGAACCACTCGGTTGGGTCGTTGCCGACATAGCGTGGAAAATCTAGTTTTGCCACTTTTGATTGAAACTGCTGTCGTCTACCATCCTTGTCTTCACAGTTCGGTCGTGATGTTGCTATATTGTTGTTGGTGCTTGGTGCGTCTTTGGATGTGTTGAAGGACTCTGCAAGTTTGCTCAAGGTTTCCTCAATGTGAGCCAACTTGTCGTTAATTCCCACTTTCATGCGCTGCATCTTATCTTGCATCTCTTCGAGCTCTACTTCCACCCGTTCGATGCGTTCCTTGTTGGTTGTCATCCTTGCCTAGCTCTGATACCAATGATAGGTCCCAGTCAGAATTAGCGAGAAATAACAAGTGAATAATTTGTTCTTCTTAGGGTGAGAACTACCACAATTGCTAATAACTTTGAATAAAAGTCTGATCTCCTTTTATTGAGATTTTGGAGTTTATTTATAGAACAAAGGTAATGTGATAAAGTAGTTAATATCAATTAAACTACTTCATTATAAATTCGAAGTAAATAACAATCTTAAAGGAAACTAGTTTAAATACGAATTCTCCACCAAATCAATTCGGCTTGACGTAGAAAAGCCTCCCCGTTGCACCCTTGAAGAGTCCTTGAAGGAATCAGCTTCAAACTCAGAAGCATATTCTCACTTAAAGAACCTACTTCCATGTGATGCATACCTCATGCATGACTTGCATGGTTGCTTGCATGTGCCCATGCATATTCCTTATACTTGCTGTTGGATTTGGATGCTCGTTTGGACTTGCGTAGCTCTTTATCAAAGGTGAAGCTAGTAGTAGCAGCAAGAAGAAGCAAGCAGTTCCCAATGACTATGGTTTCATTGATACTATATTTTCTTGGTCTCTTGAGGATATTTTTTATCAAAATCTTTTTAAGGACAAGGTTTGTTTTCTTCTTCATTTTCACCCTCATCTCTCAGCCTTCTGAATAATTTTTTATATAGATTCTTGATGATATTAAAGGTTTGCCTATATTATTGTACATTTATTCAATGTTTGTATTTTGGAGTTGAGACTTGATTCTTTGTCATTTTTTACCATTTATAGTATGTAACTACATAATAAAAATTAGAACCTCATGCTGATGATACATGTATTGTAAAATCCTTCAAAGTTTGGACCTAAATAGTTAGTTTACCGTTCCCCCCCCACCCCCATTTTAAAGTTAGCGAAGGTTGGACAAAGTTAAATCGTTTTTTAACTTTCAATCTCTCCCTGGATTTGAAATTAGGTGGCTTACCTTGAAAGCCACTGGGGGAGACACTGGGGTTGTTTATGTTTAGTTACTAGTTTGTTTGCTATCTTAATTAGGTATGCTTTGGCCGTGATTGGACCAAAATAATTTCACCTGTATTTAAATTATGTAGAACTAATTTTGAGATTAAAAGAAGGCAGAAGAATATAAGCTGTTATCAAAATCTCTATTGAAAATCATCTGAAAATCAAGTTGATTGCTTATTAGATGTTTGTGAATGCTTTTGTATCAAGTTTCTTGGGCTTAGCTTTTAACTATTTCCTATTGACAAAGTTACCTTCAGTGATTGTGGCACGAAGGCAATAGATTGCCTATGCAAAGTTCTGTGATTCTCGATTGTGGCTGTCGCCGTACATGCACTTATGTACATGCACTTATGTCCACTTGTGTTTTCTGGCTTTGACGTTGTGCTATAGTTTAAACCTACGATTCCTTGAGCTGTTCTCTTTATTTTTAAGTCTCTGCTAGCTATGTCTGTCTTATATTCAATTTTACATAACTGCTGTTTCATTTCTTTTAGGTGGGACAAATTCCATTATCGTTTCAGTTTATCAACCAGTATTTTGAGTCATTTGTTTTCCCCTTATTGGAAGATACACGAGCACAGCTGTCCTCAAGCATGGAAAAAATTTCGGAAGCTCCTTTTGCTCAAGTGGTTGATCTTGAGGATTCCAAGCCATATGGAGCGATGTTGTCTGATGTTAAGGTTGATTACTAGAGGAACAGATTCAGTAATTATAGCAAAGAGTCTTACAAAGTACTGCCATGGGATATTTTAGTTCTAGCTGATGCTAAGCCTGAAACTGCTTCTGATTTGCGGAGGGTGGGAAGGATGTGGACTTTTGTATCAGTCACAAAAGTAACAGAGGACAAGAATGAAAGTGATACTACTTCCACTTCGTTCAAAGTAAAGGCCTCAAAAGAAAACCAAATTGACGGTGCCAATAAATCACTGTTTGCAATTTTCTTGACAAATGTTACTTCTAACACAAGAATATGGAACTCCTTACATATGTCTGGAAATTTAAAGATTATCAAGGAACTCTTATGCACTGATTCAGTGGTAAGTGTTTCAGATTGCATCCACTGGTATGCAACATCCTACTTTTATATGAGGGAATGTGTGATGAATTGAATGTAATGTAGTTTCAAATTAGGATAACATGAATGACTTTTAGGGTCGTTCAATGTAATTATGCCTTCTGACATTTACTGTTGATTGATTGCTAAACTTCAATCTTGCTGTCAGGTTAAAGAAGATTGTGAACTCTGTCCTGTGCAAAGTGATGGCATCTGGAATGATATATTTGGTCCTAGTTTATCTTCTACCCTGAATGATTCAAAAGCAGAGGTTGTTTTATCTTGTCTTCATCGTTCACATTGTGACCACAAGGCCACTGTTGAACTTATATGGGGCCCACCGGGGACGGGGAAAACTAAAACTGTGAGTATGCTGCTCATTTCCCTCTTACAATTGAAATGTGGAACCCTTGTATGCACCCCAACAAATGTTGCAATTATGGAAGTTGCCTCGCGTGTTGTGAAACTGGTGAAAGAATCAGTTGAAAGAGATTCTAGTGATACTCTGTTTTTCCCATTGGGAGAGATTCTCTTATTTGGGAATAATGAGCGTCTTAAAGTTGATTCAGGAGTTGAGGAGATATATTTGGACTATCATATTAAGAGGCTTGAGGATTGCCTTGCACCGGGCACTGGTTGGAGGCATTGTTTTGATTCCATGATAGATTTTCTTGAACATTGTGTTCCTCAGTATCATACTTTTCTGGAAAATGAATTGATGAAGCAGAGTAAATATTTCAATGGAAATGAAATTAAAGAGAAAGAATGCTGGAAGGATACAGAAGTGAGCAAGAGGGAGATCAAAACATTTCTTCAGTTTGTGAGAGAAAGATTTAAATGCACTGCAGCTCCACTTAGGAGTTTCATTTTTAACTTTGGTACTCATATACCCAAATCTTAGATTGGGGAAGATAATTTTCAAGGCCTGGGAGCCCTTATAAGTTTACTTGATTATTTTGAAACCTCGTTGTTTCGGGACAATATGGGCTCTGAAGACCTTGAGGGACTTTTTTCACATTCAGTAGATAAAGATTTCTCTCAATCAATTGTGGATATAAAATACATGTTGCACGAGAGAAGAGGCAAATGTCATTCTGTTTTAAGAAATCTTTCGAGTTCTTTTAAAGAACTTGACCTTCCAAGTGCTATCAACATAGGATTACTTAAGGATTTCTGTTTTAAAAAGGCTTCCTTAATCTTTTGCACTGTATCTAGTTCATATAAGCTTCATTCAGTGGCAATGGAACGACTGAAGTATCTGGTCATCTATGAAGCTGCACAGTTGAAAGAAAGTGAATCTACCATACCTCTACAGCTCCCCGGTATACAGCATGCTATTCTCAGTGGTGATGAGTGCCAATTACCAGCGGTGGTTGAAAGCAGTGTATGTTATTGCTATTTGGACATCTTATATATTTTTTTCCTTTATTTTCTTTGCATTTCACCCCTTGGTTAATTGATTTCTATATATTTGATTTTCACTTGTTCAAATTTCTCACTTTTTTACCTCTCTTTTCAGGTTTCTGGTGAAGCTTGTTTACGTAGAAGTTTATTTGAGAGGTTAAGCCATTTGGGACCCACAAAGCACCTGCTCAGTATACAGTACCGAATGCATCCATCCATTAGCTTCTTCCCAAACTCATACTTCTATGACAACAAGATTTTTTATTCCCCTAATGTTAAGAAAAGAAGCTATGAAAAACGATTTTTGCCTGGACGAATGTATGGCCCATATTCTTTCATTCACGTGCTTGATGGAAGAGAAGAGTTCATTGACCACAGCTGTAGAAATATGGTTGAGGTATCTGTAGTGATGAAAATTATGCTGAACTTGTACAAAGGTATGTCTTGGTGGAGCCTCATTTTTGCAACCATCTAAATATTTCAGCATCATTATATAGCTTGTGTTTATTTGACCGTTGATATTGTCCTTAGAGAAACAAGATATGCCATCCATCTTATCGACATTTTCTGCTAGTACGATTGTGTTGTTCAACCACTCTTAGATTATTTTCCCATTTGAGACTGCATTACTATATGAATTCATTTTATATCCGGTTAAACATATTGAAGAAAAAGAGGAGAGTAATTAGATACAATGGTAATTAAGAGATTGAGCCATGCAATGATTATATAAATGAAATAGTATGAGCATTCTTACTGCAATACTGGTATGAGATATCCTGTCATCTCGACAAAATATGCATCTTTTACCTTTCCTTAGTGCATAACGTCAGTAATTCATGCTCTAGTCTAATGAAAAAGTCTATCAATGTGAAATATTTCTTTCTGTCAATGTACTTTGAATACTAATAGCACATCAATTTTTTGATAACCTTGTAATGTTTAACTTGAAGCTTGGACTGAGTCAAAAGAGAAGCTAAGTATTGGTATAATGTCGCCTTATAGTGCACAAGTTGGTGCAATTCAAGAAAAACTTGGAAATAGGTTTGCGGACGGTGCAGGCTTTGCTGTGAAAGTGGTCCATTGATGGTTTCCAGGAAGGAGAAGAGGACATAATTATAATTTCAACTGTAAGATCCAACAATGGAGGATCAATTGGCTTCCTATCCAATCCTAAGAGAGTTAATGTTGCTCTTACAAAGGCTAGGTAACATACAATACCTTAGAATATTACTCTTTATTAGGAAATTATATTAAACTTATATGGATTATATTGAACTTCTATTGTGAATAACTTCTGTCCATTTGAATCCTTATAGGCACTGTCTTTGGATTTTGGGGAACGCAAGAACTTTAACCCGTAAGAAATCTGTTTGGGAAATCCATGATGCTAATGCTCGTCAGTGTTTCTTTAATGCCGAAGATGAGGAGGATTTGGGCAAAGCAATATTCGAGGTGAAGAAAGAGCTTAATGAATTTGATGATCTCCTTAATCTGGGAAGTATATTTTTCAGAAGTCAAAGGTGGAAGGTACTTAATGTTGTGCGCGAAATGCGGAAACAAGCGCACCGAATAATCACAGAAAAATAAAGGACACAAGAATTTACGTGGTTCGGCAATATATCTACTTCCACGGGAGCAAGAGAAAAATAATTGTATTATTAACAATTATTTGAGTACAAATTTAAGTAAAGAAATCTCACTTTTCCAGAACCCAAATTCACCCAGTATTCTCACACACACTCTCCAATTACTCACACTTTCAGAACTCTCAAAAGTTTAGAAACTTATAAGCTTAACAAATTTTGGGATGATTTCAAATGAATGAAATCCTTAACTATTTATAGGAGAAATGAATTACTATGCAAAGAATAAAATAATTAAAAATATAATTTTTAATTATTATTATTTTTCAAATCCATTCCTTTTGTCCATTCTAGTGAAAACTTTTTTCTCCTTAGGTTAATTTTAGTGAAAACTTTTTAAAATCATTTCGAAAGCTGACTTCAGACCAGACCAAAAAGTCAGTTATATACCTTCTAGTGAAACTTTCTAGTGGCTGGCGACCTAAGAAGAGGAATGTAGAAATCATTAAGCAATTCAAGGTTGAAAGATTCTACATTATTTGCACCATTGACATTGTCAAGGAATCACAGTACTTCCAAGTTTTGAAAGTCTGGGATATATTGCCGCTGGAGGATGTCCCAAAATTGGTGGCACGTCTGGATAATATACTTGCAAAGTATACTGACGACTTTATTAATCACTGCAAAGAGAAATGCATTGAGGGGTATGTCTATTCTTTTTAATTTTTTTGGGATATGAATCAATGTTGTAATTTCTAAATGTTAGCTGCATTAATTGCTTGGACTGAAAGGAATAAGATTGTGGATATATTGCCGCTGGAGGATGTCCCAAAATTGGTGGCACGTCTGGATAATATACTTGCAAAGTATACTGACGACTTTATTAATCACTGCAAAGAGAAATGCATTGAGGGGTATGTCTATTCTTTTTAATTTTTTTGGGATATGAATCAATGTTGTAATTTCTAAATGTTAGCTGCATTAATTGCTTGGACTGAAAGGAATAAGATTGTTTATTCATCTTTGGTTGAAAATTTGTTTTAATTATTTTGGCTTGTTTCTTTGCACCCAGGAATTTGGATGTTCCAAAGACTTGGGCAGCCACTTCAAAAGTTGTCCGGTTCAAGAATCTTGCTGACATTGACAGTCATAGTGGGAGTGACCTGGGTGGAGCTGCTTCTGATAGTACAAGTTACGTTGAGAATTCAAATGTGAGTGATAGTCTGCTGCTGATGAAGTTCTACTCCTTATCATCAGGTGCAGTGAGCCACCTGCTGTCTGACCGTGACGGCAGAGAATTGGATCTTCCATTTGAAGTGACGGACGAGCAATTGGAGATGATCCTTTTTCCTAAAAGCTCCTTTATACTTGGTCGGTCGGGTACTGGGAAAACTACTATTCTGACAATGAAGTTATTTCAAAAAGAAAAACTTCACCATATGGCAATGGACGGATTCTATGGAGTAAACAATAGTGTAACTCTGCATCGTAGCTGGGAAAGTGGGACTGAGGAGGGTCTTGGGGAGACTGAAAGGCCCATCTTGCGCCAACTTTTTGTGACAGTTAGTCCTAAATTATGTTTTGCTGTAAAGCAACATATATCTCAAATGATAAGGTGCGTGGATTTGTTTTAATGAAATGTCGGTTATTTTTTTTTTAATTTGAAAAAAAAAAGTTCCCTCTTCACCTAAAATCTAGAAACTTTGAATTTGCTTGAGTAGAAGAATAAGTCAAGCTCTAGATGATTGGTTTTCTTTACTACTTTTAGTGTGCCTACAAATATCAAATGGTAGAAGGCATGTATATGTGGCCAAGTTTAATTTAAAATTTTATTATCAAACATTTTTAGTCTTGAATTAAAGTAAAAACTTCTAATGATTCCAAAACAGCTTGTTAGTTCTCCCTGTTTTGTGGGAAAATTTGTAGGTGCACTTTCTGTCTTAAATTACCATGAATTGAAATGATAGTTGGGGGTTAGATAAAAGAATTCAATTTTTCCTTCCTGTTTTGTTAGGGTCTGAAAAAAAATTGAAAATCTTAATGGGAATACAAAGTTTTAGGCTTCTTAGTTCAAAACATAGTTCAATGGATCATTTTGTTGGAATTGATTTTTGTCCCAATGAGCATGGAAATGGAGTTTTACTTTTAAATATCGATGAATCTTTAAAATTCTGAATCTCAACTTTTGGTTTCAAATTATTGTTTAAACGTATCTCATCGTTTTATCCGCATCGAGCCTTGCTTTTTGGTATTCAAAGACGCTTTTTACTTGTTAATTTGGATTTATGCATCTACAAAATCACATTACAAGTGTGATATGCAATAGAATGATGTTGAAGCAGCCTACTTTGAGTTTGTTGTTGCTTTCGCATTTTCCGAACAGTGTTTAGCATTTTTACTTTATCAGCTGTATTAAATTGCTTTACAATTTTAATGTGTTACTTGACATTTAAAGCATATAAGATGTCTCACTTGTAATGATTGGCCTTGTTAAATCTGCAGCTCTGCCTTTGGTGGGAAGTTTGTTGCAGAAAGCAGGTTAATTGATATTGATGATGCAGCAGAATTCAAAGATATCCCAAATTCTTTTGCAGATATTCCAGCTGAGTCTTACCCACTTGTCATAACATCTCACAAGTTCTTGATGATGTTGGATGGAACTTTGGGTAGTTCATACTTTGAGAGATTCCATGCCATAAGGAAACACTATGGTCAAGTTCAAAATTCAAGCTTACTTTTCTTACAGATCTTTATTAGGACAAAGGAAGTTAATTTTGAAAGGTTTTGTTCATCGTACTGGCCTCGTTTTAACACACAACTGACAAAGAAGCTTTATCCTTCTGGAGTTTTCACTGAGATTATATCTCATATAAAAGGTGGCCTCCAATCCATTGACGTTGATGATGGTAAACTCTGTCGAGAGGATTATATTAGATTATCAGAGACCAGGGTTTCCACTCTCCTCAGGTGGGAGAGAGAGATAATTTATGAAATTTATGAAAACTATGAAAAAATGAAGATGAGAAATGGTGAATTTGATTTGGCTGATCTTGTTAATGATCTTCATCGTCGATTTAAAGAGGAAAGGTATAAGGGTGATGAATTTCATTTCGTTTACATTGATGAAGTTCAAGATCTTACCATGAGTCAAATTGCACTATTCAAGTACGTCTGCAGGAACATTGAAGAGGGTTTTGTTTTTTCTGGGGATACAGCACAAACAATTGCTAGGGGAATTGACTTTAGGTTTCAAGACATAAGATCTCTCTTCTACAAGAAGTTTGTTCTGGAATCAAGAAATACTAGAAACGTTGGAAGACAAGAAAAAGGACTGCTTTCCAAAATTGTTAATCTGAGTCAGAACTTCCGCACACATGCAGGTGTTCTCAACTTAGCTCAAAGCGTCATTGAACTTCTTTAACGGTTCTTCCCGCACTCTGTTGATATCTTAAAACCAGAGACTAGTCTTATATATGGGGAGCCACCTGTTTTGCTTGAATCTAGGGATGATGAAAATGCAGTCATAAAAATATTTGGAAACAGTGGAGATGCTGGTGGGAATATGGTCGGTTTTGGAGCAGAGCAAGTTATATTGGTCCGTGATGACTGTGTTCGAAAGGAAATTTCCAATTATGTCAGGAAGCAAGCTCTTGTTTTGACAATATTAGAGAGCAAGGGCCTTGAATTTCAGGTGATACATTGCATAAAAGTTTCTTATCATTAGTGGTTTAGTAGATTATAATCATGCTATCTTCTTTTGAGTGCTCTTAATCCATGCTGATCGTTAACAGTTTTGAAAATCCACTATTTCCTTTCTGTTTCCTGTTACCTGATGTCAGATTCTTCTCTATGAACCATGTAGGATAAGCATATCCAGCAACCAAAAAATTGTAACTTCTGGTGACTATTTCGGAACTGTGTTGTCAGTGTTCAGTTTCTCCTTATGCCCAAGCTCATAATATGCTTACATAACGTGTTTGAGGGGGGGAAAGGAGGGGAAAAAAGTGTGTTTGAAATAATAACATACTGCAAATTGCAATCAAGTTTATATTTTCCTCTTTAAAATGATTTATGTTCCTAAGTTTTATCCTTTTAGTGAAACCCAAATACTTTTGCTCTACTTTTTTTTTTAATTTATATAAGTATTGTATTAATGGAATGGAAACGAAACCCCATCCTCGCCCACACTATTAATTTGAAACAAGTACATAATTATAGAAATAAAACCATAAAGAGAACTAATTCTAAGAGAGTAAAATACAACACTGGGACTTATTTTACTGTCCAATATGCTAATACGAGAAACTGATAGAGTACACCATCTAAAGTTGCAACAGGATGGTTTTTCCTTTTACTTATTTTTATTGTCAAAAATATTTCAATTCATACAGCCAAGTTCCTATGTCTTGTTTTCTTAAGTAGTTATTATGAAACCTAAATTTTTCCATGATCTCTTTCTATAGGATGTGCTATTGTATGACTTTTTTGGCTCTTCACCCATTAAAAATCAATGGAGGGTGGTATATGAATATATGAAGGAACAGGCTTTGTTTGACTCCACTTTACCTGGGTCCTTCCCAAGCTTCAGTGAAGCTAAACACAACCTCTTGTGCTCTGAACTGAAGCAACTATATGTAGCCATCACTCGTACAAGGCAAAGGTTGTGGATATGGGAAAATATGGAGGAGTTCTCCAAACCTATGTTTGACTATTGGAAGAAAAGGTTGCTTGTTCAAGTAAGGCAATTGGATGATTCACTTGCACAGGAAATGCAAGTAGCAAGCAGCCTCGAGGAGTGGAAGTCACGGGGCATTAAGGTTTGTGTAATCTTGAAAACTTTTATCATTTTTGTGCGCATGTGTGTATGTGAAGACATTTGTTGGTCAAACTTTAAATATATTCTGCTCTTGCACTACCACAGATATTAATTTTGTTGTTATTGTCATCTCCCTATTTCTGGCACCCAAGGGGAGTTGGCATTCATATTCAGACTGCGTGCATCTATCATATAGAGCAAAATATGATGATTGATTACCATCACCATTACTTTATAACTACTACTATTTATTATCAATTTCTATGTAGTGCCTCTCTCATTGTCGCTCTCCTTCCTTGAGCAGATGCTTTTGGTGAATTTTTTACTGGAAAACTGCATGAACAATTAGGTTCATGTGTTTTTGTTTGTGATTTATGCTACAGCTATTGGTTATAAGTAATCTGCGCTAAAAGTTCGGATGACATTTGACATTGCTAATAGTGCTGCTGTTTCTGTTACCTTCTATTTATTGCAGCTAAATGGATGTTGATGTTAACATCCATTTCAATTAGGTCCCTTCATTTTCTTGTACTAGGAGTGAAATGGATGTTTGTTCGTTGTCAAATCAAATATTGTTTCTCCCTTCTGCTGATTTTGTTCTGTTTTCAGCTGTTTTATGAGCAAAATTATGAAATGGCAACAATATGCTTCGAAAAAGCTAAGGTCACTTACTGGGAAGGAAGGTCTAAAGCAAGCGGCCTGAAGGCAGCAGCTGACCGTATTAGCAGTTCAAATCCTCTAGAGGCTAACGTTTTTCTTAGGGAAGCTGCTAAAATTTTTGAAGCCATAGGCAAGGCTGATACTGCTGCCAAATGCTTTTTTGATTTGGGGGAGTATGAAAGAGCAGGCGTGAATCTGATCTCCAGTTGAAGGAACATAATGCTGCGTTATGGCTTAAGTTTTATTCTTGTTATCTTCTCTCTGAACTTAAAAATTAGATCATCATTTTCACTCTGTCTGATGGTTAAATTTGATATTTAGTTGAACGAATATAATTCTACCATCGTATGATGTTCGGAATATGGTACTTTCAGGATAGTTGTAAACTATGCATAAACTCTTGATTGATTTAAGCTTTAGGATGGTGATTTAATGTTTGCATTTCTTTGGAATACTTCTCACTTAGAAATAACTTAAAAGGTGCGGTTAATTGCACTTTCCAGAACTAAGGTAATATGTGTATAAGGTGATAATCGGATACAATGATGTAATTGTTAATATTCACAGTAGTCAAATATTCCAGAACTGCAGAATACTATACTTTATCACGAAGTGTTGATACGATTTGTTGTTGGTGGGTTTGAGGATAATTTTTTCTTTTCTCATTGTCAACAAGAACTTTTCTGTGTAATGTGCATAGCTTATTTTGTAGTTAGCATCTCCCCCCTTTCTTCTCTGTTGGATATGCCTGTAGAAGTGATTAAAGTTGTTTGCATAATGTCAGTATGCAATATGCTTAAGACAGCTTCAATCTTACAGAATTTTCAGCATTAAATGAGATAAACTGAGTTTATAATTTGGTTTTTGATGACACGCAAAAATGAAACTTGACATTAATTTTAAATTTACCTTGGTGTGTTTGTTTGCATTAGTCTTTTTTCCGTGGTTTTCCCGAGAAATTCTTGCCTTCGTTTATAGCAGTTGAGAAAAAAGAGGAAAAAAATCCTTGCTTATAATTTTGTAGGAGTTTTCGGGCAATAAATTTGATAATCAGATTAACTTCTTATTCCTGTAGGTACGATTTATTTAGAAATATGTGAAGAACCTGAGCTGGAAAAAGCAGGGGAATGTTTTTTTTTGGCCGGATGCTATAAGCTTGCAGCAGATGTATATGCGAGGGGCAGTTTTTTTGCGGAATTTTTGGATGCTTTAAATGATGGCGACAATCTATGATAAGAGACAAACTTAGAAATATGATGTTTAGTACAAGTTCTAACACCTTTTCTATGAGCAATAGGCAAATCTAAATCTAAATCGAGTAATGGAATAGAGTTTAAATGTAATTTAGACTCAGATTGAACAGTACATGTGTCTTCCAATAACTCTATGTTCGGTTCAGAATTTTGGCAGTCAGGAGATGTACAAATTGTTTTATTTTGTCAAGAATATACCTTTAGCCTTTGAGTATCCTCTTGATTTTGTGCGGTGTATGGTTGAATTTGTGAAAACACTTACTGGTCATCACTTGGTCAGGCTGTTTCTGTGGGGAAGAACAGTGTTGTTCTTTTTGCTGATTGTTATTGGAAGGCGGCAGATTTTGTGAAGAGCAAACTATCAAAGGTGGAGTTGAATTTGTGATATCCTCCCCCTGAAGAGAGGTTTTGGAGAAATAAGGGTTAATTTCAAAAAAAGTCACATCCATGGTTACAAAATATTTCCTAGTTGGAGGATGAAAACACTTGTACCCTTTTTGTGTAGGAGAATAACCCACAAACACACACTTAAGAGACCTAGGATCAAGCTTACTTTTGTTATGATTCTTATCATGAACTAAAGCAACACACCCAAAAACCTTAGGAGGAAGAGAACTAAAGGACCGAGACATGGGATAAAGTTGTTGAAGAAGTTCGATTGGAGTTTTAAACTTCAAAGTACTAGTAGGCAATCTATTTATGAGATAACATGCAGTTAAAACTGCTTCACCCCACAAATAATTTGGTACCCCCATAGTAAACATCAAAGATCGAGCAACTTCAAGTAAATGTCTGTTTTTTCTTTCAGCAACTCCATTTTGTTGAGGAGTATCAACACAAGAGGATTGATGAATAATTCCATTCTCAGTCAAATAATTTCCCAACATAGAAGAAAAAAATTCTTTGCCATTGTCAGTTCGAAACACTTGAATTTTTGCTTGAAATTGGGTTTGAACCACTTTATGGAAGATTTGAAAAGTTTTAGAAACTTTAGATTTTTCTTTTAATAAATACACCCAACAAACTCGAGTGTGATCATCAATAAAAGTGACAAACCACTTAGCTCCAAAATTATTGGGAAAACGGAGAGGACCCCATACATCACTATGTATAAGAGAGAAGGGTTGTGAAACTTTGGAAGTTTGGGCAGGAAAATGAGTACGATGATGCTTGGACAGTTCACACACTTCACATTTAAAATTAATGTCACTTTTATTCTTAAACAATGTCGGGAATAACAACTTCAAATATGAAAAATTTGGATGTCCTAATCTGAGATGCATCAAACTAATTTCATTCTCACTAGGCCCTTGAGAAACAATTTTGTCAACTAAGGATAGATTACTCAAAGCTTCTCCTCTTCGAAATAATAAAGTCCATCCACCTCCTTAGCACTGCCAATCTTCTTCCCCGTACAGTCTGAAATTCACAATTGGAAGGAGAAAAATTAGCCATACATTAAGGTCTTTTGTAAGTTTCTTGAGACAAAAGATTACAAGGCAGTTAGGGACGTGCAACACTAATTTTAAGATCATTGTTTTAGAAACGAAATTGAACCTTTTCCCGCAATCAAGAAAGAGACCCATCAATTTTCACCTTTTGTTTACCGTGGTTTGTAAGTAGAGAATAAGTTGGACAAACCGATTATATGATCGGTTGCTCTGAATCAATGATCCAAGGGCAAGAAGTATTTGAAGAGATCTGAAAGCATTTAGAAAATTACCTATTTGGGCTAGATTAGCGAAGGTGTTTGACTCATGAACGACAAGTTGCTCAAGTTGTTCCTCGGTGAATAGATTTGATCCTTGACTCCGAGTTTGCATTGGCATTATCGGTTGCAACTTGAAAGCCCTTTGAATTTTGTCCAAGATTTGGTACCCTTCCCGAGTTTTGTGGCCTTCCATGGAGCTTCCAACAAAACTCTTTGGTATGTCTTGGCTTATGGCAATGATCACACCAAAGTTTATCCTTGTCATCTTTCTTCTTGCTCATATTCTTTTGTTCACTTACCAAAGTGAATCGAGCACAAGTAATCAAGGCGAATTATCGGTATTAGTGCTGTTCATCACTACCCTTTTACTACTTTTTTTCCCTTCTCACATATGCATAGAATTACCTAATTGCGGGAAGAGGTTCTTTGCTTAGTACTCGTCCCCAACTTCATCCAATTTTGGATTCAAACCACCAAAAATTCAAACACCCTCTCCTTTTCCTATAAGCTTAAATCTTTTCTGTCATCTCTAAACTTCCATTCGTCATCATAATTCTAATCCTATTCTTGCCTTATGATATTCATGATATTGTAATATGCTGTCAGAATTTCACTTCCTTGTTTGGTTTCATGTATACGACTCTTATGTTCGTACAAGTGCATATTTCTAAGATCGAATATGTCTCTGATCGCATCCCATAAATCTCGTGATGGTAAGAAAAGAAACGCGACTAATGTGAGGATCCATTGAATTAATAAGCCATGACATTACCATAGAGTTTTGTTCATCCTGCATTTTATACGAAGGGTCGTCATGTCTATTGACCCATCAAGATAGCCCATTTTACCATTTCCCTTCACATACAACTTCACGTGACCATGCGGAAAATTTTGGCCATTCAATTTGTGAGTTGTAATCAATGACGGATTGTCAAATTATTGGCTTGAACATGTTTAACGTTGATGCCGTGGATTCGCTCACATCGACATTTTAAATCAGAATTTTTAAAGTTCTGACACAAGATAAAACCCTAAAGGTATTGGCTGAAAATTTGTTGAAAAATAAAAAGCCGAAACCCTAACTTGGGCTCTGATACCATGAGAAAAATAGTGGGAAGATATTTTTCTTATTCATAGAAGTTGCAATCTTTACATTATATACTAGTCTGACTAGGCTATATAAGGAAGCTATAGGAAACTAGGAAAAATAAGCTATACAAGGAAAGGAAATAAATATATGCTATACAAGGAAAAAATAAATACTTGTGCACAAAATTAGGCTATAATCTCTGACTTTCAACACAGACATTTTGTCAAATGATCAGAGTGACTTATTGATCATGAATAAACAGTTAAATGCTTCTAAGAGACATCAGAGTGTTAATGGTGAAACTTTATCAGCTGGAAAGATACTGGATTTCCATCTTCATACAAATTCCTCTAAATATGTTTGGGAAGATGAATTGGTGTTAGATGGTACAATTTGTAAGAATAGGATTTCTGTTCAGACTCTTGTCTACTTTTGGAGCTGCTGGAGGGATAAGATCGTGAATGTGCTCAAATATCTTGAATGTCTCAAAAGCCAAGACTTTAATGACTATAAAAGTTATGGAGATTTCTGCTTCAATTACCTTGGTGTGTGGAGGCAATACAATAATGGGAATATCATCTATCTTCTGTTGAACAGTGATGCTGAGTGGGTGAGGGATTTGGCCAATAGACATGCTTCAGGAAGTGGGAAGTTGGCCTCTATCAATGTCCGTTAACTTGTCTCTGCCGAAAGGAATTATTGGAGTTCTGAGTTGCTTTCTGTTGGTATGAAGGTCTTGGACAATCTTGAGGCCCTGCATAAGCAATCATCTAAGAATTCATCATCTGTGTGGTGCCATGTACCATGTCTTGCTTACATCTATGATGTTGCAAAATTTCTTTTGAGTTCCAATTATCCGAGCCTTCAGTACCATGTTAAGGTACTACAGAAATTTGTTGACCAATCAACGGAACATTTCTTCGAATTTATTTTTCCTCTAGAGTGGCAAGAATCTCTGAATAAGAATATGATTTCTCTAAAAGGAACTGAGTTGTATAGGAATATCATCAGAGAAGTTGTTTATAAGCACATTGGTTTGAAAGGTAATCTATCATATGGGCAAATTGGAAGTGCAGTGGTAATGATTCTTAGGAATGGTAAGCTAGGCAAAGATGTATATGGGAGAGTTGCAAAACGGTTTGATAGAAATACACCATGGAAGGAATTTGTCGAGAGTCTTTCTTTCAATATGGGATTAGAATCTTGTCGGGGATCTGCATTGCATAATCATGATGATATGAAAGAGGTGTCTCATGTTTGGAAATTCTATAGAGCTTTGTGCGATACTTATGAAGCCAACTGGAGGAGAGCTGACAATATAACACCAGATTTTTTCCTATATCTTATTGAGCGCCTTTTGATTTTGTTGTCTAGCTTTAAGGGATGCATTTTCACTACAAAGTCATCTTTCGTTGATTGGCTTATCTACCGGGAATGGAGCACCAATCCAACTTGTAGCTTATTTACTGATCTTCATCATGTTGGGGAAAAATTAGGTTTTTAAATTTTTATAAAACCTTTTGAAGATCGCTCTCATATAATATATAAGAATTTGTATTCTAGAAATCGTACCTTGAAAATCCGAGTTGGCTTTTTCCGCTGAAGTGATTTAGGCTCCTAGATCACGATCCGCCACCACCACTCCTGTTAGATCACGATCCGTCACCACCACGCTTGTTAGATCACGAACTGTCACCAATGATCTTCCAGGTTATGACTCGACGCGCGCGCCTTTATCACTACCAAAGTAACTAGCACGAGAAAATTTTTCTCTCAACAATAGAGAGAAAAATCTTATTCTCTGATCTGTAAAAATGGCTTCAATCTTTTCTTTAGAGAAACTAAGCCTTTTATATCACCCTTTAGTGAAAACCCTAGGCTCCAAATAATCAAAAAACAAAACACACGTTATTTTCTTTTTCAATAGGGGACCCACCTTGTAAAATAACATAAGGCCCCTTACACAAAGCTAATTAAATGGAGCCTCCCAATAAATGATATATTTAGGCTTTTGACCCAAATAGCTAGTTATCTTACTTATTAGTCCAGTAGTGGTGCAGTCAATTAAATGAGCTAACCCGGGGATCATTTGAGAACATACAATAGTGGCTACAATAATTAGGCCTGTAATTAAACTAGCCCAATTATTTAATTCCAAATCTACTCCACTAAAAGATTGGAACTGACTTCCATAATTGTATGCTCGAATAATAATTCGTCCCAAGCCACATTGATTTCTTTACTGCACAATCCTTTGTACCACATCGTTAATTAAATTGATATCTCAATCAATCAATTTAATAACATCTTATTCCTTGATCCTTACTGGTTTTCTCTAATGATCATTTTCAACATACTAAATATGTTGACACACTCTGGCCAGAGAATTCTATGATCAAGTGCCGAAAACCCATCAAGAGATGTGTTGTACAAATTCTATATTGTTAATCCATAACTCCAATACTCATAATTGCTCCCACCAAGATACCGGGTAATCTAGACTACAAGTACGTGTCATGCCCATTGGTAACTCAAATGGAATAACAATTACAATCATGAAATCATAATTAACTCAAGATTAAGATTACAGTAAAATCAATGCCTATGAGATTTAATAAGTCTGACAGTTATTACAAAGTTAATTAAATCTCACATGTGATCCTGTTCAATGTAGTCGTACTACATCAATAAATTCATACATGATTAAGACAAATCATTCAATGAATTTATTACAGTCTATACCTAAATAAAGTGCCCAACTTTATTTATCAACTGCGAACTAAATTTATTTAATCATAAGATAACTTGTATTTATGTCTTCTGTGAATCCACATGGTGATCACATAAATACATATAATATGATTAAATGGACTTTAATCCAAATATTAATGCAATTAAGATATTTGAATAAAATACCTCATTTATTTTATTAATCAGAAAAAAATATTTATTAGAATTAAATAAACACATATGCTTTTAAAGAGCATATTTTCCCAACAATCTCCCACTAGCTCTCAAAGCATATTTGGCATTTCACGCATGCCCATGGATTCTAAGTGCAAGTTAAAAGGTTTCCCAAGTATGGCCTTAGTAAAAGGATCTGCCAAGTTTTGCTGTGACGCAATCTGAGTAACCTCCACATCACATCTCTGCACTATATCCCTTATAAGATGATACTTCCTCTCAATATGTTTTTGTTTCTTGTGGTTCCTTGGTTCCTTAGATTGAGCTACCGCACCACTATTATCGCAAAATAGTTTCAGGGGTGCAGTTTGTTGAGTGTTAGAAAATGTATATTTATAAAGGAGAAAACTGTCATTTTACATTTCAAGTCTTATTAACAACCCTTACTTTTATGTATTTAACCTTCTTTTGATTTAATTCCATGTGTTTTATTTTAATTAAGTATTTTATGTATTTTAGGGGCATTATAGTCATTTCACAATAAAGGAGAGATCAGACGGCAAAACGGACATCACTTTTGAACTCAGGACGGTCGAAAACCTTAGGAGGAGCATAAAAGGAAAAATGACACTATTCACATGTACGGTACTATTCACGTATACGGTACTGTATACGTTACTGTTCACGGCACTGTTCACATAGACGGATCGATGACGTGGCATTGACCGATGATGTGGCATTGACTGATGAGGTGTCACGATCCTGTTGGACTAAAATTCTTATGTATGGTGGCGTATCGCGACAAATCTCGCGACGGTGCATGCATCACACATGATTATTTTCAACCAAATGCATTCGTTCATCCGGTCAAACCGTATTCTTCATCCGCGTGGTGATTGATGACGTGGCGCAATCAGCTTTTTAATCCATGATTTACTCCATGTATCTCTAAAAAGGGGGCCTCCCCCCCTAATTTGATATCCCTGAATCCATTTTTGGACTCCATTTTCTGTAATTCCTTCTCCATCTTGTATTTTCTTTGTATTTTAATAAATTTCCATTTTGCCCCTAGTTCAATTATGAGTGGCTAATTTTCTTTCAAGCTTGGGTTGAAGGTGAAGTCTCAACATGTGTCATGGGCTTTATTTGGTAAATTTATTTTCTCTTCCCCTCTAGTTTTTGTGGATGTTTTGACTTCTCGACAAATAATATTAATCTTGTCTAGCCTTGGTTTCACCCTACAATTATTATTTACGATAAGCACCATATTGATTAGAGCGTGGTTCATGAGGTGTGGATTCCCCCCTCATTATTTAATTGGTATTAATACGGATTATTTAGCCCATGATGCATGTTGATACGGATCCAGATACCAAAGTACGTCATTTCAATAGAATTCTCTTCAATTTATTCTCGCCATTTCAATTCTAAATTTAGAATTTATTCTCGCCATTTTAATTTAAGTTTTAGCATATTCCAAATCATTTCCACCATAAATCCAACAACCCATTTACAAAATTAATTCTATACACAATTAAAATTCACCTCCTCGTGGGATCGACACTCGTCACCATTAGTCTATACTACAATAGATTCGTATTAAAAAATTTGCACAACAAGTTTTTGAGGTAAGTAATTTTAATTCATAGAATTAATTTTTGTGAATAATTTCTTTTAATTATTTTCTTGTAATTTTATTATTAAAAAAAAAAGAGTGAATCTACATATAAAGGTTAGTATTTCTTTTTCTTTTTCTCTTCTTTAAAATTCTATAATTTAATTTTCAATTTATTTTTCTTTGAAATTTTTTTTGTTTATCTTATTAATTTATTTTTAGTTAATTTATTTCAAGATTTGTTTTTGTGTTTTTATAGAAAGGTTGTAATAGCGCAATAAGGTTAGTATCGTAATTTCTTCATCTTCTTTATTTTTATTTGTTTTGTTCTCATCTTTATTTTTATTTTATTTGTTTTGCATGCATGGTCGTAGGTCATTATCACCTAATCTTGAACCTATAGACCTTGAACTAGAAAAAACACTTCGCACACAAAAACACATTAAAAATAAATTTGGAATAGATTTACAAGCACCACAGGAGAGGCCATTTAAGGACTATTTTAGTCCCTTAGCTAATTTGAGCACATCATGTATAAGATACCCAAATGTAGCTGCTAGGAGCTTTGAGTTAAAACCTAGTGTGCTAAATTGTCTCCCCACATTTTATGGCCTAGAAAATGAGGATCCATATAATCATCTGAATGATTTTCATGCTATTTGTCAAACTTTTAAATACGAAAATTTTTCAGACGATGATGTTAAACTCAGATTATTCCCATTTTCTTTAAAAGATAGAGCTCGTTCATGGCTTAATACATTGCCTGCCAATAGCATTTCATCATGGGAACAAATGGTAACAAAATTTTTGAATAAATATTTCCCAGTGCATAAAACAAATGCTATTCGCAGGGAAATCTCGGAGTTTACCCAGAGAGAGGACAAGCAATTTTTCGAAACGTGGGAGCGATTCAATGGACTACTCTTGAAGTGTCCACATCATGGGTACGAGAAATGGCACCAATGCCAATACTTTTTGGAGGGATTATTGACGAATGTGCAAGAATGGCTAATGGCAACAAGTGGAGGAGAGCTATTGTCAAAAAGTGCATCAGAAATTTGGGAATTCTTCCAGCGACAAGCGGATAATTCCCAACAACGGAGTCGATCACTCAAGAATACTAGAAGAATTAAGGGAGTGAATGAGGTTCACATTGGCGAGTCAAGTTCAGAAATTAAAGAAGTCAAAGCAATAATTGAAGGTCTCTCTCGACAAATAGCATCGTTATCGACTGCTAAATCAACAGAGCCACATGACCCTGACTCATATCCAGATCAAGCCAATGCCATAGGTGTAATGAGAAAACCATCAAATTACAACCCATACTCCAACACATATAACCCTGGATGGAGAGACCACCCCAATTTTTCATGGTCTCAAGGACTCCAACAGAATGGACCAGCTCCACCAAATTCCTCAAAATCCTCAAGCCTCTCACCCCATTTAGACCATACAATTCGTAACAGAGCTACTCTCAACCCAGACCATGGGAGGATGCATTCCAGAATTTCAAGAATGTTACTCACTCCACGATTGAACAACAGAACCGCACCATTGATGGACTACGAAATGAGTTGAGAGCAGGCTTCAATTCACAAGCCCAATCAAGCCTCGAGAAGATGGTGGGACAACTTGCTTCTTCAGTTCAGACCTTGGCAATGACTGTTGAGAAAGGCAAGTTTCCAAGTCAACCAGTGCCTAATCCTAAAGGAGTACATGAAGCAAGTACCAGTTCACCACAGCAGCATGGAGAAGTCAAAGCAGTCATGACCTTACGAAAAGGAAAAGAAGTCGACAACAAAATGGAGATGCTGGTGACAAAAGAAAATCAAATTGTTCCTGTGAGTGTTGAGGACTCACCACCGGAGGAGAAAGAAGAAACCAACCCACGAGAATACGTTCCCAAAGCTCCATTTCCCCAGAGGTTAGCTAAAGGCAAGAAGGGAAAATCCACAGGTGAGATTCTCGAAATCTTCAAACAGGTAAGTGTTAACATCCCTTTACTTGATGCTATAAAACAAGTTCCATCTTATGCCAAGTTTCTTAAAGACCTTTGCACTAAAAAGAGAAATATGCATGTTCAAAAGAAGGCATTTTTAACAGAAAACGTTAGTTCTATACTCCAACATAAAATTCCTTTAAAATGCAAAGACCCAGGCTCCCCCACTATCTCATGTAGTATAGGGAACCACACAATTGAGAATGCTTTGTTGGATTTAGAGCTAGTGTAAATTTGTTGCCTTATTCTGTATTTGTGAAACTTGGACTGGGAGAATTACACCCAACTCCGTGTTACGGTCCACGAAAATACCTCGTGGTATTGTGGAGGACGTGCTTATCCAGGTAGATAAGTTTTATTTTCCTGTTGATTTTATTGTAATTGACACTCAACCAATACAGGACTCGAGGAAGCACATCCCCATTATTTTAGGCCGACCTTTCTTGGCAACTGCGGATGCTCACATTCAATGCAGGACTGAAAATATGCAGTTGTCCTTTGGCAACATGACTATGGAGCTGAACATTTTCAACATTGCCAAACAACCGCACAATGCAGATGATGGAATTGTTGATGTGGATTTAATTGAAACATTAGTTGATGACACCTTTATTTCAAACCTTAGTGATTATCCTTTACAGACATGCTTAACTCACTTTGGTTTTGATTTTGATATTGACAGATCGGTCGAAGAGGTCAACGCCCTACTTGACTCAGCACAATCTATGGACACTAATCAATGGAAGTCAAGAGTTGAACAACTAGCACCATCAGAGAAGAAACTCATCCCATCATCATAATCACCACCGAAACTTGAGCTCAAACCATTGCCCAACACATTGGAATATGCATTTTTGGGGGAAAAAAGTACTTTACCGGTAATCATTTCATCATCCCTCAATGACGAACAAAAAGGTAAGTTGTTGGATGTTTTAAAAGAGCATAAAGGAGCATTAGGATGGACCATAGCATACATAAAAGGTATAAATCCAGTAGACTGCATGCATTACATTCACCTTGATGAAAATGCTAAATCTACTAGGGAAATGCAACGTCGGTTAAATCCTAACATGAAAGAAGTTGTAAGAACTGAAGTCCTTAAGCTATTAGACGCAGGTATTATTTACCCAATTTCTGATAGTTCATGGGTCAGTCCTGTACAAGTTGTCCCCAAAAAGTCAGGAGTCACAGTAGTTACCAATGCTGATAATGAATTGATACCAACTAGAGTGACTACAGGATGGCATGTATGCATTGATTATAGAAAATTGAATTCTGTCACACGTAAAGACCATTTTCCTTTACCATTTATTGATCGAATCTTGGATAGATTAGCCCATGAATTTTATTGCTTTCAGATGGCTACTCGGGATATAATCGATTCCTATAGCACCAAAAGATCAAGAGAAAACTACTTTCACTTGCCCTTTTTTTGCATATAGGAGAATGCCATTTGGATTATGCAATGCACCTGCTACATTTCAACGATGCATGCTAAGCATTTTTTCTGATATGGTTGAACGATTCCTTGAAGTCTTTATGGATGATTTTTCTGTCTTTGGTGATTCGTTTGATCAATGTTTACATCATCTAACGCTAGTTCTGCAGAGATGTATCGAAAAGAACTTGGTCTTAAATTGGGAGAAGTGCCATTTTATGGTAAAACAAGGTATTGTTCTCGGTCACATCATTTCAAGTAAAGGTATTGAGGTTGACAAAGCCAAGGTGGATCTCATTTCTAATCTTCCTCCACCTAAAACAGTCAGAGAAGTAAGATCTTTCCTTGGGCATGCTGATTTTTATAGACGTTTCATTAAAGATTTTAGCAAAGTTTCTAGACCCTTATGCAATCTACTTGCTAAGGATGTACCTTTTGTCTTTGATGATTCATGTCTTGTTGCGTTTGAAAAATTAAAGCATTTGTTGACATCATCACCCATCATTCAGCCCCCAAACTGGAGCTTACCATTTGAGCTCATGTGTGATGCATGCATAGGAGCAGTATTAGGACAAAGGGTTGATCGAATTCCTCATGTTATTTACTATGCTAGTATGACATTGAATGATGCACAGTTGAACTATTCAACTACTGAAAAAGAAATGCTAGCAGTAGTGTTTGCATTGAAAAAATTTCGATCTTATCTCATTGGTTGTAAAATAATTATATTCACAAATCATGCTGCTCTTAAATATCTTCTCACAAAGAAAGATGCGAAAGCTAGACTAATTCGTTGGGTGTTACTTTTGCAGGAATTTGACTTGGAATTCAAAGATAAAAAAAGGACAGAAAATGTTGTGGCGGACCATCTCTCTCGTCTACATTTTGACACAATTACAGAGCCATTACCATTGAATGAGTCATTTCCAGATGAACAATTAATGAATGTGGAAGTATTACCTTGGTATGCTGATATAGTTAATTATCTTGTTACAGGTAAACTTCCAGAGCATTGGACCAAGCAAGACAAGGCTAAATTCTTTGCAGAAATAAAGAATTTCTTTTGGGATGACCCGTATTTGTTCAAGTATTGTGCAGATCAACTTGTTAGACGATGTGTCCCAGAAAATGAAATTCAGAATATCTTTTCATTCTGCCATGAACAAGCTTGTGGAGGCCATTTTAGTGCTAAGAAAACAGCGACTAAAGTTTTACAATGTGGTTTCTATTGGCCATCTATATTTCGAGACGCTTACACTTTCTGTTCTTCATGTGATAGGTGTCAACGAATGGGGAGCATTACACGAAGGAATATGATGCCACTAAATCCAATTTTAGTGGTTGAGATTTTTGACGTATGGGGTATCGACTTCATGGGACCCTTTCCCCCGTCTTTTGGTCATCAATACATATTGGTTGACTACGTATCCAAATGGGTAGAAGCAATTCCATGCAGAACTAATGATCACAAGGTGGTGATAGGATTTTTGAAAAGCAATATTGTTTCACGCTTTGGATTCCCTCGAGCAATAATCAGTGATGGTGGTGCCCACTTTTGTAACAAAGCATTCAAAGCTCTTTTGACAAAGTATTCAATCACACACAAAGTGGCGACTCCGTATCATCCGCAAACCAGTGGCCAAGTTGAGATCTCCAATCGAGAAATAAAGCACATATTAGAAAAGACGGTGAGGCCAGACAGAAAAGATTGGTCATTAAGACTTGATGATGCATTATGGGCAGATAGAACGGCTTTCAAGACCCCGATTGGGATGTCACCCTATAGGCTAGTATATGGAAAAGCTTGCCACCTACCTGTGGAACTCGAGCATCATGCGTATTGGGCCATCAAGAAATTCAACTTTGACATGCAAAAAAGAAGATTACAAGCGTAACTTGAAGAAATTCGCAATGACGCATACGAAAATGCCAAAATTTACAAGCAACGAATGAAAGTCTTCCATGATAAGCAAATTATGAGAAAATCGTTCACTCCAGGTCAGAAAGTGCTTTTATTCAATTCTCGCTTGCACCTATTCCCAGGTAAGTTACGCTCTTGTTGGTCTGGTCCCTTTATTGTTCATACTGTTTTTCCACATGGGGCAATTGAAATTAAGGACCCAAAGAACGGTGTCACGTTTAAAGTTTATGGTCAAAGATTAAAGCCATATCTAGAGTACCAACCATATGAAAAAGACACCGAAATAAATTTGAGTGACCCACCAAATTTGAATTGATTTTTTTTCTTTTCGTTGATTTGATTTTTCTTTCTTTCTTTTTATTATTACTCTTTTGCTAATTGAAATTATTTTTGCATAAGTGTGTATGTTTAGCTATTAAGTTTTCTCTTATCATTTTTAATCATGAGTCTCATACTTAGACCGTTCCTCCTCAACATTCTTAAACCACTTCAACGTGTCAAAACTCATATCAAAAGGCAGATTCAATTTTGTAAAACACAACGCATTTGGGCTCTACAACCACCAGAGTTAGTAGCCTATGTTGAGGTTTTAGAAAGCCAACTCAGAGACATTGAGAGAAGTGTTTACGACATCCAGTTGGAGCTTGAGGTAAATTCAATAAGAGGACGATTTTAATTTTCTTTGTTTGTTTTAATTTGTTTTTCTGTTTGTGTGCTTTAGTTTGTTACCCCGGTGAAGTGGCGGATAACGGTACTCCGTGACAATCAAGTCGGTTACTTGATTTCCCATAATAACCGATTCGAGGCGAAAGTATGGAATCGAGATTCTAGCGAAGCTTCACAAGCGATTCCCTTCACTTCCTCAGAATGCCCTCCTTACGATCTATAAAGCTCGGTCCGATCGCATGCGATTGCTCTTGAGGAATATCATACCTGATATCCGTTGGTTAATCGAGGCGAAAGTACGATTGGTGAGTTACCTCCAAAATTTATTGCATTCATGCCTTGTGGTAAAGGAAATTATGCAAGAAAACGACGAGCTCGAAGAATTTCGTTGCTTGTCATAAGTGTGCAGTGAGTTGCGATAGAAACCCATGTTCTTTAGGAATGGTGTCGATAACAGGAAGATAAGATTCAATTCATTAGGGATGGCTTGAATAAGGAGTCATTGGATGATATTTTTCTCTTGAAACGCATCCTGGATATGTGCAAGGAGCGATTCTCCGCTTATGGCCATTATTCCGAAAGAGCATGCACGATATAGTCTCGAATCGACTATAAACGACCTTTTGCTTTATAAGAAAACTGGATAGGAAGCCTATCCTCGACCCATAGAGGGCGTTCAAGCCGTTTCTGGACGTAAAACCAGAGGAAGATGTGAGCCACAGTCGCAACTACCTGTAAATATCCTTTTACTTTACTGTTATTTTATTTCACTATTGTTTTATTGTGTGCATTATTGTCTTTAATAATTTTATTACTGTTTGCTTTTTCCTTTTTACTGTTTCCTTTTTGACTCGCGAGCCACGTGCATTACGCGTTATTTGACACTGACATATTACTTTATACACAACTGTGACCCATTATCACCAAGACTCTTAAATGTGATTTCTTTTGTCAAGCACTCACAAATTATTTTTGAGAAGTATCACAATGGCAGCTACTCCCAATAGACAATTCAAGAACATTTGTGTGCTTTCTGGATTTACCTATGGCAAACATAAAGAGTTCGTTGAGGCAGCCATAGATCTTGGCCGAAGCATAGCAGCGAGAAAATTACACTTGGTGTATGGAGGAGGTAATCGAGGGTTATCGAAAATGGTCTCAGAAGCAGCTTTTATCAGAGGCAGCCAAGTGTTAGGCATCATCCCAAGAGTTCTAAAACCATTGGGCAGTTCGTCTGACTCATCAACTGGAGAAGAGTTAGTCGTCTCAGGTATGCAAGAAAGAATAACTGAAATGCTTAATCATGCTGATGCTTTTATTTTCCTTCCAGGAGATCTTGCAACACTAGAGGCACTTATCACACTAGCATCTTCGGCCCATCTGCACATCCACCAGAAACCCATCGGTTTGTTAAATGTCAATAACTTTTATGATGGCTTTATCGCATTTCTTAACCATGCAATAAAAAAACTACTTCATTCCTTCCCATGCGAAAAAACTTTTTATTTGTGCTCACACTGCTAATGAGCTACTTGATATGTTACAAGCTTATAAACTGGAGCCGAACCCCTGGACCTTTGTGTTGGAGCGTCCAAATAATGATGGTAACAGTAGCGGCAGTAAGAAGTACAAATTAGATTTAACTCTTCGCCTGTAAATATTTTCTTCACCACCTGATGTCTTCTAAACTCTACTTCTTTCCTTTCAAACATTGAGGACAATGTTTCGTTCTGGTTGGGGGGAGGGAATAGTCGACAATTGTGGAATTTTGGTTAAGTTTTTACTAATTTTTTGTTGTAGAAACTAACTGTTGCTAACTTTTTGTGTTGAAGATGGCTGAATATGGAGTGCAGTGACTCTAGAAACGCATCTTCATCGTAAAAATAAAAAATAAAAAACTAAAAAAAAAATTCAAACATTTTCTTTTTCTTTATTATGTTTTGATGTTCATTTTTCTTCGTCTTTTTCTCCTTATAAATATATATTTTAAAATTTTTGAGTCAAAGATGGCTGAATATAGAGTGTAGTGCCTCTAGAAACGCATCTTCTAAGTTAAAAAAAAAAACCATTTTCTTTTCCTATCAATTTAAGTGTAACTTTTCTAATTAGTTTTTCTGCATCATTTTCGCATTTCTGCATGCATATTTTCCTTTCATGCTTAGAATAGGTTGGGGGGTAGAATGTTGTTTAAAAAAAAAAATAATAATAATAATTTGTGTGATTTGTTTTAACATTTGATGACATGATTAATTTTAAATTTTAGTATTTGTATTATCTTTGGTCTTAAGTGATGTTACGCTATGTTTGCTACTTTACATGTTGATGTCGGAGACAAATATGAGTTGCTTGAAGGAATGAACATGTCATAAATAAGTGCCAAGTGAGTTGTTGAGCCTATCTTTTTCTTGGAGAGTAACCCTTTTGCCTATTCTCTATACAGCTTAGCAGTTTATTATTTTATACACGATCTCTAGTTTTCTTTTGAGTTAACCCTTAAAAAAAATGGTAAAAAAAAAAAAAGAGAAGAAAAAAATGTGTGTTGCTACATTTGGAGGCCCATCTAACTAGTAGATATGGACGATTATTTAGAGCCCTAAAAGACGATGGAAAGGCCATCTTTGATCCGTTTGAGCCTTTCTAGCCATCCCTTTTATTAAATATCCATAGTTAACCCTTTTTTAGCCTTTAAAAAAAAAAAAACCCTTTTCTTTGTCAACTTATCATCTTGACCTACTCCGATTTGGAGTATTACCCAATGTCTTATAAGTTCCATCACCTATTTATGTTTGAGAAAAATATAAATAAGTATTTTTGTTCAGTGAAGTTATGCCAAAAAAAAAAAAAACAAAACAAAACAAAAATTGTTGTTTCAAAAGAAAAATAATAATAATAATAGGTGAAATCCACCTTGCAACTTCAAAAAAAAAAAAAAAATTCTCTGCATTTTTCTCAAACATACACTTTTTTTTTCTTATTTCCTTCCTTTGTTAACCATGTCCCTAGCCTACGTTACATCCTAATAAAAGTCCTTCCTGATTTTAGGCAATTATAATCTGAAGTAGAAGCTAGTTATATGGGCTAAAAAGATGTAGTGGTGCATAATATAATAATAAAAAAAAAAGATAAATAAATTGGGTTGACTAACATTTTTATTTGACTTGAGATCGTATTATTTCTAAGCTGAGGGCATATTTCTTTCATCTTGGTGAGAGCATGTGATATCACTTCTGTATTATTTTCTCTCTCAATTACCATTCATTGGGGTGACTATTTTTATTGGGTTTAATTTCTTTGTGAGAGTGTCACTACTTCCAGTGAGAATTTGGGGTTTGACATGTCATTCTTGAAAGTAGCTATAACAAAGTCTACTGGGCTGATTCATGTGGATGGTTGATGTGGGTATGATGTTGCTTTAGACTAGAGATAATGCTTATACTTTTATTTGATTGTTATCATTAATCTGATTGAATAAACACTCGTGTTTCTATAAAAAAAAAATCATTTTGAATTTCAATTTTGTTTTCGCTTTATTTGCTAGGGACTAGCAATAAGCTGGTTGGGGGGTGTGTTGAGTGTTGAACTCAGGACGGTCGAAAACCTTAGGAGGAGCATAAAAGGAAAAATGACACTATTCACATGTACAGTACTATTCACATATACTGCATCGCTTCACGCACATAGACGGATCGATGACGTGGCATTGGTGATGATGATGAGGTGTCATGATCCTGTTGGACTAAAATTCTTATGATGGTGACGTGGCAGCATATCAGTGGACGACAAATCTCGCGTACGGTGCATGCATCACAGGATTATTTTCAACCAAACCGCATTCATCGGGTCAAACCGTATCCGCGTGGTCAAACCGTGATGACGTGGCACAATCAGCGTCAAATGCTTTTTAATCCGGCCATGATTTACTCCATGTATCTATAAAAAGAGGCCTCCCCTAATTTGATATCCCCGAATCCATTTTTGACTCCATTTTCTAATTCCTTCTCCATCTTGTATTTTCTTCGTATTTTAATAAATTTTCATTTTGCCCCTAGTTCAATTATGAGTGACTAATTTTCTTTCAAGCTTGGGTTGAATGTGAAGTCTCAACATGTGTCATGAGCTTTATTTGGTAAATTTATTTTCTCTTCCTCTAGTTTTTGTGGATGTTTTGACTTTTCGACAAATAATACTAATCTTGTCTAAGCCTTGGTTTCACCCTCTAGGTTATTATTATTTGCGCACCATATTGATTAGAGCGTGGTTCATGAGGTGTGGATTCCCCCCTCATGATTTAATTGGTATTAATACGGATTATTTAGCCCATGATGCATATTGATACGGATCCAGATACCCAAGTACGTCATTTCAATAGAATTCTCTTCAATTTATTCTCGCCATTTCAATTCTAAATTTAGAATTTATTCTCGCCATTTTAATTTAAGTTTTAGCATATTCCAAATCATTTCCACCATAAATCCAACAACCCATTTACAAAATTAATTCTATACACAATTAAAATCCACCTCCTCGTGGGATCGACACTCGTCACCATTAGTCTATACTACAATAGATTCGTGCGCTTGCGAGTACATTAAAATTTGCACAACACAGTTACAGCAAGTACCACCTCAAGATCTTGTAGGAACTTACGGAGCCATACAGCTTCTTTTGCAACTTCGGATGCAGCCACATATTCAGCTTCAGTTGTGGAGTCTGCGATACAAGATTGTTTCACACTCCTCCAACTAATAGCTCCACTTCCCAATGTAAACACATAGCCGGAAGTTGATTTTCTGGAATCCTTATCTGACATAAAGTCAGAATCAGTATAACTCACTGGAATGAGTTCATCACCAGAATACACAAGCATATAATTTTTAGTTATTTTCATATACTTCATTATATGCTTGACCGCAGTCTAGTGTTCAGGTCCAGGATTAGATTGATATCTACTAACCATCCCTACTGCAAAACAGATGTCTGGCCTAGTGCAAAGCATGGCATACATAAGACTTCCCACAGGGAACTCGTCTCATTCTCTCTATCTCTTCGATGTTTTAGGTGATTGATCCTTAGAGAATGTAATTCCATGTCCGAATGGTAATAAACCGCCTTGGAATTTTCCATGCTAAATCTAGCCAATATCTTATCGATATAGACCGCTTGAGACAAGGCTAAAGTTTTATTCTTCCGGTCTCGTAGTAACTTGATACCAAGAATATAACTTGCCTCTCCCAGGTCTTTCATATCAAATTGTTTTGCTAACCAACTCTTTATTGTAGTCAACACTCCTATATCGTTTCCAATTAGGAGAATATCGTTTACATAAAGAATTAGGAAGGCTACAGATTTTTCTTGAATTTTCTTGTACACACATGGTTCATCAATGTTCTGAATGAATCCAAACGATTTTATCGCTTGATTAAATCTGATGTTCCATGACCGGGATGCTTGCTTCAATCCATAAATGGATTTCTGCAACTTACATACCATGTGTTCTTGGCCTTTTTGTATAAATCTAACTGGTTGCTGCATGTAGATGTTTTCTTCAAGATGCCCGTTAAGAAAGGCAGTCTTGACATCCATTTACCAAATTTCATAATCTAGCACTGCAGCAATGGAGAGTAGAATCCTGATGGATTTAAGCATAGCAACCGGAGAAAAGGTTTTCTCATAATCGATTTCCTCTTTTTGAGTAAACCCTTTGGCTACTAATCTTGCTTTAAATGTTTCCACCATTCCATTTACTCCTCTTTTTCTCTTGTAAATCCACTTGCACCCTATAGGTTTTATCCCATTTAGTGCCTCTACAAGTTCCCAGACTTTATTGGAATACACAGATTCCATTTCTTGATTCATGGCCATTTTTCAAAATTCAACATCTCTATCTATTAGAGCTTCGTTGTAACTAGTGGGATCTTGTACATGTTCATCTGAGATAGCCGTATAAGTTTCTCCCAAAAGCATGTATCTCGCAGGTAACCTAGTTACCCTCCCACTACGACGAGGTTCTAAAAGTGATGGTTGTTCAGGGTTAATCCTGTGTTGATCATCTGGTTGTTGTTGTTCTTCCTGTTCTGTAACAGGCGTTGAAAGCTGAGCATCAACCTGATCACCTGACAGTTCTTCAAGTATTACCTTACTCTTAGGTTTGAAGTTATTCATATAGTCTTCCTCAAGGGAAGTGAAATGTGTGCTCACGATCACTTTCCTATCTTGAGGACTATAAAATAAACCTTCCCTTGTTCCTTTGGGATACCCCACAAACATACAAAACTCAGAACGTGAATCCATTTTGTCTGCCTTTGGTTTCATCACATGTGCTGGTGATCCCCAAATACGGACATGTCGTAGACTTGGTTTGCGACCTGACCATAATTCTATTGGGGTTTTAGGCACTGACTTAGATGGAACTAAGTTCAAAAGGTAAACTGCAGTTTCCAGTGCTAATCCCCAAAAAGAGATTGGTAATGACGAATAACTAAGCATAGATCTCACCATATCCAAAAGAGTTCTATTTCTTCTTTCAGCTACCCTATTTTGTTGTGGTGTTCTCGGGGCAGTCAACTGAGATACAATCCTATTTTCAACTAGATACTCTTTGAAATCTCTTGAGAGAAATTCACCACCTCGATCAGATCGAAGTTTCTTTATGTTCTTATCTAATTGCTTTTCTGTCTCAGCCCTATACTCTTTGAATTTCTCAAGAGCTTCAGACTTATGACGCATCAGATAAACATAACCGTATCTTGAGTGATCATCAGTGAAAGTGATGAAATACTCATAACCTCCTCGAGCTTGTACATTGATTGGTCCACATACATTTGTATGTACCAATTCAAGTGGTACTGTTGCACGTACTCCTTTGGCCGAGAATGGCCTTTTGGTCATTTTTCCTTCTAAACAGGATTCATAGAGTGGCAATGATTCATTTTCTAATGGATCCAAGAGCCCATCTTTGATCATTCTTTGTATCCTATTTTGGTTTATATGACCCAAACGTAAATGCCAGAGGTAACATTGGTTGGAAGAAATATTTTTTTTCTTAGATAAATGTGTATGCTCATCATTATTTATTACTGTGTCATGCATAGAATGGATCATTGGACTTAAATGATATAAATTATCTTCCAATGTACCAGAACAAATAAGTCTCTTATTATGAAAAATAAAAACAGAGGATCCAAAATTTACAGTGTACCCTTGCTTTGACAAACAAGCTACTGAAATTAAATTCCTCTTAATGTCTGGAACATAAAGACAATTATTCAAAACTAAAGTCTCATTATTAAAAGATAATAAAACAGATCCAGTCTTCACTGCTGACACGAACTGTCCTGTCCCTAACTGCAGCTTGACGCTTCCTTCACTTATTTTCCTGGTTTCCTGAAACCAATAAAGTGAATTACAAATATGATTAGTTGCTCCTGAATCCAACACCCAAGTGTCAATAGGATTCTGAACTAAACAGGCCTCAATTACAAAAAGATTTCCCATACCTGATTTCACAATCTTAGGGCAATCCTTTTTCCAGTGACCTTTCTGTCCACACTTGAAGCATTTGCCTTTCGGCTTGCCATCTTGCTTGGTAGACGGTCTCTTTTTCCCAGCTTTCTTCTTACCTTTGCCTTTCGGCTTAGGCCCAGAAGATGAACCTTTTTCAATAATATTTATGCTTCCCAAAGATTTCTCAGCACGATAGATCTCTTCAGCAGAATGAAGTTCGTTCATCAATTCAGTTAAGGTCATGTTTCTTTTGTTCATGTTATAATTGACCTTAAATTCCTTGAATATTTCTGACAGAGATTCTAGCACTATGTCAATCTTTGAGTTATCATCGATTTGTGCTCCCTGAATCTCAGCCTCATTCAAATAGTACATCATTTTAAGGACATGATCACGAACTCTTGTGCCCTTCCCCATTTTACTGTTCATAATTCCTTTGCTTGTCTCAGAGCGATCAACATCTTGGAGACTATCCATTATTTCAAAGGCGCTCCAAGTTCTGATGTTTGGTCTGCAGAATATTAGAAATCGAGGCTAAAATGTAGCACTTTGCCATTTCATTGGCCTTTTGCCATTTCTCATAAAGCCTCCTCTGATTTCTATGAGCATCATCCGCTGGAACTGGGGGGCATGGCAGGGTTAAGATATATTTATAATTTTCAGTAGTCAGGACAATGAATAGATTTCTTTTCCAATCTATATAGTTCTCTCCAGTGAGTTTGTTTTGACTCAGAATAATAGTAAGTGGGCTCAGGGAAGACATTTTCTGAAAAATAAAACATCCATGCATAAATAATTTGAAATAATATTCACAATAAATGACAAAAATGCATAAAACCATAAATGCATTTTAATTTATTGTAACGATAATCTAGTTCCGCTTTGACAAGCTATCCGGTGGGGAAGTCATGTTTATACTTACTAGACCCAATTACCCATTGGATTATTTACTTTCATGTAGAGACATGATAAATAATTATCGTTATCCTTTTGGGCCTAAATTTGTTAACAGAGCTTCGTTGGGAAGGTTAATAACAAATTTTAGTTGAGTGTATAACCATTGTTTCAATCTAGATATTTTTCATATCAATAGTCACCGTTGGGGTGAACAATCGATTAAAAAATATTTCAATTTTATCTTTGAAGAAGTTCATCAAATAAAATATCTAATATATATACATCACCGTATCATGAAGTCGAGGTATATATATAATTTTATTATTGAACTAACAATGTGGGAAAATTATCTTGAATTTTCCCTCTCCCACTCAATATTTTAAAATTGGTTTTTCCTTTTTAAAACATACATATTGTTAATTGCATGCTTCCTATAATATTATCTAGATGATATCAAATATTATTAAGCATACGCAAATTTCAAACAATATAATGAAATTCATTATTAATGAATAACATGTATCATTATGCATAGAGTGGCACTTCCTATTCTATATGACATGTTATTATAGCATGTTATCATCCATAACAAAACATATAGAAAAACAATTAAATAATCTTAATTCATGGCTTTCCTAATAATGAAAAATACATTAACCCTAAGCTTAATCTTCATTGGGCTTCTTGTCAATGTCCATCTTTCATAAGCTTGACTTTGTTAATGGACTAGGGGAAATTGGGCATTTAAATTTATAATTGATCCAATTTTAATTTTGAAAGAAAATAAATAAATAAATAAATAATTAAATATATATATATATATATATATATTTTTTATTAAAATAAAACTTTTGGACCAAAAATAAATTTAATGTATTTAATTTTATCTATGCATTTTAATCCATTAAGCCCAATTGAAATTGGGCCTAAAACTAGGATTCTTTAAGCCCAAAACTGTTTTTAGACTTAAATACAAAAAATTAAAACTTATCAGCCCAAAGAGAAAATCTATAGAACTATAGGGATCGTAAGGATAAAAACCATTAAAACCCTAAATCCATCTTTTTCTCTTCCCAGCCGCCATCTCCACAAAGGTCCAGCTGCTATTCCCAGTCGGCTGCCGCTGTTCAGAGACACCAGCCGGTCTCTGACACATCTCCGACGCGGAGCCACCATCGCCAAGTCACCGGAAGCCGACCAAACCCTATGCGAGCTGCTTGTTGGAGCGCACGCTGCTGCTGCGCAGCGCGCGCAAGCGGTGCGGCGTGTCTTTGCCGGTGGCCGCGCAGTGCGCTGGTGGTTGTCCGAAATTTCCGGCCTGCGTCGCTTTGATCTTCCATCCGTGATTGATTTACAAATTTTCAACGCAAATTTTGGCTTACAAAATTTCAATTACATTAAAATAAATCAAGAGAGAAACATGGTGATAATAAACCACCCCTCTTGTTACAGATCCAAACAAAAAATACAGTAGAACATCTAACCATGAATTAAGACAAACCATAAATATGCTTTATTCATATATTAATCAAATAATATATATCTGAATAAAATGTGCCACTCTAATACATAAATTTCAAGATTAATTTCATACGAAATTCTTATATATTAATATGAGATGGCTCTGATACCAATTGTTGGGGAAAAATTAGGTTTTTAAATTTTTATAAAACCTTTTGAAGATCGCTCTCATATAATATATAAGAATTTGTATTCTATAAATCGTACCTTGAAAATCCGAGTTGGCTTTTTCCGCTGAAGTGATTTAGGCTCCTAGATCACGATCCGCCACCACCACTCCTGTTAGATCACGATCCGTCACCACCACGATTGTTAGATCGACCAATGATCTTCCGTGACTCAGGTTCGATCTGCACTTGACGTGTGGGCGCCTTTATCACTACCAAAGTAACTAGCATGAGAAAATTTTTCTCTCAACAATAGAGAGAAAAATCTTATTCTCCGATCTGTAAAAGTGGCTTCAATCTTTTCTTTAGAGAAAATAAGCCTTTTATATCACCCTTTAGTGAAAACCCTAGGCTCCAAATAATCAAAAAACAAAACACACGTTATTTTCTTTTTCAATAGGGGACCCACCTTGTAAAATAACATAAGGCCCCTTATACAAAAGCTAATTAAATGGAGCCTCCCACTAAATGATATATTTAGGCTTTTGATCCAAATAGCTAGTTATCTTACTTATTAGTCCAGTAGTGGTGCAGTTAATTAAATGAGCTAACTCGGGGATCATTTGGGAACATACAATAGTGGCTACAATAATTAGGCCTGTAATTAAACTAGCCCAATTATTTAATTCCAAATCTACTCCACTAAAAGATTGGAACTGACTTCCATAATTGTATGCTCGAATAATAATTCGTCCCAAGCCACATTGATTTCTTTACTGCACAATCCTTTGTACCACATCGTTAATTAAATTGATATCTCAACTGTCCAATCAATTTAATAACATCTTATTCCTTGATCCTTACTGGTTTTCTCTAATGATCATTTTCAACATACTAAATATGTTGACACACTCTGGCCAGAGAAATCTATGATCAAGTGCCGAAAACCCATCAAGAGATGTGTTGTACAAATTCTATATTGTTAATCTATAACTCCAATACTCATAATTGTTCCCACCAAGATACTGGGTAATCTAGACTACAAGTACGTGTCATGCCCATTGGTAACTCAAATGGAATAACAATTATAATCATGAAATCATAATTAACTCAAGATTAAGATTACAGTAAAATCAATGCCTATGAGATTTAATAAGTCTGACAGTTATTACAAAGTTAATTAAATCTCACATGTGATCCTGTTCAATGTAGTCATCAATAAATTCATACATGATTAAGACAAATCATTCAAAATTTATTACGATACCTAAATAAAGTGTCCAACTTTATTTATCAACTGCGAACTAAATTTATTTAATCATAAGATAACTTGTATTTATGTCTTCTGTGAATCCACATGGTGATCACATAAATACATATAATATGATTAAATGGACTTTAATCCAAATATTATTGCAATTAAGATATTTGAATAAAATACCTCATTTATTTTATTAATAAGAAAAAAAAATGTTTATTACAATTAAATAAACACATATGCTTTTAAAGAGTATATTTTCCCAACACATCAATCGTTTGGAGTTGTTACAGTTGTACATGAATTTATTTTCAACATCGTTCTGCAATTCCTATACAATGAGAAGAAAACGATGGAGTGGATTAAGAAATCTTGTACAGACATCAAGGGCTGCCATTCATTGGTTGTTTTGAGATTGGTTGTGATAGTATGTTTGCTTCATTTGAACTTCGGAAATTCTTTAAATTTACTTGTGGACTTGTTGGGTAGAGACAATATTTCTATAAAGTAGCCATGGGAATTTTATGAAGCCCTCTGCAAAAGACGAAAACGTGACATTCAGATTGTTATTGCTGAAGCATTTGAAAAGATAGGCAATCCTCTTGTGGTTGCGAATTTAGGGGGAAAGTGCCCAGAAATTGCATGTCTAGATGCAATAGTGTTAGACATGAAGGTCACCAGGTGTAAAGAGGACATATTAGGAATATTGTTTCCGGCAATTGAAGCCTCCCAAGATCATGCTGCAGCTTCTTAAATGGAAGCCACTAATTTACAGAGGGTAGTACTGCCTCCAGCCCGTTGTGAACAACGGAAGAGTTCAAATGGTTCAACCTCAAATTATGCTTCCTTGCAGTATCTTCAAATAAATACATTGAACATAAAAGCGGATGCTCTGGTGGTGAACCTTGAACAATTCTGGAAAGTATTTGAAGCAATAGACTTTGGAGACTATGGAATAGGTCCAAATAGAATTTTGTTTGAATGTTCGACTGTTAAGGTAATGCCAAATTGTTTCACATTGTCAATTACTTCAGCCTGATGCAGGTGATAAACTGCCGCTTGATTTATTCTCTTGTGTATCTTTTAGGAGGATGTGGAGAAAAGTATTCAACCTTTTATCTGCTGCAATGAATGGATGCTTTCAGAGAAACTCTTTTCATGGTGAAGATCAAAGCCGATGGAATGAAGCAACAAGCATGCTTGAAGATTTGAAACAACTTGATGGAGCCCTTAATGGTGTGATGAGGTCAGTTTAAAAAGGAAGCTGATTTGCACAGTTGACAATAGCATAACAAAATCAAACATTTTTTTTTTTCCTTCTTTCAAGATTGTCGGTGGCGCCTTATATTAGTTCTTATTTTAGAAGGCAATTGGAATCTGCATTTGTTTTAGTCATGGTTGATGTATTTAGTTCTTGTTCAGTGAGTTGAAACTTGAGCACCTGTCCGTGCTGGGAAAATTCACAATAGCTTATTGCAGTCAAGCAGACCAAAACTGTAACGTTTCTCAAATTAGCTACTGCAGCAATACTCAATTGGTAAAGGCAAGTCACCAGAGTCACAGACTGTCGTTGCATCAGCTGGAAAATTTGATGTGGAGACAGCAATGCCAATAAATATAGCAGTTCAGATGAGGGAAAGGTGATATCTACATCAGCAACCTGTGCTTCCGAAGCTCAAGGCACCAGTCAGAAACCTGAGAACAAGAGGGCAGGAATGAGCAAGTCCAAGAAGAAGAAGAATGGGAAAGGTGATGTAGAGACTTAACTTAAGCTTTACCATTATGTTATAACTGTGCACTTGGATTGGCAATATGTCTATTAAACAGAACTATCTCGTATTACTTTCATTATTCTATGGTGGTATATACTAAAAGTGATAATCTGTATGTGGGACAGTGCTAACATGTCTCCTGCTCCTCAATATTTATATCAGACAAACAATGATTATAAGATATCATCTTATACGTATTCAACTTTTAACTGCTACAATGGGTGGATGCTTTCAGAACAACTCTTCTGACGATGATGAAGATAAAAGACAAATGGACAAAGTAGCCAAAATGCTAGAAGAATTCAAGCAACTTTATGCTGATTTGATGATGGTTGAATTGGGACACTTATGATGTTGGGAATTTGGTACATTCAGGATTGTTATAGATTATAAATAAACTCTTGATTTGATTTAAGCTTGATGATGGTGATTTAATGTTTGCATTCCTTTAGAATACCTTTGATTTAGCAATAACTTGGAAAGGTGTGGTTAATTTGCACTTTCCAGAACTGCAAATAAAATGTGAGAAGGTGATAATGGCTTATAATGCGTATAAGGTCATGAATAACGGCTTGAAATGAAGCTATTGTTAATATTTATTTTTGCTTTCTTTTTGGGCTATAAATTTGACGTTCAGATTAAATATCTTATTCTTGCAGGTAGGATTTCTTAAGAAAGATGTGAAGAGCCTGAGCTAGAAAAATCAGTGGTATGCTTTTTTTCTGGCAGGACAGGATAAGTTATATGCCAGGGGCAATTTTTTATCAGAATGTTTGGATGTTCGCTCCAAAGGAAAACTTTTTGACATTGGTTTGAAATGCATTAAGTACTGGAAACAGCATATTGGTACAAATGTTGGTCTAAGCAGCAAAGAAATCGAAAAAAATGAACAGGACTTTCTACGGAATTGTGCTCTTCATTTTCATAAGTTCAATGATAACTCTGGAAAAACACCTAGCTGTGTTTTACTATAAATATTTGATGCCTTAGAATTAAATATACATAGATACAAACATATATATGCATATAAAATGAAGCAAAATGCCATATATATATGCATGGGAAAGTGATCACGGGTGCACGATTTGATATGGGAGAGGGAGCTGGGCTGTGGGGCTCACAGCTCCCTGGTTTGGATCGTGCATGACAGCATGCACCTGATAGCTCCTATGTATATAGCTAGTCTTTAAAGTATGCAAAATTATTAGAAATGTGAATCACTATTGTTTCTTTGAACTCTAAAATCAGCAGGAATGATGACACCAGTTAGCAAACTCAACAACGATGAATAATAGCTTGGGTTTAGCATCGTTGTTAATTAATCCAGAGTTGAACCCACCAACATGAAACTTACAACCATAAACTAGAAAGTTGCACATCATAATCCTGAAGTTGTTACCCAGTTAGCGAACATAAATTTGTCCCGGCACACAAAGCACTGTCCTTAAAACTAAATTTCGCATCTCAAAAGAAGATTTTTTTGGTGTAAAAGAGACAAATACGGAAGTTTGA
Source organism: Citrus mangshanensis (assembly GCA_030449895.1). Classification (NCBI taxonomy): domain Eukaryota; kingdom Viridiplantae; phylum Streptophyta; class Magnoliopsida; order Sapindales; family Rutaceae; genus Citrus; species Citrus mangshanensis. The sequence goes on from JASUUJ010000349.1 coordinate 6,622,055, forward strand.
TCTTCACGACACAATGACATTATGGTGAGGTTGCACTCCTAAGCACAACAGCTTAGAACTAGAAAAATAAATTGAAGATCAAATATGAGATAGAAGTAGAAGGTAAAAGTTAGAACAGTTGGATTGTTCTCTTCTCTCTTTGTTATTGCAGTAGGCATTAATAAAGATTTTGTATTTGTCTCTTCTGTGGAGAAACTCTCTCTTAGATTTTTTTCCTAATTTAATTGAATTAGTCATCCACTTTCCTTATTTAATTTGAATTATTCATCCATAAATCTCATAATTTAATTCAACTTGAATAGTCTAAATCATATGTAAATTTGACTTATTCAACTGTAGTTTGTAATAAAATCAAACACAACTAATTTCAAATCGATCAGAAAAATAACTACGGGCTCTCACTTCTCCCCAATGTGGGATAATAGTATTTTGAAATATCTATATAATTCCAATAAAAATGTCATTCTATAAGTATTTGTTAGCTTTTCTTTATTCCTTTAGTTTACTTGAGAATTAAGGACCACTCAAATCAAAAGGTCAGATTAAGGAGGAATTCTAGAGTATCTAAGAGGTATTACATCAATCAACCCATGCATAACATGTATAATTGAATTTTATATAAATAACACTTACATACTAATTTTTAAAAATGAATACACATATATTATAATATTATTTATATATGGTATGACTAACATGAAATCTTAAAGAATTTGATTGAGAATAGAATAATTTGATGGTAGTTTTCCACATTAGGCAGCGGTTAGTATTTTATTCTTATATATAATATGTAATTGTGTTACATGCATGTTTTTACGCTTGATCCAATTAATTGGGTGCATGGTAATGTGTTTACCGCATAATCCCACTAAACCCTCCCATCATCATCATTATTATTTTTATTATTCTGATTTAAAGAGTAATACTGGGAAATGCGCGGGAAAGCATTTAACGAACTTTTCCGCTATTTAGTGCAGTCCAGATATGCCGAATAAACATTCTCGTTCAAATGGGAGGATTTGAGATCGTCGAACGGTAGAATTGCAAGGAATTTTTTCTTTATATATATATATATCTTTGTAAGAAGATTGTATGCCTGCCCCCACAAAATTAAGGCAGCTTTTCTTTGTAAGAAAATTGTTAATTTGCATGCCTCCACAAAATTATTAAAGAACTTAAAAGAACATAACAGTGAAAGGTATGCATGCTTCTCGTAATATGACATTCCGCCCAATTTGTAGTTAAGGACCCACACTCACATTCATACACACCGTTTTGGGAGTTTTTATACAATTTGTTTTCTGTCTCTGGAAATTACTGAGTAGAGAAAGAGATGAAGGCGGCAGCACTACGAAGGTCAACAAAAATGACATTATTAATGGGTCATTTCTTTCTATTTTCATGCATGCGGATTTCTTTCCATTTTCATGCATGAGGATCGTGTGGATATGATTCTAATGGTTTTGGGTTTCATTGGAGCCATGGGTGATGGGGTCTTAACACCTTTAGTGACATTTCTAACCGCTAGATTGATGAATACTATTAGGAATGCATCCAGGTCTCATTTCAGATAGTTCACTCATAAACTACTATTTAATTCTCTTATCTTTATTAGAATAAACTTAATTATTGTACATATACTAAGAAAAATGATATTTCACCACCAACAAAATACTATCATGACAGAAACGATCACACTGTAACATGATGGAAACTTATTTATTATTTATAAAATAACAAATAATCGTAGCTAATTATTATTTTAATTGTTTTTAGAAGGATATTTTTAGACGAGAACTGGTGAAAGACAAGCGACAGAGGTGAGAGCTATCTATTTGAAAGCAATGTTAAGGCAAGATCTTGGACACTTTGATTTGAATGTGACCAACACTGCACTATAGAGGTTCTCAAGTGCTTGTAAATGATACCCTTGTGATTCAAGATGTCATCAGTGAAAAGGTCTAATAGTAAGTAATTTAATACCATTTGATAAACTTTAATTTTACAACAAAATGAAATGGTTAATTGTTGTACGAATTTCACGAATCTATTGTAATATAAATTTATGGTGACAAGTGTCAATCTCACGAGAAGGTAAAATGAATCATGTGTAAAGTTAATTTTCCAAGTTTGTTTGTGAACTGGTTGGATGTGATTTTTGTGCAGTACTAAAAAATGACAAGAATAAATTAAGGATAAAACAATACAAATGGAGCATTTGAATCCCTGAATTCACACACAACACCTCACCGCAGGCTTAATTTTCCTTTTTAGTTCTAATTAATTTATGAGGGAGGTACTTCCACTTCTCATAGTCCTCATTCCATTAAATGTAGTATCAAACACTTATTATGTCAGGGTAAAATAATTTTTTGCTAAATATAGAGTCAAGTACACGTTAGATGTATTCTCTTTCAACACTTAGTCAAGATGAACCTCTAATATTAGAAGGGAGTTTCTTGCTAATAAATAAAATGTAAAATGTTCATCGTGCTAAACAGTAATGATCTTGCACTATGAAGTTGGTATATCGTGCAAAATATACACAAAATTATTACTATCTGTTAATAATGAGTCAAAACAATCCATATATTTGAAAGAGAGAGTTAATAAACTTATCAAATTAAGCTAATGAATCATATTGAGACTTCACCTTCAGCTCAAGCCTAAAACTAAATTAGCCACTCATATTAAACTAGGGGTAAAATTATGGACAGAGAATTACACTAGATGGAGCTCAAATTTAGATTAAGAGATGTCGAATTAGAGAGGATTCCCCTATTTATAGATATAACAAGTAAATTATGGCTATTGGATGACGGCAAGTTCTGATTGGATGGAACACATCATCAAGACTATAATTTGGTGAATTGCATGCAACATACGAACAAATTTTCTTCAGCCATCCATCAGATTCAGATGCTCAGAATCGAGATCTTAATTCAA